>CM026264.1:10963897-12280564 GCA_014851425.1 Senna tora
AGTGTTTATCGAAACTCCCTGCATGGAGAAATTTCAGTCACGTTCTTCAGTGATTTTCTTATCAATATGTAATTATAAGATGAGTCCCTAAAAAATTCAGCATATCTCAATTTAATCAATGAAAGACATAAATGTCAAATTTACTCTTAATAACATGCAATTTGATTCAATTTAGTCCTTAAAAATCTTCATTAACAAACTTACTATTAGGTAGCGTTTGGTAGCCGGTGAGTGTTTTAGTAGGAAGTGGAAGTGGAAATAAGTGATAAAAAGTATGTTTGGTAAGCAGGGAAATGGAAGTGGAATGTAAAAGTAATGTTGTTTTGTATGGTGGGAAGAAGATAAGAAAATATAAGATAAAAGTATGAAAAACCTTTTTTGCCCTTACTTTTTTAAAAGTCACAAATTTTTTAAAGGCATTTTGGTCTTTAAATCACACATCACCTCACCTTCCCTCCCATCATGAGGAAAGGAAGCTTCCCTCTCCAAAGGAAACCTCAAACTAACTCACCTCACCTATGGTGAAGACATATCAAACATGCTCAAACTCAAGCTCACCTCACCTTCCTTGCTAGGAAGGGATACCAAACGTGGCATAGAGATTATAAATTGAGATAAATTGTATCTTCCATAGGTTAAATTTGACATTTCTTTATTTTAAAGACTAAATTGAGATAAATTACATCTTTCAAGAATCAAAATAGTAATATACTTTTTAACATTATAACTACTTACCTCATAATTCCTGCCATTCCCCAACTGAACCGTGGTTAAGAACCTCCTATCAGTAGTGCTAGCAGCCACAGATACAAACCATGGGGCCATATTGGGCATAGTGTAAAATTCAGGACCCCTATTACCCGCTGCTTTTGACGTTAGAATGCCGTTCTTCATTGCATGAAAAGATCCTATAGCATAAACATCCTCATAATAGGGGCGAGTGGGAATCACTTGAGCAGGAGCAATTGATAGAGTAATGACGTGAACACCATCAGCAATTGCTTCATCAAATGCTGCAAGAATGTCAGCATCTTCACAGCCAGCATACCAACAAACTTTGTACGCAGCAATACGAGCCAAAGGGACTCCTCCTCTGGCGGTGCCTGAGGCGAGGCCCAAGAGACTTGCCGATCCGACAACGTTTCCGGCAGCCGTAGAAGCACAGTGACTCCCATGACCATTGGTATCCCTTGGAGATATAATATCATCTTCCAGAAACAAACCACTAACTCGAAAATATTTTGCTCCAATTATTTTGCTGCGTATATATGCATACACTTATTAGCTAGGGAGTGAAATATGACTATAATTAGAACCGTTAAAATGTGTTAATATTATTTCACGGTTAAATTTGTCTTGGTCTTATTTTATTTTAAAAGAATTGAGTTGGCCTGTTTTCAATACGGATTTAAAAAAAATAACTTGACCCTACCCTGTTAGAGATCATAGTTGCTATGAGTGGTCCTTATTTTTCTAAAAAACTTATATTTCAGATTATAAAATAGCTGAAAATTTTTTTTGTCTAGTAAAATATTCATATTCATTATTTAAACAATAAATTACACTAATCGTCTCTCTAAGAGATCTTTAGATCACCCTCGCATACCTTCCATTTTAAAAATATACACTCTCCTTTTTTTAAAGATAAAAAAATCTACAATTTTACCCTTTTTAAGTAAAATTCCCTTAATAAAATTATTATGATAGATATAAAAAATATTTTATTAAAAAAATATGATTATTTAATAGTTATTTATTTGAGTTAAAAATAATTATTTAATATATTTTTAAATTTTTTGAAACTAATCAAATACATATTTAATTATATAACTAATAAATTAAATAAAATTTTAAAATAATTAATAGAATTTGAATTAATAAAAATCATACGATTAATACATTATATAAATATTAAAATTAAAAGAATTTTTTTAAAAAAAAAATGAGCTAGATCCTAATCTAATTTATTTGTTAGGTTAAACTAGTTCATTTTTATTTAAGACAAAAAAATTCTTTAATCTAGCCTTATAAATTTAAAAGGTCAAATGACTGGACCATAATGCATAACTCGTTTAGATATATACTTATTGCAGGTGATGTTTTGGCAAGAGCCTTTCCATTCAGGGGGTGGAGGATCGAATCCTTGATCCTTGAAGCTATCAGACTCGGGCCAAATTCCAGAATCAAATACTCCAACAATGGTGTTTCCCTCTTCACTTGATCTGCTCACATGTTCAGGAAAGCCTAAGAAGTCCCATGACCTCGTTGTTTGGGGATGGTGGATTGTGTTTTCAAATACAGAAACCACATCTTCCATTTCTGATATTCTTTCTGCTTCCTCTTCTGTTAGTCTCGCCACAAATCCATTGAAACTCTTCTTGTAGCTGTGCAGCAAAGCCTCCTTTGGTGCATAATTGCTGAATTTATATATATATGACATTAGGACTTGAAGGTTAGATTGAACCAATTAATTACTCATGATGTGCACTTCTAGTCTTCTACAAAAAAATAATTAATGGAATAATTAAATGGTGCTCCTCAAAATATGTTGTTAAAAAAATAGCAGTATTTTTTACCGTCAATAATGGTCAATAAAACTTTTTGTGACTGCTGTTATCGATAATTGTATTGTATAAAATAATATTATTAAAAATTATATTGAGCGTAAAAAATGATATTGTTAACTTTTTTCAACAGTTTATTTTGATGGTCAAATTTTAATTGTTGAAAAAATAATATTTCAATGATCAAAATTTAATTATTGAAAAAATTATATTTTTAATAACTAATAATGACAATGAAATTAAAATATAGGTTGTTAAAAATACTATTATGGTATAATTGAGTAATTAATTAGAACCTGGGAAGGACACGTTGAACCATATTGGTGTGATATGATTCTACAGCTTCCATGCCCTCAACAGCAGAAATACTAGCAGCAGCAGGAGGCAGTTCCCCCATATACACGATATAAATCTGTATTATTTATCAATAAAATAAACAATCAGGAATAATATTTTTGTCATAATAATAAATTTAGTTTTGAACTTGAAGCTCTAATTTTGAACATTTTCCATAGATTAAAATTACTTCTACTACCACTTAAAAGTAAATTATTTTTAAGGTTAAAATTAACATTTTGTTGCATAAAGTGAAAAACACCTCTCTTATCTTTTCTATCCAAAATTCAAATAGAACAGTAACATTCTAATAAAATCAAAATATACCAAAATGCATATAAAATCAAAAAGAGCACTTAGGAGACATTATTTACCTTTCGATGATCATCACAATATGTGTGGCTAATAAGCAGACTGAAAACAAGAGCACTTAGGAGGAGATGCCATGGGCTTAGAGAGAACATGATTTGCCAAATAAATGAAATTGAGTTGAGAAAAACTTTTGATATGTGTTCATGCAAGTTCTACCCAAGGGTATTTATATGCCATATTGAAGGATATGAGCTAGCTAGACTATATATCACAATTATTTAATTTTCACGTGAATTGTTGGTTTTTCTAGTAAATTAACTTTTTTTTATAAATTTTAGTAAATTATTGTTTTTGTCTAAAGTGTTGAAAACAAAAGAAAAAACAATTTATGTTGTTTTAAAATTAAATGAAATCGTTTTTGTGATATGACTAAAGTTAAACACCTTGGGTTTGCTTTTGCATGCAAAAGCTATGTCTCAATCACAATTGCAGTAGTTTTTGTTTTGTGTGTATATATATGCCAAAAGAAAAAAAGGAAATTAATTAAGGTTTTTGTAGCTTTGATAACGAGTCCAAACTGGAGCGATAAGAAGCAAGAGGGAGTGGAGCAGAGGGGATGGAGGATCATTTTCATCTCCCCTTTGTCCAAGGCTGGGTATGATAATTTATTGACACATGTACTTTAGGGGACCTTTGCTCAAGCAACACTTAAGCAAATTTTATAATAGCTTCCTCTTCACAAATTGTTTGCATAATATTCACATGTCAGATCGAATTTGGCTTTACGATACCCTATGTCCACATGACGTGTACAAGACAATAAATGAAATTTGGAGACCAACCTTCAAATAATTCTTACACCAATTATAGGGAGAGGACTTTCTTAAAAAAGAATATTTCATGATCTGTACATTATCCAAAGAGAAAAAGAACATAATAAGTAATCTTTTAAAATATAGAAGAAAAGATCAAATTGAGTTACAATGGAAACATTGTTTTTTCTTTCTAATTTTTTGGTATATCTTAGCTAGCTAGAGTCACTGGCAATTTTTTTAAGGCTTCCCTTGGTTAAATCATTTGTGTAAGTATTTTATTCTAGTCTATCATCCATTATATGGATATTTTATTAATTTAATAAAATTTGTTGACTGAAGATCCAATTAGATACATAGGTTCAAATTAATAGTGGTTTAATTAATTGAACTATGTGCACCTTTATTTTTATTTGATACGGCAGAGCCTTCTTGACGAGCCCTCAGCCTCGGCCCGACCGTAGGAGCACTCAGGCTCGGATCCGCTACGAGGCACCAATCAAGGCTCTGTCATCGGACCCATACGGCTCCCCTCGACCTGAGAGACCACCTGTCAACATCACAGGTGTCATTCACGCCGCCGCACTTTCCAGGTAGTTATGCTGACGTGGACTCGCGCCAAAACAACTCCCTCTGGAAAGGTCCAGATTACCCCTGGCGAAGCCTATATAGGCACAGGTAGCTTCATCAGGACAGGTACTGAATTCTTACTCTCTCACCATATACTTTCACTTCCGATCACTGACTTTAGCATCGGAGTCCTACCGCGAGAGCCCCCTCCCGCCGTGGGTTGATTGCAGGTCGCGTTCTGGGAGCAGGAGTTGGACTGAGGGAGACTAATTCATCATTATTATTATTATTATAATAATAATTAAAGTGTAATCAGACGGTAAGCGTAGATCCAATAACTTAGTCCAATCCATGATGAGTGAATTGACTGGGCTTACAAATTAGGGCTAAGTCCGATCTCTCCACCTCACATTTGAAGGTTGACAATTTCGTCAGTTGCTCTATCAAAGACTGCCTATTATGAATGTTGGGAAGAAGGTCTTAGTACACCGTATTTGAAATTTATTTCTATTTTGGTATTCTAATTCATACACAAACGATCACAATTTTTCCAACAGTGGCATTAGGTTGTATGTATGAATTTAGAATTCATTAATGGGTTGTATATTTCAATTAAATATGCATATGAAATTTGTAATTTCCTTTTTTCGAATCTGTTCATCCAAGAAGGATGTTGGAATTTATTGTGAGATTCAATATATATATATGTTTCGATTTTGATATGAGGGTATATATAAAAAAAAAAGTTCGCGAATTTCATATTCAAGTTGAAGAACAGATTTTCGAATTCCTACTAGACTTAATTTTTCACAGCAACGATTGAATATAGATATATATTTGGTGATCAAGCAAACCTTTCATAGGTTTTCGTATATATTATTATTTATATGTTTTAATTTGTTATGAAGCGTTGATTTGTTAATATGGATATAATTTGTTGGGATAAAAATTTTTGTTCACTAAATCGTTTCATTGTCGTTTAGTATGGATATAATTTGTTAATATGGATATAATTTGTTAGGATGACCACATATAAATTGATTCTTTTCGGTGGTCCAAATTTTATTACTTGTGGAAAGTATTTGATTTTGTTTTATCAAAAACTCGACCCATTGTCGTTTAGTAAAATAAAGATTTGGTGAGGAAAATTTGATGGGTATATGAAAGCACAATGATGTGTGCGTTTGTTTTGTTCCCTTGATTATATCACTTTAATGGTTGATGTAAATACTTGGTATCACATGTCATATATGTTTGATATCTATTAGTTGGTGAGATTAATTAGAAGAATTGGTGATGGCAACACTACCAAAATTTTCACATGGATCCCAACCTCGCTCATCTGGGTATGCTTGTGGAAGACATAAAGGAAGCCAAAGAGAAGATCTCCAAGGTAAGAAGAGTGTATACATATAAAAGTTGCAATTTTGTAGCGGACACAATACCAAATTTTGCTTAAGTTATTATGTAGCTCTTTCTCTAGTATTTCATTCCCATGGATCCCAATTCTTCAAGTAAAAAATATTTATTTGGAACAACTTATAAACATAATAGATTGGTTCAAAACTTTTGAAATATAAAAAATTGATTTAAAACTTAGATAAAATACGGAGGAGAGAACTAAAACAGAGTTTTAGCCTTTTTAAATTTTAATTCATCCATAGATAATACGATGAACCATTCATATATATATATATGTTAAACATTTTTAATATATATTTTATATATAAGGGAAGATAATTATAACCTTCCTCAATTGGAGAAAAATTAAACACTACTTTTCTCCTTTATTTTTAACTGGGTACACACACATATATATTTTATATATAAGAGAAGATTATTATAACCTTCCTTAATTGGAGAAAAATTAAACACTACTTTTCCCCTTTATTTTGAACTAAGTACACACATATTTATAAATGTGCGTATACTCTAAAGATTATAGACCACAATAGGGCTCCTTACTTGGTGAGTGCCATCATCCCAAATCAAAGAAGCAGACACTATACTGCTACTCGTTGTCCCTGCAATTGTAAGCGTAAATGACCTCGTCTCTCCCACTGACGAGAATGACATAACATTTGGTGTCACTTGAACATTTAAGGTAGGCGATGAAGCACCAATCACTCTAACTCGATATGTGGATGTGGCTCTTCCAACATTTGTCACACTTCTTCGATACACACGATAGAAATTTTGAATATTATTTCTAAAAAGCACGAAGGATGGGAGGTTGAGGTTCCATGAATCTTCATTCTGTGTGTGGGTACAACTACTATAATCTCGTGTAATGAGTCGTAGCATTCTGTCGTCATAACCTTGTCCACACAAGAAACTCACGTAATCCGATGCACTCAAATTGTATATCAATCCAGGATTGAGTGCCCCAGTGGGATTTAACTGGCCAGCTCCATATGCAAATTCAGCTTCTGGGTTAGTTGTAGAACTCATTGGAGTAGCTGCAAATTACAAAACAATGAACTAGCAGCTTTATTAAAATTTTTCAATATGTTCGTCAAAGAATTAACTTAAGGTCTATATTTAAATTATAGAGTTTCTCTAATTTTGTGATTAGATTTTTAGATTTTGGTTGCTATTAATTGTGTCTCTAAACTTTTAATTTTCAAGTAATATTGTTATTCATCCAAATTACGTTTAAACTAAATAACTAATGGAAGATGTAATTGATGCTAAATCATATATTTAACAACGTTGTTTCGTCAATTTAATTAATCACAATTATCACAGTGTTACTACAAAATAAAAGGTATTATCGTGACAAAATTAACAAAAAAATATAGCTAAGTTTATAATTTGCCATCATAATTAGATTTGAAAGTCACGTGGGGACGGTCACATTTGAATTTGTTGTAATAATTATTTAGATAAAATTTAGATGAATGACAAAATTGCTTGTAAAATTGGTAACAAGCAAAGTTTAGTAAAACAACAGATAGAAGCTCAATAGTTTAGGACCAAAATGATACTCCATGATAACAAAAAAAAAAGTGATTATTAAAGTTATTTTTTAATTATTTGAATTCTATAAGAGATTTACCACTTTATTTAGAAAATAATAATACAGGGCAAGTTACTTAAAATATAGAATAATACGGTTTTTTAATTTTTATGGAGTAAATTAATATTTTAATCTCTTAAAGATGTAATTTCTCTCAATTTAGTCTCAAAAAAATAAAAATATTAAATTTAGTTCTTGAAAGATATAATTTTATCTCAAATTTAGTTTAATGATCAAATTTAACATTTTCATATTTCATAAAATTTATAAAGACGAGATAAAACGTATCTTTTAAGAACAATAAATTGAGATAAAATATATATTTTAGGGATCAAAATGTTGTTTTACATATATAGGCACCTGTGGTCAAAATTGCAGACTTGATTGCTCCGGGGGACCATGTGGGATGAAAGGATTTGATGTATGCAGCAATAGCAGACACATGAGGGGCAGCCATGGAAGTACCGGATAATATACTATAGTTTGCTATTCTGTTATCACCTGTAACCCCAGTAATTGAAGTATAGAGAGAATTTGCAGCCAAAATTTCAACTCCCGGTGCAGCTATATCAGGCTATACATACATACACAACAAATTAAACAAAAACAAAAATTATTAGGTCTTCAAGAGCATTAATTAGCTATATATGAACATGCTTCAACTTTATTAATTACCTTGAGAATGTCAGGGGTAATTCGATTTGGACCCCTTGATGAGAAAGAAACTACATTAGGGGCCAAAGAATTTTTGGCTTCTGTACTCCTCAATATAACACCAATTGGGTTACTACAAAAAATAAACAAAAACAAAATGGTTAAGGTCAATTACTCAATATATAAGAAACAATTAAAAAAAGGTGGCCCAGGCCAGGTCACAGCCTTATTCATGCAGGCAGGCAGAAAGAAAGTTCTCAAGTCATATAGGTATGTTCTTTACTCTTCAAGTCAGAGATGAACTTGTTGCTTCAAAGTTCGGCCTCTAAGGTAAATATAAAAGAAATAATGGTAAAATGAAATTTGATGTATATAATTATATTAAGTATACCTTGTTGATCTGATATAAGAGAGTACTTGTGTGCCATTTGCTTCATTAAGAGAAGTTGCAGGCAAGGCAAAGATTCTTGCATAATCTTTTGCGGAGTTTGTTCTTAAGACAACACCAGCGACCCCATAACGCAATAGCATACTCTGATCAGGAGATTGGTTGTCACACAGAACAATCCTTCCCCTCACCAAAGCTGCATTCAAAGAATTACTAGAGCAAAGCCTACCCAATAATACAACAAACAAATCAAATTAGAATACTTTTTTTTTTAAAAAATGTTTGGAAATAGAGAAAGGGACGTTATTATAGATTATAGATAATTAAAGTTGGTACCTAGATGTGGAACTACTGAATCCTCCAGCAGTGTTGGGTGCATCTCCACCATAAATCAGCGAGTAGAATCTATGAGGGATAAAACTGTTTATTGAAATTCCCTGCATGGAGAAATTTCAGTCTGTTCTTCATTGATTTTCTTACCAATATGTAATTATAATAAATTATTAGTCTCTAAAAGATTCAGGTTATTTAATTTTAATTTAGTCATTGAAAGATATAAATGTCAAATTTAATTTCAATAAGATACAATTTATTTCAATTTAGTCCTTGAAAATTTTCATTAACAAACTTTAGAGATTATAAATTGAGATAAATTGCATTTTTCATAGGTTAAATTTGACATTTCCAACTTTCAGGAACTAAGATTTTTTTTGTATCTTTCAGGAACTATAAATGAGATTTCACTTCTTAGGGACTAAATTGAAACAAATTAGGGATGAAAATGATGATATACCCTTATAACATTAACGTATCTCATAAACCATGTGAATTGTGATTCAATCTTTTAGGGATTAAATCATCACAAAAATAGTAATTTAGTGTTGCAAGGTTATAATTAGGTACCTGATAGACCATGCCATTCCCCAATTGAAGCGCGGTCACGAACCTTCTATCAGTGTTGCTAGCAGCCACAGATAGAAGCCATGGGGCCAAAGTGGGCATGGTGTAAAGTCCTGAACCCAAATTACCGGCTGCTTTTGAGGTTAGTATGCCTCTCCTCATTGCATGAAAAGATCCTATAGCAAAAATGTCGTTATAATATTGGTGATGAACCACTTGATTAAAAGCAACTGATAAACTAATGATGTGAACTCCATCAGCAATTGCTTCATCAAATGCTGCAAGAATGTCAGCAGTATCACACCCAATTAACCAACAAACTTTGTACACAGCAATACGAGCCGAAGGGACTCCTCCTCTCACAGTTCCTGAGCCTAACCCCAAAAGACTCTTTGATCCAACCACGTTTCCAGCTGCTATAGAAGCACAATGACTTCCATGCCCAGTGGCATCCCTTGGGGATCTAATGTCATTTTGCGCAAACGAACCAGTGACTCGAAAATATTTTGCTCCAATTATCTTGCTGCATGTATATCCTTAGTAACATTATTAATTTTCTTAAATAATAATTATAAGAAATATTTTTTTAAATATGATCATAAAAGGTATTGTTGGTGTATATATATATACTTATTGCAGGCGATGTTTTGGCAAGAGCCTTTCCATTGGGAGGGTGGAGGAGCGAATCCTTGAGCACTGAAGCTATCAGTCTCAGGCCAAATTCCAGTATCAATTACTCCCACGATGGTATTACTCTCTCCACTTGATCTGATCGCATGTTCAGGAAAGCCTAAGAAGTCCCAAGACCTCGTTGTTTGGGGATACTGGACTGTGTTTTCAAATACAGAAACCACATCTTCCATTTCTGATATTCTTTCTGCTTCCTCTTCTGTTAGTCTCGCCACAAATCCATTGAAACTCTTCTTGTAGCTGTACAGCAAAGCCTCCTTTGATGTATAATTGCTGAAAATAATATTATTACCAATTATATTCACCGTCAAATAACTTTTTTTTTAATAACTTATTTTTATGGCCAAATTTTAATTGTTGAAGAAAGAATATTTTGATGACCAAAATTTAACTATGAAAAAAAAATTATATTTTTAACTACTAATAATGACAATCAAAATATATATCGTAGAAAATACAATTTTTTTTATAATGGAGTAAATAATTAGAACCTGGGAAGGACACGTTGAATCATATTGGTGTGATGTGATTCTACGGCTTCCATGCTCTCAGCAGCAGAAACACTAGCTGCAACAAGAGGCAGTTCTCCCATGTAGACGATATAAATCTGTATTATTTATCAATAAAATAAACAATTAGAATAAAACTTTGTAAAAGCACTTCCCATCCAAGTAGCAAGTATATATATGTTATTTACCTTTCGATGGTCATCATAACAGTATGTGTGGCTAATAAGCAGAGTGCAAGCAAGAGCACTTAGGAGGAAATGCCATGGGCTTAGAGAGAACATGATTTTGCCAAATGATATTGAGTTGAAAGCCTTTGATATGTGTTCATGCATGCAAGTTCTACCCAAGGGTATTTATAGGCGAATTGATCAGAGGGTGATGTCAGAGTCTTGAAATCTGACAATTAAGATATTAAGTTTTTTATTTCTCGTCGCCGTGACAAATTACTGTAACATAATTTAAAATTTTTTTAAAAATAACTCACATATCAAAACTGCGAGTGAATACAAAACACTCGCATTTTAAATTTGCGAGTCATTCTAAATTAAAAATGCGAGTGAAAGTCTGACAAAAATCAAACTTCCAGGATATCAATTCATCACTCCGTCAAAGTATGAATGACACACTCAGTCATTCACACTTTCTATTGTTTTTTTTAAAACTTATTAACTTTTAAGTCTTACGGTATATTTGATTTTTGACTTCCTTGAGAAATATATAAAATACTATTCACTTGCAATTTTTTTAGTAACATTCTCTTTTAACATTCTTCCTACCAAACAAACATTACTTTTTACAATATGATAAAATTATGTTTTTGCCTTTACTTTTTTACCCACTTTTATTTCATTCTTACTTTAATATAAGGGTAAAATTGTTATTTTATCCACTTTAATTCTATTCACATCACATCACATCACATTCTCATTCTAATTCCCTCCAACATTCTACTAAACAAACATATCCTAAAGCACTGAATTTTTTAAATATTTCTTTACAAATTACCTAAACCCATATATTAAAAATAATAAATTTACAAATTATAACGTTAGACTTTGGTTGATAGTTTTAGGGTTTGTTTGGGAATTAAGAGGGGAAGGGAAGGGGAGAGAGATTAGAGGAGAAGGGAGGGGTGGGGAAGAGAAGGTTAATCTTTCATATGTCCTCCCCTTGTTTGGATGTTGATACCTCCTCTAAAATACCTCAATTTGGGGTATCTTGAATTTGTGAAGGAGAAGGATAATGGAGGATTAAGGCTTGATCCTCCATTATCTTCTCCTCTAATTTTCATCTTCCCAAACAAGGGGAAGATATCTTAAAAGTCTCCCCTTCCCTTCCCTTCTCCTCCTTAATCTCCAATCCAAACATACCCTTAAAGAGAATATGGTGGGATGAAATAGTTTAAACAAACTCTTTCATTGATTTGAAGTTTTAAAAAAATGAATAAGGTGAGAGAGTTAAAATTTTGGATCCGGATCTACTAAAGTGTAGATCCGGTAAAGTGCATAAAGTGCACAACATAAATCGTTGGATGAAACTATACACGAATGCCGATTTTTATCTAACGGTCTAAATGATGCACTTCATACACTTTACACATTTTGCACTTCATTTGATCCTCTTCCTAAAATTTTGTATATTATCCTTATAATGAATAAACAAAAGTAAAAAAAAAAAAAAGAGGGTCAGAAATGAAATTAAATATCATAAACTATACAAATCATCCCTAATTCATCAATTTGGAAGGATTTAAAAATTGAGGTGGTAGATTGTTTGAAGTAATTTTAAAACTATTATAAATCATCCTACCCATGACCCATTGCTCATTTTAATATTCAACCAAATGTTTATTAATTCAAATCACTCTCCTCCTGATTAAATTGTTAGTAATTTAATTTGTTAAAAATTAAAAGAAAGTGGGATAGATTTTAATTTTTAAATGATCACTGAGAAATAAATATTAAATTTAAATTAAGTTTAAAAAAACAGAAAGTGTGAATGATCATGTACAGTCATTCACACTTTGATGGCAGGCTTGATGGTCCCGAGGGCAACCTACTCTGTGTCCTCGGGACACTCATGCGAGTGGAAGTCTGATTTTTATCAGACTTTCACTCGCATCTTAAATTTGCGAGGCAATCTTTGACTCGTAAATTTAAAATGCGAGTTTTTTATATTTACTCGCAGTTTTGATGTACGAGTCATTTTTTAAAAAAAAAAAATTAAAGAATATGCTACAGTAATTTGATACGGTGGCAAAAAATAAAAGACTTGATATCTTAATTGTCAGATTTCAAGACTCTGACGTCACCCTCCGATCAATTTACTGTATATATGCCATATTGAAGGATATGAGCTAGCTAGTCTATATATCACAATTATTTAATTTTCACTTGAATTATTGGTTTTTTCTTTTATAAATTTTAGTAAAGTATTGTTTTGTCTAAAGTATTACGAAAAAAACAATTTAAGTTGTTTTAAAATTAAATGAAATCGTTTTTGTCATATGACTTAAGTTAAACACGTTGGTTAAAGGCAGCATTAAGACAAGGCAGCTATGTCTCAATCATAGTTGCTGTAGTTTTTGTTTTGTCTGTATATATGCCAAAAAGAAAAAAGAAAAAAGGAAATTAATGAAGGTTTTTGAAGCTTTGATAACGAGTCCAAACTGGAGCGATAAGAAGGAAGATAGAGAGTGGTGGAGAGGGGATGGAGGATCATTTTCATCTGCCTTTGGTCCTCCCTTTAATTTGTCCTCGTCCAAGCCTCAGTTTAATTGGCAATTAACATGTGGAATGGCAATTAACATGTGCGTGGCGATCTCCTTCATTGATTAAAAAAAAAATCTAGTTCATGTATGGCCCCGTTGGAAATGAAAAGCGTAAACCTTGTGAGTTTGATTCAAAATAGGAGCAACTTTCATATTATTTAGGAAATTACTTTGGAGATTTAATTTTGAATATTAAAGTTCACTAGGATGGTGCCAGAAATTCCAAGGGTCCAAGATTATAGACAACTAGTATTGAACCGTGCGATGCACGGGATATATATACAAATTATATTATATTAATATAAAACAATTTTAAAAAATATATGAATAAAGACACAATAATAAAGAAATCATAATAAATAATAATAATAATAATATGCTAATATAATATAAAAATATACATATATATATATATATATATATCTTTTTTTAATTTGAAAGCAATAAAAAATATATATCATATTAAAGTTTAACAAAGTTAAACATGTAATCATAAAAGCATATAACAATGTTCCAAAATAAAAGAATAATTAAAAATCATAGTTGAGTTGTATAATCTTCTGAGTGTTTTCCTAAACCAATGTAATCTATAGTTTATATGTTAAAGAACTTTGTAGCAATATTACTTTTGACTTCAAACATTTTGGGTTCGTCAATCACAAATAATGCAAAAAAATATATTTTTCAACAACTGTGACACGTAGAAAAACAATAATAGTGTATGCAATAAAGTACATAGACTACTTATAAATTAATTTTTATAAATGAAAATAATTTCACAATATTTCTGATAACACAAGATACATATAAATTTATCCTATTATAATTAATAATTTATAATATAAATTATTAATACATCATATTTTTTTAACATAAATTATAATAGACCATATTTATCTTGGGGCTCGTTTATTTATATTATTTTGTTGTATATTTGATAATTGTTATTTTTGTTTAAATTAAACTATAGAGTTATTTAAAATATTTTGTTGTTGATGATGAGTTTTTAAATTTTAAAATTTTTATGAATTTTTAAAAATATTATTATTATAAATATAATAATTAATTCAGTTAAATTTATAAGGATAAATTTGAAAGATATAAAAATATATAATATTTTATTCTTACATCGTTATATTCTCCTAGTTTTTCAACCCCTTATGTATATTTTATTTTATTTTCTCATCTTTTTCTCATACATTAAGTTTTCATTCTCTCATTCTGTTTCTATATCTTCTTCCCACACCTTCACCTTCTTTTAAATTTAAATTTTTTTTTTTGTCAATTTGATGTAAAAATGAAAAACTCCACATTATTATTTGATCGGTAAGACTTCAAGATTTGTTCTCAGATATATGTATATATATAGCCATGGACAAATCATTTCATATATCATTTGTGTAATTGTGTCTCTGTCATATATACGTATTCTAAAATCATGGGCCAACTGCACATACTTAATAGCCTAAAACAAAAACTTTGAAACCCCATAATCGTTGCCATAGCCAATAGAAGCTTGTTGGTGAATTTTCTTTAAGAAGATTAATTAAACTGTTGACCCAAGAATATGATGGTTAACTCATCAAAATCAAGAATAAATCATCTTTTAACATTTGAAAATTGAAACCTTAAAAAAAAGTGATTCAAAATTCTCCCCTTTCTATGATGGCAACTATATGTTTGAAAGGTTTCAAGAGAGTGTTGTATATATATCAGACCAAACAAATTGATTTGAACTTGAAGTTAAGAAATAAGTGCCCTTCAAAGAATTCCTATACCTTAGTCTAGCTCCCCCTATAATTTTTTTACTCTTACAAGCCATTTTATACCCAGTTATTTCTTAGACAGACAATAACAATTATAGCACATATTTTCCTTTTTTTTTGTCTTCATGGTTTAAAAAATTAATCACCCAAGAGAAGCAAGACATTTACATAATATTTAGCAACTCATCTGGACTCAGATTTTAAATTAAATGTTTATCCAAACAGTCTAAGAATGGTCATGCAGTGCAATGCCAATGCAGAAGAACTTTATTCAAACAGTCTAAGGATAGTAATGCACTGCTATGCCTCATGAGCGCCAATACTGCAGTATTGAATTATAGTCCAACTTTAATGACATATGGAATAGTATCGACATATGATTTTCAAATATTAAAGTTTCTAAATCTAATGTGAGGCAATACTACATAATTCAATCATTTTTAAATGTGATCCCGCCTAGCATGCAAGGGGTAGAGATTTTGATGTCACTGCAGAAAGTAATTATAGTAAAGGGAATTTGAGATATTTTATGATTATTTTTTTATGATATTTTATTATATTTTTTTTACAATTTGTCAATCAAAAGAATCACAGAAGATATTTAAAAGAATCAAAACATAAACATAAAATTTTTAATATAAAAAATTAATTTATTTTTTATGGGTTAAATTTTTTTTGTTATTGATTAATTATTTAATATGTTTTAAGACTAAAAAATAGGTTTATCTGATTTTTTTGTTTTACTTTATTTTATTTAATATGTTTTACTTGATTAATTAAAAAACATGTTTTAAACATGTTTTCAATGCACTCATATTTAAAAAATTTTTAATTGTTGTCATAATTTTTAAAATTATAAAATACGTTTTTCTAAATTTTTATCATACTATGTTTATCTAAATTTTTTATTTTACTTTATTTCCAATTTTTGTATCAACATAAAAAAAATTAATTGAATATTACAATTTGAAATAATATAAAATTATCCTTAAATTTTTTAATATAATATTTATTGGTTTAAATTAATTAGTGATGAGGTCAACCCAATTGAAATAAATGATATGATTAATTACATACAATTTGCATTGAATACAAAAATTATAATCAAGAATTGATCTCAGCCATTGAATTGGAGGGAGGTTAGATTTCGTCGAAGGATGATGTGGCAGAATTGCAAACCATGACACTAAAGCCACGTGGCAAGAATAGGCTCCATGTATTCTCCTTTATTATATTATATAGATATATAGATGGTTTTAATTAATTAGTGATGAGGTCAACCCAATTGAAATAAATGATATGATTAATTACATACAATTTGCATTGATTCAAAAATTATAATCAAGAATTGATCTCAGCCATTGAATTGGAGGGAGGTTAGATTTCGTCGAAGGATGATGTGGCAGAATTGCAAACCATGACACTAAAGCCACGTGGCAAGAATAGGCTCCATGTATTCTCCTTTATTATATTATATAGATTTATTTCCAATTTTTTTATCAACATAAAAAAAATTAATTGAATATTACAATTTGAAATAATATAAAATCATCCTTAAATTTTTTAATATGATATTTATTGGTTTAAATTAATTAGTGATGAGGTCAACCCAATTGAAATAAATGATATGATTAATTACATACAATTTGCATTGATTACAAAAATTATAATCAAGAATTGATCTCAGCCATTGAATTAGAGGGAGGTTAGATTTCGTCGAAGGATGATGTGGCAGAATTGCAAACCATGACACTAAAGCCACGTGGCAAGAATAGGCTCCATGTATTCTCCTTTATTATATTATATAGATATATAGATGGTTTTAATTAATTAGTGATGAGGTCAACCCAATTGAAATAAATGATATGATTAATTACATACAATTTGCATTGATTACAAAAATTATAATCAAGAATTGATCTCAGCCATTGAATTGGAGGGAGGTTATATTCCGTTGAATGATGATGTGACAGAATTGCAAACCATGACACTAAAGTCACGTGGCAAGAATAGGCTCCATGTATTCTCCTTTATTATATTATATAGATGATATTAATATATATTTATTAAAATTATTAATTAATTTATAAAATAAAATAAATTAATAGAGCCCCATGACACCGGCACTATTTTTTTACGAATTATTATAATAATTATCATAAAATATTATTTTATATCATACATTTTATTATTCTTTTTAAAAGAAATTATTAAATTTTTTTATTTCATACCAAATTTCTAATATATATATATATATATATATATATATATATATATATATATATTATCAACTAATAGTATATTATCATATTTTATACACATAAATTTTAATCCTTTATGTCTTGTTTAAAAATTTAATAGGAACGATAGAATTGATGAAGTGATTATTAATGAAATAGAGTGGAATGTTGTTTTGGAGTTTTAACCCCAAAAAATGAAGAACACTCCTATTTTAAAATGTGGATTTATATAAGGTATTTATTAAGATTTATCTATATTGGTGATTGAAGTATTGAATGACTTAAAAGCTTTGAAACTTCAACTAAAAGATAATTTTTAATAACTCTATTGATCAATCAGTAAAAACTTTAACATGTGGAGAGTAAATATTAAATGAACCCTTAAAATATAATCATTTCATTTTATCTTAGACCCAATTTAAAGGGACACAAAATATGTATGGTATTTTGGATAGCCTAAAGACTTTGGAAGTTCTTCCTTTCTATGCAATTATATCCCTATAAAAATATTAAATATACATTGTCAAGCCTATTTAGGTATTTCACTCCATTCAATTTTATCATTAACTTTTTATTTTGATATTTTTTAAAGGATCTCCTAAATATTTTATAATTTCTTCAAAAAAAAGGGGCCAAATATAAAATTATATATATTTGTATATACAATTAATTAGTAGAAGTTTAATCCCTCCGCCTCTGGGTTAAGTTCACGTTGTTGACTGCAAAAGATTCAAGATTCCTCCGAGAAAGAGAGAGATGGATTATATTTTCAGAAATGACTATAGAGAATTCTCTTGTTCGGTGACTATGATCGGGGTATCCATCAAGAGCGGGTCTGGTGACTAATTCCTCAAGTACTGTACATGTAGAGCACATTACAAGAGGTGATCTTCCTAACAGATGACGCTCTATTCCTATCCCTCAAAGGATCGAACTCATGAGACGATAATTAAAGGAACACAGATTTTTTATCATTTATGTCACATCAAATTGTTATATATTTTCTCCATGTTTAAATTCAGTGCGAGAAATTCTGACACAAACAAGAAACAATATTGGAAATTTGGAATTGAAAAACCCAAAAAAATATTAATAAATGGAGAAGAAATGATTTTAATGTAAAGCAGGACAATATATAGGAGATCATGCAGATAGCAAGATTAATGTCTATTACGTTTATGTTCTGTTTTTTAAGTACCAAATTGTTAGAATTTGATGATCATGGATAATGTCTTGTCCAAAATGCCTAAATAAATTTGGTTCATAATCAATCTTACCAAATCTAAAGAAAATCTATCTTCAATTTAATCAAATCTTCTAATTATATATATATATATATATCAAACATAATCTTATGTAATTTTGGTTCAAGATCTAATAAAAAAGCAATTATTAACTATAAAAATTAAATTATAAAACTATTTATAAATTAATTGAATCTTAATTTTCTATCTAACACCTAAGGGCTTGGTTGGGAGGATGGTTTGAAACTGGTGTGAGGTGGAGTGAAGTGGTTTGGGTTTATAAAACTTTGGTTGGTAGTTTAAGTGATTAATTAAGTAGGATAGTTTGTTTGAACCATTTCACTCCACCCCACTCACTTTCTTCAAAACTCTCAACTAAGCCCTAAATAAAAAATCATTAACTTAAAATTTTAATTTATATAAAAATATTAAATTTAATAATTTGTTCTTAGTAATTTAATAAACATTCTTAAATCTTGCTCAAGGTATGATTCAAGATTCAACCCTCAACCCGAAACGGACAAGCCCAACTTACGCAACAACCAGTCCAACCAAGCAAAGTCACAAGTCGTGGAAGGTTGTGTTCTCCAACAGCTCAACAATGCTCGAAGCAGAGGCTGTTAAAAGAAGGAAATGCAAAGTCACATTCTTAAATCTTGCTCAAGGTATGACGCGGCATGCTTATTTGGCACACTTTCTCTCATACGTGTCATATTTTAATGACGTAGCACGACATGTCACTGTCACGTCACCCTAGATGATGATAATAATGATGATGTTGAAGGAGAGAAGATGATGATGTGGCAATGTGGGGTGACGTGGCAGTGATGTGTTGTGCCACGTCATTAAAATATGACACGTAGGAGAAAAGGTGTGTCACATAAGCATGTCACGTTATCATTTAATGGCAAAAAGTTAACGGTGTTACGCTCGAGTACTAAAATCTATCGACAAAAAAAAAACTTTGAGGACCAACATTAAACTTTTAAAACATTGAGGACCAACATTAAACTTCATGCAATCATTGAGGACCAAAATAGTACTTTAGCCTATATTTTATATATAAGAGAAGATAATTATAACCTTCCTTAATTGGAGAAAAATTAAACACTACTTTTCTCCTTTATTTTTAACTCGGTACACACATATATAAATGTGCTGATATATACTCTATATATTATACACCACAATTGGGCTCCTTACTTGGTGAGTGCCATCATCCCAAACCAGAGAAGCAGACACTATACTGCTAGTCGTTGTCCCTGAAATTGTAAGCGTAAAAGACCTCGTCTCTCCCACTGACGAGAATGACATAACATTTGGTGTCACTTGAACACTTAAGGTAGGCGATGAAGCACCCATCACTGTAGCT
The DNA here is from genome assembly GCA_014851425.1 of Senna tora. Lineage (NCBI taxonomy): Eukaryota > Viridiplantae > Streptophyta > Magnoliopsida > Fabales > Fabaceae > Senna > Senna tora. Next base: position 10,984,044 of record CM026264.1, read on the forward strand.
CGATATGTGGATGTGCCTCTTCCAACATTTGTCACACTTCTTTGATACGTACGATTAAAATTCTGATTATTATTCCTATGAAGCACGAAGGATGGAAGATTGAGGTTCCATGCAGCTTCATTCTGTGCTTGGTTACAACTACTATTATCTCCTGTAAGGCGTCGTAGCCTTGTGTTATCATAACCTTGTCCACACAAGAACCTCACGTAATCTGAGACACTCAAATTGTATATTAATCCAGGATTGGGTGCCCTAGTGGGATTTAATTGACCAGCTCCATATGCAAATTCAGCTTCTGGGTTAAGTGTAGAACTCATTGGAGTAGCTGCAAATTACAAAAAATGATGAACTAGCTTTATAAAGCTTCTGTCAATTTTGTCCATAAACTTTGATTATTGTTAATTGTGCCTCTAAACTTTTAATTTGCAAACAATATTGATCTTCATTCAGATTACGTCTAAATAATTAATGCCAGATGCAAATGTGACTATCCTCTGATTTTCATTACTGATTGTGATATATACCAGATCATATATTTAACTACGTTGTTTAATTTGTCAATTTAATTAGTCATGATTATCACTGTGTCACTACAAAATAAAGGGTATTAATCGTGATTAAATTGACAAAAAAATGTAGTTAAATTTATAATTTAGCATCTTAATTTGAATTGGAAGCCATAGGACAGTAACATTTGCATTTGCTGTTATAATTATTTAGATGAAATTTTGGTGAAGGATAAATTTGGTTATAAAAGTCAGATCAAACAAAATTTGCTGATACAATTGACAAAAACTCTATAGTTTAATACTATTTGATAACAAATTAAAGTTGTTTTTTAATTATTTGTATTGTATAAGTTTACTATTTGATTTAGAAAATAATAGTTTAAGTTATTTAAAATATAGAATAATGCAGTATTTTTATGGAGTAAATTAACATTTTGATTCTCTGAAAAATATAATTTTTTTCAATTTTTTCCTTGTAAAATTTTCTGTCAGTTATGTTAAAAAATCTCAGGGACTAAATTGAGATAAGTTGTATATATTTCATTGATCAAATTTAACATTTTTATATTTCAAAAAATATATAAATTGAGATCAAATGTATCTTTTAGAAATTGTAAATTGAGACAAAATACATTTTTTAGGGACCAAAATGTTGTTTTAAATATCGGCACCTGTGGTCAAAATTGCAGACTTGATTGCTGCGGGGGACCATGTGGGATGAAAGGATTTGATGTATGCAGCAATAGCAGCAACATGAGGAGTAGCCATGGAAGTACCAGATAATATACTGTAGTTTGCTATTCTGTTATCACCTGTTACCCCAGTAATTAAACGAATGGGAGAATATGCAGCTAGAATTTCAACTCCCGGTGCAGCTATATCAGGCTATACATACACAACAACAAAAATTCAGTTACTATATATATATTATTAATTAGGCCTTCAAGAGCATTAATTAGCTTTAATTATATGACATGCTTGAACTTTATTAATTACCTTGAGAAGGTCAGGGGTAATTGGATTTGGACCCCTTGATGAGAAGGAAACTACATTAGGGGCCAAAGAATTTCTGGCTGCAGTACTCCTCAAGATAGTACCAGTTGCGTTACTACAAATTAAACAAAAAAAAAATTGGTTAATGTCAATAACTCAATATATAAGAAACAATAAAGCTTACCGTTATTTTAAAGCTCATCCTCAAGTAAAATTCATAAAAGAAATAATGATAAAATGAAATTTGATGTATAGGATTATATTAAGTATATATACCTTGTTGATCTGATATAGTTGAGTACTTGTGTGCCATTTGCTAGACTAAGAGAAGTTGCAGGCAAGGCAAAGATTCTTGCCCAATCATTTGCGACGTTTGTTCTTAAGACAACACCAGCGACCCCATTACTCAATAACATACTCTGATCAGGAGATGGGTTGTCACACAGAACAATCCTTCCACTCACCAAAGCTGCATTCAAAGAATTACTAGAGCAAAGCCTACCCAATAATACAACAAACAAATCAAATTATAATACTTTTCTTAAAAAAATGATTGGAAATAGAGAAAGGGACATTATTACAGATAATAAAGTTGGTACCTAGATGTGGAACTACTGAATCCTCCAGCAGTGTTGGGTGCATCTCCACCATAAATCAATGGGTACGCTGTATTGGGAGGATTAAAAGTGTTTATCGAAACTCCCTGCAATATGTAATTATAACATGACTAAATTATTATTTTAGTCCCTAAAAGATCTCTGCATGCATGGAGAAATTTCAGTCTTATTTTTCATTGATTTTCTTATCAATATGTATATAGTAATTATAACATTAGTAACTTATTATTTTTAATTTATGAAAGATTCAATTTATCTCAATTAAGTTTTTAAAAGATATAAATGTCAAATTTACTCTCACTAATGCAATTTGTTTCAATTTAGTATCTCCATTAACAAACTTATGATTGAGATTAGGGGTGGCAATTTTGACCCAAACCCATTAACCCAACCCAACCCAACTGCATTTTGACCCAACCCAACCCAACCCAATTAATAAATGGGTCATGTGGATCGGGTCAAAATTGACCCATGCATATATGGGTTGGGTTGGGTAAAACTCATGGTTAACCCAATAACCCATTTAATGTATTTTGTACTTTCATTTTTCTCCTACTTTCTACTTTTCAAAATTATAGTTTTGTCCCAAGTTGCATTTTAGTCATGATTTTCATTCTTTCTTTGGTTTTCGACCCAAAAAATTTTCATATTCATATTTTCTCCCTTATTCTAAAATTTCCAAAATTACAGTTTGGCCCTAATTTTTATCATAATCACATTTTTGGCCCAAATTGCATTTTAGTTATTCTATTTCAATTTAAGTCATAGAAACTTTTTAAAATTGCATTCTGACTTCAATTTCAAATTTGTGGAAATTACATTTTGACCCCAATTTTTATAATAATTACATTTCGGCCCAAATTTTTTTTTGTTTGAAGAACTATATTATTTTATTTTTAATTTATATTATTGCACTTATCCTAAATCTATTCAATTTTTAAATCACATAATAAATTTTTTTCATTTGTGACATTTCAATTTTTTCGTATAAATTTTGAAATCACATAATAATATCATTTAGGCATTTAAGTTATATATAAAAACTTTAAAAAAATAGGATAACCGCAGTAATAATAAATTAAAAATTAAAAATATAAATAAATAATAAATTAGAGTGATAAATATTAATAAAAATATAAAAATAATTACTATAATAATTAAAATTTAAGAGATAGAGATGTAATTTATATAAGTGTTTATTAAAAACTGAAGGACATTTATGTTTTTAAGAAAAAATAAAAAAAAAACATATTTATTACAAATTGCGATTTCTAGGCATTTTTTCACTATCCAACCTCATTAAATGCCTCATTAACTACTGTTCTTGGTTAGCAAAACCCAATTTTAATTACATAACAAAAGTATTAGCTAATTTTTTGAAAGCATGTTTTCATGCTAACTTTGTTGGAGTTAGATTTTCAAGAGAAATCAGTAATTTTTGACAAGTAGTTGTAGGATTTGATTTTTATTGTTTCCTATGTCTGGTGGAGAATTGTATCAGTGTTGAACTTTATACTCTTTGTCTAGTGGTTTTGATTTTTATTATCTTTATTGATATAAATATAAAGTAAAATGATTGGTAGGCCAAATTAATTAAAATAAATCAAATAAAACAACAAAAGGAAAATTAATGGGTTGGTGGGTTATGTGGGTTTGACCCATAATTAATGGGTCATGACCCATATAACCGATTTAAAATTTTACCCATTTATGACCCAACCCAAATTTGCCCCAACCTAAACCCACCCAACCCACCCATTTTGCCACCCCTAATTGAGATCAACTGCATTTTTTATGGGCCAAATTTGACATTTCCATCTTTTAGGGACCAGGAACTAAATTTGATTATTTCCTTCTTCTATGGACTAAATTGAGATAAATTATATCTTTACGATCAAAATGATAATATACTCTTATAACATTAACGCATCTCATAAACCATGTCATTCAATATTTCAGGGATTAAATTGAGAGATAAATGATATCTTTCATAGACCAAAATAGCAATTTAGTCTTGCAAGATTATAATTACCTCATAGACCCTGCCATTCCCCAGTTGAAGCGTGGTTAAGAACCTTCTATCAGTGTTGCTAGCAGCCACAGATAGAAACCATGGGGCATAATTGGACATAGTGTAAAGTCTTGGACCCAAATTATCTGCTGATTTTGAGGTTAGTATGCCATTCTTCATTGCATGAAAAGATCCTATAGCATAAATATCATCATAATAGTGGCGATATTCCACTTGTGTAGGACCAATTGATATAGTAATGATGTGAACACCATCAGCAATTGCTTCATCAAATGCTGCAAGAATGTCAGCACCATCACAGCCATTTGACCAACAAACTTTGTACGCAGCAATACGAGCCGAAGGGACTCCTCCTCTCGCGGTGCCTGAGGCGAGGCCGAAAAGGCTCGCTGATCCGACCACGTTTCCGGCAGCCGTAGAAGCACAGTGACTCCCATGCCCATCGCTATCCCTTGGAGATATAATATCACTTTGCTCAAACGAACCACTCACTCGAAAGTATTTTGCTCCAATTATTTTGCTGCATACATATATACATTTATTAGTGTTAAAACTTAAGGTAATTTAGGGAACTCACTCTCAAAAACTAGCTCATAAGAGGAAGAACCAAGCTTTCTTAAGTACTCAATTGAATATCTTATCCTATAAGATGTGAGACTTAATTTTTATCTCTAATAATTAGTTAGAGAGTGAAATATGATTACAATCAGAATACGGGGCAAGTACAGTCTTGTTCAGCCTTAATTAGTTTATTTTGATCCTATTTTTTTGAAGGTAGATTGGGTTGGCTTATTTTTAATATGAGTTGAAATCTTTTTAGTCTAACCCCAAGAGCCCAGGGTTGAAGTCAGTATGTTTTCTTTTTCAAGAATAACATTTTTTGCCAATTCAAAAATAACATTCCTTCCCAAAAAAAAATTAACATTTTAAATAATTAAATAATTTTAAACTTATTTATAGTATAATACTTTTAAATTTTAAAATAATAAAATATATTGATAAAATATGAATTAAATTAGTAATTATTAGAAAAATTAAATAAAAATCAAAATAACTAATAGAATTTAAAATATGGCGAAAATTATGTAACTAATTCAACGTAAATATTAAAATTAAAAAATGGACTAGCAAAAAAAAAGATTATTTTTAACAACCTATTTTTTAACGATCACTTAATTGTTAAAAAAACTTTTTAATAATCAAATTTTGATCGTCAAAATAAGTTGTTGAAAAAAGATAATAATAATAATAATAATAATATTTTCGATAGCAAATAATTGTCGATAATACTTTTTTACAATACTTTTCATAATAGTGTTTTTTTTCGACGGCCGTCGTCAACAATTATATCATCGAAAATAATTTTAACGACAACTATCGACAATTGTTGACGGTAAAAAAATATTATCATTGAATTTTTGTAACCACTTATTTCGTTGGTCAAAATTTAGTTGTTGAAGAAATACATTTTTTCAACAACTAATAGTTATTGTCAAAATATAAATTATTAAAAATACAAATATTTTTTATAGTGTCAATTTAACCCTATTTATTTTAAGATACGTCTCATTTTTATATAGGATCAAAAAAATTTCAAAACCCAGCTCTATAAACAAATTGAGCCGAAGTGTCTAGCTAGCAAATTTATAATGAATTGAAGGTATTGTTGGTATATATATATACTTATTGCAGGCGATGTTTTGGCAAGAGCCACTCCATTGGGAGGGTGGAGGAGCGAATCCTTGACCCCTGAAACTATCAGACTCAGGCCAAATTCCAGTATCAATTACTCCAACGATGGTATTACTCTCTCCATTTGATCTGCTCACTTGTTCAGGAAAGCTTAAGAAGTCCCATGACCTCGTTGTTTGGGGATGGTGGATTGTGTTTTCAAATACAGAAACCACATCTTCCATTTCTGATATTCTTTCTGCTTCCTCTTCTGTTAGTCTCGCCACAAATCCATTGAAACTCTTCTTGTAGCTGTACAGCAAAGCCTCCTTTGATGTATAATTGCTGAATTTATATATATATATGACATTAGGAATTGAAGGTTAGATTGAACCAATTAATTACTCATGATGTGCACTTCTAGTCTTCTAAAAAAATTAATTAATGAAACAATTAAATGTTGACTGTCGAAATAAGTTGTTAAAAAAATAATAATATTTTTTATGGTCAACAATCATTGATAATGCTTTTTTACTATCGTTGTCGACAATTCTATTGTAGAAAATGATATTATTAATAATTATTGACAGTCAAAAATAATATTATTGACTTTTTTTCGATAGCTTATTTTGACGGTCAAATTTTTTTTGTTGAAAAAAAGATACTTATTCCAATTATTGAAAAAATTATATTTTTTAACAATTAATAATTTTAACAAAATATAAGTTATTAAAAATATTACTTTTTTAGAGGTATAATTGAGTAATTAAAACCTGGGAAGGACATGTTGAACCATATTAGTGTGATGTGATTCTACGGCTTTCATGTTCTCAACAGCAGAAACACCAACAGCAACAGGAGGCAGTTCCCCCATGTACACGATATATGTCTGTATAATTTTTTATCAATAAAATAAAGAAAATGAGAATAAAATTAACTTTGTAATTCCCTTGTTAAGAACTCATATATAGCTAGCAAGCTAAGTATATGTTATTTACCTTTCGATGATCATGATGACAATATGTGTGGCTAATAAGCAGAGCGGAAGCAAGAGCACTTAGGAGGAAATGCCATGGGCTTAGAGAGAACATGATTTTGCCAAATAAATGAAATTGAGTTAAAAGATTTGGATATGTCTTCATATGCAAGTTCTACCCAAGGGTATTTATATGCCATATTGAAGGATATATGAGCTATAGCTAGCTAGTTCTAGGTCTAACTCACTCTATATATATATCACAATTATTTTTCACTTTAATTTTTGGTTTTTTAGTAAATTAATGTTTTTGATAAATCTTAGTAAATTATTGTTTTGTCTAGAGTTTTAAAAATTAAAAAACAAATTAAGTTGTTTTATAATTAAATGTAATCGCTTGTCATATGATAAACACCTTGATTTTGCTTTTGCATGCAACTTTCATTGCATGAATCATCTCCCTTCCTACATGTTGTGGTCATAATGGCGCTATATTAGGATATAATTAGAGGTGTTAAACGGGTTAATTTGATCCAATCCTAATATATTTGGTCTTATTTTATTATGGTTTGGTTGGGTTAGTCAATTTTTAATATGGGTTGAGATTTTTTAACCCAATTTGGCCCTATTAAAGCTTTGGGTAGAGTTAGACGACAATTTTACTAAAAACCATGTCAAGAAAATATCAAACTCTAAAAATCCTTCCTAAAATAAAGTATTCTCAAAATACTTTATTTTTGTCATTTTGTAACATATATCCGTCTTAGGCCTAGATGAAGTAGAATATTTTCTTAAAAAAAAAATTTAATGAAATTCGTCTAACCTCAGACGAACTTCAAGCAAACTTTTTTTTTTAAAAGTAAGACATATATATGTGTATGCAAACATATATATATATATATATATATATATATATATATATATATATATATAATATGCGACAATATTAATAATATAATATTTTTTTATAAAAATTGTAATATAATATTAATTATATAATAAAATAAAATAATCATAATAATAATTTTTTTGGCCAATAATCATAATAATAATTAAATTTAAAAATATATAATATAAGTTTATAATTTTTTTGTGAATTCAAGATATAATTAATTATTTACAATAATGACTAATTCTCTTCTCAAAAGAAGATTTTAGTATTAGCCACCAAATTTTTTTTATACAGATTGTGCACTAAAACTTCCTTTTAAAAAATCTATCGTGTAACGTGATTAGTCATTACTATCTACAATAAATTATATCTTAAACTTAAAAAATTATATATTTATATTATATATTTTTTAATTTAACTACTATTTTTGTTATATATAATATATAATTATATTGTAATATTAAATATATATTACACACACTTGTATATATATGTCTTATATTTTTTTTTAAAGAATTTGCTTGAAGTTCTGCTGAGGGGGAGACAAACTTCATTAAATTTTAAAAATAATAAATGTCCTAATTCGTCTAAGCTTGTGACGAATATGTGTCACTAAATGACAAAAAGTGTTTTGGAAATACTTTATTTGATGAAGGGTGTTTGGGGTTTGATATTTTCTTAACCTAATTTTTGGTAAAATTGCCGAGTTAGACTACTGGCTCATATTTTTATTTATTTTAAAAATAATATTCTAAATTATTAAATAATTACAAAATATTTTACAATATCAACGGAAATAATTGCATTTATAAGATTTTAAAATTGAGATATTATTTAAATAATATCAAGTTGCTTATCACTTGGGTTAACCTATCATTGGTAGGGATAAAAGTTCAGTACTACCGTACTACTGAAATTCAGTGCATCCTTCCAATCACATAGTATCATTTGTTAATATTAATAAAAACTCATATTAATTAGGACCCACCTTGAATGGATTAGGGACCAACTGATTGAAAGGATGTACTGAAGTTCAGTACTACCATACTACTGAACATCTACATCAATACAAACTTTAATTTTTGTTGAAACTCTTATTGTTGGAAAGAAAGTGTTTTAATTAAGTCAAATAAACTTAAATGATTATAATTTTCTCATTAACTTATAAGTTTAACTATTAATTATTAAATGAAAATATTATGGTACTTAAACCACGCAAAAATTGATTAACCATACAACTCCCCTCAAACTTATTCCTTTGGATGATTATGGATTCAAATAATTAAAAACGTACATTACAATTATTTCAAAATAAATTAATAGTTAGTCTTAGAATAAGTTACTTTCTGCATGGAGGGTAGATTTGAGAGTTGAAAACTAATGGGCAAGTTAATATTAGACTAAAGTGCAGAATAAAATTCTTAAATTTTAAATATCATGTGTAGATTTTCTTGAAAATTAGGCTTTATGGTATCCCTTAAAGCAGGCAACAATTAACTAATCAGATAACTTCAAAGTAAATTAAGGATTTAGTTTTAAAATCAAACTAGCATTGTCCCCATACAATACAGAACACTATCGTATATACTTCGATGTCCATTATTCAATCCAATGTAAAACTTTATTAGATACAACATATGCACTCTTATAGTCTTATTCACAAGTCACAACATTTACCACTCCAATTATATATATATATATATGCCTAACCTAATTTACAAGTCTCTCAAATATAGTCCAAGAGTACTACATAGATAAGAAAACCATCCTAGGAATCAATTGATAACCCCGACTAAGACCACATCTTAATTAGTACCACATGGTATGAGTCTTCGTCGGTTTGGTTTGGGCGTTTTGAAAATATTTTTAAACTAAATCAATCACTTTTTATTTTGGCGGTTTGATTTTATAGCGTCAAATCAAACAATAAATGATCGATTTTAAACGGTTTTGGACAGTTTAATTTAACAAATTTAGATATTTGAACTCATCAACAAATAATAAGAAAACGAAACATGTACAACATTTGATTCACTAACAAGAAAAATCATAGATTATCTTAACTAATTGATAAACAAGTTACAATAAAAGTAAATAACACTACTAATTACTTGCATTATTTTTTCAAATTTAGTCCAAATGGAATTAAACTAGTTCCAAAATTAAATTAAAAAAACATTATATAAACAAATTAATTAACCAAATATATTTTTTAAAAAAACTAGTAATTACTTTTCAAATATTTATATTTATATATAACAACTTACTCAATTACTTGACACAAGTTTGAGCAGTATCCTTCTATTTTGGATGCCTATTTCTAATATATATACACACATGTTTGATGAATAATCTCCAAAGAAAGTTGTGGCGTACTGAACTTGTGACTGAATTAAGATGCTAACAATGTGAAATTGTGGATAACGAAGGAAGTATCCGATCAACGTCTTACATAATACAAGTCACAAAAAGATATTTTTGTTCAATATTATAAATAATTTATACATATAAAATATTATAATAATATAATATGCATTTAAATAAAAAATATATAATATATACATATTTGCGATTTAGTTCGATTTTTAATTTTAAAAATTGCAAACCGAACCAAACCGCCCAAAAACCAAAAATTCAAATTGAACTAAACCGTCAATTTATTAGTTTTTTATCGAGATAACCTATGAAAATTTAACCTATCTAATTATGTGCCAGGCCACTTAATTTCAAACCAAACCTAGCTAGAACAAGCTTAATTAAACCTTAACTACCCTAGCTAGAACAAGCTTAATTAAATAATTACCAACTTTTTCTTATTTATTTACCTATTTCTAATTTTATTGGGCTAACTTGATTGTAAGTTCTTTTGGGTGGATGGAGGAGTACTAATCAAGACTAACCTATAAATATTTCAGTGTTGGAAAAATATAATTTTCCACACATGTTATGCTTTTACTAAACAACTAGATAATAAAGAAAAAGTATCTAAATTTAACTAGATAATAACAGAGTAGACAAAAACAAAAATAATAAGAGAAACTTAACTGATCATATGTTTCATTAAGTATCGAATCCTCGATATATACTAAACGAATCATCATTAAATGCATCATTATATATATATATATAGTTGGTTTATAACTATGATCGGGCCTAATGACTAATTTTTCAAGTGCTGCGAGACTTATTATTGGGGTGATCCTATACCAACAGATAGCTCTCCATTTCTATCCCTCTAGAAATCGAATTTAGGAGACAATAATTAATTTAAAGGAACATAGACCCTTACTATTTGTGCTACACCCCATTATATATACATAAAGCTAAAATGCACAAAATTAAACATCCTGAATTTTAGATCATGAGTACAGACGCCTTGAGTTTTCAAACTTTTTACCGAACCCCCTAAATCTTTTAACTTTAATAATTAGGCACATAACCTTCTCTCCTCTAAGACTTTTGTCTCTTTTTTAATAGAATTTCCCCACGTCAACAAACTCTCTGTCATGTCATTATTTTTTAAGCTATTTTGAAATTCTAATTAAATAAACTAGATAATAATAATTTTGATTTGATTTTTTTGATTAAATGATCGAAATTCCTTTCTATTAACTAAAAACAAATGCTCGACTTGATAAAGTATTTGTTGACGAAATAGAACTATATGTTAAAAATATGGACACAAATCCTAACTAAAAGAGTACTATATGTCTAAAGTTAAAAGTTCAAAAGAATATTATTAAGTACAAAATTTAAAAACTCAAAAAAGGTTTTGTGCCTATAACTTAAAATTTAGGGGATTCTATCCTATATACAAAAGATAGCACCTCATATGTTAAAGAAAATCATCAACTATCAGTGAAAGAATTGTTTGTTCCAATATTTATTATATTTAATATTTATTAAACAAACCAGGTCAAAAAAATCATTATTAAACAAATAATTATAAAATTTTTATTAATTTAATAAATTATTAATTAAAAAAATAGTTATTTTAAATTAATGAATTTTTTAATTTTAATTATTATTTTTATTTATTAAATATTTAATAGTGTTATTTAAATAGAGGGGTATAGAGTTTTGGTAAAATTGATAAGAATATAATGGAAAATTCAAAATTTTAGTGAGGGTAATTTTGTCATAAAATTATTAAATTCTAGCTTAAACTTTAAAGCTAAAAATTACTTTAGCTACAACTCAAAAGTGCTTTCAAGAGCTATAACATAAACATATCAAAATTTTAAAATAACCACAATTGGAAAATAAAAACATTTATACGCTTAAAGCAAAGCCAAACAAGCTGTTAATTGAAAAGTACTTTATGTTAGGAAAAAAATTTGATCAAATTTTTTATATTCTTGCTATCAAGTTCCATCAATCATATATTGCATTTACACTCTCTTTCTTTTATGATATTTAGCCATATAAAAGGTGGTATTCTGCAGTTTCTCCCTACTATGATTGGTCATTTAAACACTTTTTGTCACGTGTCATATTTATATTAAAAAACTTGATGATAATGATCTAAGTAATTTGACTCCAGTTTTTTTTCTTTTACGTTACTAATAATATTATTGTTAGTCGAGGGATAAAAGTTCAATGGTACCGTACCACTGAACTTCAGTGCATCCCTCCAATCATGTAGTGCCATTTGTTAATATTAATAAAAACTCACATTAATTAGGGCCCACCTTGAATGGTTTAGGGACCAACTGATTGGAGGGATGTACTGAAGTTCAGTACTACCGTACCACTGAACATCTACTCTTAGTCGAGACAGAGCATTCTACTTAATTACATATAATTCACGTGTTACGATTTAATTAATTATAACTCAACTTCACTTGTCATCTTTCTGTTACGCAATAATTACTATATATATATATATATATATCACATTCTAACCAACATAATTCATCATATTAAAAGAATATAAGATGTTCTCTTAACATTAGAAATGAATTTAAAGTTGTATATATAATCAAATTTGTAATTCTGAAACCTTGATAATAAAATAAGATTATATATATATCAAGCTCACAATCATAAAATGTGTCACGTACATTTAATTAGTTCCCTCATTTGTGAACATTTCTCTGAATACTTGAGAATCCTTCACTATACTTAATGATCCAATATTCTATAGTACGTACTTGTGCTTAATTCAATATTACATAATACCCAACAAGCTAAGGCATGAATTAGGGAGAATTAAACACCACGATAGGACTCCTCACTTGGACATTACCCATAACATCACTCCAAACCAAAGAAGCCGAAACTATAGATGCCTCTAAGCTTCCTTCCACGCTAACCACAAACCTCTGTTTTTCACCAACGGACATAAACGAAAGCACTTTAGGGGTCACATCGATTATCAGTCCCGGAGGAGCCCTCACACTCGCCATATAAATAGAGATCGCTGGCCCAACATTCGTAACGGTTCTGCTGAAACTGCCACTAACCGTAGGGTTGGAGGATGGTGTGGGAAGAGAGAACGAAGGGTAGTTTAGGTCTTTTGCTGATGTTTCATTAGAAAAAGGTGGATCGTCGGAGCAGGTGCTATTATCCCCTGTTACCAGCTGTAAAGTCCTTGTGCTGTACCCTTGTCCACATAGGAATCTCACGAAGTCGCTCTCGTCCGCGTCGTAGACTAACCCCGGATTCACCGCCTTGGTCGGGTCGATTTGACCCGCCCCGTATGAGAACTCTGCGTCACGGTTCATCTTGGGATTCAGTGGCTTCGCTGTGATCAATCGCCACACAGTGAAATTATTAGAAAATGTGTTCCTCAACTTTTTAAATATTAAAATTTGTTCACATAAATCCTTGTAAAAATAATATGATATATGTGTTACCGGTGGTCATTAGAGCTGATTGGACAGCGGAAGGAGACCAATCAGGATGAAATGATTTAACATAAGCAGCAGCACCGGAGACATGTGGGCAAGACATTGATGTTCCTGAGAGTATATTGAAGTACAATTTTCTGTTGTCCTCGTCAACTTCAGAAACAGAGGAAACTGGAGACCATCCAGCTAGAATATCAACTCCAGGAGCAATTAAATCCGGCTACAACGTAAAAACTAGTTAGATTAATAAATAAAAGCTGGAATGAACATAATTCTCCTTAAATGTCTGTGCACAGATAACCCTTGAAAAGTGACATTCCTAAATTTTTCTAGTTGTGCATAAAACATTCTTAAAGACAGAACATGTTGACCTTGAGAATGCCAGGTGAAACATGGTTCGGACCCCTTGCAGAGAAAGAAGCCACCTTAGGGGACAAAGTATCTTTGACCTCATCACTTCTATATATGGTTGCAGTTGGAGTCCTTCAAGTTTTTTTGTGGAAGCAATTCCAAATAATTAGTCTAGTTCTTGAAATTATCTAGATTCAATTAATCATTATAATCAACAGATTAATTTTTACCTTGTGGAATTTATGTAGACAAAAACATTGGCAGCATCCTGCAAGTTAATGTAAGAAGCAGGCAGAGGGAAAGAGAAAGGAGAATCTCTGAAGTTTTGGCCTTGTGTCAAGGCACCTGCAGCTCCAGAGTAAAAGGGGCCTAAAGCTTTGCCTCTCCCTTCACACAGCACAATTTTATCCTTCACCAAGTTTTCATCCAATGAATCGCTACTGCAAAACCTGAACAGTACAGAACCCAAAATCTTACTATGTCTCTTTCACATCTTCATCATTCAATTAGTTCAAAGCAGTTCAAGAAGGCTAGTTTAGGAGTGACTACCTGGATGAAGACCCATCAAAGCCTCCTTTAGTATTTGGTGCATCTCCTCCATAAACCACAGGGTGGAGTTGTCCTTTCAGATCAAATGTATTTATTGAAACTCCCTGAATTATACATGGAATGAACATCATAACATAACAGTGATGTAAATTGTAAAGTATAAGTTCTTTTTTTTTTTTTTGGTATGAAGCGTAGAGTTGTTAAAGCCATGGTTTAATTTAACAATGGCTATACTTGTAACATCAAATGGGCCAGCCCAGTCAATTCAAGGCTGTTTGGCATTTAACTAGACTTAAAAATATAAAATAAATTATCATTTTGATTCCTTAAAGATATAATTTGTCTCAATTTAGTTCTTAAAATATACAATTTGTCTCGTTTTAATTTTTGAAAGATGCAAATGTCAAATTTAATCTCTATAAAATACAATTTATCTCAATTTAGTTCTTGAAAATCTCCATTAACATAATTAACAAAAAATTTTAAGGGACTAAATTAAAAAAAAATTACATCTTTAAGAGACTACATTTGATATTTCCATCTTTCACTGATTAAATTAAGACAAATTGCATATTCCAAGAACTAAATTTGACATTTTTACTTTTCATAGACTATATATAAACAAATTTCATCTTTAAGAGACCAAAATGATAATTTACTCAAAATATGACATTAAATTCAACTACTTTAGTATGTATTGAATGTGCCTGGGGCTCTAAACAAGCCGAGCTTTAAATGTTCAAGCTCAGCTCGTTTAATTAACCGAGTTGTTCATGAGCTTAACGAACCAAGCTAAATAATTATCAACTTTTATAGAATATACATGCACATAAGAAAATTAACTTATATTTTATATTAATTTATAGATTTTATCTTTTTATATGTTTTATTGATTATAGACGACTCTATCTAGTAAGAAAAAGCTTTGATTGTTGTTATTATATATTTAAATATAATAATACAAGTAAGATAGAGAAAAAATATTTTTATATTATTTTATTTTTAAACCAGTCGTTCATGAACTAAACAAGTTGAGTCTTAAATGATCAAACTTAGCTCGTTTAATTAAACGAGATTATTTTTATGTCCAAGTTCAACTCATTTAATAAACAAACGAGCCTAACTAAACTCTTATGCGAGCTGAACCCAACTTACACTCAGGCCCATATACTTTATTTTTAATAAAAACTTCAGAATGACATATTGTTGATTGTTGACGACCCATCAACTTATTTAACTTGGCATTCAAAAGGGTATATAAAGTAGAATGAATATTCCAACTTCTATCTAACATAAGACAGAAAGATGTTACCTCAAATGTTCTGTTGTCACCTAACATAACCCTGGTGATAAACTTCCTATCAATGGTGCTAGCAGCCACAGAAACCAACCAAGGAGCGAAATTGGCGAGCGACCCAAGTCTTGGACCAGAGTTTCCCGCAGAAGTAACTGTCAAAATCCCATTTCTCAACGCATGAAAAGCTCCAATTGCTATTCCGTCCCTAAAATAGTTCTCATCATTGAACCCTCCCAGAGAAACCGACAGTATGTCCACCCCATCAGCAATGGCATCATCGAAAGCTGCTAGAATGTCTGCATCATAACAACCATCGAACCAGCAAACCTTGTACACCGCAATTCGTGCTGACACAGCACCTCCTCTTGCTGTTCCTCCTGCTAGCCCCAACATGCTTGCTCCATTCACTGCCTTCCCTGCTGCTATTGATGATATATGGCTTCCATGACCATCATTGTCCCTTGGGGATTTGTAGTCCTCTTCAAAGAATGATCCGTCAGATCTATAATACTTTGCGCCGATGATTTTCCTGTTAACAATTACCCACCCATCATAGATAGTCAGTTGTTATTGGGCTCAGGCCCAGTTAGTTACCGGGTGAGACCAAATAAAATTTAAAATGGTACATACTTGTTGCAAGTGAAGTTGGAGGAGGATTGGCATGTGCCCTTCCATTTACTAGGAGGGGGACCGAGTCCTTTGTCGCTGAAGCTCTCGGATTCCGGCCAGATACCCGAGTCGAGAACTCCGATGATGACGTCACTTTCGGCCGTGGCTCTTTGGACTTGTTGTGGGAAGCCAATGAAATCCCAAGACCTTGTTGTGTGGAGCTGTCTCTTTTGATTAGGGAAGACAGAGACCACATTGTCAAGTCCTGCATTATATTATTATGTATAATTTAGCAACCTCAGTTATCAATTTAAGAAGAGAGG
Organism: Senna tora; assembly: GCA_014851425.1. Taxonomy (NCBI): domain Eukaryota; kingdom Viridiplantae; phylum Streptophyta; class Magnoliopsida; order Fabales; family Fabaceae; genus Senna; species Senna tora. The sequence continues at coordinate 11,000,715 of CM026264.1, forward strand.
GTAATTTAGTAATTCCACACACCTGCCATTCTCTCTGCCTCTTCCTCCGTTAGCTTCACTACAAAGCCACTGAAACTCCGCTTGTAGTGTTGTATTACCGACTTGGGAGCAGCACCGCTGAAATTACATATACAGAATAATGAAATTATATATGGAACATCATTTTTCCAAACATTAATTAGTAATTACCCGTCTCCAACATTTTGCAGCAAACTAGTGTAGAGGGACAATGCAGAATCTTCATCGGTCTTGGCGTTACCAGTGTACACAATGTAAGTCTGAAATTAATTCACAAAGAAATACTTATCAGGAACAGAAATATAGGAATTCGAAAAACTAAGGGAAAAAAAAAGAAGACAAGATATATAATTAATTTGCCTTGTGATCATTTGAGGAAGATGACGATGAATGACATTTGAGCAGAAGGAAAAGCAGAATTAGCGACACAAGAGCAGGGGATCTGTTAACCATTATGGAGTAGTTGGTTCGTTACAATTAATGATTCAAATCCTTATGGTAGGCTAAGTGTTTATATACCACAAATTTGTGCATGCATATTTTCCAATAATCCAATGTTTAAACTCGCACCAATCAAGCAAAGCGTGTAATGAGATAAGAGTGTGAAAAGGATTAATACGGTACGGATGGTTCGTTTTGAAAAGTCTACACGAGAAAAGCAAGACGACATGTCGTACTGATCATAATACAGCTCGACTATATACACCCATGAAAGTGACACAAACCCTTTCAGTTACCGCAATGATTTTCGTACCTTGTTACTCACTTCAATCTCTCTAGACAGTTTACGACTTTAATGGTTCCACGACAAAACAGGTTAGAGAGAGGGATTTCGATAAGAAGTTAGAGTCACATGTTATGTCTAACCACTAGCCAGCTTCCTTCCTTCCCAAGTGGGGCTGAAATTCGCAAGAATGGATTCGATGTGGTATAGAATAGCAAGGAGAAATATTGATACGAGATAGGTCTCACTTGTGGATCCCACTTAATGCAGAGCCTAACCGAATATTTTTTCGAAATTCGCATACATATAATACATCTATATATGTCTAAACAGATGAATCCAAACAAAAATAATATATTTCATTTCATCACGGTGGGTAATTTTGGTGGCTGCTAATTAGATTGATAGTGCGAGATGGATTTGAAGTTGAAGCTACTGCGTCATAACAATTAAAGAAGACTTTTAGACACCTCTTCAATTTTACATGTATTTTTCAAATAAGGTGTTTATTGTTTTGAATGAAACTCAAAAGCCTAAGCTAAATTGGCACTTCCTTCGTAGATATGCACAACTCTAGAGGAAAATTAAGGATTTCCAATTTGCCTATTATTTTGTATTAGTGACAATTTTATTTGAAATATAATAAATATTAAATATAAATACCTCTCTCACCAAGATTTTTAAATGTAATTCAATTTCAATAGTTATTATCTTAGGAGAGAATAATTCCTTTCATTACCCTAATAACCATTATTTTTCCTCTTTTCTCATAATTCTAAACATAACTTAATTACTAGCATCAGGCACAGAAGCACGATACACAAGCCTATTTTTAGCACTAAACATTCAGCACTACACTTATTAACATTTTGACACCTAATTTAATTTACTCTTTAGTAAAAGTCAAATAATTCAATTATAATTGAATTAGATCTTAAATTTTAAGAAATCACTTATTTATGAAAATATAAATAACAGTAAATAATATTATTGGACTATTACAATTGTTTCCCAATCGAACGCTAGAGTTTAAATTAAAAAAACATCAATAACTACATAGGGTCCACATAAAGGAGAATTTCTTAATTACAATACATTTATAATTAATCAGGAGGAAATTTTCGCTTCACTAACGATATTTGAGTTCTTTTTCAAAATTTTATTTAGTGTTATTTTTTTGATAGATTAGCGTTCATACTTTAAAACTAAAGAGATAGTTAAGTAGTTAAAACTTAAAATCAATGTTGTAAGAATCGGACCGGACGGTCCAACTGGTTCAACCGCCAACCAAAAACAAAGGCGAGTCGGTTGGACCAAAAAATCGTTTTTATAGTTGGACCAGATTTAACCGGGGTCCAACCGGTCTAATTTTATTATTTTTTAAAAAAAATAAAAAATTGAAAACTAAAAATAAAAAAAGAAATTAGAGAAATTTTAAAAATTAAAATTAGAAAAGTCTTGAAAATTAAAATTTAAAATTCATGATTATCAAGAATTTTATATTTGGTTTGATTAAGTTCTTTCAGAGTTTGACAAGTCTTGAAAATTAAAAATTTGAGAAGTCATAACAAATTAGGTTTTTGGTAAAACCCTAGCAGTCGCTTTTTCTCTTCTCTCTACATTCGTTCTTCAACCAGTTTTTTTCTGCAGATCTAATCGGAGGGGTTGCCAATCCAAAAATTGGCAACCCCTCCCTATTTTTCTTCTTCTTTTGTTACTGTGGTTACGTTTCATAAATAAGGTAGATATTCATTCCCCCAATTTTAGTGGTGATTTTCGTCCAGATTTACTTCTGAGTTTTTTAGTCCTCTCTTGTGAGAGCGTAGTCTCCCATTGTTAGATCGATTTAGATCTAGTAAGTGGAGTTTGTTTTATTTTGTGTGTATTTATTTTCTTTTGTGAATTTTTTTGACAATCAGGTGATTCTGGATTCAAGATTTGTTATAATCATATTTAAATCTACGAATCATCTATGTTAAAAAATTTTCACTCGTTCATCATGATGTTGGAAGAGCCTACGACAATTTCAACTTTGAAGATTACTTCAGATCTAATATGCGGGAGGTATAAGAGTAACAACTCTATTGGCAACACCAAGGACGGTGAGATTTTTCATCCTGAAGAAATAGGATCAGCTGAGCTTACACTTTGTTTACTTAGTTCAATAATTGTTAGGGTTTATTCTTCAGTATTATTATATTGGAGTTTTCTAAATTATTGTAAGTGTCGTTTGGTTTTTTTTACAATATAATGAAGCTTTAATGCTTTTTTATCAAAAAAAAAATTTGAGAAGTCATGTAATTTAAAACTTCAAAATTATATATATTGAAACCTAAAATTTGAGTGATGTCATTTTATATATTAATAATAATTATTATTTATTATTTATTGTGTCATCCGGTTCGACCGACGGTTCAATCGATCAGACCATGAACTAGACACTTGTCCGAGTCTTTGTCCAATTCGGTTGTTATGCTTAAAATTAAGATACCTAAAATTCCTTGTGATTTTGTTTTGTTTAACAATCATTGAACTTTTATTAATCTCTTTGACATAATAATATTCGAGGTCAGCTTCCTTACAATCATTTTGTTTATTAAAAATAAATTAATCTCTATCAAAAAAAAATTCAATCAAGGAAGTTTCCTTGATTAGCCCTATATGGAATTCAGTTTGATTATAATGTGTGGGACCCTCTGCCATTTTATTAAGCTTTTGGACTAAAGACCAAAAGAGTTGCTTGGCTGTTTCACTTGGCGAGAACAAGGTCACGAAGTTGAATTAGAAATAGAAAGTGCTGGGTAGGTTATCGGTGTTTATCTTATCTAAATTTTTTATCATAAAAAATAATAGAAAGTGGTGAGTGGCAAAAAAGAATACAAAATGTTCTCTTACCGTAAATAATTTTTTAACATTAATATGATGTGAAGAAAATGACTTGTATAATTTTTACCCAATGGCAATTATGAATTAGATACTTTTTGTGTTCTAAAACATGAATGTGGCAAGATAAGTAAGTGGAAGTAAGTTAAAAAAAAAAAAGCGTCTTTGGTATATAGGAAAAGGGGAGTGAAAGTAAAAAAGTAAAGTTATTTAGTATGATGAAAAAAATAATAAAATAAAAGATAAAATTGTAAAAAGATATTTTTGTCCTTGTGTAATATTATTCAGCTCCATTTTCATTTCCCTGTCGAGCTTTCTCCTCATTTCACAGGGAAGGATTGTTCCTTCTAATTAGAGAAGGCTTCATTCTCTTCTCTTATCCTGTCTCTTACCAAATACACTTCGAACATGATTCTCTTTTCCTTTCCCACTTTTTTGTGCATATCAAACGGGTTCCAATAGTTTAGGGCTTGGTTTTAAAAATAAAAAATATATATTTGACAATTTATTGTTTATAATTATTTTTAAAACTGAAAAATAGATTTATGTTTTTCAAAATAAAAATAAATAAAAGTTATTTTGTACTCAATTTTTTAAAAAACATGGAGATAATGAATTTATAAAAACCTATCATCAGAATAGGTATTTTTACTTAACATTTTTTATTTTTTACATAGATAAGAGGGAAGGACGAAAAGGTCATTTTTACATTTTTATTTTTTATTTTTTTCTTATCATACCAAATTAATTTATTTGTTTGCTTTTATTTTTTTTATATACATACCAAATATATTTATTATCACTTATTTTGAGATCAAAACAATGACCGGATTTATACCAGACGCATGGAGCACGTAGAAGGGTGGAAGCTAGCATTATTGATAGCGAGGAAATAATCATCCCTTTTTAAGTCTTTGACGTTGAAACATGCACCAAAATTAAAGCAATCCAATAAGGGACCAGAAAGAAAAACAAAAAGGGGAAAAAGTGAGGCCTCCACTCACACTTCTAATGTGCTATAGGGACCTTAATCACCCTGGAATTAAGGGGAGGACTCTTCCTCCAATTCCTATTAATTTATCTGTATCTTCGTTTACTCGGTCAACACATGTCTTAAAGTTTATAATCTAACTAAACTTGGTAAGAAAATTCTTAGTGTCATATTTAGGATAAAAGATTAAATTTTGATATATTCCTTCTAATATTCTTTCCATCATATAATATCATTTATTAATATTAATAACAATTTATATTAATAAATACTCATCTTAAATAAATTAAAAATTAATTTATTAAAAGAGTATACTAAAATTTAATATTATCATACTGTATTAAATAACTTCTCTTATTTAGTTAATGTTTGTCTTTTTCAATCATAGAACAGTTATTGGTAAGAAAATCTTCCCATGTGACTAGCTAATAGATGCCATTCCATCTATATGTGATTTTCTCTGAGGCAACTAGTGACTAGTACTGTCAAACGGGCCGGCCCGGCCATTAAACGGGTTGGGGCGGGCCGGCCCATTTATTAAACGGTCTTAAATATGCTACTCAAGCCCGCCCATTGGCCTGTGGGTCACTTTTTTTAATTTAATATTATTTAAATTTGTTTTTAAATATTTTAAAATTGAATTTTAATAAAATAAAAGTAATGTTACTTTTTTTTATTTTATTTAACAAATTAAACTTTTATATAAAACATTCAATTTTGAACAAGTGGGATATATAAAACAATTTGCTGGGATCAAAATTTTTAACATCTACCATGGGTGAAACTTGTAGTTCTGTGCACGTAAATACTAGACACAGAGTATATAATATTTTTTTAAAAGAAATTATTAATTTGAGCTTAATTATTTTATTTAATTAATTTGTTCCAAGTGAAAATAATTAATGTATAATAAAATTAATTTCAAAGAATGAAACACAGTAGCCGTGCTAGTAGCCGGTGCTTGTAGGTTTTATTTAATTGTATCATCAATTAATTTTTTAATTTAAATTATAAAATAAAAATAGTTAAATAATACATAAATTCATCCTAAAATTATTTATTTATACTTAGAAGAAATTAATTTATATTATTTTTTGAAATTTCTTTTTTTAATATTTTATTTATTTTCGCGGGGCGGCCCGCGTCCGGCCCGTTTAGGCCCGTTTTTAAATGGGCCTATTTTCTCCTCCCAAGCCCGTCCATTTGGCGGGCGGTCCGGGCTGGCCGCGGACCAAAGCCCGTTTTAACAGTGCTACTAGCGACACAGCCTATATATTTATTTTATGGCAAAACATTTTGATAAGTTTTTTTTTTGTTAGTCAAATATGTTCTAAAAAAATTGAATTACAGTTAATTTTGTATGTACAACTTCAAATTTCATCATATCATCCAAGTTCATCCAAATAACTAAAGAAAATGATGAAATAACATCATACATGCATATAATAATAATATTATTATTAAGTATTCACTCTAAATGGTGTTACTTATTTATATTAATGACAACTCATCACTTAAAATGATATCACTTTAATCTTTATATTAAGAAAAAAATATGAAGAAATTACATTAGGGATGATAATTTTGGCCTTAATTTTACATGTATAGTATTATGTCATCATTTACCATTTGTAATTTAGATGATTTTATATGTTAAAGAAATAAAATTTGATTATTTGGCGATGAAATTGATTAAAATTCAAAAGATTTTAGCCAAAATTAATTGTAAAAAATGGTATAAAGTTTTGGGATACTTTTATCTTCTTTTATTTTTTTTTTATGCTTTTTATTAAAAGACTTTGAAGTATTTCAATTATTCTATTTTAATTTATTCATTCAATTAAAGATAACATGTCATCATTAGTGATTTATAGTCACAGATAAATATTAGTTTGTTTCCTCATAAATTAAAAGGAGTACTACTTTCACCATAAACAAATACTAATGTCAATACCCTAATAGATTCTTTTTAAACTTTATAAAATTATTTTTATTAAGTTTAAGATAATAAATTCTCTTTTAACTAAATAAAAAAACTTAATAAATATACACTCATCAATTAGGACTAAACTTCTTACCAAAAAAGATTATGACTAATTTTAGGTAAGGTTTCTTATATCCTTACTATAAAGATCCTCAATATAAGGAATTAGACAAATAGTAAAAAGTGTTTTTAAGACCAATCACGGTAGACAGAGAATATAAAAAAAATCATATTTTACATGATCAATCATAAAAGAGAAAGTGTATAAATCACGCCTATAATTAGAGGAACCTTATGACAAAGATATAAGGAATTTGACTTAATTTTTTTTTTCAAATTAATTACACTATTGTAACATGCATTAAATATTATATTATAGGATGCTATTAAAGATAAGTATAATTTAAATATTTGATTTTTTTTCCTCCTATCAAAGTTGGGAAGACATGTACAATGGTCAAATTATGGGTTCAGCTTGAAGCATGGGGTACGAATGAGTAAAAAAAAATGCCCTAATTTGACCCATTGCCTTCCCTTTATGAGTGTTTAGAGTATGTTTGCTTTATAGAATGTTGGAGAGAATATAAATAAGAATAGGAATATTGGAGGGAATAAGAATGTCATGTCAATGTGATATAATGTTGAATGGAATAAAAGTGGATAAAATAATCATTTTACCCTTATATTAAAAGTAAATATAAAATAAAAAATAAGGACAAAAATATAATTTCATTAGATTGCAAAAAATTAAAGTAAAATTTATTTAGTATGCAGAATATTGAATTTAGTATGCAGAATATTGGAGGTAATGTTGAATTACCTCCTCAATTCCATATAACAAATATGGCATTAGGAGTTCGATATTTTCCTCTATTTCTCAAAGTCATGAGAATAAGAACACAATATATGATTATTATAGGTTCATTTTCCATTTACAATGCCTGAAAATCAATAGGATAATGTTGAGTGATGAAATGTAATATTAAATTTGAGTACATTCTTTTAATTATTTAATTCATAATTTATTGAAAGTATGTCCTTATTTAAAATTTTAGAAGCTGACTAATGATATATATACACTTCATCGGTAATCTAACTTAAGATTACGTTTGGTAGCAATAAAAGACTATGGAAAAGAGGAGGAAGAAGTCTTTTCCCTGGTCTTTTCTTCCTACTAAACAAACCTCACTTTTTGCAATGTAATGAAATTATACTTTTGTCTTTACACTTTTACCTATTTTTATTCCATTCACATTGCATCACATTGATATAACATGTTCATTCCCTCATTTTTTCTCCATACTAAACACATCATAAGTATTTGAGTATAACAACTAAGCACAACTAACGCCAAATTATTGGAACTTGCCTTAACAGAATTTTCATTAGGAAGAATGTGATACACTATCATACTCACAACCAACAAAGCTCCCTGAATTTTGGGTGTAAGGTATATACTCCCATAAGTTTCAAAAACTTTATACACAGATCTAAACTTTCAATATGGACACCCTGAACTTCAAAAGTGAAGTTGAGCTTTTCATAATTTTTTTTTTTAAAAAAGAGTCCTTTTATTAAAACTGCAAAATCCAATTTTATAGGGTTACTTACTTTATTTTAATTTGTTTTTTTCAATGAAAATAGTTTTGCTGTTTTAGTTTTTTGTCGATGAAGATAATTTTGTCGTGCAGAACAAAAATTTTATTTTTTTTTGGGCGAATGCAGAACAAAATTTTGAGTATGACAATAAATGTAATATAATTTAGGGCAAAGTATTTTTGATGTCCCTAAATTTTGCTGCAATATTCATTCATGCTCCCAAATTTTTTTTAGATCATGCCTACTCTCAAACTTTCAATTTTGTTCATACCTATTCTTTTTGCTAAAATCGTTAACTTTCTTGACAGAATTTGCTGACGTGGACGATGAATGTGTATTTCTTTTGCCACGTCATTGTCCATCTCACATTTAACTTTGTACTTTTATTAAAAAAATTAACCTAATTCAAATTAAAAAAAATATTTTATGGTAAAAGTTTGGTTTATTTTTTTTTAATTTGGGTTAAGTTAATTTTTTTTAATAAAAATAAAAAATTAAATGTGAGGTAGAAAATAGGTAGATAGTGAGGTGGCAAAAGAGATACACATTCTTCGTCCACGTCAACAAATTCCGTCAAACAAGTTAACGGTATTAACAAAGATGGTAGGCATGAACAAAATTGAAAGTTTAGGGATAGGCATGAAACAAAAAAGTTTGAGAGCAGAAATAAATATTGCAGCAAAGTTTGGGGACATCAAAGATACTTTAATGTATAATTTATATCAAAACTGAAATAAAAATCTTAATTCAATAACAAAGATAATTCAAGTTATTTTATTATCTTCGAATAGAGTAGATGTTCAGTGGTACGGTAGCACTGAACTTCAGTACATCCCTCCAATCAGTTGGTCCCTAAACCATTCAAGGTGAGCCCTAATTAATGTGAGTTTTTATTAATATTAATAAATGACACTACATGATTAAAGAGATGCACTGAAATTCAGTGGTACGGTCTCATTGAACTTTTATCCCTTGAATACATACCTAAAAGCTAAAACATAAAATACAAATTTATTGAAATAGTGTGATCATCAAAGTTTCAAAAGCTAACGTCTCTTCATTATTTTATTTGACACGAGATTCTGAAATCAAAATAAACACTATCACTCTCGAATTTCACGCCTTGTATGACACATGTAAGGCGGTTTTCAAAGTGCCTTCTCGTCCGTTTAATCCGTTTCTGTTCATTTTGGCCTTCCAATTATGCCTTTTCTTCTCTCCTCTCTCTCTCTCTCTCCTCTCCCTCCACTTCTCTGCACAATTTTCATTTTTGAATCTTCAATCCCTCTCTCTTCATCCTTCATCGTCTTTTTATGGTTCGTATTTTTTCTTTCTTCTCTTTTTCCACTTCCCGTCTACTCAATTTGTGAAATCAAAATAATACCATCACCCTCGAATTTGTGGTTTGATTCTGATCCGTGGAATTTGTGTTTGCAAATTGCGATTGGATCTGAGCAGGTTACAGGTGGTGTTGGGTGTTGGAAGAAATATGGCGTACAAAGTGGACCATGAATACGACTATCTTTTTAAGATCGTATTGATTGGGGATTCAGGTGTTGGAAAATCCAATATCCTTTCTAGGTTTACCCGAAATGAGTTCTGTTTGGAATCCAAGTCTACCATTGGAGTGGAATTCGCAACGAGAACGTTACAGGTAGGTTTTCTGATTTCAATGTTTATGATATCTGAGCTATTGTTCTGTTTATCTCCATATTAAAGGTTTTGGTTGTAATGTAGGCGTATAGCTTAAAATGCCAATTGATTTCTTGATATTGTTTTATTCTTTAGTTCCCAATAGAACAAAAAAGAATCAAGTAATTTCTTTCTAGTTTAAGGATAATGTGAGCCATATGAGTTTTTCTGTTTCGGAGCTATATTTGCAAAACTGGACGGAAATTCTTGTTCTGTCATCATTGCATTTCTTGCAGCATATAAATATAGATGTGGAAAGATACACTTGATACCATGAAGCAAGTAAGATAATTTTTTATTTCTCTTCAATGTTTGATAGTTTGCTTATGTGAAGAAAAACAAAGGAAAACCACACTAGCAGGATAAAAAATATGGACAATTCTGTATATTGTACATGTACTACTTGTAACTCCTATCACTGCCATCCATCACAACATTTTGTCCATCAAAATAATCTAGGGGTTTTGCTAACAAGTGCCTTAGGGCACTCTTCAAGGTTTTCTTTTAACCAATGAGAGTGTCTTAAAACATGTGTTGGCTCACTTTTCACTAACTTCAAAAAGATTAATTCCCTCTCCACCAATTAAAAGAAACCTTAACAAGTGTCCTAGGGCACTTATTAGATAAACTCATAATCTAATCACGTGTTTTATAATTCGAAGACCAGAACTTCTAATGCACAGAATTTTGCTGCACAGGTTGAAACTTGAAACTAAAATTGAAGCTTTTGAATTATTTCTTGTTGTGGTAATAAGACTCTCTAGACCAAGTCTTTTGTCTACACTTCAAGTTTTTAAATGATTTTTGTGAGGGACATGTAAGACTTTCTCCCCTCTTTCTTTAATGGACTTTCACTCGATAACTTATTAGTCCTGGACACTCTCCTTGTCTTTGTTTTACTCTGTATGAAGAGTTAGTTACTTGGAAATACATGTTTGTATTGACACAGGTGGAGGGAAAGACTGTGAAGGCACAAATATGGGACACTGCTGGTCAAGAGAGGTACCGAGCAATCACAAGTGCCTACTATAGAGGAGCTGTTGGAGCCTTGTTGGTCTATGACATTACAAAAAGGCAAACATTTGAAAATGTGCAGAGGTGGCTTCGTGAACTAAGGGATCACGCAGATTCTAACATTGTTATTATGATGGCTGGGAATAAATCTGATCTGAATCATTTGAGAGCGGTCGCTTCGGACGATGCTCAAAGTTTGGCTGAGAAGGAAAATCTGTCATTTCTAGAAACTTCAGCATTAGAGGCTTATAATGTTGAGAAGGCATTCCAAACCATATTGTTGGATATATATCAAATTATGAGTAAAAAGGCACTGGCAGCACAGGAGGCAGCTTCCTCTACTGGCCTTCCTCAAGGGACAACCATAAATGTCTCAAATTTGACAGGTAATAATAATGTGGAAAAGAAAACAACTTGCTGCTCAAATTAACAGGATAGCTATGTGTAGAAAAGGAGAGGAGAAGCGAGCTTGCTCATAGAAAACAAATAGTTTTTTTGAAATAGAAAAAACATGAGGAATACTTGCTACCTGCTGCCAGATTTTCCTTTTTACTATTCTTCTGGAAGATGGGAGAGGCAGATATCTAGTCTCTAACAAACACAACTGAATATGAACATGACAGAGTTAACAATTTTTTCTTCTTCGCTTTCGCAATTAAGTGATTCGGAAAAACAGCATACCTTCAGAGTTAGGTTCTTCGGTACAGTTGGGGTTTAGTTGGAAGCACTGTAATTGTAGTTTCTCAACATTGTCATTCATTTGGCTCTTCTAATCTTGTGTATCTTTTGTTTTCTTTAATTCACAATAAGATATTCGTTTATTCTATGTAATATGATTTTGTTTTATAATGACACACCTATACTTGAAATGTTATTTCTGACTAACTTATTGCATTGTGCATCAAATATCAGAATTCAGACATGCGGATTTTAGTTGCTTCTATGTAAGATAGCTAGGTCACTATTTGTAAATAAATATAGAAGCATGTCAGATTTCAGAACCAAGTCAAGTTGATCTATTTATCATTCAGAAAGTTGAGCACACAAGTCAAGTTTACTGCAATATGTAATTTATTAATGTAGGCAATAGCCAGTCGTTATTAATGTATTTTTCTAGTGTTTGATGCACCAATTTATTATTTATCTAAGTAGATATTGGCATTATGTGGGTATCACCTGCTTTAGAAGGTTATTATAAAATATGAAATAACAAATTGAAGAATACATGGACAAGTTCTCGGCCTTTTGGCTGAACCGTTTTTGAATGTTTGGTATTTTGTTTTTTGTTGGGCCATTAAATTGGTATTTTGTTAACTGAGGAGGAAATAAGCAGCGCACAAATCCATTGCCCGTTAGACTAAAATAAAAGCCCAAGCAACGGATGTCAAATCAGGCCCAATATTCACTGTTTATCATTTATCAGGTACAACATATATGAGGAAATTACACTTCCTTCCTTTGAGAGATCCTTAAATTATACTCTCTTTTTTTCTATTTTAAAAACTTACATTTTCATTCTTTGAAAAGATTGAAAATCCAAAAATTTCATCTTTTTTAACTAAAATACTATTAATAACATAATTAAATTTTTAAATGAATATAATTTATTATAAAGAACTATTTTCAAATTATTATATTACTATTATTTAGTTTGAGTAAAAACTAATTATTTTGTCTTTTAAAAAATATTTTTTATATTATTCAAATACATAATCAATTATATAAATAATAAACATATGGGTATTTTGGTCTAAGTTGAGCGAAATTGTAAGTTTTCTTGTCTCGCCAAGAGGGGGAGTGTAGTTTTTTTTTTGATAAAAAAGCATTAAAGCTTCATTATAGTGTAGAAAAAGCCAAACGGCACTTACAATAATTTAGAAAACTCCAATCTAATAATACTGAAGAATAAACCCTAACAATTATTGAACTAAGTAAACAAAGTGTAAGCTTAGCTAATCCTATTTCTTCAGGATGAAAAATCTCACCGTCTTTGGTATTACCAACAGAGTTGTTACTCTTATACCTCATGCATATTAGATCTGAAGTAATCTTCAAAGTTGAAATTGTCGTAGGCTCTTCCAACAACATGATGAACGAGTGAAAATTTATTAACATAGATGATTCGTAGATTTAGATATGATTATAACAAATCTTGAATCCAGAATCACCTGATTGTCAAAAAAATTCACAAAAGAAAATAAATACACAAAAAAATAAAACAAGCTCCACTTACTATATCTGAATCGATCCAACAATGGGAGACTACACTCTCACAAGAGAGGACTAAAAAACTCAGAAGTAAATCTGGAAGAAAATCACCACCAAATTGGAGGAATGAATATCTATCTTATTTATAAAACGTAACGACGATAACAAAAGAAGAAGAAGAAGAAGTATTTTATTTATTTATCAAATGCAATATAAACAAGTTTTAATAAAAAGTTGTCTATGACTCCTACCAAAAAAAATGTTGACACTAAACCCAACGTGAATAAAATACACCTAAGCTAAGAATGTCATACACTATTTCTACGAACATTGAGAGCTAATCAAATAATTTCAACAACATTCCTGAGAATCTTCTCAGGAATGATATTCCCAAAAATAAATTATCTATCACAATATTAAATAATCTTTTATTAATTTTTTGGGGAGCAAGAAGGAGAAGAAGAAGGGGAAAGGAAATAAAATAGAAGGAAAGATTAAGTGTTAGTTTAGTTTTTCGGCAAATAAAAAAAAAAGAGTGTTAGTTTAGTTCTTTTTTTTCAAAATCTTTCATGTAATTAAAACTAATGAAAAATAAGAGTAAGGAGGGTTAGTACAAAATTTTTTAAAAATTAAAATAAGACAAAAATTACTCTCTTCCTTTCTTTTCCCTTCTTCTCAATTTTTATCTTTTCAAACAAACATCCAAGATGTGTTTAGAAAGATGAGAATGGAAGGGAAGAGAAAAGAATTTAATAATATTCTATGTAAAAAAGAATTGAAAGACTTTACGTTAATGGTCCATACTTATTCTCATTGATAATTTTAATTATATCAAATTGAGAGATTTTGAAGGATCAAAACTAAGTGAGAATAATTCGTCACAACTAACATTTCCTTTCTCTCCTTATTCCCAAATGGATCCTAAGGACTGTTTAAGAATGAGGACGAGAAGACAAGGGAAGAGGAAGATATGAAATGTTAAGTACTATTTTCTCTTATCTTTCATTTAAAGTCCCTTCAAAATCTTCCTTTCTTCTTTGTTTCTAAAATTTTAAAATTGAAATGAAACCCGTATTATTTTGTTATCTCTTTACTTTCCTTTCCTTCTCCTAAAATTTTTGTCTTTTCAATGAGAAGACAAGGAAATAAAAGAAATTAAATTAAAGAGAAAGGAGGCGATAGAATACTAAATTAAAGAAGGGTATATATATATATAATCCTCCACCAATTTTTTTAATCTCCTTAAAAATTTAAAATTCAAATAGTGGGAATGTTATCATATTCTGTTCTATTCCGATTCCTTTCCCAAAATTCTCTTCAACCCAAACTCCCCCGTAAGTTTGGATGCAATATCAACGGATGGGTGCAAAGTTGGTTTTTGGAAGGAGAAAGTTATTTTAGTGAGGCTATATTTGGTAGCAATAATTAATTATGAAAAAAAGGGAGGGAGAAGCATTCTTTCTCTTTTTTTCTTTTTACCAAACAAATCATATTTTTTGCAATGTGATGAAATTATATTTAGTCCTTATTTTTTTACCCACTTTTAATGTAAGGACAAAATAATCATTTTATCCATTTTTATTCCATTTATATCACATCACATCGACATAATATTTCCTTTTCTTTTCTCATTCTCATTCCTTCGTCTTTTCCCCTTACCAAATATAGGTAATACTATTTTCTCATTTTTATATAAAATGAGATATCTGATATCTCTAGGATAAATGAGATGTTAAGATTCTTTTAGTTTTTTTTAAAACCTTAAAACTCAAGAATCCAATAGGATAAAATAAATATTCCTAAGGTGTCTTAATAATGACCAAGATTTTTCCAACCTAACCCAATCTTATTAAGATTTAGAACTCAGTTTTTTTTTACGTGTGTAATAAAATAGTTTGAATTGTGAAACTTGTAAAAAGAAAACACCAAAAAAGTTTAGTCTTTTACATTTATATTAAAGAAAAAAGATATTAGTTACAAAATATATTTCTACTAATAATAATAAATTAAGGTTATATACCTCCTCAACCAGTGGCATATAATAATTGTTGGATCAATGGATCGGATGAAACCAATTAGGTTGGTCGGTACATTTCATATCCATGAAGCATTTTAGAATCCTACATCTGATATTTATTAGTGGAAGACAACTACATTTCAACTTTCTAATTACAATCTAATCACATAATGATACTTATACTTTACAAATAAAATTGTATTTTAATTTCTTTGACCCTTCGTTAGATGTAAAATATTTAGTTATTAATTATTCACATTAATTTTTAATAACTATATGATAATTAAATATAACTTTAGAACCGATAAATACGAGTAAATATTTATTAATATGGTAGTATTAAACTTAGTACAACTCTTTTTAATTGAACCGATAAAATTAAAGGAGATATCAAAGTTCAGTATTATATAATACTGAACACATTTCCTTATCTCTATAATAATGGTGATTCAATTAATTTATTGTGTTTTGTCGTTGTCTGGATTTTAAATCTCTTTCAAATTCAACCACGCACCTCATGCGGAATCATATTCAGATTCTCTGCAAAGTTGTGATTATGAAGAAAAGATGAAAGACATGCAAATTATATATATATATATATAGTCTGTGTCTTAAATTATCCATTATATGTACCAACCAAATTATCCTTTAACTATCTTTTAAATAAAACTTTTACTTGTATAATTGTTACTCTTTATCAAATTATCTTCATTTGCTTGATTTCTGAAAGCCCACTAAGTGTGATTAGTAGTAAAATTGTAGTTGTCACACATTGTAAATGATTCGAGTGGGAATTTGAATCCCTTAGGACAATTCAGTAGTGTCTTTATGACAACCTCTGACTTGAATCCATTGGTGAAGTCATCACGGAAATGGCACAGTTATGAAGGTATAATGGATCGCAATCAAAATTTAGCGATATATTTGATAAAAAAAAAAATTTGAAGTTTAAAAGTATCAAAAGTACTTTAGTCAATAATAAAATTAAAACACTTTATTTTTATATCTAAATCATTAATTTAACCTAAATTTCTATATTTGAAACTATTAATATTTAAAAGTTTATTTGACTTGAACTAGTTTATTTTAATTAATTGATGTTTAGACATAAAATTTAGATATACAAATTTAATTTGGTTTTAAAAAAATAAAGTATTTATTTCTTCTAAGTTCTAACCACTGTTTGGCATGTGAAAGTGACTTAGTGCATAGATGTCCTAAGACTATTGATTACAAACTGGTGTGTATTTATGAGATGAGTTATATCTACCCCAAGGAACCATTATTTAATACTACACTATCACGTAGTAGGGTAGGTATGAGTGATGAGTGATGAGTGATGACAATCACAATATATACTAGTATCATATATATACAATTGATGATATATGTTCAAATTTCAAAATATGTCTAATTTCAGGTCAATTTCAAAATAGTGATGATCATAAATCACAATATATACTAGTATCATAAACTCTGATCATATGAAAGGAAAGTGAGGATTTCAATAAAATTGATATACTTTTACACTTTTGTTGCTAAAAAATGCCCCCCTACCCCACTAAGCCACCAACCCAGTGTCACCGCCGCCTGCAAATTTAATTACAGTTGTAAATTAATTATCATACTCTTTTTCTATTTCTAACCTCAATTATTTTTTTATTTTTTATGTTATACTAAACGTAATTATATATATATATTTTATATATTACATTTCATTTTCAATCCCATTTTTTAAGTAGCGGATTTGTGTATGCAATATAGATAATATAATTATCCATTTTATGTTATAAAATTATATATAGTAGATATTTAATTTATGATCATCACTATAAAAAAATATAATTTTAGCATTAGTTAGAAATTACCTTTAGCGTCAGTTATGATTAACTGTCGTTAGCGAGAGTATCTTAACATCACTTATAATAACAGAATTAACAAATAGCTTTCTAATTGTCATTTTTGTTATGGACAATTTCATAGTAAAAAAGGACTACAAGGGGCTTTAGCTTTGGACGGACTTGTCCTTAGGTAAATACTTAAGTACCTATGTACCCTTGTTAAAGAATCGAAGTCTACCTAAGTGCCTACGTACCCTTGTTAAGGGATCATATGTTTACTATTAATGAAATTGCTGTTTTTAATTGTAGTTTATAATTGTGTAAAAAAAATTATTATAAATTGATTTGATTATAAGTTATCCAATATTTCTTACTATTTGTTTTTAGTATTTTAGATATTTGAAATGTTTTAAATATAGAATAGTTTAAAATATAAATAGTAAAAATGATTTATTACATGGCAGACATGAAAAATGATGGAGAAAATACGAATTTGGAGTCAATTAAGAAGAGGCAAAAAAAGTTTTCCTTTCTATGGTTCTTACCTGAGCATATGCCAACAGTTGCTTCATATATAATTATATATCAATCCATTTATGAATTGGTAGGTGGTCGAGTGTAATAAAAGTGATGATCCTGAACCATGCTAGATCGAATTGAGTATAAATCAAATAAAATTAGTTGATCAATGTTCAAATTTGGTTCGATTTGATATGTTTAAAAATGGAACCAAACCCCATATATATATATATATATATATATATATATATATATATATATATATATATATATAATTTATATATATACATGTTATATTAGAATTTCCTGATAGTAAAGTTTAAAATTTTCTTTTAAAAGAGTAAAGTAAATTTAGTCAACCTAAAAATTTGATTTTATATTGTTACTATATTTTCTTATTATTTATATTAAATATAATTTATTTTATATTAATAAATTTAAATATATAAATTTGACAATATAAAAACTTGCAACCACCAAATGAAACCATTCAAAATTAATCGTTTAAGATTCGATTTAATTTGATGCTATAAATTCAAATCGATAGATATTTTATTTTTCAAAAAAAAAAAAGCTAGAACGCCCTACCTCATTTTTTTGGTAAATAACACCCTACTTTTATTATATGATTTAGATGTACCCTTTAGAAGAGTAGATGTGCTTTAAATTCAAGAAAAGAATCAGATTCAATCCAAAGGCAAGAACACAGAGGCCCTTTATTATGAAAGAGAAAAAAGAGATCTTGTCATTGATGGATATAATTAAACATAATACAACCAATTGTTTGGTGAGAAATTAATTAATTTTGTACATCTCATTTATTTTACTTTTGTTTTTAAAAACATCACAGTGCCGTATGCCCTAACAATATTTTGCCAAATAGTTTTTTCCGCATTGTGTAATCTTCCTGTAAATAGATATATGGAAAAGAAAAAAAAAAGACAAAATATATTTCCTACCCTTTCAGTTTTGTTCCTAACGTTTTTTCGCTGTCAATTCTACCCCTAGCGTTTTACGTTTCTGTCAATGTCACCATTTTCACTAACACCGTCAAATATTTAATAGTTTTTGCTGACGTGGCATCCTATGTGGCAAAACATTTTTTTCCTGTCAATTATACTCCTAATGTTTTACATTTCTGCCAATGTCACCCTTTTTACTAGCACCATCAAATATTTAATAGTTTTTGCTTACGTGGTATCCTATGTGGCAAAAATATCTGACTTGGTATATTTTTTTCACATCAGATTTTCTACTCTATTTTCCCCATCAAAGTTGTGTCATTTTGACCTCGGTCTATTCCTTCTAAAATATAACTCAAACGCACGCACTATTTTGCTCATAAAAACATCGGAGACGTTATCCATTCTCTATTTTAGGGTAACGTCTTCGACAAAGTAGAGAATGGGTAACGTCTCCGATGTTTTTGTCTACAAAATAGCACATGCGTTTGAGTTATATTTTAAAAGGAATATGGTGAGGCTAAAATGACACGGTTTTGATGGGAAAAAGATGAGTAAAAAATCTGGTGTGGAAAAAAATATGCCAAGTCAGATATTCTTGCCACATAGGATGCCACGTAAGCAAAAACTATTAAATATTTGATGGTGCTGGTGAAAAGGGTGACATTGGTAGAAATGTAAAACATTAGGGGTACAATTGACAGAAAAAAAACGTTTTGCCACATAGGATGCAACGTCAGCAAAAACTATTAAATATTTAACGGTGTTAGTGAAAATGGTGACATTGGCAGAAACGTAAAACGTTAGGGGTACAATTGACAGCGAAAAGACATTAGGGGCGAAATTGACATAACCCCCAAACGTTGGGGGTAGGAAAGGTACTTTTGCCAAAAAAAAAATTATATCCATTTTCTAATATTTATTTCATCAAGTTTGCTTATCAAAATATGACATGTGTCATTTTTTTCACTTAGAATTTTTTCTTAACTTCGTTAAAAAATGACACATGTCATATTTTAATAGGAATGAATGTAAAGAAATTAATATAAGTTTTTTCCTATGAAAAATTAGAAACAGTAACGTGAAAAAGTTTTCTCAATTAGCTAGTTACTTCTTTAGAAATAAAATGTGTTAATTTAATCTTTAAAATATTAATTTTTAATAATTTGGTTCATTGATTTATAAAATTAGTAAAAAAAATAGTTAACCAATAGTAGCATTAAAAAATATAACTAATTGTTAAATGATAAACTAAATATATCATATTCAACAACAGAAAAACCAACATGAGGTGTAATTTGTAAAATAGAACTTATCAATTTAAAAATAACACTTAAAAAATATGTAAACTTTACATTTTGACGATGTTTAATTTAATTTGTAAATATAATATTTTTTTATTGTTGAATAAATTTAATTCATCGTTTCACAATCAAGTTAATACATGTTAATTTATCAAAAAAAAAGTTAATACATGTTAATGAGCATTTACAAACCGGTTAGCAGTGTTCCCAAAACCGTATCTTCTCCTCTTTTAAAATTTAAAAACATTTTTCATCTTCTTCATCTTCTCCAGGGTGATTTTTTTTTTTAATTAAATAAGTTAGATCTTTAGTTCCTTCCAATTTGATGGTAGTTTTGTCCATATCTATTTCTAGTTTTAGTTTTAATTTTTGTAAAATTCTGTTTCAAGTACTAGATTGACTCGTATATGAGTATTTATGTCAAAAAAATTTTGATCTTTTATCAAATTAATAGAGAAGTCTATGACATCTATATCTATGAATGACACTACTTCTCTGGCATATAGAAAAAGTAATGGTAAATATTTTGTTGGCAAAATTAAGATCGGTGAGAATTTTTATCATGAGGTCATCTTCCTTATAGAAGCTTTTCTCTTGCTTTTTTAGTTCAACATTATTTATAAATTATTATTCTTCTGTATTATTAAGTCAAAGTTCTTTGAATAATTGTATATGATGTTTTATTTTTTTAATATGATTTGGCTTATGCCTTTTCTAAAAAAAAAAGTTAATTAAGTATGCAAAAAATATATGTTAATGCTTCTAGCTATTACTTGAACTTTTCATACATCCCATTAACCAATTGAGCAAATTGATTGAGAATTGATCTTTCAATGATCAAATTGAGACATTTTATATTTCAATGATCAAATTGAGAGGATATACATTTTTTAGAGACCAAATTATTAATATACTCTAATAAAATAAGTGTAAAAATTAAAATATCCAACAATATCTTTTATGTCCCTAAACTTTACACGTAATTGTCCTTAAACTTTTTTTTTAACAATCAATTTTATTCCAAAAGTTACAAATTGTAATTGATTCTATTATTCCAACCCCTTATGTTCCATCCGAATTACTAACGACAAACAATAACGTGGCACTACACATGAAACATTAACGCTTCATCATCACTCATAATCTCCTGGACATACCAAATCGATGTCATTTCATCTTCTTTTTCTTCTTAACACAAAGAAGTAACATCATTTTAATTGTTAAATCAACATTAATACGAAGAACTAATGTCGTTAAATGATGAGCTAGCATTAACATTATATGTATTATGTATGTGTGAAAACACGCCATAATTTATAGTTAAAACTAAATCAATTGCAATTCAAAGACAAATTGACTATAAAAAATATAAAAATAAAATTGAAAATTAGTATAAAGTTTACTGACATCAAGATTTTTTTGCTACTAAAAATATCACTTTAGATGGAATGAAAATAAATTTAACAATTTATTTAATGAACTTTGAATAACTAGCTGAAGTAAATTAATGGCAGATCATCTATTCAAATTTTTTTTTACCAACAAAAAGTTCACCCCACAACCTTCAATTAAGGTTCCCTTTTCTTCAAACATAATATTAAGAACCCACAGAGAAGCTCTTTACTGTTAAACTTTATTTATCAGTATTCCCCAACCTTGTCCTATTTTATATAACATCCTTCTACCTAGTGAGCCTCCTTCCTTCTAAGTTCTACCCTCCATTCTTCTTCTTCTTCCACCATTAGAGATGGAGCAAGAAATGGAGAAGAAGATGATGAAGTCAACTAGAAGCAGTGAAGAAACTGAACAGCAGAAATGTGTACTAGATGGCTCTTTAGATTACAGAGGCAGACTCCCTCTTCGTGCTTCTACTGGCGTATGGAAAGCTTCCCTCTTTGTCCTCAGTAAGCATAACTTATATATATATATAATACCCAAAAATTTAATTAATGCCTTTAATTTCTCTGTCTCAACTCTGACCTAGTAGCTATTTGGTGTGATTTTGAGTGAAATTGATGATGATGATGCAGCTATTGAGTTCAGTGAAAGAGTAAGCTTCTTTGGAATAGCAACAAACCTGATCACCTATCTTACCCAAGTGATTCACCAAGACCTCAAAACAGCAGCTAAAAATGTGAACTACTGGGCAGGAACAACCACACTTATGCCTCTCATTGGAGGATTTGTTGCTGATGCTTATACTGGCAGATTCCACATGGTCCTCTTTTCTTCCCTCATTTACCTCATGGTAAGCACCACTACTTCACACTCAAAATCCCATCTTTGGTACCACTACCACCAACGACAGCGAGCTCATCTGGTCTCCTTCTGTCTAAGATAATTGTATAGTTTTAGGGTCCGTAATAAGGTCAATTTAGACCTGATCATTGGCTAAACTTTTTTTATATGCATACTCTTAAAAATGTGAGTTGAATCGTTTTACAAGATATAACTCATTTTTATTTGGATTTTTTTTCCAAAAGAAAACAAACTTTTTCTATTTAAGCTTTTATTTTCGAACTTATATTGCATTTTTATTGGGCCGAACGAGCATTAAGGCTTCTGCTTTCACCCTTGGACTAAAAAAATCTCATCTTTGGTTAATCTGACGCAAACCCAGATAAAAAAATCCAATCTTTTTTTGTTGTGGAAGCAGGGGTTAAGCCTCTTGACTATGTCTCAATTCATCCCAAGTCTCAAGCCATGCAGTAACTATTCCAACACCAAGGTATGCAATAGACCCAAGAAAGTTCATGAAGTGGTTTTCTTCCTGGCTCTATACTGTATCTCCTTAGGGACAGGAGGGTACAAGCCATGCTTAGAGAGCTTTGGGGCCGATCAATTCGATGACGATGACATAGAAGAGAGGAAGAAGAAGATGTCATTCTTCAATTGGTGGAATTTTGCTCTGTGCTTTGCATTGTTGCTTGGTGTGACAGTGGTTGTTTATGTTGAAGACTATGTGAGCTGGGGAGTGGCGAATCTGAGTCTCACTGTTCTTATGGGTGTGACCATTGTGGGATTCTATGTGGGAAAGCCAATTTATAGGTTCAGGAAAGCAGAAGGAAACCCTTTGACGCCATTATTGCAGGTGGTGGTTGCAGCTATAAGGAAAAGGAACCTGCCCTGTCCTTCAGATGCTTCTCTGTTTTATGAAGAACCAAACACTCAGGGAAGGCTTCTAATGCATACAAGAAGGCTCAGGTATATAATAACACCTTCGACATTAATTCTTTCTTGTTATAAAAGTAATTTCATACCAAAATTAGAAGGGAGTAAGTTGAGTACATATAACCCATATAGCTACACCGTCAGGGATTAGGTATAGTAGAAGGAACTAGTTTTTCATGAATCCGAGTTCGAATCTCTATTAAAAGAGATATCCATGTTTAGTGCCCGACAATACCTCAAATAGATTGTCTCTGATAGGAGAATTCTTTTTAGGAGAAAAAAAAAACACATATGAACTTACCATTTATCAAGTGTTTAGTAGAGAAAAATGTGAGATATAATTTATAATTGATGGTTACAAAAAATGTATATATTATATTAAACAATTTTAAAACATATTATTTTCAATTTTATTCATTTAATTGTTAACATATGACGGGTTCATATAAAATTATATAGACTCTTATGAGGATATTTTTCATTTGTCAATATTAAATAGAAATTTAGTAAGTATATAGACAATTTCGTCCTTGAAAAATTCGGAAGTAGACAATTTGGTCCCTAAAAGATCATAAGTGTACAATTTGGTCCCTGAAAGATTGCACCGTTACACAAATTGGTCCTTCTGTCATCTTTAGTTAGATTCTCTTAACGAACTTGCTGATGTGGCACGTTAATTGTACACGGGGGCCGTTAATCACTCAGTAGGACATGCTTACATGGCACAAGCTAAAATTCACCTCCAACTCAGCACAAAACCCATCGTTTTAAAGCTTCAATTTGCACACTTACACTAAATTGGAGGTGTATTTTAACTCCTATAATTTTAAAAACAACAATACTTTTGTCAAGAAATTATTTACATCACAATGAATGCAACAATTCAAATTTGCATATCCTATATATATATATATATCTATCTATCTAATTATGATGCTTTGATTAATTAGGTGTCTGGACAAGGCTGCAATAATGGAAGAACCGAAGAACACAGAACAAAATCAAATCAATCCATGGAGATTAACAACACTAACCAAAGTGGAGGAAACAAAGCTAATCCTAAACATAATTCCCATTTGGCTAACCTCACTCACCAATGGAATCACCGTAGCACAGAGCTCCACCCTCTTCGTGAAGCAAGCATCCGCCATGAACCTCACCCTCATAACCCCCGCCCTCAAAATCCCCCCCGCCTCCGTGGCCGCCGCCGCCGCCGCCGGCACCCTCATCGCCGTCCCCATATACGACAGAATCATGGTCCCATTCCTGAGGAAGCTCACAAGAAACGAGAGAGGCATCACCATCCTCCAAAGAACCAGCATTGGCTTGACACTCACCGTTTTGGTGATGGTAGTGGCGGCATTAGTGGAGAAAAAGAGGCTCAAATCGTTAGAGAGTAGTGGTGGTAATAATGATTCTATGAGTGTGTTATGGTTGGTGCCTCAGTATTTGATCCTTGGGTTTGGGGATTCGTTCTCGTTGGTGGGATTGCAGGAGTATTTCTACGACCAGGTTCCTGACTCGATGAGGAGTATAGGGATGGCTTTGTTTCTGAGTGTGATTGGGGTGGGAAGCTTCTTGAGTAGCTTTCTGATTGTGGTGGTGGATGGTGTGACGGGGAAGTATTGCGGGAGGAGTTGGATTGGGAAGGATGTGAATTCGAGTCGTTTGGATAAGTTCTATTGGCTGTTGGCGGTTTTGAATGCGTTGGATTTGTGTGCCTTTGTGTGGTTGGCTAGGAGGTACACTTACAAGCCGGTGCAGAGGAGGAGGGGATCAATGGAAGCTCATCATCATGATCATGGGGTAGAGATATGAATACATGAATTACAAATTGGGTGTTGTACATCATTATTGGATCAGATAGAGGGAGATGGAGAGAAAGACACAATAAATGAGTGGATTTAATATGACAATAGATTCTATGCTATACAACATAGAAAAGTAAGGAGAGAGAGTGATACATAAGTGGGTCCCACACATAAGTGGAGAATGGATCCTATGCTGTCCAGCATAGAAAAGTAAGGAGAGAGAGTGACACATTGTGGGTCTCACTTATTTATGAGATCTACTTATGTGCCACTATCTCTCTTTACCTTTTTTATGTTGTACAGCATAGGATCCACTTTCTACATAAGTGAGACCCACATGTAAGACCTACTATGTGTCACTCTCTCTCCTTACTTTTTTATGTTGTACAACATAAGATCCATTCTCATATGATCCACATGTGGGACCTACAGCTACTAGGTGAAAGTCACATGTGAGATTCATTATCTACCTTCCTCTCTTATATTTGATCCGGTGAGTGCTACATATGGTTTGAAATTACAAGTTTTAGTTAGAGGTTAATGGTGATGTATAAAAGTGTCTCTAGCTAATTATTATCAATAATATATTGTTATATATAAAGTTATGTCACTAGATTGCTGATTGCATTAGTTTAATTTTTTTTTTAATTTGATGGGAGAAGGTTTTAGTTATGAAAAATTATGTAAAAATATATTTTTTTTTTTATGTTCTTGTACTTTAAGGTCTCTGCTAATGCTGTTTTTAAACTTGTTTAGTCTTGATTGTGCTTCTGAAGTTTTAATGTTGTCATTTATCTTAATATATTGTTATATATAAAGTTATGTCACTAGATTGCTGATTGCATTAGTTTAATTTTTTTTTAATTTGATGGGAGAAGGTTTTAGTTATGAAAAATTATGTAAAAATATATATTTTTTTATGTTCTTGTACTTTAAGGTCTCTGCTAATGCTGTTTTTAAACTTGTTTAGTCTTGATTGTGCTTCTGAAGTTTTAATGTTGTCATTTATCTTAACTTTGTTTAAATAATCAACAATTGGTGCAAATGTAGCTATTCATGACCGTTAATGCTGACCAAACAAACATAGTTAACTAATAACATTGTCAATTTTGCCCAATATTTTGGCATATTGTCAATTTTTGCCACAATGTTTTTGTCCACTATTTAATTTATACATCTTTATAATTTATTGATATATGGACAAAGACAATTTTTATTGGAAAAAGAAGGTTTGTATATACTATATGTTAATCAATCAAAAGAAATTATTTACTAAAATATAAACAATAACAATATTTATATTTCTGTACTATAAAAAAACAATAAATAAATTGAACAAAATTAAGGGTTTAAAATTTTGAACTAAAGTGTGTAACTTTTTTATCTCAAAGGAAGATAATGTTAAATTTTTAAAGTAGATGAAAAGAGTGTAATTTAGATACTTCCATTAATGACCGTCATCTTTTTTTTCTTGGGCAGATACTTCCATTAATGATGTTGTGGAGGTGAATAGTTATCACATGCAATGATCAGCACAAGACTGCACCTTCGAACTTCGGAGTTTACAAATAATAATATTAGATTCGTATCATACATCACACTCAAATTTTATTTTTATTTTTTCAAATATTCTTATAACCAAACGACTTCATTTCTCACGCTTATCCATTGTAATTTTATGTCTGATTTATGGGGTATTAGTCATCCTAAGAAGGAAATCTCGATATGTTAAAGGTATAAATTTGATAAAGAAAATAAATTATTGAATGAAATTGTTATAATATAAATACAAATCTTAAATTTTAGAATATTTTTTTTTTCTTTGGCTTCTTGTAATGTGTGCTGTGCTGTGATGTCTGTACTCTTCGAACCTTTTGTTTGGTTAATCTAATTGAATTGCACTATTTGATGAAAAAAAAGATATTATATTATATTTGAACCAAGCTGTCCTCAACCAATCCTCAACCTATTACTTTTTTTAAAATTTTTAAAACGTCTTCAATCAAATCAAAATAAGAAAAAAAATAGACACAAAATGTTAATCTCTTAAAAAGCTGATCTCTTGGTATCTTTTCCCTTAAACTTTTCATCTTAGCATGATAGAGAAAAATGAATTAAAAAATGAGATAAAATTAAAGAAGTGATGAAGCCACGAAGGAAGAGAAAGAGAGAGGGGAAAAAAAAAGTAAAAAGACATTATATAATGGAAGCAAGGGAAAGAGAGAGAGAGGAAATAAAAGATAAAAAATAGGTCAAAATCTCAAATTGGTCCTTTATGTTTGCACGAAGTTTTATATTGGTCCTTTATGTTTTAAAAAGTTCAAATTGGTCCTTTATGTTTGCAAGAAGTTCCAAATTGGTCATTCCGTCCAAGTTCGTTTATTTTTTAAGTTAAGTGCTGACGTGACATGCTGATGTGGGTACGTCAACACTTAACTTAAGTTAAGTGTTGACGTGTCATGACCAATTTGGACTTTTTGAAACATAAAGGACCAATATAAAACTTCGTACAAACATAAAGGACTAATTTAAAATTTTGACCTAAAAAATAAGAGTCATTAGTTATCTTTCAACTCTCTTTACATTACATATTTATTTTATTAGTTACATCATAAATATATAATTTAATTTTAAAATACCACTTTTTTTTAACATAAAATACCACTTTTTGAAAGATCCAAAACTAATGTAAATTTATAATTGAGTAAAGTACATTTGTTACTTGTATGAAAAAAATACATTTGTTACCCCTCAAAGTTTTCTCTTTCAATCAAATATGTTCCAAATGTTTCATTATGGTCATATATCTTTCAAACATTTTAATTTTTGAAAGAACTTATTGTTTTCACTAACACCATTAAAATAGTTAATAATTTTTACTGACTTGACATGACATATGAAAATTATATGTGACTGAATTTATATTTTCTACATCATATTTTATTTCAACTTCCATATCATCAAATCAATAAAACTATGTGTTTAAACCTAACTGCTTCATCTCCCAATCTCAAAGTTTTATGGCGTAAAGAATTGAAAATCAGAGGGTGGGTGCAGCATTGAAACATTAGCTGTGAGTTCTTCAAAAAAGTCTAAGGAGTTTTAAGGTTTGTTGTGATCACATCATCATTCTAAACTTAAACAATTGGAAATCAGAGGGTGCAGCTTCTACTTGGAAACACTATCAATAATCTCTGCTCATCACAATCTTTGTGTTGTTTACGTACGACTCTGGTAGAATATTAGGATGTAATCTAATCTAATGTAATTTAAATTTATATTGTTGCTCTGCTTTTAGAATTTTATGGAGATGAAATCTAAAGTAATTTAAATTAACAATGTTATGATAAAACTTTGAGATTGGGAGATCAAGTGGTTAGTTTAAACATACACTTTTATTGATCGATGATATGGAGGATGAAATAGAATATGAGGTAGGAAAATTAAATTTAGTCAAATATAATTGCCATGTCTCATGCCAAGTGTTAAATAACTATTTTAATAATGTTGGTGAAAAAGATAAAGGCAAAAGTATCTTTCTTATCCTCAACGTTTGGGGGTCTTGTCAGTTTCGCCCTTAACATTTTTTCGCTATCAATTGTACCCCTAACGTTTATGTTTCTGCCAATGTCACCCTTTTCACTAACACCGTCAAATATTTAACAGTTTTTGCTGACGTCGCATCCTATGTGGCAAAACGTTTTTTTTTCTGTCAATTGTACCCCTAACGTTTTACATTTCTACCAATGTCACCCTTTTCACTAGCACATCAAACATTTAATAGTTTTTGCTTACGTGGCATCCTTTGTGGCAAAAATATCTGACTTGGCATATTTTTTTCCACACCAGATTTTTTACTCATCTTTTTCCCATCAAAACCGTGTCGTTTTAGCCTCACCATATTCCTTTTAAAATATAACTCAAACGCACGTGCCATTTTGCAGACAAAAACATCGGAGACGTTACCCATTCTCTACTTTGTCGGAGAGTTTACCCTAAAATAGAGAATGGATAACGTCTCCGATGTTTTTATGAGCAAAATAGCGCGTGCGTTTGAGTTATATTTTAGAAGGAATAGGCCGAGGTCAAAACGATACAACATTGATGGGGAAAAGATGAGTAGGAAATTTGATGTGGAAAAAAAATATACCAAGTCAAATATTTTTGCCACATAGGATGCCACCTAAGCAAAAACTATTACATATTTGGTGGTGCTAGTGAAAAGTGTGACATTGGCAGAAATTTAAAACGTTAGGGGTACAATTGACAGAAAAAAAAACGTTTTGCCACATAGGATGCGACGTCAGCAAAAATTGTTTAATATTTGACGGTGTTAGTGAAAAGGGTGACATTGGCAGAAACGTAAAACGTTAGGGGTACAATTGACAGCGAAAAACGTTAGGGGCGAAACTGACAAGACCCCCAAACATTGGGGGTAAAAAAAGTACTTTTGCCAAAAGATAAATTTGTCCAAAAATTTAAACGTTTGAAAAATATTTGACTGCAATCAAATATTTGAAACATATTTTATCAAAGGTACAAACATTGAAATTATCAAAGCTACTTTACCCTATTTTTATTAGAAGACTTTATAATTCACGATTATAAAGTCTTCACCTAAATAGTTTGTTAATACCTAACTTTTTAACTTTTTTTTGTGCTTCTCAGGGTGTGTATTTAGTAGGTGAAATTTGTGAGGGAATGAAAGTGATAATGGTAATGAGAATGTGGATAAAAATGTTAGAGGAAATAGAAATGTCATGTTAATGTGATGTAAGGTGATATGAATGGAATAAAAATAGGTAAAATAACCATTTTATCCTTACATTAAAAGTGGGAATAAAATAAAAGTGAATAAAAAAATCAAGACAAAAATATAATTTCATCACATTATAAAAAGTAAAATATATTTGATAAAAAGAAATTACATATAATATTATGTTACATCTAACATTACATCATCAACGTTTCAACTTTTCATTGTTAGTCTCTTCCATTACCTATTTTTCAATATAATTTTATTTTTTCCTTCTTTGTCTCCACTCTCCCTTGTCCCTTCTCTCCCAAAGGCCAAAGCTTCTTCCTTCTACGAATAATAAAAAGCTTCTTCGTCCTCCTTTGCTTCTTGTCTCCTTTTCCTCTTCTTTTTCTCATATTTTTTCTATAAGAAGGCTATGCGAAATTTACAAGGTGATGTGATGATGTTAGAGATAATCAAATATTTCATCTAATATTTTACATACCAAACAAAAGTTTATTATTTGTCTTTATTTTTTTATTTATTTTATTCTATTCTCACATATAAAAATAAAATAATTACTTTATTACTTTTATTTATTCGTATTACATTCTTATCTTTATTTTTATTTCCATTAGATTCTTCTCACTGACATTCTTTGTACTAAAGATATTCTAATATCTTTCTGGCAGGCTAGAAATTTAAAAGCTACGAGGCACTCATCGTTGAAAATGATAAGGACTACAAATTAAAAAATAATACTAAAAAATGTCGTCCATATAGAGAATTGGAAACCTCCTGTCACGCCCTAAATATTTGACCGTAAAGATCTGAAAAGCTGAAATCAATACGTTGAAAACTAAATAAATACTACATTACTTCATCTTCATCTTAAGCAACAGGCCAAAAAAGCATCCAACGGATGAAATTTATATAATCAACCAGCTTTAGCTCCAAGCTTAGTCTTTTTATATTCTTCGAGGTAAGCCAACAAGTCATTCACGTATCTATCTTGTCTTTCTTTATTTACAAACAAGTCCTTCACTTCTTTTATTTTTTCCCGATAGATCCTTCCTTCTTCTTCCACCAAAACCAACCTCAACGACTCAGCCACCGAGTCACTCGTAAACGATCCATCTCGCTCGTCTCTCGGAATCGAATACCCCATCCTCTTCTCCTCCAACACTCTTGCGTTCAATCCTTGATCCGCCAGAAACGTCAGAAGAACAAGCGGCTTCGACTTCTGTATCGCCTCCACCACCGACGTCCAACCCGAATGGGTCAAAAATCCACCCACCGACTCGTGACCCAATATTCTCAACTGTGGGGCCCAACTGGTGCACACCACCCCGCGCCCTCGGATCCGATCCGAGAACCCATCCGGTAACTTAAGCACATCCTCATCGTACGGCCCACGTTGAATCCTCAGAACCCAGAAGAACGGAAGCCCCGATTTCTCCAAGCCGAGAGCTATCTCCCTCACTTCTTCTTGGCTCGGCTTCGCTTCACTCCCGAATGCCACGTACACCACCGTGCCTTTCCTCTGCTGGTCCAACCAATCCTTCACCCACCGCCACGTGTCGTTCTTCTCCTCCTCCTTCTCGTTGTCGTCGTATGTTGTGCTGGGTAGTTGACCCACCGGTAGAACCGGTTTCCGGTAAATGTTCTCCAACACTTGGATCCACTCGGGTTCGAACTCGGAGCAACTCCGAATTGCTACTATATCGCAATTTTCTATACCCGCACCCATGCGGTACATGTCGGAAACGCCGGATTCATTGTCATCAGAGAGACTATCTGATATCCTCATGATCTCGAAATAACGGAATGCTACGGTGGTGGGGAATGAGACCCACGGCGGAGGCACCAGAAAGTTCTCCGGTTTCTTCCGGATCGGGTCGGTACCCACCAGACCCGAAGGGGACCCGAGGAATCCCATAGCGGGAGCAGTAAATATACTAAAAAACACACTTTTGATACCTAACTTGGAAGCAAGAGGGCCAACCCAGTAGGGAGCGAAGTCGTAGAAAATCCAATCTGGATTGGAAGATTCTAGAAATGAAGTCAACGGTGGTTCGAGAGCATCGTAGGCTTTCTTGAGGAAGGGTACAACGTTGTAGGGAACATCGGTGGTGGCCTCAGCGTTATCGGGGAGATTGTG
Organism: Senna tora; assembly: GCA_014851425.1. Classification (NCBI taxonomy): domain Eukaryota; kingdom Viridiplantae; phylum Streptophyta; class Magnoliopsida; order Fabales; family Fabaceae; genus Senna; species Senna tora. The sequence continues at coordinate 11,032,352 of CM026264.1, forward strand.
TAGTTTGGGTAAAGGAAGTTTGATGAACTGAAGATGAGATGCTAAATTTGGAGGTAGTTTTGGAAGGCGGTCGATGTTTCTTGGTGTGGATACGAAGCTAATAAGGTGACCCTTTTGGGCTATGAGCTTGGCTAGCTCGAGGTTGGGGAAGAAGTGACCAAAGGCGAGCCATGGGAACATTACTATGTGAAGCTTCTTGTCGCCGCCGTTTGATGCCATAGTTGGAATGAGTAATTGGGTATATGACTAAAGAACCTTATAAAAGATACTTGTGTTGGGATATAGAAACTGTTTTATGTATTAGGCGTACAGAACGACCAATAATATATATGCAATATGTTAAGAATAAATGTTAATATATAATTAAGTGCTCATATGTTATATCGTACGTGTTTGTGTGGCACTTGAAGAATTTTGCAACTTTGCCGCCTTTCTACTTACTACTTCGGTATTTTATGAAGAAAATAGAGACTAGAAGAATCAAGTTGGAATGTGACAGGTTCATGAATATGAAGGATTCAAACTTATAAATTGTAATATTTTTAAGTTGTTGGATAAAATTGTTATAGTATGGATACTGATGAATCCTTCTCCGCGAAATAAGCTCCAGCGACCCGAGCGTGAAGACTTCCAAGAAAATCCACGGCAGGAGGAGACTCTCTCGGTAGGACTCCGACGCCCAAGTTAGGTTCCGTAATAGAGAGAGTAATGAGATTCCGTTAGCATACCTAAAGGTCTCTTGGGTATATATAGGCTCCAATGGGGGTATGATAGTCATTTGAGAGTCCAAAAGAGTGGCAGAAGTCACGTCAGCATAACCACCCTGTAGAGTGCGGTGAATCGGGACCAACACGGTGGCTCGGTCGGGACGAGCGAGGAGGCTCGCTCGATCCATATACCATATCAGATACAAATCTCAATTTTCTTTTGGATGATTTGAATCGTTTATTTTTATGTATACCATGTCAGTGAATTTAAATCCAAATACGAGAGAGACCTCTCAAAGATTTTACAAAAACTATGTACAAAAGAACCTATATTGTTCATAACTACTCAAGGATATATGAGCTCCTCTCAATTAATAATCCAAACAATATTGACGAACTATAATAAAATTTTATTTTAATTTATCATTGATTCAGATCATCAGCTGAAATATATTTCAACTAAAGTCAACTAAAGAGAGTGGGGCTAATTCAAATATCATGAACGTATTAATATTCTTATATTAACACTTAAATGAAAAACATTAAAAATAATAGAATTTAAAAAACTAATTTAAAATAATTAAATTATTTTGTAACAATTAACTACTATAACTGCACTCACATTTTTTTAGTAAATTTTGAACACATAATAAGTTTTATATATATATGAATATTAATTGACACAAATGGTCAAAAATAAAAAAAAAATGTTTTCATGAACAAATAACCCTTTGAAGCCATCCATTTAGTAAATATTTTTTAAGAAAACTTTTTAACTCTTAAAAATTAATTGAGTAACTCTCTTAATATCTTAACGTTCCACTAACGCTCTATCCAATGATACATAAGAACACATTTCTTTACTACCATAAAAAAAAGGTAATTATATCTGATGAATCCATCTCCTTCAGTAGCTCCGGTGACTCGAACGGGGGTACCTGCAAGCAAACCCACGGCGGGAGGGGGCTCCCGCGGTGGGACTCCGACGCCCAAGTCAAGTCCGGTGATAGAGAGTATAGAAAGAGTAATGGGATTCCGTTGACATACCTGGAGGCATATGGGGTATATATATATGCTCCTATGGGGGTATGATAGTCATTTGAGAGTCCAAGAGAGTGGCGGGGGCCACGTCAGCATAGCTACCCCGTAAGGTGTGGTGGGTCGGAGCGATCGGGGATGGCTCCGCCAGGACGAGCGGAGATGGCTCCGCCGGGACGAAAGGGGATGGCTCCGCCGGGACGAAAGGGATGGCTCCGTCGGGGCGAGCAGAGACGGCTCCGTCGAGGCGAGCAGAGACGGCTCAGTTAGTCCGATATGAGCATACCGTATCACTAGTCCCCAAGTTTTGAGCTTCAACACGTAGTGAGGGAGGTTGAAACTTAAGTGTTTTGTTTACTCATCCTTTTGCTTCGCTTTTCTTCATGTCCCTATAGTTTGCTAGGTGCCTGTCTAATACCTGATTGAGTCCCCTTAGATGGGTTTTTCAAGGAGAATAGATCCATGTTCCTTTCCCTGTCATTGTTATTTATTAAAGTAGTGAAGGTTTTTACCTCCTTCTTTTCGTGCGATCCTTGTAAGTATATTTCTATACTCCTTCTCCCTTCCTTTCTTCTTGTAAGGTTTTCACCAAGAAGTGCGTTGAGCATAGATGGAAGGGGAAATTTCCTTATCGTGATTGCTTCCACACTTTTAGCTATTTGCTGTTATTTTAGTATGTGTTGCCATGGTGTTCTCCCCTGAAATTTGACAAGATGCAATGGGAAAGCATAGTTTCCAAGACAAAAATATCAATTCAATCGTTCATAATCGAGTTGAAGGTTCGTATGGTATGATGCGTATGGCATGATGCGTGCAATTCAATTTGCAATGAAGAGTACGTATGCAAAGTATGAATATACGCAATATCTTGTAAGGTGTAAGAGACTTCCCTCTTTCAATTTTATGCTGATCGAGCGTTTAAGCTCTTGGGGCACAAGGGCTAGTTCAAGTAGATGAACCTGTTTCTGGAAGAAGGACTTAAGGCGCTAAGGCCGGCCTTGCTTTAGTGCTACTTTGCTTTGATGCCAGGAGGCATCTTAGTTCCATGCTTAGGGTGGTTAGGCGCTTGGTCCCTGGGACGCTGAGGTCAACCACGTGGCCAGGTTGCAGGAACCCTTAAGACGCTAAGGTCGGCCCTTCCTTAATGCTCCTTGCTTTGATGCCAGGAGGCATCTTAGTTCCGTGCTTAGGGTGGTTAGGCGCTTGGCCCCTGGGACGCTGAGGTCAACCACGTGGCCAGGTTGCAGGAACCCTTAAGACGCTAAGGTCGGCCCTTCCTTAATGCTCCTTGCTTTGATGCCAGGAGGCATCTTAGTTCCGCGCTTAGGGTGGTTAGGCGCTTGGCCCCTGGGACGCTTAGGTCAACCACGTGGCCAGGTTGCAGGAACCCTTAAGACGCTAAGGTCGGCCCTTCCTTAATGCTTCTTGCTTTGATGCCAGGAGGCATCTTAGTTCCGTGCTTAGGGTGGTTAGGCGCTTGGCCCCTGGGACGCTGAGGTCAACCACGTGGCCAGGTTGCAGGAACCCTTAAGACGCTAAGGTCGGCCCTTCCTTAATGCTCCTTGCTTTGATGCCAGGAGGCATCTTAGTTCCGTGCTTAGGGTGGTTAGGCGCTTGGCCCCTGGGACGCTGAGGTCAACCACGTGGCCAGGTTGCAGGAACCCTTAAGACGCTAAGGTCGGCCCTTCCTTAATGCTCCTTGCTTTGATGCCAGGAGGCATCATAGTTCCATGCTTAGGGTGGTTAGGCGCTTGGCCCCTGGGACGCTGAGGTCAACCACGTGGCCAGGTTGCAGGAACCCTTAAGACGCTAAGGTCGGCCCTTGCATAAAGCTCCGCTCCGTTGCCTTTCGGCAGATATGATCCTGCAGTGGAATGATCAATGATCTTCTTGGATCGATCGGTCAGAGGCAGCTCCATCGTTCAGCTGGCTCCGCAACTAGGATGATCAACGATCTCTCTGGATCCGTTGGTCGGATGCAGCTCCATTGTTCTGCTGGCTCCGCAACTAGGATGATCAACGATCTCTCTGGATCCGTTAGTCGGAGGCAGCTCCATTGTTCTGCTGGCTCTACAGCAGGAATGATCTACGGTCTCCCTTGATCGGTCGGTCGGAGGCAGCTCTATCGTTCAGCTGGCTCCACAGCTAGGATGATCAATGATCTCTCTGGACCCGTTGGTCGGAGGCAACTCCATTGTTCTGCTGGCTCAGCAGCTGGCTCCGTTTGGCTCCGTTGCCGGTTGGCTTCGTAACTGGCTCTGTTGCCCGTTGGCTCCGCAACTGGCTTCGTTTGGCTCCATTGCCGGTTGGCTCCGCAACTGGCTCTGTCTGGCTCCGTTGCCGGTTGGCTCCGCAACTGGCTCTGTTTGACTCCGTTGCCGGTTGGCTCCGCAACTGGCTTTGTTGCCCGTTGGCTCCGCAACTGGCTCTGTTGCCTGTTAGCTCCGCAACTGGCTTCGTTTGGCTCCGTTGCCGGTTGGCTCTGCAACTGGCTCTGTTGCCCGTTGGCTCCGCAACTGGCTCTGTTTGGCTCCATTGCCGGTTGGCTCCGCAACTGGCTCTGTTTGGCTCCGTTGCCGGTTGGCTCCGCAACTGGCTTTGTTGCCCGTTGGCTCCGCAACTGGGATCTACGTCAGCTTTTAGCTATGTGATTGCACGCACCTGTTTTGGTGGGTTTGTCTTTCGATCAAGTTCTTTATCGTTGTCTATTCGCAACGCCCAACTGTATGGGTCGGTCCGTCAGCTTTATGTCAAGTAGTGTAGCACTCCTTCTCCCTTTTTGCTTTTTGCTTTGCTCCTCCAAAAATGCTTGCTTGCTTTCTTCCTGAAAGTTTTGTCATTGTGCCCTAACAAGAGCAATTATATGTGTTCTTCATGAAAGAAGGATGGTTCCTTTTTCAAGCAGTAAGAGCAATTTGTGCAATTTTAGCATGCATTAGATTCTTTTGGATGCTCCTTTGAATGCTCCCAGAAATACTTAATGACAATAATGGTTAACTTCAAGCATGTATTTGATGTTATGTACACTTACTGAAGTAAAGGTAATATGTATGCATCAATCGTAACAGATTGGAATGAGCAATTTGATGCTAAATAAGAATGAGCCAATAGATGGTCTTAAAGCGAAATGAGCAAATGGATGCATGTTATGCTTGCCATAGGTAAAGGAGTTTATGTGCCTTCATATACACGTATATTGGCAATCATGCTATGTAGGCTCCTCTTTTAATTTGTAGCAAATATGAAGAAAAGGAAGGCAATATTGAATATAACAAACTTCTAAAGAAGTAAAAGAGAAGCATGGAACATGTATGTATTTTTTCAAGTTGGTCAAGCAATGCACCAGAAATGTTCACCAGTAGACCTTTGTGAATATTTTAATACTCTAAAAAGATCATTGCGTTTTTTCCAAAAATTTGAGAATGCACCAAAAGGTTAACATGCATGAAGCTCAAAATTGATGATGCCCATTGTTGGGTTTTATTGGCATATGCACATTATACTGCAATATGGTGATGTGTGAATGTGGGTCCCAATATGTTTGAATATATATATATATGCATAATTCAAGGACATGTGCTGTACTTTCCCTTTTTTAAAATGAAATTAAAGGAAACAAAGAATCCATAAGCAAATAAGATTTATCCCTCTTGAAAACATGAATGATGAAGTCTGCACTTCATTCTTCTTTTTGCTAGAAAATATGTGAAATGTTATTTTGTCTTTTGTGAAAGAGGTTGGCACATGTACAAGACGTAGCATCCAAGTGAGAGAAAGCAGAACAAGATATTAAATGCATAATATTTTCACCAAGAGGCATATATCAATTCATGGTGTAGCTTGACAAGTGTTAGTTTATCTACCATATAACATGATGTCCCATTTTTAATTTAATGAAATAAAAGGAAATGAGGTATCCATAAGCAAATATAGAAAAAGCATGTGGGGTTAGGTAGGGTTAGGTAGAGAAAAGAAAAAGTTATATCTCTTTTTCCTTACACAATGTCAGAATGAAAGAAAAGCAAGATATATACAATGTATATTATCTTATAGGAATATATTGATGATAGTGTGGCTATGCATGTATATTGATTGACACATGACTTTGTCCTTTTTCTCACTGCCTCCTGAAATGCACAGTACACACTAGTACCCATGCCTATGTGAGTAGTCATAGTATTTGTGGTTTAGTGGTTTTACCATTATTTATATAGGTAGTAATTTTGACCATAGTATATAGGCATAGGTAGCAGCTTTTATCCTTTCATGCTTCCAATTTTTCTTTGTCTAAAAGTGTTTTAAAATGACACAGAACAGATCCTCCATGCACCTAAAATTGCTCCACGCAAATGTAATGATGCACCTAGAAAATTGTCATATAATGGTGTGCATTGTGTATGCTAGTAAGAAGCATTTGAACCAAGTGAATGATGAGTCATAGCAAAATCCACGATAATTTTCAGCCAAGGATCCAAGCAGTTTAGAGATGCTTATGGTAAGAAAGAGAAACTCATACCCATTCCTTTTTAAATGAAAAGAGAATACCAGTTTAGGGGGTGGAACACGTGAAAGCGCAAACGACCGTTTTGAGCGAGGCAACGCCAACAAAATTTTCGTGGTTGGAGTCAGTCCGTGCTCGACTCTGCCGCGATGCCGGTGACGTTGCGTTTTCTCAGATTCAAAAATAGGTGAAGGAAGATGTTGTGAATCGTCCAGTAGATCCGAAAATGGATGAAGGTTGCAAATCCGAAAATGGATGAAGGTTGCAGATCCTGGATCCAAGAAATAGAATGATTCTAAAAAGTTTTAACAGATCCAAGAAATATAATGGAGATCTGAGAAATATTTTGCAGATTCGAAAATGGATGAAGGTTGCAAATCCTCAATGGTCTTCCCGTCCAACTCCATGCTGCTCTCCGTGATTGAAATAGAAAAAACGTGGTGTTTTCGGGTGTGAAAACGTTCCCACAGACGGCGCCAGTGATGAATCCATCTCCTTCAGTAGCTCCGGTGACTCGAACGGGGGTACCTGCAAGCAAACCCACGGCGGGAGGGGGCTCCCGCGGTGGGACTCCGACGCCCAAGTCAAGTCTGGTGATAGAGAGTATAGAAAGAGTAATGGGATTCCGTTGACATACCTGGAGGCATATGGGGTATATATATATGCTCCTATGGGGGTATGATAGTCATTTGAGAGTCCAAGAGAGTGGCGGGGGCCACGTCAGCATAGCTACCCCGTAAGGTGTGGTGGGTCGGAGCGATCGGGGATGGCTCCGCCAGGACGAGCGGAGATGGCTCCGCCGGGACGAGAGGGGATGGCTCCGCCGGGACGAAAGGGATGGCTCCGTCGGGGCGAGCAGAGATGGCTCCGTCGAGGCGAGCAGTGACGGCTCCGTCGAGGCGAGCAGAGACGGCTCAGTTAGTCCGATATGAGCATACCGTATCAATATCATTATTATTATTATTATTATTATTATTATTATTATTATTATTATTATTATTATTATGTATATATGTAAAGTATCTAGTAATTATATGGCTTTGGGTCTATTGTATCATATCATATAATATATAACTAGCTAGCTAGAGTGAATTATTAATATATTTTATCTAATTGAGTTATTTACTGAACAAAATTGTTTTATTGATACACTTTATTTTCTTTTATGTATGTATGTTCCTATTTTTTGAATGTTATTTTATACTTCTTTTTTTCATCAGAATGTTATTTTATACTTCACAAAAGTGAAAAGTGAAAATGAATACCTTCTAATTACATGGAAATCTTGTTTATATTTTAAAATTTTGTACTTCACAAAATATGATGGTCTCCGTTATATATATATATATATTTGTTTTTTTCCTTTTTTAGGGATCATCAGTAGTTGTTGAATGTTGAGCTATCATAGCCTTGTGTTGTGTCATTATGTTCCGATAGGGTGGCACAACCAAGCCCATGAGAAAAAAAAAAAAGGAGATGTGTTTATTGTGTTTGATAGTACAAATTTATAAATAAAAATAGAATAAAAGTATATTAAAATTATTATTTTATTTTTTATATTAAAATATTAAAAATTAATGTTATGATTGTCAAATCAATAGAAATTTTTTTAAAAAATTGTGCACAAGAATTGAAAAAGTAACTAACGTTGTAGTTCACTTTTTTTATTTATTTTTTATCGTCATATATTACTAAGGAACGGGAGCTTTAGGCTATATTTGGTGTAAAATTTAAACAGTAAAATCGTGGTATTTTACGATTCTCAAAAAAAATTTACATCATATTTTATACATATCAAACACACTTTTAATCATACTTTTTTCTTTCTTAATTTTTGTCTCTATCTCTCTCCTCACTTTTTTCTACAATACTTTCTTTTATTCTACACTACTTTCTTTATAGTACTTTACATCTGTGCATTTCTACCAAGCGTACCCTTAAGATAATTTTACCAAGCCATACCCAAACAAATGTCTATTCACCTCGTTCCATTTCACGGAAATTATTTGTACACATCAGCAAACACTGTATCATTTAAGATATATTTGGAACGGGGATTAAGGAAGAGAAAGGGAGGGAAGGCGAGACTTTCAAGATATCTTCCCCTTGTTTGGGAAGATGAAAATTGGAGGGGAAGATAATGGAAGATCAAGCCTTAACCCTCCATTATCCTTCCCTTGCACAAATTCAAGATACTCTAAATTGGGATATTTTGAAGGAGATATCAACACCCAAACAACAGGAGGACATATTAAAGGTTAACCTTGCCTGCCCCTCCCCTCCCTTCTCCTCTAATCTCTCCCCTTCCCTTCCCATCTTAATTCTTAAACACACCCTTAAGCTTCTTCGCAAAATATTAGTTATGAATACTCAAATAACATAAACTGTTTCATATGCTAAATATTTCTCATCACAAAGGAGAAAATGACATTTAAGGATAAATAAAATTTGAAATCATTACATAAAAACAAACAAATACTACTACACTTCATCTTAATCAGGAGACGCAAAAAGAAATCCAAAGGACGACATTTATCAAATCTAGCATAACTTAATCAACAATCTCCATCTCCCAGCTTAGTACTTTTATAATCTCTTAAGTAAGCCAATAAATCATTAACATACCTATCTTGTATTTCTCTATTTACAAACAAGTCCTTCACTTCTTTTATTTTTTCCCGATAGATTCTTCCTTCTTCTTCCACCATAACCAACCTTAGCGACTCGGCCACCGATTCACTCGTAAAAGATCCATCTCGCTCGTCCCTCGGTATCGAATGCCCCATCTTCTTTTCCTCCAACAGCTTCGCATTCAATGCTTCCACTAGACACGTCAGAAGCACAAGCGGCTTCTCATTTTGTATCGCTTCCACCACCGACGACCAACCCGAATGGGTCAAAAACCCACCCACAGACTCGTGGGCCAATATCTTCAACTGTGGGGCCCAACTAGTGCACACCACCCCGCGCCCTCGAGTCCGATCCTCGAACCCATCTGGCAACTTCAGCACATCCTCATCGTACGGCCCACGCTGAGTCCTCAGAACCCAAAAAAACGGAAGGCCCGACTTCTCCAAGCCCAGAGCTATCTCCCTCACTTCTTCTAGGCTCGGCTTCGCTTCACTCCCGAATGCCACGTACACCACCGTGCCTCTCCTTTGCTTCTCCAACCAATCCTTCACCCACCGCCACGTGTCGTTCTTCTCCTCGTCGTCACATGTTGTGCTGGGCAATTGACCCACCGGTAGAACCGGTTTCCGGTAAATGTTTTCCAACAACTGAATCCACTCGGGTTCGAACTCGGAGCAAGTCCGAATCGCTACTATGTCGCAGTTCTGTATAGCCGCGCCTGCACGGTACGAGTCGGAAACGCCGGAGTCGGGGTCACCGGAGAAGCCGCCAAATATCCTCATGGCCTCGAAATAACGGAATGCTACGGTGGTGGAGAATGGGACCCACGGCGGAGGCACTATCAAGTCCTCTGGTTTTTTCCGTATGGGATCGGTACTCATCATATCCGGAGGAGGTCCGAAGAACCCCATAGACGAAGCAGTGAATACAATGAAGAAGACAGTTTTGATACCTAAGTTGGAAGCAAGAGGCCCAGCCCAGTAAGGAGCGAAGTCGTAGAAAATCCAATCTGGAGTGGAAGATTCTAGAAAGCGGGCCAAGGGTTGTTCGAGAGCATCGTAGGCTTTCTTGAGGAAGGGTACAAGGTTGTAGGGAACATCGGTGGTGGCCTCGGCGTTATCGGGGAGATTGTGGAGTTTGGGTAAAGGAAGTTTGATGAGTTGAAGATGAGATGCTAAATTTGGAGGTAGTTTTGGAAGGCGATCGATGTTTCTTGGTGTGGATACGAAGCTGATAAGGTGACCCTTTTGGGCTATGAGCTTGGCTAACTCGAGGTAGGGTAAGATGTGACCAAAGGCCAGCCATGGGAACATTACTATGTGAAGCTTCTTGTCGCCGCCGTTTGATGCCATAGTTGGTGTGAGTATGATTAATGAAACCACCTTCAATGATAAAACATTTGTGGTGTTGGGTGTATAAATACTAAATAGGAAATATTTTGCATGAGCCGCACTAGAGGACGACCAATAATCGTCCAATTCTATATGTTATGTATAAAATTAGGACAGTAAATAATCTTTCAGGAATTAATTAAATTAGAGATTTGTATCTTTCAAGGACTAAAATAAAACAGTGTATATCTTTCATGAACTAAATTAATAATTCTTAAAAAAAAATAAACGGAGTCTCGGCTGAGTAAAATAATTTTTAAAAAAATAATCTAAGAAGGTAGGGGTGTTCATAACCGAACAAAACCGCCGCACTTGAACCAAACCAAACCAAATTAGCACAAACCGAACAAAACCGATCAATGTTTGGTTTGGTTTGGTTTGGTTTGGTATGTCGAAAAATCGAACCAAACCGCATACACATACATGTATATATATGTACATATTATGTTAAAATTTTTAAATAAAAAAGTATAAAATTTATTTTTAGAAGGTTATATTAAATTTAGTCAATCTAAAAATTTAATTTTAGAATTAAGTTGATTGTATATTGTAAGTAAATGAAATATTACTATACTTTTTTATTATTTATATTGAATAAAATTATATTTTTTATTAATAAACTTAAATATGTAAGTTTGATGACATAAAAGTCCTAAACCGCCAAACCGAACCGCTCAAAACCACTCGTTTATGGTTTGATTTGACGCTATCAACTTTAACCGATAGATGCACTAAATTTTCACTAAAAACCGCTCAAACCGCCCGCGCATGAATGAATGCATTCCTCACCACATCAGCACTTCACCACCAAGGCGCCAACACATGTGCTTCTGATCACAACCTTTCTCTAGCTCTACATAGGGATGGCAATCTTACCCGAACTCAACGGGTACTCGAAAAATTTATCTGTTGGGTTCGAGTCTGGGTATTGAAAAAATGGGTCTGGATCTGGATCTGGGGATTTTAACGGGTAAAAGTTCGGGTCCGGGTCCGGGGACGGGTAAGCGTGTATTCACCCCAGACCCGAACCCGGTGATATAATATATATAAAAATATTTTATGTATAAAAATTTTATATAAAAATATATTATATATCATATCAAATTGTGTGTTTTAAGTTTGTTTTCTTAAACTTGGAAATAATTAAATTTATGAATGTGTGCTCAATACTTGTGATTAAAGTACTTGTAATGAAAGTAGCAAATTTTGTAGAAAAAATAGTAAATTTTCCGGGTCTGGGGATCTAAGTATTCGATGGGTTCGGGCACGGGTATCAAATTTCATACCCGGCGGGGACGGGTCCGGAGATGGGGAAAATATTGACTACCGGGGCCGGAGATTGCAGTATCCTACCCAGACCCTACCCATTCCCATCCCTACCTCTACATCTCCATACATATATATATATATTAGAGGTTTCACATGTACGTACGTGCATTCAAAAAAATTTTAATTTATAAAATATAAAATAAATTATTATTATTTGTAAAATAATAAATTAAAGATTAAAAAATTAGTTTCTTTGATAAGTACCACAATCATTATTTTTTAAAAACAAAATTATCACTACTACTATTCTCCTATTTTCTCTCTCCAATGATATTCTCACATCATATTTTAATTTTATTTTTTAGTTAATTAAATAGCTATTTTGGGAGACCGTTGACAGGAAGGGTCCATAGCCATATAAATATAGATAGATATATATATACCCTTCTTCTCCTCTTTTTCTTTCATATCTTCTTCTTTTGAAACCCACCGATTTAAGTTATGACTAAAATATTATTAATATTGATAAATAATTTTATAAAGTTAATTATTTAGTGATATTGATATTATTTTTATTTTATTTATAGTGAGTCTTTATTAATGAAAATCTCAATTATTACTTCACATGTAAATAAAATTAAGGCAAAAGTATTATTTTGGTCCTCCAACCCATTATGGTGTCAGCCCAATAGTGTCTGTTTTAGTCTTCTTCCAGTTAGTTAGGTTGTTAGTTCCGTTTAGGCTTAGTTACTTTAGTTAGGAAGAGGGTTTGTTCTTTTTTTTTTGGATATATGAAGAGGGTTTGTTCTTAACTGCCTCTTTATATATATATATATATATATATATATATACTAGCATCCAACACGCACTCTCATGCGTGTTGTCTGCTTTTCCTATGTATGTAATCTACTTCTTTAAATATGTGTGCACGTAAAAGCATACATTGTCTATGTGTATTGAGTGCGTGTTGTCTGTTTTTCCTATATGTGTAATCTACTTCTTTAAATATGTGCGCGTATAAAAAAATATATTTTTACCATGCATGTTGTCTGCTTTTCCTATGTGTTTAATATAAGGGTTTATATAGGGGTGTCAGAGGAGGTAAAGTGGCAGTGATGGATGTGTTGGAGGCTGAAAGTCTATATAGTGTCATTAAAGAGTGCACAATGTAATCGAGCAGTGTGCAATATCAGGCGGTGGCGTGTCCGTATAGAGCGATGGGACAGGGTGATGGCTGGACGGTCGACTATAGACCAATCGTCTAGCTAATATATTTAGGATCGTCCAATGGTGCCCCATCAATTTATACATTAGAATTTTCCCTTGTTACAGAACAAAAAGTAATTGAATGGAGTCTTCATTAGAAGTACTAAAAAAAGGCCAAATTACTCTTTTGGTCCTCAACGTTTGCACCAAGTTTAATATTAGTCCTTAACGTTTCAAAAAGTTATTTTAGGTCCTCAACGTTTTTTTTTGTCAAAATTGGTCCTCCAGCGTAACTGCGTCTGGTTTTTTTTTTGTTAAATGCTGACGTGGAAGGCTTATGTAACACAACCTCTCTCCTACGTGTCATATTTAGATGATATGACACCCTCTCTCTCACTCCAATTCAACAAAACGACGTCGTTTTGCATAACTTCTCTCTCTCACCGTCTCCGGCCATAGTTGGTGTGAGTATGATTAATGAAACCACCTTAAATTATGAAAACATTTTTGGTGTTGGGTGTATAAATAGGAAATGTTTTGCATTAGCCGCACCAGAGAACGACCAATAATTGTCCAATTCTATGTTATGTATAGAATTAGGGCAGTAAATGAAACAAAATATTTATGAACAATTTTGGTTTGGTTTGCGTGATCTATGATGTAGTTTGTTGCATGCATGCATATAATGAGTAAGAACAATATAATATTAACATTAACATCAATTTGATCCTTGAAAAATATAGAATGTTTCAATTTAGTTCCTAAAAGATAAAAATATATAATTTAGTTCCTGAAAATTTTTTTGTCCCAATTTAATCCTTTTAGTCATTAAAAGAAGCCACAAATACACTAACCACAAAAATTAAAAGAACCAAATTGGAACAAAAAAATATTTCAAGGAATAATTAAATTAAAGATTTATATCTTTCAATGATTAAATTGAAATAACGTATATCAGGATAAAAAAAATTAACGGATTGGCTGACTTTAAATAATTTTTTTTTTTGGCCAGAGAGTTTAAAATAATTTTTTAAAAAATGAATCTAAGAAGGGTGTTGTGGCAATGCGAGAGAGTGGAGGTGTGTGTTGGTTTGACACATCAATGAATGCATTGCACAAAAATCCAACACTACACTCCTCCATTCCTCACCACATCAGCACTTCACCACCAACGCATGTTCTTCTGATCACAACCTTTCTCTACCTCTACATCTCAAAATAAAAAATAATGTGAGAAGATTATAGGAGAGAGAAAATAGGAGAATAGTGATAGTGATAATTTTATTTTTTTAAAAAAATAATAATTGCGATAGTTATCAAAGAAAATAATTTTTTAATCTTTAATTTATTATTTTACAATTAATAATAATAATTAATTTTATATTTTGTAAATTAAAAAAAGTTTGACATGCACGTACGCGCATGTGAAGCCTCTAGTATATATATACCCTTCTCCTCTCTTTGGTAGCGTTTGGTATCCGGTGAGTGTTGTAGTAGGAAGTGGAAGTGGAAGGGGAAGTAAGTGATAAAAAGTTTGTTTGGTGTGCAGGGAAATATAAATGAAATGTAAAAGTAATATTGTTTGGTATGGTAGGAAGAAGATAAGGAAATAGAAAATAAAAGTATGAAATATCTATTTTGCCTTTACTTTTTTAAAAGCTACAAATTTTTTAAGGACATTTTAGTCTTTAAACCAAACCCCACCTCATATTCTCTTCACTTCCCTCCACATCATGAGAGAAGCAATGTTCCCTCTGCAGAGGGAACCTTCACCTCATCTTCCCTGTGCTAAACGCATACCAAACATGCAGCAAGTTCACCTCACTTCACTTTCCTTGTAAGGAAGGTATTTAAGTTATGACTAAATTATTATTAATATTGACAAAAAATTTTACAAAATTATTTATCAATATTAATAATAATTTAATTTTTATTTTATTTATAGTGATTCTTTATTAATAAAAATCTCAATTATTACTTTAGATCACTATTGTAAGAACCGGATCGGACGGTCCGACCGCTAATTGAATACAAAGGCGAGTCGGTTAGACCAAAAAATTATTTTTTTAGTTGGACCGGATTTACCAACTGGTCAATCGGGTTGGACCGTCCAACCGGTCCAACTTTTTTTGTTTAATAAAATTTTGAAAAATAAAAAATAACATAAAAAAGAAATTTGAGAAATCTTAAAACTTAAAATTAGAAAAGTCTTGAAAATTAAAATTTAAAAGTCATAATTATCAAGAATTTTATATTTGGTTTGATTAAGTTCTTTTAAGTCTTGAAAATTATGTATATTGCATCATTCGGTTCGACCAACGATTTGGCCGGTTAAACCGATCAGACCATGAATCGAACACTTGTCCGAGTCTTTGTCCGATTCGATTCTTACAACATTGTTTTAGATGCAAATGAAACAAAAATATATATTTTAAAGAATTTGCTAAAAAATAATTTCATCTCCAGCTGTTCTCCATTGTCTCCTTTTCTTCTTTTCCTCTCACTTTTTTTCTCCCTTCTCTCTTTCTTTTTTTTTTTTGGTGTTTTGAATAATATGTTGTGTTTTAATGGTATTTTTTTTATAAAAAAAAAAAAATTAATCCACCTTTTTTTTCACAAGTATTCTCCTATATATTGATGCAATTATGTTGAAGACACTATTGGACAATAAATGTGGACACCTCTCTTCGTAAGAATTCAAACTCAAATTCATCACGTTGTGACGGACTAATCTCTTTTACTAGTCCTCTATCTTTACATAACTTCTTTCAAATTAATCTTTTTGTGTAGTACCATTATTTTGCTTATGATGTGATAAAAGAAAAACTTTCAAAAATTATACTTATAGGATATGTTTGGATTGGAGATTAAGGTGGCGTTTGGTATCCAATGAGTATTTTAGTGGAAATGGAAGTGGAAGTAAGTGATAAAAAGTATGTTTGGTATGCAGGGAAATGGAAGTGGAATGTAAAAGTAATATTCTTTGGTATGGTAGGAAGAAGATAGGGAAATAAAAGATAAAAGTATGAAATACATTTTTTACCCTGACTTTTTTAAAAGCCACAAAATTTTTAAGGGCATTTTGGTCTTTAAACACATCACCTCACCTTACCACAACTTCCCTCATCACATACAAGCAACATTACTCACCTCTCATGAAGGAATTTTCTTCCTTTTCCCACTCACCTCACCACCTATCAAACATATCAAAACCTCACACCATCTCACCTATACTCACTCCCTAACAAACATGCCATAAGGAAGAGACGAAAAGACTTTCAATATATCTTCCCCTTATTTGAAAAGATACAAATTAAAAGGAAAGATAATAGAAAATTAATCCTTCATTATCTTTCCCTTTCACAAATTTAAAATAACTCAAATCAGAATATTTTGAATGAGGTATCAACACCCAAACAAAAAAAAATAACATATAAAAAGTTAACATTTTGGCAAAAGTACCTTTCCTAACCCCAACGTTTGGGGGTCCTGTCAGTTTCGCCCCTAATGTTTTTTCGCTGTCAATTGTACTCCTAACGTTTTACGTTTCTGTCAATGTCACCCTTTTCACTAACACCGTCAAATATTTAACATTTTTTGCTGACGTGGCATCCTATGTGGCAAAACGTTTCTTTTTTCTGTCAATTGTAACCCTAACGTTTTACATTTCTGCCAATGTCACCCTTTTCACTAACACCATCAAATATTTAATAATTTTTGCTTACGTGGCATCCTATGTGGCAAAAATATCTGACCACATCAAATTTCCTACTCATCTTTTCCCCATCAAAGTTGTGTCGTTTTGACCTCGGCCTATTCCGTCTAAAATATAACTCAAACGCACGCGCTATTTTGCTCATAAAAACAACGGAGACGTTATCCATTCTCTATTTTAGGGTAACGTCTCCGACAAAGTAGAGAATGGGTAATGTCTCCAACAAAGTAGAGAATGGATAACGTCTCCAGTGTTTTTGTCTGCAAAATGGCATGTACGTTTGAGTTATATTTTAAAAGGAATATGATGAGGGCTAAAACGACATGGTTTTGATGGGAAAAAGATGAGTAAAAATCTGGTGTGGAAAAAATATGTCAAGTCAAATATTTTTGTCACATAGGATGCCACGTAAGCAAAAATTATTAAACATTTGATGGTGTTAGTGAAAAGGGTGACATTGACAGAAATGTAAAACGTTAGGGTTACAATTGACAGAAAAAAGAAACGTTTTGCCACATAGGATGCCACATCAGCAAAAAATGTTAAATATTTGACGGTGTTAGTGAAAAGGGTGACATTGGCAGAAACGTAAAACGTTATGGGTACAATTGACAGCGAAAAAACGTTAGGGGCGAAACTGACAGGACCCCCAAACGTTGGGGTTAGGAAAGTTACTTTTGCCTAACATTTTCTTCCTCTCCTCTCCCTTCTCCTCTAACCAATTTCGTTCCCTTCTCCTTTTACGCAGTGTTCGCTTGCTAGAAATACCAAAGGAAATAAAAATAAAAGTAAATGGTAATTTTAATACATTCTCATTCCATTTTCATTCCAAATTTTTACTACCAAACACATCAAACCCATTCCCTCTCCATTTCTCTTTCCTTTTCTACCTACCAAACATACCCTTAATTTCCAACCAAACTCCCAAGTTCACCATCCTTTAACCTCATAACTCCATACTTTATTTCTATCTCTTTCTATATCCGCACTATAAGTAACCAACTCATAGAGTCTGGATCCTCTATCGTGGTGCATTTATGCCGTTCGATTAGCCACGGTTAAAATCGTGGTTAACCGGTCACGTAATCGTGGCTAACATTTTAACCACGGTTGCGTGACCGGTTAGCCACGATTTTAACCGTGACTAACTGAACAGCACAAATATACAACAGTAGAGAATCCGCGTTGGTCCCATTTTTTCATATATATATATAACAAAAGAAAAGACAACCATTTCTCCATCAGTAGTGGTTGAGCTATCATAACCTTGTCAATTACCGTCCCCGTAGCGGGTGGCACAATCAAGAAAAGAAGAAATCTTTAATAATTTTCCCAACACACTTCTAATGGATCCAAAACATACCCAAACAAATTGTCTAATTCTCCTTTTCACGCAGATTGTTTGTAGGGATGACAATCTTAATCGGACCCAACGGATATCCGGTAAAATTATCTATTGGATCCGGGTTTAAATATTGAAAAATGGGTCTGAGTCCGGAGATTTTAACGAGTAAATTTTCGGGTCCGGATCCGGAAACGGGTAAAAGGGTATTCACCCCGGTCTCAAACCCAGAGATATAATATATTATATATATATAAATATTTTATATATAAATACTTTTTATATATTATTTATATATATAAATATTAAAAAAAAATTACATTCATGTGACTATCTCACTTACCCACAACCCTCTCACACTTATCTCACACTCTCACTCAACCAGACACCATCACAACAAACACCTACTCCCACCCTCCCATGAGTCCCATCACAATTCACAATCACACATTTCCATTTTATTATACAATTTACCATATCAGTACTACAATATAAATTTTTTTTTATTGTGCAATTTACCAGTACTACATGTTAATAAATTAAAATTTATGATTTGTAAAAAAAAAATAAAATTCCGGGTTCGGGATTAGGTTCGAAAATTTAAGTATTCGATGGGTCCGAGAATAGGTATCTCAATTGTTTGTACTCACCAAACACCCCCATCATTATTTAACCTTTTTGACAAGATATTTTTGATAAGTTTATTTAGCAAGTATCTTTAAGATTTTTTGGATTGGTTGAAGAGTATTTTTTTTTAATTTAATAAAAAGTCAGTAAAAATAATTTAAAATTTTGTTAATTAATTAAAAAAATCTTAAATAATACCTTATAGCAAAACTCATTTGGGAGGGGAGGGGGGGGTTCAGGTGGAGACAAAGTGAGTCACCCGCTATTAGGGGTGTTCAAAATGTCCGCGGACCTGCTGACCCTATCCGGTCACAAAAGTGACATTGGGTCGGGTCGGGACCCGGGTTTGACAATGCTGGACCCTGCCCGGTCTGAAGTACTTCCATTTCTTTTTTTTTTAATATTTACTTAAATAAACAATAGTTATATGAAAAAAAGATTAAAATTGATGATTGAAAATAAGATATCATATCTATTATTTAATATCTTATTAATCTATTCCTAAAAGCTAGGTAACAAATCAATCTAAAATTTAAAAAATCTATTCAAAATGTCAACATATATTAATTACTCTTCATTTTCTATGCTCACTCTCCATTTTCTATGCCTACTCTCTATTTCTCATGTCTACTCTCTATTTCCTATATACATTTTCTATTTCCAATGACTCAAATTCAAATTTTCAAAAAAAAAAAAAAATCAAGCTGACCCGCCCACTACCCGGGTCAAGTCTCGGGTCCAGCCAAAACTCAGCCGGACCCGTCACATGTACACCCCTACCCACCATTCATGTAAATCTTTTATTACAATTACAAAAATAAATATATAAATAAATATTTTTATTTTTTTAGGCAAATGATGAAACATTCCGTGACCTCAAAATTTCTCAATTTGAATTTAAGTTAAGAATAATTGAAGTTTATAAAGTTATCTCTATAAATATAAAATGTATTATTATTATTATTATTTTTTTTTTTATTTAAGAGAACAGAGTTACAAAGATAAGTAATACATACCATATCCTAGGGGAATATAGTAAGTATGTGTCACATACTTAGCAATGTCTACCCATCTACTATTACAATAATTTACTGCTATTTTATTTTTAATGATCTCTCTTTTAATTTCTCTCAGAATGTTGTGATTTTCTGATCTGGAAGCCTTCTTTTCATCCTTCAATTCAAGCTCTTTTGCAACAGCTGGCAAGTTAAGGATAGCGAAATTACAGATCTTTGAGGAAGGTTGAACCATACATCTCCATAAGAACCTAGTTATACTTTTAATCGGATTCCACTGATCTTTTGGCCAAAAAATTGTGATAAGCTTGCAGTGGCCATTCGTGCAGTAGATGCCAAGCCAACCTCTTCTTTCCTTAACTCTTAGTTTGATGATTGAGAAGGATATTCCTTTTGTCAAGCAATCTGGTTCTATCAGCTCCAATCTATTGTTTTGAGGATTCCTCTGGCACTCCATTTGATAGATGTGGTTCTTCCATTGTCTACTAGCTTCTATGTAGTTCTTTACTTGTTGCTCCGTCTTATGAATGCAGTTAATTGGAGAAATTCCTATATTCTCCATTAACTTCTTATTTTGATAGAACCAGATATTTTCCAAAGTTGTAAATATCCTTAACAAATCAATATTATCAATCAACTTACTTTTTGCCATTATACAAATCTCTTGGATCCAGTTTTGAACATTCTCCTGAAGATCGGAGCTTCTGAAGGCTGTATTTATTCCAAACCAAACTGCTCTTGAGAAGTCACATGTAAGGAAAAGATGGGATAAAGTCTCCTCTTCATTACCACATAAACCGCAATATGTTTCCGTCACTGGAACATGATGATGCTTTAGAACCATACGAGTAGGTAAGGCATGTTTAAATAGCTTCCAAATGAAAAGAAGGGTTCTATGTGGCATATTAAGCTTCCAGAACCAACCCCATGGAAAGGAAATGCTTCCTTTCTCAGTCGTATCTGTGTTCCTGTTTTGGAGGAATTTGTAGCCTTCCTTTACCGTATAGTTTCCTCGATTGTTGAAACGCCATGCCAAAATATCAGGACAATTGTGACGGGGTAATAGAATCTTACTGATTTCATTCACCTCATTCCTACTATAAATCCCCTGTAAGGCATTAATATCCCATCGCCTATTGTTGTCTTGAATGATTAGATCAGCCAGGAGAATATCTTGGTTATTATTTCTTGCCTGAAAAGGCCAGAAGTTGGAGTTAGTTCTGATATATTCTCCATTTCCAACTGTCCATTGAAGGTTATCAATGACTAGACTTTTGTTTCGTATAATGCTCTTCCAGTACAAGGAGTCTTGAGAAGTACTCTTAAAATCCAGTTCCATGTTAGGATTTTGATACTTTTCAAGAAACCATCGGGAGCATAGGGCATTGGGACGTTCCACCAGTCTCCAGACATTTTTAGCAATGAGGGCTTCATTAAAAAGTTTAATATTCTTGATTCCCAGCCCTCCTTCCCATCTTGGCTGTCTTAGAACTTTGGAGCTCAATAGGTGAATTCTTTTCCTATTGCCTTTGGTGCCCCAAAAGAAGTCATTTGTTATAGAGTCAATCTTGTCAACTACCTTCTTTGGAAGTTCTATATTACTCATTTGATAAATTGGTAACGCTTGTAGTACAGAATTGATAAGAGTGACTCTACCTGCTTGTGAGATTAGTTTAGACTTCCAACCAGCAAGACGGGATTGAATCTTTTCAAGAAGTTCTTCAAAAATGCTACGTGAATTTATCCTCCCATCCACATAAGTTCCAAGGTACTTTCCAAGATCATTCCTAAAGCCTATCCCCCATTCATCTCTGAATTCCTCTTTTAAAACTGTTGGCGTATTTGGGCTGAAAACTAAGAGGGATTTGTTCCTGTTGACCTTCTGTCCTGCCAGCTCACAGTATTCTTGCAGGAGATTCCTGAGTTTTTGCTTGGAATCCGAATCTGCTTTAAAAAATAGCACTGTGTCGTCCGCATACATTAGGTGCGTTATCTGCGGGCCTTTGTTATTGAATTGAATTCCCTTAATGCTCTTCTTATTTTCTGCATTGTGTAACATCACCGACAGCATGTTAGAGGCAATGATAAATAAAAAAGGGGATAATGGATCACCTTGTCTGAGTCATCTTTCTGGTTTAAATTTGCCCACTTTCTGACCATTCAGCAGTAATGTATATTCTACTGTATTGACACACTGCATAATGATTCTGATAATTTGAGTAGGAAAATTCATCCTCATTAAGGTTGCCTCTATAAAATTCCAGCTTATCTTGTCATAAGCCTTTTCCATATCAAGCTTGAGCGCACACCAATATGACTTTGAATTCCTTTTCTTATGAATGAAAGTCATGAGTTCAGAAGCCAAAGCAACACTATCTGTAATTAATCTCCCTTTCACAAATGCATTTTGGTTCGGAGAGATGAGACTATCCAAACAAGGTCTTATTCTATTAACTAGTATTTTTGAGATCACTTTGTATGCAACATTGCACAAACTTATAGGTCTGAAGTCCTTCAACTGATTGGGAGAGGGAATTTTGGGAATGAGGGTTATATAGGTATGATTAAGTTCCTTAAGCAGAAATCCTCTATTAAAGAAACTTGATACCATTCCATATATATCTACCTTCACCTTCTCCCAGTGTTTATGAAAAAAGGCTGCAGGAAATCCATCAGGTCCTGGGCTTTTGAAAGCTTTTATATTGAAGACAGCCTCCTCCACTTCTGGCATTGAAATTGGTTCTAGGAGGTTTTGTCTTTGTCTTTCATCTAGAGCAGGAATATTTAAGTGATGGATCTTATTTAAAATATCTTGTATGGCCATGTTGCTCTCATTTTCATATACTGCCTTATAATATTGCAAGGCCATTTTTTCAATTCTTTCATAATCTATCACCCACTCATCTTCAATTTTTAATTTCATCACTCTGTTGTTACTTCCTCGTTTTCTTACAATTGTTTGAAAGTATTTAGTGTTCCTATCTCCATTTAAAAGCCATAATTGCTTTGCCTTCTGTGCCCACATTACTTCCTCTCTATCTAGCCAACACTCAAGTTCCTTTCTCAACTGCAGTTCTTTAGTCAGCAATTCCCCACTATTACATAAACCAATTTGCTTCTGGATATGTGCTAATTCATTGGCACGACTCTGTATTTGAAATTTTATATTGCCAAAAGACGTCCTATTCCATTCATACAGCGCATTCATTACATTCTTTAATTTACTACATAATTTAAAGGCATTGGATCCATTAACATGAGTGTTCCAAGCCTTATCTACTACAGTAATATATTCGCTATGCATCATCCACATTGCCTCAAACCTGCGAGGTCTATATCTATGAGGCAAATCAAAATAGCTAGAGTAGATAAGTGGCGCATGATCTGAAGCATATATAGGTAGGGCTTTGACATTGGAGTCTGCATAAGTATTCAGCCACTCTGGGTTTACTAAGACACGGTCTAACCTTTCCCAAACTGCTTCATCTCCATTCCTACCATTACACCAAGTAAACCAGTTTCCAGAGGGTAATAAATCTATCATATTACAACTATTAATAATATTCACAAAATTTTCTACTCCACTTAAATGTGTGTTCTTACTCAGCTTTTCAGAGGCATGAATGAGCTGGTTAAAATCACCCATTATTAACCAAGGATAAGTAATAGAGGAGCCAATGGATAATAGATTATTCCAAAGAATTCCTCTATTATATGCTTGTGGAGGACCATACACAAAGGAGATAAAAAATTCCATACCTTTGAGATCT
Source organism: Senna tora (assembly GCA_014851425.1). NCBI lineage: Eukaryota > Viridiplantae > Streptophyta > Magnoliopsida > Fabales > Fabaceae > Senna > Senna tora. The sequence goes on from CM026264.1 coordinate 11,055,565, forward strand.
TTACCTTTAAGATGAATCCAGTGTTGAGAAACATCTATGACCGAGATATTTGTTGTATCATTCCAAGCTGCAATCATGCCTCCGCTTCTACCAATAACGTCAGTACCAGTACTATGAGTAAGACCAAAGCGCTGTATTATGTTAATTGCCATAGTAGTTGTACTTAGTGTTTCAGATAAAAACACCAGATCTGGCTTTTGTTCTGTCAGCATCTGGCGCAGCCTTTGAACTGTCGAGGTTGATCGTATACCTCGACAGTTCCAGCTGATGATCTTCATGGGCGCTTGGGGGGCTGTTGTGGGACAGCTTCCCCGAACCCATTCAGAATGACAAGATCATGCTCTCGGATAAGAGCAATCAGAACAGGAGCAGCTAGATTGAAAAAATCCAGTTTCAGGAGTTTAGGTCTATTGTTGTTACCAGCATCCTTCGATTGGTAGCTCAATTTATTTTTAGTTTGAGGATGTAGCCTTCTATCTGTCAGCAAAGTTGAGTGATTCCCCCAAGAGAACAAATTTGTAGTAACTTCTCCAGCATTCTTCGCATGTACTTCCTTTTTCTGCCTTTTTTGCTTCCATGCTTCGAATTCTCGGCTGCAGATCTCTTCTATGCGCTTTCTTTTAAGGGATATAGCTAGCTTTTTGTCCGTTTTAATCCATATGATTGGCGGCCTAAAAGTAAGCTGGTTCCTTAATAGGCTGCTTTCCATTTCATAAGCCCAGAAATTTAGGAGGAAGTACCAGTTGAAGGGGTTACTAATAAACGGGCCTTTTATGCTGGGGGAATAGAAAATAGTACATAAGAACCATTTGAATTTAGGATAGAGGCCCAACCGACAACAAAACAAATCCCATATAAAATCTTTTTCACCATCAGTATTCTTTCCCACTAAAGCAAGGCCCAGTTCAGATTTAGAGTTCAGATAATTCCACTCATTGTCATCAATCATATACCCATTTTCAATAATTTTAGCGTACCAGGCCTTGTAGTTATTGTTAAAAAGATGAGTCATCTTCCCTGCATAGCTCATGAGCCTATCAATAGTTAATTCAGTAGATTCGTGAAGGCCCAAGTCAGGTTCTTTTGGGTCGAGGAGGCCTTGGAAGTTGGTAGAGTCCAGCGTCGTGAGTTTACCATTTTGGGCTGACATAAGCTGTTGGCCCAATTTAATTGTTTGCTTTGGCCCTATTTGATTTTTATATAGATAATTGGCCAGCTCAGCAAAAGTATTTTTAGCAGTATCCCCCATCTGAGATAAGTTCATGAGTATATTTGACGTGTCATTCAGTGCGTGGTGTGCGTCTTCTGTACCAGGATTTGAATTAGCTTCCAAATCTTTCCTTGTGTCAGAGATAATCGGCTCATTTGGGTACATGAAATTTGGAGCATTTAATGCTTCTGATATGACGACGTCAGCATCAATCTGATCAAAAGAAGAGCGTTTATCACTTGCCATCTGTGATTTGATCAACGTCTGAGATGTAGGCTCACCATTTTCCTCCTGAACAGTATCTACCACGTGTAACTTATCCATCGGCTGAGATGCTGTCTCTTGATTCTCAGTTCCACCCTGATCAACGTCCATGGGGTCTGATTGAACAGTACCTTGAGAATAGTCTTGATCAACATTCTGGTTATTTTCCGGTGGTGGTTCTGGTACCGGAATTTCATGGAGCACATACATTTCATCTGAGTCCAATGAGTCAGATGTCCAATCTGCATCGATGATGTTGTGGTTTTGAGGATGTCGGAGATCAGTAACTCGGTACATTTCACCAAACTCGTCAAACTCCGCTTGCACTCTGGTGGTTGGGCGAAGGTGCCAATATGGTGTCTTTCTTCTGGGACATTGAAAATGCATATAGTGAGACTGCATCCAATAGGGAGTACCCAGCTTCTCGTAGATTCTGTGTCTCTGTTCATCCATTTCATAAGTGGTACGAGTTACGCTCCAATTACAATCACCTGAGAGATGTCCAATTCTGCCGCATTGTTCACACACCCTGTAAGTTCGTTCAGGAATGATGTCCACCCAAATTTTACGGCCATCCTCCATCGGAAAATAGACCCCATTAACAGGGGCTTACTGGGATTGATCATTACTTTAGCTCTTAAGTAGCGTACATTCAATATGGGACCATCAAAGTGCTGTATTTGCACTACTTCACCAACAGTTTCTCCAATAAGTTCAGTTATGCTATCACACATATACTCTAATGGTACACCATAAAACCGGAACCAAACAGCAATCTTTTCCATGCGAAAATCCTCAACCGTAAGACCCGGGCGCCATTTGTCCAGTACTAACAGTGAGTTTTGGATTGCCCAGGGTCCTTTTGTAAGCATGAATATCCTGTCTGGTATTGTTTCAAATTCAAGAATGAAAAAGTTTCGTACCTTGGCACGTACATGAACATTTCCCAGTAACTTCCAGTTGTTGTCAATGATGGCTTGTAAGCGGAAGATTGGCATATCTTTTGCATCTATCAAGGCAGCAATAACCCTGTTCGCCCATAGTGATCTCTGGACAGCAACAAATTGATCTTTGAGGTCCAGCAATGGTCCTTGACGTGGAAAAATATATTGTGGAGCGTTTTCCACGTTCCCGTTAGAAGAACCTGTATTCGATGAAGACGATGATGTATAGGCAGGAAAAACGAAGTGATTATCAGGGGACCCTACATATGCCATGTTTGGAATATTTAGATACTTTATCACAAGCCCCCCGTACACACAACACAACCTTAGCAGGATAATACTAATGATCCACCAAACTGAAATTACAACCCAAATAAGGAAAGACCACCAAGTACACCACAGTACACTCAGAATTAAGATAATTGGTGCAAATAACTGTAGTATCTCTAAATCTAATTGGGTGAAGCTTTTAGTCATAAAAACCTCTCTAGCATATATATATATATAACAGTCATTTATAGTAGTCACTTGTTTCTACAACCGAATACCCAATGAGTAGAAATGAAAGAGTATTAAAAGCTGGATGTGATGTGACACAATCCATTAGATTTCAACTGGATTAAAACTGGGTGGTAGGATATAGTTGCATCTACTCTCATAAGAGGAAACCTATTCAGTTAGAGGTGTAGAGAGAAGTGGGAGTTTCTCACACTAGGTGGCTCTTTTGGAATCTGTTATTATTATTATTTAAATTTTAATCTAATAAAAACTAATATTGAGACATGTCATAAACAACGTCAAATTCTAACATGGGAGCCCTTCAACACTCGGTGGATTGGATACCTTTTGTCACGCTGTGAAAATGTGAAGGTTAAAAGATAAAAAAAATGTTAAAACCGTTCCATTGAGAACAATCAAAATATCAAATACTACACTACATCTTATCTTAATCAAGAGGCGGAAAAAAGCATCCAATGGATAAAATTTATATAATCGACAATAGCTTAATAAACAATATCTACCTCCAACCTTATTAATTGGAAATATGACACATAGAAAAGAGAGTGTATCACATAAGCATATTATGTTATTATTTAACGGTAAAAAGTTAACGGTGTTATGCTCGATGATCAAAATCGACAAAAAAAAACACTTTGATGACCAACATTAAACTTTCGAAACATTAAGGACCAATATTAAACTTCATGCAAATATTGATGATCAAAATAGTACTTTAACCAAAAAGTACAAATACCTCTTTTTTTAGAAGCTTACTTTAATAGCTTCTCAAATAAGCCCAGGCGGTAGTAAATTTGGAAAACACGAAGGCTGGCTCGTATGACTAGTACTGTCAAAACAGACTCAAGCCCGCGAGCTAGTCCGGCCCACCCGCTAAATGGGCGGGCTTGAACATTGAAAAATAGACCCGTTTAAAAACGGGCCTAAACGGGTTGGCCCGTTTAAGTTCACGGGCTACCCCGTGGGCCCGTTAAAAATTTTAAAAAATAAAAATCAATATTTATTTGTTTAAAATATGTATAAATATATATGTTTTATATAATTTTATATGTTAAATAATAATTTTATTCTAATAATGTGCATAAATAATTTAAATAATAATTACAATTGTAACTATCGTTTTTTGCTCAGAAAATTGCAATTTGGAATTAGGACCGCAAGGGGTCTTAACCTTGGGGGACTTGTCCTTATGTGATCCACCTAGGTGCCTACGGACCCTTCGGGAGGGATCAAAGTCCACGTAGTTCGTCATGCTGACGTCTATAAGAGCTGTTAGGCAAGGTGGTTACCTGTAATGGGCCGTGTGCGGCTAAGACGTGCCTAAGGTACTCCGGGCGGGCGAGCCGCTCTTAGGAGGTTACCTTAGTGGGAGAGAGCTCTGGTCTCTGGGGGCTGTTGGAAGTCTCGTGAATGGTGTACTCCAAGATGGAGGTGAGCTTGCCGGAGGCTAACCTAGACGGAGCTTACGGCGGAGCTCGTGATATGTAGAGGGATTGCGTGAGGTATCTGAGGGTACTCAGGTTACCGAGAGTATGTGTGAGAAATCGTTGATTAGGTGCTGTAATCCTTCAGGTTGCGTCCCTTAGTTCTCCGAGTGAGGGCCTATTTATACTCGAGTGTGGGGAGGTCGTGCTCGACCCACGTCCTCGTGAGACGTGGGTCGTCCCACGAGGCTCGTGGAGTTCCACGTCTAGTTGAGGGGATGCTCCGTGAGGTGACGTGAGTAAGGGTCACGTAACTGGTAGATGAGTGGTGCCACGTGTCTCTAGCAAGTGTTGAGTCCGGGTTTTTAGAAGGTCAGTGCCACGTGTCCCAAGGTGGAATATTCCGTAGTTACAACAATTAATAAAATATTAATTTAAAATAAAAAAATACTAATTTTTAAGTAAATATATAATTTTATAATTATTTTTTAAAAAATATATATTTTAAAAAAATATAAAAATTGACCCGCAGGCTAGCCCGGAGCCAATACGGACGGGCTTGAACATCACTTCCTAAGCCCGCCATGTAAACGGGCCGGCCCGCCCCCGACCCGTTTTGACACTACACAGAATTACCCATAATAATTTTCATTATTTCCAATTGTTATCCTTTTTTTCACTATTTCCAACTCTTCCGTGTAGAATATGAATCCAATTATCAATTTTTTGTGATATTTCTTTTTCAGTTTTTTTCTTTGTCTCAATAAAAACCAACCAAATTTATATTTTTTTTAAAAATAAATGAATACAAACTAATTATTATTAATTTGTAAAGGTTATTTTGGCTTCTCAAAACGTATATACTACATTATATTTCAAATTTATTTTATTATTTTTTAATTTAAAAAATATTTATTAAAAAATGAGTAATACTGTAATAGTTCATATCAATTTTGTATTGCATAGAGATTATATATTATTTTAGTTAGATTTTTAATTTTTAATTATTTCACATAATATAATTATGACACACATTTAATTTAAATTTAATATTTTAAATATATTTGTTTAAAAAAATTAAGTAATTTTTTATCTAAATAAATGATATCAATATTTCAATGTCTATTTTGGTAATCTTTCAGTAGTCAAAAACACTTTTTTAAATTTTACATTCAAACATATTTTTTTAAAAAGTACATTTTAATAATGATATTCAAACAATAAATAACTTTTATTTTAAATAAAAGCTCTACTATTAAAAGTTACAAAAAAAAAACACATTAAGGGTTAAGAAAAAAATTAAGTCTTCCTCTCCTTTGTCGCACGGCCGCTTTGCTTTTTCATCTAAATTACACTAGCAGCTTCTTCTTAGTATGAGGAGTTGCTATAACTTGCAAATTTTTGTAAGTTCAGCAACCCCTCCTAATTTTCTTTATTTTGTTTGATTTTAGTACTTAAAATAAATAGATCTTTCAGATCTATATTGTTTCCCATTATTTTGGTGGTGTTTTCTTTCAGATCTATTCTGTGTTTTTGTCTTCCTTTGTGAAAGTTTACTCTCTAATTTCTAGATCTTCTTAGATTTGGTCACTAGAGTTGGTTTTTATTTTTTTTACGTTTGTGTAGGAAGGTTTTTTTGCGGATCTGAAGATCTTTATGTCAGAAAGCTTCCACTTCATCATGTTGTTAGAAAATTTCAAGGCACTCTCAACTTTGAAGATTACTACAGATTTGATATGCAGGAAATCTAACAGTAAAAACTTTGTTGACAACATCAAGAATAGTAAAGTTTTTCATCCAAAGTTCATCTTACAAATGGGACCAGTTAATCTTTATTCGCCCTTAGTTCAACAATTTTTACGAATTCTTTCTTTTGTATTGTTAGGATGGAGTTATTTGATTTATTGTAAGTGTGATTGAGCCTTTTTATAATTTGATGAATTTTATTATTATAAAAAAAAAAGTTACAAAAAAATAGTACTTCTTTTAAAAGCCTATACAAACGAGCCCTAAGGCTTGACTTGGGTTGTTTATAGCCCTAGGGTGAGTTGGTATAGGTTAATTTTTTATTCTCGAGAATCTTAGTTACGATAAGGGGGTATTTGTTATTGTTGCGATTTCAGTTTTCAGTTTTATTTTGGAAAAAAAAATTAAAAACTTGTTTGGCTGAATGAGTTTTATTTTCAATTTTGGACTTAATATCAAAACATAAAACACTATATAGGAAACCACAAAATGTGGTTTTCACAAATTTAATTTCAGTTTTTTTTTTCACTCACCATACCCACCACGACCACTCACCACCACCATCAACCACCACCACCAACCACGTCTACCACGACCACCACTCATCACCACCACCAACCACGTCCATCACTACCAACACCACGCACCACCTGCCATCACCATCAACCACATCCACTACTCACTACCCACCATTCATTACTACCCGCCACCACCATCACACCCACCACGTATCACCACCACGCACACCCACCACCAACCACCACCACATACCACTTACCATTCACCATGCACCATCACCCACCAATCACCACCCACCACCGCCATCACACCCACCACTGCTAACCATCGACCAACCACCAACACCCACCACCCACCATAAATGTACATGAATCTTCTTCCTCCTAAAACATACATGTAAGTATATTTTGAACTTCCATAAATATTTATTTTTTATTATTTTATTTATATAGAAAGCTGAAAATATAAAACAAAAAACAGAAAATAAAAAACAGAACACATAAAAACATACCACAGATTTCAGTTTTCAAAAAACAAAAATTTAAAAACTGGCAATAATACCAAACACCCCCTTAGTTATTAGGAATAGAATTTCTATGAGAATATAAAAAAAAAATGTTTGATTCAACTTTCATATTTTTAAAACTATTTTATAAGATTTTCATCCAAAGTAAAAAATATTTATCCAATGGAATTACGATAATATTAACCTTAGGTAAAATTAAAAAAGTGAAAAAAAGAAGAAGAGATTATAAGGTTTTTTACATTGTAAAATTTCTGGGCCTATTATGTTCAAAATTTCATAATTCATAATCCCAAAATTATTTTTTTAATTCATGTACTAAACTTCTCCTAAGATTTATGTATTGCCCTTCAATTAGGGGATGAAAAACCTTCCAAAACAAGAGAGTTTGAGTTGTGATTCTGGCCGGTTTGATTTTAATAGGACAAAATTGCTTCCCATGAAATTCATCAAATGACAAAATTATTTCTCTCATTCCCAAATAAAAACTGTCGCCAAATGAGGACTTTTTTTATTTTATATTGATAAGGTCATAATTCAAAGAATAAAATTGCCCCTCTCATTCTCTTTTATTTTTTGTTAATAAAACATTGGAAAGATTTTTTTTTCTTTCCTTCCGTAAATCAAACGAAATCTTAAATATTTTTTCATTCTAATTTTTATTTTTATTTCCACCAAATTAGTTCTATTAATGAAATAACCATGAAGTTTAATAATTTGAAGATGAGAATAAATCTAATACTGTAGGCTTAAACCTAGGATAAAAAAATGGTTAGGAATGAACTCTGGCTATTTTTTATTTACTTTAGTACAGAAACAAGAATTCGATTTTTTTTATTTAAAACAAAAGATTACAAGAATTCGATTGAAATTGAAATGAACCTTGATTAAAAAATATAGAGAGAATTATCAATTTGATCCTTGAAAAATATTTTAATTTAGTCCCTAAAAGATAAAAATATCTAATTTAGTTACTGAAAAAAAATTTCTTTTAATTTGGTCCTTTTAGTCATTAAAAGAAGCCACAAATGCACTAACCACAAAAATTAAAAGAATCAAATTAGGACCAAAAAAATCTTTCAGGGATTAATTAAATTAGATATTTATATCTTTTAAAACTAAATTGGAACAATGTATATCTTTTATGAACTAAATTAATAATTCTAAAAAAAATAAACATGGTCTCGGCTGAGTAAAATTATTTTTTTAAAAATGAATTTTAAGAAGGGTGTGGCAATACGAGAGAGTGGAGGTGTGGTGTGTGTTGGTTTGACACATGAATGAATGCATTCCTCACCACTTCACCACCAACTCATGTTATTCTGATCATAACCTTTCTCTACCTCTACATGACTAAGGAGACGTTCATTAGGTAGAAATAGAAATGAAATTAAAAACGGAAATGGAAACGAAATGCATTTGATGTTTTTAGTAATAAAAGTTTGGTAATGAAAATAGAATGAAAATGTATTAAAATGACCATTTTGCCCCTTATATTAAAATAATAAAAAGAAAAGAATGTTATAATCATGTCAAATCAAAAGGGTATAATAGATATTTTGTATTTTCTTTTTTTCTTTTTAAAGTTGATAAAAATGAAAAAACGAAAAAGTAAGTGGAACCCAATTCTTGTAAGTGAACAAGTGAACATGCCCTAAATCTCACACACATATTATATATATATATATATATATACCCTTCTTAAATTATGACTAAATTATTATTAATATTGATAAATAATTTTACAAACTTATTTAGTGATATTATTTTTATTTTATTTAAAGTGAGTCTTTATTAACGAAAATCTCCACTATTACTTCACATTCAAATAAAATAAAGACTAAAGTACTATTTTGATCCTCAATGTTTGCATGAAGTTTAATGTTGGTCCTCATTGTTTCAAAAGTTTAATGTTGCTCCTCAAAGTTTTTTTTTGGTCGATTTTAATCCTCGAGCGTAACACCGTTAACTTTTGCAGTTAAATGATGACGTGGCATGCTTATGTGACACACACTCTTTCCTACGTATCATATTTTAATGACGCCACATCACGCCACCATGGCCACATCATCATCATAATCATCATCTTCTTTATATTTTAAAATTTTGTACTTCAGAAAACATGATTGTCTCCGTTTTTCATATATATATAAAGATAAGGAAAAAACTTAGTTCCATTTCCTTATGTCTATTTCATCCAATTCCAATCATATATTGTATTTACACTCTCTTTCTTCTATGATTGGTCATATAAAAGGTGGTCTCCTAGATTTTCTCTCTACTGTGATTGGTCATTTAAACACTTTTTACCACGTGTCATAATTATATTGGAGAGTTGGATGTAATGGACATAAGGAAATGGACCTAAGTTTTTTCCTAAAGATAATCATGTTTTAATCAGTAGTTGTTGTTTTTTTGAGGGATCATCCGTAGTTGTTGAATGCTGAGCTATCATAGCCTTGTGTTGTGTCATTATGTCCCCGTAGGGTGGCACAACCAAACCCATGACAAATGTATATTCACCTCCTTCCATTTCACGCAAATTGTTTGTACACATCAGCAAACACTGCATCATTTAACCTTCTTCGCAAAATATTAGTTATGAATACTCAAATAACACAACGTGTTTCATATCCTTAATATTTCTCATCACAAAGGAGAAAATGACATTTAAGATATATAAAATTTGAAATCATTACATAAAAACAAACAAATACTACTACACTTCATCTTAATCAAGAGACCCCAAAAAAAATCCAAAGGACGACATTTATCAAATCTAGCCTAACTTAATCAACAATCTCCATCTCCCAGCTTAGTACTTTTATAATCTCTTAAGTAAGCCAATAAATCATTAACATACCTATCTTGTCTTTCTCTATTTACAAACAAGTCCTTCACTTCTTTTATTTTTTCCCGATAGATCCTTCCTTCTTCTTCCACCATAACCAACCTTAGCGACTCGGCCACCGATTCACTCGTAAAAGATCCATCTCGCTCGTCCCTCGGTACCGAATACCCCATCTTCTTCTCCTCCAACACTCTTGCATTCATTCCTTGATCCGCTAGAAACGTCAGAAGAACAAGCGGCTTCTCATTTTGTATCGCTTCCACCACCGACGACCCACCCGAATGGGTCAAAAACCCACCCACCGACTCGTGACCCAATATTTTCAACTGTGGGACCCAACTGGTGCACACCACCCCGCGCCCTCGGATCCGATCCTCGAACCCATCTGGTAACTGAAGCACATTCTCATCGTACGGCCCACGTTGAATCCTCAGAACCCAGAAGAACGGAAAGCCCGATTTCTCCAAGCCCAGAGCTATCTCCCTCACATCTTCTTGGCTCGGCTTTGTTTCACTCCCGAATGCCACGTACACCACCGTGCCTTTCCTTTGCTGGTCCAACCAATCCTTCATCCACCGCCACGTGTCGTTCTTCTCCTCGTCGTCGTCGTCATATGTTGTGCTGGGCAATTGACCCACCGGTAGAACCGGTTTCAGGTAAATGTTTTCCAACACTTGAATCCACTCGGGTTCGAACTCGGGGCAACTCCGAACCGCTACTATGTCGCAGTTTTGTATAGTCGCACCATAGCGGTACGTGTCCGAAACGCCGGAATCGTTGTCATCGGAAAGGTTGTCCGATAGCCTCATGATCTCGAAATAACGTAATCCTACGGTGGTGGGGAATGGGACCCACGGCGGAGGCACCAGAAAGTCCTCTGATTTTTTTCGGATCCCATCGGTACCCATCAGCTCCGAAGGGGACCCGAGGAATCCCATAGCGGGAGCACTAAATATACTAAAAAAGACAGTTTTGATACCTAAGTTGGAAGCAAGAGGCCCAGCCCAGTAAGGAGCGAAGTCGTAGAAAATCCAATCTGGAGTGGAAGATTCTAGAAAGCGGGCCAAGGGTTGTTCGAGAGCATCGTAGGCTTTCTTGAGGAAGGGTACAAGGTTGTAGGGAACATCGGTGGTGGCCTCGGCGTTATCGGGGAGATTGTGGAGTTTGGGTAAAGGAAGTTTGATGAGTTGAAGATGAGATGCTAAATTTGGAGGTAGTTTTGGAAGGCGATCGATGTTTCTTGGTGTGGATACGAAGCTGATAAGGTGACCCTTTTGGGCTATGAGCTTGGCTAACTCGAGGTAGGGTAAGATGTGACCAAAGGCCAGCCATGGGAACATTACTATGTGAAGCTTCTTGTCTGCCATAGTTGGTATGAGTGTGGCCAAATTAAAACCACCTTGGCTTAAAGGATAAAAGACACTTGCGTTGGGATGTATATATGGAAAATGTTTTGGATGAGCCGTAGAGAACGGTCACTTATGTTTACATGTATAGAGCAATTGTTAGTGTAGTAAAGTGCTCACAATAATAAGTTAGATACTTAGATCGTATTATCGTAATGTGTCGGCACTTTCGAATTTGTAATAAAGAGTAGAAAAATCAGGAAAATTGGCCAGGGAGTGACGTGAGATGCCTCAAATCTAATAAATAAGATATTAACTCCTCTATTTTTGGCCGCTATGACAAATTCCTTTACATTTTACAAAAAAATTTAATACAATGAGTCGCATTTAAAGTCTGCGAATTAATATAAAATACTTGTTGTCTCTATCTGCGAGCCAAAATGACCCGCAGATAAGAAAACGAGTCAAAATCTGATAAAAATCAGAGATTAACTCACATTTGGGAACAACGAGTTGATATCTGCACAAGTGGATCCTCATTTTCCTCGCAACTCTCAAATGTGTGTGAAGCTTGAAGACCCTTCACTCATAGATGTTTTGTGCACTCTTGCACACAAGCCATGCCCCATTTAATTTGTGAAGTGACCGCTCAGCACTTAGTTTTTTTTAAAATTATTTTAATGTTGAAATTGAAATTCTACCTCACTTTTTTTTCTGATGGATTTTTATTGTTATAAATGCTAACTTTTTAAATTTATAATTTTTAATGAGTAAAATATTATTTTGGTCCTTTTTAGATAGCACTTTTTTCAATTTGGTCCTTCTTAGATAGTCTTTCTCAATTTAGTCCTTTTTAGATTAATCAGTTATCAATTTGATCCTTACCGTTAAAATTACTAACAGAGTTAGTTGATGTGGATAATTTGGGGTAACTTTATAATTTTTAAATATTAAGAGGTTTTTTTAATGTAATTATTTTGGGAAATTTTATAATTTTCCCAAATTGAAAATGGTACCATTTTTTTTTTCAATTTGTGAAAATTACAAAATTGCCCCAAAATAATTACATTAAAAAGCCCTACTATTATTTAAAAATTATAAATTTATTTCAAATTATCTACTTCAGCTAACTCCGTTAGTAATTTTAACGGTAAGGACCAAATTGATAATGGATTAATCTAAAAAGGACTAAATTGAAAAAGGCCATCTAAAAAGGACCAAATTGAGAAATATGCTATCTAAAAAGGACCAAAATGATATTTTACTCCATTTTTAATATATAAATTTATATAATTTCTTTTGGCCTTATATAAATTTATCACTTAATCTTATTGCAGTACTATTAATTTTAATTATTTTGAAATATTTAGAACATACATAATTATTTTATCATTATTTCAAACATAAATATAATTTTCTTATATTATTAAACAATCTTAAAAATTAATTCTTTTAATAAATTAAATTATTACTTGATGCAAGTTTTTAAATAAATATAATTTATTAAAATTAATTGTGGGTTATTTTATAAATTACTTATCAGTTGAGCAAATTTTTGTAATTTATGCTATTATACAAATCATTCCTTATATATAATCTTCCACATGTAGCACATTGCCTATACATCTTTTAACACTTCTACTACTATTATTTTCAAAATTATCTAAGGACATTCTCTACTTTAGATTTCATATTTTAGATTTGAGATTTCTTAAAGTTCTTAAAGTTGTCTTTTATATGTTTTTTTAATCTTTAATCTTTTTATTTTTTAAACTTTTGACCAATTAAAATAAGTATTAAATCAACTTTAAAAACTTCATGAAATTCTAACTTTAGAAGATCCAAACTCATTCCACTTTTACTTCTTCCATTTATCCTCCATTTATCTGCAAAGCAAACCTCAAGCTCTCATTATATGTATGTTGTCTTACACTAAGGTTACTAAGGTTTTTTTTTTCAATCTAGAGAAAAAAGTAAAAATAATAATACGACAGGCAAATAAAACTGTCATAGCACCTAAGCATACTCATCCTACAATTTAAGCTGTCAATACACTTTGATGTAGGCAAACTGTTACACTATGGCATGATTAAATGTATGTAACAAATAGGATAGACATTTAATTAGATAAATTAATTTAAATGAAATATATGAAAAAATTATTATATTTATACATATTTATTTAATAAGTGCCTAAGACATTTGTTAAGATTTTCTCTTATTATTGATTGAGAGCGAATTTTTAGTCTTAGACTTGATGAAAAAAATAAACAATAACAATTTTGTGAACTCTTTAATTGGTTAAAGAATTCTTAAACAATACCTTGCACTTATTAAAAAATCTTATTAGTAAATATACTAATAAAAATTATTTTATAATTTAAATGATTAAACTTAAGTAACTTATATTAAATTAAACATTTTATTTAAATAATTATTAAATATGAATAAAATACTAAAAGGGTGAAATTTATTAATTTTATCTTTATGAGAAAAATAAAATTTTTTTTTCAATTTAGGGGCTTAAACTGTAATATTAACATTCTTCTATCATCCAATTACTCTCTCACTTGAATTCCAACTAGAACTCCTGCCTCATTAACATTGTTGCTGTGCAAGTTCCAACAAAAATAAACAAAAACGCCTCGCATTTTTCCTAAGCGAGGATAGTTGGGACATACTTTAATTCGCATGTCTCAAAAGCGAGTCAAAGTCTAAATTTTGCAGCATTTGACTCGCAAATGTAAAATGCGTGTCATTTATGTTGTCTCGCAAATTACAAATGCGAGTTATTATTAAAAAAATTGGTACAGTACTTTGTCACAGCGGCGGGAAATACAGGACCTGATGTCCTGATTACTAGATTTGCAGGTCTCGATGTGACCCTCTGGTCAAAAAGCCAAAAAATCAAGTTTGAATGTGACAATGACAATCATAGTGACAGGTTCATCTTAAATATGAAAGAGACATCTGCAGCTGCCAGCTGCAGCCTTTCTGTGTTGATCATTATTTAAGATAAAGTATAGTATAAAATATGTAAAGTGTATGAAATTTATTATTTAGATCATTAAATAAAATTTGATATTCGATATATATATACAATCTTCTATTACTTATTATAAAACAATAACCACATATGCCAAGTGTCACTTTGTGGTTAACTTGCTTTTTATAATTTAACTTTTATTTATTATTTATTAAAATTGACATTTAATTAATGTTATGTGCATTTACTATTTTAAAAAAATATCTATATTTATTTACTTTATATTTACCTCTCACAAAAAATAACATTTTTATAATTCATTTTACAACTTTGTCATTTATTATGTACTATAATTAATTCAAACTAATATGCAATAACATTTTATGATAATTTTGATAAAGATGAAAGCAAATATATCATAACATATATATAAACTTATTTAGATATTTTATCGTGTAGTGTCATACTATATAAATCACAATCTTTATCTATTATTACGGTGTTTAGTGAAAATTGTAAGATTGCTCCAAAAATAAAACATTAGATACATAGTTAACCGTGCAATGAAACGGTTACAGATATATTTCACCAAAAGATCAAATGTTGGGGGTACTAAAGACACTTTACCCTTTATTATCGTAAGTTATATTTACATGAAAAAACATTTTTGTGTTTATTATTTGCATATAGTGAAAATTAGCTTGGTAAAGTGAAAAATAGCAAGTTTACTGTGAAGGAAAAAATAATGAAGTTGAACCAAATGATTAAATATATCTTTTTTATGATGAAATGAGGCAATTTTATGAACTTTAGCATTTTTAAATGTTTTTATTCTGCAATATGTCTAAGTCTTAGTATTTGAACGTATCTTTAACTTTTTATAGGTGTTTATAATTAATTATGTAATTACACACAAAAAATCACAACGGTTAAAAAATTTGATTAGCAAAGGAAAAATGTATTAATAAAAAATTTAGAATAGTGTTTCACATTTCTATTTTATTTATAATTTGTAACAATATTCTAATGAAAAAAATGTAATTTTAGAGATTATTTATAGTCTACAAAATACTTTAAGTTTATAAATCAATTGTGTGTGTTAGTGCTGAGTGGATGACTTAACCAAAAAGGTTGATAAGACAATTATTCAAGTTGTTGAACCTTATTCACTTAAATTGTCGGATGAAAACTACTACAATATCATTTATTAGATTGTTCGCTTTCACTTAAGAGCAAACCATCAAAATTAATTGTCTCATAATACATATATGACATAGAAAATGAGATTAAGAATAAGGTATATCTTTGATTCAAGTTTGTTTTCTTATGCTTTTATTTTATTTGTTTTCTTTATTCGAAATGATATTATTACACTTTTTATTAATAAATTATTTTTATTTTTTAAATTAAATTAGATCATATCAAGAAGACCAAAAATTTGATCAAGATATTATTTATAATTTAAAAATTATTTTTTATCAATATAAATAAAAATTAAATATAATTATTAATTGTTAAATTAGAACCCGTACAAAGCATGGGTCGCAATCTAGTCTCTATTAATCTAATAACCATTAATCTAATAACCATGAAGTTTAATAATTTGTATAATTTGAAGATGAGAACAAATCTAATACTGTAGGCTTAAACCTGGGATAAATGAATGGTTAGGAATGTACTCTGGTTATTTTTTATTTAATTTAGTACAGAAACAAGAATTCGATTTTTTTTTTCATTTAAAACAACAGATTACAAGAATTCCTTTGAAATTGAAGTGAATATTGATACAAAAAATATAGAGAGAATTATCAATTTTATCCTTAAAAAATACAGACTGTTTCAATTTAGTCTCTAAAAGATGAAAATATCTAATTTAGTTTTTGAAAATTTGTTTGTCCAAATTTAGTCTTTTCAGGCATTAAAAGAATCCACAAATACACTAACCAAAAAAATTAAAAGAACCAAATTGAGATAAAATATCTTTCACAGAATAATTAAATTAAATATTTGTATCTTTTAAGGACTAAATTGGAACATCATATATCTTTTAGGAACTAAATTAATCATTCTAAAAAAAAAAGGGATCTGGGCTAAGTTTAAAATATTTTTTAAAAAAATGAATCTAAGAAGGGTGTGACAATGCGAGAGAGTGGGGCTAAATTATGAGTATATAATTTTAAAATAAAATATTTATCAAAATAAAATACATAAAATTTTATTTCCCAACATATTATACATTCACACAAAAAATATATTTTATTATTATTTTAATAAGATTGTGGGACCTTAGCCCTCTTATTTGACGAAGGACCCTCTAAAATGATGAACCAAAGGTCCATCTTTCGTAAGTGGGGCCTTCGCTACTTTTAACCATACTAGCATGACCCCAGTGCAATGCACTGCAATATTATAATTTTTAAGCATACATGATATTATAAAATATAAAGATGTATAAAAATATAAATTTTTAAAAAGTATTATTTTTAAAATAATATTTTTTGCAAACATACATTATAAAAGATATAAAAATATAAAAAATATATAAATATAAAAGAGTAGCTACGGGTCGTAATTATGCATAAATTATAATTTTTTTAAAGCTAAAGTTGACACTTATTCTAATTATATTTTCATGTAATTACAAATTAATGATAGTAGTTATTTAAATTTCACATGAAAGATTAAATTAAGAAAACAAAAATTAATAAGTAATTACTCTCGCAATCACAATAGATGAATTAATATGGAAACAATATAATATTAGTGGAAGTATGCTATGTTAAATACTTGGAAGAAGTAGACAATGAAGAAATATATATTAAGAGGGAACCCAATACAAATAAAGATGCCACATTTTTAAATAAACAGTAAAAGAGGGAATATGAAGCAGAGAAATAAAACCAATAAAACATCAAGATGTAATGGTTTTGATGAACGATTTTCTCTACAACCTAGTATAGTACCTGCAAATGTCCTATGCAATCAATGTTGAGTTTAGGTTATTCTTCTTCTTTTACTGGACTCGCATTCAACATATTCTTGACATCCACTCCTTGACGTTTTAGAACTGCTGCCAAATCATCAATAAAAGGGAAAAAAAGTAAGACTTGAAGGTAGAATAAATTAAAAATGGAGAAACATTGCTTGCCGTGGAATTGAGAGTGTTGATGGAGTAGTGGGTAGTCATTTGTATTGAGAGAGTTGTGGGTGAGAAGATGGGTATTTTTTTTTATTTTTAAAATAATAGAAATTGAGTAATGGTTACAAATGGGAGAGTTTTTTTCTCTTTAAAATGCAGTTAATTGTCAAATTGTAGTACTGACTTAACTTCTTTTATATATAGTATTAGATTAAATTAGATTAGATATTAGATATTAGATTAGATATTAGATAGATATTAAATTAGATTATATATTAGATATATACATATACGATGGACGTTGTCCATCATATATAATGTAAATTAAATAATATATTATACATAACTTAAATTAAATAATATATATATAATTTAAATTAAATTTGTATTATATATATAATGTAATTTGTAAATCTTTTACAATACTTTAAATATATTATTTTAAAAAAATTATTAAATTGATTGGTTTCTATTATTTTAATGTTTTTTTTAATTGGTGGACAGAAATTTTAAAAAGAAAAATTATGAAAAATCAAAATGAATGATTTTTTAATTGGTTGAAGAGAAATCTTTTGCTTGAGAGTTTTGAAGAGAGTATGGTGAGGTGGATGGTTGACAAAAATGAATAAACAAACAAATCATCAACTTTATTTTTTAAACTCTCAATCAATATAATTGTTTGTTTTAACCATTCCACCTCATCCCACTCCGCACCACTCAATTACTAATCACCTCAGTCTACTCTTTTTAAAACTTCCAACCAAGAGATTTTTCTTCGATCAATTAAAAGATCTAAAAAATCATTCATTTTGATTTGTCACTATTTTTTTCTAAAAAAATTTCTCTCAACAAATAACAAAAAACCTTAAAAAATTAGAAACTAATCAATTTAATAATTTTTTAAAAATAATATATTTAAAGCATGGTAAAAGATTTCCAAACTTATTAAAAAAATTTACAAATTATATTTAATATATTTAAAATGAAATACTTAAAATTTATATATTAAATATTTTTATCTATTAAATTAATTAAAAAATTGTATTATATATATAATACAATTATAATTTAAATTATATATATATGATTTAATTTAAGTTATGTATATACATTATTTAATTTATATTATAAATGATGGACCTTTGGTTCATCATTTTAGAGGGTCTTCGTCATGTAAAAGGGTGAAGGCTCCACAATTTTATTAAAATAATAATAATAAATTTTTTAAAAATATATAGTAGGATGAAAAATAAAATTTTATATATATATTTTAAAAAAATATATTTTATTTCAAAATTATACTAATAATTTAGCCAGAGAGTGGAGGTGCCTGTTGGTTTGAAACATGAATGAATAATCCAACACCACAATCCTCCATTCCTCACCACATCAGCACTTTACCACCAACACATGTTCCTCGCACTAGAGGTGAGCAAGAAACCCGCCAACTCGGTCACAAAATATAATCTTGGGTCGGGTTGGGATCCGGGTATGACGTTGTTGGAACCTATCCAGCTTGGGATATTTTTATTTTTTATTTTTATATTTACTTATGTAAATAATAATTATATGAAAAAAATTAAAATTTATAGTTAAAAATAAGATATCATATCTATTATTTAATATCTTATTAATCTATTCTTATAAATCAGAAAATAAATCAATTTAAAATTTAAAAACTGTATTCAAAATGTCAATATGTATTAATTACTCTTCTCATTTTCTACGACAATTTTGTATTTCCCATTACTCAAAACTCAAATTTTCAAAACAAAAAAAAAACGATGGACCCTACCAATACCCGGAACAGGTCTCGGGGTCGGGACCCAAATTTTCATTTAAGCTTCTTCGCAAAATATTAGTTATGAATACTCAAATAACATAACTGTTTCATATTCTAAATATTTCTCATCACGAAGGAGAAAATGACATTTAAGATATATAAAATTTGAAATCATTACATAAAAACAAACAAATACTACTACACTTCATCTTAATCAAGAGACCCAAAAAAGAAAATCCAAAGGACCACGTTTATCAAATCTAGCATAACTAAATCAACAATCTCCATCTCCCAGCTTAGTACTTTTATAATCTCTTAAGTAAGCCAATAAATCATTAACATACCTATCTTGTCTTTCTTTATTTACAAACAAGTCCTTCACTTCTTTAATTTTTTCCCGATAGATCCTTCCTTCTTCATCCACCATAACCAACCTCAACGACTCGGCTACCGATTCACTCGTAAAAGATCCATCTCGCTCGTCTCTCGGAATGGAATACCCCATCTTCTTCTCCTCCAACACTCTTGCATTCAATCCTTGATCCGCTAGAAACGTCAGAAGAACAAGCGGCTTCTCATTTTGTATCGCTTCCACCACCGACGTCCCACCCGAATGGGTCAAAAACCCACCCACCGACTCATGACCCAATATTTTCAACTGTGGGACCCAACTGGTGCACACCACCACGCGCCCTCGGATCCGATCCTCGAACCCATCTGGTAACTGAAGCACATTCTCATCGTACGGCCCACGTTGAATCCTCAGAACCCAGAAGAACGGAAGGCCAGATTTCTCCAAGCCGAGAGCTATCTCCCTCACATCTTCTTGGCTCGGCTTCGTTTCACTCCCGAATGCCACGTACACCACCGTGCCTTTCCTTTGCTGGTCCAACCAATCCTTCATCCACCGCCACGTGTCATTCTTCTTCTCGTCGTCGTCGTCATATGTTGTGCTGGGCAATTGACCCACCGGTAGAACCGGTTTCAGGTAAATGTTTTCCAACACTTGAATCCACTCGGGTTCGAACTCGGAGCAACTCCGAACCGCTACTATGTCGCAGTTTTGTATAGCCGCACCATAGCGGTACGTGTCCGAAACGCCGGAATCGTTGTCATCGGAAAGGTTGTCCGATAGCCTCATGATCTCGAAATAACGTAATCCTACGGTGGTGGGGAATGGGACCCACGGAGGAGGCACCAGAAAGTCCTCTGATCTTTTCCGGATCCCATCGGTACCCATGAGATCCGAAGGGGACCCGAGGAATCCCATAGCGGGAGCAGTAAATATACTAAAAAAGACAGTTTTGATACCTAAGTTGGAAGCAAGAGGCCCAACCCAGTAAGGAGCGAAGTCATAGAAAATCCAATCTGGGTTGGAAGATTCTAGAAAGGAAGTCAACGGTGGTTCGAGAGCATCGTAGGCTTTCTTGAGGAGGGATACAAGGTTGTAGGGAACATCGGTGGTGGCCTCGGCGTTATCGGGGAGATTGTGGAGTTTGGGTAAAGGAAGTTTGATGAGTTGAAGATGAGATGCTAAATTTGGAGGTAGTTTTGGAAGGCGATCGATGTTTCTTGGTGTGGATACGAAGCTGATAAGGTGACCCTTTTGGGCTATGAGCTTGGCTAACTCGAGGTAGGGTAAGATGTGACCAAAGGTCAGCCATGGGAACATTACTATGTGAAGCTTCTTGTCTGCCATAGTTGGTATGAGTGTGACCAAATTAAAACCACCTTGGCTTAAAGGATAAAAGATACTTGCGTTGGGATGTATATATATGTACTTATGTTTACATGTATAGAGCATCGTAATGTGTCGGCACTTTCGAATTTTGAATAAAGAGTAGAAAAATCAAGTTTTGAATGTGACAATGACAGTGGCAGGTTCATCATAAATATGAAAGAGACATCTGCAGCTGCCAGCTGCAGCCTTTCTGTGTTGACTGTTGATCATTATTTAGGATACAGGATCAAATGAAATATAAAATATGCAATAAATACACACGTGTCACAATTTAATCGATCGAAATTATGTTGTATATATGAAATAAATTATATCATACACTCACTCATATATAAAGTATATTATTTAGACTGTTGAACAAAAATTGAGATTCAATATATATGTTAATGAAATAACCATGAAGTTTAATAATTTGTATAATTTGAAGATGAGAATAAATCTAATACTGTAGGCTTAAACCTAGGATAAAAAAATGGTTAGGAATGAACTCTGGCTAGTTTTTATTTACTTTAGTACAGAAACAAGAATTCGATTTTTTTTTTATTTAAAACAACATATAACAAGAATTCCATTGAAATTGAACTGAATCTTGATACAAAAAATATTGAGAGAATTATCAATTTTATCATTAAAAAATCAGACTATTTTAATTTAGTTTTTAAAAGATAAAAATATCTAATTTAGTTTCTGAAAAAAATGTTGTCCCAATTTGATCTTTTTAGCCATTAAAAGAAGCCACACATACACTAACTAAAAAAATTAAAATAACCAAATTGAGATAAAAAAATCTTTTAAAAAATAATTAAATTAAAAATTTGTATCTATTAAGGACTAAATTGGAACAATGTATATTTTTTGGGAACTAAATTAATAATTCTAAAAAAAATTGGGCTGAGTTTAAAATAATTTTTAAAAAAATGAATCTAAGAGGGGTGCGGCGCCGGCAATGCCAGAGAGTGGAGGTGTCTGTTGGTTTGACACATGAATGAATAATCCAACACCACACTTCTCCGTAGCACCGTTAAAATGGACTTTGGACTGGGGGTTAGCTTTGATCGACTACTAAATGAGTGTGCTTGAAGAGGAAAAAATATATCTATTAAAAAACGAGCATGAACAGGTTTGCTTGTTTAGCACGCGGTCGTGCGCGGGCCAGCTCCCAAAAATAAATTAAATTTTAAACAAATTCAAACATTGATATAAATTAATTTAACGTAAATATAAATAAATAATTTTAGAATGAATTTATGTATTATTTAACTAATTCTATTTTATATTTTAAATTAAAAAATTAATTGATGATACAATTAAATAATCAAGCATCTGCTTGTGTGTTTATACATTAAATGTCTTCACTTGGGAATAAATTAATTAAAATAAAATAATTATGCCCAGACTAATCATTTCTTTAAAAGAAATCTAGTGTTTACGTGCACACAAAAGTATAAGTTTCACTCATGATAGATGTTAAATAAATTTTTAAATTTATTTTTGGCTAAAGTTCTATTTTGGTCCTCAATGTTTGCATGAAGTTTAATGTTGGTCCTCAATGTTTCAAAAGTTTAATGTTGGTCCTAAAAGTTTTTTTTTTTGTCGATTTTGGTCCTCAAGCGTAACACCGTTAACTTTTTGCCATTAAATGATGACGTGACATGCTTATATGGCACACCTTCTCTCCTGCATGTTATATTTTAATGACGTGGTATGACACATCACTGCCATGTCACCCCATATTGCCACATCATCATCTTCTCTCCTTCATCATCATCATTATCATCATCATCTGGGGTGACGTGACAGTAATGTGTCATGCCATGTCATTAAAATATGACACGTAGAAGAGAGGGTGTGCCATATAAACATGCAACGTCATCATTTAATGACAAAAAGTTAACGGTGTTATGCTCGAGGACCAAAATTGACCAAAAACAAACTTTGAGGACCAGGATTAAACTCTTGAAACATTGAGGACCAACATTAAACTTCATGCAAACATTGAGGACCAAAATAGTACTTTAGCCTTTATTTTTTGTTAAATTGGGATCCCAATTGATCATTAAAAAAAGCAACATCAATTCACCCTTGAGAATGACGAACTGATATTGCTTTTTCAGTATAGGCCCCTACCTCCCCTCTAAATTAAACTAACATTCTTGAACCTATTTACCTTTTTCACTATGTATGTAAATTATATAGTATGAAGTACTAAACCTACCTAAATATATTAGTTTTTTTAATAGTTGACTGTAAATTATATTGTATGGAGCATTGTTCACTCCTCATTTCTTTTCTAAAGACTTGTCAATACGTCTTGCTTTTTTTAATGACCAATTAGGATCTTGATCTGACAAAAAATAAGTTAAAATTTTTTTACATAGTCCAATTCGCCGTTGGTAAGGGCGAATTGGACACGTCAGTGTGCCACATAAGATCAATTTTTTCAAAAAACCCAATTTGTCGTTGCTAACGGCGAATTGAAGCAGATTGCATTGACTCCCAATTTGCCGTTAGCAACGGCGAATTGGAATAAAAAAATTTTCAATTCGCTGTTGCTAACAGCGAATTGGAGCATGAACAATGTGTTTGGTATAGATTGAAAAATAAGATTTAAAAGGTGATAATAATAATAATAATAATAATAATAAATACCAAAGTGCTATATATGGACAAAAATCGATCACAGGGTGACAAAAGCTGTCCAAACCCACCAATTTAAGTTATGAATAAATTATTATTAATATTGACAAATAATTTTACAAAGTTATTTAGTGATATTACTTATCAATATTAATAATAATTTAAATTTTATTTTATTTATAGTGAATTTTTTATTAATGAAAATCTCAATTATTACTTGTTCTCTATCATCTCCTTTTCTTCTTTTCCTCTCACTTTCTTTTTCTCCCTTCTCTCTCTCTCTCTCTCTCTCTCTCTTTTGTGTTTGTAATAATTATTTTGTGTTTTAATGGTAACTTCTTTATTTTTTTACGGGCATTTTTTTATGGATGCAATTATGTTTAACAAACTATTAGGCACTAAATATGGGCATCTTTTTTCGTGGGAATTTAAATTCGAATTTATCATGTTGTGAGGAACTAATCCCTTCCACTAATCCTCTATCTTTACATAACTGGTTTTAAATTAATCTTTTTGTGTAACACCGTTATTTTGCTTCCTCAACTTATAAAGATGTGACATAATAAAAACTTTTAAAAATTTTACTTCTAAGGTATGTTTGGATTGGAGATTAATGAGGAGAATAGAAGGGAATGAGAGACTTTCAATATATTTTCTCCTTATTTGGAAAGATAATAAAAAATCAATCATTAATCCTCCATTATCTTTCACAAATTCAAGATAGCTCAAATTAAAATATTTTATAGAAAGTATCAACACTAGAATATATATATATATATATATATATATATATAGTTAACATTTTTTGTCTCTTCCCTCATTTCTCTTCTAACCACTTTCATTTCCTTTCCCTCTTAATTTCCAAATCAACTCTCAAGTTTCACCTATTCTTTAACCTCCAAATCAACTCTCAAGTTTCACCTATTCTTTAACCTGGTAATTCTATACTTCATTTCTATCTCTTTCTATATCCGCACCAAGTAACCAATTCATATCCTTCTCTTATTCATTCTATCATCCCGTTCCTCTCAACATAATAACCAAAGCAAGGGAGACATGGTAAAGCTTGGGCTCTGTGTAAAGTAAAAAGAAGAGCAGAAAGGGTCCCCTTTTTTCATATATATATATAAAAAAAAAGTCAATTAGTCCTTTATGTTTGCACGAAATTTCATATTGATCATTTATGTTTCAAAAAGTCTAAATTAGTCCTTTATATTTACAAGAAGTTTCAAATTGGTCATTCCGTCCAAGTCCGTTTATTTCTTCTATTAAGTACTGACGTAACGTGTTGACGTGAACACACCGTCTCTGTTATGTGTCAATTGAAGTTAACGCATCGCCACCATCCCATAGTGGGTGGCACAATCAATCCCATGAAAAAAGAACAAATATTTAATAATTTTCCCAACACACTTCTAATGGATCCAAAACATACCCAAACAAATTGTCTAATTCTCCTTTTCACGCAAATTGTTTGTACTCACCAAACACCCCCATCATTATTTAACCTTTTTCACAAGATATTTTTGATAAGTTTACTTAGCAAGTATCTTTAAGATTTTTTGAGATTGGTTGAAGAGTATTCGTTTTTGGTAATTTAATAAAAAGTCAGTAAAAATAATTTAAATTTTTTTAATTAATTAAAAAGGAACTTTAAATAATACGTTATAGTGCACATGTAAAATCCTTTTTTGATTGATTTTTAATATTGTATTATTTTTTCTTTCTAATATGGTTCAATTTCTTAGTGGATGACCTGAAAAGGGGTGGGGGGGGTCAGCCCGCCATTCATGTAAATCTTTTATTACAAAAATAAATATTTTTTTTATAGGCAAATGATGAAACATTCCATGACCTTAAAATTTCTCAATTTGAATAAGTTAAGAATAAGTGAAGTTTATAAAGTTATCTCTATAAATATAAAATGTATTATTATTATTATTATTATTCAAAACTTTAAACTAATTAAAAACTAACATTGAAACAAATGTCATCAACTTCATCAAATTCTAACATGGATGCCCTTCAACAATCGGTGGATTGGATACCTTTTGTGACGCTGTGAAAATGTGATAGTTAAAAAGATAAAAAAATGTTAAAACCATTACATTGAGAACATTCAAAATATCAAATACCACACTACATCTTAATCTTAATCAAGAGGCGGAAATAAAGCATCCAATGGATGAAATTTCTATAATCGACAATAGCTTAATTAACAATCTCTACCTCCAACCTTATTATTTATTTCTATAATTTATTAGATAAGCCAATAAATTATCCACATACCTATTTTGTCTTTCTCTATTTACAAACAAGTCCTTCACTTCTTTTATTTTGTCCCGATAGATCCTTCCTTCTTCTTCCACCATAACCAACCTCAACGACTCAGCCACCGAATCACTCGTAAAAGATCCATCTCGCTCGTCTCTCGGAATGGAATACCCCATCCTCTTCTCCTCCAACACTCTTGCATTCAATCCTTGATCCGATAGATACGTCAGAAGAACAAGCGGCTTCGAGTTTTGTATCGCCTCCACCACCGACGTCCAACCCGAATGGGTCAAAAACCCACCCACCGACTCATGACCCAATATTTTCAACTGTGGGGCCCAACTGGTGCACACCACCCCGCGCCCTCGGATCCGATCCTCGAACCCATCTGGTAACTTAAGCACATCCTCATCGTACGGCCCACGTTGAATCCTCAGAACCCAGAAGAACGGAAGCCCCGATTTCTCCAAGCCGAGAGCTATCTCCCTCACCTCTTCTTGGCTCGGCTTCGCTTCACTCCCGAATGCCACGTACACCACCGTGCCTTTCCTTTGCTGGTCCAACCAATCCTTCATCCACCGCCACGTGTCATTCTTCTTCTCCTCGTCGTCGTCGTCATATGTTGTGCTGGGCAATTGACCCACCGGTAGAACCGGTTTCTGGTAAATGTTCTCCATCACTTGAATCCACTCGGGTTCGAACTCGGAGCAACTCCGAACCGCTACTATGTCGCAGTTTTGTATAGTCGCACCAAAGCGGTACGCGTCCGAAACGCCGGAATCGTTGTCATCGGAAAGGCTGTCCGATAGCCTCATGATCTCGAAATAACGGAATGCTACGGTGGTGGGGAATGGGACCCACGGCGGAGGCACCAGAAAGTTCTCCGGTTTCTTCCGGATCGGGTCGGTACCCATGAGATCCGAAGGCGACCCGAGGAATCCCATAGTGGGAGCAGTAAATATACTAAAAAACACAGTTTTGATACCTAACTTGGAAGCAAGAGGGCCAACCCAATAAGGAGCGAAGTCGTAGAAAATCCAATCTGGGTTGGAAGATTCTAGAAAGGAAGTTAACGGTGGTTCGAGAGCATCGTAGGCTTTCTTGAGGAGGTGTACAACGTTGTAGGGAACATCGGTGGTGGCCTCGGCGTTATCGGGGAGATTGTGGAGTTTGGGTAAAGGAAGTTCGATGAGTTGAAGATGAGATGCTACATTTGGAGGTAGTTTTGGAAGGCGTTGGATGTTTCTTGGTGTGGATACGAAGCTGATAAGGTGACCCTTTTGAGCTATGAGATTGGCTAACTCAAGGTAGGGGAAGATGTGACCAAAGGCCAGCCATGGGAACATTACTATGTGAAGCTTCTTGTCTGCCATAGTCGGTATGAGTGTGACCAAACTAAACCACCTTGGCTTCAATGATAAAGGAAACTTGTGTTGGGATGTATATGTGGAAAATGTTTTGGATGAGCCGTAGAGTTATGTTTACATGTCCAGAACAATTGTTAATAATGGAAATCAAGATGTAATGGGTGGGTTATATTGGATTCACTTTTTTTTTTTATTAATTTTTAAAAAAATATGAAATATAAAATATTTATTATATTTTTTGATTTGACACAATTATAATTTTCTTTTTTTTTTATTATTTTAATATAATAAGTAAAATGGTCATTTTAATGCATTTCCTTTTCATTTCCATTATCAAACTTTTACTACTAAACACAGAAAAGGCATTCCGTTTCTGTTTCTATTTTCATTTCTATGTAAAAAGTGCTGGTAATAAATTCATGTTTTTAGATGAAAATGAGAAAAGAATAGTAGGATTTATTGGGTTATATATACTTTTTTATTTTTATCAATTTTTTTAAAAAGAAAATATAAAATACAAAATATCTACTGTATCATTTGATTTGATAAAATCATAACTTTTTTATTATTATTATTTTAATATAAAGGACAAAGTAGTAATTTTAATATATTTTTATTCTATTTTTATTCTCAATTTTTACTATCAAATACAATAAATACATTCTATTTTTTTTCTTTTTACTATTTCCTTTTTATTTTTGTATAAAAAAACGTGCGTAAGTAAAGTGCTTACAGACTTACAATAATAAGCAATGTTCTCAGAACCGGACCGGACCGGCCGGTCGGACCGGAAAACCGGCTGCCAGTCCGGTTCGGAATAACCAAAGAACCGGTCAGATATAAAACCGGTCAATAACCGGAAAAACCGGTCAAGAACCGTCCAAACCGGTGGTTTAGACGGTTGGACCGGTTTTTCCTTTTTTAAAAAAAAAAAAATATTTTGGTTGTTGTTTATGATTTAGTATTTATTGAGAATTTGTTGTGACTTGTAGTTGTAAGGATTGTTCTATTTCAATATTTATTGTTTGGTTTGTGATAAGACTTGAGACTTAAATATGTTGATCATTGAACTTATTTGAAGAGTTTAATATGATATTGTGGTAATTTAAAACTTGTTCTATTTCTTATCATGTTTAGATCGAGATGGAAACATATAATTATGAAGTATATAATTTTTTATGATATATTTTAGTATATTTAATTAAAAATATATATTTTAAATGCCACCGGTTCGACCACGATTCAACCACGGTTGGACCATTGAACCGTGAACCAGTGCCTCGACCGGTCCGATTTTAAAAACATTGATAATAAGTTAGATCGTATTATGATGTGTCTACGTGGCACTTTTGAATTTTGAATAAAGAGTAGAAAAATCAATTTTGAATGTGACAATGACAATGACAGCGACATCTGCAGCCTTTTTGTGCTGAATGCTGATCATTATTTAAGCTCGGTTGGATAGATATGTAAAAGAGTTCAAATTTTTTTAGGTTTAAACTTTCATTGATTTATTATATTATTCTTTTAAAAAATATATCATATCGTTTTTTTTTTATCAAAATAAAGAGAGAAAGAAGAAAGAGAAATTAAACTCTCAAGAGTTTAATATCTTTATATCATTTTTTAATACTAAAATGAGGTGAGGAGTGTATTATTATGAATCTCAAAGTTTTAGTTGTTTTGTATACTTTGCATCTAATTTTCTATTCGCCTTACTGTTTTTTTTATTGATTCTTCTTTAAAATAAAATGTTTAAAATACTTCTCCTCGTTATTTTTTTTAGTTTCTCACTTCTCAAGAAACACTTTAATTATAAAATAAAAGCATTTTAATCTTTTTAATATTTTATTTTACAAATTTTATATCACATTTTTACATACCAAACACAATTCTTAATTTTACTTTTCTCGACTTTACATTACTCAATTTTACATTTTTCTTTTCTTTCTCGTCCGTGTATTTCTATCAAATATAACCTTAGTGTGATATAGTGGCTAGTGTGATAGTGACAGTGAATGATAATTGCGAAAAATAGGAAAGGTAAATTTATCTTTTTTTTTTCTTAACATTACACAAAGAAAGTTGGACTATATAACTTTCTTAAAGGGGAAGGGATTGCAATAAATTGTTGTAAAATAGGATTATATGTAAGAGAAAAATTAAGGTAAAGTTGCATAGGTGCTTGCTATAAAGTTCACCAATCATAAACTTTATTTATATTCTCTCTTCAATTTGATTGGTTATGTAATTTATTGCTTTTCATTTTCTCTCTCTACCATGATTGGTTATACAAAAAATTTTTGCCACGTGTTTCAATTATATTGGTGAACTTTATAGCAAGCACCTAAGTAACTTTACCTCAGTTTAGTCCTGTATGTAAAGAAGATTAAAGCCTATAAAATTGCTACCAAACACGTATACTTCTTGAAAAGTGGAAAATATATCTTCCGGAGCTAATTTTACATTATACCAAATGGGCCATTATTTTGTTGAGAATGTGGTAGGGTAGTGTTGTCTCTTTCCTTTGTTCTATAATGTTTGTTGTTTTGTTTCAAGTCTATTTGAATATGTTCCCAGTGACCCAATTAAACTCTCAAACATGAGAGAAAGCAAGTGATAAGGAATCTTGTAGTGTTTGCACTTGTGTTAATATGGTTTAATATTGCTAATATGACCATTACATTCTGCTACAATTAATGGAGTAATCTTCCAATTGAATATGGGAGGGGAGTATAATTTACGCTAAAAATATGTGGTTAATTTGAGCCTCTTGTCAAAAAATATATCTAAGATACAAGTAGATGTTCAGTGGTACGGTAGTATTGAACTTCAGTACATCCCTCCAATCAGTTGGTCCTTAAATCATTCAAGGTGGGCCCTAATTAATGTGAGTTATTATTAATATTAACAAATGACACTACATGATTGGAGGGATGCACTGAAGTTCAGTGGTACGGTACCATTGAACTTTTATCCCTAAGATACGCCTCTATCTTTTTCTCTTTATTGCTGTCTATATTCTCTTAAAATACTAGTATATAGTGTATTCATTATTTTTTTTATGATGGGTTTCTTGACTTGGTGCTTCTTTAGCAGCATCTGGATCAAAATTAATTACAAACATTCTGATTCCAATAAGGTGGCGTTTGTTTTTGTGGGAAGTGAAAATGGAAGTGGAAGTAGAAGATAAAATGTGTGTTTGGTATATAGGAAAATATAAGTGAAATGTTAAAAAATAATGTTGTTTGGTATGTAGGGAGAAGATAAGGAAATGGAATTTAAGAATGTAAAAAGACATTTATACCCTTATTACATTTATGTGATACAAAACCCTCCGTTCTCTTCATTACATGTTAAGGGCATACTGGTATTTTTACATACACTTCCTTGGGACAAAATAAAACTTCCTTCCTCACCATGATGGCACCAAACTTCCACCCAATGAAGGAACTAAAGTCACCATGAAATATCTCTCAGAGTCTTACTTGGTACCAAACAAAAATGAAGTTGTGAGCAAACTCACCTTCTCACTTCTTCCCCATACCAAACGACCTCTAAGTTAGTGTAAACTATAAGCATAAGTTAACCTAGAGAGAAGATACGTCTTAATTATTTAGCTAAAGCGTAAAATGATGATCCCCTAATTAATTTGTGAAGTAATAAAAAAAAGGTAAAGTACATTTTACTTCCCTCAACTATGTCTATATAACACATTACCCCCCTCAACTTTAGTTTGTAACAAATGACCCCCCTAAACTTAAGAAAAAGTTGAAACTGTTAAATTTGAAGTTAAATTTAACAGATTAAGATTATGTACATTGCACATGTTTATTATTATAATTTTTTCTATCCCTTATAAGCGCTCTGCAACCCCAAGAACAAAGCAAAAAGGAATAAAAACGATTAAATGTGAACGACCAAAAAGATCTATGACCCAATCAAATGTGGCCTATGATGAATGGGGGATATGAAGATGAAAATGAGGGAAACAATAGTGATAATGATGTGGAGCCAATTTTAATTATAGAGTCTTGGATGCTTGAGAGGTTAGAAGGCCCTGATGATGATGATATTTTTGTCAAGAGGATACAAAGAGTAACACTTGATGGAGAGGAACATAGCAAGAAAGAACAGACAACTAGAGAAGGAGAAATAGTGAATGACAATCCAATTAACCATATTTGATTGGGTCTTAGATCTTTTTGATCGTTCATATTTAATTAATTTTATTCCTTTTTGCTTTGTTCTTGGGTTCCAGAGCTCTTATCCGTATAAGGGGCAGAAAAAAATTATAATAATAAACAGTTTCAACTTTTTCTTAAGTTTAGAAGGGTCATTTGTTACAAACTAAAGTTGAGAGGAGTAATATGTTATATAAACATAATTGAGGGGGTAAAATGTACTTTCCCCTAAAAAAGATGGAATATTTTGTGTGGTCTTTGATTGATTTGGTCGTATCATTATGGTCCCCATATGTTATGTTGGTGTCTTCGTAAACTGTGAAGCACAACATTTCATTTCACGTGGCTAATTGTATGGTATTTGGGTCATTAAGCTGGTAGGTTCGGGTTTGGGCCTAGACATGAACTTTAGTAAGTTAATATCAACAATCGACCAAATTTATCAACTTTTTCTTTTTCTTTTTTCTACATTACTCAGAATATTCATAATTTTAAACTATAGGCATATAACACTTTAAATTTCAGGTTACAGACACATAACATCTTATCTCATAAGTTTTAAAATCTCGCATTTAATCCCTTTAATTAGTCATGTTTCTATATTTTTTTAACCATTTTCAATCATGTGAGTATTTTTATTTAAATTAATTAAAAGCTTTTGGTAAATTTGTTAAAACTTTTTATTTAGATGTTGGTGGCTTTTTGTTAAAAAAAAAAAAATCATTGACGACCAATGAGTGGCACTGTGAAAGTGTTAGCTCGCATTAATGGCCAAAAACAAAAAAAAGTGTTAGTTTGGGGAGTGGATCCTATGTTGTACAGCATAGAAAAATAAGGAGAGAGAGTGGCAAATAATGGGTCACATAAATAAGTGGAACTCACATATGAGACCTACTATGTGTCATTCTCTCTCCTTACTTTTTTATGCTGTTCAGCATAAGATCCATTCTCGTTAGCTTACACCTCGTAAGCCAGCTCATTTAGGCATCGGCTCAACATCTATAGATTTAGGGTGTCTTTGTCACGTAAAAAAAGGGTGAGAATAGGAATAAAAATATATTTATTGTATTTGGTAGAAAATAGAAGAAAAGATTATAATTGTGTCAAATCAAAAGACATGCATAATAAACATTTTACACTTTAATTTTTTTTTTTAGTATTTAGCATAAATCCTTAAAAAAAAGGGGACAAACCCTTGTAGGGTAGGACACACCATTCTAGAGATAAGCCCCACCCACACCCATTCTCTCCTTTTTTTTTCACTCTCCGTTTCTCCAAAACAAACGTACCCTTAAACATTAAAACATGTGTCATTTATAAATGGGTCAGCTAGTTAAAAGAGTTCGTAACTGAATGATAAAGATCGAGTCGGACCAACTTGTTAGATAATCCTATTAATTAATGAGGGAATGTTTTAAAAAGAAAGGCACACGCACGTTTTAACAGCATCACGTTAATAGTTAATAGTTATGTTACTTGATTATTTAATAGGTAACATTAAGAAAATTAATAATTAATATAGTTATAAATTTATAGGCTAAAAAATAATTTAATCAACAATTTAAAGATAAAAAATAATTTAAAAAAAAATACATGAAAAATCTGAAACATGTGGTAGCTATAGCAACCAATTGCTTTTTTATCACAGAATCAACATCGTACAGTTCGGGAGATCATTTATGAATTAGCCTTTCTATCATGAATCATGAGAGGAATAGCGTCATAGCCATGTGAGGATAAATCCAAAAAAACATTAATTGTATGAGATCTATATTTTGTTAGAATTGTTGAATTTATTTTAAGATTTATGTCATTTTAAAGTTTTTTAAAAAAATTAGTATAAATATTAAGACAAATTTAATGATTTAAAATTGATAAGTCAAAAATCTCAAGAGCTTTGTAATATTAACTTTTTATTTATTTATTTTAAATGTGTGAGGCCCCTAAAACTCACCTAAAAGGTGTAGTTGCTTTCTTTTTATTTGGATTTTTTTTTTAAAAAAATTATCACCCAAAGACAAGGCAGTAGTATATTTTGGAGAATGAATTTTATACTGTACAGCATAAAAAAATAAGGAGAGAGAGTGACACATAAGTAGGACCCATACATAAGTGAGACCCACATACGAAACCTACTATATTTTGAATGTAAAATCTCAACTAATTTTTTGGTAGTAGTATTAGCTACTTCCGTGAAAAAAACATTCATCAAGTTTTTGAGTGAAAAAAACATTCGTCAATTTTTTTGTATAATTTGCAAAATTTTAAGGGATTTTAGATCAATTTTTATAATTGAGAAAGCGTGGGAAAAAGTATTTCTTTTGTGTTTAATTATATTATTTTTGTCAATTTTGCCACTATATAAACTTTAATTTGTTTTTTTTTTTGCAAAGGAAACTTTAATTTGTTTGTTGTCAACCGTGTTGCTAAAATTTTAATTTATAAATAATTTTTTATCCAAATTTTATTTAAATATTTAATGACAAATGCAAATATGATTATTCTCATGATCTTTATGCTGATTACAATGTTAAATAATATATTTAGCCATGTTTTTTTATCAATTTAACCTGCACGATTATCATTGTAGGACTACAAAATAAAAAAGTGTTTTTGTGGTTATACTGACGAAAAAATTACAAATAAATATATGATTTGGTACCATAGTCAAGGCCACGAGGGTAATCATTTTTGTATTTGTCGTTAATTACTTGGATGAGATTCAAGTGAAAGATAAAATTACTTGCATATTAAAAGTTTTGAAGCACGATTGACAATAAATAAAGTTTAGAGACAAAATTAGCAAAAATAATCATATATAATTTAGAGATAAAAAAGATAGTTTTACCATAAGAGCTTTATATGCGCATAATTTATAGTTCAAAAGAGTTATGAGTTATGTACATTTTTTCTAATTTTAATTATTGACTAGATGCACAATATAGTATTATCTTTTTCTTTTTTAACAAAAGTTTAGGTGGGGTTAAGTATCGGTATCCCATTAAGGTTAGAGAAGAGTAGAAGACCTCCCAACCTCTTTGAAGATTTATGGAAGGATTTATATATCATCTACCAATAAAGCCCTCACATCCATCATAGGATTCGAACCCTCACTTTTGTGGGGTACATCATACATGGTATTATTTTTAGTTAATATAAATAATAATCTATCAATTTTTAATAAAAAATAACTATTTTTTATTAATCACTCTAAGATTTGTTTTTAACATAGTGGAATCTTTGGATGGGAATAAGGATCGCAATGGGTCTTTACCTGAGGACTTGTCCTTTTGTGAGAACCTAAGTGCTTACGTACCTTTGTTAAGGGATCAAAGTCTATGTAGTTCGATAAAGGGACGTCTATAGGAGCCGTTAAGCAAAGGCTATACATGTAAGTGCTGTGTGCGACTAGGACATGTGCAAGAACGAGCGAGCTAGGTCGCCTCTAGGTAGTTGATGAAGGTTGATGATAACACTGTAATGGTGGAATTACTTGTAGTAATCTCTCCAGATAGAATAAGTGGGTATTCAGTTAATTGAATGTAAGTGATCTGTGTTATTCGATGTAGCGAAGGGCTATTTATAGCCTTGGTGGGAGGTGAACGTGAGCGCCCCCACATTTTGCTAATGAGGTGGGATGATGTGCTTCACGAACTCTCTCTGAGAGAGTTCAGGAGGAATAGTGGAATAATGCCTTGTCAGACTCAATCAAATAATGCCACTTGTCTCCTGGGTTGGTTTTTTTATACTTGAGATGATGTCCAATAAAGGAATATTTGGTTATTACAATCATCATAAACTTGCATGAAATATATCAATATCATTAGTTTAAAATGACATAATTAATATAATCAATGGCAAAAACGATTATGACAAAAAATAGATTACTTCACAAAAAGACAGAAAAGTGTATGAGTTTAGAACGGTCTATGAGGACTAACTTGTTTTAAAATGTAGAAGACTAGAAGAGTTTACCTAAACCTGCAAGTACCGTGAGAAAATAAATTGCAGAAAAAGGACATTGGAGAAAGTCTCCAATTTTGAATTCAAAGTTGTCTACAGAGTAGTGTGAATTTTTTATTTTGTTTGGATACAATGGGTGAACATTTAATAGTTATTGTTCCTATATAAAATTCTGGTCTTATGTATTAAAACTTAAGTTTGTTGAAATAAAGGTTATAGATATATATACATATCTAATATCAATATAATGTATTAAAACTTCTGTTTGTTTTCATGGCCAACAAATCTTTACTTTTACTCCCAAAAAAAAAGAAAGAAAGAAAGAAAGAAAGAAACTTCAAACGACCTTGATAAATGTGTTTCCCATGCTTCGTGTTACGTGTATATTTGGTAGAAAAGCGTGGAACTCATGGCAAATTAAAAAAGGGAAAACGGCAAGTTTATAGTATACTACTCACAATTCAGAATTTGATATATATATATATATATATATATATATATATATATATATACCAATTTTGCTCACAAATACTCTTAAAATATTATTTATTGATTCATTTCAATTAACGAAATGATCTATAAAATTATTTTGTTGATAGTTTTAAATTTTAAAGCAATAATTCTCTTTAAAAATTTTAACAAATGTCTTAATATATTTATTAGATACATTTTAGATTTAGATAAAAAAAGTACAAATATATAAAATATACGATTAAACTATTAGATAAAAATTAAAATGTTTGTTTTTATTACAATACTCTTATTCTATAATTTAAATCGTACAATTTAGTGAATTTACACACTTTACCAATCGAATCATAAATCTTATATATATATATATATTACGAAAATGTCAAAAGTTGCAACTAAAAAAAATTGTAAATTTATATGAAAATATCAGGACTAGTAGGTCGGTGTTCCTAGTAGAAACACTAGCAAAAGGAAAATTTCTATTATTTTTCTCTCTTTTTTTTCGGGTTTTTAATTACAGCACATCACTTACTACGTGTCACTTCTTAAGAGGAACTTTGTTTAACCGACATAACCTAACGTTAATTTCCACAATTCTGTGTCCCGTGCACTCTCCCTCCTCAATTAAGGTATATTCTCAAATAAAAGTATAAAACCATCCCATATTCGCCAACGGGAACTATCCCCTGCATCCCATTCCACTCCAACTCTCTCATTCTAAACCACACATCACAACACAAAATCACAAATCAAAATAACTTTCACTTTTCACTCGTAACCAACCTGAGGTACACGATTTTACCATACATTCGACCGCAGATAGAGCATTTCCAGAAGGTCAGTTTCGCTGCCTTTAACTTTCCAAGTAAACCAACCGAGTCTCGTGCGACGACGTTTTAGCACTGACTTGGACTCGGAACCTAAAACGACGTCGCTTAGTACGCTTCCCCGTCTCCTCTTTATTTTCAAACTTCACGGCAGGAAAGGAACGCAGAGTAATTGCAGCACAAGTGCACACAAGAGGATGGGAAGCAGAAGAAGAACGAAACAAGAATCGCAGAATCGCATTATATCAATACCTTCTTCTTGTTCTGTATTCTGATATTTAGGGATTCGAAATTTCGCGGCCGATTCTTGTTGATTTCTTCTGGATTCTACTGCGAGCCTGCATTTTTCAGAAGAAAGCGGCGAGAGAAGGGGGATTTGATATGCAAGCGGAGGCTAGGGTTGGTGTGGTGGTGGAAGGAGGGCAGAGAGGTATCAATCCGAGTCATGAAGGTGTGAGGAAGCTGACGCAGCAACAGTCGCAGATTGGGACTATTATTGCGGGCGGCGTTGCCGGCGCTTTTAGCAAGACCTGTACGGCGCCGCTTGCTCGGCTCACCATACTTTTTCAGGTTTGTAATACTTTCTGCCTGCTCTGCGATTTCCTTTTAGAATGAATTAACTATAATTGTCGTTGCTGTTACCGGCTTCAAATTAACTATATTGTTTGAGTCATCCTTAGGGCTTTCTGACATGTGTAAGTTTCAGCTTATATGAGTTTGCTTAGCTTTTTCACTGAAATTCAGTGTAGAGATAAATATTGGCTGAGTCGACTGTTACTTAAGCATGATCTTGTATTATCTGTTATAAAAAGTGATGCTATGGTTTCAGGTTCAAGGTATGCATTCTAATGCTGCATCATTGAGAAAGGCCAGCATATGGCATGAGGCTTCACGAATTATCAATGAAGAGGGATTTAGAGCCTTCTGGAAAGGGAATCTAGTTACTATTGCCCATCGTCTGCCGTATTCCTCAGTCAACTTCTATGCATATGAGCACTACAAGAAGGTTAGTTTTATTGTGATATGTATATTTACTTTTATAAGACTGGCATATGTGCACAATTTTCTTTTTTAATTATAGTATGTAATTGTTGTTTCATCTTTGCAGTTGTTAAAGAAGGCTCCAGGACTGCAGAATCATAGGGATAACATGAGTGCAGACCTCTGCATACATTTTTTAGGTGGTGGCCTGGCAGGAATAACGGCTGCTACTGCTACTTATCCCTTGGACCTTGTAAGGACACGTCTTGCGGCGCAGGTAAGATCAAATGTTTAAGATTTGTGCTTTATTTGTTCGGAATGGTTCCCATGCTCTCAGTGTCTCTGGCATTCAGCTCTTCTTGAGCAATTTTTAGTGTTGCCATCCAATTAGTTGTTGCTTGAGTTGCTGCCAAAGTTGAAGTGGTTTTGCCCCTTTGACTAGGAATAGATAATTAGTCTGTGTCTGGTCTTAGATGCTCCAATCCTTGCATGAATTTGACTATGAATTTTCTTTTTCTGAAATCGGAGTATCAAGTAAAAGAATTATCTATACAGGTTTGGTTGAAATATCATGCAAAGCTAACTGTTGATTATCTTTGCATTTGCATTTTCTTTCTAAAATAAATTGAATTTTGAAACTTGCAGACAAATGTTATCTACTATAGAGGTATCTGGCATGCATTAAGAACGATTAGCAAGGAAGAGGGACTATTTGGCCTTTATAAAGGACTTGGAGCTACACTGTTGGTATGCTGTTATTGACAGATTTAATATTTGCTTGAAGTTGAATTTTTCTGTATAGTGGAATTAAGGTCTGGTGCTAATGCAGGGCGTAGGACCCAGTATAGCTATCAGCTTTTCTGTATACGAAACATTGAGATCATTTTGGCAGTCAAATAGGTAAGCATTCCAAAGCCTAAGTCTGCAATCTAATTTAACTTCTAATTTTGCCTTATTTCTTCCATATCATAGTTAGCTTTAGTATTGATCATCTTTGTATATCAGGCCCAATGATTCTACTGTCCTTGTCAGTCTGGCCTGTGGTAGTCTTTCAGGCATTGCATCATCAACAGGTGAGTGATCTAAATTGCTGCTAGTTCTTCCTAGTTTGTGTTGCTGTGGCCATTATTATAATGTATATATTATGGTTGTTTGTAGTGTTGTATGCTATCCATTTAGTTGGTCATATGAAGTTTTGTGATTTTCTTTTGCCACTGATTACAAAGATTCTATCAGTATTTTATTTTTATCTTGTTAAATTAAACTATTACTTGGCGTGTATCTCTATGTGTGGTGTTGGACTTGAAGAACTCAATTTGGAGGTGCTAAATGTACTGTTTATTATATGAGCATTTACACTAAATAATCCTTTAGGTAAACCACATAATTTTATTAATCAAAAGATATTAAAGAAGTTAATTTGAGTAGTGGTTTACTATGCTTTTGATGCAGAGAGAGGGTTTGGTGCAGTTTTGGCACCAAGTAGCTAACCAGATTGAACCCTAGAACCACAGACCGGTTAGAGTTGTTATTTTATTTGGCATATGAGAATCTAGTAATGAGATAACTAAAGAACCTTTTTCTTGTCTTTCTTTAACTATCTTTTTCTGAAGATCTCGCTCAAGTAATCGCCTTCCCAAGTTCTATTCTGTGACATGTCTCCCCAGGCTATGCAGGGGATTCCATCGTTCCATCATGAGATGTTACTACTCGGATGACCCTATATCATTCCCTCAGTTGTCAAATGTGAGAGGTGTACTCTTTGAGGTATACTTCTCAGTTAGGCTTCCTTCACCCCAAGTATATCAAATCTGCATTTCTGAGGTGTTTGGCCTCATTCTTTAATAGTGTTGACTTGAGTATAATATAGTTAAAAATATATTTAACAACAAATTAAAGTAATTACTCTTGTAAAAAAAATTATTAATAAAATTCTCACTTTTATAATAAAGGACAACCATGTCACTAGTCACTATCCTTCTTTGTAATGAAAGAAAAAGCATTTCTTCCTATAAAAGAGGGATTTGTGTGTAAGGGAGGTGCAGAATACTCAATTTTTGGACAAATGTTTGGATAAAATATTCAATAAGGGAGGTCTATTGCACAAAACTAAAAGTTTGATGAAGTTTTTTTTTGTCAACTTATGAAGTTTAAAGAGTTCAATTGCACAATGCCTAAGTTGAGAGGAGCTTTTTTTTTTTTTGACAATTTAGCAATGAAGTAAGATTACCATGATGCATTTAATAAACCGTACAAATATCTTACAATAGAATGTGAATATTTTTTCATCTGTGCGTCTTTCATATGCAGCAACATTTCCTTTGGATCTTGTAAGGCGACGGAAGCAATTGGAAGGGGCGGGTGGACGAGCCCGGGTTTATACAACAGGACTCTTTGGTACGTTTGCGCACATTTTCCGGACAGAAGGTGTGCGGGGCTTATACAGAGGAATTTTGCCTGAATATTACAAGGTTGTGCCTGGTGTAGGTATATGTTTTATGACTTACGAGACACTGAAGATGCTTCTAGCTGATATAGCCACTACGTCATAGTTACAACTTACAACCATCATCTCTGCAGTTTGGTCTGCGACTGTTGGTAGATGGATATTTAATTTAAGGAAAAAAAATTTAAGGGAAGTGTAGTCAATTAGAGTTTCTATTGCCTATTGAAGAATCACATTTTTATTTCATGGGTTCTCATGGTAGAAAATTTTGTTTTGCTGCTGTGGGAAATACATTTTTTCAATGTACAGAGACGATTTTTAATTAAATTTCCAAGTTTATACAATTTTGAATATCAGGCTGTTATCTTATATTCGTGTGGAAAAAATTGGAAGAAAAGTCATACGGTATGATCACGTGTTCTCCTCTACATTTCAATATGACCAAAGAAAATAAGAATCGTACCATTAATATGGAACATAATACCACAAAGGTGTAGCCTTTCAGCTTTCACTGATGCATGGTAGCATCCTCTATGAAATCCATGCGTGTTATTATAAGATAATCAGAATTTGTCAGAAGATGTCCCAGTTCAAGTGTTGTACAGGTTTGCTGTGTCTCTAGACTATGGTGGTTTTCTTTTCAAAGCTTGAAAAATGTTTTGACGGACTAAATTATATCTTAATAGTTGAATATATAAAATTATGAATAATATAATTCAAAAAATAATTTAATGTACTTTAATTTTTTTAAAATAACTGTCAATTTTAATTGCGTATATATTGTTTTCAGAAAAAAATAATAAAGATGAGAAACTGAACATTTTAACTTGTTCTCTTTTTTTTTTTTCAAAATTATGGCACTCATTGTCAAGTGCGATGATAATTTTTTTTGTTGATTTGTAAATACTTTGAATCCGAGAATTTAAAATTGTTCTATATCAAAAAATTTGAAATTAAACTCTTGACATTTAATTATTGGTAAAATATCTAATTAAAGACCCCCATTCTGACCCCAAAAAAAAAAAGCATAATTCTCTATTAATGTGAGGCTGAAAGTGAAGGGAGGATGACGTTCTCCTAAGTCCAATATAATATTTGTCTTGTGATAGTAATGTACCACAAACAACAACAAAAAATTGTGAACATCATTGAAATGAATGGCCAAAAAGCCTCAAGAAACACGAACAAGGAAGGATGCTTATTATTAGTAAATTCGAACTTGTACACCTCACATGACCCCCATGAAATAGCAGGGGGGAAGCCCTCCTAGCTTCTGTCTTCACCTTCAACTAATTCAAGGCCACACACTACAGCAATTTAAACCATCTGAGGACACGTTTGGATTAAGAAAAATAGAAGAAAATTTTTCATTTTCCATTTTAAATTAAACATGTGTAAATTAAACCTTTTCTTTTCTTTTTTCTGTTCTCCTTAATCCAATCATATCTTCTTACAGTGGGAAACTACCAGTCAAACGAATATGCTCGAGAGTACAACGTAAACCGTATTTGTTCACAGCTTCATTAGCAGCTCTAAAGCCACCACCATAAGCTGGAGAAGAATCATTGGCAATCTGGTTCATGAAAAACTCACCCAGTTTATTCTCAACATGAGACTTGGCACCTTTCTTTGATGAGGAGAAAGAGGAGGATGAGGAGGAAGAAGAAGAAGAAGTAGAAGCGGCTGAAGTTGAAGGCATGTTTCTGAAGCCAGGCATCACTTCTGACTCAAGCCACATATAAGATAGAACTTGACATATACCTTCCTCTACTTCAGGAATAAGGTTGCGGTAACCTGCTTTGTTCAAGACAGATAATTAAAGATGAAATTCAAGAATATTGAAGCGTTCAGTTCAATAATACCAAGAAATGATCAAAAAATGGACACTACACATATACCTTTAAGGCGTAACCAGCCATGCATCAACTCGTGGGCAAGGATAGCACCTGTCAGTAACCTGTATCCAGCAAAATTATTAAAGGAAAATAAACATTAGAATAAGGATTTTGACCAAAAAAAATCCTAAGTACAGTCTTTATCAAGCTCTAGAGGGGCGGCTCAATGCACAAAGCTCCCACCTGCAAGCAGAGAGTCAGATATACACAGCCTTATCTCTGCAGGCAGAGAGGTCAGAGGCTGTTTCCAGAATTTGAACTCATGACTTCCAAGTCACATGGCATCAATCTTATTGTTGCTTCAAAGCTCACCTTCTAGTTTTATCAAGCTCAATGATCACAAAATAACTTACTTTTTTACAACTTAACACCTTATGATTATATCTTTTTTAAAGTTTTCTCCACATGATTTACTAATATTAGAGGGCCCAATAGCAAAAATACAAAAAGCTATATCTAAATCTGATTCTTTTTGTTGAAATCTGACTTAAATATTACTCAATTTTTATTTATAATGGTGTTTCACCAGCATCAGTTTGTGCCATGTATGAGAAATGTTCGGACTTTTGACTCAATAATGAATCACCAGGAAAATATTTCAATTGGACTAATGAAGTACTCCTTTAACACAAGTAATTTTGTCTGTTTCCCAAAAACTAATAATAAGAATTTAAATTTTAAACTTTGTAATAAGAATGGCTCCACTGTTATAATATAAGCAAAAAGCAACTTAATAAACTTATATTCCATCTAGTTATTTATTTATAGACTAACAAGTAATGTATGCCACTCTAAGTCCATTAAACTTTATGCTTCGAAAGGTTTTACTTGCATAACAGAGGACAAATGCAGGAACTCGAGAGGGGGGGGGGGGGAGAAAAGTTTCCATCATATGTTACCTTGGAAGACCATAGAGAACAAGAATGGCTGTAACTTCACATTTTCTAGTTAGCTTTTGAGGTTGAGTTCTCATCCCAATTAGTCGGTGGCCTCCAATCCTTGGTCTTCTATGTACCTGAACAAAGAATCCATAAAATTAGTTAATCTTCCTGATAGGTAATTTGAAATTTAATCATGAAGGCTTTCATATTCTTTTGGAAAAATCAGAAGTAGATATTTTTGAAATCATACACTGGTGACGGTTTGTTCTTCTGAAAGGCACAACCCCCTTGTCTCTGGCAAGTGATGGTAACCCTGGAAGAAGCCAATTCAGATTAAGAAAAAATTCAACTAGTTTATTTGACTGTACAAAAGAAAGAATCATTCATTACATTCTTCTCCCCGACAATAGCTTCATTCAGCGCTTGCCTCTCAACCAGAAGCATAGGAATTTGTTGATCTATTCTCATATTCATTCCTTCGTAATAATCTCTGATAGCATGATAAAGAGGTTGACAATCACCAGTATCCATAATAGCAGATTCCATGCACTCTAAGCACAAACTCCGTCCATCTCCCAAACTATAGTATTTTTCATTCCAAGACTTAAATTGAAGATTAAAAAAAGAAGATAATTGTTAGCAAATTGTCCTTCCTCCATTTCAAAGAACTAATAATTATAAAATATAGAGCATCAATTAGATAAGTACCTCCAGTCTTTCGCAACTACAGCAACGAGCTGTATTATCATATTCATGAGACGGACAATACTTTTGGGACCAAAACGGGTGACACCGATACTCAATCAAACCAGCAGCATTTATAGGAATCTGAAAGTTAAACAACATCACAAGCATGAATTTAGCTCATCTTTAATCATAGAGATAGGACAATTGACAGGAGGACTTTATTACTAAGTCTTCTGAGTTCTGATATAATCAATTAATGTTCA
The DNA here is from genome assembly GCA_014851425.1 of Senna tora. Taxonomy (NCBI): domain Eukaryota; kingdom Viridiplantae; phylum Streptophyta; class Magnoliopsida; order Fabales; family Fabaceae; genus Senna; species Senna tora. Next base: position 11,099,436 of record CM026264.1, read on the forward strand.
AAAAAATAAAAACATTGCTACAAATTACAATCAATAAATAAATGAGCAGGATATCATGATATGATATATTAAGAATAATTGCAATTCAAGACCATTTTAAATTTCCTGTTTCATTGATAACATATGCACCAATGTTTGTGTAATATCAAACATGAAAGGGATCGAACATGTGAATAATTGTTGGGTCAAATGATGTTAGTAATTAGCCTGACTGCCTCCATCATAAATTAAGTAGTACCATCATACCATGATCCTTCATAGTTTTTTAAAACTCAACAAAAATGACCTTATATAGAAAAGGGAAATAAATTTATAAGCAGTAGGATTTGAATCAATGAAAGGAAGACTAATCTTACAAATTGGTGACAAACTTCGCATTTTGGGTGGGTCAACTCTTTGAAACATGACTTGTGATATGGATGCCTTCCTGACAAAGAAAACTAGTATCAACAGAAAACAAAAAAGAAGTAAGAGATAGATAAAAGAGCAGCACTGTAAACACAGTGTGCATGTTGGAAATGAAGAAAAGAAAGTACTATACGCAATTAAGCATATTTATAAATGTATGTGTTCAAAGGCTAAAAGATAACTTCAACATTTTCCAAGTATCAAGAGGATCAAATTACCTCACGCTCAGTAATGGGGTAACGACAAGAGTGACAGCGAAAGCAGTCAGGATGGAAAAAAGTATTCATGCATCCCAAACAATTGCCGTAGACTATCTCCTGCTTGCACCCACCACAGATTCTGCTTTTTATTGGAAATATGCACATCATTAATCATCTAAGGTACCAAAAGCCTCTGTTCTACCAGTTGGTTGTATATAATGATAGATAGGCAGATATAGATAATGATGATTAGGGATGTAGACCTTTGGTTGTTCTTTTTCACCTTTAGGGAAAGTTTTCATAAATTTTAATGAAACTAGGTGGCAACTGCATGACAGCAGTCAGCACATGCTTCAAATTGATTGTTCTTTCATTTGTTAAACTTTAGTTTGGAAGGGTATTAAAAATATTCTGATTTCTTTTACTAGTTGATTTATTGGAATGGAAAACTTGGTGTTTGGCATGCATGTTATAAAATACAAGATTTAGCAGGGCAATGATTTTACCTACGGTCCCTGGGATGAAATGAAGGGTTATATGGAGGATGTGCAGATGAGTTCAGGCTATCGTGATGTTCCCTCTCATAGTCTTCATCAGTGTCTGTCCTCCATCTATATCCTTGCCGAGCTAATTAAAAGTAATGTTTAATCCCTGGCCAATAGACCATGATAGAAAGAAAACAATCACTTCTTAGAAAATTAAGCACCTACCATTTGGTCTCTTCAAATCTTCAGCTAAAGAAAGTGCAATAGCATGTTCCAGATCCTCTTTCTCCTTTTGTGCTCTAGAACGATCATCCTAATGACAAGCAGAGAATTATTAAGCAATCACTTCTTTACCAATAAAATTTGCAAAGGAAAATAATCCAAAATAGTCGATGCATATAAGTTATGACTTTTCATTTCATATACAGCTGTGCTTTGTCAAATGAGCACACTCATTAACATAAGGAAAACTCAGATTGAGACGATTACATCACAAGTTTTCGTTTGGAAGAAAGAGAACAAGCCATCAGTGTATAGAAATTAAGCATGCTATAAGCTATAATCAGTTGCCATTTTGGAACAAAATGAAGAAATCCAGTCATTAAGTTATGTGCTGTAGTCTATGTATTGAATCTCACTTCACCTTAACTTTCTAGTGCTTATGACAATTTTGTTAGTGCTTAATAGAATCAGAAGAATGGATTCAATCTTAGAAGTAACACATAGCCCTGGCCCTGATTAACTTTATCCTATATATATATAGATATATGTATATATATTTCAATCTTCAAGCAGAGCAATCATATAATCCATAACAAAGGACAACAAAACAGAAAGTAGGTACTACTGTTTACCAATGATCTAGCTGGATTACGCCAAACCATATTTTCCTCTGTAGGCTGCTGAAGATGACGACCTCCTCTTCCTCGATTGGACCCACCTTTGAAAAGCTTACTAAACCATTTCATAAAGCCAGACTTCCTCTCTGAGTATGAGGAAGCAAAATCCCCTGCTTACCACCAATAACCCCACCAAAATCAAATATAGATAATAGAGTAATACTACTCATCCTATAAAATCAAATTATAGCTTCATGGGCTCATTTCTAATAACCAAAAACTCTAGTATGAACAGGTAGTAATTAGTAATTACATGAATCACCAATTTCAATGAGGAATACAGAGAGAGAGAGAGAGGGGAAGAGAGAAGATACCATATATACAAGGGTGAGAAAGATGATTGACTTGATGAGAAGGAGCCATAACCAAGAAGAAAACGGTATGTATAGAAATGACGAAATGGGAGATCCGAGGGGAGGAAAAGGAGGGAAGACGAAAACTGAAAATGACAGAGAGAGAAAGGAAGGGAGAGGAGATGGAAAAGAAGGGGGATTAGACATCGTTAATAGTGGTGGAAAAAGGAAGAGAGAAAGAGGGAGAAGGGAGAGGAATCTGAGAGGAAGTGGTAGAGAGAGAGATTCTTGGCTTGGAAAGCAATGAAGAGAAAGTAGAGAATGGCAGAAAGATAGGGTTCTGGGGAATCTGCTGAAGCCGAGAATATCAACTAACGGTGGATTGCCCGGAATCAAAAAGATGGATTTAGAGAGAGAAAAAAGAAAATTAAAATTTTAAAGAAACCCCAAAAAAAAAGTGCTGCATTTGCACGCATGGGAGTTGAAGTTGGAGTAGAAGTTGAAGCAGCTTCTTTTTTTCCTTCCTTTCTTTCTTTGGTAAATTTTCTCTTTTTCTTGCTTTCCGGTTTGAATTTTTGAAGGGAATAAAGAGAGGACATTCTTTCCTTCAAGAATAGTCCTTTCTCTTACGAAGCAAGGTCAACCATTTTCTATTTCAATTTTGGAATTTCTGGCTTTTTTTTTATTTCTTCTTAGCTTGTTGCAGCTGGAAATTCACTCAACTCCATTTTTATTCTCCCAACAAAAAAAGAAATAAAGTGCAATAATGATTTAATTTTCAAAATTATTCTTTTCTCAATGTATTCCTTCTTTTAACAATCTTCTGTCAACTACAATGTAAAACAAAAGTCTAAGTAATTATTAATTTATTATTAAATTTCATGATAAGTACACTTTCTTACAAAATATGTTATTTAGGGTACATTTGGTAAGAATTTTCACTGAAAAATTATGATATTTTATGATTCTTAAAAAAAATTTATATCATATTTTATATATGTCAAACACACTTTTTATCATACTTTTTCTCTCTTCTAATTTTTTTCTCTATCTCTCTCTTCACTTTTTTTTACAGTACTTTCCTTTATTCTACAATACTTTACTCTACAGTATTTTTTTTTACATTACTTTACATCCTTACCAAGCGCACGCTAGGTCACTTGTATAAATTTAAGTCAGACTAGGGATAGTTTGTTATGGTAATAGGTATTGTATCTTCTTTGAATAAAGTTTTACCTATTATAAATGTTATGTTTGATAAAAATATACGAATAAAAAAGAAAGGGGTATAAGTTAAGTACTGTAGAATAAAAAAAAGTATTTGAGTGTTAGGAAAGTAAAAATAAAATTTGTATTTGATATGTAAAAATATGACATAAAGTTTGTAAAATAATGTAGTGAAAGAGACTAAAATACCCTTATTTTATAATTAAAGGGTTTCTTGTTATGTGAAAAAGTAAAGAGAAAGAATAATTAGGAGGGGTATTTTTTTACATTTCTCCTTCAATCAAATTCAAAAGATAAATAGTGTTTTACATATAAAATATATCAAATAATATAAATTTTTTGGGATTCGTAATTTTCCGTCCCTTCTTTTCATTTGTGTTCATACTTTTATTTTTTATTTTTTTATTTTCTTTCTACCATACTAAATAACATTATTCATATATTTTATTTTCATTTTCCTACATATCAAACGGATAAAAGTTTTATGGTACCGTACCATTAAAGTTCAGTACATCCCTCTAATCATGTAGAGTCATTTATTAATATTAATATAAATTCACATTAATAAGGACTCACTTGAATGGTTTAAGAACCAAATGATTGGACCGTATTACTGAACATCTATTCATATCAAACACATTTTTTATCACTTAGGTGACATTTGGTATCCGGTGAGTGTTTTAGTGAGAAGTGGAAGTGGAAGTAAGTGATAAAAAGTATGTTTGGTATGCAGGGAAATAGAAGTGGAATGTAAAAGTAATATTGTTTGGTAGGGTGGGAAGAAGATAGGGAAATAGAAGATAAAAGTATGAGATATCTTTTTTGCCCTTACTTTTTTAAAAGTCACAAATTTTTTAAGGGCATTTTGGTCTTTAAACCAAACCTCACCTCACCTCACCTTCCCTCTCAATTTTTATGACAACAAGCTTCCGTCTCAATTAGGAAGCTCAACCTCACCTCCCCACTTCTCAAAGCATACCAAACATACTTCAACCTTAATTTCTCTCTCACCTTCCCTTTGACAATAATACCAAACATGGCCTAAGTTCTACTGCCTAACACTGTCCTCCTTCCAAACACCACATTAATTAGTTCAAGTCAAATTAAATAAAAGCCCATGAAAGTTAGAATTTGGATACTAGTGTACTCATTACCTATTATTGCTCAAAAGAAGCATATTGCAAGTCCTCTAATTTCATCTATTTTATTTCATTACCTATTTCTCTCAAAAGATAAATAATGAACTTATATAGAGAGAGAAACCTTAACGACGCTGAGGAGTTTTCTTATTAAGGAAAGTAGACAACCACAAATTGAAGTCCACTCTTTATTTCATTTTCAAAAACAATATTCCTAGGCTACTAATATTGATCGTTATAATGTATCCTTTATTCCATTCTTATTTTATCTCCATTGTCTTCCACTCTTCCCCTTCCATTGGACATGACAAGCCATCAACATATATAATATAAAGGCTAAAAGGCTACCTTCATCACACACACATCGAATCATCCTTATTTTTAGTAGTCTAGGCATATATAATGAAATTGGATGAATTAGATCCGGTGCAATTCGCTTTCGTGCAATTACGATGCAATTACTTTAAAATGCACATTTTCATTTTATTTGTGAAGTAATTTTAGGGACCTATACTAAAAAGGACCTATCATAAATGAATTAGGAACTAATTTTTTATTAATATTGATAAATATTATCACTAAATAGCCTTGTGAGACTATTTATCAATATTAATAATAATTTTATCTCTGATCTATTTAAGACGATGATATTTGCTATAATATAAATTTGGGCGTTAATCCAATTATAATAGGCCCTTATTAGTGTGAATTCCTATTAATACTTCACAAATGAAGTAAGAATATACATTTTAAAGTATAATTACACCGCACGAAAGCTAATTGTACCGAATCTGGTGCAATTCGCTTTCATGTAATTACGGTGGAATTGTATAATCTAATTTACTTAATACCAAGATAAATGGCCTCCATAAATTAAGAAAATTACATAAATGGCCTCCATTCCATTATTGTTCTCTAACATTCTTATTAGTCTAAAATAATGTTTTTTAAAATAAAAAATTTAAGGTGCATCAAAATATATTTATGATGAACAAATATTAGAGTTTGGATCCCCTAAATTTGAGAAATGACAATTTTCTCTAAAGTAGGAGATAGAAATAGAAAAGATGATCCCTAATCTATTCATAGTATGTTTCAATTAATGCAAGATGTTTATTTATTTTTTGTTTATATAAACTTGACGTATATAAAACTTTTGATAATAAATAGGGAAAAGAAAAATTGTTAAAAATTTTAGGCTAATAACAAAAGAATAATGGAGAAAAGTAATAACAAAAAATCTACTCTCGATTGTTATTTAAAGTGAAAAATCTTCATTGAATTCTTCTTTAGATAAGATCACAAATTCCAATTTTGGATATAAAACAATTCTTACCAAGAGAGGTCTACTTCTATTATGAATTATTAACTCACTCAAGTTAAATTAATTAGAGGCCAGAGCTCATAAAAAACAAACCAAGTTTTGATAATCTTATTATTTTTTCATTATAAGACTTTCACCATAATGTGTTAAAAGATTTGAAGCATTAATATTCGGACTAAACTGAGGTAAAGTTACTTAGGTGCTTGCTATAAAGTTCATCAATATAATTGAAACACGTGACAAAAATTTTTTGTATAACCAATTATGGTAGAGAGAGAAAATAAAAAGCAATAAATTACATAACCAATCAAAATGGAGAGAGAATATAAATAAGGTTTATGATTGGTGAACTTTATAGCAAGCACCTAAGTAACTTTACCTTAATTTTTTCCTTAATATTCTCTTAACAACTTAAAAAAACTTTAACCATCAATCAAAACCCTAACTTAAAAGCAAAATAATAGTACGAGAGGGAAAACACATTACAAAACCCCATAAGATAAAAACTCAGATGTAGCTTTCATTTCCAAAGTTGTGGAAAAAGAATATTTGCAGGTTATATATAATTTAATATTTGCTTGAAAAAAGGCTGACCAATCTGCTGCAAGTTTCACATCTGTTATATATAACAGTTGCAGCACACAACAGAAAAAGAGAAGAAGAAGAAGAAAAAAAAAGTTAGAAAAGCAAATTAAAGCCTTCTCTAATCTCAATGTACAAGGGGTCTATCTAAGTACTAATGCATGTTTGGTCGGGAGTAAATACAGGTGAGGTTTTGATATGTTTGGTAGGCGGTGAGGTGAGTAGGAAATGTGAGGAGGGAGGTTGTGGTAAGGTGATATGTAAAGACCAAAATGTCTTTAAAAAATTTTGTGGCTTTTAAAAAAGTAAGAGCAAAAAAAGTATTTCATACTTTTATCTTATATTTTCCTATCTTCTTCCCACCATACCAAACAATATTACTTTTACATTCCACTTCCATTTCCCTACATACCAAACATATTTTTTATCACTTACTTCCACTTCCATTTCCACTTTCACTTCCCACTAAAATACTCACCGGATGCCAAATGCCACCTAAGTAGTTAAAATCATTTAAACAAGATCTTGAGTTTGACAATCTTGTAAATACAACTATTTTCATAGGAAAACTCTTCCATCATAATCATATATTAGACATAAATTGAGTCTAGATTAATCGAAATAAAACTTGAGAGACCAGATAGACAACTAAAAAAAATCACAATATCACCCATTAGATTAGAGAGAAATTTAAAAGGTGATGATCATTGTAAATTTTGCACTGAAAACTATGAGCTTCAAAAGGAGAGCAAGTAAAGAAAAAGCATTTTACAACCAAGCTACCTTCCTTTTCTGGTTGTATTTGATTTTGAACCCTTGCTTTTCACTTATCATATTCAATTCATTCATGCATTTACCATATAATTGGGGCACTATTACCCTATAGAAAAGTCTCATAGTGGTATATATATATATATATATATCCTTAAAGTTGGGACCAGTTATTTTTTTCCCCATTACAATACAAACACCTACTTTCCTCCAACATTTTTAATTCAAGTTCCTTAACAATACTTCACTTTATTATATTCCTTGAAATTTACATGAATTTAACCTTCTTATGTTTGATTCATGTATAATATAATTAATTCCTCGTTCAAATTACACTTGAACCCTATATGCTAAGAAACACATGTTATGAATAAAACATTATTTTGATCCTCCACATATATTTTTTCGTCGATTTAGTCTCTTATAAATTAAAATATTATCAATTTGGTTCCTCATCACATTGTCAATTTAGTCCCTTATAAATTAAAATGTTATCAATATGGTCCAATACAAATTCACATTGTCAATTTTATATCATTATCATTTTGGTCTCTCAATTAGCCAACCATTTAAATATTTTAACAGAGTTGATGATGTATTTAGTTAATTGTTGGCTAAACAAATTAATCCAAATTTTATATTATTTTTTTATAAATTTGTTTAGTCAACAGCTAACTACACACATCAACAACTTTGTTAAATAGTTGACTAACTAAGGGACCAAATTGATAATATTTTAATTCGTGATGATCCAAATTGACAACACAAATTTATGAGAAACCAAATTGAACCAACTTGATAACATTTTGATATGTAAAATGTTCAAATTGACAAAGGAGATTGTGAGGTCCATATGTTATCTTTTGACTGTGTTTATGTGCCAATAAATTAAAGGCATGACCTAAAGTTGTGAGGCATAATCGCAAAAATTAAACATTTGTTTGTGGAGACTTAAAAGAAAGATTTTATTGAATGTCCTTGAAATTCGTATGGTATAATCATAATAAAAAAAAATTACTTTATGTAGATCTCAAAATATCATACAATAGTTAAACTCTCCATATAGGCTATATAGCATAACTTTTAGAGAAAAAAAAGAAAGAATCAAAAGGGTTTCATTCTCATATCTATCCTTTAGATATTCTAAAACTAAAAAGGCATAATTTCTGAGTCAGACCACATGTTAAGAGCACCTTGTAAGATACCTTCCCCTACTTAATTTATTTAGACAGTGGCAGCATCTTAAAACCTCAAAAGAAGCTAGCCAGTTGCTATATATAGAACATCAAAGTTAGTCAGTATTATATATATATATATATATATATATATATATATATATATATATATATATATATATATATATATATATATATACTTTTTCTTTGTAGGACAATATTTATATAATAATATTATATCTCATGGTATTGTGTTCAACAAGATTAATTGCTTTTATTTGGCCAAAGAACCAGGTGTGCTAACTATTTTACATACACAAATATACATGTAATTTTTAAAATTTAATATAAAATTGATACTGTTATTATTATATTTTTAAAAAATAAATTAAATAACGACTCATTATTTTAATAAAATAATAAATGTATATATAGACAGTATAATTTTCACAATAATAATTAATTCGCTTTGAAGGTTTTGTTTTCAAGCGTTTTATTTTTACTGAAAAATTTGATAATAAATATGTAAATAATGATATCTAAGTTTAGTCATTTTGAAAAATTAAATACTATTATTACACCAATGAATGGTATTACAATATTACTTCATAAATTAAATTATGTAACGAATTAAAGTATAAATAACAATAATACTAAATATTTCATATATTACATAAATATAAAAAATGAATTCTCAAATAAAGTTTGTAAAGACAAACAAGTAATTAGTTAAAGTTAAAGCAGCTTTAGAATTAATTAGATAATACAAGTTCAAATCATGGGAAAAGCACTTAGCTTGTAGGGAAGTAAGATGAGTCTTAAAACCAATGTGACTTGAGAATAGTATACCCTAAATATATTTTTTTCTCCTAAAGAAGTAAGGTGTATAAAGGAATTTTCGTCATTTTTTCCCTATCATAATTACAAAAGCTAATCTTACTAATGTTAGTTAAAAAAGAAAAAAATTAAGTATAATATATATATATATATATATATATATATATATATTTGTTGTTAAGATTTATTTTATATAATTTATACTATTCACATCTCTTAAACTAACGACATATATAGAAATCTAGTTTAATTAAAATTATGGAACAAAAGAAAATAATCACGTGCATGCAACCACATTTAAAATTCTCGAGAACAACGGTCTTTTGATGTTGCCGAGGTCAGTCACATCGAAATTGGTCCTCCAGCGTAACTCTGTCTAGTTTTTATCTTTAATTCTTCATGCAATTAAAAGGAATACTCTCTTTTTTTATATAGGAAAAGAAAAAGAATACTCAACATTTCAAAAAGTTATTTTTGGTCATCGACTTTTTTTTTGTCAAAATTGGTCCTCCAGCGTAACTCTGTCTGGTTTTTTTTGTTAAATGCTGACGTGGAAGGTTTATGTGGTATACCCTCTCTCCTACGTGTCATATTTGGATGATATGACACCCTCTCTCACTCCAACTCAGCAAAACGACGTCGTTTTGCTGATTTGGAGTGAGAGAGAAGTGATGCAAAACGGCGTAGTTTTGTTGAATTGGAGTGAGAGAGGGTGTCATATCATCCAAATATGACACGTAGGAAAGAGAGTGTGCCACATAAGCCTTCCACATCAGCATTTAACAAAAAAAAACCAAACAGAGTTACGCTGGAGGACCAATTTTGACCTAAAAAAAAAGTTGAGGATCAATATTAAACTTCATGCAAACGTTGAGGACCAAAAGAGTAATTTGACCTATAAATAGATGTAGTTGTATGTTTAGTTGCAAAATACCATAGTTGAAAATGTTAAGTATTAAGTTGTGATTGGGACGTCTGAGATTTTTTGATGTAGTGTCTTTGTATGTCATGAATTATAATGACTTTATACTTGTAATTTAGAAAGAATTGAGATGTAAGTGCGTTTGTTAGTAATATATGGGGACGAAAACGAAATGAAAAAGTAGGTAGGGTTCACGTTTGAAAAATGGGCTACACCGTCAGCTATTTTCCCAATTTTGTTTACAGGAATTGTGCACAATTTTAAAAAAAAATTAAAATACAAAATGTTTATTTTATCATTTAATTTGACACAATCATAAGATCATTTTTTTAATATTTTAATATAAGGGGTAAAATGGTAATTTTAATATATTCTCGTTCCATTTCTATTCCCAAATTTTTACTATCAAATACAACAAACACATTCACATTCCCTTTCTACGTAAAGAACGTGCCATACTGGCAAGACTTTGAATATATGAGTTTGCATTTAGTGTTTGCTTTGAAGATACAGTTTACAAGTTTTATTTAAGTCAAATTTAATTGCAGTAGCCAAAACACCTTGCTGAACATTAGAAATTTAGATTGTTAGAATATTTTCATTACTTTTATCATAATTGTTACATGTAAATTTTGTTAATCATCTACAACACATAATTATTATCATTACACAACAAATGTATCAGTATCCAGATTCAGCAATTTGCCAACCATATGATATATTAGAGGAAATGCTAATTTTGTTAGAACTAATAACCATTAACCACAAAGAAGCTAGCTTGATAATATTAATATTAGAGGAAGTGATAGTTTTTTCAATTCTAGCAGGTATTAGAAACTTATTTTTGCCTAATTTAACTTTCATATTCACTTTTCAATGTCTTTAAGCTAAAAAAAAATAATTGATAAACCAATGTTAAGCTTCCACTTACTCTAGGACAAACTCCAAAATTCACACAGCAAAGGCTACAAACTCCCTGTATTCGAAAAATAAGAAACTATTTTGATGAATCCAGAGGGATTGTCATGTCATCTTACTAATTAAACAAAGAATCATTCAGCAGTTTCTGTGATGCAAGTAAATTAGTACCTTGTCTATATTGGCTTATGAAAAATTATTCCACATAAAATATTAAGAACATTCTACATCAGCGATAAAAGGAGACTATTTAATAAGAACTACTCCATTGATTAAACAAATACCAATGCAAGTCTTTCTTTATACATGATGCATATGCCTGATACAGATAAGCTTCGTTCTACAATGTTACTTAAAGAAGATTTCTTTTTTAATACCTTTTCTTTTGCATAGCAGAAAAAACAGTTATTACAAAGGTTCAAGAACATACCAACCTATATTCAAACTAGAGTAAAGCGGAAAAGACTAGTTCTTGGTCCTTAACAGCAAGATGATAAATCAGAGAGAGAAGGGAGAAAGAAAGAACACAGAGAGAATGAGGAGAATGAATTCTGACTATTCATTCCACCAAAAATTAGAGTAGTGCTGAGAGTATTTACAGAGAGATACCTGAGATAACAACTACTCCCAAAAACAGTTACAACTGAAAAACAGAAACTGCATAACTAATTACAACAAAAACCTATTGTAAGCCTTTTTAATAACAGTAGGCTTAACAGAAAACATCCCAACAGAATAACAAAACAGAATTAGTACCATATCATAACAAGGGGGGAGAATACAAGTTTTAAGCAGCAGCAACTGCTCCATCGCTCATGGAAACAATGTCCTCTATAATGGCACCATATTCAGTGTTGGGACTGGTATCACCTCTGAGTTGACTGGTGAGATGAAGGAGGAGGTCCAATGGTGGGGGCGAAGGAGTTCAAGGGTTCTATGGATGCATTTGGACGCGAAGGTGGGGATGTTTTGGGTCCAATGGTCAACCAGAACAATGACAGGTCTGAACAGGTGATGGTCTTGGATTGAGATGATGACAATCTTCTTCCTAACAGAATGGAGTTTCTTCCAGCAACACCAGAACTTTGTAGAGGCCACAGGGATGATTCGTTTGGCAATATCAGCAGTGTTGAAGATAGGATCCATCTAAACCATGGCAAAGCAGTAGATAAATCATCAAATCATGACAGTGGCGATAATTATTTTTTATAAAGAACAAATGTGGAAATTACACACAAGAGGCTCAGCATTCCTTTTAGTAAAATAGAAAAAACTAAAAAAGAAAAGAAAAGCAACACATAATCAAATTTATTTTAAAAAAATTCAAACAATAATTACAATCTCTAGTTCAGATTAAACTTGATAATGGTCTCAAGCCTCAACCAGATAGTTAACTCAAACTTGTTTTTATTAGATGGCATCATTACAATATTTTCATAAACTCATTTGGTAAGCAAAGTGCTAAGCTACGATCTCATGAAAAATTAGTTTTAATATAACATTATAACTGTTCTTAACATGCTCTAATTTCAAAGTACTGCCTCAAGCAACTTAATTGTAACCTAAACTTTCTCTAATCATGGCAGAAACAGAACAGTATTATCCTGCCAGGGAAGAACATCATGATAATTGCAAAGAGACGGTGTACAGGGTAAGCCAATATGGATAATGAACATAAGATATGGTAGGAATTACATGATAGAAACTAAACAAAGGTTTATGAGCTATGACTTGAGAGGGAACAAATCAAAATTAAGTTCTGCAGCAAAGGCTGCATTGCAATATCAGGAATGCTTTTATAAAGAAACCTTAAGCCTAATTTCACTCATAATATGCAGCTTAAAGTTCCCAAATGAAACTTCAAACTTTCATCACCCATGTCCTCAATCAGATGGCTTAATATCCAAGGGCACATTAAGCTGGACAATAATATAACTTGGGCTTGAAATCTATGAGGAAAAAAAAAGGTTCTGCACACACAATTCAGGTACATAAGATTCCAAGAATTATAATCAACAAACTAATATCAATACAGAAGTTTCGACTGGATGGAAGCTGGATGAAAACCAAAAGTTATAACATTCAGAAAGAAATTTAGAACTGATGCAGCTGGAAAATGGTGGATAAGGTAGAAAGAGTTAACGTTAACATATAGAAAGCAAATATGCAAATATGGTAAGTCTGACCAAGTGTTGATGAAAAACTAGACCTCTTTTTCCCAGACCCTCCTTCGCCCATTCAAATTCTTTACATCACCAAACGCTGAAGATGAACAGCAGCACCGCACTAGGCTTGCATGTCAGCTGCCAAATTGAATTATCTCTTGATGTGTCAATTAACAGCTCAAGTCCTTGACAATCTTCAACAGCCACCCTCAGAGGTTCTCAATTGTTACAAAATTTTCTGATATAAATTATTTATAAAGAAAGTAATAACAAATAACAATAGATTCAGGCTTAATTGATAATACCTACAATAACTGAACAACCGTAAGAAATTTCTGAGAAAATAAAAAAGCCACTCAGAAATGGCATAGGACAGCCACGATGTAATGCAAAAGTTAACTAGGCTAGGAAATATTGTGTACTCATCATTTTCTGTTCTCTTTTTTAATCCAGACTAATCTGATGCTATAGGACAGCCACGATGTGATGCAAAAATTGATGCTGAAAGCCAACTTTTTTGTATTGGCTAACCTATCATTTGATAAACAAAAAGAAACAAGGTAAAATGTTTCTCTCTCAAAGATGCCCATAAGGTATTTGATAATAGAAATCACTTATTTGAAACAAAATTGTAACATTATATTGACATTATTTTTAACTTTCCACTTGAAGGAACTGAAATATCATACAAATCAGTTCCATAAATAACAAAAGGCAAGAACAAAACTGGCGTACTGTAGACAATAAAACATATTCAAAACTTGAGCAACGTCACTCTCACTTTTTCATGTTGAGCAACCTGTCCAATAATTATTGAAGGGTGAGAGGGATTAATCAACAACTAAAAGCAAGGAAAAGAACTCTAAAAAATGAACTCACCGATTATCAAAAAAAAAAATGAACTCATTGCGTCAAGAACACCACTCTCTAGCATTCTGGAACATGCGCAACCATGGACTAGGCCCCTTCCTGTCCACATCCCATTGCTTCGGATACCATGGGAATTGCCACATTAAGAGGCAACGCTCTGGATGAGGCATCATGGCAAGATGACGCCCATCAGGAGAACAAATAGCTGCAACCCCTAAAGGAGAACCATTCACATTGAAAGGATATATCTCTGTTGGATTGCCACCATCATCACAGTATCTTACAGGAGCTAACTCTGAATGAACAATACGATCCAGCACACCTTCATCTGGGAAATATGCTTTTCCCTCGCCATGAGCAGCCCATACCCCAAGTGTACTGCCCTCCATACCTTTAAACATTATAGCTGGTGAGTCTTTTATAGTCACACTTGTAAAGCGGCACTCAAACCGCCCAGACTCATTGTGAATGAACCTTGGTTGTGATAGGTCCCCACCAGCACCTAGAACACCTCCAACTTTTGGCCCAGGTACCCATCCCAGCAAAGCCATTAGTTGACAACCATTGCAAACCCCAAGACTGAAAGTGTCCGGACGATTGTAAAACTCTTGAAATTGCTTTATAATGGGCTCATTGAATCTTATAGAAGCAGACCATCCTTTGGCAGAATCAAGCACATCAGCATAGCTAAATCCACCAACAAACACAATTCCACGGAACTCCTGCAATGAGATTACCCCATTAAGAAGGTCTGACATGGCAACATCCCATGGTTCAAAACCAGCAGCATAAAATGCTGCAGCCATTTCTCTATCTCCGTTGCTGCCTTCTTCTCTAATCACAGCAACTTTTGGTTTTGCAGTTGCAGACATGTACTTTCTATCAGTGAAGGAAGGAGAAAATGACAGTTTCCATGAAGGGGCATATCGATGTTTTAATCCTTCTCTCTCCATATCAACACAAGATGCCAATCTTTGATACTTTTCCAGCTGAAAACTGGGTTCTTCCCACATATCCCTGAGGATAGAAGTTTTCTCTTCTAAATGAGTCACCCCATCAACCTTAACTGCTATCAATGGAGCAGAAGTGACTTGTCCTATGATCTCACCAATAACACCTGCATGGTTCAACTTATCCATCACAGTATCCAAATTTTTCTTGCTTACCTCAACAATTAAACCAAGCTCTTCTGCATAGAGTGTTTGGAAAAGGCCATTCCCTTTGGAATTTAAGTCCAAGATAAACCCACAATTCCCAGCAAATGCCATCTCCAAGGCACTAACCAACAACCCACCATCACTTATGTCATGACCAGAAGATATCAGTTCATCTGTAAGAAGGTCTTGGACAGCCTCAAAAGCCTTTTTAAAATAAGGAACATCATCAAGATCAGGGCACTGATCCCCAATTTGGTCAAAAGCCTGGGCAAGAGCAGATCCACCTAATCGCTTCTTTCCCTTTGCCAGATCAATATGAAGCAAAATACCATCATCTTCAAGTTTCAAGTCTGGTGTCACTGTTTTTGTAATATCAGGACAAGTGACATAAACACTGATTACAAGGTTTCCTGGAGCCTTGACAACTTCACCTCCAGCATGGGCAGCCATAGAAAGGCTATCCTTCCCTCCATCAATAGCAATACCGAGTTCAATCATTGCTTCTGATAAAGATATAGCAGCATCATACATGAAAGCTCCTTCACCATCAAGCTTGGCAGCATACATCCAATTACCGCTTGCTTTAACATCAGATAGGGAAGTGACTTTTGCCCATACAAGATTAGTGAGTGCTTCACCAACAGCCAATCTTGCCATTGCTTTGGGGTCTATCAAACCTTTGATTGGTTGCTCTCCAATGGCACATGCACCTCCAGTCACATCAGTAAAAGTCTGAGCAATAACTGCAACATCAGCAAGAGGAATCTGTAGAGGGCCAACCGTTTGTTGTTGTGCCACAAGACCAGTAACACACCTATCAACTTTTGTTGTCAAGAACCGTTTTGAGCAGACAGATGGTAAACTCAATACCCTTTTCAAAGAATCTATTACTGTGACCTGTGAGGCTAGATCAAATGGATCTCTCTCATAAACAACCCGGTTAAATTTAAAAGATTTCTGAGGCATGTCACCAAGTACTTTCTCTAGTTCAAGATCCACAGCAGGGGGAGGTGGAGGAAGTCCATTCGAAATACACTTCTGAGTTGCTAAGTTGTCAACTAAAGTAACACGTCCATCACCACTAATAGTTCCAATCACAGCCATTGAAACCTTTTCCCTGGTACAGATTGATTGTAAAAGGTTGTGACTTTCAGGCTTAACCAAGATTGCATCCTGCTCTTGATATTCTGCACCCCAAATTTCTAAAACAGACATTGTGTGATCACCAACCACTATTGCTCGGATATCTATTTCAGCACCCTTTGGGTATATAATTTCCTTCACAACATTGCAATTCCCACCAGCCCCCTGATCATGAATGCTGATAATTGGATTTTTATCCCCCATCTCAATACAGGCACGAACAAGACGATACAATTTTTGAGCCATCTCAGCATCTCCACGTTGCACAGCATTGAAATCAAGCTCTGCATCATTTTGACCACTGACCATGCTTGAGGCAGCCCCACCTCCCATCCCAATACGATAGGCAGGGCCTCCAATCTTAACAACTAACATTCCTATGTCAGGCTCTCCCTTTGATATATGGATGTGGTCAATTTGGCCAATACCTCCACTAAACATAATTGGCTTCAACCATTCCCGCCTTTCCCCACTAGGAAGTCTCATTCCAAAAGTTCTACAAAAGCCCTGAATCAATGGCTCTCCAAATTTGTTGCCATAGTCAGATGCACCATTACTAGAATCTAGGAGGATCTGCAAAGGGGATGCTAAATTAGATGGATAATTAAAGGATGAATCTTCCCATGGAGCATAAGACCCTGGGATGTGGAGATTTCCAACACAATAACCAGCAGTAGCTGCTTGGACAAAAGAACCCCTTCCTGTTGCATGTGTATCCCTAATTCGACCTCCTGCACCCGTCTCTGCGCCAGGATAAGGTGCCACTGCACATGGAAAATTATGTGTTTCAGCAGTAAATAAGATATCTAGCTCACGTGCTATAGTGTCCAATGGACAAGTTGAACCAGGCTGCACAGGCCGCAACTGCTTCACTTGGAAACCCCTTATTGCACTAGAGTTATCCTTAAATCCAATAACTGAATTATTTGGATTAGCTTGTAAAGTGCTTTTCACAATCTGCATTAGAGTCCTATTCATGAGTTGTCCATCAATGAAAATTTTCCCGGTAAAAAACCAGTGCCTGCTATGCTCACTGTTTGACTGTGCAATATCAAATAATTCAACATTTGTTGGATCACGCTTAATATCCTCTCTGAAAAGTTTAGTATAGTATTGTAGATCCTGGTCATCAAAGGATAATCCCATTTCCTGATTAATTTCTTCTAATGCTTTTTGCCCCTTTTTCATGACAGGTATATAACGGACTTCCTCTGGAACTACAGTGGTCTGAAAGGATGTTAGCTTCTGAGTATAAATACATTCAGTCATTCTATCATGTACCATTGCTGCAAACTCATTAATCTGATAATCGTGCAATTCACCCTTGGTGTACAACAAGTACCTCCTTGAACGTTCCAAACGTGTCACCTCTGTTAATCCACATGCTCGGCAAATTGCAACAGCATTAGTAGACCATGCTGTGGTAAATGACAACCTAGGGCCAACCTCTATTATAACAGTGCTCAAACCTTCTTTACCCTTTTTCTCAAGAAAGCTCTCAGTTCCCAAATTATCAGGTTCATATGTTTCTTGAAGAAGCCATTTCAGGATAGAAATCTTTTCATTTGGAAATTGTGAATCGAGCCCAATATTGAAACATTGCTCTGTTTGCAAATCCACAATCTGATCTGAGATTTTTATTTGAACATCCTTGAGAAGTTCAGCAGCCGCACTTCTTTGAATCAATGGGACCCGATAAAAATGCAAAACTTCCAAGGCAGGCTTCTCAACCAAACTGGACTGCTCATATACTAAACTACTTACACCCCCGGAAACCACAGCTCCAGAATTTGTTCGAGCACGACACCTCAAAGATAAGGCTTTTCTAGTTGAACCCAGAACCTGACTTCTCCGTGAAACCGTACCCCAAAGCAAATGACTCCTCTGCCTTTGAGATTTTTTCACTAAAAACAGACTTTGTCTGCAGGTACCCTGAAACCAGCATACAATACATAAAACATATAAACACAATAGCATTAAAAATTTATGAAGATTAAATATATACAGCAGAAACAAAACCCAGAAAACTCTGATCAATTGATCGATGAGAAACAGTAAAGAAACATTTTTTTAAAGTCATACAAACAATTGCCAAATATTTTACAACCGTAACATGATGTTTCAGAAGCTCCCAACAAAACTAAAGGTCGAAATTAGTATATCTATCATATGATGCTATTAGCTTATTGTGATTGTGGGAATTTAAAAAAAGAAAGAAGCAAAAGCAAACCTGAAGGAATTCGGCCACCCCAATTTCCCTAGCAGCCGTCATGTCCTTAATCCGTAGAAAACGCACACTGAAAAGCACGCACCAGGTAACTTCCCTTCTCCTACAAGCACTCGCAGAGTCTCCGAAAAAACTCCATTAACGAAGAAAACAAAACCATTCAGAAGTCATCAAAATCACGTATAGCATACGGCATACACTCATGAACTTGTAGTCGCAAATGATGCATACCTGAGGTCGAACGTTAGAAGGCCGTTTCACAGTCAGCAGTCACACTGTACAGAGTAATACGAAAAAACAGAGTGGAAGAGAGGTTGGGAATTAGGTCAAGGTTTTTCTTTCTCTCTCTCTGAAATCTTACTTACATTATTTAAAAGATAATAAGAATAAGAAATAAGTAATGTTTTTGTTTTTAACTGAGAATACGAATCATATTGATACAAGGAAATTAAACTTCCTATAAAACTAAAAAAAAATATCTAAACTACAAGTAAACTAATTATAAAGGACAAAAAAAAGTTAACTAATTATAACCATAATCATATTGAAGAATTTTAATATTAATGTACAAATGGCTTTTAATCTACTTTTCTTGAATTTTGGCTCCTTTAATCTTGTTAAAAGAAAACATAATTATTTACCTAAAAATGTTAAAACGAACATTTTTTCTGTACTGTTAAAATAAAACTATAAACCAAAAATAGCATTCAAAAAAAGTAAACCAATAATAAAAATAAAAATAATAAAATGATATTAAAATAGTGTAGATAAAATAGGAGACATTGGATAAGTTGAGATTTTAAAATTTTTTTAAGTTGTCTTTATATATATTTTTTATTTTCTAAACCAATTAAAAGTTAGTATTGGATTAACTTTATGAATCTTAAGAAATTCTAACTTTAGAGGATTTAAGATGTTGTAATTTAACATGAATATAACTATGTAAATATATAACCCGCCATATATCAACTCCTAATAAAAACTTACCAAGTTTCACCATGATGTGTAGGCAATCAAATTACCGCAATGCAAAAAAAAAACAATTGATTGATTTTTTTAAATTTTAAAAGAATTAAATAAATTATATTTTTCGTTTAAAATACATAAAAACTCTTCTAAAATCATAGAAATATCCAAAATAATTTATATATATATAAAAGTTTTTAAAATCATATGAAAATAAGATAATATTAATATCTCTTACACAATTTATAAAATGTAATTTATTTTCATTATCTTATCTTTTTGTATTTTAAATTCCAAAATATATTTTTACAAACCTAATAATCCAATATCTCCCCTCCTTTATATTTTAAACTTGCTCATCGACAGGTTCAAAATCAATTGTATGTATGTACATGTGTGTATACATCTACTAAAATTTAATTACACATATATTTATATTTCATTAATTAATTTTTCTAAATTACATATACTAATTCACCTATATGTTTGTCTTTCAACCCCTTGGTCGAGATTAGCTCAGGTATATTTTTCCTTTCTAAAATCTATTGTTTTCTTAGTATGTATTTACAATATTATATATATCTTTTCTAATAATTAAAATAATTTATATATATATATATATATATCATATATTATATAAGAGATATTAATATTACCTTATTAGTAATTTGATAGATAAGAATATTTTATATGATTTTACAAAACTTCACATATCCTTTATAATATTTTGGGGTATTTTTATAATTTTTTAACAATTGGGATGTTTCTATAGTTTTATAACTTTTAAAGGAGTTTTTATGTATTTTAAACAAGAAGTATACTTTATTTAATTTTTTAAAATCAGATTGCCATAAAATCAACCACTTTTTTTTAAAAACATTGTGGGGTTTTTATTGTCTATCTTCTATATATATATATATATAATTGTGAGGCTTTGTAAAACCTATTGAGAATAAACATCTAATAATTTAATGTAAAATTACATTAACTTGGGCCCAATCAACACCCATACAAAAAGCACCAAGAGCTTTTTTTAATGCTTTGAATAATTCGTCCTTTAATTTGGTGGTGCTCTGAACATTTTATATGCATCTGATTCTTTAGATTGATCATATATCATATATATATATATATGCCCACCTCACTTTTTATGATTGTTTGGTTCTTCTTCTTTTGGGGGGTTGGATTCTACAAAATATACAATCAAATCAATAGTAAATTACATTCTATTTTCTTAAGAAATATAAATATTATACAATCAATCTTATCTCCTTTGCCAAAACACTCTTATAATTATTATTTATGAAATACAAATTACAGATATTATAGCTTGAAGTGGTTGGGGAATGGGGATTGTATTTGCTGGGAATTGGGATCCAATTAGTGTTAAAAATACAAGCAGAATGGGATCATATATTGTACAACATAGAAAAATAAATAAAATAAAATCTACTTATGTGTCACACTCTCTCATTACTTTTTTTATACTGAGCAATATATGATCCAATCTCAAATACAAGTATTCGCACCATCTCCTATTCTTCGAATTAGCCCTTTCTTTAAAACCTCCACACCCTTGATCATGCTTCGCCAAGTAAGATGAATTATATCCAACCCCTGCTACCATAAAGTATTTAGCCTTGAGAGTTCTATTCAAAAGCCTATCTGGGAATTGCATGAGGGAATGTCAGGCAGAAGCATATTTGGGATGGTTTGAGAAGTAGTAAGGTGAGCTTCAGCTTCCCTGTGAAGAGGGAAGCTTCCTTCCTTCATGATAGGGAAAAAAGTAGAGGGAAGGTGATGTGACTTGTGAGGTTTAAATATCAAAATACCTTTAAAAATTTGTGGCTTTGAAAAAAGTAAGGGCAAAAAAGGTTTTTTATACTTTTATCCTTTATTTCTTTATCTTCTTCCCACCATACCAAACAATATTACTTTTACATTCCCCTTCCATTTCTCTGCATACCAAACATACTTTTTATCACTTACTTCCACTTCCATTTTCACTTTTCACTAAAACACTCACTAAATACCAAACCGCCACTTAGGTAAAATTTTCCACGTCCCTAAAACCCATCCATCCACAAACTATTGTTCTAGATCTAGTGGTCAACAAATGGTAGATAGTGTTCATAATTCCCAGAGATCATACATATTGAACAAAAGTAATGTTATTTGGTATGATAAAAAAAATAAATAAACGAAATACAAAAGTATGAAATACCTACAAAATAAATATTCATAAAGCTTGTAATAAAATTCCATGATTTTTTCTGCAAACTATTATTCAATTAATGAATTTTTTTTTTCATGAAATTAATGAATTTTTCAAAGCACATAATTCACCTCATCATGTACAGTTAATTACTTCCAAATGGGAGTCAAGCAAAGTGACCCCTCTCCTTACTTATTCCTACTTTGTGCCAATGTTTAATTGTGCTTGTTAAAACTAATTTTCCATCTCTTAAGATTTTAATTTTAATTCTAATGTTTTAAGTCTATCTATTATTTTTATTAATGGATGCAATTTTTCAACCACTTATAAATGAAACAAAAGTGAAATCATTTTATTCTAATTATGTTTAAAGTTTAGATGAAGTCAAGATGTTTAAAAAACTATTTATAAAAAAATGTTTTAAAAAACTATTTCATATATATTCTTTATTTTGTTATTTGAAATTTATAAATTAAGAATATAAAAAAAAAGTTTTGAAGGTGTTTGAAAATTAACTTACAATCATATTTTAGTAAGATTAATCTTAAGTAAACTTTATATTCCATTCTATCATTAATAGTGATGTATACCCATAATATTTAAATTGAAACAAATTATATTAAAAAACTGTTCAAAAGATATTTTCGAAAAGAGTGATTCATATAGGCTTGAGTTTATGTATTTTGACATAAGCTTTCTATATGTCATCTTTTAATAGGCTCTCTAAAAAAAATCCAT
This sequence comes from Senna tora, assembly GCA_014851425.1. Taxonomy (NCBI): domain Eukaryota; kingdom Viridiplantae; phylum Streptophyta; class Magnoliopsida; order Fabales; family Fabaceae; genus Senna; species Senna tora. Next base: position 11,122,097 of record CM026264.1, read on the forward strand.
TATATACAATGTAGATAATTAAAACCCCAAAATACTTCAAAGAGATATAAAATTAAATAAATTGTATTTTTTTATTAAAAATACATAAAACTTTTCTCAAAAGTTATAAAATTATACAATTACCCAATTTTCAAAAAATATTTATAGAAAAACTCAAAAAATATATTTACAAATCTAATATAATATTAATATCTTTTATACAATTTAAAAAATATAAAAGAGATTTGAAGTACTTTATCTCTTTACATTTTAAATTCCAAAACATATATTTCCGGCCATACATTTACAAGTGTCTCATCAAAATTAACTTCACTATCCATCCATGCAGATAATTGTGAATTTTCAGTAGCCATCTTAAAAGAATTATAAAAAAATATAATGAGTATAGTATATTTTACATATATGTTAAATAAATTATAATAGTCTTGTAAATAAAAAAATTCGAGTGAAAAATTGCATACCTTAGATATTGAAGAGCCAAGAGTATTTGATATTTTTTAATGCTTACTTGTAAATAATTAATGTGAGAAAGAAGAGAGTACTGGGTTGCTCTTGCTTTTAGAGGAGGGAGAAATTAGATTATTAGGTTTGTATATATTTAAAATTTAAAATATAAAAAAAGGAAATTTCAATCTCTTATTCTTTTTAAATTGTATAAAATATATTAATATTAATTTATTTTCATTTGATTTAAAAAAATTTACATATCTCTTCTAATTGTTTTTGGGATGTTTCTATAAATATTTTTTGAAAATTGCATAATTTTATACTTTTAATAAAATTTTTATGTATTTTAAACAAAAAATATAATTTATTTAATTTTTGAGGTGATGTACTGTAGAATACTCCACTCTTTAGAGTATTTTGGAGTTTTAATTATCCATATTGTATATAATAATAATTTTTTTAAAGAACTTATTAATAAGTAACATATGACGAGTTTATATAAAAATACATGAACCTAAACTTATATAATCATCATTCTTTCATTTCCTTTCCCTCACCAAAATTCTAGGAATTAAATGGGCCTACAGTGAAAAAGTTTTTTTTTAAAAAAAAAACCTTACAAAAAAAAAAGAATTTTGGCACCAACCATTGCCGTTTGAATTTTGACTGACATTTTCAAATTGCAATATCCTCACTTTTCCTTCTGATGGGTACGACGCCGTTTCGAACCTCTTCCCCCTCACTCCTCAGGCTCAGATATTATTTCTTATTTTAGAAGGCGCCTCTGCGATACCACCATTATTTTTCTCTCGTCCCATTCCCTTCTTCATTATTTTTTCTTCAGTTCCGAGGAATTTCAATTTATTAATAATGAAATTCATCAACCGAGAAAATTTGCTGAGGCAAAACACGACAGTGTATTAGGGTCGTCGAACGAAGAGAGATCACCAGAAAAAGAGCAGGAAAAACTGAAAAAGTGCGTGCCCTCGTTCTCACAAACTCTTTTTTTCTTTTTCCCCTTTTAACGTTTGAGAATTAGCTATTTGGGGTCTCTTCGCCTTCTGATTTTCTCGGTGACAAAAAAACCCTGCCTCTGAGTCCACGATCCGATGTCCACACAAGGGCAGGGAGGGATTGACCTAGCGTTGCTGGATGATATAATCAAACGGCTCACAGAAGTCCGATTAGCCAGACCTGGGAAGCAGGTTCAGCTCTCCGAGTCCGAGATCAAGCAGCTCTGTGTTGCCGCCAGAGACATTTTTCTTCAGCAGCCCGTTTTGCTCGAGCTCGAAGCTCCCATCAAGATTTGCGGTACATTTCATGCGTTTCCTTGAAAACCCAGATTACTTTTTCCTGTTATTTAGTTCTTGTGTGCTACATTTCAGTTATTTGTTTAGATTAAAAAAATGCGTTATTTAGTTTGATGTATATAGATGGGTTCTTGGGGCAGTTCCAAAAACTAAAAGGGATAGGATGTCGTTCGCTTACCGGTTGTCGCTAGCACTCAGATGGGACATTGTTAGGATAAATTGATTGATTTTAAGAAGTGGTTATTTTCAACACTTGTCCTTTGTTGGTTAGAAGCTAGAAGCTTTTAGGGGTAATGTGAAGAGCGGAGGGGCAGGAGGGAAAATTAGCTGATGCTTCTAGTCATGAAGCTCACTCTTTCTAAACAAGAAATTATGATGCATACAGTTCTTTGCTAGTTTTTTTATTAGTAGTATGCTATGATCACAGACATTGACACCGATACAAGACATGATTATGCTATACGGTGTATTTTTAAACTCTCTATTAGAGATATAGTAAGAAAATAACTGGCATTATTTTATATTTCAAGTAACTTATACTATTATTTTCAGACTCAACTCTACTAAATCAAAGTTCTTACTTTATATTATTTAAATTACCTTTTCAATAAAAACAACTAGGAAAGAACTGTAATTATCTCATTATAATGAGTTTTTCATTCATTTTTTGTCTTTTCCTTGTTTTTGGATCATTCTATGCTTAACAAGAATCACCTATGTTTAGCACGTATCCAACTGCATTTGGTCTGTGTCCGAGCCAAAAAAATAACAATTTTTAAAAATTTTGACACACCTATTATACATGTGTCAAAAGCATGTCGTGGCGGCGTCAGCGTCGGCATCGGCGTCATGCTTTAGTTTATATGCTGTCAAGTTTGTCTATTTCTTCTACAATAACAAACTAGAACTCCTATTTTGCAGAGCAATTCTTGTGTACGTACAATGTACATACAATAAAGAGTGATGGAGGGTAGAGACTAAATCCTTACAATGGGTTAAGTATTTCATCTCTACCCTTTATTACCCTTCATTGTATGTACATATAGTGTAGGGTAGAAATTTTCTATTTTGCATTGCATACACAAGTTGTGCTGATAATGCGTAAACACAGGTTACTATTACTCTCAGAACTTATTATAACTTAATGTTTATTGTTTTCTACAAAAATGTGGAAATGCATACTCCAAGATAGGAAATTTTTATTTCAGCTCACCAGCTATGAAAGTTAAACAGTCTCAGAAGGGCATATAAAACATGCATGGCTGCAAGATTTTTTTACGGGTGGACCAGAAGGGGGGGGGGGGGGGGGAGGATGTGGCGTTGGGGGTGGGGATTGTGGTCTCTTTTACTGATGTTTGGGTATGAAAGTCAAACAGTCTATATTGCATGTACTCTTTTCTGCTATGTTTAAATCTGTCATGCTTTCTCAGGTGACGTCCATGGGCAGTACAGTGACTTGTTAAGGCTCTTTGAGTATGGAGGATTCCCTCCTAGTGCCAATTATTTATTCTTAGGAGATTATGTGGATCGTGGAAAGCAGAGCTTAGAGACCATTTGCCTTTTGCTTGCTTATAAAATCAAATATCCTGAGAACTTTTTCCTTTTGAGGGGAAATCATGAGTGTGCTTCCATTAATAGGATATATGGATTTTATGATGAATGTAAGCGACGGTTTAATGTGAGGCTTTGGAAGGCCTTCACAGAATGTTTTAACTGCCTTCCTGTGGCAGCCTTAATAGATGACAAAATATTGTGCATGCATGGTGGTCTTTCGCCTGACCTAACAAACCTGGACCAAATTAGAAATCTACCTCGTCCAACTGTTATTCCAGATACTGGCTTGCTTTGTGATTTGCTTTGGTCTGATCCTGGTAGAGATGTGAAGGGATGGGGCATGAATGATAGAGGAGTCTCATACACCTTCGGACCTGATAAGGTTGCTGAATTTTTGAACAAGCATGACTTGGATCTTGTCTGTCGTGCCCATCAGGTCATTTTCTTGCTTTTGTCTTCCTCTCCTCATTTCATCCCCCTTCCCAAGGGAAAGAATTAACTGTCGGTGTTTTCTAGAAACTGACTTTATAATGTTGCTATAGGTTGTAGAGGATGGGTATGAATTCTTTGCCGACAGGCAACTTGTTACAATATTTTCTGCTCCCAACTACTGTGGTGAATTTGACAATGCTGGTGCCATGATGAGTGTGGATGAAAACTTGATGTGCTCCTTCCAGATTCTTAAACCTGCAGAGAAAAAAGCAAAGTTTATGATGACAAACAAAATGTGATTGTTGGCAAATCCCTATTTCTCAATTGACCAAGGTCTGGTTATTATCACGGAGACATTCTTGCAAAGACCCAGTTTTTGCATTGAAACAATTAGTATGAGAAATTCTGCATAGTGGGACTTAAATCTGAAAATGTATAATTAACTAAATCAAGTAAACAAACTAGATTGTACACCATGTATGACCTTGAATTTTCCTTATTGATTTTGTTATTGGGTGGTATTGAAAGTATGCTCATTGTTCATACATCTCCATAATGCACTAGATAACTTTTGAAATTGTTGCTCTAGTTGTATGGTATAGCTGTAGATCTGAAAAATGGTAGACCGTTTGTTTTCTTAATAGGATTGGCAATTTGGCATTGATTACCTGTCAAAAGTATCTTTCTAATCCGAGGACCATCTGTAAACTCTATTTAATAATATATCCTAGTTGCATCGATTGAATTTTGTTTGATGAATGATCAATGTAAAGATAAAGTCTTGATTTATAGTGTTGTTCCTTCCTTCTTGATGTCAAAGTATTTTGGTCATCCTTTGAATTTTCTGACTGATCTGGTTCTTTGTACATGAGTGTAGAAAAGTTCTCCCGTGGCTTGATTCTTTTTTAAAGCGAAAATTTGTGCTGTATCAATGCAGTGCATTTAGATGACCTTTCTCATAGGCCATAGCTCACTAGTATAGTACAGATATGGAAATTCGCGTTTTTTGGTTGTGCTGGGATGGGTTTGGAATTGGAAACGAGAGCAGTTTGGTAATGGCTGAAACTAAGATCAATAACAAGTAATTTTCTGGCAGCAGAATTGGTGTCCAGTGAGGGAGTGGTAATGCTTCTTTTCATGAACTATAAGAAATATTGAAGCTGTTAGGCTTTAAGGGTCATGAAATTATACTCTATATAGGCATACAAAGTGGTAACCTAATAAAGAGATGGGTGGCATTGTTGACTAGCAGAAACACTTGTTTTAATTTAACTGTTTTTTCTCAGCTACGGCAAGGTCAATATAGCAGAGGAGCATGGCTTTCCTTGATTAGTCTCTTTTATTTCTTGATGCCTGTTGATACAACAACAACACACAAAGCTTTTTCTACTATATGGATCAAGCAATGTCATCATATCAACGTGTTCTATCTTGACTCATTTCTATGGTTTTCTTGATGACTTCTGTTACATATCAATACACGGATCAGAATTATTTTTACTCTTTAATCCCTGATACTGTTTCCCTTGTGGATTTTTTGATCAATTTTATTTGTCAATTTGTCATACTTGGGCTAAAAAGAAGGAAAACAATAGTTGTCATCCTTTATATAGCATGTGTATACAAACACACACAAAGAAGGAGCTATTATCTTTTGTCTTAAATTTTTCTACAAATTATTCATAAGTGGATATTGCCAATCAAATTTTGTGGGCTGTGTCATCTCATTAAACTCCTGCTGATGTTTGGCTTGCTAGCTCCATGATGCTTTGACCCATTAAAGTACTTTGTGAATACATGATGTTGGAGTGGACATATAATATTGGTCCTTTTATCTTCATGGTTAATATATAATTGCATTTATATTTAAAAAATTTAAAACTGCTCCGTTTTGTAATGTTTTAAGAATAAGCTTTATAAAGGCTTCTCTATTTAATCCTTTTCTATGTGATATAATCATGGTTTTTTCCAAGAACTTTTCTAGTCTGAAATATTACTAGGTCAGGACTGTAGTATGTTTATTGATGTTCTGTTTCTTAGGTTGTCTGTTCTCACAGTATGGAATCCTCTAGTTGGTTTGAGCCCCTAATTTAAGAATGCCATAATAAATGTGCTTCATTTTCTTTGTTTTCATATTCAAGTTAGCCTTCATGTTCTGTTTGATTCTGATGAATTTATACTACTACATTAGAAGTTGTATCTTACTCTCTATTGTTTGTGTCTTTTTTTCCCAGTGCAGATGTCTTTAACTTTTAGTTGGTGTTATATCAGATGAGAATGTAGATTGCCTGCTTTGTTCTATCCATTCTGAGGAGATGATGACCAAATTTTTATGCTGAAATCCATGGTTGGATCGATGGATGTAAAGTGAAGATTTTTATCATCTCTTTCATATTTCTTGATTAAAATCGCTTCATGATACAATATGTACATATATTTGGTCTACGTGGACTATGGCTTCAACTTACAATGTTAATTTAGTCAATTTTATTGATATTTAAGATGCCATTGGTGGATGTTCTTTTTCTTTTGTTTTCTTGGAGGTTTGTAGCTAAAGACCAGGATGTTGGAATTTCTCATGTTGATGGATCAATACTATTGCTGTTTCCTTGTTAGGAATGATCTCTATATGTTACTTTGTTCTTGGGATGTGAAGGAAATTCATGTCATTTTTTTGGCATTACTGATGTATTGATTCTAATGTGATTTCCAAAAATTATGTTAAAATTGTTTTGTTTGTTCTGAATGTACCTAGGAATATTTATTGACACTCCTAATTATATTTCATTTATGTGTTTGGTTCAGTCACAATCTTCTTAGAAATCAACAACTTTTCAAATATATCCTTAATTATTTTTTTTATAAAATAAAAGAATATTAATGATGAAAGTATGGATTTTGGTAGTGGTAATTGTGGTGGTGCATAGTAATAATGGCAATAATGGTAATGGTTATGGCGGGGGTAGCCGCTACCACCACAGTAGTGACATAGGTGATGGTAATGGTGGGATTGATAAAATTTGTATCGGATGAGGTGGAGGTGGCTATGGTATCAATGATGCCAATAGAAGCAGTTATGGTGATACTAGAGAGTCCATTATAATAAATTTGATGATTAATTTTTTTAGGAAGACAATTTTTTTTAATAAAATTATATTCTCATTTTTTCAGCGGTCGAATCTGAAAAATAATAGTTTTATATTTGTTTCACACTGCATTGGTATAATTGCAGTCTTTTCACTTGTGTGAATGCAAATTTTTCTGTGAGAAAGAAAATTTAAAAAAAAATGAAATGTACCAAACATTTTCAAGAATGCAATATTCTTTCAAATAGTGTACCAAACATAACACTTGATATCTCATTAAAAATATATATTTTTAATTTGTATACCCAGCACCCTAAAATAACCAGAAATATTGGTTTGAATAAAAAGGAATTCAACATGAGACTGAAGATCTTTGGGAGGATATGGATTCCTTCAGCATAAGAAATAATTGTGTAAGAGGAAGCAATTACTTTTATGATTTGTTTCTGCCGTCATGTCATACCTAATGATTGAAGCAATGGCAAAAAAATATCTCACAGTCATCCACAATTAACCCAAGTAGAAGTTACTCATGAGTCAATATTGGTTTACATAATACACTTTAGTGCAATTTCCCATGAATTTTATATTATTATAATTTCTAACCTAATATACATATTAATTTGTCTCATCAAATGACATGGTATTGAAGAGTCGTGTGTTTTCATCAGTGATTCGATTGCAAATATATTACAATAGATTAACAGTTAAATAATATGAGGTATGTGGTTAGATTTAGGGGAAATGAATGGCTCACAATGTGACGAACTCAAAATAACGTAGGAGAGATGTCTATACTTAACATAAACGTAATTGGATAAAATTAATTTTAATAAAAAAATACTTGTGAAAAAAATAATAATAATATAAGGAGGCAAAACTGTGGCACAATATATTTTTTAATAAATTAAATTTAATATTTTTATAATTTAAAAATAAATTGATAGAAGTAAAATTTTTTAAGTACTCAAACAATAATTTACTTTAAAAAAAAATGGATGCAATGTGGTTAGACTTAAGTTAAATACATCTCCAGAGATGTTCAGTAATATGGTTGTACTGAATTTCAATACGTCTTTTCAATAAGTTGATCTCTAATTCATTCAATGTGAGTCTTTATTAATGTGAGTTTAATATTAAAAAATAGCTCTATATGATTGGAGGGATGTACCAGAATTCAATAGTACCGTAGTATATAACTTTTATCCCTCTTCATAGGATAAAATTTGATCTATATAGTTACAAAATTTATGGATAACATTATCTCAAACAAAATTTCCTCTAATAAAAAAAATTATCTAAAAGAAGAACACACATTTATCTACTTGAATTTCCTTCAATTTTACTTTTTCATAATTATATACTCAAAATAAATGTCAGCCTTTATTATAGTCTAGGAAATCTTTGGGAATTAAAGAAGTGCTGTAGAAGCAAGCCAACCCATAGTCTAATACCATGACTTCCACTATATACTCGCACATATAATGATTAGCTGCATATTCTTTTATGGAAAAAGCAATAAGAAAAAGAAGAAGAAGAAGTAAAAACAGCTAAAAGTAACTACACATGTGATAATTTGAAATTTAATTAAAGAGAAAGGTAATAATATATGGGTACACTCATTTTAGATCATTGATAGTTTGATACCATATAAAGGCGCTCACTTTCTACGTTTCTTTCGTTTAAATTTTTTTTCTTCCTCACCCAACCCTCTTTCTTTTTCTCTCTCTTTGTAGGGTTTCCAACCCCAAATCGGGATTTTTTTGTTCTATTTTTTCTTCTCTTCATCCCTCAAAGGTTTTCCTAGAATCATCACTGAACAATTCTGCTACTGAATTTGCGTGGAAAGGTTCGAGTTTGGTAATGGTGGTTTCCGAATTCTTTGTTGAAGTGGGATTGTGTAAAAGGAGCTGATAAATTTTGGGGATCCGTCAATGGCTTTGTTGGCGGCAAGTGGAGGTGATACTGTGAAGCTATTCGATTCCTCCGTCAAACCCGGGGATCCTTGCTCATTGAGTTACACTCCTTCTCCTGGTCTTCAAGTCAATTCAGTGAAGTGGAACCATACCAGTGAGTCAATCTGTGATCTCTTCCCTTTCCGGTGTATAGAATTTCTGGTGTTTTTCTTTGGAGGGTTTGCGTTTTTTTAGTAATTCTCCTTTGGAAAATTGATTTTCTTTTACTTGCGGATAGAGGGCGATATTGAAGTAGACATTGGTGTTTGACTTGGTTTGCGCTATATGATTTTTTGGGTTCCAGAAATTTACTATAGAGTTAATTTGAGCTATTGGTTCTATTTGCTTGGATACACTGGTATACATAAAAAGAAGATTTATTGTTTGAACTAACATTTTCTGTTCAGATTTGGTTGTGGCCAGTGCTGGAGATGATAAGAAGATCTCATTGTGGCGTACAAATGGGAATAGCATGGGTACCATTCCTGTGGCTGGTACTGATAGTGGAGATAACATTGAGGTAATTTCTGCTGTTGGGTGGAATACATTAGTGTCTTGTAAAGCTGAAACTAAAGTGAATTCTGAAATTACACAAACAAAAAAGGAACAACTCATTAGAAGAGTAATGGTGTAAAGTAATAAAGTATCTTAGTCAAATATTGTTTATGAACCTTAACATTTTCTGTTTTCTATCTGAAACTACAAACACCATAGTATTGCAAAAAAATTTAAGTAGCAAAATGCTTTCTTTTACCACTCTCCCAAAAAGATGAGGGAAAATAGCTTAATTATACTTCTGGCAACATTTTCTTTGTAGCTTTGTCTTTGATAAACTTGAAGTGTGTGAGAATAGGAACAGAAGTAAATTGATTTAGTTGTCCTCCTCTTTCATACCCATGTACTTCTTGAACTACTTGTTGATTGGAATATATGGAGGAATTGTACCTCACTTAATCACCACCGGTTGGACTCTATATCCTTACACTTTGTATCTGGAATTCTTGACATAACCTTTGTTAATATTTTTAAGAATGAAAAGACATTAACTTTACAAAATCTACTATGACCTTTAGTTCGACTAACAAAGCTTTGGCCTTTAAGAATAGAATTTATGCACGAGAAGCAATATTTTGTCAAAGTTGGCCTTCTGGATTTTCCAGAAACCTTACGGAAGCAGAGAAGCCTCTCTATAATCTGTATAATGCTAGTGCATTATGTCTTTTGCGGTGTACTAATTCCAACTTTTAAGAGCTATGAGATACAGAATTGTTGTTCTAGATTCCATACAGGCCTTGTATTGCAATTAAGAATGACTTAACTGCATCTTCAGATTCTTTGTGGTTGTTGAATTGTTTCCTTTAATTTTGCATTTACATGATCATAGTCACTCCATCGTGTCAGTGGTCCTGCAAGTAACTCAAGTTCTGTATAATCAAGCAATGATCTGTTCTTTCTTGGGTTAGATCATGCAATTAGGCAATATCATTTTTTCAGGAGTCCATAATGGCTATCAGCTTCAGTAACAAGGCATCCAGATACATTTGCTCTGGTGGAAGTGGTCAAGTAGTAAGGATATGGGATTTGCAAAGGAAGCGCTGTATTAAATGGCTGAGGGGTCATACTAATACCATTACAGGTGTAATGTACAATTGCAAAGATGAACACCTCGCTTCTATCAGCCTAAGTGGGGACCTTATACTTCACAACCTTGCTTCTGGTGCAAGGGCCGCTGAACTTAAAGACCCTAACAAACAGGTTTTCTACTTTTTTTCTGAGGAAAAAAAAGTTTTCTTCTCTTTTGAACTGTTTGCTTCTGCTGTTCCTTTTTTCCCCTTAAAAGTTGATGTGTCTGCACTAATCATTTGTGTTTAAAATTGTAAGATCAGGTGTTGAGAGTTCTTGATTATTCCCGGATTAGTCGACACCTTTTAGTGACTGCTGGTGATGATGGTACAGTTCATTTGTGGGATACAACTGGCCGTAGCCCTAAGGTATGCAATATATATTTGTTCATATATTTAATATTATGTAACACACTTTGAAACATTGAACATTTTAGTTGGTTGACACTTAACAGTATGTTTCTCGCTTTCCTTTGAAACATTTTTCCAATGAAGGATATTGGTGGACAACGGATTTCTATTGTGCAACTGGTCCTGATGTCCTTTTGTTTTTCCACTGCTCTAGTGTTTTATTTAGTTCTTTTTTTTCCCACTTTACTACTTAGACTAGAGTGAGAATGTGTATATTATATTTCAATGACGCATCATTATAAAGTGCAGCAACTTCATTTTGCTAATGTTGAAACAATGCATTGGTATCCTCCATGTAAAGTAGTAACTCATGCCAACACCTTATTGTAAACCATATTCACAAATTTTATCTTAGATTATGAAAATTATTAATTGGTTTTGTGATATTTTGTGAATTTGTAATTCAAAGAATAAGAATTTCCTGTTCATGTGGAATCTATTTGTTTCTTGCTTTCTTTTCAAATTTCAACTACAAGGGTTTATGAATGTTTGGGAACTGACAGTATACATTTGCTTTTTCTTTCTTTTTGGGAACAAACAAAATAACAGGTCTCATGGTTGAAGCAACATTCTGCGCCAACTGCTGGTATTAGCTTCTCTCCATCCAATGACAAGGTTTCATTTCTAATGACTTATATATTCAATATACATAGGGATACTGCTTATCCTGCTGTGAAGTCATGAACCTCTCTTTGGCTAGGATAGTTGATAAAATAAGATTCTGCTTCCTGACATCTTTCTCCCATTGACAGATAATTGCTAGTGTGGGTCTTGACAAAAAATTATATACTTATGACTCTGGTTCTAGAAGACCATCATCTTGCATCTCTTATGAGGCACCGTTTTCTTCTTTGGTCTTTAGAGATGATGGTTGGATGCTGGCAGCTGGAACAAGCAATGGTCGGGTTGCATTCTATGATGTCCGTGGAAAACCACAACCTTTTGTCGTTCTTCATGCTTATGGTAGTTCTGAGGTAGTTCTTTGTTCCACTTGCAACTTTTTATCTGGATCTATGTGGCGATGCATTTAAGCCCGGGAACTGATTAATGTTTGATATTTGTCACACCTAAATAAAGAAGAAAAATTTACATAATAAAGTTTATTATCAATAAAGAATTAATGTTATCTGGTAATAGTATGCAACAACAACAACAACAACAACAACAACAATCAAAGCCTTTTCTCACTAGGTGGGGTTGGTTAATTTGGTAATAGTAAAATATCTTAAAATTTTTCCTTTTAAAGGCAAGGGCCAGAACAAAGATGGAACCAAACTAGACACTGTCATTAAGTTTTCACTTTTCAGTTTTCAGTGCCTTGTTAGCAAATAGCCATTGGTGTTTCCTAATAGATAAGGAAGGTAAAATTATATGGGTTTTGTTCAATATGTATGATCTCTGGGAATTATGAACACTATCTACCATTTGTTGACCACTAGATCTAGAATGCACAAAGATAAGGCAAATGGTATTGAATGGTCTATATCAACAGGTAATATATTTACCCATAAACCAGTCATATTGTTTTTCAAATATACAAGGGTCACAGATTTCATATGCTCCAATATTGTTGTATAGTTTGCATGGTGGTTAGGTTGAAATATTCTGATCACTTGTGGGTTGTGCTTGTACTAGTTGTGGTCCCCTTGTAATTATCCTTGTGGAGTGGGTTGAGGTAGTGCCGCTAGTACAAGGCCATCCTCAAATGATCAACACACTTATTTTATTTATACCTAGTTGTCACATAGACTACAATTACTTTTGACGAGTAACTATAAAGGCCAACTTTGAAAAAAAGGGATAAAATTATGAAACTTAAGATGCAATAAAAAATAGCATTTAAAACTTTTAATAAGGTCTGAAGCTTACATTTTGATAGTATATTGAATATTTTACAATATATTAGATTGTATACAACAATCAAAGCCTTTTCCCACTAGGTGGGGTCGGCTATATGGATCAAGCGACCCAACGTGTTCTGTTTTTGCACATTTCTATGGTTAGGTTATTTATGGCTAGATCCCTCTTAATCGTTTCTCCTATTGTTTTCTTTGGTCTTCCCCTACCTCTAGTTATTAGGCTATCTTCCATTTGGTCAACTAATATATTAGATTGTATAAATTTCTTATATATTATTTTAACTTATTTTAATTTCCATATTTTTCTTTAATGATTGTATTGCAATTTGACACATTTTTTTTTATCATATTATCTATATAATAATTATATAACTAAAATTCTGGATCTGGTTTGACCTTGGTTAAACTTGGTTAGACCGCTGAATTGTGAATCATTCTTTTTAGTTCAATGATTGTTATGATTTTCAAAACATTGATTTTGACCATTGGATCTTGTTTATTCTCCTGGAATTAGTTTACTGATTTGTGTCTTCAAACTTGCGCTCTAATAATGTGTAGTATGAAACAGGCTGTTACAGGCTTATGCTGGCAAAGGTCAACACCTGTTATTGTTAATGAAGCTAGTTGTACTGCTGAGACTGCCCTTGTGGGAGATGCAGTTGAAGATTCCATCCTTATGCCTGATCCTTTACCTTCCACGACCTCGTCAAGTGTTTCCGTATCTACATCATTGGCCAGTTCTAGGAATTCTGGTCGTCTAAGTGCCTCCTTTGAAGCATCTTCACTTAAAGCATCTGGTAGTGGATTTACATCAAGCATGCTAAATGTGTCTAGTGGAGAGGAAACACCCCTTAGAAACCATTTATGGCCAGGTGGAACTCTCTCAAGGTTACAGGCTCCGCTTTCTAGTTACAACTTCAAAGATGACATGGAGGTATTCTCCCCTCTTGTGGATGTTCACCCAATAACGCCCTCACTCTGGGATGAAAATGGAGCAAAGAAGGATAATATATTTGCAGATAGGAAACCTTCGTCGCTGTTGTTTCCTTCATCTGGTAGGAGATTTCCAAATACAGAGGAAGGCAATGTTGATCATCCAATATTTGATTGGAAATCTGGCTCAACTTCCAAGCAGGTTCTTCGTTGCCTGTGGCTTGAGTTTTGAATTTAACTGCTCTATGTGAAACTCTCATCTATAAGCTTTCTTAAATGAGCCTGACATATTGTGTTTGATGCATATTACTAGAATTCCCAAAATATGCAATGAAAAGAGAACATGGTTGCCCTAAACGAATGTACAGTTGGAGCCTTGGAATTTTCTAAATGAAAAGATCATCTCTTATTTCATTCTAATCTATTGACATGGATTGTTATCAGTTTGATTATTATAGACCATATTTGCACCAGCAAATTTAGTCCCGTTTTCTGTTTCAAATGGTTTACACTTCTTTTCCTTTCCTCAAGTTCCTCGCAAAAAGTTGAGGTACCTTGAGAATGATTTTGGAAGGATTTAAGTCGTGCTTTTGATTTAATTATGATTTGCGAGGGAGGAGTGAAATAAAATTAGAATTAAAAAACATGCGAGTAAAGTAGAGAAAGTGGGGAATTAAAATAGATGTTAGGAGAGGAAAATTAAATACTTCTCATTACTTAATGTTATTATTTTAGAATATAATTATTTTCTTAGTTTTATATTAAAATTTTTTTAAAAAAAAATTGACATTACTATAGTGCATGCCAAACCTCTAGTATACTATATAACTTTGCTTTAAATTCTTTGTAGTTCTTGCTTAGGTTAGTTCATTCAAGGTGGATTATCATATTTTGAATGATTATATTGCTCTATGACTTGTTGTAGGATGAAACTCAATCTTCACTTCCACTCATAGAATCGACCGCTCCCCCATCTTCAAAGGATGAAGCTTCTTCCATCACTCCTCCAGAAGCTTGGGGTGGTGAGAGGTTATCTGACAAATATGCTTACCTGCGACAGTCTGTCAATGCACCATCTCGTTTTGGGACATCACTTCCTGGTGTTCAGGCAGCAGGATCAATGTTTTCTGGATTGCAGGATTCATCCTCATCATCAGGTGTTACTTCTCTTACAAATTCAAGCATCAATTATACCAATTTACGAGCCAAAGATGTCTCTACAAGTCAGGAGACTTCAATAGGTTTTCCTGATCACATGTCTTCTAGCTCCTTGTCTATCAGTACAAAAGCCATTCTTGGACAGAGTAACATTGAATCTCCTCGAATGTCGTCTTTGACCCGAAGATTTTCTACTTATGCGGAGAGAATAAGCACTACATCTACCTTCAGTGATGGAGTAGTGGGATCACCTAAGATGAAAAAATCAGGAGCAGAAAGCAGAGAAGAGCTTCTAAATAGCTTGCTACTGAAGTCTGATACATTAGTTCCAACTGAATCAAGCTACCTATTACCAGCAAATGTAAGTAAAATTTGTGCACTGAATATATCTGACGTTTATATTGCACATATTAATAATGATCACTTTAAAAGCGTGTTTCATTCTCTACTGTGTTTCATCGACATTGATTGATTTAGTTCTTCTGGGGTTTGATTCAGAATTTCATATTGGTGACTTGATGTCCTAGTTTTCTTATGTTGTGGATTGATGTGAAATTTATAATTAGGGGGTAGCCTCACAAAAACAGAAAGCAATACAGTCGGCCGATGCACAGCAAGGTTCTTCCTTTACACTTCAGCTTTTTCAACGAACCCTTGAAGAAACTCTAGACTCCTTTCAAAAATCCATACATGAGGACATGAGGAACCTTCATATTGAAATTTTAAGACAGTTTCATCTGCAAGAGGTATGAATGTATGCTATGCATCTGAAATTATTTTCATTTCCCCCAATTCTTGTTTCCCTCTCTCTGATTTATAGCCGCACTCATTCAACAGACGGAAATGTCGAGCGTGATGAACTCCATTCTGGAAAACCAGGCGGAGTTGATGAAAGAAGTAAAGTCTCTTCGTAAGGAAAATCAGCAGCTCAGACAAATGCTTTGACTTTTGATTGTTAATGAAGTTGTATCATTTTTTTGGTGGCGTTATCCTTTTGGGATTTGTTGTTTTATTTAGAAATATGCACAAGTAATATATGGCGTGTTATAGTAGGTGTCCAGATTGCTTCTCTTGTAGGTTTTAGCAACGGTAGTTTGAAGGCGATGAGTGAGGAAAAATGTGGAAGAGAAAGGAAGAAAATGCTTGTCATTAGAATAGGACTTTCAAAATGTACAGAAGTTATTATTCACTCAGTTATATGGCAGCTTTTCTCTTGGGTGATTTATCTACTTTTGACAAAAATATTATTTTTAACCTTAAAATTTATGGTCATATTTAATTTCATGTTAAATTTTGTCAAAATTTAAATTAATAATTTAATCTCTGAAAAATGTTTGCTTTCCCAATTTGGTCTTCAAGATGAAATATTTCAATTTAGTTAAAAAAATCAATTTTGAATTAATTTAATCATTTGATTAGTTGGATAGACGAAAATTTTAATTAGCAATGTTGTTACTAGACATTAATTTAACTTTCAAATAATAAATTTAATCTTATTCAGCAAAAGAAAAGGTGAAACACATCAAAATAAAGATATCGAAATACAATTAACTAAATATTTATTTTGATAATTGATGACATAGCTCTATTTGTGTTTGAAAAATATTCTTACAGACTTTGAGTTTGTATAATTTTATATAAATTCAACGTATGTTAATAAATAAAATTGAATTAATATTATTTAAAAAATAACTTTACTATACGTGACAGAGATTTATATGAACTCAAATAGATTATTACTCTATGTTTTTTTTTGGAAAAGTTAAAAATGTGATAAAAATGTTTTTTTTTCATTTGAGTAATAAAATTGAGTTAAATATTAACGTGACCAAGTTACATGACTGAAAATTAATATTTTTTAAATAAAGTTTGATAATAAAATATAAAGAACTTAATATAATATCTACCTCTCATAATCATTGAAGGATATTTATTAAGGAAAAAACAGCTAATGAATCATTAAATATTCTTATATATATAAATACAAATATATGCTCTTCTCTTTTTTTATCCCCCATCCCATTTGTTTTAAGAGCATGTGGCGTTGAAGAATATGAATAAGCATCTCTGATTTAAAAAATAAATGTGTTTTACTTTCTTATTTTCCTTAAAAAAAAAATAGCTGTCATAACAGATAAAATACAACCTCTATCTTTACAGCCATCACCATGGCAAATAATTAAAAAAAAAAATGGTGTGATACGTAAAAGCACTTAAGCAAAAGCCAAATTCGCTTATTCGGCTCTTGCATATCTAATCGTGTGCCTCCGGAGCCACAACTGATACATCACAGTATTAAACGCATCGAACGGCTGAGATTCCTCGTCCCACAAAAAATGCCTACTCGCTGCCACACCCAATCCCCTCACATACTCGTGCCGATCCCGCCACGTGTCATCATTTAGCACGTGCTTCAGCTCCCTCACCCCTCCCCCACTTCTCAAGAACACCGCCATCTCCTGCCACCTCAGCACATCCATAAACGGCAGGTCGTTCACCGGCCGATCAGCGATCACCACAGGCACGCACCCGAAACGCAGAGCCTCCCCTATCCACGACACGTCGTTCCAATACTCAAACAAACAAAACTTACTACTACTCAATCTCTCCCCATAAGTAACCCCATCCGACGGCTCCGTTTCGATCAAAAACTCGGCGTCGTTGACCAACTCGGCGACCAAACTCGCCGTCGTCACCGCGCCATGCCTGGCATAACCTAAGAACCTCGCCGTCACGTTCGCCGGCGCGTGAGTCTTATCCGCGATCGGAGGAGGCAGCGTCACGTCCTTGTGAGGGATGAAGAAGTAACCACCGTCGTCGTCGTTCCTTCTCGAAGCGGGGAAGCATGAGATTTGAATCGAGTTCTTCCTCAGCTCGACGACGTTCCGGTTGGAGTCGCGGCCGACGCCGGCGCACGAGAGGAAGAAGTGGTCGGCGCCGAGGGCGCGGTTCCAGTACGGGAAGTCGGCGCGGAGGGTTCCGATGAGACGCGCGAGGGAGCGCGTGGAGATGTCGGGAGGGAAAGGGACGAAGAAGAGGTGTGCCTCGCGGGCGTCGTGCGTGACGAAGTGGCTCTTCTCGAGTGCGGCGTAGAACAGGGATTCCGCTGGGGTCGCGTAGTGGAAGGGCGTGTTTGGCTTGTAGATAAAGACTTTGAGTTTGTGAAGCATTTTTTGGTAGTTGAGGAGGGTTGTGGTGGATGAGAAGTAAGGGTAAGGGGAGGAATTGAGAGAGAGTAATGGTTGGGGTTGTGATAGGAGGAAAAGAGAGAAGCAGAGGAGTACAGAGATGGAAGCCATGGATGGATAATAATGGGTTGAAGAGTGTGTGTGATGAGCTTAGCTTGTGAAGTTTGAGGAGGAGACGATGTTTCATGAAAGAACGTACATATGGGAGTTGTTTATTGTAGACTAAATTACCCTTTTATCCTTAAAACATTATATTTGTCTTAATTTAATTTTTAAATTATGAGAATATCATCAAAACTAATTCTCATAAAACATTTATGTGTCCTAATTTAATTCTGTCTGTATATTATTGGCCTCAGCTCATTGTAATAGAATTGTAGAGGAGATATTGATGTACATAATTGTTAAATAGCGTGTCATTTGATGAATCAAATTATTGTGTATGTATTATTTAATAAGTATGTTATAGTATTTGTTAAAATTTTCTCTTATTTTGATTGAGAGAAAATATTTTTTGAAATTAATAAAAATAATTTTATAATTTAATAGTACAAAGAATTTTTTTAAAAAATTAAATTTAATATTTTTATTAAAATTTTTGGTAGATTAAATTTAATATTTTTATAATTTAATACCTCTTAAATATTAGTATGTATTTGTATGGTTTTCGTTGACTAAAGCGCACGTTTCACAAGTTTCAAGTTTGAAAGGGAGAATATTTTTCAAAATTCTATATTGACAAGGCAGGGATGACGTAGTTTTATTTTAATTTTATAATTTAATTATTGGTGGCTAAATAATTGAGTAGTACTTGTGACAACAACTTTAGATAAAACGGACAACTAAATGATGCTATGTGATCACTTTCCAACTTTCTAAAATAAATATGAAAGATTAGAAGGAATCTTCACATCAAGTTGTCTGGGTGGTGTAGTTGGTTATCACGCTAGTCTCACACACTAGAGGTCCCCGGTTCGAACCCGGGCTCAGACATTTTGTTTCTTAAATCTCTTTTTGGGCCATTATTATTATTACATTTTTCCTTCCTTCAACCCAAACCTTTGGAGTTGACCCCAAAAAAAAAAAAAAAAAACCCAAGGCTTTGGACTTTAGACTCAGCCTTCATAGAATTATATTGTAATTAGTGAGTCTGGTATAATTTATTAATTTGAATTCATAAATAAAATATATTAATTAATTTATAAATAGTTAGAAAGGATAGTTTTCTTTTGTCAACCAGATTGTTGAAATGTTTTAGGGTTTAATTAATTTTTATTTACAATTTAATTTTAATAAATTTGGAGTGAAAGAATTTTAACTTAACATGTCTAAGTATATATATTATTAGATATTTTGATTTTTTAATTGTCTAGGATTCTACTTAGCAATTTGTTAATTATTTAACACTTAGATAATAGAAGGATTATATTAATTTTAATTGTAAACATAGAGGACTAAATTGAAAATGAACAAACATTAAAAATCAAATTAAGACAAAGAATAAACATAAAAAATCAAAATAATATTTTTGCCTAAAGTTACCCAATGTATTCTTATTAAATAAAATTAATCACCTAAATGAATCTTCTATTCTTCTACATGCTTTATTTTATTTAATCTAACTCCTTTCAAACGTTGATCAATACTCAACACACTAATCAATTTTGCTTAATTAAAATAAGAGGAGGAGGAAGAAGGCATAATCGAAATCAAGGTCACCACGTGGTTTTGATTTTGGCGGTTTCTTACTTTATCCTTTAACTAAATGATGAGAGTTTTGTTTAGCATAAAAAATATTCTATGATCAACTGTTTACCTTTAAAAAAAATATATTTTTTTTGTTATATGAGAAAATTTTATGGCACGTTCTTTACGCAAAAATGAAAATATAAAAAGAAAGGGAAACGAAAACGAAAACATAATGTATTTATTGTGTTTGTTAGTAAAAGTTTGGGAATGAAAATTGAATGGAAATGTATTAACATTACTACTTTATCCTTTATATTAAAATAATAAAAAAATTATAATTGTGTCAAATCAAATGGTATAATAAACATTTTGTAATTTTTTAAAAAAATTGATGAAAATAAAAAAAAAATAAGTAAGATCCATTAAATTCCACCTATTCCTTCATCATTTTCTTTCTCAATTCCAACTGAAGAACGGCACGTTAGTTTTTAATATTGATAATGAATATTCTGGTTTTAAAAAATAAGAGCCCCTTGAGTTTGACTAAAATAAAGGGACCCACAAACAAGTTTGGTTGGTCTAAGTGGTTAACTCACTAGGTCGCTTAAGTAACTATTAGGAGTTCGAATCCCACCTTGTGTATGCAATAACCAATTGGCCAGTGACAAACCCTTAAATAGAACTCAGATCCGCGAAAGATTAGTCTTTAACCTGTCGAGCCAGGGGGACACCTTAAAAAATAAAATATAATAATAAAAGGACCCACCGGGCGACACAGATCTACGACCTACTTCAATAGTTCAATCAACGTATACGTTGTTGTGTTGTCCACTTGGTGGCTGCCGGAGCCTCCATGTATATATTTTTATATTCTCTTACACTTTCTATTTTTAATAGCCTACTCTTTATTTAATAAACCTTTCTTTCTCCCACTTCTATACGCTTTCCCTACACATACATGTTCTATTCTTTTTTTTTTTTCATCAGAAAAGGAACGTTTCTTGTCTCACTGAGGCTTACAAAAGCAGCATTACATATTCAAATCATTACAACTAATGCAGTGCCTAGCCACAAATCTAACAGTAGAGACCCCAAATTGATCTGCTAAAATATACAACTTGATAAGAGAAGAAAGTTCTTGATGAAAAATGAGGCCAGAGCTATCCAAAAAGGCCTGCTTTGCACTTTTTATTCAATATTGTAACGAGTTATGTGATTTTAACTTGTAAGGGAATTTCTATGTGTAAATTAAGTCCGTTTGGTTTATGATTTTGAGGATGTAATGCGTGATGTAATTCAATATTTCTTTTAATATTATTTTTATTAAACATACATTATTTTTTGTAATGTGATGAAATGATGTTTTTGTCCTTATTTTTTTACCCACTTTTAATATAAAGGTAAAATAATTATTTTACCCACTTTTATTTCATTCACATCATAGTCATATCACATTCTCATTCCCATTCTCTTTAATATTCTCATTCCCATTCCTTCAAACTTTTCAACAACTAAATGAGCCCGTAATGCTGCTTTAGTTATATGATATGTAATTAGTAATTTATCCACTATAATGTGCCATATGTTTCATTGCACTCGTATTGTAAATTATAAAATTGTTGTTTTAGTTTCTAAATTTTATAATAATTATATTTTAGGGCACGTTCATTAAGCAAAAATAAAAATAGAAATAAAAACAGGAACGAAAATAAAATGTATTTGATGTGTTTAATAATAAAAGTTTGGTAATAGAAATAGAATGATAACTAGATTGCAGCCCGTGCTTTGCACGGGTTCAAATTATTTTAAAAGTTAAAAAAATTTATTACTTAATAATTATATTTAATTTGTACTCATATAAATATAACAAAAATTCAAATAATAAACAATATTTTAATCAAAATTCTGGTCTATTTGAAATGATCTAATTTAATTTTAGAAATAAATAATTTATTAATAAAAAAGTGTAATAATAAAGTTTGTATTAAAGAAAAAATAAGAATAAAAGTGTGAGGAAACAAACTAAAATCAAATATATACCTTACTCTTAATCTCATTATCTCTGTCATATGTATTGTGGGGCAATTTTTTGGTGGTCTGCTCTCAAGTGAAAGCAAACAATACCTACCGAGTGATATTGTAGTAATTTTCATCATACAAACTAAATTAATAAGGTTCAACAATTTTTTTTATGGAAGTTAAGATTCAATAACTTGAATAATTGTCTTATCAATCTTTTTTATCAAACCATTCACTCAACACTAATGTAGATTATATAATGTACATTTTTCATTAAAATATTGTTGCAAACTATAAAGAAAATAGAAGTGTGAAAACTATTCGAAATTTTTTATTAATATATTATTACTTTACAAATTTAAAATATTTTGTAGATTATATAATGTCATTTTTCATTAAAATATTGTTGTAAACTATAAAGAAAATAGAAATGTGAAAACTATTCGAAATTTTTTATTAATATATTATTACTTTACTACTCAAAATTTTCTAACCATTTTGATTTTTTTCAGCAATTACATGATTCATTATCAACAATTATAAAAATAAAATGTTGGGGACATAATTGATGGTATCACACCATGTAAGCTCTAATGGTGTCACTCAATGTAAATCACAACTGTTATCTATTTTAATTGTGTTAGTGAAAAGAGAAAAATTGCTTGAAAAATGAAATTTTTGGGACATAACTTATGGCAGGGAAACGTGAGGACATATTTGTCCAAAGACTCAAAAGCTGGGGGTATTAAAAGTATACTTTACACAATTAATATAAAAAAATTTATAATGAGTAAAAATACAAATAAAAAAATAAAAGAAGTTACACTGCTCCAATAATAAATGCTGAGTTATTATAGCACAAGATCAACAAAATTTAAAAAATTATTAAAATAAATTAACTGAAGATCAATTAGTCATGTTAATTTGAATTAATTATAGTATGTAATAAATATCAAAATTGCAAAGTGGGTTTCAAAATTTTATTTTGTTGTGTGAAATGAATATAAAGTAAATAAATATTGGTAGTATAAGATAAGGAAAAAACGTATGCGTTGTTGCTTACATGCTTTTGGTAAGGTTAAGCAATTAAAAAAAGACATGTGTCACATGTAAGCATTTCGAAAAAAAGCATGTAAGCAACAGCATATAAGTTTTGTCTATACAAAAAAATATATTATCTGAACTCTTGTCCTAGCTGGCAACATTATATATTATTAAAAAAAAGTAAAAATAATGGTGCACATTTCGAGAAAAACTTGTTAAATTAATGAAATATAAATGTGAATAAAAGATAAAAAAATAATTTAAAAAACAAAAATTACGTGACATGTGGCAAGTAGTGGTTTTTGTTTTATAATATATAATAGATGTATTAAAATAACCATTTTACCCCTATATTAAAAAAATAAAATAAAAAAAAATTTATAATTATGTCAAATCATGTCAAATCAAAGGGTATAATAAATATTTTATATTTTCTTTTTCTTTTTTCTTAAAGTTGATAGAAATGAAAAAGTGAAATCACACCTACTTTTTCATTTTCATTGCCTTTGTTTCTAGGTAAGGAACACCTTAGTCTACTTTATTTGTTTATGTTTTAGTCCTCAATATTTATGATAATTATATTTTGACTAAAGTCCTATTTTGGTCCTCAATGTTTGCATGAAGTTTAATGTTGGTCCTCAAAAATTTTTTTTTTGTCGATTTTGGTCCTCGAGCGTAAAACCGTTAACTTTTGACGTTAAATGCTGACGTGACATGCTTATGTGGCATATTTTCTCTCCTGCGTGTCATATTTTAATGACGTGGCATGATACATCAGTGCCACGTCACCCCACATTGCCAAAATAGTATAATCACTCTCGGATTGGGGTGACGTGGTAGTGATGTGTCGTGCCACGCCATGAAAATATGACACGTAAGAGAGAGGGTATGCCACATCATCATTTAACGGCAAAAATTAACGGTGTTACGCTCAATGACCAAAATCGACAAAATATTAAACATTAAACTTTTAAAATATTAAATAACATCATTAAACTTTTGTACCAAAATAGTAGGTTACTTTGCCTTAGCCAACCTTTTAACAAGTTTTTTCCTCTTGCCAATTATACAGCAGCAAGTGTGAATTTAGTGCGAGCACAATATTTGTGCAATTCCTCAAAAGCCCTTGAAGGGGCGGCTTCTCAATTTCCATTGCTGTCTGTATCTGTTCTGTAGTTTGTCTTCTCTTACCTTTGCTGCCTGAACTTCAGCCTCTCTTTCTCTCTCTCTCTCTTTCATATCTTCGGCGTTCGACGCCGCCACTCTCTTCCGACGCTGAGACGCTGCGTTGTCCATGGACGCCGCAGATCCTTCTCGAGCTTTCGTCAAAGACGTTAAGCGCATCATCATCAAGGTTTGCTGCATTTTCTTTAACTACTCTATCCGAAACGTGGGTTTCCCTTTTTTTTTTTTTTTATATTCCTTAAAAAATGGCGTATTTTCCAATTCAATACCGCATTGCTAGTTGACTGGCAAGTGGCAATTGCTAATTCGGAGTTTTATGCGTGAATTCATGTACTTTTTTGGGCGCGTAATTGTAGTCCAAGTAATTTAAGCTTCTTAAGCTGATGGAATGGATTAGTGTCATGGAGTTGCGTGTTTGTTTGAAGCAAATGCTAATGTTGCCCGTTTGATTGTTTAAGGTGGGGACTGCTGTTGTCACCCGTAAGGATGGAAGACTAGCGGTTGGAAAGTTGGGGACGCTTTGTGAGCAAGTAAGTTGAAATGGTGTATTACCCATAGTTTACTTATACACCAAGATTTGACTTGTTATGGTTTTTCATGAATTTTTCATTTTGGCATGTTTAATGGTACATTGAATTGTGGAACAAATGTAGGTTAAGGAGCTTAATTCTCTAGGATATGAGGTTATTTTGGTGTCTTCAGGTGCTGTTGGCCTCGGTCGCCAAAGGCTTAAATACAGGAAATTAATTAACAGCAGGTTGGATGTTTTTACTGAGTAATCTTTCAATTCTATTGAATTTTAAAAGTATGGGCGGATCACTATTACTTGCATTTCTTTGCAAGTCAAGATATTACTTTACTTGTTTGTTTCATATACTGTTAGCTTTGCTGATCTACAAAAGCCGCAAGTTGAACTTGATGGCAAGGCATGTGCAGCAGTTGGACAAAGTAGTCTTATGGCAATTTATGATGCCTTGTTCAGTCAGGTAATTGGCGTTTCTTGGTTTTCATTTGGCTCAAAATGCACAAAAATCTATGCTTGGACTTATTCCTAACATGTTTTCCTCCATGGACTTTTCTTCTTTTTTCTCCAGCCCCCTATTTTTTTCCCGGCTTTGGCGTTGTGCATTTCATTTTCTCTTATTACCTGATTTCAGTAAAGTTTATATTTGACGTGCTACTCTTTTTCTACCTGCATTGCAGCTAGATGTGACATCTGCTCAGCTTCTGGTGACAGACAATGATTTTAGAGATAAAGATTTTAGAAAGCAACTTACTGAAACTGTGAAATCTTTGTTATCACTAAAAGTCATTCCCATATTCAATGAGAATGATGCAGTTAGTACTAGGAAAGCTCCGTATGAGGTTTGTTACTTGTCTGATTTGCTAACATAGCTATACTAAATTCTTGATCTTAATTACTTGAAGCTTTTCCTTCAGAGTTTATGTAGAACTACTGCCACTGAATTTAACTGCATTAGTTGCAGGTGATATGTTCAAGGCTTGAGCTAGAGCTGATCATGTACTGGGCTTGAGCTTTACATTATATAGGATAGTTTTGGCCTTTTGGGCTCATACCCTTTGAAATTTCAATCAAATAAGGCCTAGAGCCCAACTTATGATCAGCTTTTTAGCTTGAGCTGAAAAGAAATAAAAAACAGAAATGTTCTTCTTTTCCTTTTATAAATTTACTTAACTATGTCTTAAACTTAAATTTTGTCGACAAGCCTACCTGAATACATATAGGGGAATTTGACATGTTCTTTCTTCTTCAGTTAAAGTTTTGTCTTCCCTTTGAAGTTTGAACACTCGTAGCATTTATTCAAACTTTTCTGTTAAACATTTCTAAACTTATTAATATGGTAGGATAACTTTTTCTGTTAAACATAAGTAATATATTTGTAGAATAACTTTTTCCCCCTTCACTTCCATTATCTCCCTTCTTTAAGGTCATGGGCAGGTCAGCATTCCTCACTTGAGTTTTTTTTAACATGGAAATTGTGTCAATTTGAACGTGGAACTTATGTCTTTTCATTTTTGAAAGTTGCTTTTAAAATTTGCTTCCTGGATTGATTACGTAGTGCTTTTCATGATTAATAAGTAGTTAAAGTGTTTCCAACTCATATATTCTGCAGGATTCTTCTGGTATATTTTGGGACAATGACAGTTTATCGGCTTTATTGGCCTTGGAGTTAAAAGCTGATCTTCTTGTTTTGTTGAGTGATGTAGAGGGTCTTTATAGTGGCCCTCCAAATGACCCGCAATCAAAGCTTATTAATACATATATCAAGGAAAAGCATCAAAATGAAATTACTTTTGGAGATAAGTCTAGGGTGGGAAGAGGTGGAATGACCGCCAAAGTAAAAGCTGCTGTCAATGCAGCTGAAGCTGGAATACCTGTTATTATTGCCAGGTACACTATTATGATATATTATGTGGTTCACTGAGGAAAATTAAAACTGACCATGAGATTTAAACACCTCAGCTTCCTTTTCCAGAAAACCACAAGCAATTTTCAAAAAGGGAAGTAAAAAGGAAATATTATTAGTTTAATCAGCACGCAGCTATCATTTTTGTTATCCTATTTCCTATTTTCCTATCTATCTTCCTCATTGTATGTCTTCACTCTTCGTGCTTACCACCTCCCACTGGACCACACATTGAATTAGTAAATTTACACTTTCATTTGAGTATCTGTGTGTGTTTATCAAAATATAATAGATATATTATACCTTCATTCTTTTGTTGGTTATGGATATTCAACGGGACTGGAGGGCTCTTATGCACTAATGTTTTTGTTTTTTCCTTGTTTTCTTTTGTTGGTTTAATTTTTCCTCTTTGAGGACTCCTTGTCCTCCTCTTTTGTATTCTTATTTTCTTCCTCAATAATATTTCTTTTTCTATCAAAAAAAAAATATATATTATACCTTCATTCTGATGCCAAGAAGGCTATGAAAGCCAGAGTGTGCACTACCTACTCTATCTGGTGCTCTTTTTTGCAAGATGGATTTACCTATTCATATCTTTTTTGTCCTTTTCAGTGGTTTTGCGCCTGAAAATATCATTAAAGTCCTCCAAGGACAATGCATTGGAACCCTCTTTCATAAAGATGCTCATAAGTGGGTCCCAGTAAAAGAGGTCGATGCACGGGAGATGGCAATTGCAGCTAGGGACTGTTCCAGACGTCTTCAGGTTTTTCTCTCCACACTTCTAAATGTGATCGATGATGAATATTTGGCAGTTAGTGAATAGATCCTTGTTCAACATGCTAATCTCCCTATTTAATAGGTCTTATCCGTAGAAGAGAGGAAACAAATTTTGCTAAATATAGCTGATGCACTGGAAGCAAATGAAGAAGAGATAAGGTTTGAAAATGATGCTGATGTTGCTGTTGCAAAAGAAGCAGGATATGAAAAATCCTTGGTTGCTAGACTGCTTTTAAAGCCCGGGAAGGCACGCAAGACAATCCACATATATAAGAATTTGCTAAATTTTAACTTAATCAAGGGAATTGTTCAAATTTAACTAACTTCAGAAATTCTGATGGAAAACTTTAATAACTGACAGATTGCAAGCCTTGCAAACAACATGAGAATTCTTGCAAACATGGAAGATCCAATTGGTCGAGTATTAAAACGAACTGAGGTAAGGAAAGTTCATTGTTGGGTTGATTGTTGCAACATATATGTTGGTCATGGCAGTTTACAACGTCATTTGCTGAGTCCATCCAAGTAGGATTATCAACTTTTTCGCCTTATTATATTAACAGCAAATTCTAGATTTACATCAATACATCTTACCACTAAATAAGGACATGCCACATGACTTATGCTCTTACAATTTTGTGCAAGGAAATAGTCCAAAGTTTGTGAATTGTAATTATTACTTTGTCATAACTCATTAATTCTGTTGGTCATAAACTTGGGTTCTGAGTTGCACTGATTTATTCTGGTAATTATTGATCTGTGATGTTTCTGACGCCCGCCCTTTGTCCAGCTTGCAGATGGGCTAGTTTTAGAGAAAACATCATCTCCTTTAGGCGTTCTCTTGATTGTTTTTGAGTCTCGCCCTGATGCGCTAGTACAGGTGGGTTATCCCCTTTTTTTTAGTCCCCTTCTCCATTTGTTGAGACCTGCTTAATTATCCCCCAAAGGAAATTCCCATCTCTTCATTTGCTTTTTCAGTTTGTGCTGTGTTTATTTTTATTAGTCTAGAAAGTTAAAAGTGTTCACTTTTGTATCTTTTCTTGAAATAAAGGTGTCATTCAAGAGATTGCAACTATTTCTATTATCTCTATATTATTGTTATCCTGGTCAATCAGCAGGTATTAAGGAAACATCTGTTTAGAGGTTAGCAAGTGAATATGTCTACTGTGCTCAAATTAGCTTGATGATATGAAGAACATGAAAATTTTACATGAGATTAGCAAGTGAATATGTCTATGTTTCTATTTTGTGTTTCATCTTTCATTTAGTTATAATAATTCAACACGTTGTTGATATCATGTCCTTCCACCTTTTTTAAATCAACGTTACAGTTGACAATAATAAACTAGTATTTGGTTTTTCTTCTCCAGAACATTGTTATTAATAGACATTGTATGCCACTGATGATGGCTATTCTTTTTGCCAATGAATTGGGAGAACAGCGGTGTCCATTCATGGCTTAAATCATTTTGTTCCCATCCTTGAGTGGCTTTTTATTTTGGAAATTCTTATGCTTTTTCCTTTCCTTTTTAACATTAGTTTGCATGGCTTGCTATTTGAACAAATAGAAAGTTTTCCTGTTAACTACTTCAATATAAAGTGGATTGGCTTTATGGTTACACAGGGAAATCTCTGACAATGGGTTGGTATTTTATTCTCATGTTGATGCGTGCTGTCATTTTATAGATTAATCATTAGCTAAGAAGCACGGACACACCTGTTCTATGGCGTGTCGACGTGTCGGACACGTGTCCGTGTGTCCGACACGCTGACACACTTGCGATACGCCTGTGACACTCTGTCTCTACTTTTCTCTTCAAGATGTACATACATATATATATATATATATATATATATATATACTATGTGTATATATATATATATACACACTCTGTTAATATATATGATATCATGAATATTGTAATTTTTGAAGCTTTTATCAATATTTTATGTCCTTTTGAAATTAAAATATGTATATATATATATATATATAATTTATATATAAATATATGCCGTGTCGTGTCCTGTAATCTTAAGAATCGGCGTGTCGAGGTGTCCGTGTCCGTGTCGTGTGCTTCATAGATCATTAGAAGGACTTTAGAAATAAAAAAAAATTCTCACTTTCATTTCCTCCTGATTGCCTTCATTGATGCACCTTTTTCAGTTGGCTATGTAGATGATATGTTAGTAAACCTAATATTAACTATATCTTGAGCTTCTGATCAGCCTTTTCCCTTTAATAGTAACATAGATTGCTTCCTATTGTATCTCATGAACAGTGAACTTATTGAGCTTTCAGAAGTAGTTAGATTGTTTATCAGTCATTCTAAGTCAGTTGCTTCATATTTTCCGCACAGATAGCTTCCTTGGCAATTCGAAGTGGAAATGGGCTTCTCTTGAAAGGAGGCAAGGAGGCTAAGCGATCAAATGCAATTTTGCACAAAGTTTGGTTTCAAATGAAATAACAATTTGTGAACTATTTTCTGTTCAGATGTTATTGGTTTGTCAGTCATTAGTAAACTTTATTTTTTGGGGAATAATAATTCCTTTGCAATTGCAGATAATTACTGAAGCCATCCCTGAAACTGTTGGTGGAAAACTAATTGGACTTGTGACCTCAAGAGCGGAGATCCCTGAGCTGCTTAAGGTGGGTAGACCTGTGTAGCTCAAACAAATTTATAAACTAGTAATTTGGAGATTGGCACCTTGAACAAAAGTTGTAATCTTCATTTTATCTTTCAGCTTGATGATGTAATTGATCTGGTGATTCCAAGAGGCAGCAACAAACTTGTCTCTCAGATCAAGAGTTCCACTAAAATTCCTGTTCTGGGGCATGCTGGTAAGACAATTATGCTTGGTTTTAAATGTAACATTGAACCAGTACTTGGTATGCTGTGGTAAATCCTTTTCTTTAAAGAATTTGGTTGTGACTGTCATAGTAAAGCTGCATTGTTCCTAACTCAGATGGAATTTGCCACGTCTATGTTGATAAGTCTGCTAATATGGAGATGGCAAGGAGGATTGTATTGGATGCGAAAGTAGATTATCCAGCAGGCTGCAATGCCATGGTAATCCCTAGTATACAGGATGACAGTGCAAGCTTGGCATACCAATTATTTTTCATTCCTCAGTAGTCATGACCATGCATAACTTTTTCCATTATTCAAATTTCAAATTTTAGGAAACACTTCTTGTTCACAAGGACTTAATGGAGAAAGGTTGGCTCAATGATATTATTGTTGACCTGCGGACTGAAGGTATGGGTTTCTGGCTAACAGTTTGTTGAATTCTAGATTCTGTTGACAGCTGATCTATATGTATGCTTCTTTCATTTGTATTGATCTCTATTTGGTTAATTTAATTTAATTGGATAAAGGATTTTCTTCTCTGTGTGATTTCATCTAGATGTTATTAATATGAGCAACTCAAGAAACAGGCCAAATCTAGTGCATCTGATATTTTCGGTGCTTCTGGCATTCTAGCATAAGAGGATAAATCTTGCTGTAATTATATATCTTTAATCTTTAATCTTTAATCTTTAATCCTCAATGGAAATTAAAGCAATTCTGATGTGTGATTGGGAAATGCTTGCAATAAATTCTTTATCTTTGGATTAAAAGATTGAGGATTTGTGTTATGAAAGATATCAGTTCGATGTGGTTTTCTGTGTTTTCGGAGGGGAAGTTGCTGAGGATGTTCATGGATGAGCAGCATGATGCTGGCTTTGTATCTCAAGCCCCTTATTATTCTGGTTAATTGTCTGTTTGGCATCATTTGGCTTATTGAGATATTAACATATAGACAAATGAGATGTTACACTGAACATTAAGGAAACACACAATATGTAAGGTTTCCAGAGTGGCTAAGCAATGTAATATTATGCAGGTGTCACTTTTTATGGAGGGCCAAAGGCAACTTCCTTGTTGAATCTTCCAAAGGTGCATTCATTTCATCACGAGTACAGTTCGTTGGCTTGCACTGTTGAAATTGTGGATGATGTGTATTCAGCTATTGACCATATAAATCTTTATGGAAGGCATGTTACTGTTGTCTTCTTGATAAGGAACATGCTTTCATTTGTCTTCTTCCTTCCACTCTATTTCAAATGATATCTATGCCTCTATGGTAGTGTAGTGAATTTAGAAGGAAATGTATAACATTTTCTCCTGAACTGTGGCAGTGCTCATACTGATTGCATCATTGCAGAAGATCATGAAGTTGCTAATGCGTTTCTACGCCAAGTAGACAGGTGTTATATGTGCTTTGCCGCATTTCATAATTTGTGTCATTTACTATGTGGTCTTTGATATTTGTAAACAAACCCTTTTCTTTTGCCCAATTAACTTGTTTACTAGACATCAGCACATTGTGCAATGTTGGTAATGTATAATTTTTTTGCCTTATATTGGCAGTGCTGCTGTTTTTCACAATGCTAGCACAAGATTCTGTGACGGGGCACGATTTGGACTGGGTGCAGAGGTATGTTGTTCACATTTTAATATTTTATTGATTAATCTGTTAAGGTTGTTGATTTGAATATTTGATTTAATGCTCTTGGTGGTTTTGATAGGTGGGAATAAGTACAAGTAGGATTCATGCCCGGGGTCCAGTAGGAGTTGAGGGATTGTTAACTACAAGATGGTATGAGCTGGTGATCATTACTATAATACTAAAGATACAACATATATATATGTATGTATGTGTGTGCGCGCAAGTATTTTTTCCATAACATGCAATTAGCAACACTGATGGATCCCCTATTTAATACTCAAAGTAATTATGATAGAAATCATAATTACTTATTAAAAGATTTATGTGAAACATATTTATGAATAGGTAAAATAGAGAGACTTGTAAACGTTTAGAACTGTTGTTTCAGTTCATTTGTTATTTATAGTGTGCATATCTTAAATATGAATGAGATGTGTCAAAAACAATTTCAACTCAAAAGATTAAGCTGTAATGTAAAGGGATATAAATTATTTTATTATAATCTCTAACTTGTCATCTCATTTTAAAATCTACTTTAATGAAGAGAATAGAGGGCCACTGCATGTATCAAACTTTGATTACTTGGTCATAAAGGTTTTGATATTGTCTAAAGACCATTCCAATATTCAAGCTTGAAATTGTTATGTAAAGGTCCATAAATATTTTTATTATAATCTTCCCTAAGTTGAACAACTCAATGCTACAAGAATAATGAAAAGTAGTAAAATATGTGAAATTGAGTACTTTGTAAACAGTTCTAATACATGCATCATTTCCATCTTGAATTTGTACCTGCTCTTGCATAATATCCTTATAATTTCAGTTTATAATGAATATTAAGGTAGGTGTGATCTCATCTATGAATTTACCTTTTATTCCCTGCCATTTTCATTTGCAGGTTACTTAGAGGAAGTGGTCAAGTAGTTGATGGTGATAAAGGAGTTATTTTCACCCACAAAGATATTACTACTTGATCCTAGATTTTGCTACAAATGTTTAACACTCTCTTGAATCTTGATCAAGAAGGCAATGCCGGGGAGGTGAAGACTGAAGGCTGATCTGAGCTTTATTTTCTTTCTGTTTCGAGAGCAGGGCTTAAATTTAGAAGAGGCGAAACTTGTGTTATTTATTGTTGTTTCTCCAACTATGGTGTCACATATGACAGTTGACATTTGCTTCCTTCAATTGTAGGCAATTGACAGCCACCGTATATTAATTATCTTAGTCTTAGATTGCATCATGTATTAGTCATAACAAAGTCTTGGACATAGGGTGAGCAACCAAAAACAAAAAAAAAATTGCACCAACTAAATTATTAAATATTTATTTTATACTAAAGTGTATATATATATATATAAATTGTTATATTTGATAATTTTGTAAGGATATAAATTAGTTAAGATTTTATATTGATTGTACAGAATAATATAATATAATTGATATAACTTAACACGTTTTTCAATGAATTTATGTGAGCGAGTCATGGAAAAATAAATTGATTAGTTTTTAGATAAATGTGTCTTGGAACAGTTCGAATATTGAGAGTTTTTTTTTTCCAAAAAAATTAAGAGATTTTTTTGGACCAAACAACAAGGGATTTAAAGTATTCTCTTATTGGAGGCAATCTTATTCAACCTAACAGAGGTTCCATAAAGCTCTTTCAACAGGAATTTTTCTATACTCAAGTCTCAAACCCAGGACCTTACTTAAGGAGAATAGACTACCTATCACTCAAATCGACCACCTATTTCATCTTATTTAGATTATGTTTAACATCTAGTCAAATTTTCCTATATTAAAATAGAAAATTTATTTTTTTTA
Organism: Senna tora; assembly: GCA_014851425.1. Taxonomy (NCBI): domain Eukaryota; kingdom Viridiplantae; phylum Streptophyta; class Magnoliopsida; order Fabales; family Fabaceae; genus Senna; species Senna tora. Next base: position 11,155,507 of record CM026264.1, read on the forward strand.
AACAAAGATAGAAAAACTATTAATTGAATGTAAATATATTTATATTCTATAACACTGAAATCCCGAAACAACACCTAACGCGGGTTTGAGGATGAAGACTAATATAATTTCCAGCTTAAATACAAATCAAATGATAGAGAAAACATTTTTCTCCAAATCGAGAATGAAAATTATATAACCCTACCTACAATCTACTCACAATCGTCCCAAAGAAAATTAAAATTAGTGAACGTTTATTCATGATGACCTAAATGAGAATTGTCATGTCTATGAACTATTAAAAGATAAAAAAAATGTTAATTTACGTATGTATAAGAAATACAAATAGTAATTCAACAAATTTAAAGGAAGCAATAGTCATTAAATAGGCAACCATTGGATTACAGCAAGGCGTCAAGCTCAGCTTGGAAGGTTTTTGAAAAGCTCCCCTCTTAGAGAGTGAGGAACAAACATATTATCAGCTATAATCTACCTACTCATAATTAAATAAACCTCAAAGATAGGAAATTTTATAATGTTTCTTTCAAATGTAGTTCATTACAAACTAGCAGCATAGTCCATGATTTCATCAAATAAGTACATAAAGAGATGTTAAAGTTTAGTCTTCAATAAACCTCATGAGTTTTTTCATCCACACCACGTATTCCTTACTGTCCTTGTTGATCATGTACTCGTGTAAGAAATTGGTTGTTCTTGGTTTGATTCCTCTAATTTCCAAATACTTTTGGAAAGCCTTTTGTAGGTTCTCATCCAAATCTCTGGAAAAGATAAGTGGAAAATGTTAATATGAATCAAAAGGAAAAAAACATTGAACTTTTAATTGTAAATTAAAAGACTAGGAGATGAGGGAACAAAGCCTTACTGGAAGTCTGGTCCCTCGTAAGCAATTTGATCCTCAGTGTTTTCTGGATTCTTTACAATCAAACTGTCAATAGCAATTTCTTCGGGGTAAGCCATACAAGTAAACTCTAGAGAGGGTCCACCATTCTTAGAGACACTGACTACAAGGGGAATGCTTGACTGACTGGCCCTTTCACTCTCATTATCATCATCACGATCGTCCTCGTTTTCCCCGGTGACTAGGTCCGGCATGTGAACCTCAACTTTTATATTTTCATCTTGGTATTTTCTTTGAAGTGTTATAGTCTGTTGTCCAGGAGTATCAGTAATTTCAAAAGGAAAATCACTTGGTATGTGTTCAACCTGTCTCACGAGGGGGAAAAGACGATGTGATCATGTCACCCATTTGAAATGCAATATTGCATAAGATGCAGATATAGTTTCTCAGTAAATAATTTCAAAGAATGCCAAATCAACAGAGTATAGACACTTCCACAAGAACAGAATTGAAACTCACTAGGATGGACTTGCCATTGAATTGCAGGGAGACAAATCATATGGGAACTAAATCTAGAAATTCCAAGGAGGTGCATCAATAAAAAAGTAGCATATTATCATATAATGAAATGAACAATAATAACAATAAAAAGTTTTCAAGGTAAAACCATTCCAAAATATTGATCCCAAAGAGAAGTTGCAATATAAGTCTTCCATTTTTCACCATTAGCCAAAATGTAAGAATTTCAACTAAGACCATTTTAGCTGAAGAAAACTTGGAAAAAGAATTAGTTTCCATACATACAAAGGAAATCTAGAATGGAATCAAGATGAATCCTAGAACGTGTAAGCCAATTGCAGTCAAATTCACGCAATTTGGCCAATTTAAGACTGATTTTGCATCATTTTCTGGGGAGCACCAAAACAACAATACCTTCAAAAAGCCTAGTTTTACTAAATTCTTAATTTCTTATTCACTTACTCAACCACCAAGGAAAAACTGATTTGTTATCACAAAAAACCTCAGTCAAACAGAGCAAAATTAAAACGATTTCGTATGATTTTATTGATACATAGTTAAAAAAAAAAAACTCCGAGCAATAAATAAAAACTGATCGTCCTGTTCGCTCACGTAACAGAAATTCTGATATAAACTCATTTCCAAACCCTACGATTCAACTAGAGATAGCCATAAAAATCCCTTCATTCTCCAATCGTTTTACCAGAATTCCCAGCTAATAGTTATCCTAATCATCGACAAAAACATAATGCTCAGACAAACAACATACCCTGTTGTGGTCGTCGGCCTCCTCGGCGCAACGGATTTCGGATTCAAGCGCTCGCAGTAGGCTCTCATCAGAGGGGAATTTCTTCGGTTGCGCTGAAGAGAAGTGAGAGGTGGGAACGAATGGGTTCAAGGATGGCGTGCGAGAGTGAGTGGCATGATTGATGGCTGTGCAGAGAAGAGGATGGAAATTGCGAGGGGTCTTAAGCAAATGATCAGCGAGAGGCCTCAGAGAAGAAGCTGATTTGCGAAGCAGAGAGCTGAATGCCATTTTCAGAAGGTAGAGAACTGAAGAAGAAGAAGAAGAAGAAGAAGAAGAAGAGAGAAGCACAAGGGTTTAACTAGGGTTTACAGGTTTTTCAAGGGTTTATGTAAAAAGGTGAACATTAATTTATTGAAAAAAATATATTCAAATTTTTTAATTGATCTCCCAACGTAATTTTATTTGTACTTTTTAATTATAAAATAATTATTTAAAAATATCATAACATAACAATCATATTAATATAAATATATTTATATTAATTTTAGTTTTTTATTGAAAATATTATTTATTAAAAAATTATATATATTTATTTTTTGTTATTTTGAGGGTTTTTTTTGTTGCCCATCCAGTACACTCTCTCGACTAATTCGAACTCAATTCGCGTTGCGCACATGATTATGGTGGAGAGTCTTCTAACAAGGATTGCGGCGTTCACAATATCTCAAACTTGCTTAAACGATACCAAACTATTTATCATTTAGGGTATGTTTGGTGTAAAATCCAAACAGTACAATCTTGGTGTTTCACGATTCCCAAAAAAATTTTACATCATATTTTATACATACCAAACACACTTTTTATCATACTTTTTCTCTCTCCTAATTTTTCTCTCTATCTCTCTTATCACTTTTCTCTACAGTACTTTCTTTTATTCTATAGTACTTTACTCTACAGTACTTTCTTTACAATACTTTACATCTGTACATTTATACCAAGCGTATCAACAAAGTTGGTATTTATTCTAACTTTAAACTCTGAACAAGTGATGGAAAATAGTTTTCTACCTTTTCACCATCTTAAAAATATGAAAAAAAAAAGACCAAGAAAACCATATTACAAAAGTTATTTGTATAAACCTTTATCTTATTTATACATAACTTATAGTTAAAAGGATTATTATGTGCATTTAACCTAAAATTAAAGAATTAAAATACAAAGATACCATTCCATTAAAAAAATTAAATTAGTTAATGTTATTTGATGACTACTATTTAGTTTTTGAATTTATCAAAAATACTATTTAGTCTCCAAAATTTTTAATTATGTCAATTATTTAGTCCTCAAATTTGACAAAATACTATTTAGTCTCCGAATTTGTAACTATGTCAACTATTTAGTCCCCAAACTTGGCAAAAAAACTATTTAATCATCGAATTTGCAACTCTGTCAACTATTTAGTCTTCTGATTGTTACCCGTTATAGTTACAAATTCGGGGACTAAATAGTTGACATAGTTAAACATTTCAGGGACTAAATAGTATTTTTGAATTTAAGGACTAAATAATAATTTGATAAATAATTCAGGAACTAAATAGTATTTTGAATTTTTTTTCTTTCTTTCTCTCTAGCAAGTGGCTCACTTCACTGGCTAATATGAGGGGATGGAGTGTGGACCCAACCTCACATGATGCCACGAGACAACACATATTGGCATCAACTGTCTTTGGGTTTCATTACAATGGCCCATCTAATGCCAGCAGAGACAAACGTAATGTTTTCTTTGGCCAATTTTTTTAAAAGTATTTATTTTATCAAAATTTAAATATTTGAAGAAACTAATTTTTTTTAATTATTTACTTTTAAGTCATCCCAAAAACAACCTTTTTACCATAAAATAGAAGTTATAAATTATAACTTTCACTTGTAATACAGCTCAAGTTTTGTTGAACAACAGAACAATTATTAAGTAAAAATAATATACAGGAAGATAGACTAAGGCACAATAATAAATTGGCATAGTAACTTAATAAAGATTACATAACTTTTACACAAAACACCAAATTTATTCCCTTTACAAAGACAACTTTTAACATTGTAAGGGCATCAACCATTCTAGATGAAACTGACTTGTACACTGTAGGGTAAGAAATACACAAGAAGAGAGAAAAACGAAGGAAACCAACATATTTCAGACTCAATAACTTACGACCTCCTTCCTCCTAACCACATGCTACTTATTGGAACTGCATAACTTCACATGACTATCTCTGGCTTCAAAATGCTGGACTTGATCTCCTTGTGGGGCAGAACCACACCACCATTGCTGTATATTTCATCACACACATGAACATCTTCTCCAAGAATAGTCATGTTCTCCACACGAGCCCATTGCCCTACAGTGGAATGCCACCCGATGATACTGCTGGATACGCAAGCGTGTTTCTTAATCCGGACTCCTCGCATTACGGTGCAGCGTGAGAGACGAACACCTGACTCAACTATACAGCCAGGACCAATTGCGACATCAGGTCCAATAAGACAGCCTTCGCCAATCTTAGCAGTCTCGTCCACTATGACATTCCCCACAAAGTGAGAGCCTTTGGCTAGCTTAGAAGAAGACTTCTTCCTCAGTGAGTCAAGGTAGAGTCTCAGGCCAGTAATATAGTCCCTTGGTTGCCCTATGTCCATCCAAAATCCAGGGAGGACCATTGCATATAGCTTTTCCTCTGCTGCTATCTTTGGAAACACCTCTTTCTCAATAGAAGTGGGCCTTAGTTGAATTCGATCCAAAACTGAGGGGTTCAACAAGTAGATTCCAGCATTGATTTTGTTACCAACAAACAGCTTAGGTTTTTCGACAAATCTCTCAACCTTCCCTGTAGTCTCTTCCATGATAACCACACCATATTTTGATGGCTCATCGACCTGCACAAGTAGATGATAAAATGATATTGAATGCCATAACTTGTCATGAATGTTTTACATAGTCTGCAACTTTTTAAATATTGTTACCTTTGTCACCATTATGGAAGCCTCTCCTCCATGGGATTTATGGAATTCAATCATCTCTTTAAGTGGATACTCACTGATGACATCACTGTTGAGAACAAAAAATGGCTCTCCAGAGTCATCTATCAGCTTGTCTCTGGCAAGAGCCAGAGGACCTGCGGTCCCCAGTGGCTCAGTTTCTTGAGAACATGTGATCTTGATGCCCAGCTTAGCCTCAAAATCCTTCAAGAAATTCAACATCACCTGCAGATGGAAGTACCCCAATTAAACAAAGAAACTGTAGCCATCTAAATCTCTTTAATCGTTGACTTAATATTCTGGCGAGGAGAGGCATGATACTATGATTCTTACCTCTGGTTGGTAATTGATAGCTAGTACCACTTCACTGACTCCAATAGCCTTAAGAGCCTCTATCTGAAAAATAAGTAAAATTGATTTGTGTGTAAAAGATAGAACGGAAGGCTCAACGGGGAGAAAAAGAAAACTGGGGGATCTCCTCTTTCCACCAAACGTAGATTAATGAATTTCAAATATAAGATTCAATTTCAAAGATATGACAGATCCATAATATCAAGAAGATAAATATATTAGATATTGCATAGATAAGGAATTTATCAATAAAACATATCTCCATTTTACTAGTATGGCATGACAGAAATAAACCCTATAGAAAAGAGGATTTAAGCCCAACCTGATGCAGGATCATCGGTTTGTTACCAAAATCAACAAGAGGCTTAGGGACACTGAGTGTCAATGGCCTCAGCCTTGTTCCAAAGCCTCCAACCAGAATCAGCGCCTTCATTGTGATATTCTTTTGGCCTTTCCTGTAAATTCTAAAATTAAACTACTAGCAGAGAACACAATCTTAAAACCTGAGCAGATTGATTCCACTCTTTCCTTTAAATACTAAGAGGCAGGAAAAGAAGAATTGCCACATAAGTCATCAGTGACATTTGTCAAGCTAAACTTGCATAGAAATTGAACCTGAGCTGACGGGTGCTGTGAAGAGCGTGACACGAATGCAGCTAAAGCAAGGAACTGGAAGGAAGAAAAACAGCCTGTCAAAGAAAGCTTGAGACGTAATCTCCCAGAAATTAATGCTCATCTAGGGGAAGCAACCAAAATACCGTGCCACCGAAGAATCATAAAGCAACAAATGAATGTGAAAATCATACAAGAAAAGGCTTGGCTAGATATGTAAACACAGACAAGATCCACCTACACCAGCTAGAAAGTTTAATGATAAAGACAAAATAGTTTAAATCAGGGGCAAGTTACTCCATATATGATATCATAACAAAACCAGAATCCAGGTACATGGTAAATACAGAGTATACTGCAGATGGTTCAAAGATCACGCTGATTTCTTTTTTCGGTGGAAGAAACTTATGCTTTAATTCAGACCCCAAAATTCAACCACCCAAAGGATCAGGTTGTGTGCTGTGATTACCAGTGCAAGAAAGCTGAAAGAGAATAGCAACAACAACCAAAGCCTTTTCCCACTAGGTGGGATCAACTATATGGATCAAGCGACGCCAACGTGTTCTGTCTTTACTCATTTCTATGGTATCTAGTTCAATGCATTAACTTATTTCAACTTCATAAAATTTACTAAGTTTAAAATATAGACAATGGCATCTCTAGTTGATCTCCTCATCCATACAAGCTAGACCCTCAAGGTATTTGCAAATTCAATCATGAATTCTTTTCCAATGAATATGATAAAAACAATAAGAAATCACCATAAATGGTATAATTGCTAACATTTTTTATAGAAAGCGTCTAAGGAAAAGCAACGCATCAACAGTAACTGCAAATAATAGACTACAAATCCAGAAAACAGACGAGAAGTCAGAAGGCTTTGAGGATATATTATAACAACTCTTTTGTGTGAAGTAATTATTCATTTGTACATGAAACCACACGAAAGGGGATTGTTGTTCACGGAATAACACTACAGAAGCCCGCATGATGTTTATTGTAACTAAATTTAAATCAACTTGCTAGGAAAATAACTGAACTCAAATTTGGTCATTGAAAAAACAATCGTACAGAGGCAAAGGGTAATCAAAAGCTATTAAAAGCCACTTAAAGGAATGCAGTTAAATAACCTAATACCCTTGCTTCCAATAGAAAGGAGAATAAGAACCAGTTAGGTTCCAAAGTAAAATCCAAAATAATCTCTTATTGCTCAACCACCTATTTTGAGAACAAATTTTCACCTGAAAACATGCTCATTGTCAAGAAATTGACAAAAGATCCAGTCAGGTCATAAGAAATTATAATATCAAGCAATGTTGACATTACCATGGGGGAAAGCTGCTTCTTTTTATTGCTTTCAGGATAAATTTCTCAAGCCCTTGTATACATATACATAAGGGAAGGACTGTTAAAACTTAAAAGAACCTTTTTTTTTTTGAAGAAAAGAATAAAACTTAAAAGATCCTTAAATAGACTTAGTTTAATCAGCTAGACTTCTTTGTCCTCCACATTACTCTTTGATAATATTTATCACAACCAAACTTTATCTTACAGATTTTGGTAGCACTTTTGAAGCCCATTATTTTGCTACCCAAAATATTGTATGCTTATAGCAGAGGCACCAAATCCAGAAAAACAAAACCCAAAAAAAAAAAAAAGAGATGATATTACTCCACAGAGAAGCAATCTTACACACATCATAAGCGACAAAAAACGAGGGGAAAAGGATAAAGACATAGAAATGGCTACACTATCACCGGATCTGACTAGTTAACACGATTTCACTCACTTAATTCACTAGAAAACGAGGCTATAGCACAATTAAAGCATCCAAAGAAGCTAAGCTGAAGCAGAACAGGACAAACATTGTGTGATCACACAAGATAGACATTCAACAACAGTAAGCAAGCATGAATTAAACACATTCAAGATAAAATCGCGAATCAAATCAAATCAAATCAAATCAAGAGCAACCGCATTGTGAGATTCAGCTAATCTGGCAACGAAATCGCAAAACGCGAATGAATGAATGAATGAATACCTGAGTGAGATGAGATTAGATCCCTAGCAGTGGCAGAAGCAGAGAAGCAAAAGGCGAAGCGAGACGACGTGGAGATTGAGGCACCCCCTAAAGACCAAGGGTCCGGTGGAGTCTTCAGGGGTCTGAGTTGTTGCAATGGCGTTGGTGAAAGAAGAGACTTCTCGTCATCCTTATATATACGCGCCAATCATCTCTAACTATATATCACACGCTGTCTTCTTCTTCCTTTTCTTTTCTTCATTTTTATTTTTATTACTCTCTTTATCCAAAAATCAATATACTCTTCCTTTATATCGATATCTATATGAAACTGTAATAGAAGTTTCCATATTTATTAATTAATTTTTAACACAAAATAAATAAATATTGAAATGTGTTTTTCTAATAAAGTATTTTTTTAAGTAAAAGATATTATTTTATCTAAAATATAATTTGATTGAATTTTTAGTTTACTTAAGATCAAGAATCGAATCCCTAACATTTGATTAGAGATGAATTAGTTATATAATTTTTCAATGACTAGTATGGAAGGAATGATATGTACTTTCTTTCTTAAAAGTAAAGTCTTGGGTTTAAATTTTGTACATGTCAAAATTTATACTGCGAGACTTGTATTTTTATTAGTTTAAGTTAAATTAGACACAATCTAATGAATTTATGTAATTTCAACGACAACAAAAGAGTTATGTAATTTTTTGAATATGCTAAAGAATAGAGAGTAATTTTTATTGAACTCTTTTGAATTTTGATAAATGGAATTGGGATAAATAATTAAAAAAAACATAATTAAATCATTAATGTTATGGATTTGTTTCCTTTTGCTGAAGGCAAAGTAAGGCTTTGTTTGGATGGAAAGTGTCGGCGTGCTTCCTCGTTGTTTCGGAATTTGGCAGTTGCGGATTATGATTACTTTTTGTTTGGATTATTACGGAACTTTTTAGTTTTTACTGATCTCTAGTTCTCTACTCCAAATTATTTTTATCTTTTTATAAATCTTTAATTTAGCCCCTCTCTTTAAATATGTAAGTCAAAAAAAATTTTTAAGTTATACAATTGTTGATATAAATTATATAGATTTAGAGTACTAAGATTATATGCGTTGACAATATAAGTAAAATTTAATAGGTATATTATCAGAAAAAAAATTTATATGATATTATTTACATGTTTTTTTTAAGGTTAACCAATTAAAAAAAAAGATATGTGTCAATTTTTTTAATGTCATCTTCTCAAAATTGACAAAGATTTTTTTTTAATTAATTAACCTTAAGAAAAACATGTAAGCAACAAATTTTGTCCATCTTATTATCATTAGAAGAAAAAAAAAAAGAAAGGTAATACACATGAATCTCCTAATAATTAAGTATAAAAGTGAGTTGGGCCCCGAGTAGCATATTCCATTTAGATACTTTTTCATCTCTCATCGATTGTCTTTAATCGAAGTGGCCATTGGTAGTTATATGTTTCACACAAAGTCTTATGTCGTCCTACTTAATTAGTTATTATTATAGCCTCTCTACAATTATTGTACTCCTGATTAGCTAGATTTATGGATGATCAAAATATTCGTATCTAATGGGTATCTTATAAATTTATCCTATGGGTCTGGGTACAAGGTCAACAGGTCCGAGTCCGGGTAAGGAAGTATCCTACCCGTACCCTACCCGCAATAGTAATTATTTATTTTTATATATATAAAGTATTATTTTTAAATTTTTTTATGTTGAGAAAATATATAATTCTAAGAAAAAATATTAAATATCTTATAGATATTAAATTAATTTAATCGTACATTTATATTTATGATTTAATTTTTTTATTTTTTGTGATTATAGATGAAAAATTGATAAAAATAAAATTTATATTAATAAAATAATAATTTATTTTAAAATTTTATGAGTCTGGGTCCGGGTATGGAGATTTATAGTACCCTAAACCCTAAACCCTAAACCCTAATTTTAATACCTGTTCAAGTCTGGGTCCGAGTCTGAGAATTATAGTACCCTACCCATACCCTACTCATGATCATCCCTAGCTAGATCTAAGTATAATTAATTCGGCTATCTTAAAATAAGTTGAAAAAAAATATTGTATATAGCTCCTAGACCACCTATCACTAATTGGTTAAAAATTTAGTGGTATCATACTACTGAAGAAGTTCAGTACATCTTTCTAATCATACAGAGCTATTTATTAATATTAATAGAAATTCACATTAATAAAAATTCACCTTGAATGATTTAGGAAAAAATTGATTGGAGGGATATACTGAAGTTCAGTATTATCGTACCACTAAATATATCCTCAATTGGGATAAAAAGCCTATACATATTATATTTTTATTAGTTACAAATACACCCTTAAATTATAAAATATGACAAATGGTACTTCTTTAGACTTTTACATAATTAAATTGGATGGAGGTATATACAATTTTTCCTTAAAGTAATATAATAAATGACTATTTTAACATGTTTCAAATAGAAAGATTAATAAATTAGATCTAAGGAATTATCTTTTACATCGTGATGATTTTCAGTTCAAATTTTTACTTAGAGAAATTCAACAATATCTCAAACATGATTATTTCCAATAAAAATATACCTTTAAAAAATCAAAAACTACTTATTTAATCACTTGAGAATTAAGATATATATAAATTTTCTTTCAAAACATAGATCTAAAAGCATTAAAAAAAGAAGAAGAAAAAGTTCATTGTGAAACTTGTGCATGAAATCACACAAGTATATATATATATATATATATATATTCTCCATTCATAGAGAAGCGAGGAACACATATTGCTTTATATATGTACAAAGATCCATGAAAGGCAGCATGCATCATGTCCCAAAGTACAGAGCATGTAAATTCCACCAAACGTTACCTTCCTCTAGAAGATAACCTTGAACTGCAATTTCTTTATATTTACTATTCAATTCTTATTAGAATAATATTTTTTTTATTTTTTAATATGTTTTATTTTGATTGAAATAATATCGATAATAGAAAGCATATATTTAAATGGCTAAAATGCACATACACTCCATGAGTTTTGAATCAGGGACACATACACACCCTGAGTTTTAAAACGTTATACATAGATCTCCTGAATTTTTAATTACTTTGGGGCAGAGACACCCCTTCTGCTAGGGTTCAGTGAAAACTAGGCGTTAAGTGTCACGTCAGCAAGCATGTGTAAGGGGTGTCTCTGCCTTAAAGTGAAAACTCAAAGGTGTATGTATCGCTAAAGTGAAAACTCAGGGGGTTTGAAAATATTAAATTGTCCTCACACATGTTTACTGACGTGGCACTTAACACCTAATTTTCACGGAACCCTAACAGAAGAGGTGTCTCTGCCCCGAAGTGAAAACTCGTCTATGTACAACGTTTTAAAACTTAATAGTATATGTGCCCCTGAGTCAAAACTCATGAAATATATGCATTTTAGCCTATTTAAATCTAACTAAAAATACCATCAACCCTAGCTATAGCTCCTAAGATGGGTCATTTACAAGTCATGAAGTTTAATTTGATCAGCTATTAATTAGATCTAATCATGGGGTTAAATTAAACTTTAATATTAATTTATTTTACATAAAGTTAATCAGTGTTGGAATTTGAAAGAAATTAGAGAAAACTTAATTTTTTTGTCAATATACTATTTAGTCTCTGAATAATATATATAATGAAAATAGATTTGGCCGGTCACTAAATCTTTACTTCTGTCAATTGTTTAGTCCTTGAAATATTAATTGTTATTTAACCGGATGATGTGACCGTCAAATGCTAACATGTCACCGTTAACTTGTCACATATGAGTCATATCACACAGCACATCATTTTAATTTGAGGAGAAAATAAAAAAAAATAAAAAAATAAAATACAAATTAAACAAAAATATCTTTTTCAAATTGACGTTGAAGGTGATCAGTTGGCGGTGCACGATTCTTATGTTGGAAATGCCCTTGCAATCCCTAGGTTATCACAATCTCATATAAGTTTTCTCTTCTGATTTTTTATTTTATTGAACCCTAATTAGTATTAAAACCCAAATTAAAGAAGATAATTTTTGTCCAATTTGTATTTTATTTTATTTATAAAAAAAGTTTAATATTCTCCTCAAAATAACGTGACAATAATGTGCATGACATGGCAGTATGCGACAAATTAACAATATCATATTAATATTTAACGATTACATCATCCAATTAGATAATGGCTAACATTTTATGAACAAAATAGTGGACATAAATAAAATTTTAAAGACCAAATAATCTGTTTTCATTATTCAAATACTAAATAAATAAGTTAATAAAAAATTTAAAGACTAAAAAATATGTTTCTTTCATGAAATTAATATTCAAAATCACATAAAAGAAGAGAAGGTTGCGTGTAGTACTACTTATCCCGCAAGCCCGCACCTATTCTTTAAATTGCAGTCAAAGGCTAAGAGGGAGAAGGATTCAATTTATTCAGGTTTGGTCTTCGGAACTTTATTTTGATTAATTTTAATTTGATTTGTGTTACACATTTAATTATAATGGAAGAGTCATATAACAAAAATAATTACATTTACGAAGTTTTAAAAATTTGAGACTTCTCTTAAAATATATCAAATTGCTTATCACTTGGACTAACTTGAAGAAATCATTTTGAGAAAATATAAATAAAGTAACATTAAATGGTATAATATTATGATAATAAATATATTGTGGCCAAACTATAGGCGTTGACATTTGAGTTTACCCTTTGACCAAATATCAAGTCATATAGATCTGAATCTGATCTTGCTCTTTTCATAATTTTCAGTCTTTTGTGTGGTTAATAAATAATATATATATTAATTTAATTATTAGTTCTAAACTTCTTAATTATGATAATGAAATTAATTATACCATAGGGCATAGGCTATATGTGTATATCTGGAGTAGATGTTCAGTGGTACGATGATACTGAACTTCAGTACATCCCTCCAATCAGTTGGTTCCTAAACCATTCAAGGTGGGCCCTAATTAATGTGAATTTTTATTAATATTAACAAATGATACTACATAATTGGAGAGATGCACTAAAGTTCAGTGGTACGGTACCATAAACTTTTATCCGTATATCTGAGCTAGCTAGTTATGAATGATGAGATGCTTCATGCTTGTATCTCATGACTCCTTGGATCTTGTTAGATGTTACTACATTTATAATAACTGATCAAATTAAACTTTATATCGGTCAATTATTGATCAAATATATATATATATATATATATATATATATATATATATATATATATATATCAAGTTTAATTTTATTTATTTTGACCAAAATAATAATATTGTTTTAAAAGTTAATTTAATTTAATGAAATAGATATATTTTCAAATTATTATTTATTTTGAATCAAAAATAATAAACTTTTGTATTTAATTTTTTTTAAAAAAACTATATTGATCAAATGCATATTAAATATATTAATAACACTTATAAGGATTTTGATTAAAATAAGTAAAATTGTAATTAGGTTTTTTAATCTTTTAAAAAGAAGGGAGTATAATTTTAAAATCTCGCAAGTATAATTTACTTTTTGTTTTATATGTGTTAATATATGTTCAAATACCTAACATAATGATCAAAAGGTTCAAAAGTCATACATAATCGTATGTGTACAATATATATATATATATATATATATATTACTTAAAAAATAACCTCGACAAAATTGGACCAAAATAAAAAATCAAAAAACCAAAAAGGAGACTAATATAGATTGTCAATAATTTAGTTTGATTTGATACCTTGATGAAAATATTTAATTTTAAGCCTATTTCTCCATATATAACTATAATGCTATATTTTCGAAACAAGTAATTAAAAAAAGTGGTTATCCAGGAAAAAAAAAAACTATCCTTTAAGTGGTAGAAGCTTCTATGGACATCATAATTTGTCATGATATTTCTTGGAGTTGGAGGAAATATATTCTTGAGCATGTGGGATGTATTTGAACTACATTTTCTAAAAACCTATGATATGTTTCTGTTTATATATGGAGTGAATGAGTGAAATTTGAAACACTACTCATGAAAAGGGTTGTTCAACCACAAGAGAAATAGGTGCTACTTAATTAATTTACTTCGATCATTTTAGTCTCAAAAAATATAATTGTTTCAATTTAGTCCCTAAAAAAGAAAATGTTAAATTTAGTTTATTAAAAATACATTTTATCTTAATTATGTAATATAAAAAAAATATTTTTGTTTGACATGTAATGGCGATTTTCAAGAATTGAATTGAGACAAATTACATCTTTTAAAAACTAAATTGAGAGATATTATTTCTTTTAATAATCAAAATAGTATTTAATTTGTACAACTCCAATTTTTCATTAAATTCACATTACTAAATGGAATTAATGGCCAAATAAAGATAGAATAGTTGCTTTATTTTTCACAAAAAATCATTGTAATTGTTTGAGATTCAAACTATGATTCATTACTCTGTAAGTCACTAGCCTCTTTCACTAGATATCTAACAGGTTGGTCACTTTTAATTTAATGAGGATTTTCCCTCTATATTCATTTCAACTTAAATATATGTTTCAATAAATAAGAATATAGAATTAATGAGAAGAGGAAAGTACATTTTTTTTTGGAAGTAAGTACAATTTTAATTTAAAACTCTTATAGATCGCATCATGCAATGGATTATGTGGCACAATTGTAATCATTGATGTGATCTAATTATAATATTTTTATACATTTCTTAATTTAAAATTCAATTGCCTCGACAAAATATGAATAAATTACTATTTTTTTTTGACAAAGAATAAATTATTGTTTTGATTTTGGAAACATGTAGTATGTCTTTTGATGTACTTTGAAAGACAAAATATGTCAAATTTATTTTTTAAAATGTAATTTGTCTCAACTCTAATCTTCTAAAAATTAAACAAAAAATTTCATTTTAATTCTTGAAAGATGTAATTTATCTTAATTTAATCTTTAAAAATCTTCACTAACATAACTAACATTATTTTTTTTAAGAATTAAATTGAGACAGTTAAAAAAAATTAAATTGAGTCAAATTATATTTTGTAAAGATTAAATTTGACATTATCAACTAAATTAAATATTTTTATATTTCAAAAATTAAATTAAATCAAACTAGCACCTTCCATAACCAAAACAATAATTTAGTCATAAAACATCATTCCATTCTTAGTTACCAAAGAGCTATACTTTATGATTTGAGAGAGACACATTTTCATTTACACAACTATCTAAAAGGATGATAATAAAAGGCATGTTATGGGTCGAAAAGCCCTGATTCATGCTAATAAAATTTTGTCTATATATAGGTGATTGGTTTTAAAAAATATAAAAAAGTATTATTGTATTTTTAAATATTAATTGAATAATAAACAAAATTTTAAAACGGTGTTTTTTCGGTTTTTCCTATTGATGAGGAGAAGAATATGTAAAAATATATCATTTTGAGTAATTAATTAGCATTAATATTACATATATAATATCATATTATTATTTTAGAATATTAGGTATATGGAAAAAATTCAAACATTTGAAAATAAAATCAATTATAATTTAAAATTTCTGAAATAAAATTCACGACAAAAAAAAAATTATGGATGAAATTAGAAAAAAAAAATTATAGATGGAAAATCCCTTTTGTAACGTGGCATTGACAAGCTGTCAAGTACTATTCTAATTTAAAATGATTGGTTAGAGCGAGTTGACACCAATGGTCAAGAATTCGGAGAAAAGTTATTGTCTCACTTATATGGGCGAGGGTTCGAATCCTCTTTAAGCCATCAAAAATCTTGTTTCGGTGGGCATCCTTCGCAAGAAAGATCCCCTGACATCCAAAAGTTACCCAGTAGTATTTAAGAGTGTTTTCCCTTACTGTCATCTTCTCTACCAAAAAAATGATTGGTTACACATCACACAAACCAAATCACGTGTTCCATTGATGTCACTATTGTAATGCCTTTTCTTCCAATAAATCACTAATTAACTCATTTCTTTCTACAACTTGGCAGCATGAATCGCATCTTCTTTTTTATTTTGCAAAAAGGGACACTCCATTTGCTTGATGTTATGTATCACCTACGTCATATAGAAATTGTGTTACTACCTACTCTTCTTCTAAGCTTAATTTATTTTGGTGGAAATTACGGTATTAAAAAATTTATTGTCATCTGTCTAATTTAATTTGAATTAGTGGATGTTTTATAGCGATAGTAAGGTTTTTTTTCCTCGAAACTTTACACTAATTCTCAATTTTGTTTTTAAATTTTACAAGAGTTCCCTAAACTTTTTTTTGATCAATATTAATCTAAAAGTTTCGAATTGCAATCGATTTTGTCATTAAAATTTTAATTTTTGTATACGTTACCTAATATTATCCAAATTACTAACGGCAAATATTGTCATGACATCACATATGTAATATTAATACTAACTCATCACTTATAAAGACATTATTTCTTTATATTAATGCCAACTAATCAATTAAACTTAAATGACATCACTTCTTCATATTATAAGAAGAATATAAAGAAATGATATTATTTTGAATGATGCGTTAGTATTAATATATTACATGTGTGGTACCATATCATTATTTAACGTTAGTAATTTGGATAATTTTAAGTGTTAAGACGAAATTTAAAACTTTGAGGACGAAATTCAAAATGATCATAGAAGTTTAGTGACAAAATTGAAAATTAGTATTAGGTTTGAAGACATAAAAGTACTTTTGCCAAAAAAACCAATTAGATACAGCAAATTAATAATCAAAATACTAATTTAACTTGAAAATTAATTGTCTAGTATCATTTTACTGTTTACACGTGCCATGTATATTATGCTGTATATGCTGCAGATTGTAAGAATATCCTTTGACATTCTCAGGTGTGTTATTTATGACCCATAACTACTTTTTTTTTAGAGAGTTGAATTATGATTCAAATATTTAAATGTGTCTCAAATAAAATTGTTTCAAAAGTTTTCTTTTGTAAACAAATCCGAAAGCCAAAAGGTCCATTCACAATTTATAAGACAATTTCTTGAAGTCTATATTCCATAATTTAGCAAAGTTAATACTGGAATACTTTCCTTTTTCCTTTTGGGAAGATGGTTAGATGGATACGTAATATTACACTTAACAATATGTTACACCTAACCTCTATTGGAATTGGTAGTTCAAAATTTAATTTACTTTAATTTTGGGGTGTTGTTCAATAGTCATTAGGCAAAAGTACCTTTCCTAACCCCAACGTTTGGGGGTCCTGTCAGTTTCGCCCCTAACGTTTTTTCGCTGTCAATTGTAACCCTAACGTTTTACGTTTCTGCCAATGTCACCCTTTTCACTAACACCGTCAAATATTTAATATTTTTTGCTGACGTGGCATCTTATGTGGCAAAACGTTTCTTTTTTCTGTCAATTGTAACCCTAACGTTTTACATTTCTGCCAATGTCACCCTTTTCACTAACACCATCAAATATTTAATAATTTTTGCTTACGTGGCATCCTATGTGGCAAAAATATCTGACTTGGTATATTTTTTTCCACATCAGATTTCCTACTCATCTTTTCTCAATTAAAGTTGTGTCGTTTTGACCTCGGCCTATTCCTTCTAAAATATAACTCAAACGCACGCGCTATTTTGCTCATAAAAACATCGGAGATGTTATCCATTCTCTATTTTAGGGTAACGTCTCCGACAAAGTAGAGAATGGGTAAAGTCTCCGACAAAGTAGAGAATGGATAACGTCTCCGATGTTTTTATGAGCAAAATAGCGCGTGCGTTTGAGTTATATTTTAGAAGGAATAGACCGAGGTCAAAACGACACAACTTTGATGGAGAAAAGATGAGTAGGAAATTTGATGTGAAAAAAAAATACCAAGTCAGATATTTTTGCCATATAGGATGCCACGTAAGCAAAAATTATTAAATATTTGATGGTGTTAGTGAAAAGGGTGACATTGGCAGAAATGTAAAACGTTAGGGTTACAATTGACAGAAAAAAGAAACGTTTTGCCACATAGGATACCACGTCAGCAAAAACTGTTAAATATTTGACGATGTTAGTGAAAAGGGTGACATTGGCAAAAACGTAAAACATTAGGGTTACAATTGACAGCAAAAAAACGTTAGGGGCGAAACTGACAGGACTCCCAAACGTTGGGGTTAGGAAAGGTACTTTTGCCTAGTCATTATTACAAATAGAAAGTGGAATGTTGTATAGTTAGAGCACGTCACAATTGATAATATGAAAAGGAAAGCTGAATTAATGGTCTAAGACAGCCTTATTGAAGCTTTTGACTGCAGAAATGGAAAATTACCAGCAATCTGAGCCAAAAGCACCATTTCTTATGATAAAAGTATTGAATTTCAGTATTCACTCTATTCATTTAATATTAATAAGAATTCATCTTTAATATATATAGATCAAATTTATATTAATATTAATATAAATAATGAATGAATGAAATATTAAATTTTTAGCATTCTCATAGTACTAGACATCCTCCCTCCATCTCTTACTAATACATGTTTGATTGAAGGTAGCCTTAAATAGGGAAGTTTCCTTGTGTTTGGTTAGGCAAAAAGAACAGAAATAAGAAAGTTTTATTACTTGTGGTGAGAGAGAAAATGTGACTGATGTATAAAATAGTGAAGGAACAATATCTATTTTTTTCTTGACAAATTATCAAAAATGATATTTTTAAAAGTGAACAAAATTGACATGTTCAATTTTATCTGCTTCATAATTTAATTTCATTCTTCTACGTACCAAATATTTTTTAAAAAATTCTATTCTAACGACTTTCTATAACCAAATGCCACATTCCGGTTGCAAGGACACAATTAATTCCTTCTAAGCATTTCTAGTGAGAATTGAATTGACAGTTAGGCCCAACATCATTTTTATGGAATGACTCCTAATTGCTAAGTTTTTGACATGCACTGGATTCTTTCAACTGATATACACAAGAAAGGAAATAGATATGAGGCAAAAGTATAATTTTTTACCCTCGGAGTTCTTGTCAGTTTCGTCCCTAATGTTTTTTCGCTGTCAATTGTACCCCTAACGTTTCAAATTTCTGCCAATGTCACTATTTTCACTAACACCGTTAAATATTTAACAGTTTTTGCTGACGTGGCATCCTATATGGCAAAACATTTTTTTTGTCAATTGTACCCCTAACGTTTTACATTTCTATCAATGTCACCCTTTTCTAGTGTTTTCAAAACCGGACCGGCCGGTCGAACCAAAAAATCGATAAACCGCCTGCCAGTCCGGTCCGGAATAACCAAAGAACCGGTTAGATATAAAACCGGTCAATAACCGAAAAAACCGGTCAAGAACCGTCCAAACCGGTGGTTTAGACGGTTTGACCGGTTGTTCTTTAAAAAAAAAACAAATTTGTGTTGTTTATGATTTAGTATTTATTGAGAATTTGTTGTGACTTGTAGTTGTAAGGATTGTTCTATTTCAGTATTTATTTTTTGGTTTGTGATAAAACTTGAGACTTAAATATGTTGATCCTTGAACTTATTTGAAGAGTTTAATATGATATTGTGGTAATTTATAACTTGTTCTATTTCTTATCATGTTTAGATCGAGATGGAGACATATAATTATGAAGTATATAATTTTTTAATAATATATTTTAGTATATTTAATTAAAATTAAATATTTTAAATGCCACCAGTTCGACCATGGTTGGACCATTGAACCGTAAATCAGTGCCTCGACCGGTCCGGTTTTAAAAACATTGCCCTTTTCACTAGCACCATCAAATATTTAATAGTTTTTGCTTACGTGACATCCTATGTGGCAAAAATATCTGACTTGACATATTTTGTTCCACACCAGATTTTTTACTCATATTTTTCCCATCAAAACCGTGTCATTTTAGCCTCACCGTATTCCTTTTAAAATATAACTCAAACACACGTGCCATTTTGCAGACAAAAACATCAGAGACGTTACCCATTCTCTACTTTGTCGGAGACGTTATCCTAAAATAGAGAATGGATAACGTCTCCGATGTTTTTATGAGCAAAATAGCGTGTGCGTTAAAGTTATATTTTAGAAGGAATAGGCCGAGGTCAAAACGACACAACTTTGATGGGAAAAAGATGAGTAGAAAGTCTGATGTGAAAAAAAAATATACCAAGTCAGATATTTTTGCCACATAGGATGCCACGTAAGCAAAAACTATTAAATATTTGATGGTGCTAGTGAAAAGGATAACATTGGCAGAAATATAAAACGTTAGGGGTACAATTGACAGGAAAAAAACGTTTTGTCACATAGGATGTCACGTCAACAAAAACTGTTAAATATTTGACGGTGTTAGTGAAAAGGATGACATTGGCAGAAACGTAAAACGTTAAGGGTACAATTGACAGCGAAAAAACGTTAGTGGCAAAACTGACAGGACTCCCAAACGTTGGGGTTAGGAAAGGTACTTTTGTCTATAATTACTATTGTAGTTTTTATAATTTCAGTCAATTATAAAAAATGGGGGTTGGAACTTGGAAGAGTTCAATTTGGGCAAAGGTCATAGAGAAGTCTGTGCGAGTCTGAATTCTGAACAATGATGGCCACATATGGGCTACATTGGAAATTGATGGATAGCTTGTTTCTAATAACAATAACAAGTATAACAATTAAGATAACTGTTGGGGAACTTTCATTTGACAGCTAAAAGAGGGAGGTAGTATACTATATAGTATGTGAATTCATTTTTTTTTTTCCCCTAAAAAACACCATGTATCTTTTTTTTATAAAAATCACAAATTTACATTATTCGTCCAAGACTTGTAAGATGACAAGGCAACATCAGAGTTTACAGTTTCAGCTGTCCAAAAATCACGCTGATAATACTGAGTTTTTATTCAAGAATCACAATGGGTTAATTCATAATAATATGTTGCATTCAAGGCAATTGTGCAAGAGTTTCGAAAGAATATAAAGGTATACATTAACAAAAAAAAAAGTCATTATATTCATTATTCCATAATATTTTCATACTGATGCTGATATATAGAAAGATATAATTACCACTAAATTTATATCTAAATTCAGAAGTTTAAACACATTGCACATGTAGTGAAATTTAACTTCTAGAATTAAAAAAAGAACTTGATTGGATACTTTCTCCTTCTTCTTTTTTTTGTGGGAAAAAGAGTGGACAGGCCGTGAAGACATTATGTCAAACACAGACCAAAATTAAAGGAGAGCCGCCCAAGAATATAAAACCGAAAATTCATCACCCGAACTGGAGTTCTCACCTGGGAACAAAGAACCAGCAGTTCTGTTTATGTATGCATTTCAATTCTCAGCTGAGACGACCGTAAATCCTTAGAAAAACTACACTCTGAAAGTTAACCGTTAGTATTGGAGAGCCAAGGCTTTATAAGGCCCTTTCTTGAAGGAAACTTCCTAATGTAATACTCTTATCATTAGCATCTTAGTAATACTTGTTTGGATCCTCCGAGGTTGAACTAATAAGAGAGAAATAGAAGAAAACTTTGACCTCTAATTTAGAATTCCTATTAAGTGAAGGTTTATTATGTTCTTTTTTATTCCTCTCTCTCATTTACTGCATAGTTGCAGAAAGCAAATGCAGATGATTTAAAAATAGATAAGAAAGGATATATTGCTCTTCTCTTCAAATCAAAGCAGCTCAAACACAAATGACATAAAAAGAAACACCACAAAAATCAGTCATCAAATCTATCTAGAGGTGAGTTTCCTAGAGATAGTACTTCTTCTCCTAGCTACTCAATGCATTGTTATAGAAGATAACTAGAGATCATATGCTCTAAATTGTTAATAACATCCTAATCCCCACACAAAACCCACTGAAGCATCTTGTTATAGTAAATACAACATATAAGAAATCGTAGACAAGGATGTGATGCAGTGCAGTTAAATCTCTAGAATGCTACTAACAGTAAATAGTATTGATAGACTAAATATGATTACCCAATATCAATTTGATATGCGAAGTTATTTGACCTGCGGGATAAGGGGCCATGGCCATTGAGATGTGAATAGAGCTGCTTCCTTGTAGGTAAGAGAAAGAAAGTGAATAGTATCCTGGAAATAATAGCAAGATCAGAAGAAAGAACAAGCTAATAATCTCCACCATCTCTATTTAGAAATAAGAATGGGGAAAGCACTGAAATCTGCATTTGAAAGATTAAACCCACACGTTGCTGTTGCATGGATTTACCTAGCATCTAATGAACCTCCCCTACCTACATTTACATGCATTCTAACTCCCAGGAAATATTATTACACTGGACAATTTGATACAATAATAATATACACAATGAGATGGAATGTTACACAGCTGAAAAGGATCCCATACTTCATTCCCAATCGGCCAAACCAGTATAAAAGTCTGGTGTTGTTAAATGCTAGAGCCAGTCATGGATTTAAACCATGAAAAAATACCTGGGTATGTGTGTACAAGTATAACACCACTGTATGTACATATACATATAACTACACGATTTACCAACCAAACGATCTTCTAACAAAATTGGGTCAAAGCAGAAGCAATGTATTCAGGTGGGTGACTCGGCCAGAAGAAGAGTATGCCACCAGCCACATGCAACATTTTTAGGGGTACATCCTTCAACGGTGACTTGAGAAGGAATATTACGGTCAATCACATCCCCAAGACCAAGCTGCCACATGGAAAGAAAAGACCTAAGAACGTGAAACCAGAACAAGAACACAACTATATTTTTATCACTTAAGAAACATATTTAGACAAACATAAATTCTAATTATGTTCATCGCTGAAAACATGAAATGAAAAGGAAATACATATGAAAATGGTCAGAGCATGTTATAAGTACCTGGCCATACTTGTTCCATCCCCAGCAAAAAACTTTTCCATCCTCTTGAAGATACAAAAAACAAACATGATTAATTAATGAGAACCAATTAAATCGACATAAGAATTTCCATATTTGTGAATGTCCAACAACATCTAAATACAAAGACTGGTGTATTAGTAAGTTATAAAAATGAAATGAGGATTGTGTGTTATGATATACCTGTTATTACAGCAGTATGGCGAGCCCCAGAAGATATGATCTTAGCATGTCTGTTTTCCAAGCTTGGAGAATCCAGCAGCCTTGGGAGAATCTGCTTCAAAATTCATGATAACTCCTAAAACTTATAGCTCAAAGTTCCTCGATAATAGAGTTCGTGAACATGATATGCATCATGAAGCTTTAGACTACAGTAATTATGATCAAAATCCTAGAAGTACAGAGAGGGAGCCTTTTCATTCTTAGATAAGAAAAAATGAAACCTGTATTATCCATTTGGCATGGTGCAAAGACCATTTGACTAGACAAAGAAACCAGTGTATCAAAGTACACTGGTAATAGATATAATTACAGCATTGTTTTTGCTTTCATGACAAGCAAAGTGGGAAATCTATCGGTTGAGGCTAAAGTAGGGCATACCTCAGCTTGATCATCACCGGTTCCCAACTGCCCAAACTGGTTTCCACCAAACGCATATACATCACCATCAGCAGATATACAGACTGTATGCCATAGTCCTGCAGCAACTCCCTCTATTTGGATCCCCAATAAGGAAGATACGCAAGTTGGGCTTAGCTCATCATCTGTACTTCCTTGCCCACACTTCACCAAAACAATAAGACATCAGTCTAGTATAACAGGCATAAGAAGTCATTAACCGAGACAATAAGAAATAGGATAAATTTTTTCAGGGAATAGAACAAGTTATCCCTTGTTAGTGTTTGATCTCATCTTCAACATCTACATTGCTTTTGTCCACCATTTTCTACTTTACCTACATGTTGATCCTAAACAATGGTTAACAATTGAGAAAATCCAAAAAGTGCTGTAGTCTCTACATGAGACATGTCAACAAGATACAATTTAGTTTGATCCTTACACAAGAAAATTCATGGAATTACAGAGTAAAGACTCTTATAATCGTTGGAAACTCAATGTACAGAGTATTTATATTGCTTCAAGTTTCTCACAGCATTAGCATACAAAATAATCAATGAGATGCTGACAACATAAAACTCAAACAATTTATGCAGGTAACTCCTTCCACTTTAGAAGCTGTATTTGAACATTGGATGGTTATTATCACTAAGAGTCATCCCTATACTTACTAAAACCTGACTGAGAAGATAATATGATTGCTCTATGAACATAAAGTGAAATCCTTAAAAGAGTTGGCTCAGAGAAGTTGTAATTTCAGAGCCCAATAATAATATTTGTCATAATAGAGAAATATGAAGTATTTTTTTCAATATTTATTGAGATTCCTACAAAGTAAAATCACTTGCCAAAAGGAAAAACATCTGGTCAAAACTCTTACGTCCAAAATGGACAAGATTTTTTAAAATAGAATTTTTGCTAAACTATTTTTCTTTCTCTTTCTGGAAACATTTTTATTTTAGTAAAATTCAGAGGTATCTTTCTGACATATTGTGACCCTTTAATGTCTCCTATTACAAAAATATGTAAAATAAGATGATAACTGAATGTTCCATGCCTATATCATCAATGCATCCATAACTCTACAATTATCACTTACATCTATAAAGTCTTTCCAGGTGCCAAGGCCTTCCCTATCATCAGGTGAAAGGAGGCAGAAGCAGAAGACAACAACAATAACAATAAATCGTCCAAAAGATTGAATCATAATAATCAAACAAAGGGGCAAGACAGCCAACTTTATAAACTAAGGGAATTAAAAGATGACTGAATTCTTTCTATACTTTAAAAATATTTGCCTTATAGATGGTCCAACAGACGAATTAGGAGGTGATGAAGGGAACTTCTTGTTCTTCCCCTACAGAAATTCAGCACCAGGATGTGTTTCCTACCAATAGGACCGATTTTAGATGCCACTGTGCATCGTGCATCAGAAGATATTATTTACAGTAAACACCAACCAAATTTACTTATAAGAAGTTGTGTACAATGTGTGCTTTTGTAACAGAATCACTCAAAAGAATTGGTTTGGTGGCCACATACAAACATTAGGAATATGCTGATGACAGAATAGAATAAAAAAACTCATCAAATTTCATTAGCAGAATATAACTTCGAGAAAGCTTCAGAGACATCCCAGGTTTACCTGTCCATATAGTCCCCAACCAAAAGTAAGCAAAGCTCCCGTATCTGTCAGTTCATCACAAAGATATAGGGATATCAGCATATATCAAATTAACCGTATACAAAAGAGAATAATCTTTCAAATTAAAATGACACAAAGCAACCTGCAGTCCAGTTTTTAATGCTGTAACCATTCAACTCTCAATCTAGAATTCAGAAAGATAAAAATTATTTTTTTTATGGAAGGAGAAGGAAGAATAATTTTTAAAACTCTAATTATATTAAGTTTCTTAAATTTATGAATCTGATTATTGAATTTCTCTCTCTCTCTCACTAAATCTTACAATTCCTAATCTGACCATTCCATCTAAGGGGGAATTAGTTTTCTCTCTGTAAAAGCTCATATGGAAATCTCCTTGATATCAACTAGTTATTTAGCTTTCTAAACAAAATATTCGGTTTTCTGAAGCAACTAAAGTACAGATTGCCAAGAGAAGATGTTCTCTAAATAGACCAACACATATGTACCTGTGATAACTGCACTGTGCCGACCTCCACAAGCAATTCTCTTTACATAACTCCCAAGAACTCTAAAATTATGTCCCTCAAAATTCATGCTTCCCTGGGCAAGTGCTACAGATCTATCTTTTCCACATGTAGAGGAATCAATGCAAGGAACAAGATGAGGAGAGGACACCATGCGTATTCTGGAGCCCAAACCGAGCTGCCCTTCACCTCCGTAGCCCCAACCCCACACCTGTCCTATATCTGAAACTTTCAGAAAATTAGAGTAAATAGCATGCCTTGCACCACATAATTCAATGTGATTACTGAAACAAACCGTGATAACAGTATAGCAAGGGAAAATGTAGCATACACCATGTTTTTCATTGTTTTATCAATAGTCCAGAACATAGTCCTAACCTGACAATGCTAGGGTATGGCGTCCTCCAGCAGCAACACTTGTTATCCTTACCCCTGGGTTTAGTGTGACGAGACATGGGAAAGCTGTCAGAGACTCATCACCACATGTTGAGCTGTCAGCTGTTTGTTTCGCTGAAGATACTCTCCTTCGCTTTGTACTTTCTTCTCCACTAGCACTGGAGACAGTTCCTCCAGTTGATCTTGAGCCTTGAGAGCAAGGGCTAACTGTAGCACATCACTCTACATCAGTTAGCAGTGATAAAGGAAAAGTATTCTGTTTTCGTCATCATAAAGAGGCTAAACACTTTTCTTCTTTCTTTGTACGCCTTGGTTAATTTAGACCTCTTTCTGAGAGTAACAAGTAGCTGTAGACAAATGGTTGCTGTAAAGAGGTTGAATATACCTTGCTCTGTCAATAATGAACTCTGCCTTTCTGATACATCCTTTTCCTGACTTATCCCAGATGATACTTCACCAAATACCTTCCCAGATGGAACACATTCCTTCCATCCCCAGGTGTAAACTTCACCACCATCTGCGAAGGAACAGAAGAACATATTGTAGAAAAACGCCATGCAGAAAACTTTGGTTCGTGGAAAATCTTTTACCTAGTTGGAAGACTATTTCTTGGATCCACTTTGTAAAATTATTAATGAAAAATTAACTCAAGTGATATATGAAAAAGTCTGGACATTGTTTCCAGAATAGGTTCGTTCTCTTAGTTTACACCTTCCTTTCAGTCGCATTATATTTTGTGGAGCTTTCCTTTTCTTGATCCCCACCAAACAAAATAAGGAAGTCAATCTCACCTGTGACAGCAACACAATGTGCCCATCCAGCTGCAGCCTTTATGATAGAAGCATCAGTTGGAAGAGGGAAAGGCTCAGGAATTTCCTTTACAACCAAACTAGAAAATGTCATTTAGCTGACAAAGAATCAACAGGGGGGCAAAAGTAGTATCATGTTTTAAGGTTATGCATTACCCCATGCCTGCCAGATGTTACATAGCTTTGACCTAGATCATCTGTTGAACCCCATGTGATGAGCTTTCCTGACTCTGGTTAATGAAGAGCATATGAGAAATACTTAATCCTTTATGTAAATAAACCTAGATAAGATATCCAGTAGAAAAGGGCGGCATATAGAGAGATGGAGGAGTAAAAAGACAGGTACATGACACCTTGAAATCGGGAAGTATTTCAAATATAATGAATAAACAAGTAACAACTTTCCATTGTAGCGAGGGGCAAGAAATTGATGGCATTAAGTAAACCTAGTTCGAAGCTTTAGTCAAAATCTCATAAAATGCAGGAACCCTCTTAATTTCATCTGCTTAGATTTAAACAACCAGACAGGGAATAAGGCTAGGCAGAGGAGCAAGAAATATAAGAATAAAAGGGGGCACTGTAGGAACAACTTAAATTAAAAACGAATAATTTAATCGAACTTTAATTAATTTTAAAGCAAAAATTACCAGGAGCCACGAAAACAACAATGTGACTCTACTGACAGTGACATAACAATGAAGATCCGGCTAATGCAAAATTCCAAGTAGACAAAAAACAGAGGCTAATTATGAAACGCCAGAGTTTTCATTTTTCATTTTTCATTTTTCTTTTTTTTTTGTCATTTCCAATTAAAAATAAAAAAACAAAATTGAAGAGACAAAGCACCAGAAATAGCCATGGCGAATCCACAACCGCCACCGCAAACATCCTTCCATGAGTAACCAGCAGCAGAGCCAACCGACGGCGGAACCCTAACAAGCATCGGCGTCAATAGCGGCGACCTCTGCGGGAGAGCTCCAGGAAGGTAACCACACATGTACACCTTGAGCTCTTGCAATGCGGCGGCGTGACCTCGCGCTTCGCTTCCCCCGCCATTCATGGCGAATTCGGAGAAGAAAGTAAAATTAAAATTAAAGTTTAAATTAAAATTCTATAACAAAATCAAAAGCTCTGATTTTGTGTCAGTTTAAGAGAGTAGGGAAAGTGCCCTAATATTTGCTGGGGCGTAATAAAAAGGGGAGCGTATCATTTTCAGAGGAATGGGGGTGCCACGTCGGATGCTCACGTGGTCGTATGTACACGTGGCGTGTTGCTGACCCCTAGATGTCTCGGCCATTTCTAGCCAAGAGTTTTGGCGGAAGTTTCTGGAAGCCTCAGTCTTTCTACAACTATCGTGGCCTCTCTATTCTCTCGCCGCGTGTCAGCCCTGCACGTAAACTCCAATCATTGTGTGTTGCCACTTGCCACGTGTTGACAAAACATACGTCATCGCTGGGCCAGCTTACGATTTTACTTATGTTAGAGTGATAAATACTTTATTTTTCTTAAATAAATTCTCGAATTTGAGTTTAAAAAAAACTTAGTTGAGAGAGCTCTAACGCTATCATGGGACCTCAGTTAACTCGAACATATTAACTCTAATAGAAAGATTAATTATTATGACTATTCCATAAAAAAAATGGAAAGGTGAGGTAAATTTAAATATCGTTTTTTTTTTTGTTATGAGGTTTTTTTAATATAATTAAGGAAGATAAATAGTCATTAAAAAAGCTTATGTACGATCAATCGCAATAGAGATAAAATATAGAAGACTGTTTTTTTATATAAAGAGAGTATAAATGAGACATTTTTTGCCTTGAGTATAAATGAGACTTTTGATTAGAGAACTTTGTGACAAAAATAATAAATTAAAACTAACAGGTAGTTGGTTAAAGTGGTAGGTACTCCATTCTCCTTAAGTAAGGTCTCAAGTTCGAGTCTTGTGTATGAAAAAACCTCTGCTACTACTCCCGTTATGAGACCTTAGCTAGTTCAAATAGGATTGCCTCCAATAGAAAGATACATGTGGGAAACAAATAATAATAATAATAATAAATTAAATATGTGTATCTTCCATAAAAATGTATTTGTATCCTTGAATTTTATATTAATTTTTAATTTCACCCATAAATTATTTTATAGTTAATGTTGTTTCGAAAGTTGCAAATTATGAACGATTTCATCTCACTCTCATAATGTATAGAAAATATTGATATAAGCATTATTACCAACACATGTAGCATTAATATCTCATCATCACTCAAAATCTTTAAGAAATATCAAAATGACATATGTTTCTTCTTCTTTCAATATGAAAAAGCGACATCTTCATTTTAAGTTATGACTCAGCATTCATACGAATAACTAATAAGTGATATCATTTTGAGTTTGCATTATTATTACATCAAATATTCTTAAGTGGAGTATTTTTTTTAATTATCAATTTTGTTTTTTAAAAAAAAATATAGTGAGATAGTTATTTGTAGCATATAGGGTTATGTATAAGCTTTCGTTTTCTTGCTCGTTACCCTTTGGTTTAAAGTTGGTTTAGGGGCAACTAACAAGCACATGATGGTGAGTGGTGAGAGTGGTTTGTGGTGTCCATTCTAATTATAAATACAATTGCTAGTCATTAATGGAAGTGGACAAATCCTAAAGCAACTCCAACTCTCTCTATCTCAAAGATTTTGTGACAGATACGTTAAGATTTTTCCCATATACTAGCTATTTAAAAGAATAAAAATCATATTTATGATTACCATAAATAATAATACTAAGGAAATATATTTATGATGGTAACTCAATGATTCCATTATAGAATGTTAATGTAATGGTTAGGATAAAAACACTTATGAATAGGCTAATTGCATAATATATGGTGAACTAATTTTTAAATTATCGTTAGGAAAAACGTCTTATTTGATGCCTAATAAAAATATCTTGAATTGGATTGTTTATGATAAAAGATACATGTAATAAAAAAATTTACTTAAATTGAGGTGAATGAAGGGAAAGGGAATTTTAACGTCTCCCACTTACTTGAATTTCTAAATTCTAGAAGAAAAGAATCCTTCTTTGAAGTGTTTATCTTCATATGATTGATAAATAAAATGTTTAAACATTAAAAAAATGTTTGTTAATGTTTTATAGATTTTAAGTTATTAAATGTTTCACTTACTAATAAAGTATAAACCCTAAGGATACATTAGATAAATTCTAATTTTAACATTTTTTTCGTTTCCTTTCTTTTTTTTTCAGATAGTTGTCAAAATGGGTTAACTCATCAAATCATATATTAAACGAGTTTGATTTTAAACGAGTCAAAATATTTTCAGTAAGACCTACCTTAACATTTAAATAGATTGATCTGTCAATTCACCAGAGATTTTTAAAATATCTAATTTTTCTAGTTTTAATAGTTAGTAGAATGAATAAAAATAATATTTTTAACACATCAAATAGATAAATAATTTTATAAATTTGTATTCACAAATTACAAATATGATACGAAGTCTCAACTATGTAAGTTTTTTTTAAGATTTTAATTTATAAAATAAAAAATGAGTTAAACAAACTAGCCCATAATCCTAGTAAATTAAGTGAGCCGAGTTGTTTATTAACAATTTTATATGGTTGAAAAACTGAAAACTTAACCTATCTAATTAGTGGGTTAAACATATTAGTTTAGTGGGTTAAGCTACTTTTGATAACTCTATTTTTTCCTTTAATTCCTTTCATTATCTTAATTTTCATCCTAATTTCCAAACACAGTACTCTAAATTACGAAATTTAAAAAATTTTAAACAAAAACACACAATCACTTAATATTTTCTCTTATTCTTTCCTTTAACTTTAACTTCTTCCCTATTGACCAAAAAAAAAACTTTAACTTCTTCCCTTCATGGTTTTCAAACACATGCCCTAACAAAATTTTCTTTGTCCTAATTCTTAATGGTGTGTTTGAGGATGAAAGAGGAGATGAAAGGAACTAAATTAAAGAAAAATTGGAGGGAAGGAAAGATTAAGGACATGTTTGGAACATGGAATAAGGAGGAGGGATTGGGAAAGTAGGTTGGTGAGAATTACTTTTTCATATTTGGCTTTTCATAATAGTGATATTATCTTTTTCATGCTAATCTTCTTTTCCAAATTTAATGGAATGCGTAATATCTCCATAGATAAAAGGAAAGAAGATATGGAGTGGGATTGCACTAATTATGATTCTTTTGCCCCTATCCATCATCACCACTCCCACCACTAGTATTACCATAAGATTTAATTATATACATGGATAAATCAATTATTATATACCTTTTTTTTTAATTTCTATTCTCAAATCTTATCTTATTTATTTTTTTATGTTATATCAAAAGTAACCACCATATTTAATTATATTTATTTTAGGTCAAAACTTCAAATTGATCCTTTATGTTTGCACGAAGTTTCATATTGGTCTTTTATGTTTTAAAAAGTCTAAATTGGTCCTTTATGTTTGCAAGAAGTTCCAAATTGGTCATTCTGTCCACTTCCGTCAAATTTTTAAGTTAAGTGCTGACGTGTCCATCTAAGCTGGCGTGTCATACCACGTCAGCGCCACGTAATCACATATGATATTAGATGATGATGTGGCATGACACGTCAGCTTCAATTGATACGTAGGAGAGATAGTGTGTTCACGTCAGCGCTTAACTTAAAAAATAAACGGACTTTGACGGAATGACCAATTTGGAACTTCTTGCAAACATAAAGGACCAATTTAAACTTTTTGAAACATAAAGGACCAATATGAAACTTCGTGCAAACATAAAAAGACCAATCTAAAATTTTGACCTTCATTCCATTTACATTCTCATTTTAATTCCTCATTGTTGCTTCATCAAAATAAAATTAATTTATCAACCAAAGGAATTTTAAGATATCCTCTAAAATTCTTGAATTTAGAACAATCAGAATTAATGAAAAGTATATTCTTTTTCCCAAAACTATGAGATGACCTAAGAAAGGTGGCAAATAGATAGGGCATATACCATCAAACCATGACCAACCCACTATAACAACAGAGACTTGTGTGGTTGGTTGCCGTCCAATTATGAACTATAGAATTTAGTCCCACAACGCCACAACCATTTCCTATCACCCTCAAGTCTTCTATCACCAAACACAAGCACTTAATTAATAAATTTTTTTATTTATTTCGTACAGGTATCCTCCTATTCGAAGCAATCCTGTTTGAGTTAGTTGAGATTCCCATAACAGGGGTAAGAGTTCTCCCAGCAGAGATTTTTTCATATACAAGACTCGAATCCAATACCTTATTTAAAAGAAATGAAATACTTACCACTCCAACTAAGAACCAACCACTTGTTAGTACTTCTTCATTAATAAAATTGAAGCAATTAAAGGCTTTATTTCACAGTTTTGTATTTTTTTTTTAAAAATAGCTTTAAAAATAAGTATATTAAAAAAAAACTTGTTTGGTTAATTTATTTTTAATTTGGAAATAGTTTAGAAAAAACTTAATAGTGATCTCAGTGTATAATTGTTAATCATTATATATGTATATAAAGAATACAAAATAACTTTTACTCTTTTTTTTGCTTTTTTATTTTTAATAAACACAAATATATGTTGACAAATTGTCAAATAATTTTTTTGTTTTTAAAATTAAGAAAACAATTTTTAAAAATTATTGTCAAACAAACCCTAAATCATGAAAAATTTTATGAAGCTCGTGCATGTTGTTTTTCCTTATAGATTTTGATTTTACAAACATTGATACAGTTATTTATATATTCCTGTATTTAGAGATTCATATTATTAATTAATATACAGACGAAGTTACGTTGTTTAAAAAATTATTTGGAAAATTAATGAAATTGAGAGTTATATATATAATTTCTTTTTCTGTATTAGTTATATAAATGTCTCATTAAGCACATCAATTAGTTGTTTCATGTTACTGTAATATTATTTAGAGATTCATATTATTAATATAAGGTCAAATGTTCATTTTGGTCCCCTATGTTTCACTCAAGTTTCAATTTAGTCCTTTATGTTTCAAAAGTTTTAAATTGGTCCTTTATCTTTACCAGAAGTTCTAAATTGGTCCTTCCGTCCAAGTCCGTCAATTTCTTAAGTTAACTGCTGACGTGGCGTGCCGAGGTGGACACATAATATCTCCTACGTGTATTAGATAGTTAACGTGGCCTTAGACACACCAAAAACACACAAACGACGTCGTTTAAGCAAAAAATAAAATCATGTTGAGAGGATCAATATGAAACCCTAATAAAACATAAATGACCAATATAAAATTTTAATGAAATATAAATGACCAATATAAAACTTCAATGAAACATAAAGGACCAATACAGAATTTTAATGAAACATAAAGGACCAATATAGAACTATAATGAAACCTGAAGGACAAATATAAAACTTTTGGAAAATATAAAGAACCAATATAAAACTTTTGAAAGATAAAGAATCAATTTAAAACTTAGATGAAACATAGAGGATCAAAATGAACATTTGACCTTAATATAAAGACGAAGTTGTTTAAAAAGCATATTTTGAGGAAGAGATTAAAGATTTTCATTAAAAAATGAATTAAGACAAATTAAAGTATATTGTTTTAACTATTAAAACAACATTTTATCAATAAATATGTCATTGTTAATAATTGGCATTATTCCAACTAAATTAATTACGCGATTGTCACCATTCACCAATTATCCAGAAAAAGGTGACATATTAATTTAAGTGATGTAAACTCATTAATTTTTAATTAAGTGTTTAGGAATTGCTCTCTGAACTTTCAATTTTTAAATTAGTTATGCTACTCGTAAAGTTACTTACAAATTAATAAAAAAAATTAGTTATCCTATTGGATAGTGAATACTCGGTTTTTTTTTAATAAAAGGTGACATATTATTGTTATGAATATGAATGGTACAGTTTTTATTTTCACAGATCAAACAAAAGAATTATTGAAGACTTCACTTTTATGATTGGTCTTCTTTTTTATTTAAATCCCCTATTCATTTATATATATATATATATATAAATCCCTATTCTTTGAATTGACTCGCTTGTCATACGAAAATTACTTTTATATTATGTAATCGAATTTCAAAAAAAAAATTATTTTATTTTAGTAATGCAACAACAAAAAGTTTAAAATATAAAGGACAATTTTACTCTAATCAGAATAACTGTACAAGAGTTTTATATAACGAATGAAAATTCATACAAAGTTAAGTGACAAATATATATATATATAGAGAGAGAGAGAAATAAAAGTTTTACCAAAATAACCATAAAATTGCTGTAATCATTTGATCATATGCTTACTAATTATATTTGAAATAAAAGTTTTAGGCAAAATTGTCTTTTTGTTCCTCAAATGTCAAATCATATAGCCATTGTCCATTTAGCCTATAAACTTTGGTTGTTGTGGATCAATTATATCTTTAGATATTTAATTCACAAGCAATTTTGTTATTATTCATTCAAATTTTGTCTAAATTATTAACGACATATGTAAACATGACCTCCAATATTAAATGTGATGACAAGTCAGATTGAAGGTTATAAGTTTCATGTTGAAATGCTATGATTTGGTCTAACACAAAAATACAAGGCATTTAGCCAATGTGATAACTACGTACAAATTGATAAAACAGTATAGTTAAATATATTATATATTTGACATTACATTTAATATTTGAGGTCATTTAAAAAGTTACATTTACATATATTATTAATGATTTAAATTAAATTAGCATGAAGGACAAAATTATTTGCACATTAAAAGTCTAAAGATATAATTAATACCAAATAAAGTTTACGATCAAATAGACGAAAACCTATAGTCCAACTGTTGAAGGATAAAAATATGCTTTTGTCAAAAATTTATTAATATCAAAATATACAATACTTATTTTTATATTTATGATATAACTTAATTGAATTAATCAGCTCGTGATTTGACTTTTTTTAAGAAGACCCGATCCAATTTGTTAAAAGACATTTTTTTTTTTGCCAATGATACGAAGTTATGCTGAGTTTTGATTTATTAATTCTCAAATCTATTATAAAATTTATATTAAACAATGTTTTTTCTGTAAAATTTAAAATGACACAAATCTCAGAACAAATTCAATAATTGAAAATTAGTCCTAATCATAACTTTTTTTTTTGGTAAGGAATGTGAATTTCTACGGGAGGGGCCCAAAAATGGTGAAATTGGGCCCTATATAGAGCACGTGTCCAAACGTGGGAATGGGCCAGCCTTGATAATGTGGCTCGCAAGGTCTCACCAATAATTGCACGTGTCAGGATAAAATGATTCGTGGTTAATAATGGGTGAGTGATAATTGGGTGTGGTCGGGCCCATGATAAGGAGATAGGTAACTACTTCTTCGTCGTGTATCCCGTACAGCTTCCGTGAAATCGTAAGCAATCATGTGAACAAATAAATTTAATTAATGCGCTTCACACAATTGAATCATAAATTCATTAATACTTATAATAATAATAATAAATTCCCATAACCTTTTTTTAAGGCTACATAAATAGCACTGTCAAAACGGGTCAGAGTCCGCAGACTAGTTCGGCCCGTCTGCTAAATGGGCGGACTTGTATAAACAAAAATAGGTCTGTTTAAGCCCGTGGACTCTGCAGGCCGACCCGCCAAAAAATTTAAAATAAAAAATTAATATATATTTGTTTAAAATATGTATAAATATATATATTTGAGATAATTTTACGTGTTAAATAATAATTTTATTCTAATAAAATATATAAATAATTTAAATAATAATTAAAATTAATAAAATATTAATTTAAAATTAAAAAATTACTAATTTTTAAATAAATATATAATTTTATAATTAATTTTTTTTTTAAAATGTATTTTAAGAAAATAAAAAAATTGTCCCGCGGGCCATTACAGGCGGACTTGGGCATTACTTCCCAAGCCCACCAAATAAACGGGCCGGCCCGTTTTGACAGTGCTATACATAAATGCGCATTAAAGTTTTGAAGCCAGTGTTTGGTATGAAGTTTTGAAGATGTAATGTTGGATTACATCGAATATTATATTTAATATTCTTCTTATCAAACATACATTACTTCTTGTAAGGTGATGAAATTATATTTTTGTCTTTATTGTTTTATTCACTTTTATTCTATTATTACTTTTAATGTAAAGGTAAATTGTCATTTTACCCACTTCTATTCTATTCGCATTACTATGATATTTTCATTTTCATTACTTCCTCCACTCCACTAACCAAACACACCTGAAGTATCAAATCGTTGGCCTATTCAGTTATGACCGTTGGATGTCTTACGTAACAATCATTTGATGAGATCAGTTTGTTTGTTGTAATACTAACGGGTGTAGTCCATGATTGGGTTTGGGTGTCCCACCTAATTTGTTAAGATTTTTTTAATTAGTTAATAAAGTATATATGGTATGCTTAGATTGAGACATAAAAAATCATAATAAACTTTTTGATCTACAGCTATATTTGGGAGTTTAAGGAATGATGTAAATAAATATGTTGTTTAAGAGATTTAATAAGTGAAAGACATCTATCAACTTAGTTTGGAACTTATAATAAAATGAACGGAGGGCACGTTTGGTTTATTATTTTCTCTCAGCAATTGTAGACGTAAACTCTTTACATTCTTTCAACCAAATATATTATACGTTTTGTAACGTGATGAAATTATTTTTTTGCTTTTACTTTTTTTTGCTTTTACTCAATTTTCTTTTTGTTGAAACTTACTCAATTTTTTTAAAACTCAACAAAAAAACTTTTAAAGTTTAAAATTTTCATCAATCATAACACTTTAATTTAATAAATGACATATTAGCAAAAAAACACAAAATTATTGACATTGAGGACACATCTCATTAATTAATAGAATATTTAATAATTTTTGTTTGAAAAAATTAATAAAAAATATTGTTATTCTTAATTAAATACTCTACCAACAAACTAATAATATCTTTACTTTTGGGAAAAGAAGAATACATTATTGAGTAGGGAAAAAAGAAAGAAAAGGAGGCGTGATTTGAAATCATGAAAATTATGGATTGAAAAATGGAGATAACATGGTCGGTCAGGTGGTCACGTGCCCTCTCGTGGACTTCGGACCTAATTTTTGAAGGGGGTCCATGCAATAACATCTGATTACTGTTCAAAATTTTTCTTCCTTTTCTCCATTCACCCACACTATACCCTCTCAATTCTTTATAATGATTAAATTTTTTTTTTTAATTTTTAGGCCTTCTTCCTTCAATCTCAAAGCTTCTAATTGACAATCTAAATAAATAAATAAAAGAGGGGTTGCCACCATTGGCCCTACCAGAGAAATGTCATCCCCTTCACCTTCCATTTTCTTCATTTAACAGTGTATGAATAAGACGTACATCATGATCATGGATCAGGCATGCAAGGTGGGACCATACAGAGCAGTACTGCAGTATCCAAACACGGATCCGTAAAGTGCAAGATCTAACCCGTCAAATAAACATCAAGATTTGTGTTCACAATGTAACACTCTCATCAAATAGGCTGGATCATGCACTTTCACATATCTGCATTTAAGTGGATCTGGCAGTATCCACCACAATTATAATCATACACCAGAGTCCAGAAGTTTAAGTCTCCAGCACAGCCAAAGTGACACTTAAAAAGAAAAAAACTATATTCTTCCAGCAGATGATTTTAAAACAAAAACATCAGCTATTTACGTTTTATTAATAGGATCAAATCAAGCATGATGAGGTACACACTACATTGGCAATTTTTCTAGTATAATAAAACTATCATTGAAGCTGCTCTGTCCAAAGCACCTCCCCTATGAAGTGTGTAACTTTTGACTAGGTATTAAGGTCAAAAACTTCACATATAAAAGCTCTAGGACCAAGAGAAAATGAAAAGTGACCGAGAATCACTCATATGGACAGCCAGTTTCATATCAAGGAAACCATCTTATATAACACTTTCAGGTCTGTCAGTGGATTCCAACAGCAATCTATGTACGCCTCCTGACATGTCTACCGTTTGGATTAGCCGATTCATCCGCCGTTCCCTCAGCTAAATCTTGCCCATATATGCTACTGCCACTTCTCTTCCTGCTCAATGGTTGGCTTGAATTCTCTTCTGCAGATGCAAATGTCTCCAGCAACTCCAGCAACATTGAGGGACAGCTCTCTTTCAAGTCCATGAAGGCTTCAGACTGCATAACCACTTTACAAAACAAAATATTTCAGCAGGTCATCCTAAATATAGGGAACTGAATTTGAAGAGGCATGGCACCACAGAAGTGGGATAAATTCCCAATGTGTCACAAGGAAGGTTAAAATGACACTATATAATCCTGAAAAACATGAAGTATATGCATAAATACAAACATAATAAACATTCATGCCAACAATAAAAAACCCACAGACATAGAACCATAGTTTTGATTTTTGGTAAGTAGGAATAAAGAGAAAGGCAATCCCCTAATTCGAAATATTTTCGAGTTGTGGAATTCCATTTCCAAATTCTTGATCATTTCCAATTTTTTTAACTCTATGCATGAACTCGACATTCAATCATCGTAATTTTGAGAGTAAATTATACTTAATTCCATTGAGGTTAGGTCAAATTACACTTGATACCCCTCTGGTCTAAAAGAATTACACTCACATCTTCTGACATTTGATATAATGTTGCAAAATCCTCCCTTCTAATTTATTTTCTCTCAATGAAATTCACTTTATATACAATATGTGTTCATCCCACAACAATAAAATCAGTTAACTATCTTGCTTGTCACATTAATAATCTTATGTTAGCGCTCAATGTCAAATTAACTTCCTTTACTGTTATATTAAAAGTAAAATGACAGTCTTGTGCTATGCAGAAACTAATTTTCATTGACAAAAAATAAAATATAGGAGAGTTGGGTTTAATTTCTGAAATTAGAAAGGTATCAAATGTAATTTAGTTAAACCTCAAGGGAGGTTAATGTAATTTACTCTAATCTTAAATTAATTTCTGCAACTGCTTCATCCAAGGGTTGTCATTAAACCAAAAAAACTCCAAATTTGTAAATTTTAGGTAGGAGGGGGAATATTTGGCTATTTGCATATTTGCAAATTGCAACAAGACATGTTGCCAAATTGATTGCTTCATAAGTTTACTTGACAAACCAACAATTTAGAATCAATCAAATTGTAGAACTACATAGAAGTTAGACTCTTTACATTCACATGGATGTGTATCAATACACTTCTTTAACTTTATGATATCAAATTATCAATTTTGTTATCAAACAATAATAGGCAATAAAAAGAGAAAATTGTAATGACATAGTTTAATCAAAGAATACATCATACAGTAGCTGCAGGAAGAGATGAAAGTTGAGTCATATCAAACATTACAAAGTACACATATACAATTGAGATGGTACCTGAATTTCAAGGACAATTTTAACTGTCAATTCAAAACCCATAGATAGTTGATTATATTCTATAACATGTTCCTTTATACAAAAGCCCTTTGGGCTTGAAGTATGGGGCATGGACAAAGCTTAGGCCCGTCAACCTTGTGCAAAAAATTAATTTAATTATGAAAAATGGGGACATCAATGATTAAACATAAGGCTCTAATCTCGTGTTAATGACTATTTTAAGTCTAAATTGCTTAGTTAAGACTAAGTAGTTTTTACTTTTTAATTTTTATTATAATCTCTAAGACAAGTAAAGTCTCCCATACAATCAATATATATAAAAGTTCTAGTTAAGCATCTAATGCAAGCCACTCTTCCACAATTGAAGGTAATTGCACTTGATAAAACTGACAATTAAAAAAGGTAGTACCAGATTAACAGGAATACTTTCTCAAACTACTGCAGAGTATAAGGTAGCCAATGGAATTGCTCCTCAGTCCTCAATAAAATCCAGGTAATAATGCTATGTGCATCCTACACACAGAAGATGCAAGAATATGGGTGCAAAGAATTGCTCTTCAATAAAGTATATGAGCAACCATGTTGAACAGGTACCGCATCACAAAAGACAGCTCAGAAACTCAAGATTTCTGATGACAAGTTTTACTAAATGGCAGTGATCCAGCCTGCTCAGAAGAAGCATTGTCCTTTTGTTTAATTCAAAATCACACACATGAATAGTCTCCCTATTTTTACAGCAGAGTTCTATTTTCTCTTAAAAACACAATGCATACATAACATTCCACTTTTTAAATTTTCAACAAGATCTCCTTACATCAATGTGACTAGAAGAGGCATTTATGGTGATTAAAATGAAAGGAGTGAAAGTATATAGGGGGTTGCACGTGGAAAGTCAAGTGTGTTAAATACATCTTAATAAAAGTTTCCACTCTTAGGAATGGTCACATTAAACACTTTATACTATTACCTTTTCCACATTTGAACCATACTCATGATCATTTAAGGTTTCTAGTTTCTACAAAAATTTTGAATATACAGAAAGTAATTTTGTTAGTCAAACAAGCAAGAAACAATGTGATACATCATGTAAGAACCAGTGGAAGACATGGCCCATATGACCATACCATAAATGCTTCCTCTCCTAAGTCCCACTAACAAGCTTTTCAAAATTTTCTGCCCCACCAGAAGGCAACTGAAGACAATTCCCTCACAAACAAATTGAACTCATCAACTTTGCTTGTCAGTTCATGCAAAGTATCGATACAAAAGAGCCTTGTCATTACAGGCTAGCAAGTGCAATAGAAATAGGTGATGCTAACATAGCAAATCATAAAGCTCATAACAAGAGATCTTCTTGAAGATGAAAGGAAACACAAGACAGTCCAAAGACCAATGCTTAGAAAAGCAAGAATGAACTTCAAACTCAAGTAATAAAATTCCCAAAGTAGACCAGCTCTATGAATTCCCTCAAAAATAACACAAGTCAAATGATTAACTAGCTCTGAGTGATCCACCAACTAAAACCTACAAATTATTTGTAAAGATAGAATGAAAAGAAAACGATATATAAGAGCAAAGGATAAACGAAAATTCCCATAAACGAATCTTTACAATAGTGCACATAATTCATCATTGCTATCCTGCCTTCCAAGTCCACATAACAAAATAGCAGTGATTAAAGAAAAGTATTTAATTGGTATTACTGACGTAATTCTATCACAATCTTGTCATTCATAATGGTATCAGCCCATATAACATACCAAACATATATTACACCAACTTATGAAGCACAGAAAGTAGAAACTAACATGCATGCAAATGTAATATAATTGATTTCAAAAGCATGATAAAACACAAAGGATGCTACAATGCCAAAAGTATCCTAATTTGACAACAAGGAGTTTTCATGTTCACATCCTTCGGATAAAACGCACCTCCCAGATTTGCAGGATTTGCAACAAATTTTAAACAGATGGCCTTAAGTTGTGGACAGTGATGTTGCTCAGCCAGCGCAAGTGTTGTTGCCACATTGTCAGTATTAATCTCTTCACACAAATTTGATTCACATAGCAGTTTCAGCCGATCAAGATTATACAGATCAGCAGCAGCCAATAGATGCTGCACCATGACAGTTTGCGAGCACATGAGTGTCGAGCCCATAACTTCATGGATGTCAGGAAGTTTGTCTGTATAAATGAAGAGAAGCATTGCCTGCAAATTGGTAAAAATGGTTCAAGATTCTAGCTGTGGAAATAAATATCTAAAATACCCAGAAAAAACTTGGGCTGGAACGTCAGCATAGCTTCCAAAAACAATGCTCATTCTTCCAAAAAAGACTTGAGCTGAAATTCTCTACACAATAAAATTATAACTTAATTCATTATGTATCCCACCAAAAACAACTTTCTTAGTAAGATGGACCAATTTCACCTCTTCACTAAACAACCAAAACAATACAAATTTAACTACAACAAATTACTATGGAAATCAAATCGTTGTGGAAACATATTGAACAACAGCATGCCTAAAAAGGATTAACATGTCAAAAATCCATTACAAATAAAAAAATCTTATCCCCAAACTATATCTATTCATGGACAAAGCAAATCAATTTTAAAAAAAAAACATGCAAGGAGACATAAAGGATTATCATTTCTTGTGGCACAAAAAATGTGCTTGATCATTTTACTCTTTAGATATCTCAAATGGGAGTTGCCAGAGTTAAAAACACTACCTTGAAGATAAAGGGTTCAATATCCTCTAACACCACCTCATCTATGCTAGGATCTCCAACAAGTCCAAAAAATTGAGCTCTAAACACAGGAGATCGGGCAGCAAGTATCAGCTTATGAGCTTTGAAGCTTTCATTCCCAACTTTAAAAACAACGTCACAACCAACTTCAGATTCTAACAATCCCTTAAAATCTTGACCCATGTCAGACCGTAGTAAAATAACACTCTGTTTAGCTCCCTCAAAACGTGTTTTGACAACACCAACAGTACAATGCATGACAAGGCAATCATCTTTCAGGTACTCTGAAGTTTCCAATAATGTCCTTCTGAAAAAACGTTTGTAACCCCTGGAATGCACAAAGAAAGGGGAAATAAAAGGAAACATCAAGCCATGTCACTTTAAGGTATGACAAAAGATACCCTCTTCATGTGCAAAAGCACGATAAAGTTTCAACACTTTGTGGTAACATTTAAAGATAAATTCTTCCACCTCCGGGTTACAATATACCATTCACATGACACAAAGTACAGCTACCAACTAAAATAAAAAAAGACACATTAAATACTGCTGATACAAGATTTCAAAATAACAATTTCACTCCTAACCAAACGAAGAAGGATGATAAATTAGTGAATTGTAAGAAAATACGAGACCATAAAAAAAATAGTCCATTCAGCCCAGGTTTTTATGATTAACCACGAGGAAGCTTAAATGGTATGATGCACACTACTCATAAAATCATGTTGGTATTTGCTCCACCAAGTCCTCACTAAGACTCAGGGCATTGAATTAACGTTCTTCTTTAAGACAAATACATTTCATTCCTCACAAAGACTATTCTCACCTCACACTCAAACCTCATTTCTGGTAGAAAGGAAATCAAAGATTCAATTTTAACCAATAACCCCCAAATTTCCAAGAAGGTTTCCCCCACTAAGACACTGTTCCAAGTTGAAAATGTTACAACAGAAAAAGATATATACTTGCAAACAGACATATATATCGAAAGTAAATTAAAACCATACCACATGCTGCCTCTATACTTCAATGTATAGGGTCCACTCTCCAGCGGGCGATCAAAATGACTATGCACTTTATCATTGCCCTTGGCACTCTGATCGACCAATGTCAACTTGAACAAAGCTCTAACGTCGGTTCCCTCGCTCGCCAAGGCTATAAAAACGGAAACGTACATGGAATTA
Organism: Senna tora; assembly: GCA_014851425.1. Classification (NCBI taxonomy): domain Eukaryota; kingdom Viridiplantae; phylum Streptophyta; class Magnoliopsida; order Fabales; family Fabaceae; genus Senna; species Senna tora. The sequence goes on from CM026264.1 coordinate 11,198,971, forward strand.
TCCTCTGGGTTCTTACCATCTGGGTAGAAATAAATCGCCCAATCGTACCCACCAACGCTGAATGTGTCGCTCATTATATACCTCCCAGCACCCATCCCTTTGGCCAAAGAATACCCCTTTATGACAAATTGGTGAGACCCATTAACTGTCTCGCTAATTGACCTCGAACTCGAGGCCGACCCCGATTCCGAGAAGGGCTTGAATTCACTCATTCTTTATTCCGCTTCAGAGGTCCCCGAAGGTTTTAGGGACATCGTGGGCGGGCAAGACACTAAAACCCTAGAGAACAAGAAATGAACAACTTGAGGAGGAGAGTAAGGAAATGCCAAGGGTGAAAACCCTAATTGTGGTTTCAGAGAGCGAGCGACGGATCGAAGAAAGAAGTTATCAACGGAGACGGTTCCGTTAGGCCAAGGCGGGGGTGACCTTGGCTTAACAGACTCGTGAGTTTCTTCGATTTTTTGTTTTGAGGGATTCACAGAAAAAGGCAGAGGAAGAGGAATAGAGAGGGAGAGAAAAAGAAAAAAAGAAGAAAGTTTCGAGCTTTTAACGTTATAAGAAGAACCAAACGAGAAGACGTTTTTTTAGCGTTTGGAGTTACAACTTATATCTCACAGGCCGTTTCAGCACAAAGGCATGTCGGATAAAATGATCATTTCTTTGAGCAAGAAGTGTTATTTTCATCCCCTATTATTTTTAATTTTATTTCTAAAGCATTTTTTTAATGTCAATTTTATTTCTAAAGATTATTTTGGTTAATTTTGTCATTTATGAAAGTAAACCCCTTCTTTTCGCTAAAAGATTCCTAAAATTATGACATAATCTCTATAATATTATAGTTTTTTTTTGTCTTTAAAAATTTATAATAATTAATTGATTAGTCTTTGTATCACTATTATTAATAAACAAAATGACCTCATATTAAAGTGTTCAAAGATTTGGTTTTGTTCGATTTTATTAAAAAAAATAAGTGAATTCTTTTGATTTTGTATTTGGCATTTCTCTCCTTAGAAGAGCAGCAAGAGTTAGTTAAAGAATTCAATTAACCAATTCGAAAAGAAAGAAAGAAAAGAAGAACAAGAGGGAGATCCCTATTAGAAATGAGATTATGTTTGTTATTTTTACTTTTTTTTTTTGTTTAATTAGTTCGATTCGTGCTAATTTTTTTTCAGGCATATATATAATAAAATTCTAACTGACATACAAATAATAATGTTAAAAATGATTTTGAAAAGTCCAAATCTATAAGATTACATTAAATAACAAATCATAAATTATTTAATAAAAAAATTCTTACAACTAGTTATTTATATTATCTAATAATATCATATAAAATATTCATATCTGTAAAAAATATTCTAATATTTACTTACCAAAAATAAATAAATAATATCTACATAACATAATATATAATTAAAAGACTATTCCTACTAAGATGTAAAAAATAATATATATATATATATATATATATATATATATATATATATAGGTTTAAATTGACAAAAAAAAATCAAGAACCAAATTTAAACAAATTCCTTTGGTTCGATATAGTTTGTTAATCAAGTATCAAAGATTCAATCATTAATCTTAAATATAGTATAATTTTAAATTTATGAACTTATTATTTCATTTATTGAGATACCTATAAATCAGAAGGTGATTAATCATTATTGCCTCGTTTGATACAAGGTATTGAAATATTACTTGTGATAAAATGTCTACATTGTCCCTATTTTGTTTATTAATAAATTTTTAATATAAGATTAAAATTATTATTTTATCCAAACTTTTATTCTTTTTTCATCTTCATTCTCATTTTTTACTAATCAAACTTGGTCTTAAACCTTCTCAAATAAAATCGATGCAGTTCTGATACGTGCTGATTCTATCGTTGAAAACCTCTAAGACATCAAGCCTAAGATGTTTTAATATAGGTCAATCGTATCGGTTTGGCTTGAGTTGACGCTGAACATCATTATTTTAAAGTCGAAGTTTGATGAGGGAGGTGCTAAACAATGAAAAAAATAGTACTATAATAATAAAAAATCGTAATGACTAAAATTTTTTTAATGGGCCATTTGGTAAGTGATGAGTTAAGGTGATGTGAGATTTTAATATGTTTGGTAGGTGATAAGGTGATGAGGAAGAAGGAAGAAGGAAGGAGCTTCCCTAGCGGGAGGAGAGAAAGCTCCTTTGTACGTGGAAAGGGAAGTTGGAGAGAAAGGAGGGGAGCAATTTTTTATAACCTAAATGCTCTTAAAAAATTTGCGACAAATAACAAAAGTAAGGACAAAAAAGTATTTCATACTGCTATCTTACCCTACCCTACTAAACAATATTACTCTTGGGCACGTTCATTAGGCAGACATGGAAATGGAAATAGAAACGAAAATGAAAACGGAATGCATTTGATGTATTTAGTAGTAAAAGTTTGGTAATGGAAATGGAAAGGGAATGTATTAAAATGACCATTTTACCCCTTATATTAAAATAATAAAAAGAAAAGAGGATTATAATTGTATCAAATCAGAGGGGTATAATAGATATTTTGTATTTTTTTTTAAAAAAAAAAAGTTGGTGGAAATGAAAAAGTGAAAAAAAAAAGTGGGCCCCACCATTTCCATTAGCATTTCTTGCTAATGAACATGCCCTTATATTTCATTTCTATTTCCCTGCATAAGAAACACACTTTTATCACGTACTTCCACCTTCATTCATACTTCTACTTTCACTTCCCACCAAATTACTTCTTTCCTTCCTATCAAACACCTAAAGTTGAATAAGTGGCTAAAATACAATTTTTTTTCTTACGCATCATGTCATATCAGCACCCATCGTTATTTATTTAGATGGCATCAGTGAAAATGATAATATTGTTCAAAAAATAAAAAAATTACGTATAATTGACTAACCAAAATTTAAAGACATAATTAAGAGAAGTTTCAAAATCTAAGGGCTCGTTTGGTTGGTAAATTTATTTTGAAAAAAATAAGAATGGGAATAAGAATGAGATTGGAATGGTTATATTTTGTATAATATGAAATTGAGGGTGAAAAATGAACGAGAATTGAGTAAAATTACAATTTTATCCTTTATTAAAAAGTTATTAAATCATTTTTTTTAAAAGCATAATAAATTAACAAACCAAAAATGGGACAGATTAACGTCAGGAAAAACAAGGACAAAATGGAAATTTCACACTCCATTCCCGCGGACCTTCCCTGATTCCAACTACCTTCCAAAGGTTTGCTAAACTTATCAAAATGGAAATATTGGAAACCTTGAATATTGGCATTCTTATTAACAAACATTACAATCTAACATTCCCTCTTTCATTTTCTTGCTTAAGAATATCAAAATTACTTTGTCCTAATTTAATTCTATCTCCTTAACAAATTTCCGACAGAGAAATTTCCTTTTAACTTGATGAATAGTAAATAACAAACCAAGATTTCGTCAACCTACTAGCCTACTAGGCACACACTTCTACGTTCTAATTTAATTTGTATAGAAGGAGAGTCTTTACGCTAATAATATGGCAATGATGTGTCATGTCACGTCATTAAAATATGACATGTAGGAAAGAGTGTGTGTCATATAAGCATGCCACATCATCATTTAACGGCAAAAAGTTAACAGTGTTACGCTCGAGGACCAAAATTGACAAAAAAAAAACATTGAGGACCAACATTAAACTTTTGAAACATTGAGGACCAACATTAAACTTCATGCAAACATTGAGGACCAAAATAGACATTTAGCTTTAATTCTATCTCCTTAACAAATTTTCGACGTAGAAATTTCCTTTTAACTTGAAGAATAGTAAATAAACGGCCAAATTACTCTTTTGGTCCTCAACGTTTGTATAAAGTTTTATATTGGTCCTCAACGTTTCAAAAAGTTATTTTAGGTCCTCAACGTTTTTTTTTCGGTCAAAATTGGTCCTCCAGCGTAAGTCCATTTGATTTTTTTTGTTAAATGCTGACGTGGAAGGCTTATATAACACACCTTCTCTCCTACGTGTCATATTTGGATGATATGACACCTTCTCTCACTCCAACTTAGCAAAACGGTGGCAAAACGATACCGTTTTGCTGAGTTGGAATAAGAGAGAAGTTATGCAAAACGATGTCGTTTTGCTGAATTTAAGTGAGAAATTGTGTCACATCATTCAAATATGACACGTAGGAGAGAGGGTGTGCCATATAAGCCTTCCACGTCAGTATTTAACAAAAAAAATCCGATGAACTTACGCTAGAGGACCAATTTTGACCGAAAAAAAACATTGAGGACCTAAAATAATTTTTTAAAACGTTAAAGACTAATATTAAACTTGGTGCAAACGTTGAGGACCAAAAGAGTAATTTAGCGTAAATAAACAAACCAATATTTCGTCAACCTATTAGGCACACACTTCTACGTTCTAATTTAATTTGTACAGAAGGAGAGTCTTTACGCTAACAATACAATACAATGAGAGTGGATCCTCTAAAGTAATTCTCTACATTTCTTGGTGGAGTTATGAGAGAGATAGAGAGAAGAAAATTGGGAGAGAAAAAAATCAAGAAAGAAAATATTTTCCTTATCTCTATCTCTCTCATAACTCCACCAAGAAATGTAGAGAATTACTTTAGAGGATCCTATCTCCAATACAATACGCAACTTTTGGCTTTTAACTTTGAGCATTGCGCCTTGTATTCATAAACTCGTGTGTGTCACAACTCACAATACCAAACCATTTACTCTGCCGCGCTCTATTCACGTCTTTATCATCAAACTCTGTAATTACTGTGAAAGTTGAAAACTATTATAATGCACTCTCACTCTCTTCCAAGCTACCTCACTTCTCTTCTTCCACCGACGGCTTCTTCGATCGCCGCTTAAGAGGAGAAGTTCAGGAGAAAGCAAGATCTCGCTGTTTGGTTTGGGCAAGATCCCTTCATTGTTATCAAACATGAACGCACCCATCAATGGGGATTTCTTCAGGACACCCACTATCCTCAAGATCGCTGCCTTTTTCTTCGTGACGGTCACTTTCTTCTTCTTGGGCAAGCACTGGTCTGATGGGTCCCAGCAGCTCGTGTTCTTCACCAACACTCGCCAGGAGGCGGTGGTTTCCGTGTCCCCGAATTACAACAAATCCTTCAATCTCACTGCTCTCATTGGTCAGAATCAGACCGAGTCAGTGCCGGACAAAACCCTAGCTCCGTCGGTGCCCCTCGTCCAACCGCGAGCTTCCCCTGCTCCGACGCCGCCTCCTCCTCCTCCGCCGGGAGATTCGATTAGGACGTTCGGGATCGTTAACGAGAATGGCACGATGTCTGACAACTTCGAGGTTGGGGATTTTGATCCGGAGATGGTGGATAATTGGGTCAATGAGACTCAAGTTGAGACGGAGGAGAGTTCTGAATCTGCTCCCCAATTCACAATCAAGAAGTTCGGGTTGTGTCCGCGGAACATGAGTGAGTATATTCCTTGTTTAGATAATGTAGAGGCAATTCGGAAGCTGAAATCGACGGAAAGAGGAGAAAGGTTCGAGAGGCGTTGTCCTGAGGAAGGTCGAGGATTGAATTGCTTAGTTCCGGCGCCTAAAGGGTATCGTACCCCAATTCCGTGGCCGAAAAGTCGAGATGAGGTATTTCTACATTTGAATTTATTGCTATTTGACAGAAAATTGAGTAGTTTGAACGATAGTAAAATTTAATGATGAAAGTATGGTACGTAGACAAAAAATTCTGATAACTGATTAGTTTATATTGCACTTCTTTTTTGTTTACTTCTCTTTATGAGGTTTCTTGCCTTTCTTGTGTAGGTTTGGTTCAGTAATGTTCCTCACACTCGTCTCGTTGAAGATAAGGGGGGTCAAAACTGGATTTCTAGAGACAAAGATAAGTTTAAATTTCCAGGAGGTGGTACACAATTCATACATGGGGCAGATGAATACTTGGATCATATTTCTAAGGTTTTTATATGTTTAGTTTTAAACTGATTCAGGTAGATAGGTCTATCTGTCAAGTTACTGATGTTATTCATTCTCATTTGTAGATGATTCCTGAAATTGCATTTGGTAAGAATACAAGAGTTGTTTTAGATGCTGGCTGTGGCGTAGCTAGTTTTGGTGCTTACTTATTATCACGAAAGGTCCTCACTTTGTCCATTGCACCCAAAGATGTTCATGAAAATCAGATTCAATTTGCTCTAGAGCGCCATGTACCAGCAATGGTGGCAGCATTTGCAACTAGACGTTTATTATATCCAAGTCAAGCTTTTGACTTAATACATTGTTCACGCTGCCGAATCAATTGGACTCGAGATGGTATGTGTTTCTTCTGTCCCCTATGTAATTTGTGGTAGTCCTTGGGGATAATAGGGAGAAAATTTATATGAAAAAATATAGTACAGGTAATTAGACCAAGAGCAAGGTGAAATAGCCAGTTTCTTGCTATGCCAATATCACTATTCATTATATGCTTCAAACTTATCTCTTTGGTTGGTACAGTTGTATTCTTGGAGCCTGAAATTATCCCTATGAGATATATGCTACTAATAATGGAAAAGAAAATTTTCTAACTGGAAATCAGATTCAGTGTATTCTTAACTCAGCATTATTCTATTAATGGAAATTAAAATAGGGCTGTTTTACTTATTTGTGTAAAGTATATTTCTAAAGTTCTGAAATTCTTTTATTCCTTACACCCCTTTATGAGTTGCTCACTTGGAATTTCTTCTCTTGCAACTTCTCTTTCTTACCTGTCATGAAGATGGGATGTGGCTGCTTGAAGTTAATAGGTTGCTGAGGGGAGGAGGATACTTTGTCTGGGCAGCGCAGCCAGTTTACAAGCATGAGGAAGTTTTGGAAGAACAATGGGAAGGTATTGCTAAGGGAATTTTCATTAGATGGAATTATTTAGCGAATGTTTTTGGAGGTTGCTGCAGAGAGTAGAGATTGCAAATTGAAAGTGCTCAACTGTGCAAATTTTATTAATATTAACATTTTTTTAACATGATACGTGCATCAAGTTGTTTATTGCCTTGTTTTCCCTCTGTGTCTCAGACCACTTGACAGAATTAACATTAATTAGTTAATGATCACGTATCATATATATTTTGGGTACTAATTTGAGCATTTTCAGACATATGATATGTACAGTAAATTGTTTGTTATTTTTTTTTCCTTCAGTGTCTCAGAACACCAGACAGAATTAACATTTAATCTTTAAATGATCACATAATGTAATTTTGACCTTTGACTTTCTCTCAACAATTCATTTGTCATTCAAAAGCAATAAAATTAACCTTTTGCTCATAATATGTTTTCTATAATCTATACTTCGTTTGTTATTTTTTATCAAAAAAACTCGTTTATTGTATGTATGTTATGACTTCAATGACATTCTGTAAAAAGTTACCCTGTTCACAATGAATTGATATATATATATATATATATATAAATATATATCTATATATATGTAAGGGTTGGTTCAACTATGTTTTACCAATAATGTTGTCTGCATCTATGGTGTGTGTTAGTGTGTAACACTGGAATATGTTATTTCCAGAGATGCTTAATCTCACCACTCGCCTCTGCTGGAAGTTCTTGAAAAAAGATGGATACATTGCAATATGGCAGAAACCCTCTGACAACAACTGTTATCTTAACCGTGAGGCGGGAACCAAACCTCCACTGTGTGACCCAAGTGATGACCCAGACAACATTTGGTATTATGTTCTTTCCTTTCTGATCTGCATATGACAATTGGTCATCTTTATTCAACTATGATTATTGCCTCAGAAGATATGTTAATTTGACAACCATTTATCTTATAATTTAGAGGTTCCCAATCCCATAATGGAGTCAGGTAATTAGAGAAGATAGGATGTGGTTATACTTATATGTAAATTGAAACAGGCAAAAGAAGTAGGGTGAATAGTTACTTCATTGATTTTGAAATGTGGAACAACCTTTACATTCAGGTAAATTTGAGGATGGGTTAAAATTTGAACTAAACTAAGACTATATAAAGGACCATGTTTCTAGACGATGATGTTAACAAAGTATGGATCTATCTTATATTTATCTCTGCATATAGTGCAATTGTAAGATGCTTTTGTTGTTTCTACTTTTGGTTAGTTATTAAATCATGCATAAAAGGTTTATACAAGTTTATCAGTTTCCGTTGATCCTTCTAAGGGCAAAAACAGAGAAAGTATTTAGAAGGAAAAGAAAGCAATGAAAAAGGAAAATTTTACATGAAGATCCCTTGGTTAAATAATGGAGATACGTAAGGATGCAGAAATGATTATTAATTTGTTTAAAACTGTTATCTCATGATAAAATGTGGTTATGGTCAATATGGAATTCTGTGAACACCCCCCCCCCCCCCCCCCCCAAGCAAAAGGATGTGCGGATGGGTCTGTGTAGCTGATGAAATTATACAGCAGGGTCAAGGGGTGGTGTCTATGAAATATTTAATAAGGGTGATCTCAATCTAATTCATGAATCTTTTCGGAACTTACTTAACGAAGTGGAGGCACCTGAGCGGTTAAGTTACGTGTCCGACATGTACAACAGTTTGGTGGAAAATGGAGCAAGAGGGATGATAAGTGTAATTTAGGCAAACATGAGGAAAGATGATTGCAATTTGCTTAGAAAAATAAAGTCGTAATAACTTTCTATCAAAAAGAAAGTCCAAATAACCTGGTTAAACATATCAACTTGTTTGGAATTTCTATTAGCAATCTCATAAAGTAACATTCTTTGTGAAACAAACATACCCTTTATGCCCGATGTGGGAAAGGAAAAACTGATAATGGAGTTATTTCAATTTTAGCGATCTAAAATTTTGGGTCAAGTCTCATAATGGCCTTTCTGTGCATCTTAATGTTATCATTTTACAAGCTCATTATTGGTGCTTTCGTTGTTTGCATGATTAATTCAGGTATGTTAATCTTAAAGCATGCATCTCTCGATTGCCTGAGAATGGATATGGAACAAATGTTACAAGATGGCCAGAACGTTTGCAAACTCCACCCGATAGGCTTCAAAGTATAAAGTTTGATGCTTTCATATCCAGGAAAGAGCTTTTCTTGGCGGAAACAAAATACTGGAATGATATAATAGCAAGCTATGTCCGTGCATTACACTGGAAGAAGATTAGACTAAGAAATGTTATGGACATGAAAGCTGGTTTTGGAGGGTAAGTTTTCAACCCTAGTTATGTTTTTGTTATCAATATATATATATGTAGGACTTTCTAGTTAGTATCTTCAATATGTCTGCTTGTTTTACAGATTTGCTGCTGCCTTGATTGATCAGAATCTTGACAGTTGGGTTATGAATGTTGTTCCAGTTAGTGGCCCAAACACCTTGCCTGTTATTTATGATCGTGGGTTGATTGGAGTTATGCATGATTGGTATGTCATGAAGTAGTTTAAATCTGAACATCTGTTGATTACTATCATTGTTGTAATGAGGTTTCTTAATTCTGCATGTTAGATATCTCACACTTATTCTTACTTGACTATGTCCCTTTAAGAGAAGGGTGGCAGGGGAAGGGGGAATTCGAATTTCCTTTCAAATCTGCCTAATGTCTTTTATGAACTTGTCAGCATGTAATAAAATTCCATTACATGTGATTTTTTATTTAGGTGTGAACCATTCGACACATACCCAAGAACTTATGATTTCCTGCATGCAGCAAACCTGCTTTCTGTTGAGAAAAAAAGGTACCTCTTTTTCTGTTTTGATCTTTCTCCTGGTTAATTATTGTATTTGCCTGTTTGGGTCCTGTACAAAATGAGTTTATATTTGATTTTATAATATTTTAGCTTTAGGAGTCATCTGCCGTAGAAAAGTACCACTCAAACTTAAGGAAAAATTTTATTGTACCGAATGTTGAGTGATAAAAGTCAACCTGAGCAAAATTCAATGTCGCGCAAATAAGAATGTTGCGTTGGATGAGTGAACACTAGAAAAAATAGTATTAGGAATGTTACATTAGAACAAAAGTTGAGGTTGCCCCTATCATATTAGAAAAGTTGGTTGAAACTTGGAACACACCTTAGGATGTATTTAACTATCAACAACCTAACCACAGAAATGAGCCAATATACACGTTGGCATTGCATAATCTATCTAGCCGATCCGACCTAGAGGGAAAATGTTTTGTTTGTAGTTGTTTTAGAAGATGGCATAACAGAAGTGAGTAGTGAATTTTTAACCATACTGTTATTTCCTTATATTTTCTTTCATATGAAGCATCCTTTATCTGCTTTAGAGTCCTATATTTCACTTTTTACTTTTTTCAACAAGCCAAGTATTGTTTTAGATGTCAAATCTGTTACTCACCTTTCTGCACCTTAGAGATAATTGAAAGTTTATGTCGATATTCTGGATTTTAACACTTACTGCCTAGGGAATCTACCACCTCATTATTTGTAAAACGATGTCGATACATTATCTTAGTAATTTCGTTATCGTATTTTTTTTTCCATTTAGAACGTAATTATTGTAATCCAAGTGACTATAGTCAATTGAATCTTGTAAGGCCGTACTATTGTGGTCTTGGTGGTGGTATATGTTGGGAGTGGGAGTAAAATCTTTGTTATCTGTTTCACATCACTGTATCAGATGCAATATTTCATCAATTATGCTTGAGATGGACCGGATACTCAGACCGGGCGGACGGGTATACATCCGTGATTCTCTTGCCATCATGGATGAACTCCAAGAGATTGGTAAGGCGATGGGCTGGCACGTGACATTGCGGGATACGGCGGAGGGGCCTCATGCAAGTTATAGGATCTTGGTTGGTGATAAGCACTTACTCCGGGCTTGAAGCCATGGGGTATAAAACATACTGGTTTTTTCTTTGATCCCTGCAATGGGGGTAGCCAACACAGTCACACTCATGAGAAGCACGGAAATATGGACTGCAAGTACTCACTTCACTTCCTTACAAGCCTCAGGAGGTGAAGTATATATGCCGGAATCATTTCTTTATTGATACTTGACATCTGATACCAAGAGCTCAGATATAGCTAGATTAGAATGCTTCATCCAACTTATTTGTAAAATTGTTTGTCTGTGCAGAAGCTTTCCCTTAGCATTTCTTATATTTGTTCATTGGTGCTTATTAGTGCAAATATTACAAATCCTATACATATGTAATTTTTCACTCCTATTCTTCGGTGTCAATTACTTGTTTCCTAGTTAAATGGGAGTTATTTTTTGATATTCCTTCATTTTCTTTTCCGTTTTTTTTTTCTTTCTATATCCCCCTTTGTATGTGCATGTGCGTTTGCTTGAAGCTGCGTTATTTTTTTCTTGGTCAATACATGTGAAGGTGCATTTATGACATTTAATGGGTTATGAAATTGCTACAATCAATGCCATCAGATGGTTAAGCTGGGTCATTTTATTTATAAATTAATAATATTTAATCAAAATTTTTTAAAATTTTACATTAAGAAGTCCACGTAATATATGAAACAAGAAATATTATAGAATAGATAAGACTGATTAGTTAATATTTATTTCTAAGTTGCTATTATTGATACACAGATAGATGGTTGAGATTTTACTTTGAAATATGAGAGATGAGAGATTTTTTTTTTGTAATTTTATATAAATGAGTTTTAGTTGTCTAAAAAATTACTTGTCTTGAAAATTCTATAGGTAAATAAGTTTGAAAATGCATATACATATATATATATATATATATATATATTATTTTAAACATGTATATTGTGAATTTGTTGGGTCAACAAACATGGATAATGTGAGTATAAAATCTTATATAGTCTAGTCACCATCCATGGTTAAAGTTTACACGCTACAGTCTTAGTTTTGGTTGGACATGGATATTGTGACTATTGACTTTGTAAAACGGCTCCTGATTTCTATTCAAATCTCTACAGTATTTTCTTGATGTTTGAAAACTTGTAGCACGCTTGATATAAATGTACGGATGTAAAGTATTGTAAAGTAAAGTACTGTAGAATAAAAGAAAGTACTGTATAGAAAAGTGAAGAGAGATGAAGTATGTTCTTAATGATTAAAAACTATTTTTATTAAATTTTTATCAAATTTAAAGTAATAATTTTTTTAATTGATCATAGAAAACCTTAAGAGAGTATCTTAATACACTTGTTAAAAAATTTTAATAAAAATGTGATCTCTAATTTATTTTAGGCTAAAGTATTATTTTGGTCCTCAATGTTTGCACGAAGTTTAATGTTGATCCTCAATATTTCAAAAGTTTAATGTTGGCTCTTAAAGTTTTTTTTTTTTCGGGTCGATTTTGGTCCTCAAATATAACACCGTTAACTTTTTGTCATTAAATGATGACGTGTCATGCTTATATGACGCACCCGCTCTCCTACGTGTCATATTTTAATGACGCATCACTGTCACGTCATTAAAATATGATGATATAATGATGATGATGATGATAGAGAGAAGATGATGATATGGCATTATGGGGTGACGTGACAGTGACGTGTCATGCCACATCATTAAAATATGACACGTAGAAGAGAGGGTGTGCCACATAAGCATGCTACGTCATCATTTAATGGCAAAAGTTAACGGTGTTATGCTCCAGGACCAAAATCGACAAAAAAAAAACTTTGAGAACCAACGTTAAACTTTTGAAACATTAAGGACTAACATTAAATTTCATGCAAACATTAATAACCAACCAAAATAGTACTTTAGTCTATATTTTATTTATAGTGGGTAGAATGAATGGAGTAATTTTTTCTTCGAAATATTAATGACGTTTCTTTACCAAGAACGAAATAAAAATATTCTTGACCTTTCTTTTGCCCTTGCGACACCTGATTGATTCATTTCTCTATAAAAGTAAAACCACTCCGTGAAGTTCCCCGCTCTTTCCACTGCCTCCTCCTCTTGTTCTTCTTCTTCTTTAACAAGTCTCCTTAGCGAAACCCACTAAACTCGCGTTCTACGGGTCATTCTAAAGCACGACTGGCATGGACCCATCTCTACTTTTCCCATTTCTGTGTCCAGCAACGAAACCCCTCTGACTAAGTAATACCATTGCTACTTTTTACTCTCTCGTTTTAAAGTTCCTAGTATACACAATAAAAAGCCAACATGAGTATAAGTAACTGTTTATTGATTTATTCGGCACCGAAATCTCCTGCAGAAGTGGCTCAATTCTCTAGAGGAGGCGATGAATTTGCTTGATTGTGAGTTCAATTCTGTATTCTTGTCTCTCTCGATTTTCTCCCGATTTCATCGGATGGTTATATTGTTTGTTCTGTTTTGCTATCTGGGTGTTGATTGTTTCGAATGTCTTTTCCGGTTTTGTATGGTTAATGGTTCTTGATTAATGGATTTCAGTCGTTGAATTGGAAGACGACAATTTGCAATTAATTGTGTCGAGTTCTTGAGCTGTCTTGAACGCATTTGAGTTACTGTGGAAGATTAGTGGGAGGTTGAGTTTTGGTGATTTAATGAGCATTCGAGTTAAAATTGATTACAGGAAAATGCAGGGGCGCTTACAGATTCCCAGATATTGCCCAAGTCGAATGGTGCTTTCACTTTGTGTTGAATCAGTGAGATAACAATAAACGTCGTAGATTATCCTTATCTTTAGAGAAGTAGTTGCGAGTGCTTGGGTCATTAAACAAGAATGAAAAAATGCAATGGGAATTGCAGAGGAAAAATAGTAGATTTTGACCTCAGCATTTAGATAAATATCATGCTTTCAAGTTTCAACTTAAGATTTTTTCTGTAAGGCTAATCTATTAGTTAATTGGTGCTAGTAATTGACACAGCTCATAAATCTCTAAAATTGATGACAGCCGTACACTAAACAAGTCATTTCTTCTCACTAGTTTGTGCTACTGGGAATGTCTTTCTCTGAGAGAATGGTTATGTATCATCAATCAAGAAATTGATTTTATATTCTCATAAATGGTTTGCTTAAATCTTCAACCTTTGTAAGTTAGAGTGTTAATATCTTAGGTTCTTTGTGATATAAGTGTCCATTTTATTAATTCTTGCATACATAATTAACTATATGGTGAATGGAATAGATTTACACAAAGCATTCCTTAACTTTATGTAAATTATATCAGGTCATGAATGCTGCTCCAAGGCTTTCAAGGATTTGGTGTCATGAAATGATGGAAGAGACTTGTGCTTGTGGATTGTGATCTTTGTATCTTCATCTTATACATTTAGTGGCCTCAAATCATTATTTCTGTTATTTCTTCGATACATTAATTACAAAAATGAGTGCACATATTGTCTTGGATCATGTTCTAAAGGATATACTCAAGGTGCTCACACCCTTACAAGCAGATTGGGTGATACGGTTTGAGATTATTGAGGATTTACGAAAAGTCGTTGAATCTGTGGAAAGTTTTAGAGGTGAATTTTGTTCTAATTTTGCTTCTGCTCCATATTTTGTCGTGCTTTTTATCTAGGAGTTCCTTTGCTATTATTTTAACCCAAATAAAAGTAAGGCAAAATGGTTTACTAATTTATTGAATATTTCAAAAACAATGTAAGGGTTCTCCTTGTAATGTATTACATTCTGTAGTCTATACATAATTACATTTACTTGGAAACAGTTTCATCTTAGTAAGTGAATAAAAATTCATGCAGTAGCTTGTTTTGTTGATCTAAACGTCTTGGTTAGTGCTAGTTCTCCTTCAGCTTAATTATTCAATATTTTAAATAAACTATACTAAATCTCACTGCTCAGTACAAGCAGCAGGGGCAGAGCTATGTTATAAGATAGGCTGCCCAAAAGGGGGAGGGGGGATTTTCCAAATCTTTATTTTATTAATTTATTTATGTTTAATGATATATAATTTCCACTGTACAAAATTTAAGTTTTTTTCCTTCTCTTTTTGGGGTATACACCCTTTTATCACTTATATTTAGGTGAAAGATCTTTCTTTTTCAGTGTTATTTTATTATGGGGAAAGATTTTAACATTTAAATTGATTGAATTTGTTAATTTGTTATCTAGTATTTGTATGTAATGTGTGTTTTATGTTTTTTTTTTCTTTATTTTGTTTGCTCTATAAGTTAAACAGCCTTCTTCTAATTCTTGGAGACTTCTCTAAGTTGAAATTAGATTGCTCTTCAAACACAAATGTACTAACCATTTTTGTTATTGTTTTTTCTATAGTCTCTAATTTTTGTTATTGTTGTTTCTATAGTCTCTCATACTTTTGTATTTAATCTTCTCTCAATTTATCTTAAGGTTCTATGGTTATTACATGATTGTACTATTGTTTGTTTAATTGTTTCCCTCATCTAAATGGAAAACTAAAAGATGCCAGATTCATTTTACAAGGTTCACATTAGGCTGAAGTATCTTTCAATAAAGAATGTAATTAAGATGAATTTTATGCGACAGTTTTTTAAACCTTTTTTTAAATCTGTTTTCTCTTCCTTTGGCATCTACATTGAGTACCACAAATATGTAATCCTTTTAAATTTCAAGTATGTATAGTGGCACTTATATTATTCCATTCGTGGAGCAGGTGCAACTATTGAGCCATTTGGATCATTTGTGTCAAATCTCTTCACACGATGGGGTGACTTGGATATATCAATTGAACTACCAAATGGTTCACACATCTCATCTGCAGGTAAAAAACGCAAACAAACGTTTTTGGGGGATCTCCTAAAAGCTTTGAAGATGAAAGGTAAATTTCTTTTGCTTAAAGCTTTTGTCACTTATTACTAAAACTTCTTTGTTAAGACATAGTTTCTATTTTAGTTTGACAATTTCTTTCTTTTATTTCAAAATTCTGACCATTTTGATTATCACAGATATATTGTCTCTACTAATGGCCAAAAAAAGATATAATGTCTCTACTGAGCTGCTTGAAAAGAAAAATAATAAATTATGCTTCTGGAACTCATGAAACAATTTCTATCTTCATCTTCTTTTTGTAGTGCTTATCAGCTTACAGTATATAGTATTGCTTTGATATTATAGTAATGCAACAAGGGACATATGAAATATGCAAGTTTATTTAGTATGCCCCAATCTACTAATAAGTAATAATAATAATTTGCAGGTGGGTTGAGAAGCTTGCAGTTCATCTCCCATGCTCGGGTTCCCATTTTAAAATTTAAAAGCAACCGCCAGGGTATATCTTGTGATATTTCAATTGATAACCTTCTGGGCCATATGAAGTCCAAGCTTTTGCTTTGGATCAGCATGATGGATGGCCGCTTTCGTGATATGGTTTTACTGGTAAATTGTTGTGGTATAACATATAAGCATGGTTTTTGTGGGAGGAAATGCTTTCGTTTGACTTGCTCTGTCTAGTTTTTGTAGGTCAAAGAATGGGCCAAAGCACATAAAATCAATAACTCAAAAACTGGGACTTTCAACTCCTATTCCCTTAGTTTACTTGTGATCTTTCACTTTCAGGTACTTTTCCTGAGGATATTTATTAATGACAATATTATTTTGTCTGAATGTGTTTTACTTAATGTTTTCACACATGTGTCAAGCGTTATCTGTGCACTTTTAAGACAGTTCACAAGAATTTTCTGTGCACTTATATCTTCTAATATAAACTATAATTATCATTTGATAGTTCTTCAGTTTCTTGTTCTTACAAAAACTAAAAGTAGCATTAAATTCTACGTGTCCGGTAAAACAATTACAATATAGATCTATGTTCTTCTAATGAAGATAGCTTTCCAGCTAAAACAGCTGTCAAATAAATCCACATTATTGTGTTTTTGCTTCAATTTTTTCTCTGAAAGTTACAACTTACAATATAGATCTTTGTTCTTCTAATGCTTACATCTTTCTGTCAACTTCAGACATGTGATCCGGCGATTTTCCCACCACTTAAAGATATATACCCTAGCAATTTGGTTGATGATCTTATAGGTACTTTACATCTTTAATCTTGATGATAAAGCATTATCATTTTCATTATTCTTTTTTAAGGTGATTTTTGTTTAGGCTGAAACTATTTTATGGAATCCAAGTTATTTTCTCTTGAATGTTCATGCATGTGCATGTATACAATGTTAAGAAATCTGTAATTATAAATAACTTATTGCAGTGTTACAAGTTCACCTCAGCTGAATGCTAAACACCCTGAAAACAGAAACACTCACAATAATAGCAGGAAAGGAAAGAAAATTAGAACACAGCAGAAAATTACAGAAAGAGAAACATAACGGCACCCACAAGCACTCTGTCACAAGTCACTAGTCACAAGAAAACTATAAAAGGCAATGCTAGCATTAGACTGGCTAGCATTCTTAGGCTTATCACTACGTTCCCTCCCTACTCCGCTCCCAGATAATATCTTCCCTCGTGCAAGTGGTCCCCACCTACCAAGTTAGTTAGGATACTCTTCTTCCTCTCCAGACAGCCCTTTTTTTCTCTCTTCTAGAATATACTCAAACCCATACGTGAGGTCAGACATGGATCCCCTTTTTTCTCCATGTGTCTTTTGTTTCTTCTATAATGCTTGTTAATCCGAGGCCTGCCTTTCATACTATGATTGGGATGGGGATGGTATGGGATGTCCCTAGGATAATGTGGGATACCCAAGTCCTAGATCGAGTGGTATGAGATACTTGATGAGGTATTTAAATGGCTTTGTTCTTCTCCCTCAATGTTTAGCTTTTGAGGGAGTGTTCCTCAAATCACATGGAGAGAGCTACTTGCAGAGGGTTTTGATGACGAAGTTGCTAGCTGTAGTAGAGTGAAGCAACACCAAGTGAAGTGTAGAAGTGCGATTGTCGTGACGTCGGCTCTTCAAGGGAAGTACTATGAACTATGAAGCTCAATGGGCATTAAAGTGGCACATTTCTTCCCCTTAAAAGGCTAGCTTTTGAGGGAGGATTTCCCAAATCACTTAGGTTCCATCATAATCTCACACTATAAGAACTTTCAGGGATTGAACAATAATCTTTTCTTTTCCTGATTTTCTACAGAATTTTCTGCTTTAATGTATGATTTCTATGCATGCTTTTCTAAGCTATTGGAAAATTAGGAACTTCAAATTATCTCCTGTTATCTTTTGAAATTCTGTGCTTTGAGAGTTGGGGATGCTTGGATCTCTCTTAAAATAGTATGTAAAATAGAACCATATTACCTTTATAGATTATAGAATAATTGGGATAATGTGGCCCTTTTCTACTGTCCAGTCACCTTTGTAGATGTTATGACCTTTATGTAACTTTTGCAGGTGTCAGGGCTGACACAGAGAAACTGATTGAAGAAACATGTCATGCTAACATAAAAATGTTCATATCAAACAGATTCAGGCCAAAGAATCGGAAATCTTTGTCTCAACTTTTCCTTGAATTCCTAGAAAAGGTAAATATTCATTTACATGGTCTAGTTGTTGAAGATTGCTATGGGATTTCATTTCCCCACAGAATGAATTCTAGTCATTATAAATCGGCTTGCATATTTTTGCAGTTTCGTGACATTAATACAAAGGCAGCAGTGGAGGGGATTTGCCCATACAATGGACAGTGGGAACAGATATATAATAACACAAGATGGTTGCCCAAGACTTATGCTATATTTGTAATTCTCTGTTTGCTTAGACATTAACTTAAAATTCCAAGCCTAATATGAAGTTTTTGTTTTGTGTCCAACAAAATAGTCCCTAGATATACGTCACTCCACTAGTCAGTCTCCAAAATAGTTCCTTGCAAGTAAATTTCTTTGTTACCTAGTTGTGTTAACTTTGATAGCCCAATAACTAGAGGTAGTTCACCAAAGAAAATAAAAAAACTATTAGGATAGATTTAATATTAATTACCTAACTATAGAAATGAGTAAAGACAGAACACATTGGCATCGCTTGATCCATATAGTCGACCCCACTGAGTGAGAAAAGGCTTTAATTGTTGTTGGTAGTTGTGTTAACTTTGAGCTTTGTCAAAAGTGTACTAGAGACTAAAATCATTGGATCATGTATCTTCCTAGGACCAAGTTGTGTATTTCTTCAAGTTTAAATTCTGCCACCGGAAAATGCCCTATTGTATTACATCATGAATATTTTCTGCTGCTGCTCTGCTACTGCTTACTGATATTGTACCTGCCCTTTGGTTGCTTAGATTGAGGATCCTTTTGAGCAGCCAGCAAATTCTGCAAGGTCTGTCAGCACAGGACAGCTTTCAAAGATATCCGAGGCTTTTGAATCAACACACCGCAAACTTATCTCAGAGAATATGAATCGAAATTCTCTCTTACAAGAATTAGCACAACCACATGTGTCACAATTTATCAGAGCACCAATGATCCCGAGTTACAATGGTGGCCACTATCATCACCCACCTCAGCCACAGCCACAGCCACAGGTACACAGAGCAAAGATGCGTCCACAATCACAGAGACATAGCCATTTTCAACGTAAGAATCAGGAATCACACTCCAACAACAAAACCAACACCAGTAGCAACAGTTCAAATACAAGTAGACATGTGCAGGTACCTCAACGCCAGCAAGTATGGAGGCAAAAGGTCCAATAAGAAGATGAATTGGCGGCTATTGAAGAGGGCTTGATTGCTGCTATCTTGTTTACTTGATGATTGAAAAATGGTAACATCATATATGATATGAGGTGTTTTTGTTGTGTGGGTCGAATGTTGAACATTGGCATTTCAGCTGGCACATTGTTATTCAAATTGAGATGAAATGAAGATTATATTTTGTCACAACTCACTAGGTGTTTATTTAACACTTTAAGTAGCTCAATCTGGTGGAACCCATGAATAATGAGGATGGATGGAAGGAGTTCAAATAAGAATATTATGCTTACAAACAAGATGAACATAACCGAATGTAGTAACAAGATGAGTTTTCCAATTTCCATATTATACCTTGGTACATGATTGGATTCAAGGAAAAAGGAGAATTTTTGTAAATAATATAAATTTTAATTTATCTTCTCAATGTAGATATATCTTTCTTTTTTTAAAAAAACGAATTTAAATATAAATAAAAATGTCTAAATTAGAACTTCTTTTATTCTTTTTTTTTTTCTTTTCTACATTCTCCTCAGTTTAATTATGTTCTTCTATTTTAAATTTCGCCAATGTTGTCTTTCAAGTTTTCATTTTCATATAATTTGCTTTCTATTATTAGTAAATAAAGATGTGAAGTTTGGCAATTAACTTCCTTAAAAAAGTTATATTGACACTTAAGTTTATTTTTATTATTTGATTGCCATAAACTGTTTGTGTTTACTTGATTATTAAGAAAAAAGTACATAGAAATATTTGAAGGATAAAACATTACAAATTTCATAATACTGTAGATTACCTTAGTTAAATGAATTGTGGTTAAATTTCAATTCAAATGGTATAGATCTATCTGCCAAATTTAACTGATTGATAAAATTTTTAAATATTAAAAATTATTTAATTGATACAGCCCTTATAGAACATATTAAAACTTTATTTAATTGATTGATAAAATTTTTAAATATTAAAACAAATTTAATTAAAATTTCACGGATTTGAAGCTTTTAAACCCAAAAAAAAATTATTCAATTGATCAATCTGAAATTTTAGATAAACCCCCAAAAAAAAATGGAAAACCCTAATAAGAGTGACGCTTTTTTAATATATTATCTAGAAATGACCGGAGAAGGTGGTCGAACTGAGCGAATTCTTAGTTGAATGTCCATACTCCATACTCCATTTCCAAGCTTTAAGCACACATCCTCTCTCTCTCTCTCTTCCCCGCGACGTTATCGGAGGTTTGCTTCTCGCCGGAAACTGCTCCTTTTGGTAATTGCATCGTTTGCTTTTCCTTGTTTCTTTCTTTCTTTCTTTTCTTCGCAGTTCTTGAAGTCTTTAATTTTGGTTCTTGGGATGGCAGGTGTCAAGCTGTTAATATTTTCGCTTGCTTAAATTAGCTAGGGTCTCTTACTAAGTATAAATTAATACAGTCTCTGTGTGGGGTTGCTTTTCTGGTTTCTAGTCGAGTTAAATTGTTTATATTTTGCTTGAATTTGTCATCAGCATAGAAACTGAGCTTTGTATAATTTTCACACTTTTAGAATGTCATATGCTAATAGGGGAGTTGGTAGATGGTCCATATTTTGAGATGAGTTAGGGGCCACATAGGTGGGTAAAGTTTGCTAGTTATTTGATTGAATTTCACTCATTTTTTAGCTTATTAATTTTTGTTGAAAAAAATATTGTTATTTAGTGCCAGTGGATAGTGCATCATGTTTTTAGATTTGAAACCCTGTTTTGAATTTATGTTGATATCATTTTGAAGATGTCCTTACAGGTTTAACTCAAGAGCTAATGCTGGGGAATGCTTTTTGAGATGGATCTCGGCCATACTAGATGTGAACTTTTACCTAGAACCCTTACCCCATCATCAGCTACCCTCCAACTTTCCTCTCTTAGACCATTCTCGAACACTTTCCTCAGGGCCCCAAACCTAAAATTCCAAACACTACAACGTTTTGGAATTGTCTCATTTTCCCAAAACCCAAAACCGACTTCTAGTCTCTCAATTGTTATCCAAAATCCACTATATAGTGTCCAAAATAATGCCTGCAGGCGAGATCTTCGGTCCTTTGCAGGTCGGAAGAAGAAGTCTGGTAGTTCCTCTGCTGGGCGCATTGATGGCCTGGATAATTACCTACGACAGTTCAGGCGCAATGCCAGGCAGAAAGCCAAGAAGCTTGCTGAGCCTTTTTTCTACCGCTTGAAAAATCCAAATGCAAACTATCCTGATAACTTCTCTGAGGATGAGCTCCAACAAATTGGTCTTGGGTATGATCGGTTCGTCCGATTCATGGAAAAGGATGATCCAAATTTGCGTCACCCATATGATTGGTATAAATATGGTCAATTTGGACCTTACTCATGGCGAGGAATTGTTCTGGGTGAGCCAGTTCGTGGTAGATTTACTGATGAGCGTGTGACAATAATCAGTGAAGTTAGGAACCATGAGGAGTGGGAGAAAATTGAGCAATTTGAAATGGCTTCAGAATTTGGGAAAAAAGTGAAGCAGATGGACCAAAGTAAAGGTGCATTAAGGTATTATTGGGTATTTGTGAGGCACCCGAGGTGGAGAATTTCAGAGTTGCCTTGGCAGCAATGGACATTGGTAAGTGAAGTAGTAATTGAAGCTGGTAAGCAGAGGTTGGACAAATGGAACTTGATGGGTAGACTTGGGAATAAGGCACGGTCATTGATAACGCAATGTGCAGCATGGATGAGGCCTGATATTATATATGTGAAGCGGCCAGTGTTTCAATGTAGGTTTGAGCCACAAGATAACTTTTTTAATGCACTTATTCCATTTCTTGATCCCAGCACAGAAAATGATTATCTTTTTTCGTTAGAAAATGATGATGGGACTATTGAAATGTGTACTTATTTTGGAGGGTTGTGTAAGATTGTCAAGGTCAATCAAAAATCTTTTGTTGATGATGTTGTTAATGCATATCAGAAATTGAGTGATGAAAAGAAGTCAAAATGTTTGGAGTTTTTGTTGACGAACCATCCAGTGCCACTTTTACATCCATATACAAAGGAGTGGAAGGCTAAGTTGGAAGAGATGGAGCTTGGTTGTGATGCTCCTGATGATGATGATGCTAGTGTTGGTGATCCCAGTGAAACTGAGATTTTAGATTGGCTTGAGGATGATGAAGCTAGTGAAGATGGTGATGGAATTACAGATGATGATGATGATGAGGAGGAGGAGGAGGAGGAGGAGGATTATAATGATGACGGTGGTGACCAAGATCTAATCATGGACATGGAAGATATTGGAGATGATGAATTCAGTGCTGGAGAGGAGGATACACTTACAAAAGAGAATGAGAAGAGTTGGGAGGAGGAGCTTCGAGAATCCCTTGGTAGTGCAGAAGCAATGGAAAAGCTGGCAAAGCGGAGTGTTGAGTTCTCTTCAATGTTGTACAAGAAACACAACATGGCAGCAGAAGCACAGAAAGAACAAAAACTTTTATCAGATGGAAATGAAACTGCAGAAGCACAGAAAGAACAAACACAGTCATCAGATGGAGATGAAACTTCCTTGAGAGGCAAGCGGGCAAAGGTTAGTCCAGAAGAGTGGAAGTATGCTGGGATTGGTCCATGGAGGAAAAAGATTAAGAAGAGCAAAGTTCCTCCAGGGCTGTTTTTGCGAGCAGCCGTCAGACCATTCACATACAGGAATCTTGTTAAAGAGATTGTCTTAACTAGACATGCAATTTTGGATGGTGAGATTGGTAGGAAGGTTCAAGCTTAAGATAGAAGCCTGAGGCAATTTCCTTTTATAGGGAGGCTACGTTTGTGTAGGAATGTAAAACATAGAGCAGACTGAAATTTTGCAGTGACTTCCATGGAAGTGTTTGTTTAACTTTAATGTTCTCCTAGTTGCAGGAAAGGTCTATAAAGTTATGTCACGCTAATAATACTTCAACTTAAGATTACATTACCTGAAACTAATTCTACGTGTGTTTTTAAATTATGCAATATGCAGCCTTCTTTGTTGGCCATAGTTGTCATTACCATTTTTTTCAGTATGGCTAGCAAATGTTGAATGTTTGCTTCCGGAACTGAAGAAAAACTTACCAGTCTTGATCTTCTATTTATAGTGCTTATCATCTTTCTTGGAATTAATAACCATAAATAATATAACTTTGGTCATTAAATAGTAATGCATCAAGGGACTTATGAAATTTACAAGTTTATTTAGTATGCCTCTGCCTATTTTATAATAACACCAACTTTCAGGTGGATGGAGCAGCTTGCAGTTAATTTACAAGTTTTTAGTTGGGATTAAATATTGCAATATTGCATTTTCACCCTGCATTATTTCTTTTTTTATTTCTCACACTATGATCTCATAACGGAAGTAAAGTTTTTCCAAGATTTTTTCATACACATGACTCGAATATGAGACCTTACTGAAGGGAAAGAGAATATCTACCACTCTAACTAATCTTGATTATTATATGAATATGAATACGAAAGAGATTCTGATTGCCACGAAACATTTTAGGCCGAAACTTCTTTATGAATATGGGCCAAATATCATTCTCTTATCTTCATGATGTACAGTACAGCTATCATCAAGTATGCTATAGGCCTATAGCCTAAAGGAATTGGGAAATGGAAAATGAACAAAATTTATTATTTTTTATATGTTAAGTGTGGAGTACTTGACAAGAGCAAAGAAGGTAGAGATTAGAGATAAAGGTAAAGGTCGAATTGGGTCTGAGGTAAGAAATTAATATATGGATACTAAAATTAGGATAATTTGGTCGGAAAATATAAAGAAGAGTACGTACAAACAAAAAAATGGAGTAAAAATGGTGAATAAGTGCAAATTCAAAAAAAAAATGGTGCAGTTTTAATTATTTTGCATTAATTTTTTTTAATTAAAAATCAATACGCTTATGATTTATATTCTTTAAAAAAAATTCTGCATGTTTTATTTTGATGAAAATACATTATAGTATCTCTAGCAAAAAATAAATAAATATAGTAAAGAATCATATTTAAGTAAGATTTTTTATATTTTTGTTATAAGATTTTTCAATACAAAGATGATATGTGATTAAAATTTTTTTCATAATCAATCACAGAAGAGAGAGAATATAAATAAAACTTATGATTAAAGAAGCTTATGACAATTCTATGTTCGAGAACATTATAGCAAATAAGTCCAACACATTTTTAAAAAAAAGCATATATATATATATATATATATATATATATATATATATATATATATATATATATATATATTAGTCTTACACATGTTTTTTCTTGTTAGAGACAATTCTTTTTGAAACACTATGAAGCACTGAAGTAAGCATCACTTTCAATAAAAATTTAATTTTGGATTCATAGATTGTGAGAGACTAATAAATTAATTAGTAATTGAAAATGAATTTTGTTTAAGATTGATAGTAAATTAGTAATTGAAAAAGGTTAGTGTTGCGTGGAGTGCCTCCTCTTAGATAAGCAATTCTTTTTTTTTTTTGACAGAAAGTTTTGGTGGGTTAAACTTATACCGGTATCCTATCAGAGTCATAGAATACATCTTAATCTCTTTGAAAATTTATGAAAAAATTTACATATCACTCATCGATAAGGCTTTCATATACAACATTATTCTTTAGGGATAACGTTCATGTCGTGGAGATATAGATATATAGTCTTAGTGAAATATTCATTGGCAATATTGCCTATCTCAGCAGAAACTTGTGCAGAATTAAATTTGTGGTTGAATTGCTAACACACCATCGTCTTTTGGAATCAACACATTCATTTAATATTCCAACTTCTTTTCATCTATTTCCTTTCAACTTTAATTTAGGACAATAATATTGAACAAATTAGGTGCTTTTTGAAGCTACCTGTGATCCAGTATGTATATTTAGATGAGAATTGGCATATGGTATATATTTTTAAGTCATATATATATATTAATTAGAAGTTTTAATGTAGCAAACAAGTTTTTTTATATTTAAACTTGTGTGTTCTTACCTATGGGAATTGAATCTAGTGAAAAGTACTGGTCTGTGTCATAATTAGATGATTCTTGTTACGAGAAAGGAATTTATATTTAGTATCAAAATTACAATATTTCAAAAGAAATTATCTTGAATAGAAGAATATTTGTAAGAAATTGAACTTATGGCTTTTAAAATTTTTTACAGAGATATAAGGATGTACACTCTACTATATATGAAGAATATGTCAGGTTTTACTGATATGAACACAAATTATTGAAAAAATCACACTCCAAAAGTTAGCTGTTAGAATTTGAGAGCATAAGGTCTTATAAGACCATTTTTAAAAAATCTTCCCAATGTGGGACTAGTATCATTACTACCTCATTTAAAAGTCAATGTTTACGACTGCCCACTCTATTGACACTGGTCCATTGATAGCTTTTTTTTTCACTTTTTGGCGGTTACATACAACTTTCAGTATTCAGCATGACTCACTCTATCGATACTGATCCATAGATGATAAAGCACTTTCATTTTTGATGGCTCCATTCATCTTCCAGTATTTGGTACATTGTACCGCACCTTAATACAGCCTATAAATCATGCCTTAATCCAACCTATATAAGTCCTCCATTCATCTTCCAATATTTAGTACATTGTCCACATTTAATGTCCGACAAGTCACAATACATCAAACAAAATTGTCTTCAATATAAAAAAATGATACCTACTGAAAATTATTAAGAAAAATGTAGGTGATGCATATGCATATATGAATTTTCCCACCCAAAGCACAAATGGGTTCATTATATTATGGATTTGTGTCCAAAAATGTGATCCAACTTAAATAGGATAAGGCGGAACATGAGAGGAAGGTAAGGACACGAATAAGTGTCTTTCTCATTCTGCCTTTGGCATACAATTGCTCACTACACAATGGTCCCAAGCAATCCAAGGTCTTCCCCGATAGCAAATTAAAGTGTCATTATATATTACTTGATTTCCAAGCTAAGGGAATATTTGGCAATCAAGAAGATCTTGGAAAGAAGAGAAGATATCGAAAGGGAGGGAAGATTAATGATAGGTTATTCTTCCTTAATTTGGATTCTCCAAAATATTTTAATTTGTAATAATAATTCGCATTAACAATGAGAGGGAGTTAAGGAGGGTTAACATATATATATATAAATTAAACTAGAAGAGGGTGGATACTAAATATTGTTCTCTTCCATTCCTTTCAATTTCTCCTCTTTAATATCAAATCCAAACATATCCTAACGATTAAGAGGGAGAGGGAAGGGGGAGATTGTACCAACCTTATTTGGATCCTTCAAAATCTTTTAATTTGTAATAATTCAAATTCACAGAGGGGAAAGTTAAGAAAAGCTAATAACATAATTTTTTTTAATATATTCTTCTCCAAAATTTTAAAAACCAAACAAAAAGAATGTCACTTATAAATATTCTTCTCTTCCCTCTCCTTTCCTTCCTTCCTTAATATATTCAATCCAAAGTCTAAGTGTTCTTTAATATATATATATATATATATATGATCTTTATGTAGAAAATGACTACATCTTTGTGTAAATTAATTATATGTTTATTATATTATTCTCCTATCTAGCTAGGGAAAACAAACTAATTAATTATATAAAGTTTTGAATACAAATTATTATATCATCCATCCCAAATTAAAATGCAATGTGAAATTATAATTAGTGTTCGATTATTTAATTTGAAGATAATGTTTCTGAGAATCTGTTATATATATAGGAATATGAGAACATTTTAGGAGCTTCTCACCTTCTGTCTGATCTTGTTCTCCATACATAGGATCTGCATATAGTACATCCTCAGGCGTTTCTTCTTCTCTTTTATTCCCTTCAAAAATTTAAAGAAAGAAATATATATAATTAAACAGCTTTCTAGCTAATGCATGCATTAAAAATAACATATATATATATATATAAACTTCAATTCTTAAATTCTGAAAGAGTTTGTGATTGATTAGATCTACTTGGAGGGAATGAAAGACTCGATAAGAACTAGACCATCGGTTAAACCGGTAATTGTTGAAGTGTATCAAATGAACAATTTGAGGGGAAAAAAAATCAGGGAACCGGCCAATTTTTGAGTGAACCAAATAAAAAAGACATCATTTTTTTTATGCTTTGATTCAAAATTTTGATTAGATTTTTTTCTTCCGGCATATATACTCTTTTGAAGACAATTTTGTTTAAGCTAGTTGAGGTCCCATAACGAGAATAGAGTTCTCCTAGCAGAGATTTTTATACGCAAGTCTCGAATCCAAAATTTTTTTTAAGAGAAATAGAGTACCTATCACTCTAATCAACCACCTGTATATATGTATTGTGTATTTTATTTTTTGTTTTAAAAAATTGTAGTAAGGGAAGGCACTCCCAAGTACTACCGGGCAGGGTGCCAGTGACATGTTGGGGAGACCAACAGAGGCCCAACCCAAAGGATTACTGCACAGGCCTAAACCACAAGCAGTTTTACCCAGTCGCAGCTACTCAACTAGCCCTTGGGTGCCAGGGGACCTCCCTGAGGAGGGATTGTGTATTTTATATGATTATGAAGTAACTACTTTAATTTGGTACCAACAGGTTGTTAGTTTGAGTGGTAGGTACTCTATTCTCCTAAATAACGTTTCGGGTTCGAGTCTTGTATATAAAAAAACTTTTGCTGGGAGAGCTCTACCCCTTTATGGGACCTCAGTTAACTCAAACAAGATTACCTCCAATTAGAAGATACATGTGAAAAATAAAAAATATATATAACTTGCCGTGTAATAATAAAAATATTAAAATACTAAAAATATTATGACTTGAACCTATTTTTTTATATATATATATTGTTGAATTATATAAATTATTCATTATATATTATATTTAAAATTAATAAGATGATTATATATAATTTTTATAATATAAAATATATTTTACTACATAAATTGTTTAAAAATTATTATTTTAATATCTATTACATATTATCGATTTGAGTAAATTGATCAATTCATAACTCTAGAGTATTTTAATTCAATAATTGATCTGATTTATTAACTTCATATATCAATATTTAAAACAATTATATATTTAACATGAAGATTAAAAAAATACTACTAAAATCATACAAGTATTGATATTTTATAAAAATTAACCCCATCCCATCCTATTTTTATGTGACATTTGTCATAAATATAAACATTTTAAATATGGTTTTAACTTTTAATATAAGTGTGCAAGGCACCTCTTTGATTTCTTTGCCATGTGTGGAAACTTCTAAAACACTCACTAATTATCCAATTGTGGAAAGTTAATGGTGGTGGTCAAAACAGTGTTGTTTGGATTGGACCGGACGGTGCAATTGATTCAATCGTTAACCGAATACAAAGGCGAGTCGATTGGATAAAAAAATCATTTTTTTAGTTGGACCGAATTTAACCGGGGTCCAACCTATCAACCGGGTTGAACTATCCAACCGGTGGTCCAAAATGGTCCACTTTTATTTATTTTAGTAAAAATTAAAAAATAACATAAAAAAGAAATTAGAAAAATCTTAAAAATCAAAATTAGAAAAATCTTGAAAATTAAAATTTAAGAAGTTATGATTATTAAGAATTTTATGTTTGGTTTGATCAAGTTCTTTCAAAGTTTGACAAGTGTTGAAAATTAAAACTTTAAGAAGTCAGTAATTTAAAACCTCAAAATTATGTATGTTGAAACCTAAAATTTGAGTGATGTTATTTTATATATTAAAAATAATTATTATTTATTATTTATTGCGTCACCCAAATCGACCAATTAAATCGATCAAATTATGAACTGAACAATTGTCCAAATCTTTCCCCAGTTCAATTCTTACATGTCATAACACATTAGGTACATGACTTCAGATTTTGTTTTTCCTTCGTTATCATGATTAGGAAATTTCAATAGGTAATACTTTATAGTTTGAAATTTCATTAGAAAAATGTGTTTATATTTAAACTGTAATAATATTTTAAATAAAACTACTTATAAATTTTTGGCTAAAGTATTATTTTGGTCTTTAATGTTTCAAAAGTTTAATGTTGATCCTCAAAGTTTAATTTTTTGGTCCATTTTGGTCCTCGAGCGTAACACCGTTCACTTTTTACCGTTAAATGATGACGTGGCATGCTTATGTAGTACACTCTCTCTCCTACATGTTATATTTTAATGATGTGGCATGACACATTACTGTCACGTCACCCCACAATGCCACATCATTATCTTCTTTCCTTCATCATCATCATTATCATCATCATCTGGGGTGACGTGGCAGTGATGTGTCATACCACGTCATTAAAATATGACACGTAGGAGAGAGAATGTGCAATATAAGCATGCCACGTCATCATTTAACGGTAAAAAGTTAACGGTGTTACGCTCGAGGACCAAAATCGACTGAAAAATAAAACTTTGAGGATCAACATTAAACTTCATACAAACATTAAGGACTAAAATAATACTTTAACCTAAATTTTTTAAAAAGATATGATTAAGATTTTGGAGAGGAAAGAAAAAAAGGTAAAATTTGTGGGCCCAAAGCAAAGAGGCATAAAATCTAAGAAAATCTAGGCCAGCTAAGAGATGGTGACACCAACAGGAACACCAATGGCTACGTGTCCACCGTATATCAACTGTGGGAAGGTGAGCCCCCCTTATCCTCATCAATATTTATCAGAGAGTCGGATCTTATAAAGTGTAAATTCTGTAAAGTGCTTAAAATGCGTAACATAAATAGTTGGATAATATTATTACAGTACAAATTAAATATGAATCTTAATTTTTATTTAATGGTCTGAAATAGTTCATACACTTTGCATTCTACTGGATTCAAATCCAAATTAAACATCAATAAAATGCATAAAATACACCGTTTTAATTATTAGTGAGAGTATTATTGTATAAATACAAATTTTTATTTTTATTTAATGATCTGAATTATACATTTTGGTTTATTAGCTCATTCTCAATTTAGTTATTGAGATTAAGAAGACTCTTTTGAAATTAATCGTGGGATGAAAATTATAAAATTTAAAGATAGTTTATAACAATTTAGCTTTTGCTTAGTCTAATTTTAATGTTGGAAGAAATGAGAATGTCAGAGGGAATAGGAATGTGATGTAATTATGATATGACTGTAATGTGATAGAATAAAAATTGATAAAATGATAATTTTATATTTATATTAAAAGTGAAAATGAAATAAAAGTAGATTAAAAATAAAGACAAAAATCATAATTTTATTAAATTACAAAAAATAATATATGTTTGATATAAAAAGATATTAAATTACAGTCAAGATTACGTTTTTAAAACAACGAACTAAACGAGTAAAAGTTCAATGGTACCGTACCACTGAACTTCAGTACATCCCTCCAATCATGTAGTGTCATTTGTTAATATTAATAAAAACCCACATTAACGAACCAAGCTTGGTTGGTCTAGTGGTTAACTCACTAGGTTGCTTAAGCAATCGCTTAAGCAAGTGTTGGGAGTTCGAATCCCACCTTGTGTATGCAGCAACCAATTGGCCAGCGGCAAACCCTTAAATGGAGCTCAGATCCGCAGAGGATTAGTCCTTGGTCTGTCGGGCTGGGGATACCTTGGGAAACCAAAAAAAACCCACATTAATTAGGACCCACCCTGAATGATTTATGGGCCAACTGATTGGAGGGATGTACTGAAATTCAGTACTACCGTACCACTGAACATCTAATCCAAAAAAAATTATTTGTCAAGGCCTAAATGCAAATAATCACTTGAACGATTTGTGCACAGAACGTTTTGGCTTTTGCACATATATATATATATATACAAATTCAGTCACTTTTAAAAATTATCTATTGATATATATCACTTTTACTGTACACAAAAAAAATACCATTAGTTAACTGAAGGGTATTATCCAAGGCCAAAAAAAATTGAAGGGTATTATCTAGAAGACTAAATAGTTAAAAGAGTTACAAATTTAAGGACTAAATAATATTTTTTCTAAAATTTAAAGACTAAATAATAATTTTACCAATAATTCAATGATTAAAAAATATTTTACCTCTTTATTAAAATATAGATGAACAAATTAATTGTTTTTGAAGGATTCTATTATTACACATTTTGAAATTCAATGGATTCAGTGCACATTGTAATAATTTAAAAATAAAATAAATTATGTATTTTTCTCTCTTGAAAAATTCTTAAATTACACTCAATTTTTCTGGAAATTTTTTTTTACACTCTATTCTCTTGTAAATTGTGAAATAAAGAACAAAAACTTACAATCGTATTTATTTTGACTAAATTATTTTTATATTTATTGTTTCTATAATTAAATATGTATTACTACAATAACTTTTTTAAAATTGAAATAAAAAAATTAACTAAAAATAAATAATAGTGAAATAATACTTCTAAAAATCTATATTTTTATCGTAAATTATAATTATGTTAAAAACTTAATAATACAGTATTTTAGTCAAAAAGTAAAAAAAAAAATTGTAAAATTTTTTTTCTTTTTTTTGGTAACGAAAAATTGTAAAATTTTTAATCTTTCCAAAATAGAGAGAGTAAAATTTCAAAATAGAAGATAGTGAAATATAATTTTTTACATCCATCAAGAAAATGGAGTATAATTTACTCTTAAAGATATTATATGTATTTCAAGTCTTTATACTAAAACTCTATATTAATAGTGCATTAAAAATTGAAATAACATTATATTTGTAAGCTTTTTTTTTTTTGTTATTTCATACATATGAATTTTAACTCGAAAATAATTATTTTAAAAAATATTTTTCTTAAAAAATAAGACTAATATTATCATCATATCTCTCGGTCATTTTCTCCAAAATTTATATTGCACTTGAGAATGACTTTGGAGATGAAATGTGTACCCAAAAGAAAAAAAAAAAGGTGGAGCCCAAATACCATAAAATAAAAAAGCTTTAGCTTGAGAAATATTATTTACACATATGCCTAAAAAAGGGTCCCAAATAAAGAGCATTGTCATCATATTTTATGTCTATCTTCTAGTTTGACATGTGACACCTGTGCCCACTACTACCTTTTTTTATTGCAAATGCAAATTCCAAATGTCACCAAACAAGTTCCGAAATAAAAAATTAAAAAGTTTACGAAAAAATAAAATAATATAATATAAATAAAACACAAATGAAATACTTTGACCAGACCATGTTTGTTGGATGATTAAATTAAGGAGTTTGTGATGTAAAATACTTTGACGGATTAATTTATTAAATACTTAATTATCATAACAAGAAATTTAATAAAATGTCTTAAGGAGACACCAACCTTTTTCCCTTATCTTTTTCACTCTCCTTATTTCTTTTTTCCATGATAGAATTCAGAAGTGGATTCCCATTTTTAAACTTCTAATCTTCGTTTAAACCATTTGTTCTTTCTTTCTTTTTTTTAAGGAAAATGGTTTCAATATTTTTTTAAATAAATTGTTATAATACCTCAGGAATTAAATCTTTAAAATATATACTCTATATTTATTTTCTTTAAATAATTTAATTCATACCTTCTATTTTGAATGTAATATTGTTTGATATGGTAGTTGTGAAAGTTTCAATGATGTTTACATCCATATTTTAATCTTTTAATTTTTTAAAGGTATAATCCCTAACTTGCCAATATGATTGTTAAATGACACTTTCATTTAAATTATTTATATTGTAATTTTTTAAAAAAGAAAAATGCAAATAATTAGACCATTTGGTTGCGTGAATGTTGGACGCAATTTTGACTGTAATTTAATATCTCTTTCAACATTTTTCATACCAAACATACATTACTTTTTGCAATATGATGAAATTATATTTTTGTCCTTACTTTTTTACCCACTTTTATTTATTCTCACTTTTAATATAAGGGTAAAATGACTATTTTATTCACCTTTATTTTATTCGCATCACATTTTCATTCCCTCCGATATTCTCATTGTTTGGTTACTTGAATGTTCGAGGGAATGAAAATGAGAATGAGAATGGAAATGTGAATGTGATATGATTGTGACATGAATGGAATAAATATGAGTAAAATTACCATTTTACCCTTATATTAAAAATGAGTAAAATAGTAAAGACAAAAATATAATTTCATCACATTGCAAAAAATTAATTATGTATAGTATAAAGAATATTGAAACAAATGTTAAATTACGGCCTAAATTTTAAATTTTTTTCAACCAAATAGGACCTTAGTATTTTCTGTGAGAGACATGGAGGATTAAGCAGACCAAAACAAAGATAAAATACTTCGGTGGAATAAAACCACAAATGGCCTCAGTAATAATAGATTAATGGTAATAATAATAATAATAATAATAGGTACAAATTTAGATGAATTTAAATCAAGTAAAATATAAGTGTACGAAGTATGTGTAAGACACTGCATAATTGCATAAACACTGTTTATAAGATATACTAGCAGTGTGCAGAATGAGGATGCATTTTTCTTTGCTGGCCTTCTATGAGACATTGAGAAAGCAAATGCCACGTACCACCAAAACTTTAATAGTGCAGGCAATAAATTTACTTTTTTTAAAAAAAGAATTAAAATTCCCAAAAATCTGGGAAGGATTAGAATTGAGAGTAGATGATTGTAGCTAGAACAGCGAGGAATTATTCCATATTTTTTAATAATTAATCTCTCAAGAGAGTTTCTGTAAGATCTTAGAATTTAAAAATACTTGCAAGCTAGCCCACATTTTGCTGATCCTTCTTCTGTCTCCCTCTTGAATCAAACACAAAACTAGTACGAAACTACGAATAATAGAGAGTGTGTGATTGATTTGATTACAAGGAGTTAAAGGTAAAATCCAATTATATTAATATTAATAGATCTCATTATATGGACAAAGAAGGTGTCAACCGCTGATTAGAGACTTTGTTGACACTTAATATTTCACTAAAATCTACAATTTCCTATCATTTCTTCATTCCCCAAATGTACCAACTTTTGTCACAATTTGTTTCTTCTAGCCTTTGATCCAAAGCACCTACGTACCTACAATTACATTGAATAATCAAAGGCCTAATCTCTCCTTCTTCCTTTTCGCTTTCCATTATGATGAAGAAAAAGGGAATTGCCCACGTGGGTTTGGGTTTAGGTTTGAATTTTGACTAGCTTAAGCTTTACATTAATCTTCTTCTTCTTCCCCCATTCATTCAATAATATTATTGTTGCTATCATCGTCGTCGTTGGAATTGGATTCTTGTTTTTCTTTCTCTCTCCTCAAATCAACCACAACGACGCTCACATTGTCCGTACTATGCCTCGCCAACGCCAACTTCGTCAGCAAGATGGACGCGTCGGAGCACGCCTTGTCTGACCCGTCCGCGGCGGAGCACACCGCCATATCCGTCCCCGGAGATCCCGGCGGCGACGGCGGATTCTGCACCTTAAGACACATCCGCACCACCCCACACGCGGTGTCGTTTGATACCACGTCCCACAGCCCATCGCTGGCCAGAATCAAACACTCATCGTCGTCCGTCCGGTCCGTCACCGTCACTTCCGGCTCTGATATGACGTAAGGTTTCAGATAATTGTCGCCTGAAAATTAAGAGCGTAAAACAGGGTTTCAGAAAAATGGATTTTGCTACAATGCGCCGATGTCTGAGAATTTGCTAACGTGCACTCTCACTCACCTATGGCTCTGGACATTGCAAGCACTCCGAGAACTCTTGGACCATCCCAATATATCACGCGCCCTCCCGCGGCTTGGACTCGGAGTAACTCGTCGGGTCGATCAGGCTGCGAGGAATGAAAACCAGCGAGGTCAGCACGGGAAATGCACGCGCGATTTCAAGGAAGTGAAAATTAAACCTAACGGCTAATGATCATTCGTGCGTGGCGAGACGCGCCAACGCATCGATTTTGCTTGCAATAAATCCCGGCGCGTCACCGGATTTGGATCTCGAAGCCCAATCATTTAACGACTTTATATTTTTCTGTTTGTTTCTCGGGAAAAAAAATAGATTATTAACACAGCTCACCTTGTGATCGGAGGAGAGCGGTATGGCGACGCCGTTTCGGCAAAGAACGGCGCGCGAATCGCCGCAGTTTGAGACGATGATCTTATCCGGCGTAACGACGGTAACGACGGCCGTAGATCCGACGGCATCGCAGTGAGGAGTCTGAAGCTCGCATCTGCAAGTGGAGCTCTGGTTGGTCTGGCTCCAGTTCTGCACCTCCTCGTCCATGCGAGCGAAACTCTGTTCCATCGTAGACTTCCATTCCAAATCCTCACGAGATCCACCAACTTTTTCCTTCACAATCTCGTGTAACCTGTCCTTACAGATCGTCGCTACCTGTACAAACAAACCAAAACCAAACTAAGAACCGAACGGATCGACTATTAATCCACTAAGTGAGGGCCAATTTCAATGGATGGAGCATTTACGTACATGAGAGCAGCCATGGCCGTCGAACACACCGAAGTAGTGAAACTCTTTGTGATTTTCCCCTTTTTCTTGGCAGAACGATGGATGAACTGAAACAGCGTCTTCCATGTCTCTTCTTCTGCCACAAACAGATGTAACGCCATACTTTGGACACTCGTTAATAGCCTCATTAGTATTATTACCATGCGCTGTTGTAGCAGTCGAATTTAACAAAGAAATCGTGGATTGAAGTATTGCGTCTCCTTTAGGTTCTATATTGTTTTCCTCCTCGTTTTTAACACCGCTAGGTTCACAATTCTCAACTGCGTTTACGCAATCTCTAGGTTGTGTGGGAGAAGAAGTACAGAGATCCAGCTTTTGGCGCTTCGCGCCGGTCTCCGGTGGCGGCACTGCCATGTCAGCTATGTACTTCAAGGGCAGTAGGTCCAATCGACGACGACGGGAAGGTCGGCTCGGCTCCATCGGAGTCGGCGTCTCTCCTTCCCCAACAACACCACAGCAAATCCCAGCCATTTCAGAAATTACCAAATTACTACTAACAGATTTCTGAGCCACACCTCAATTAGCAAAAATCCTTCGAGCTTTCAAGTTTCAATTAATCCGAGAAGCAGAAGCAGAAGCAAGAGTGAAATTTTAGAGCAAGAAGAGAGGGAGAGAGAATGAGAAAAGAGGATCCGTTCTGGGCACGATGCAAGGACCCATTGAAATGGGTATGGGGAAGCTTTTTCTAGTGAGGGAGGGGGGAAATTCACCTGGGGGCCACACTTCATCACGGGCAGGCTGCCCGTCACCGTCACGGGCAAGATCCGACACATACAGTTGGTATGACGTCGAAGGATTGAATAGGAAGATGCAATCTGGGCCGTCCATGGAATCTCAATCGGATCAAAATTCGACCACGTGTTGTTCTTTTTGGTGAGTGGGTACGTGGCCCAATCATTTCGCACCACGCTAGATTGAAATGTTCTTCCTTTTCTGACACGCATGTGGTCCTCCTCAACACCACCCCTACCCCTCCCCGCCTCACTCCCCCAACTCTCTCTCTCTCTCATTCCCAAATTTTCTTTTCTTTTTCTTTGCTCTCTCAAGCCACTCCTCCGAAGATGTCAACACGTGGCGCCATCGTAGAATACGAGATTCCTGTTCGATTCTGCTCTCCACGTTCAGTTCCGTGGATACACACAACACGCGCTTTCATACTCTTTCCTTTTTCCTATTTTTATTCCCTTATTATTATTCACTAATCAATGTGTTGACATTTTTTAAGTATTGGTCTTCACTTGAAATTCATTGAGACAATTAAATATCTAATTTAATGCACGAATGAACCATTTATATTGATTTACCCGTTAGAGAAAAATTAAATAATGAAATTAAGATTCTTTAATTAGTTAAATATCATAATAATATATTAAAACAAAAGGCATGCTAAATTGCTAATCAATAAAAATGACTAAATGAGAAAACAAATACTACGCACAAAAAATATGAGCATCACTATTAACAAATAAATGCTACAATACTACAATAGTAAGACTGTTTTTTATTTGATTAATCATAAAAGAAAAAAATATACATATAATATATGATTGGTGGTATTTAATGACAAAAATATAAGAAATTTAACCTAATTTTTTTAAAAAATATTTACTTTTGTCCTTATATAAAACATAAATTACATAAATGTCAATTTTTTGTTATAAAAAATGTTTAAATATATAAAATATTCGATGATTAGCTTTTTAAAATATAATAAAAAATAAAATGTTTATAACATAATATAAAATAGTTCAAAAAAAATAAAAGAGCGTGAGGAGAGGGAGCGCGTGGGTGTTCGGAGAGATGAGTAGTATAAGAGTCCGCTTTATTCTGCCCGTTCCAGTTGTCCAATGAAAGCGACGTACGTAACAATTGAGATTTGGACACGTGTGGGACCGCATGTCAAACCCGATTGACGCTTGCAGAATATCTGAGCTCCCCATTACTGCCTCCTCGACACGTGGCATCTACCTACGTGGAGCCGAAAGTGCTCTCCCTCTATCTATCTATCGCCTCCCACTTTTGCAATTACCATAAGTTTTTGCCGTCCATTTGTAAATAATTATAATTCCCGCTAACTTTTTCAAAATGCCAAAACACACCCCCGCATTTTTCTCTATTTATCTCCACCTGCCTGACACCTGTCTCCTTAACTGCAATAATCAAACTCCACATAATCACATTCACACATATTTATCAAATATCTTATTATCGCCCTTTTCTATATTTTTTTTTTCCTATTTGTGTCCCCATTCTTATAGCTTATCCCATACTAATAAATTATTTGTAGTCATACAGTCGTCACACACATTGAATGGGGTCACACTGAATTTACAAAATATATGATGTAAAATTATTAAATAAAAATTGATATTTACATCTGTACTACAAAATTTTTATCTAATATTTTAAATTGTGTAATTTATACTTTTTATTATATATATACTTTAAGAGATCCAGATCTGGTCATACTATCATCCATTCACAACGTGAAAATATTCAACATGTTACCATCACGCACCGATAACTTATCAGTTTGTCAAATTAAATAAATAATAGTAATGAAAAATATGTATATTTTATACATTTTTTTTAATGTAACACATGTGTGTTTCCATTTAATTTCCAGTGGAGATAATTGATCGACTATTCTTACAATTTGTGGAATGTGAATCATTTTCAGTATTGCAGATAGTAAGGAGAAAAGTAATGTAAAGTTAATTTGAAAAAGTACGTAAATGTGACCAAATTAATAAATAGGTATGACATTTGCATGTGGGGCAATAAAATATCTTCTTTTTTAGATAATTAATCGCATCGATCGCTTTTAAATATGTCTTGGTATTGTTGTCATTTCAGTTTATTTTAAATTGAGAGTGAATTTAAATGTATAGGTCAATGATTAGTTCTTTACTAATTAATTTACTAGAGAAAGCTATATATGTGTGTGTATATATATATATTAGAAAAGTAAAGGAATTTTTTTTTTATTCCTTAGATTATTTTCTCTATAAATTCTTATTTTTGTCAACTATTTAATTAATACTGTAACATTAATCGTTGTTTAATTGGGTAACGTACCCATTAAATATTAATATATCATTGTTTACTTGCCATCAATATTTGTCATATGTCACACTTTCGTGTCATTTTCATCATAAATAAAAAAGAAACAAAAAATAATTGGACAAAAACATCTTTATTAAACCGTCTTGATGTGACACTACAAGAAAAAACAGGATTAGCTAGGGAAAAATCCGTAGCTAATCCCTAGCTAATCGGATTAGCTACGGATTTTTTTCTAGCTAATATTTGGACACTAATTGCTAGGGATTTTTTTCGTAGCTAATCCCTAGCTAATCCTTAGCTAATCCCTAGCTAATCCGTAGCTAATCCCTAGCTAAAATTCCCTAGCTAATCCATAGCTAATCCCTAGTTATATTCCCTAGCTAAGCCGTAGCTAATCCCTAGCTAAATTCCCTAGCTAATCCGTAGCCAATCCCTAGCTAACTCACCCCCTCCAAAAATTGTCGCCGGCGACCTCCTCCACCGGCCTCCGGTGGCCCCTCCAGCGACGGCCTCCGGTGACCCCCTCCGACGACGGCCGCCGGCGACCTCCTCCACCGCCGGCCGGCGACCACCTCCGGCAACCTCCTCCGGCAACCACTTTATATTTTTGAAAAATGGTCCTAGGAGGCATCAAAGACGGAACATCGATCATGGATGGTAACATTTAGACCAACCACTAGGCCATTTATCACTTTTTGATTTATTAATGTAAAACATTTTATATATACACATATAATAAATTAGCTAGGGATTTTTTCCTTAGCTACGGATTAGCTAGGAATTTTTTTCCCTAGCTAATTAGCTAGGGATTAGCTAGGAATTTTTTCCCTAGCTAATTAGCTAGGGATTAACTAGGGAAATTCGTAGCAAATCCCTAGCTAATTAGCTAGGGATTTTTTTCCTAGCTAAATTTCCTAGCAAATCCCTAGCTAAATTTTCCCGCCTTTTCGCGCCAAATTTTTTTACCAAATTAGCTAGGGATTTTATCCCTAGCTAATCCGTAGCTAATTAGCTAGGGATTAGCTAGGGAAATTTTCCCTAGCTAATTTCCGTAGCTAAATCAGTTTTTTTTTTATAGT
Source organism: Senna tora (assembly GCA_014851425.1). Classification (NCBI taxonomy): domain Eukaryota; kingdom Viridiplantae; phylum Streptophyta; class Magnoliopsida; order Fabales; family Fabaceae; genus Senna; species Senna tora. Next base: position 11,239,117 of record CM026264.1, read on the forward strand.
GTGAGATAATGTGTCGTGTCTCTAATATAATTTTCGTGCACCTTCATCACTGACTGATCTCCATTGTTCAACAAGTAGACAACTTGACCACTGGAATTGAAGTCCATAGGATGGCCATAGTGAATTATGAGATATTGAAACCAATTAACAGATAAATATCGATTGGCAGTGAATGTGCACGAATGTTGTGGTGGATATGCAGCATGTTATATCTTAGTGTCACGATTTTAATTTATTTATTTATCGAACCCTAAATCCTTATTTATATTTTACTGCATCATTACAGTTCAAAAAATATTTTTATCCAACTATTTTTTGTTTCATTTTTTTATTTTGATCTTTAGTTTAAGATGACATGAACGTGTGATATACACCACTAGTAGTAAGTAAATGGTGATATGTCAGTATTTAATAGCTACGTCACTCTATTAGATAACGACTAATGTCTTAGGGATTAAATAAGTTAACAAGGTAAAGAATTTTGAACAAAATAGTATATTTCATCATTCAGGAACTAAATAGTCGACAGAGGTAAAAAATTATGAACCAAATAGTCATTATTTAGAGACTAAAAAGTAGGTAAATCAATAATTCAAGGACAAAAAATAAGTTATTTTAAAAATATATCAAATGATGTGTTCTTTTTATATTATATTTTACATTTTAAAATTCAAAATTTTGAAGTCATTTGAACTTTTAATAAAAAAAGTTATTTTTTAAGAGCTCTTTTGAGTTTTGATTTATTAATTTTGACATCTTTTTCTTACTTAAATCTCAATAAGTTATTGTTTTCTCCTCTCTCATTGATTGAATCTTTTAAAATTATTGGTAATTAAAATATTTAATTTCTTTGAGAAACATGTTCGTATTTAATACTTGATTCTATCTTTTATATATATATACACACACACTAAAAGTTTCATAAGCAAAAGTGTATGCTATTTAAATTTTTTTTTGGAATATAATATAAAATAATTATTAAATAAATAAATTAAAAATGTGAAATTATTATTCTCCTCTATTTGGTAAATTTTCTATAATTTTTATTTTATCTCCCTCTTCTTTTTACATCATATATTTTATTTTATATTTCATATAATACAATTTGGGAGATCTACGACCCAAAAAAAAAACCTAGAACCATTATGATTAGGGGGGGGGGGGGGGAGGTAGCTTGCAACTAGTTCTTATTTATTTCTTGAAGAAACCTATTACATGAAGCTATATAGCAATGATGTATAAAAGATTTATTTGTATAATATCTAATTGAGTCCTAATTTTTAGGGATTCTTTGCAAATAAATAATGTCCTAAGAAGAAAAGCAATCATAAAAATAACGGGTAGAAAGATATAGCAAATCAAGATGGATATAGATATTTTGTTTAGTTGATTCCAACATTAATTAATCAATTTATGATTTAAGGCTTTGATAACACTTGGACACCAAATAATAATAGGGAGAAAAGTCATGTGGATGGCTCCAAATCCATATTTTCAATAGTCAAATGATTATAATTAATTCTGTCTAATATAATTATTAGCTATTAGTATGGATATTGCTCTAAATGATATTCTAGGAGGGCCTTGCTATTTGCCCTCATGACATGTGTCCATCTTATATATAGGCCTATTAAATTAAATAAATATTTAATTTTAAAATATTAGTTTAGTGATTGAACATATGTGACAAGTTATTAAATGTAGTTTTTTAGGCCAAAGATATATAAAATGTTATTTTTATATAAATAAGGGCAGTACTTGAAAAAAAATGTTTTTATTGTAAATTTTTTATTTTCGTATACATAACATGTTTTTATTCATTCTATTCAAAACCTAGTTAATTAATTATTGGGTTAGTTTGTTATACTTTTTGAAATATCTACAAGTAATCAAGTATATGGAGAGTCATTGTGCTTGATGATGAATTCTTAATATCTATATTAATATGGCTGTGGGGCCTTCGGGTCAACGGTCTCCTAAAATAGTCAATTAGTTAATTAAAAAAGAAAATAAAAATATGATGTGAGAAGATCATGGGTGAGAGAAAATAAGAATAGTGATAACTTTTCAGGATTTCATTTATTATTTTAAATATAATAATTATTTTATTTTATATTTTAAAATTTTGAAATAATTTAATATTTCATTTTGTATTAATTTAAAGTATAATAATAATAATTTTATAATATTTTTTTAAAATTAAAAAAATAAATTACATGTACGGTACGTGCATGCGAAGCCTCTAATATTTTATATTAATATGGGTATTTGTGTTTTTGGTGTCATAAAATAGTTAATTATAATTAAAAATACAAAATAACTTATATGATATGAAATGAGATGCAAGAAAGAAACGAAAAAAATAGTGTGTGAAAAGCTTTTAATATATATCGATAAAAGATTTTTAATATATATATAGAATGTGATAGAATACTAAGCTAAAATCAAACCAAATCGTGTAAAACCACTAAAATCAAATCCAACCAAACAACTTACTCATCGATTTTTGATCGATTTAACAAATTAGTTTGGTTAAAGTGTATCCATTTCATTTTATTTTGAACACCCCTAAGATTACATATAAATATATAATAACTAATGATATTCCCCCGAATCATATCTTTTACTTTTGGGTTACCCTAATTATACTCCTATTGTTGACATGTGGCAAACCATTTTTTTAATGTTTACAAGTACATGTTTAATTTTTTGTGATAATTTTATTTTTAACATATCTAACAATAATTTTATAATTTGACCCTCAAAATTTGTAATAACTATATTTTCTACATCTATAAAAGTTTTACCTTTTTGTCCATAACCGTATGTTATTTAAATTTTTTATATAGCTTTTCCCCCAATTTTAGCATGTCTAAAAATTTCATATTTTGTTGAAGGTATGTGAAGTTTTATCATATATAGTGCTTAATTATTAGATGTTCCTTAATGTTGATATATTTGTTGGTACGAGGTCTGAGATGAGATCTATTTGAATTAGTAGATTGGGGGCAAAAATATAAAAATATAATTAACATAAATTTAGGGGTAACAATATAATTATTATAAATTTTAGGAGTTAAATTATAAAATTTGTAGACATATTAAAAATAAAATTATCAAAAATGTAGAGACGTATCTCTAAACTTATGGTTTCCGACGTGTTAGCATCCAATTGGTTCATCTGCTGACATCCCATGATTGTATATTATACTAATCCTTTTACTTTTTTACACCAAAAGGACTTGTTAGGGAGAAAAATTGGAAAAATAAAAAATGCATGTATGGTTGAATATTAGTAAGACTAGATTATCATATTTTAGTTGTTGAAAGACGTAATTGATATTAGTTTAATAAATAAAAAATAAAAAAAATCAAATTTAAGTAGTTCCTAAAATATATAATTTATTTTAATTTAATTTTTTAAAAATAAATTATTAAATTTAATTTATGAAAAATATTATACAATTGTCTCAATTTAATTATTAAAAAACTATATTAGTATAATTAATATATAGTTTTTAATGATTAAATTAAAAAAATTATGTTTTTTGGAGGTTAAATTAAGAAAAATTATAATTTTAGAGACTAAATAAAATTTTTATTATTGACTATCGTGGGTGAATCTATGATGTAAATACTATTTTTGTTGCATAGTATTATGATTTTGTACTTGTGATAAATGTAAAATTTTTTTGAGAATGGTGCCGGATCTGAAGATTTAAGTATTTGGAGAGTCGAGGGGTACTAAGGGCACGTTCATTAGGCAGAAATAGAAACGGAAATGGAAACAGAATGCATTTGATGTGTTTAGTAGTAAAAATTTGGTAATAGAAATGGAAAGGGCATGTATTAAAATGACTATTTTACCCCTTATATTAAAATAATAAAAAGAAAAGAAGGTTATAATTGTGTCAAATCATGTCAAATTAGAGGGGTATAATAGATATTTTGTATTTTTTTCTTTTAAAGTTGATAGAAATAAAAAAGCGAAAAAGTAAGTGAGGCCCGGTGGGCCACACCATTTCCATTTCCTTGGGCATTTCTTGTAAAAGAACATGCGGTGGAAAAGAGGAGGGAATGAGAATGGGAAAGAGAATGATAAAAAAATGAGGGAATGGGGATGTCATGCCAATATGATGTGATGTGATGTGAATGGAATATAAGTGGGTAAAATGACGATTTTGCCCTTACATTAAAAGTAAGAATGGAATAAAAGTGGGTAAAATAGTAAGGGTAAAAACATAATTGGCTAAAGTACTATTTTGGTCCTCAATGTTTGCATGAAGTTTCATGTTGGTCCTCAATGTTTCAAAAGTTTAATGTTGGTCCTCAAAGTTTTTTTTTGGGTCGATTTTGGTCATCGAGCGTAACACCGTTAACTTTTTGCCGTTAAATGATGACGTGGCATGCTTATATGGCACACCCTCTCTCCTACATGTCATATTTTAATGACGTGGCATGACACATCACTACCACGTCACCCCAGATTGCCACATCATCATCTTCTCTCCTTCATCAGCATCATTATATATCATCATCATCTGGGGTGACGTGGCAGTAATGTGTCATGCCACGTCATTAAAATATGACATGTAGGAGAGAGGGTGTGCCATATAAGCATGTCACGTCATCATTTAACGGCAAAAAGTTAACATTGTTACGCTCGAGGACCAAAATCGACCAAAAAAAAAATATTGAGGACCAACATTAAACTTTTGAAACATTGAGGACCAACATTAAACTTCATGCAAACATTGAGGACCAAAATAGACCTTTAGCCTTACATAATTTCATCACATTAAAAAAAGTGGGGTTTGTTTGTTAGGAAGAAAAGAAGAGGGATATGACTTCTCCCTCTCCCTTTCCAGACGGATAAAATATTTATTATCAGAGACAAGAGTATCATAGATTCATAGTACGTATCCTATCCAGGAGTAAATGTTCAGTGGTACGGTAATATTGAATTTCAGTACATCCCTCCAATCAGTTGGTCCCTAAACCATTCAAGGTGGGCTCTAATTAATGTAAGTTGTTATTAATATTAATAAATGGCACTACATAATTAAAGAAAAGCACTGAATTTCAATGATACAGTATTATTAAACTTTTATCCCCCGATTCTCCTTTTGATAACCCTATTCTGAGTAATAATAAGAGATGATGAGTAATTAATTTGGCATATATATATATTACAAACTATTAAAAACAATAAGATTATTTAATTTTATACAATTTAAAATATAATCACACAGATGAAAATAAAACTTAGAGGGTCAACGTTCGCTGGAGGCGGGAGCCAGCTTCTGTGTTTTGTATTTATCGGAGTCAGCCTTGTTCTTTCCTTTTCTTCATTTTGAAGAAAGAAGATATTATTTTTTTTTCCAAAAAAATAGAAAGATCATTTCCATTGTGATGTTATATTATTTAATATTTCATAGACTTTTTTATTAAAATGAAAAGAAATGATGATTGATGAAGAGGAGAGTACGTGGAAATGTTAGGTGAAAGGATGATGAGAAGGAGAGGTTGGACGTGAAAAATGAGGTGAGATATTTTGTTCATTCTGTGATGTGTACTTTCCCAATTCATCCATCACCAACGCAAATACCAATTACTCAAATATCAATACCACGCGTCCCCATTATAATTTCAATTTTCTACATACAATTTTTATGACAAGTTTTGTTGTTGTTGAGTTTTTAGGTTTAAATTAAGGTATCTAATCAATAATAATGATTGATTTTTTCATTGGAGTCTTTTGTTTAGAAGTAATAATTGGCCATATAATATATTTTTTTTAATGTTTAAAGGTGAGATTCAATTCTCAGGAATGTGAATTTGTTGTCTTCTTCAATTGTGTTTATTAGGAGGTGAGTTAAATTACATGGTGAGTAAAGTTATATGGTATGAGGGAACCAAAGTTGTTATACTAGAGCTAAGGAAGTTCAAAAATTTTCATGAAAGTGAACATACAAATACCATAATACCTTTAATAACATTTTCTTATTACCATATTCTACCCTAAAGTCGACAAGAAAGCACAACATACAACTACGTGTACAAAGATGTCCAGATCTAGATTAGGCGTTTAAATCATCAAAACCATTTATTTGTTTTATTCCCTCTGGTAAGACCGAAAGAAGAGGACAACAACATTGAAAAACTGCTGTAACAAAAACAAAACCACCTCAAACCATTAATCAATCAAAATCCCATAAAATTCATATGCATAAACGACCTTCATCCCCAATGCTGCCATGGCGGCGGCAAAGAGATGAAGTGAAGGCGAAGGCGGAGAGAAGTGATGAAGAGAGGAGGAAGAGAGTATTTTTGTATATTGTAGCAGAAACATGAACAACTGAGGTTGGGTGTGGGTTTAGGGTTGAAGGACAAAAAAGTCATATTTTATTTTAAACTTCTATTTTTTTATCTATTTTTCATCATAACAAATAAATTTATCTTTTTTACTTCTATTTTTATTTTCTTACATACCAAACACACTTTTTATTACTTATTTTCACTTCCACCTCCTACCAAAACACTGATCCCATACCAAACGTCACCTAAGAGCCAAATGACGAATCACTTGTATTAGTTCATACCATATATCAGTAAGAAAAGAAAAAGATTTATAATAAATCTCATATCAAGTGAAAGAGATCTATTTGTACCTTTTTCTTTTTACTATGTTATGATATACAACATAAAATTCGAAGAGACCACGAGGCCATGCATATTGATCATATGGTTACTTTTCACTAAGTTCATTATGATAAATTCTCTATTTATCCAACCAAACAAAACTTTAAAAAAAATCCTGTGACGATACCTAATTAGTAAACTCTAATTTTTCAATATATCTCTTTCTTTTTACTTTTTTTTTAATTTTAATTTAATATTCAAAGAAGAGAGTAAATATAATTCAACATTTAAAAGAGTTGAGTTGTCCTAGTCTTTTTTATTTGTAAATTTTAACAAAATATCTCACTTCCAACCTTGCTTTCCATGCATCACGCAACTCCCTCTTTCTCTTTTTCTTTTTCTATTTTTTTTATATAAATGTTGATATTGATCAATATCCAACATATGTGTAAACTAAATCATATCCCTACGAACTAATTACGTACTGGACTTGTTAAAAAAACGAGTCACATTTTTTTATGCACATATTTTTAAAAAGATTTTACTAATAAGTGTCTTTATGACACTCTTTAAGATTTCTCATAGCTCTATAAGCGTATTTCTTTGCACACTCACAATACTATACTAGGGTATATTTGGATTTGGAACGAGAATATCATTCCAGTATCACAACTTTTTTGAAGAATTTGTAGTACAAAAGGGCGTATGCATGTGAAGATTATAGGGTTGAGTTATATAATTTGTTTATCTAATTAAAAACACATCATATCGACCCAATAAGATTAAATAATTGAAATAAATATATTTTTTAACAATTATTTTAACCGTCGAAATAAATTATTAAAAAAAATTAATAAAAATATTTTTAACGATAAAAATTTATTATATTTAATTTTTCAATAATATTATTTTTAATAATATATTTGTTAACAACAACCATAAAAAATAGTGTTAAAAATTATTGTAAACAAATATTATTGATAATTATTAATTTTCAAAAATACTATTATTATTATTATTATTATTATTATTTTAATACCTTATTTTGACGGTCAAAATTTAATTGTTGAAAAAATATATTTTTTCAACAATTAAGTGACCGTTGAAATGCATCTCGAAACTTGAAGTATATATAACAACGGAAATTAAATCTATTAATTAATCTTTTGGTTGTTTTAATTTGGTAATTAAGAGGGAGAGGGGAGAGAAGGGATTGAAGGAGAGGGGAAAGAAGAGAATAAGAGCTTTAAGTGATGGTTTCTCCTCTCATCCTTTAGATATTATAAAATTTCCTAATGTAGGATAATTAAAATTATCAAAGAGGAAAAAGTTAATAAGGAGGGTTAATTTGAAATCCTTTCTTCTATAAAATTTTAAAAATAAGGAAAAAATTACTAAATTATCTTTTTATCTTTATTACCCAATCTAAATATACCATTAACGAATAGAATATGAATTCCACAATTAAGTTTGGTTGGTCTAGTGATTAGTTTACTAAGTCGGTTAAGCAAGTGTTGGGGGTTCGAATCTCACCTTGTGTATGCAACAACTAATTGGCCAGCGGCAAACCCTTAAATGGAGCTCAGATCGGCGGAGGATTAATCCTTGACCCGTCAGGCTGGAGGATACCTTGAGAAAAAAAAATGAATTCCACTCATTTAATAGAATTTTTTCAGTTAATTAATATTTTTTTAGTACATGCGAAAATTAAAAATAAAAATGAAATTTGTCGTTAGATAAACAAGCACAATTAATTCGGCTAAATCTGGCAAAATTAAAAAAAAAAATTAATTCGGCTAAAGTCATCACATATTGCGGGACTTCTGTTTTCTGCTAAGGACACGTTTTAATGCATGGTTCTCTTCACTTAGTAGAAACATGAGCTGTCATGTTCCCAAACAAATGTCTTATAATTCATGTTTTCAGCAGATTTTTTATCACCTTTTTATTCTTTTGACATTTATGATACACCAATTTTTGCTATTATAATTGAAACACATATACAAAATATTAAAATACACGTTTCAAACATTTAAATGCTTAATTTAATAATACAAGATGAATTAGCTAGGCACTACGAAATTTTGAAGAATAGATTCAGTGTTTGGCTCTTCTATGTATTAGTATGTTAGGCCGATTTTTTTCATAATTTTTTTCAATTTTTTTTTGAGAAATTATAAACTTTTTTCTAAAGAATATCTAAAGTATGAAAGATATAGATACAAAAAAAATTAAAAACTTCACATAAATCGAGATTTACTATGAATGGATTGGGGACTAATTTTTTAATCCCTAATAAAGATGATCCATAAACCATTCACTGGTAGGTCCTTATTTGTGTAGAATTTTTTTTAATTTTTTGTGTTTATAACTCTTATTCTTTAGAATACAATTTTTCAAGTTTAAATAAAAAAATGAAGAAAATTATAAAAAAAATCAGCTTAACATATTAATGCATAGAAAAATCAAGCACTTGATCCATTATCGGAGAGAAGACAACTACTCAATAATATTCTTTATACAAATGTGATAATATCATTTAATTTCCCCTATATATGATTTCTTCACGTTTAAAAATATAATTCTCGTGTTCCTTATGATCGACTTATGAGGCTACAAATATTATAAATATATAGCAATATGATAAGATTGTAGGAGAGAAGCATTTTCTATATATCTTTCATTAAATAGAAGATAATTAATCTAATAAGGGAGAAACTAAAAAAAGGAGTAGATTGAAGAAATTATTAGAATTGATATAAAAAAAATTATTAGGATGATCTAATTTTAAATAATTTAACTAAAAAAACGAATCAAGATATATAAAATATGTTGAGATTGCTTGAGATGCAAATAATAAAAAGTTTTATTTAATTTATTGTTGGTATTTTTTCTCTCTTCTCTCGTGAAACTCATCCTCATCAAAGTTCTATTTTAACTAATAGATAGTTGTTATAATGATAAGTATGATCAATAATGCCTTGAACTCGAGTATTACTGTGTATGAAATATCTCATTATATGATTTCTGGTAGAATTTGATTAGACTAAGTACATTCTGAATAATATATAGAAGTTTGGATAATAAGTTTTATTTTCAAAATAACAAATAGTCGTTGGACATAAGGTTGTACATGTGATGGGTTGGGTCCGTTTTTTTTTTGACACTATGGTCATGGAAAATGGAGAGAGTAGTTAATACATGTGAACACTTTGAATATGTTGTTTATTACCTTAGTTTTTAGGGTAAAGTATCCTTGCCGCCCTCAAACTTTGCTGCAATGTTCATTTTTGCCCCCAAACTTTTTTTTGGTTCATGCCTACTTCCAAACTTTCAATTTTGTTCATGCCTGCCCTTTTTGCTAACACCGTTAACTTGCTTGACGGAATTTGCTGACGTGGACTATGAATGTGTATCTCTTTTGCCACCTTATTTTACATCTCATATTTAACCTTTTACTTTTATTTTAAAAAAATTAATTACCTAATCCAAATTAAAAAAAATCAAATTTGTATCCTAAAATATTTTTTTATTTAGATTAGGTTAATTTTTTTAATAAAAGTAAAAAGTTAAAGGTGAGGTGGATAATGTCGTGTCAAAAAAATACACATTCATCATCCACGTTAGCAAATTCCGTCAAGCAAGTTAACGGTGTTAGCAAAAAGGGCAAGCATGAACAAAACTGAAAGTTTGGGGGTAAGCATGAACCAAAAAAAAGTTTGGGGGCAGGAATGAATATTGCAGTAAAGTTTGGGGGTAGCAATGGTACTTTACCCTAGTTTTTAAGAATAGATTAGTAAGATATTAAATAATGGGATAGATATAATTAATAATCCCTTATTTTAGCAATAAATATTTTTTAGTCAAACATCATTCTATGTTTAACTCAAGTTTCGTTTTGGTCCTCTATATTTCAAAAGTTCAAAATCAGTCATCTATGTTTTTAAGTTGGTCCAAAATTAGTCCTCTATGAAGTCGACCTGCATGCAGGACCAATGTACTTCAAATGTTTTCCAAATATAGAACAGTCTCCCTCGGGGATGATAATTTTATGGATGCTGTAAAACTCAATATCAAACTCCATGCTTTCAACATGAAACCTGGATTTATTCCGGTAGTCTTCCTTTATAGGGTTCAATATAAAGTTTTGATTTTGTCCAGCTCAAATGCCTTAATCCCTCGTGATAAGGGAAAAACAACCTTGTTCCTGACTGGCGCCTCAAAAGCAAGTGTCATGGTACCAAAAATTATCATGTAGAAAGATATTGATCTTCCTGAAGAATGGATTATGTAAAAAGCAACTTTTGCTCAACCTGATCCAACCCCAGACCTAGCTCCCACTCACATGGAAGTGAGACAAGATGCTAAAAGAATTGTAGGAATATCATTTAAGAGAAATTCATTCAATATGTCTAGAGCTAGATTTGTAAGAACCAGTGAAGACTTTAGGACTATCATAGAACAATTGAGGCAATCTTGTTCTTCCATTCCTCAATTCATAAGAACTGCTCCTTTAGTAATTCACCTACAACAATTAGATACTCGGCCCGACACAAATATACACTTGACCTAGCTAAGGTCACATTTTGTGATCGAGTCGAGCGATCAGGTCCACGGATTTTAATTTTTGTACAGCCCTAGCCCTAGTTGGACAAGAACAACACTAGAAAAGGTTATTTTTGTTTTTGTTTAATCCGAAGATCTTAAAAGCTAAGACACATTGAACCCAATTCAACAAAAATGTTCATAACTCATTAGGTAATTTCCCCCAACTTTGAAGCGGGCTAAAATGCATCAAACTCCCTTAAATTATAGGTTATATATATGCAGTAAAAAGACGTCATACACCTAACCGTAAACATAAAGAAACGAGATATATAGAACCATCTTAAATTTCACAATTTTCATTTAAAACTCTAATTGAATAGTAACACGTCAACAAAATTAAGTTGTATATATCAAAATGCGAAAAAACTCCCCCTTAAACTTTAGGCTTTGCACAGAAGATTCTTATAAACTTTAAAGTGTTTGGGGAGAAAAACCCATAAATTTTAAGTCTTATATAGAAAATGGAAAAGTCTACGTCACTTCATAACACAGATCACCTATAATAATAATAATTCAAAATGGTTATATACATTTTAGCCTATCAAAATAAACATGTAAATAAATTAATTACGTACGTACTTACTATTTAAGCCTAATTTAATCAGAAGAACATTCTAATTTCTAAATGGGTCAACGCTTAAGGCAGTCCAAAGATTTTGACCGTTAGCCAAGTTTGGCGCCACATTTGTCGTATTAGTGTGTTCATCTTCCGAACACATGTAAAAGTGTCCAACCTCATATATAATCAAAATAATAATATATTTAGCATTTCATTTTCCTTCTTCTGTACTGTTGTCTCTTCTAGAACCTGTTCCGTAGAAATTAAAGCCTTTTGTGGTGAGAACCCAAAGAATTTCTTAAATTTTATTTTATTGTGTATATAGGAACAATTGTGTATGTGAAACAAACCTCACTCTCTATATTTTGGTGTTTATTAATTCAAAGACAGTTCTGGAAAACTCAGAAAGTTTGAAGATGGTTTGAATGACATGTACGTATGTATATATATATAGAAATGCAAGACCATATTCATAATCAGGAAGGGAATAAAGAAGCCATGCATGCATGGGAATGGGGATTGTATTTATATATAGGTGAAGAAAATTAGAGGAAAAGCATGGGAAAGGAGAAAGACAAAGAAGAAGAAGAAGTCCTATCCTTACCCACTCACTTCTGATGGGGTACGTCATCTTGTCTTCTTCTATTCATGATAATTAGGACATTAATTAGTTAAATATTGAGAGAATTATCAAATTGATATCTGAAAGGTATAAATTATTTTAATTTAATCTTTGAAAGATGAGAATGTCTAATTTAATCCTTAAACCTAATTTGATCTTTTTAGTCTTTAAAAGAAGTTACAAATTAAATATACTGACGAAAAAAATTAAAAAGACCGAATTGGGACGAAAAACCATCTTTTAGGGACTAAATTAAAATAATTTGTATATTTTAAGGACTAAATTGATAATTCTCTCTTAAATATTTTATTTGATCGAAATATAAAATTTGTTAACATTAAAAATTATTAATTTTGTTAATTTTTTTTTAAATTTTAAATAATTAAGTACTCTATTAATAAATAAAAAAACTTAATCAATACCTAGTTAGTACTCCTCATCAATCATCATCATCCTCTTCTAAGTTCTAACTTGGCATGCATGCATGCATGCAAGAGATGAAAATGTCACCCAATAATTGACATGACTTATATTTGAGTGATTTATGATTTTGATCCTCAAAAGATATATCATGAATGCATGTAATTAAATTGACGTACGTATGTTGGGTGATGAACATGAAGTAGGAGGAACACGAGTCAGGTGAATCGGTTGGAAGTAGAACATCAACGACCAACAAAAGCCCTAATCAGATTCTTCACATTAACCTCAGAAAAGCCAAGCGACATCTTCATATTCCTCGTACGCCTCGGCATCCTCCTCTTTCTCCTCATCTCCATTGCCCTCACTCTCTACTCCGTCTACCTCAGCCCCTCTCGCTCCTCCCTCCCCTACCACGTCCATGCCGCCGTCTCCTCCTCCGCCGCCGCGCCGCCCACCAACCTCTCCCACATCCTCTTCTGCATCGCCGGCTCCCACAACACCTGGCACGACCGCAGCCTCTTCAGCAAGCTTTGGTGGCGCCCTACCTTCATGCGCGGCTTCGTGTGGCTCGACAAGAAGCCGCGGTACGTATGTTGAATAGTTTGTAATATTTTCTACGTGGTTCAAGTTTTTAAGAATAGACGTAACTGTTATTTGTCTTTTGGAGACATAAAAGTTCAATATTATAATAGTATTCAACTTTTGATACATCTCTATATTTTAAATATATAGTGTCATTTGTTAATATTAGGCAAAAGTATATTTTCTACCCTCAACGTTTGGGGGTCATGTCAGTTTCACCCCTAACATTTTTTTCGCTGTCAATTGTACCCCTAACGTTTTACGTTTATGTCAATGTCACCATTTTCACTAACACCGTCAAATATTTAACAGTTTTTGCTGACGTGCCATCCTATGTGGCAAAATATTTTTTTTTTGTCAATTGTACCCCTAACATTTTACATTCCTACCAATGTCACCCTTTTCACTAGCATCATCAAATATTTAATAGTTTTTGCTTACGTGGCATCCTATGTAGCAAAAATATTTGACTTGGTATATTTTTTTTCACATTAGATTTCCTACTCATCTTTTCCCCGTTAAAGTTGTGTCGTTTTGACCTCGGCCTATTCCTTCTAAAATATAACTCAAACGCACGCACTATTTTGCTCATAAAAACATCGGAGACGTTATCCATTCTCTATTTTAGAGTAACGTCTCCGACAAAGTAGAGAATGGGTAACGTCTCCGATGTTTTTGTCTGCAAAATGGCACGTGCGTTTGAATTATATTTTAAAAGGAATATGGTGAGGCTAAAACGACACGGTTTTGATGGAAAAAAGATGAATAAAAAATCTGGTGCGAAAAAAATATGTCAAGTCAGATATTTTTGCCACATAGGATGCCACATAAGCAAAAACTATTAAATTTTTTATGGTGCTAATGAAAAGAGTGACATTGGTAGGAATGTAAAACGTTAGGGGTACAATTGACAAAAAAACGTTTTGCCACATAGGATGTCACGTCAATAAAAACTGTTAAATATTTGACGGTATTAGTGAAAAGGGTGACATTGGCAGAAACGTAAAACGTTAGGGGTACAATTGATAACGAAAAAACGTTAGGGGCAAAACTGACAGGACCTCCAAACATTGGGGGTAGGAAAGGTACTTTTGCCTTAATATTAATAACGACTTACCTTGAATGAATTAGAGATCAACTGATCGGAAGAACGTATTAAAATTCAATACTAGGAGTACATAATCTCCTTTTTGAACATATATAAAAGAGGTTTGTTTATATATTTTAGAATAGACATAACTATTCTTCGTATTGATAGATATATATTTTAGCATAAAGAATATATCTATTGAATTATGTCTATTAACAATTCAAAGGCATATTCTTTAGTCATATATCTACGTACTAAATGGTGCATGTCTCTTAAATATATATTAAAAGATACATTATTTAATTTCAAAAGATATATCTATTAAATGGTTATTAAAATTAAATAGATATAACTTTAAGTATGAAAAGAGATCTATCCAATAAATTGTAATGCACAAAAGTTCAGTACTACAATAGTATTCAACTTTTAATACATTTCTCTATATATATATAGTGTTATTTGTTAATATTAATAATAATTGACTTTGAATAAATTAGAAATCAACTATGTATCAAAATTCAATACTATTATACTACTAGGCATTCACTCCTTTTGAACCTATATAAAAGAGGTTTGTCTATAATTTCTCAAATATACCTTCAATTTTGAACAGGTACAACATGTCCCACCTCGGCGTGACGATCCCTTATCGGGTCTCCGACTACCGGTGGACGCGGTTCGACTTCGTGCACTCACAGGCGGCCGTGAGGATCGCGAGGATCGTGAAGGAGAGCTATCGTCTCGGGGAGGAGAACGTGCGGTGGCTGGTGATGGGGGACGACGACACGGTATTTTTCCCGGAGAATTTGGTGACGGTTCTGGGGAAGTATGATCATAGGGAGATGATGTACATTGGGGACAATTCGGAGAGTGTGGAGCAGAATGTGTATCATGGGTGGGGCATGGCGTATGGCGGCGGCGGCTTCGCAATCAGCGCGGCTCTGGCGGCTCAGCTGGCGAGGATATTTGATGGGTGTCTAAGGAGGTATTATTATTTCTATGGTTCGGATCAGAGGGTGTGGGCTTGTGTTAATGAGCTTGGTGTGTCTCTCACTAGAGAACCTGGCTTTCACCAGGTAATTAATTATACAACTTATTAATATGGCTAAACCATAATTAGTGAGATCATTATTCTTTCAAATTAAAGATCAAAATTTGAATAATTTTTTTAAAAAAATATAACTTATACATAAAAATTAGTTGTTTGATTTTTTTTAATCTAAAACTCTAAGAGGGAGTAGATGTACATATCAAATTATCTAAAGATTAGAGTTTATAGAGGTTTTTTGTATTTCGGCATAAAATTGAATTTGCTTAATTGTTTCGTTAAAGTTTTGGGTAGAAAAGTTAATGAAAGATACAATCTATTTTAATTTAGTCTTTTAAATATGGAATTGTTAAATTTAATTAAAAAAAATAGAATTTGTCTCATTTTAGTCCCTAATAAATTCTGTTGTTTGTTATGTTAATAGAGATTTTTAGGGATTAAATTGAGACAAATTTTACTTTTTAGAGATTAAATTTATATTTCTATCTTTTAAAGATTAAATTGAGATAAATAATACATCTTTTGAGAATTAGGCTGAGACATACATTTTTTAGGAAATAAAAACAATACTATACACAATTGTTGTACTAATTAAAAGATTAGGAAGGATTTTATGTTAGTTTTTAAGGTTTTATTAACGGATACTCTTAAGCTTTTTTTTTTATTGGTTGATAGAATATGAAAAAAACTTAAGTCAATTTCCTTATGTCCATTACATCAAGTTCTACCAATCATATATTGTATTTACACTCTCTTTCTTCTATGATTGATCATATAAAAGGTGGTATTCTATATTCTCTCTCTATTGATTGGTCATTTAAAAACTTTTTGCCACGTGTCATATTTATATTGGGGAACTTGATGAAATGGACATAAAGAAATGGACCTAAATTTTTTCCATAGAGTATTTATCATCTTAAAATTTATAAAAAATAATAATGTTTAATGTTAGAAAACTTCTTTAACGAATCAAAGAAATTAAATTTTAGAGTACTAATGAGTAAAATCATAATTTTCATAATTCAGGGAAGTAATTCACTAATTTGCACGTGACTATAGTTCCAAAAATATTCTACATTTTACTCAAATAAAAAAGACTCATACTTACACAAAAGCTTATTTTGATCCTTAACATTTAGCATTTTCCCCAATTGGTCCCTATTATTTACTTAGTCTCAATTTAGTCCCTTTATTTTTACGATTGGTACCAATGTGGTCCCAAATGTTTGCTCAGTTTCAATTTGGCCTCTCACATTTGCCATTGATACCAATTTGATACCTCATTCATTTCTCTCATTACCCCTCAATTTTATCAAGTAATTTTAATACTTAGATAATCGAGGGATCAAATTGATACCAATTGCAAATGTAAAGGACCAAATTGATATCAACCGCAAACATTAGGGACCAAATTAGAATTTTTGTCCTTAGATTTAGGGCATATTCACTAACAAGAAATCAATTCTATGGAAATCAACCCACTTACTTTTTTTCTTTTTCATTTCTATCAACTTAAAAAAAAAAGAAAATACAAAATATCTATTATACCCCTTTGATTTGACATGATTTGACACAATTATAACCTTCTTTTCTTTTTATTATTTTAATATAAAGGGTAAAATAGTTATTTTAATACATTCCCATTCCATTTCCATTACCAAGCTCTTACTACTAAACACATCAAAAATACATTCCGCTTCCATTTTGCATAATGTTAGGTTATGATGGATTTATTTATTCATTCATTGCATTAATTTATTTCAGTTTGACATAAGGGGAGACCCATATGGCATTCTAGCAGCCCACCCAGTGGCACCACTAGTATCCCTCCACCACCTAGACATGCTCGAACCCATCTTCCCCAACCTCACCCAAGTCCACGCCATTCACAAGCTCATGGCTGCCTACCACCTCGACCCATCCAGGCTCATGCAGCAATCCTTCTGCTACGACCACTCTCGCTCTTGGACCATCTCCATCTCTTGGGGCTACACCGTCCAGCTCTACCCAACCTTGTGGGCCGCCAAGGACTTGCAGACCCCATTCCACACATTTCGGACTTGGGGCACTTTCAGCAATGGGCCCTTCACCTTCAGCACCAGGCCCATGGGCCCTGACCCGTGTGACAAGCCCGTTATTTACTTCTTGGACGAGGTTAAGGAGATGGGGAATGGGACGTGGAGTTTCAGTCGGTATAATAGGTACCGACCAGCTGATCCTGAGAAGTGCACTTCTGTGGATGTTACTCCTATCAATGTCATTAGAGTTAGAGTCGCTGCCATGAAGCTCAACCCTACCTATTGGAAAAGTGTGAGTTCCTAACTTGAGCTTTAATACTTTCTTTTTAAGTTATTAGTCGTTATATGTGGTCGTTAAATGTCATGTTTTCTGTTAGATAAGATTGTCTAGTCACGTTTTTATTATTATTATTATTATTATTTAAAGATGATTACGCAATCTTATTTGGTAGAAAATATGACATTCAGCGACGTTGCATCAACATTTAATGGTTACGTCATCTAGGAAGATGATGGCTAATGTGTTAGAGACTAAATAGTTGACTATAATGATTTTTTAAGGTTTAAATCGTAGGTTTCCAATTTTTCAAGGACCAAAAAGTAAGTTTTTTTTTCTTTCAACAAAAGTATATTATTTTCTCAAATTTTACAGTGACATTTAATTTCATCCATAATTTTTTTCCTATTATGAAATACAATAGATTTCTTTTCAACTCTTAATATCGTCTATATTATTAAACAGCAAATGATGACATAATATCATACATATAATATTAGTGCTAACTCATCATTTAAAACAACACCATTTTTTTGTGTTAATATTGACTCGTCACTTTGTGTCTTGAAAATTCAGAGTGATGATAAATCATTCATGTTATATGAATGATACCGTATTATCATTTATTGTTAGTACTTTAGATAGTATTAGGAGTTGAGACAAAATTAATTCTGCTTTGACTTTGTTCTTAGTTATGAATATCTTCAGCTAAGGTGATAGATAGTGGTCTTCCATTATAGATTTTTTTACACATAAAAGATCTGATAATTGACATGAATACTGCAGCAAGCACCTCGGAGGCAGTGCTGTCAAGTTATGAATGGAGGACACATAATGAATGGAACATTGCGAGTGAGGATAAGGAATTGTGGTACAAGAGAAACAATCACAGCTTAATGAATTGCACAACATTACTGTGATATAATTAAACTGATTACACCATTTTTATTCTTTTGCCCAATCTCATTCATTCCCACGTCTGTAATTATGTAGTTGTAACTTGTAAGTAAGAGAATACATGTCAATATATATTTATATATTACCTCTTCTATGAATAAAGAGTCTCACCAAAATTTTCCCTTCTTTGTCTACAAATTCTGCCTTAATTTTACTCACTTCCACTCTTTTTTATTATTCAAGCACAAGAGTTGATCTAATCAAGTTATAATTATACCTTTGTTCAGTAAAATATCCCCAGAAAGGGAGGGAAAAACAATTATGATACTTTGTAAGAGCTGAGAACTTCAAAAAGAGAACTCCTCGTTTTCAATCATTATATCTGGGAAAATACATCTTGCAAGAACAATCTCGAGTTCTGTACAAAAAGGAGAATGCTTCTGAAAATTTGCACTTCATTTTTCCTGGCGTAGCCATCCATTGGTATAGTGAAACCCTATAGCAACTCACTAGGAGGGTAGAAATCTAATGGTACTTAAGCTAATAATTATTACATATACTTCCAATATAACAAGCTCCCTTGCGGCAAATACAAGAAAGGGAACACCACCAATTGTAATTTTGGCTCAGAAAATTACATGGCTTCCCTCCTGTACTAGTTTGCAACTAGCAGCTCCAACCAAAATCAAGATGTGAATGTGATCCACAATATTCTGGAAATTCAGTATAAGAACCCAGACAACCTTCAATGAAACGTTGAAAATTATCAAGGCAGGAGGAGATCATGGGTTCATACAGGCAAACTAATCCTGGAGGACATACCACTAAGCTATAATTAACCAACGACACCTGAATCTTCCCGGCTCGCCGTGTCATTTGTAGTAACAGAACGCATTTCATCAGGTTCCAAACCTCCGATTGGTTCACCCTGTTTGTGTTGCAAACGGATGGAATCCTGCTCGGGAAACACCTCAGATTGCAATGATGGAGCAATGTTGTTCACATGTAGCCATGTCAATTCCCATAAACTATCGCCGCCTAAGGCACTCCTCTGCACCAGTATGCCTCTTGTCTTCATAACAAGTAAGATGTTTTTAAGAAGCTCAGGCACTAGCTCTTGAAGCTTCTCGCTTCTTTTTCCTCTAACTTTCACCTTCATATATTTTTCCATTCGGCTCAGTACACCCAACCATAGTTTGCAGAACGTTGTTAATTGGGATAGGTCTTGGAGTAACTGAAGATATACTTTAGACAAGAGCTTCACAGCAAAGATAAGTGTGCCTTCCATGTTGCGGTAGTCCTTTTGAGACTGTCCTTGTGCAATTTCAAGCAGGTCATCAAGCACAGTGAAGATGACCAGATCAAAACACTGTAACCACACACTAAGCGGGAGATAAATCCCATCAGCTCCTGTCAAGCACCTCTGCAGTGATAATAAAGCATGATTTCTAACCTCCTCTCGATGGTCTAAACATACTTTCCTTAGTCCCTGCACTAGCCTCAACCACATCTCTCCAATGTCCTGAGACAACTTAGAGAGTTCTTCCTCCTCCATTGCTTCCTTAGCTTCACTAGTCCACTGAACTAAGCAATTGACAGACCCTGCCATGAGATCTAGTGCCCGTACAGACCGCTCTGCCTGTCCAATACGAGATTCAGCAAACTGCCTTGCAGCATCTACGCAGAGAACATAATTAGCTGGTAGCAAGTGGGATCCATCAGACATTATGAACAACAGTGCATCAAACCCAGGCTCAGACGCTTCTAGGTGTCTAGCTGTGAAGGAAAGTAGTGATGTAATTGTGCGCCATCCTAACTGCGATCTAATATGGGAAGAATTTGCCTTCACAAGGCGACTGACTTCCTGTGTAATCTGCTCACAGTATGCGTCAGCAACCCGGGCATCAAGCTTTAGGACAAGTTGTAGGGACCTCAAAAGTTCATCAGCAATGCTCTCTTTGTAGGGAAGCAACCGTTGGCAAATCTTTAGGAGTCCAAAAACAGCCTTTTCTACCAGAGCACAAGGCATTACAATTGACTGAACAATATTAGAAATGTGCTCATACACACCCTGCCAAAGTATTCCAATTCTATCCCTGTTATTCAAAGTGATTGCAATCAGCAACTCCAAGCAGAACACAGCAGTATCTTCATCCTCAGGTGTGCTGTTCCCTTTCTGAGGAAACCCTGCAGCCCAAATGAGTGCTCTTGCAAGTTGCAATAGAGATTCAGCCTGCAAAAATTTGCTTTCAGTGAATATGCTGTCAATGTGACATTTCTGTATTGTTTGTAGGGTTCGTTGATGAGCAGCTAGTTGTTGTTCAGTAGGCTGTGATCTTGGCTCCTCAGTTTCAAGAGATAAGAGCTGACTAAACCTGCCCATCAATCCTGAGGATCTCCTTGGAGTACCAATAGATGGCATATGAGCTGATGATAAAGAATTTGTTATAGGCTTCCCAGGGCCAGTTTCAGCAGATAGCTCTGACTCATCAGCTGCATCACTGGCTACACGGGCAGGAAGAAGTCCTAGCTTGTGTAATCTTAAGATGCAATCAAGTATATTTCTCCATCCTGTGCGGATGTAATCACCATACCTATTTGCAATAGTGAAAACTGTTACAGTTGCCATTCTTGCTTTTGTGTCATCTCCAAAGGCTAGGACTGGTTCCTCCACTGATGATGGGTTCAAAAGAGTAGTGAACTTGCAAAGTGACACAACTAGATCATCCAGAACATCTTCCAGATGATGACAAGCTGAAATCTTTGCAACAGCTAAGAATCCATCCATACAGGTTTGGTATACCTCTTCATGTTCAGCATGATCAAATACCACAGATATGGCAGCAATTGTTGGACCTGACATTATAGCAAACATGTCATGATCAAGGTAGGCTCTGGAATCAGATACAATGAATGGAGCAGTTTTCTTTGACTTGTGCATTAGATCAATCCACCGACTTGGTGTCATTTCAGGAAATCCAGCACCTTGTTCAGGGGTAGTACGGATCTCATTCTTACAAATTGAATGGTAAAGCTCTGTCAGGAACTCTCGAGGTAGATCATTGCCACCATTTATATGCCTATTATTTCGGATAAAATCCTCTTCTGTCATCTTCTTCTTTACCTGTACATTGTGCTGATCTGTATTAAGCATTATGAGTGAATATGATAACAAGAGTGCAGCATCCTTGTTAGCTAGGATATGTGGTGACTGCTCGTAGTATCTCTCAGAAAAAGCTTCAAGCACCCTTTGTATCTTTTGAGATTCTCCTGGTAATCTGAAAGTCTCCAAAAATAGTCGGAGAGCAGTGTCTAGATTCATATCTTGAAAATCAAATGTTCCAGCAAATTTATGAAGAACCTGAACACAGAATTCATCATGATTTCCTAAGAAATCACCAACAAGATTCTTATCCAACCCAGCAGTGTACCTGAAAAAGCAAGCAACACTTTGGGGATCAAGTTTGTCAGGCAAAAGATGTGTTCCCTGCAGAAACTCTAGACCTTTCTTAGGATCACGGTTAAAGTGGTCAGCTCCAATCATCAATCTTCTCTTGATGTACTTCCTTCTGCGGACAAAAGGGACCCATTGATTTGGATCACTGTAATTCTCACACTTAACCATCCAGAATGGTGTATACTCCTCAAGATTAACTGGAGAACGTCCTGAACTAACAGATCCATTGCCAATCCTTTCAGCCATTCCCTGTATAACAGCAATGAGACCATCCAAAGCAAGAATATGCATGGAAGATAATGGACAGTTTACAGGAAATGCACTTTTTGACAACAAATTGGCAAGGTCTTCAAAGACATTACTGCAAGTAATGTCACAGTCAAAGTTAGCGTACATATCTACCATAAATGTTTTTTGCCTGCAAAAGTCAACAAGGGCCTCCATAGCAACCTCCTGCTGCTGGTATGAAGCCCCATATCTGCTTTGTGCAAGCCTCAAAATGACACAAGAGAAAAATGCTTCAAGCTGCAATTTGAGTTCTGTACAAAGATGATGATACAGGTTGAGAGCGATGCTACACACCATTGAAAGTATAAGGGGACTCGTCGACAAACCAAACTGCATCAGATTACGGAACAATTCATCCTGAACTAAGCTCAGCAACCTGGGGTGTCGACGAATGGAAGGCCCTCCCAATTCTATGGCAGCATTAATTAAATTTAAGGCAAAAAGGGGCACGTCTTCATCAAACGCTACTGTATTTGATCTAGCACCCATGTCCATATGCTCAACAACATTCAGCAAAGAACACAAGAAATGAAATATTTCCACCATGCAGGGAACTCCATATGGGGCAGTCATGAGATGCATGTCATATGGTACAGTCTCCTTGCCAATACTAGCAATAGCTGTGTTATCATCCATTGCATTTGCTGTCACAACAGTCACATTATTGGTAGCAGTTGGTAACGAGTGATTATCATATTCAGAATTCATGCTCCCATTCTCCAATTGTTTATTTCCAAAAGCATACTCATTGTTTAACCCTCCAATCTGCACAAGAAATAGATTTACTCGTATATATGTGTAAAATCAAAATTCAGATTCTAGCCAGAAAAACTGTTCATTAGGGCGGGGTGATTGACAATTGAATGTTTCCAGATTTCACAATTTAATGTCAATACAACTAATTATCCGCAACACAAACTCCCTTCTTCAACTATACATACACAGAATCTCAGACTACAGATTTTTTCTACTTTACTTTTGGGGGATGGGGAAATGGAGGGAACAGGACATACAATCCTTTGTAGCTTGTACTGAAGACTGAATTATAACATGCTAGCCAAACATTTCATGGCATTTTGACACCCTAAAATTCATAATAGATAATCAAGGAGGCTTTTTTTAAGATGATTTATCAGATTACAAACAGACAAATAACTGCTAGGATAGCACTAATTCCTGCATATGCACAATAGGAATAATCAATATGGAAGCAAACAACCCTCAAATGCACCCTCCATTTTTCCTCCCTATGAATTGACAATAGTCACAAAAAAGGAAAAATAAGCTATGTAAAGGAAGAAAAGCAATGCAAATCTTATACCTCCTGTTTTAAAGTAGAGTTTCCATTTACTAATGCATGCTCTGTGTTGGCAACATCTTGAAGATGTGAGAAAATACACCTGACAAGTTCATGCATTGTGTAGCGTGCTATCTGCTGCAACAACTCACCTTTGGATCCTGCTTGATGAACTATTCGAAAACAAGTATTCACTAAGGTGCAAACATGTTGATTACTCAGCATTATAGATGCTTTACTTTTCATACAAGCCAGAAGAACTTGTAGTATCTTCATTAAAACTACTTCTTCAGATGCAGGATCAGTCACCTCAAATCTGCAGCTAGTGACAGCATCAACCACCAGGTGCATGGCATCCTCAACATTGATAGTATTTTGATCGATCACATCCAGAGTTAAGATCTTGTAAACAGATGACAAAGCAACAATGGTACTTGGTTCACCTGTTTCTCCTGATCGAATAACATCCAGAAAAGGCTGGAGATATAAGACAGGGTTGATAGCATGCCACTGATGCTGCCATGAAAATATTTGCCTCCTTAAGGTCTTCAAGGATTGAATAAGAGAGTGCTCCAGCTGATCATCACCTGACATATAACGACCTCCCCATCTTACATTTCTTCGCATGACTGCCAGAACGGCACCAATTTCAGAATTGATCATGCATGATAAAGTAGTTTTGCTAGGGCATGCAGCATCAAACTCCTCAGGTTCCTCCTCTATTGCATTGATACCAGCTTGCAACTTTAAGCGTCCCATTTATACAAAGTTTTTTGTACAGAACAGATCTTCTTCAGGTTCAATGATGGATGGCTGAGGTGAACCAAAGTCCTCGCAAACACATGCTGTGAAGTCCAAAGAGACAATATATACAATGAAATTAGGGTTTCCATTTACTAAATAACTTGAAAACCTCATGAAAATCAAGTGAATATATATATATGCAGAGGGGGGGGGGGGGTGATTGGAGCAGGCTTTTCCAATTTTCCTTATACCTTACAGATCCAGCTTTTTCAATGATCCACTAGGAATTAACCATATTAAAGATAAACTAAATATTGACATGTCAAGCAAAAAACAAAATATGACTCCACACCACATCCATCGTCCAGCCGTCCTTAATATCACTCACACTTAATCGAGCTATTACCTATTCTTCCACTGCAATTCATTCTCAATTCTAACCACTGAGTTAAGTAGGTCATTTATCATCCCAAAGAGAAACAAGTGGGACCTATCACATCGATGGATTATAATAGTACTTATAAGCAATACAAATCAAAGAGATCAGATCATGTAATATTCATCTTGACAATAAATTCTCCACATAATATGATAAAATATAAATCAAAAGGACAAGGGCTAGATCGTGCCATCCTTACACTTTCAAATTTAATCCATAGAGAAGCCCTAAAATAGGGTAATAGAGATAAAAAAAAAATATTTCATCCAGACACAACAATGATTGGAAAATAATTCTGACCAAAACTAGATACCCCAAGAGAATTGGCAAGCAATGGATTCCAAACCAATCTTCCCTTTCTCTTCCCAAGGAATTAAAGAGAAAAAAACACACACACAAACCAAAAGAGTTGAATAATTAAATTGCATTGTCACGTCTTGAACTTCATATAAATTCAACTTCAAACCATGATCATAACTTGCCCAAAACCTCTTAACCCCTAGATCTACAATGATCATCCCACCCATACACTTCCCACTCCTCCAACGATACAAACAACTATCTTTTTTACTTTGATCATATCTTAGATATAAATTAGTCCGTGTAGAACTGAAAAAAAATCGAAATAAAAGGGCTCCAAAAACGATGCTCAAGTTTTGATTCCAAACTATTAAAGCAATATGAACATAATAAAGAAAATGCAGATGAGCATAAGAAAAACTTTAAAAAAGGAATAATTAAGTAGAAATGATGAAGATAGAAATCAGGATACAGTAGAAGAAAAAAATAGCTTACCACGATCCTCTGTTTAGCCCATGAATCTGAAGTCGGTGGGGCACATTACAGAGAAATCTTGCCTTGTGTTTGTGCTACTTCACTCCAAATTGTGGAAATCAATGCTAAGTAGTGAGAAGCACACGCCCTGCCCTTCAGTTCACGACGGGACCTTCTTCTACTGCCGTTGAACTTTTTTCTTCAGACCAAAAAAGAAAGAAATCTAATAAATAAAGTTATTTTTTTCCGTAAAATATGTGTATAATATAAACGATATTAATTATTTTTCCCTTTCTGTATGGTTTCGCATTAAATTACTGAAAGAGACTACTTATTCAAACTAGGGTAATATTTATGAAATCATGTATATATATGTCAATTCTCATAACGTTGTTTACTATGGTTACTTACACCTTTATCATTTTTTTTTAAAATTTTATATAAAACTATTTAGTTAGAAAAATGTCCTTTTTTAAAATCCATTAAAGTAAATTATAGTCCAGCGCATCAAAAATTTCCTTTTTAGCAATTTAACCATTTAGAAATTGGTCTGCCCTCTTAGTCTTTTAGTTTTTTTAATTAAAATGATTTTTATATTAGGTTAATTATTTCAATTAGGAAACGTGAATTTATTAACCAACATCCTTTAATGTGAGATAGCATTAGACAAAGTAAAAAAAAGAAGAAGAGATATTTAATAGTACGGTAGTACTGTATATCCCTCTAATTAGTTAGTCTTTAATTTATTTAAAGTGGGTCCAATATAAATTTTTATTAATATTAACAAATAATTCTACAAAATTAAAAGAATATATAAAAATTCAATAGTGCCACACTACTCTGTACAAAAAGGTGCACACATGACATGATCTAATTTACCTAAATTCAACCAATTACAATAATACAATCCAAGGGTGTAACTGAGGGGAGGGAAATAAAAAAATTCAACCTATTACTCGATCAAATTTATATTTCTTTCATGATAATTCTCAGAGATTAAATTGATTAGGCTGCATTTGAAGGAGATGATTTTATCTTTTAGAAAATAAATTAAGATAAAATACATCTTGTATGGACTAAATGATAATTTACTCTACTTTTATTCTTTCTAAATTTTGATGTTTGCATTGTACTGTACTGTACTGAGTGAAATACATCTGACAAGTTTCTTCCAAAAGACCAAAAGAGAATTTGGCGTCTGTACAATGTAGCAAGAAAATGAGTTCAGATTTTCTTAAGTGAAAATTCTTCAAAGTGCTGAAGTGCGCTGTTAATGGTTTTACACATTAATCAGCTAGAATGTATAAATAAACACACTTCAACACTTTACAGAAATTGCACTTCGGATGACCGTTCTCCAAGGAAACAGAGGAAATTTTGCTGTAAATGACCCAAGCAAAAACGATTCTCATGCTGCAACACTACACCACCTTCCAAAAATCACACCAATACGCATCCCTGAAGCAAGTATGAATGAGAAAGAGGGAAATACCAAATGACAGACAGGCCAATATGAGATTTAGTAAGACCAACCTGCTCCAGCCACAGTATAGATGTGAATGAGGCCAACTTAATGACTTCTTCAGCATAATCAGTTTCAGAATCCACAGAACCTCCCAAAGAATCCTATGAAGGACTCAGATATATACATGGATTCAATGGGAAACACAGTAACATAACACCAGTGCAGGTGGTCTAGCACCTTCTTGGCGTGCAGTTTCATTCCAAGGAACAGAAACCTTTCCACTGGGTCCCACACTTCCTACAGTTTCACTTTCACCCTGTTTGCTGCAGATGATCTGAATCCTGCTCGGAGAACACCTCGGACTGTAACGACGGAGCAATGTTATTCACCTGTAGCCATGTCAGTTCCCACAATCTATCTCCTTCTGAGGAACTGCTCTTCACTAGTATGCCCATTGATTTCATCACAAACAAGTTGTTCTTAAGAAGCTCAAGCACTAGTTCCTGAAGCTTCTCACTACTCGTCCTTCCCTTAATTTTCACTTTCATACATTTTACCATTCGATCTAATACACCCAGCCAAAGTTTACAGAAGGTTGTTGATTGTGATAGGTCTTGTAATAGTCGTAGGAAAACTTTAGACAAGAGATTCAAGGCAAGGATAAGTGAGTCTTCCATGTTCTGGTGGTAGTACTTTTGAGAGTGTCCTTTTGCAATTTCTAGCAGGTCATCAAGCACAGGGAACATCACCAAATCAAAACACTGTAACCACACTACAAGTGGAAGATGAATACCATCAGATTCTGTCAAGCACTTCTGCAAAGACAATAAAGCACGATTTCTAACCTCCTCTCTCTGGTCTAAACATACTTTACGTAGTCCCTGCACTAGCCTAAACCACATCTCTCCAATGTCCTGTAATAACTTTGATATTTCCCCCTCCTTCTCCTCTAATGCTTCCTTAGCCTCACTAGTCCACTGCACTAAGCAATTCACAGACCCTGCCATGAGATCTAATGCCTCTATGGATCGCTTGGCGAGTCCAACCCAAGATTCAGCAAACTGCCTTGCAGTGTCCACACAGAGAACAAAATTAGCAGGTAGCAAGTGGGCTCCATTGGACATAATGAATAATAGTGCATCAAATCCAGCCTCAGATGCTTCCCTGTGTCTAGATGTGATAGAAAGTAGGGACGTAATTGTTCGCCATCCTGAATAAGATCTTATACGAGAAGCATTTGCCTTCACGAGGTGACTGACTTCCCTCGTAATCTGCTCGTAATAGGCATCAGCAACCTGGGCATCAAGCTTCAAGATAACTTGGAGGGACCTCAAAAGCTCATCAGTAATGTTCTCCTTGTATGGAAGTAAGCGCTGGCAAATCCTGAGGAGTCCGAAAATAGCCTTCTCTACAAGTGCACCAGGCATTACAGTTGACTGAACTATATTACGTATGTGCTCATAAACATCCTGCCAAAGAAGTCCAATTCTATCCCTGTTGTTCAGAGTAATAGCAACCAATAACTCCAGGCAAAAAACTGCAGCATCCTCATCGTCAGGAGACCTGTTTTGTTTATGAGACTGCCCTGCAGCATTTATGAATGCTCTTGCAAGCTGCAATAGAGATTCAGCATGGAGAAATTTAATCTCAGTGAATATGCTGTCAATGTGACACCTCTTGATCGTTTGTACGGTGCACTGATGAGCAGCAAGTTCTTCTTCAGTTGGTTGTGATCTTGTCTCTTCAGTGCCAAGAGATAAGAACAGACCAAACCTGCTCATCAATCCAGAGGACCTCTTTGGAGTAGTAAAAGATGACAGATTAGTAGCAGACAAATAATTGGCATTATATTTACCATGCCCAGTTTCAGCAGAAAGCTCTGATTCATTAGCTGCATCACTGGCCATATGAGCAGGAAGAAGACCTAACTTGTGCAATCTTAAGATGCAATCAAGAATGTTTCTCCACCCTGTACGAATATAATCACCATACCTATTTGCAATAGTGAAAACCGTCTCAGTTGCCATTCTCGCTTTCATGTCATCTCCAAAGGCCAGGACCGATTCCTCAGCTGATGATGGATCCAAGATAGTAGTGAACTTACAAAGGGACACAACCAGATCATCCAGTACATTTTCAAGATGACAATGTGCCGAAATCTTTGCAACAGCTAAGAATCCATCTATACATGTTTGGTATATCTCTTCATTTTCAGCATTATCAAACACCAAAGAAATGGCAGCAATTGTTGGGCCTGACAATATAGTAAACATATCATGATCTAGGTGTGCTCTATTGTCAGATACAATGAATGGAGCAGTTTTCTTTGACTTGTGCATTAGATAAATCCACCGACTAGGAGTCATTTCAGGATAACCCACACCTTGTTGAGGGAGAGTGCTGATCTCATTCTTACAAATTGAATAGTAAAGCTCCGATAAGAATTCTTGGGGTAGATCATTACCACCATTTATTTGCCTATTATTCCGGATAAAGTCATCTACAGTCATTTTATTTTTGACCTGTGCATTGTGCTGATCTGTATTAAGCAATATTATTGAGTATGATAACACTAGAGCAGCATCCTTGTTCGCTAGGATATGCGGTGACTGTTCGTAGTATCTCTCAGAGAAAGCTTCAAGCACCCTTTGAATCTTCTGCGATTCTCCAGGCAGTCTGAAAGTCTCTAAAAATAGACGCAGTGCAGTGTCTAAAGTCATGTCTTGGAAATCAAATGTTCTAGCGAATTCATAAAGAACCTCAACACAGAATTTATCATGATTTCCGAGATAATCACCAATGATATTTTTATCCAACCCAGCCGTGTATCTGAGAAAGCAGGCAACACTTTGTGGATCAAGTTTATCAGGCAAAAGATGTGTTCCTTGGAGAAACTCTAGACCTTTCTTAGGGTCACGGTTGAAGTGATCGGCTCCAATCATCAATCTTCTCTTGAAATACTTTCTTCGGCTTACAAAAGGAACCCACTGATTTGGATCACCAAAATTGTCACACTTTTCCATCCATAATGGAGTATACTCTTCAGGTTTCATTGGAGGATATTCTGAACTAACAGATCCATTATCTATCCTTTCAGCCATTCCCTGCACGACAGCAATAAGAGCATCCAAAGCAAGAATATGCATGAAAGACAATGAACTGTTCAAAGGAAATGCATTTTTTGAAAACAAGTTAACAATATCTTCAAAGACATTGTTACAAGTTATATCACAATCAAAGTTAGCATACATCTCCACCATGAACGAACTTTGCCTGCAGAAGTCAACAAGGGCCTCCATGGCGACCTCCTGCTGCTGGTATGATGCCCCATCTCTACCCTGTGCAACCCTCAAAATGATACAAGAAAAGAATGCTTCTAGCTGTATTTTGAGTTCTGTACGTAGATGGTGATACAGGTTGAGAACAATGCTACAAACCATAGAAAGTACAAGGGGACTCATTGACAAACCAAATTGCATAAGATTATGGAATAACTCATCCTGAATTAAGTTCAACAACTTGGGATGAAGGCGAATGAAAGGCCCTCCTGACTCTATGGCTGAATTAATCAAAGTCAAAGCAAAAAGGGGCACATCTTCATCAAATGCTATTGTGTTTGATCTTGGACCCATTCCTGTATGCTCAACAACATTCAACAAAGAGCACAAGAAATGAAATATTTCCACCATGCAGGGAACCCCCAGCGGTTTAGTCATGAGATGCAATTCATGTTGGGCATTATCCTTGCCACTGCTATCAGTAGCTGTATTTTCTTCCACTACAATACCAGCATTGGAACCCATGGTTGAAGATAATAATTGAGTATCATATGCAGAACTTGAGGTCCCATTCTCCAGTTGTCTGCTTGCAAAATCATGCTCATTATTTAGCACACCATGCTGCAAAAGTCCTCAATAATCAAATGCACTTAATTTGACAGTTCCTCAATCTCAAAATTAAATAGTACACCAAGAAAACTATTTATTTCAGTAATAAGACAATACAATTAAAAATTGCCTTTAGAAATTTACCAATTTGGCTAGAAAAATATTAGTAGTTGTGAATTGTGATGATCCAAAATGACCAACTCTCCACCTATTCTTATCTATTACAAATACATGTCCTCCAAAGATTCTTCATCTTTTTCTCTTTTCTTATGTCTGAGGCAGGAAAAGGAAAAGGGAGGAAGGAGGCCTAAGTTAATTCTACACTGTACTGCAGACTTACTGGCCAGGTCTAATAATTTAATCAAATAGAATGGACAATATGTAAGACCTGAAGATTAGTGGCATAGAGTTTGCTGGGAAATGAATTAATATAATAAATGGAATTAATAAATATATGGACATAATTAACAATAATAAAAGCAGAGAATAAAGAAGTCAACGAAGTTCTTTAATAATAATTAATGTTTTCTAAGTTGAGACTAATAAGTGACAGCTTATGAAGCACAAGCACTCCCTTTTGTCCATACTGTCATACCTGTATAGGCAATTTAATAAGCTTTTATTTATGCAAAGTTACATATTCTATATATTTTATATAATATACCCAGTTAAATCTATATCCTATTTCTTAAAAAATTATCTATGTATCTACTTGTCTAAATAGAATAATTGACTAATTGTACTTGGATTGGTGCTACATAGACAACAACAAATCAATAGATCTCATAGATCTTATCATAAATACAAATCTCTCTCCATCTCTGACTCCAAATTTTCCTTCAATTATTTTTCCTTCTCATCATATGACAAAATCATCACATGAAAATAGTGAAGATTATCAACAATAGGGACAAAAGTATACCTCTTGTTTCAAAGAATTGCTTCCATTTACCAATGTACACATTTTGTTGTCAATATCTTGAAGGTGAGAGAAAATACACCTAACGAGTTCATGCATTGTGGAGCGTGCTATCCGCTGCAACAACTCACCTTTGGTTCCTGCTTGATGAACTATGAGGAAACAAGTATTTACTATAGTGCAAACATGTTGGTTACTCAACATTGCAGAAGCTTTGTTTTTCACACATGCTAAAAGAACTTGTAATATCTTCATTAGTACCACTTCTTCTGATGCAGGATCAGTCACCTCAAATCTGCAACTTGTAACAGCATCAACCACCAAGTGCATGGCATCCCCAACTTTAACAGTGTTCTGATCAATAACATCGAGCGTTAAGATCTTGTAAACAGATGACAAAGCAACACCAGTTATTGGTGCACTAGTTTCATCTGATTGAATCACATCCAGAAAAGGCTGGAGATACAAGGCAGGGTCAATAGCATGCCACTGATTTGGCCATGTAAAAATTTTCTTCCTTAATTCCTTCAAAGACTGAACAAGAGTGTGATCCCACTGATCATCATCTAACATATAATGTATTCCCCATCTAACATTTCTTCGCATGACTGCCAAAACAGCACTAATTTCTGCATTGATCATGCATGCTACAGTGGTCTTGTCCAGATATCTTGCACCACATTGTGCAGGTCCCTCTTCTATTGCGTTGGAACCATTTTGAATTTGCAACTTTAGATATCCCATTTTGAAACACAGATCTACAACGCACTTACAGGCAGACAGCTGAGACGAAGAAAGGCTGAAGAAAAGCACATCTTTCACCCTTCAAGCTGAATGAAAATAATCAATGCAAATTCATAAGCATTTCTGCAGAGTGCAGACTAATAACTTCAATCGAGCATGAGGTGTGAGAATTCAGAAAGAAGCCTTAACTTAGTGTAACAAAGCTATAATAGGCTTTAAGAAAATAATAAAAAAAAATACAAGCTTAGGAATGCATTGAATTCCAAATTATTTTCTTTAAAGAACTCAGACCATATATCTCAAGGAGACCGTATATTATAAAATATAACCTGTAGTGAAATTTTAAACCTTCACCAAAAGTCCAACATTTTCATTCCCATGATTGTTATAGTTTAAAACCAAAATTTTGAGATTTCAAGCTGCACAGTCACTGAGGTAGATAGTGAATGTAAATTGACACTGCCCAGTGACCATTTTAATGAGACCGGATTAACACCATCATTTGGTTCATTTCACTCAACTTTTGAAAAACTAATTTCTGAACTTTTACTTCAATGGCATTGTTTACAAATACAAACCGTACAGATTTTTTTAAAAAAAAAATACATGATCCAAGAGATAACTTTTGGACATTCGATACATATATAAAAAATATATAAAATTATGTTATGAATATTGAATAACCCGCCATTTCAGGACTGCAATTAATCCAAATGAGACCAGAACAAAACTTATACGTTACATCTATATAATCAGAACTTGTCAAAAATCTCAAAAACCTTAGATCTTCAATTAAATCGCACCCTCTTGATTGAATCCATCTCCTGCCAGTCCTCTTAGTATACTAACATTCTAACAATAATCTTCTAGACACTCATAATTCCTTGTGCGTAAACCGATTTGATTCCGACAGTGACATAAACAAAACAATTATGAACATTGAAGGAGCAATTAGAGATGGAATGGAAGAAGATGGAGAAAGCAACGCAGAAGAAGAAGAGAGAGAAGCTTACCAAGATCCTTATTTATGCCATGAATCGGAGTCTATGGGATACATTACTTGCGCTCTAAACATCATGGCTTCTGCTTCTGCTTTTGCCAGACCTGAATTCAGCGATCGTGGCCTTTCTCTTTTTGTACTTTTTGGACTATTTTTTGGACGCCCTCAGATCAACGGAAAATTACAAGGAGAGTACCCAGTGGTCAATTTCTCACGTTTAAGCCCCTCATCTTAACAGAGTACAGCGCAAATATTTGAACTGACGGTTGAATATTTATTATTAAAATATTTAATTTTGCGTTTTTTCTCTCTAAAATTATATATTATACCATAAAAATAAGAAAGAAAATAAAAGATAGATAATTAAATAATTTCACATTATTTAATTTTAATATATATATATTTTTTATAGGATTTAATTTTAGTATTTTTATTCCATCAAAAAAAATTTTTAGTATTTTTAAGATATAGTAATTATTTTTTTATTTCATATTTGAAAAATTAACACAAAAATTACGCATTTTAATGTATATATTATAAAGTTAGGTATATATTATAAAGTTAAGAATTATGGGTGAAAAAATTATCGAAAAATGATTTTTTTTTCTAATTTTTGTATTTCAAGTAAACAGAGTCACAAAGTAAAATTGTAAGAATTACCTTCGTTTATTTGATTAAAAAATGCACATACTTTTTTAAAAAAAATTGTAAATATTGTTTGTATCATTAAAATAAGCAAAGTTGCCTGCCAATTGCCACGTGCTGTCACCTCATGGTTCTTGCAATAAGACAAGTTTTGCTAATTGCTCCATTTCAAACATGTTCGGGTTTAATTCTACTCAAAAGCGTTAGTATAGAATCAATTTGTTTCTTAAGTAAGGTTTTAAAAGTTCGAGTAAAAAATTTTAATATAAATTATAATAGAGTTTAATTGACTTTTAAACCTTAAAAAAATCACTACTTTTGTGAGTTGAAATTTACAAGTGTGGAGTTCACAATGTGAGAACTTGGTCATAACATAATCATTTAAAATAAGCAACTATAGATCTCACAAATCATCAAAGAAATCACATAGGTTGGTCATTGAATACTGTATTATGATACCCAGTGTGCAACAGAACAATTTCTTTTCTTAGAGGAAAAGTAGAGGAACTTTCAAAAACTGCAGCTGCTACGACTGGCCTCTGATTCAATACCACCAAGCAATCAGCAAACTGAACACTATTTGTTAATTGCACAACAGTGTTTCACGTGTGGCATTTCCAGTAGTTGGGTTCACCCTATTACCAAAAGCACCTTCATTACTTATGAGTTATGAAGCATATTTAGATAATAGATTAGATCGTGCATAAAAATATATGATCTTATTCTCACCCATCTGCAACTTTACATAGGTATTCCCGTTGATCATCTCTTAGTGGCACATCTGTGAAGTCTGCCCTCATACAACAAGCAAAGGATTGTTAACTAAAAGAGGTACTTGCATTAGCATAAGTGCATAACCATCAAATCAAACTCATTTGAAATGAAATTTAGTTGTACTTTCAGAAGAGGAACTAAGGGTATGTTTGACAATTAGGAGGGGGAGGGAATGGAAGAGATTGGAAGGGAGGGGGAGGGAAGGTTAAATTATAGGTTATCCTCCCCTTGTTTGGATCCTCCAAAATCTCTTAATTTGTAGTAATCCAAATTAACAAAGGAAGAGGAGTAAGGAGGGGTAACATTATTTATTTTGATAATTTGGGAATTACTTTCAATAATGAACATGCTTCCCATTTTTTTGGTCATCTCTACATGTTCTTTTCCTTCTCTAAGCCCTACCTTCCTACAGTCTAATGTGAAATGTCTATCAGTGCCCTAACTCTCACTTGTCCATCAATTACTCTGCCAGGAAAAGGCACTAAAATTAATAATTAGCAGACCAGGTTTCAGAACTGTAAATTTTTTAAATAATCAACCAACCAATACCAGTATCTGATTTTGGACTATTAAAACTTTTCTTTTGAAATTATATTACACTTAAAAATCCACTAGTAGCATTTAACAAGTATGTGGTACTTCTACATACCAGCGCCTGTTATATTTGACCCCTTGAAAGATGTGTTTCCGGTAGCAAGTGCACCTTCCAAGTTAGCATTGCTCAAATTTGCCTGCAGCGATTAGTTATGCATGTAGAAGATGCAAGAAATTATGATATGAAATTATGAATGTGGGGACATTTTCAGCTTTGTCTTGAAAAATATAAGGTTCCATTTGCACCATCATCCCTATATGCAATTTTCCATACATATGATATAAATGGTAGCTGGATAACTATAATGTGAATTATCTGTCATTATATTTGCAAGATGTCACTTTCATCGACATAGCATTTGCATACTTAAAATATTATAAATGTAATAAAGGAAAAGGCAACAGTTAATCAGATGAATGAGTAAAGGACAATATATATTAATCATCAAAGTTTGGCCACCACCATAATGTAAATATTTGAGTTTAGTTTGCAATACAGAAAACAACAAAGAAAACTTTTTACGTAATCAGATTTAAAATCCGAACTAAATGGTAGAACAGTGGAGCAAGAGCAGCAGCATTTGGGAATAAAGAATTATCAAAGTATTCATGCAAATTATTATAATATTACAGTCCATTAGGTCCACAGAAAAGTCTCTTAACACAGAAAGAGTTAGTTGTAGCAATAATTTTTATAACACACATCATCACCCTCTTAACACAGAAAGAGTTACCTTTGTCACATTTGCCAAGGAAAAGTCTGCGCTTCTTAGATCAGCATCTGAAAGATCAGCCCCTAACAACAGGAGGATGCAGAAGCAGAAAATTAATCTATTAATGCAGAAGCTAAAGTTATACCTAACGAAAGACTATAAAGTAGTCCCAAAATTGAGTAGCAGTAGAACATTCCTTTATTCATGGATCTGACCCAAGATCTATATGCCTCCTTGTGAAACAAAACTGTCATTCAACCCCATGTCGTTTGTTGTTTTTTTTTTACTTAATCTGAATGTTAAAATTAGGCCTACATGTGAATGTTAAATTGATGAACATTTTGATTTTTAAGACGGTTACCATTTTCATTGTTTAAAGTGTGTTTCAGTTTCACAGTTTCTTATTAAAGCAATTACTGGAATTAAGCTAACAATTTCAATTTCCAAGTGATAGAAAGACAACCTCCCATATAATGGATCAGTAGCTTCAGAAATGCAGTTAAACATAAAAATATCAAATTAAAACACTAATACTAGTAGGCTACACTTAATATATCATGTGTTTCCAATTATACCTGTTAAATCAGCATCAAAGAAACTAGCACCTAACAATTTTGCACCTTTAAAATTGGCTTGTCGCAATATAGACTGTAACAGATAACCAGTCACTTATTAGCCTTCCGCCAAATACTCTATATAATAATATCAGATTGACACCAATTCTGAAGAAAGAAAAAAAATTACACCGTTTTGAAATCTTGCTTAATCAGAGTCTTGCCACTAAAGTCCTTCCCTGTGAGATCTTGTCCCCTTGTCACCTCCTGCCCATATGGTCCTCCACCCTGTACGTTAAACCAGTTATTGCCATAAGACTCTTTAACAAAGACAACCATTCCTAAAACAGTGAATTGCTATTACAACTGAAA
Source organism: Senna tora (assembly GCA_014851425.1). Taxonomy (NCBI): domain Eukaryota; kingdom Viridiplantae; phylum Streptophyta; class Magnoliopsida; order Fabales; family Fabaceae; genus Senna; species Senna tora. The sequence goes on from CM026264.1 coordinate 11,276,549, forward strand.
CCCATAAAACCATTCCTGAATCTTGATTCTGCAAGGGTTCAAATTCTCTTTTGGAGAGATTTGCATTTGGTAAATTATAGTTTACCCACTTCATTGTTTCATTGTTTGACCCAAAATTAGTTTGTCCTTGTGTAATTTAAAGAATACTATTCAGCACTTTCTTCAATTATCATATCTCATCTTGTGTTATTTTACATCCAAGTTTTTTTTATCAAACATAGTTACGGAAATAATGGACAATTTCATTGATCAATGCACTTCTTTGTCATTATATTAAATATTTTCAGAGTATTGAAAGTCAAGCTCAAAATGTCAAGTAACAATGAAACCATACTTTCAACAATTAATAACATGAAAAACACAATATAGTTAAACTATGAGTGAATTTAGTGTTGAAGATGCAATTCGTCTCAGTAAACCTAAATCTATGGACTAAATCGAGACGGATTTTATCTCTTAAGGCCAAAATGATAATTCACTCTTCACATTAATTACCCTGAAGGCGAGCGCGGGATCAACGAAGAACAAGGAAGCAGAGAGGAGGGCAGCCAAGCCAGCGCTAGACACAGATTCGCCCAACGACAGAGCAAAATTCTGAGAGGCTGATTCGCGAGATTGCTTGGATTTGAGTGCCTGTCAAGGAAATCCACATCACCTAAACGGAGCAAAGTGTAACGATTCTTGGAAGAAAGCGAAATGAGAGAGATAGGGGTTGCGTTTGATTACCAACCAGAGGCGTAGGAATAGGATGGCCGGAAACGGAAGGAGGAGGTGAGGTTGAGAGATGAGGTTTAGCGGCGAATTTGGAGCAGAAGGAGACGTTAAGAAGAGCCATTGCTCACAGATGGAGCTAACGAGTTGTGATAGCTACCAATATCATATTCATGTGGATAATGTTGTTCCAGTAGTCTAGAATCCGGATAGTTGGTGTTTAAAATGGAGGACGTTAATTTATAAAAGAGAAATAATTGAGGAATGATAATTTGTGTTTAATAATTTATAAAGGAGTATATAGACAATTTCGTCCCTGATAGATTTGGAAGTTGATAATTTGGTCTCTAAAAGATCATAAGTGTACAATTTGGTCCCTGAAAGATTGTACCATTACACAAATTGGTCCTTCCGTCATCTTCAATGAAATTCTCTTAACGGACTTGCTGATGTGGCACGTTAATTATAGACGAGGGCCGTTAAGAGAATCTAACTGAAGATGACGGAATGACCAATTTGTGTAACAGTGCAATCTTTCGGGGATCAAATTGTACACTTATAATCTTTTGGGGACCAAATTGTCAATTTTCGAATCTTTCAAGGACGAAATTATCTATATACTCTTTATAAAGTGACGCTTTTAACCGTAAAAATACTAAGAATAACATATGAATTACGATGTAATTTATTAAATGTTAATTAAACAACTTATTAATTTTTAGTTAGACAAAAACACTATTTTGGTCCTTTATGTTTATCCTCTCTTTCAATTTGGTCCTTTACGTTTGGTTAGTCTCAATTTGGTGCTTCACGTTTGTAATTACAATCAATTTAATCCTTCCGTTATTTAAGTGTTAAATATTTAACGGATTGCTGACGTGGACAGTTATATATTTAGTGACATGGACACTTAACAATGCTGAGTTGGCATTTTTCCACCTCCATGTTTATTAAAATTAATTTTTAAATAAAAAAGTAATTAAAACTTTTATTTAATAAAAAAGTTAATTAAAACTTAAAACCCTAAAACCTATTCACCTTCATCCTCATCATCTCTGGACAAAAAGATCTTCATCAAGGTCACTTACAAAGTCACCTTCATCATCTTCAATACTAATGGCAGATCCTATTACTTCTTCCACGTCTATTCCCTCCCAATTCTATATTCATCCCAACCTCCCAATTCTTTATCTCATCCCGACTCTTTCCTGCTATTTTGCGCCTCATACCATTCAAGGAAGCATCGCGGCAGACATTTTGTCAAAATTAGGGGTTTTAGGGTTTTAAGTTTTAGTGGCACAATAGCCAGGCTAATTGATCAGATTCAGCTTCTTCGTTGGATTTTGTCTTCATATCCTTAATCAATTGCTACTTCTCAAATAAAAAGATTAACAGATCGAGCGGTTAATTGAATGGAGAAATTAAGCCCTAGAACCTAGATCATATCAAAAGGCACACATATGGTTAATTATTGAATAAAAATGAAAGAGGTGAAAAAATGCCAGAGATGATGAGGATGAAGGTGAAGAATCCAGAGAACATCATCGATTTGCCCAGTTGCTTCCAGACGAGGAAGAAGGTTAAGAGTTTTTAGAATTTTAAGTTTTAATTAATTTTTTATTTAAAAATTAATTTTAATAAATATAGAGGTGTAAAAATGCCAACTCAGCAATGTTAAGTGTACATGTCATTAAATATATAACTGTCCACATCAGCAATCCGTTAAATATTTAACACTTAGATAACAGAAGGATTAAATTGATTCTAATTACAAACGTGAAGGACCAAATTGAGACTGATCAAACGTAAAGGACCAAATTGAGACAGAGGATAAACATAAAGGACCAAAATAGTATTTTTGTCTTTTTAGTTAATGTAATTTTGTGATTTATGATTATTTATTTTATTAATTTATATCTATACTGTTATTTAAATAAAATAATAATAATTAATAAACAATATTGATTGTTATTGATTGTTTTTAATTAAAAATACAAACAACATCACAACAAAAGACATAAATGATATCTTATCAATAAAATGGTATAATTGAAAATATAAAATTTTATTAATGGTATTTTTGTCCTTAAATATTTAAATTTTAGGTTCTATTATTAACTAGAAAAAGAATATACAATTTCTAAATTCTGTTTAAAGTTGAAAAAATCCATTATGCTACGATTAAAAATTGGAAAAAACTTAGGTCCATTTCCTTATGTCCATTACATCCAATTCCACCAATCATATATTGTATTTACACTCTCTCTCTTCTATTATTGGTTATATAAAAGGTGATCTTCTATATTCTCTCTCTACTGTGATTGGTCATTTAAACACTTTTTGTCACGTGTCATATTTATATTGGGGAACTGGATGTAATGGACATAAGGAAATGGACCTAAGTTTTTTCTTTAAAAATTACTTCTTTCATGAAATTTTTTAAAATAAGTGACTTTTCCATAAAGATAAGCATGCACAAAGAGGCTCTTAATTCATTATTTTTTATGTACAAAATAAAAAACTTTTCTTTTAAAACACTCAAATCATCCATATGTTTAAAAGGTTTTTTTTTTTAAAATTCTCACTTCATGTTATTAGTCACTTAAGAAAGAAATTATGACATATATAAGAGAGAGAATAGTGTCATATCAATGTGTCATGTCACAAAGAAAACTAACTGATTATAATAACTGAACTAATCTGAAACATGACAAAAACTTTTAAGATCAATGTAAAATAAATGAATTATTTATGACTAATTTAAAATTGAGTCATACTTATAGGACTTATGTAAATATTTGACTTTACATTACCAAACATTTTTTTTTATCTCTAAAACTCTATTACATTATATTTCTGTGTATTTTATTATGTTACATTAAATTCATTTACACAACACACATATACCAAACGGAGCTTATACAATTGCTATAAAGGAAATGCTATCTCTTCTTATCATATTCATTCTTATCAGTGTTATATCTTCTTCACATGGATCGCACCACAATTTCAAATGGTGTTGACGAGTTGATTGAAGTGTTGGATATTTCAATTTTTTAAAATAATGTCTCGAATTTAAATTTTGTATACAAAAGAATTTTTGTTAAAAAAATTTTATCTTAAAATCTCAATTAGTTTGAATATAATTATCTCTAATGGAATGCCTTTAGGAAAAAAAAAACAAAGGTGTATTATTGACGAAAGAGGCGGGGCATATTAATAAAAAATTGGATATTCATTTCACAAACGTCCTCTTAATTCATTTCAACCCTTGGGACTTGGGAGGCCGATAATTCAATTCATTTCCTACCAAATCTCACAAAAATGAACTAACATGATTTTTGCTTAATTACGGGTGGTTTAGAACACTAATTAATGTTATATCTATCTAATAAGTTGATGAAGCTTCTTTTTTTTTTTTTCAATTGTCCATGTCAAAAAAAATGGCCAACTCATAAACGAAGGTTGGTTTTATTTTTTCTTAATTAAAAAACATCTTTATATATAATTGAAACGTTAATATTATTATTAAATAAATAATTAATCTCCTGGACTGCATGCCTCTAACCAAATTGACAGTGGATTCTCTAAAAAAATATTTTTTTTTTAGAGTTATGAGAGAGATGATAGAGAAGGAAAATTTAATTTTTGGATAGACGACTGATTTATAACTTTTAAAAGATGGATGACTAACCAACATGTGGTTGATTGGAGTGGTAGATCGATACTCTAATTTTTTTTAAGTAAGATTTCGGGTTCGAGTATTGTGTATGAAAGATTTTTTGCTAGAAGAGCTCTACCCTCGTTATGGGACCTCAGTTAACTCGAACAAAATTATATCTAATAGGAAGGATATCTGTGAAAAAAGACAAAAAAATATAGATGACCAATACCGAACAAATAAAAAAATATGAGGACCAAAATAGAATATCAACCATAAATGAATTTTGGATGAAATTATCACCAAAATCAGGGGACGAAAGATCAAAAGTTTTAGGGTCGAATTCCTAATTGAAAGATAAAATGAATTTAAAAACGAAGACAAACAAATTTAAGACTAAGTTGATATTCGTAAATGTATGATTTAATGTTTTTATTTAATAGTGCATCTAATTTTAAAATGACCAAATTCGAATATTTGGGGGAGGGTGGGGTCGTGGGGAGTTGAGACATTAATTTTGTGTAATACAGCAGGCCAAAAAAAATTTTGTGAAATACAAATTAATACACACTGTTCAATAAAAAATTAATATATACATACTAAATGAAAGCATGCATGCATATATGAATTCATGTACACAGAGTATGTTCGGTAATATATTAATTTTAAACTTTAATATATTTCTCTAATCAATTCATTAATTCGTTTTCAATCGATTTAAAATAGATTTTATTAATTTAAATTTTTATTAATATTAAAAAATATTAATTTATAATTAAAAAAATATAATAAAATTTTTTTAATAATATGATAGTATTAAACTTTTACGAAGATAGAGAATGAATGTGCATGATGGTGAGTTGTAAGGGACTGGAACTGCTTCGGGAATCAACAGTATCTCACTTTTCTTGCTTTCAATTATTACATTTATGGGGCACAGAGAATGAGCATCTATATATGTGTAAAAGTATAAATAATAAAATTTTAATTATATAAATTTATAATTAATATTATAAAATTTATTTAATAATATATTTAAAAAATGTTGACTCTAAGTCTAACCCATGTTATTGGTTAAACGGCCAATCTATCCGGCATTTTGTTAAAAAAATATTTTTTTTAATTTTCTCACTATAATTTTTCAGTAAAATAGATAAAAATATTAATCCAACACATCAAATAGATTAATATATAATATCATAAATTTACAATAAAAAAATTACAGATGAACAAAAAATTCCAATAAAATAGGTTTTCAAAAATTTTATTTCTTTTAAAAAGTCAAATATATGAGTTTTATTGGTAACACTCCATTAATAATTATTTAAAGTGTGTTTGATTAAAAATGGGAATAAAAATGAATAATTGATGTCATGTAAATAAAATAATTTATATTAAAAATGAGAATAAAATAAAATAAATAAAAAATAATTTTAATATATTATAAAAAATTAATATATTTAATTAAAAAATTACGTCTAATATTACATCGATTAAACATTTAATCAATGGTACCCTTCCTTCTGTCCTCCCCTGCCCTGCAACGTAACGTAGATGCCTTGTGGTATTTGAACTTTGAAGTGGGTGACAGTGGCAGGGTCAGCCTGGAAAGTTAGGAACTTGGAGTAATCCATACATTGGTAATAGTAAAAGTAATAGTAAGGATGGTCATATCATATTCTTCGGTAGGGGTGTTCAAAGACTTGGTTTAATTCGATTTTTTTAAAAATTTGAACCGAACTAATATAATCGGTTTTCAAAATGCGCGGACCTTGTCGGTTTTTTTTTCAAGCGGTTTGGTTCGGTTTTAAGGTTGATTTGGTTCAGTTTTAGAGTCGGTTTGGTTCATCCTAATTTGATATTTTCATTTTGACATATATTAAACAAACTCTAATTTTATAAAGCCTAAAAAATAATAAATTTTAAAAATATCAAACTTATAATACTATACTAAATAACTAATTATAAGTTGTTAAATGAAAAATTTTATAAAGATTAATAACAATTCAAAATATTACAACAAATTAATTAACTAAAAAAAATTAATTTTAGCATAAGCGAATTAATGTCATTTGTCAATAATATTATTTGTTAATTTGATTATTATAATTAACATTAAAATGATCTCAACATAATCTCTAAGTTAACGTCGATTGTAGAACTGAAAGAGTCATAACGTTAAAAATAATTTTAAACTAACGTTAAGGATATACTTTTTTTTGTAGAGATTATATTATCTAATATAATTATATCAAATATTCTTATCTTTCTCAATATATATATATATATATATATATATATATATATATATATATAACAAAAGAACAAATAATAACTAATAGCTATAAAGTACAATTACAAGATATACTATAATTTTTATTATTAAGAGATAAAAATATATATAGATATTTGCAGTAGGTGCGGTTCGGTCGGTTAACCGAGAAAAAAGCTTAAAAACCGACAACTAAACCGACCTAATCGGTTATGCAATCATAGAAACCGAAAGTGGACCTTCTTTTTTCGGTTTTGATCGGTTTTTTATTGGTTTGGTTCGGTTTGGATCAGTTGGTTCGGTTTTGAACACCCCTATTCTTCGGGCACGTTCATTAGACAGAAATGAAAATAAAAATGGAAATAGAAATAGAAATGGAATGTGTTTGATGTGTTTAGTAGTAAAAGTTTGGTAATGGAAATGGAAAGGGAATATATTAAAATGACCATTTTACCCCTTATATTAAAATAGTAAAAAGAAAAGAGGATTATAATTGTATCAAATCATGTCAAATCATAAGGGTATAATAGATATTTTGTATTTTTTTCTTTTTATTAAAAAAGTTGATGAAAATAAAAAGTAAAAAAGTAAGTGGGATCCAGTGAACTCCACCATTTCCATTAACATTTCCATTAATATTTCTTGTTAATGAACATGCCCTTTAATCTTTATTCCCTAGATAGATGTCCGTATTTATAGTTACCATTTTCTTAATAACAGGGAATCGAAATAAAGAAAAGAACCTGATGGATGGAGTTTGGAGAAAGAAAAATTCAAACTAAGTGACAAACCCAATGCAGATTGACTCTGATGTCAAAAAATTATAATAAAAATAAGGTAAAAGTGTATTTTCTATCCTTAATGTTTGGGGTCCTGTTAGTTTTGTTTCTAATGTTTTTTTGCTGTCAATTGTATCCCTAACGTTTTACTTTTCTGCCAATGTCATCTTTTTCACTAACACCGTCAAATATTTAATCGTGTTTGCTGATGTGGCATCCTATGTGGCAAAGCGTTTTTTTTCTGTCACTTGTACCTCTAACGTTTTACATTTCTACCAATGTCACCCTTTTCACTATCACCATCAAATATTTAATAATTTTTGCTTACGTGGCATTCTATGTGACAAAAATATCTGACTTGGTATATTTTTTTCCACATCAGATTTCCTACTCATATTTTCCCCATCAAAGTTATGTCGTTTTGACCTCGGCCTATTCCTTCTAAAATATAACTCAAACGCACGCGCTATTTTGCTCGTAAAAACATCGGAGACGTTATCCATTCTCTATTTTAGGGTAACGTCTCTGACAAAGTAGAGAATGGGTAACGTCTCCGATATTTTTGTCTGCAAAATGGCACGTGTGTTTGAGTTATATTTTAAAAAGAATATGGTGAGGCTAAAACGACATGATTTTGATGGGAAAAAGATGAGTAAAAAATCTAATGTGAAAAAAAAATATGCCAAGTCAGATATTTTTATCACATAAACAAAAACTATTAAATATTTGATGGTGCTAGTGAAAAGGGTGACATTGGTAGAAATGTAAAACGTTAGGGGTACAATTGACAGAAAAAAAAAAACGTTTTGCCACATAGGATGCCGCATCAGCAAAAACTGTTAAATATTTGACGGTGTTAGTGAAAATGGTGACATTGGCAGAAACGTAAAACGTTAGAAGTACAATTGACAGCGAAAAAACGTTAAGGGCGAAACTGACAGGATCCCCAAACGTTGGGGGTAGGAAAGATACTTTTGTCTAAAAATAAATTTGTTATTGATTAAAAGGAATTTCTAATCAATATTTTTATTAAATAATTAAGGAATATATAAATATTAGTTATATATGAAATATAAATAAAACAACCATAAACTAGCTTGCATGAAAAAGAAACGAAAGATAAGACTAGTGACTAGTGAGAGAGGGAGAGCAAATTATAGAGGGAAGCAAGCAAGTACAACATGTGTGGCTTTTGGTGAAGAGAGAGAGAGAGATCAGAGAGTACCGAGAGGGGAATCATCAATCTCCAAGATGATGAGAGAGCATGTCAGAGAGAAAAAGGAAAGGCCGAAAGGGAAGCTCTCACACTCACCTATCTATGCCTCTTCATCCTTTATTAACCCTTACCCCACTCTCCTTCACCTTCACGTATATATATATGTATCCATAAAACCAACTCAACCTTCACATTCAAACTTCAAACCCATATGTAACTAACCACCACCTCCTTCTTTCCAATTCCATTCCACTAATTAAATCATTTCACTCTAATCTAACCCTATACGCTTTGCTTCTTCCACGTGTTGCCACGCCCTTCCACTTTGGCGCCCACGAGGTGCTCGACCTATTGCCTCACTCATGTGCACCATCCCTTTTACTATGATTAGAGTATTCTTTAGTAGATATTGTGAATCTCATTACAGAAAATGACCTTTCCATGAGGCTATACATTTCTTCAAGAATTGAATCTAAAAAAATAATTATTAATAAGCTAGCCTAGCAACTAGCAACTAGCAAGTCTTCCTTCCTTCCGTCCGCAAGCAATTGTATTAATGGTAAGTAATTTCAACTCCGTCCTTTGTTCCTTTGTGTGATGGTCTATATATGTCTCTATCTATATGCAAGTTGGGGGCTAATAGACAATAGTCTTTTTCTTGAACCAAGCAGGGTGGTCCGTCTGGGTCACGACAATTACCGCAAGTGGAGTATAAAGGTCCAACCTGACCTGACCTGACCTGACCTGAACACATCCCCCTGCCTGCCTGCCTGGCTCGAATCATAAATCGTACTCATCTCAACCTCCTTTCTTGTTTTGTTTACGTCTGGCCCCCACCCACTCATTCATCTACTGTTTCTCCTCTGCTCACCAATCTCACCAAACCTACTTACCTATAGTGCGAAATCAGAGTGGTCTCAGGCAAGGACGCGGTATATTCGGCTTCATCCATGTTGGATCTTTGAGTTTTCTTTTGTGTGTGTGTGTGAATGTGACAATCTCAATTAGGGGGATTTTGTAAGGGGTTAGGGTTTTCACTTTTCAATCCATTATTTCTCTCGTGTACGATACATAAGAAGGGCTTTAGGTTTCGATTTTAGAGATCTAAATCGAGAAAACAGAACAGTAGGATTTATTAGAGGTTTTCGAATATGGCGGCGAATCGGTGGTGGGCTGAGAACCTCGCAATGAGGCCCACGGAAATCCCCTTGTCGTCGTCTTCTTCTCCATCCCTCCAGCTCATGAGAAATCCAGAAGATCGTCGCGACCATGGCGGATTCAACCCCAACGCCGCAACGCCTACCAATAGCAGCAATAGCAACACCAACAACGCCGACGACGACGAGAGCCGCGGCGGTGAGGCGGCCGATGATCAGAAGCCCGGGAGCAGCGGCGGCGGCGGGAGGCGGCCGCGGGGCCGACCGCCGGGGTCGAAGAACAAGGAGAAGCCGCCGGTGGTTATAACCAAGGAGAGCCCCAACGCCCTGCGCAGCCACGTGTTGGAGATCGGCAGCGGCAGCGACGTTGCTGAGAGCATCGCCGCCTTCGCGAATCGGAGGCACCGAGGCGTGTCGGTGCTCAGCGGCAGCGGCATTGTGACCAATGTCACTCTCCGGCAGCCGTCGGCGCCGGGTGGGGTTATCACCCTGCAAGGGAGATTCGAGATTTTGTCTCTCTCCGGCGCGTTCTTGCCGGCTCCTTTGCCGCCCGGGGCCACCGGGCTGACCGTGTACTTGGCCGGCGGGCAGGGGCAGGTGGTTGGGGGAACTGTGGTGGGTTCGCTGGTGGCTTCAGGGCCTGTGTTGGTTATTGCGGCAACATTTGCTAATGCTACTTATGAAAGGTTACCATTAGAGGATGAAGTAGTTGGTGGGGAAAAAGAAGGTGAAGAGAAGCAATGTGAAGTGAATTCAGGAACTACTAATTCAGTATCTCAAGGTTTGGGTGAACAAGTTTCAATGCCAATGTACAGTAATTTGCCTCCAAATTTAGTACCAAATAATGGTCAGAATCAGATGCCACATGATGTATTCTGGGGTCCTCCAGCTCGTCCACCAGGATACTAATTAGAGGCTATTGGAAACCCTCCCATATTAATTCTCCGAGTCCTCGAGAGGATCAAGGCTTGGTTCACGGCGGCGGCCGGCAGCGAAAGGGACATTCGGCACGGTCCTCGTGATGGAACTGTACTTGTGGCGGCGCGTGTTTTGACATAAGGCCGGCCGGGGGAGATGGCTAAGGTCAGTTGAGCCTGAGCCATCTCGTCCGGTGGGTGTTCTCTTAGTTGGATATCCTATCATTAGTAATTATTAATTTTTGAGTTTGATAATATAAGTATCACATGTTTGTATTGTATGATCAGATATAGAATGAGAATGACACTTGAAAATGAGAGTGAGGCTTGTGTGTGATCGATCTTTGATTGATCTTACGGATAAATTGTAGTACTTGGTGCAGTATGTTCTGGTGGTTTCTTTGTAAGCATAGAGCAAGCAAGGTTATAAGGGAAGTCTTTTTTAGTTCTGTTTAATTATTAGTTTTGCTTTTAGAAATTAATCAAAGATTTTATTTTGATGAAATTTGTACGTACTTAGTTTCTGTTTCTCTCTTCCGTCTAATCTACTATTTTTTTTTTTTTGTGGAAGAGTTTTCGTTTATGATTGTGTAGGAAGCATAAAATTGGGTTCAGAAATAAGATGGGAGCTATATATATATATGCAGAGATTTATGGTAAGCATTCTTACTCAATTGTTGCACATAATTTCTGTATTGTTTTGCTTCTATTTAGTCTGTGTATGTTTCTTTAGAGAAGCTTGAGAAAATTTTATGAGCACTATATATGTAAATTTAGACTCTTGAAACTAGGTAGAGATTGTGTTGCTTTTAGACTCTTGGCCCTCATCTATATTCCACCTAAGATCATTGAACTCATTTTAGCTAAGTGGAAGGACCGTTCTTTAGAATTTCAGCAAGTCGTTTTTGGTTCTATCTGGATGTAATTAACTAACTGACACATTAAATTTATGGACTGAATATATATATATATATATATATATATATATATATATATATATAGCGGTTACTGTGGCCTATATATAGGATTTTGGCCTTTAGTTTGCATTGCATCTTTCTCAAGCTTAGAAGCTTACGAAGCACGGACATGTCTGTCTTCAGGCTTTGTTATTCAATATATGACACCACATTATTATGCTATGACACGTACACTACGTATAGGCACAAATTCTCTACACGTATATGTGTGTTAGAATAAAATAAATTTTATTTTTTTGACTTGGACTTTGCTTGAAATACAACTCATATTTGAATCAAGCATAGAGTGACATAAAAGAATAAAAAAACCATTATTTCCTAGTTATTTTTGTTGTACATGAGTACTTTAAATAAATATAAACTAATTATTTAAGAAATTTGATTTAGAAAATGATAGCTTACGCTTCAAATATAGAATAATATCTATTGTTTTTCTTTTTTATAGGTATATTAATAAAAGAAAACTACAAGATATTTATACACATATGATATATATTTTGTTGGTGTCATACATATATATTTTTTTATGATCAACATGTCTACGTGTCTGTGTCAAGTTTCTGTATATCAATGTTTATATATATATACTTCACACTTTATAAGTTATTCAAGCTGAGACATCTTACAATTAATTCCTAAAAATAGGTTGTGTTGTGATATTCATGAAGGAAACAACGTTGGGGTGAGCAGATGTTTTATATGTTATCAGGTTGTTTGATAAATATATGACATGTGAAGGAATTTCTTAAACGGGATTTTCTTAAACATCTCGTTTACTACTGAGCTGTAAAAACTATATATATTTGCCATGTTTTCTTTATAGGAGATGCTAACGGCAATTATCTGAAAACAGTATCTTTTCATGGTATATATTTTCCTTTTGATTTGTCATGTAAGTACGTGGGATGAACTTTGATCTTCAAGTTTTCATTGGGAACGAAGAAGAATGATCAATTAAACGAGTACTGGAGTAAAAAACATAAAGTGAAAAAAAAGGTTATTGATTTCAGTCATCAAGGGTTGTGAGTATGTATAAAAGTCTAATAGTATGTGAGCACTAAAAAATTCATCTTAAATAAATTAAAAATTAAATTTTTATTAATATTGAGAAGGAGTTTTATATGCATGTATAGATGTATTAAATATTTAGCAGTGTATCCCTTACAATTTCCGCAGTTTTAGACAGTTCTTAATTAATAATATTCAGTGAATTTTGATGGAAGTTGTACTATATGACTCAACTGTTTCAACTTTCCATTGTATAACTTCAGTGACCGACATGCCTAAAGTCATGAACAATGAATCTTCATGTACTTTGTTTCTTGTGAATTCTCGAGTACCCCAATTATAGTACCACCAGTACTTGCTCTTCTTAAAGTGGCTGTAAGCAATTGAATCCTTTTTTTTCTTTAAAAAATATTTTTTTAATAGTTATTGTTATAAAAAAAAATTTATTGTTATTTTGGTAGCACTACCTACGTCGTTGCATGCCTAATAATACCTTTGCCATTTTGTAGATCGCATTCAATTTATAAGTGACAGCTAATAATAAAACGTAAAAATTTTGTGATGGAATCTGATTGAAGATTAGTGTGTGAGATAGACTTCTGTGAGCTGTGATTGTAGTTCATGAATTATACTTTAGCTAAGAATAATACCTCTTAACAAGACAGTTTAGGATACTTTGAAGTTTGAAGGACAAATTCAACTAAATTTTTTTATATTTTTGTTATATGTTTTTTCAATATAAATAAGATACGTGTCAAAAAGTATTGTATGATCAATTACGATAGAGACAGAGAGATAATATAGAAGCTCAATCTTTTAAATGAACAATAATAGAAAAGAAATCTTACCCTAAGTTTTTTTCTTTGAAGAATCCACAAGGGTCTTTTTGCATTTGGTTGCATTTTGCAGGATAATAGTGTAAGTATAATTCTGTTAGTTCTTTGGTACTAGTACAATTAATATAAAGAACAAAAGTTATCTTTTTTAATTATGTGGTGTTAAATTGTTAACTAGACATAAATATATATTCACATATATATATATATATATATATATATATTTAAATGCAACCAATATGTTTTCTTTGGAAAGCACAACAAACTTTATGTTTTGATTATGCTTAGCTTGTAGATTTGATGTGCTTTTATTGATTTTATTGTAGAATAGGGTGTAATTTAACATTTATATTTGTCTCGAGTGTACGCTTAGATGATGTTATTGTACATTTGATTATGATGAGAAAATCTTTCAATAAAAATAACTATATTTAAAAGGTATTCTTTGAATAGATGACATGACTCAAAGTCATTATATTCATGTATAGGGGTGACTTGGCTCCCATGCTTCATTTGCAAATTTACAATAGATAACTACTTATGTAATGTTTCAATTTGTTGGTCCAATATGTCATGCTTATTATATTATAATATATAAATAATAAATATCTCAATAATTTAATTCCATAAAAAACGATATTTTAATTAAAATGTATATACTTTGATTTTTTATTCGTGTTGATTAATCAAAAGTGACAGTGTACAAAAGAAATTAGAGAGACACTTTTTATTATGCCATGTGTCCTATATATATATATTTATAATAATTTTATATTATATTTTAAAATTTTTAAAAATAAATAACATGCATGTATGTATATGTGGATCTTCTAGTATAAATTAAGGGTGATCAATTTTTTATATATATTTTAATATTTTTACATTTTAAAAGTAAAAAATATATTAGATAGATATTACTTATTAATAATTCTTTTTTAAGTAAATATTAAAATATATTAATAATTTGATAGATAAGAATATTTGATAAGATTCTATTAGATATTATAATTAATTAGTTGTAATATTTTTAGTACTTGTTAATATTTCTATAATCTTGATTAAATAATTTATGATTATTTATTTAGTATAATATAATAAATTTGAATTTTTTTAAAACTATTTCTAATATTTTTTTATGTCATGAAAATGTAAAAGATATGTAACTAATATAGAATTTTTTACCAACCTACAAAATTTAAATTATCAAAAATCAAACTAAACTAACTAAACCGTCCTGAACCAAACATATTGAACACAAAACCAAACCATACCAAATAATTGAATACTCTACTTCAAGCTATAATATCTGTAATTTGTATTTCATAAATAATAATTATAAGAGTGTTTTGGCAAAGGAGATAAGACTGATTGTATAATATTTATGTTAGAATTTCTAGCATTACAAAGAAGGTAATGGATATAATAGATATTTTGTATTTTTTTTATAATTTTTTTTAAATGGGTGAGGGAAACAAAAAAGTAAAAGTGGGTGGACCTACCGGGTCCCACTGACTTTTAACATTCCATTCCAGAGTGGATTCTAGGAAGCGAACGTGCTCTTATAGATGCTGATTGAGAGTTTAGTAATTCTTCTCTTACATATTTATCTTCTGATTCTCTTTCTAAAGTCATTATTTTTGTTTTAGTAATAATTTCTTCTTCGACTAAAATATCAAGTTGGTCCTTTTTAGATGCTCTCTTTTTCAATTTGGTCCTTTTTAAATCATTCTGTTATCAATTTGGTCCTTGCCGTTAAATTCATTAACAGAATATGCTTAAGTGGACATTTTGGATTACCTTTATAATTTTTAAATATTAATGGGGTTTTTAATGTAATTGTTTGGGCTAATTTTGCAATTTTCACAAATCTAAATAGAAAAATACTCTTGCCCTAATAGTACCAGTTCATGGCGTCTGCATCTTCTTCTTCCTCTCTACTCGCCTCAACACTTGCCTCCTCTTTGGCATTATTCAGTTACTGGTATATATACATATACACTAATTCTAATCACTTAATTAATTCTCATTTATTATACATTAATGTATATATATATCTACATATGTATGCAGGGGTACATGCTGCTGGTGATTCAATCCCACAACTCGGAGCTTCAGCCCCAGCCATGTGGGAAGAGCAGCTGTGTGCATGGCTCCAAGGCCGCACTCTTCTACGCATCCATCTACTTACTGGCTCTGGGCGGTGGTGGCATCTGAGGCTGCATCCCTGCCTTGGGTGCCGACCAGCTTCTTCAACTGGGTCTTTCTTAGCATCGTCCTCGGAGCCACAATTGGAGTCACCTTCGTGGTGGGCTTGGCCAACTCTGTGTCTTCCATTTTCTCTCCCACTCGCCCCTCATCACCGTCTACTCGCCTTGCTTATGAAATTAGATCTAAATAGGTGAATCAATTTGTGATGAGAAATTTTTGTCTCTATTGTACAGATTTGGGGTTTTTTCTTTTGAGTTATATATGTACAATTGGTTTTGGTTAATGAATCATATTGATTGATTCATGTTTGCAATTTGTGAGCCCAATTTTTAGCTGAGTTATCGAATTTGATCATTTTTCATATAAATTGAAAGGGTCTCCTACCAATTGCATAGAAAAGATTGTGGCATTGATTGTCTCACTGTTTTCTAACTCCAACCGGCCCGATGCAGAGAGGAAGAAGAAGATGCAGAACAGAGTTTCAGAGAAGATATGTGTGATGAACCGATGCTAAAATTAGGGCAAAAGTATTTTTCTATTTAGATTTGTTAAAATTATAAAATTAACTCAAACAATTACATTAAAAACCCCATTAATATTTAAAAATTATAAAGTTAACCCAAAATGTCATATTATGTTAATGAATTTAACGGCAAGGATCAAATTGATAACAGAATGATCTAAAAAGGACTAAATTGAGAAGGCACATCTAATAAGGACCAAATTGAAAAAGAGGTCATCTAAGAAGGACCAACTTGATATTTTACTCTTTCTTCTTCTATGTAATTTACTATTGATTTGACTGTAAATTTTGTAGAATCCAACCCCCCAAAAGAAGAAGAAACAAACAATCATAAAAAGTGAGGTGGGCATATATATATGATATATGATCAATCACAAGAATCAGATGCATATAAAATGTTCAGAGCACCACCAAATTAAAGGACGAATTATTCAAAGCATAAAAAAAAAAGGCTCTTGGTGCTTTTTGTATGGGTGTTGACTGTTGATTGGGGGCCAAGTTCATGTAATTTTACATTAACTTATTAGATGTTTATTCTCAATAGGGTTTTACAAAGCCTCACAATTATATATATATATATATATATATATATATATATATATATATAGAAGATAGACAATAAAAACCCCACAATGTTTAAAAAAAAAAAGTGGTTGATTTTATGGTAATCTATTTTTAAAAAATTAAATAAAGCATACTTCTCGTTTAAAATACATAAAAATTCTCTTAGAAGTTATAAAACTATAAAAACATCCAAATTGTTAAAAAATTATAAAAATGTCCCAAAATATTAATATCTCTTATATAATATAAAATTTATAATTTATTTTAATTATTAGAATATATATATATATATATATATATATATATAATATTGTAAATACATACTAAGAAAACAATAGATTTTAGAAAGGAAAATATACCTGAGCTAATCTCGACCAAGGGGTTGAAAGATTTGGGTTAGAAAGACAAACATTTAGGTGAATTAGTATATGTAATTTAGAAAAATTAATTAATGAAATATAAATATATGTGTAATTAAATTTTAGTATATGTATACACACATGTACATACATACAATTGATTTTCAACTTGTTCGATGAGCAAATTTAAAATATAAAGGAGGGGAGATATTGGATTATTAGGTTTGTAAATATATATTTTGGAATTTAAAATACAAAAAATAAGATAATGAAAATAAATTACATTTTATAAATTGCGTAAGAGATATTAATATTATCTTATTTTCATATGATTTTAAAAACTTTTATAAATTATTTTGGGTATTTATATGATTTTAGAAGGATTTTTATGTATTTTAAATGAAAAGTATAATTTATTTAATTTTTTTAGAATTAAGAGAAATCAATCAATTGTTTTTTTTTTCATGGTGATTTGATTGCCTACACATGATTGTGAGACATGGTAACGAGGACATATGGCGGGTTATATATTTAAATAATTACATTCATCTTAAATTATAACATTTTGAATCTTCTAAAATTAAAATTTTTTAAAGTTCATAAAGTTAATCCAATACTAACTTTTAATTGGTTTAGAAAATAAATTTTTTTTTAAAAATATATAAAGACAACTTAAATTTTTTTTTTAAGAAATCTTAACTTTAAAGATTCAACCTCTCCTGTCTTATCAACACTATTTTAGTATCCTTTTATTATTGGTTTAATTTTTTTGAATGCTATTTTTGGTTTATAATTTTATTTTAATAGTAGAGAAAAATGGTCCTTTTAACAGTTTTAGGTAAATAATTATGTTTTCTGTTAACAAGATAAAGGAGCCAAAATTCAAGAAAAGTAGATTAAAAGCCATTTGTACATTAATATTAAAATTCTTCAATATGATTACAGTTATAGTTAGTTAACTTTTTTTGTCCCTTTTTAATTAGTTTACTTGTGTTTAGATTTTTTGTTTAGTTTTATAGAAAGTTTAATTTCCTTGTATCACTATGATTCTTACTCAGTTTAAAAAAAAAAACATTACTTATTTCTAATTCTTATTATCTTTTAAATAATGTAAGTAAGATTTGAGAGAGAGAGAGAGAGAGAAAAACCTTGACCTAATTCCCAACCTCTCTTCCACTCTGCTTTTTCGTATTACTCTGTACAGTGTGACTGCTGACTGTGAAACGGCCTTCTAACGTTCGACCTCAGGTATGCATCATTTGCGACTACAAGTTCATGAGTGTATGCCGTATGCTATACGTGATTTTGATGACTTCTGAATGGTTTTGTTTTCTTCGTTAATAGAGTTTTTTCGGAGACTCTGCGAGTGCTTGTAGGAGAAGGGAAGTTACCTGGTGCGTGCTTTTCAGTGTGCGTTTTCTACGGATTAAGGACATGGCGGCTGCTAGGGAAATTGGGGTGGCCGAATTCCTTCAGGTTTTGCTTTTGCTTCTTTCTTTTTTTAAATTCCCACAATCACAATAAGCTAATAGCATCATATGATAGATATACTAATTTCGACCTTTTGTTTTGTTGGGAGCTTCTGAAACATCATGCTACGGTTGTAAAATATTTGTCAATTGTTTGTATGACTTAAAAAAAATGTTTCTTTACTGTTTCTCATGGATCAATTGATCAGAGTTTTCTGGGTTTTTTTCTGGTGTATATATTTAATCTTCATAAATTTTTAATGCTGTTGTGTTTATATGTTTTATGTATTGTATGCTGGTTTCAGGGTACCTGCAGACAAAGTCTGTTTTTAGTGAAAAAATCTCAAAGGCAGAGGAGTCATTTGCTTTGGGGTACGGTTTCACCGAGAAGTCAGGTTCTGGGATCAACTAGAAAAGCCTTATCTTTGAGGTGCCGTGCTCGAACAAATTCTGGAGCTGTGGTTTCCGGGGGTGTAAGTAGTTCAGTAGATGAGCAGTCCAGTTTGGTTGAGAAGCCTGCCTTGGAAGTTTTGCATTTTTATCGGGTTCCATTTATTCAAAGAAGTGCGGCTGCTGAACTTCTCAAGGATGTTCAAATGAAAATCTCAGATCAGATTGTGGATTTGCAAACAGAGCAATGTTTCAATATTGGGCTCGATTCACAATTTTCGAATGAAAAGATTTCTGTCCTGAAATGGCTTCTTCAAGAAACATATGAACCTGATAATTTGGGAACTGAGAGCTTTCTTGAGAAAAAGGGTAAAGAAGGTTTGAGCACTGTTATAATAGAGGTTGGCCCTAGGTTGTCATTTACCACAGCATGGTCTACTAATGCTGTTGCAATTTGCCGAGCATGTGGATTAACAGAGGTGACACGTTTGGAACGTTCAAGGAGGTACTTGTTGTACACCAAGGGTGAATTGCAAGATTATCAGATTAATGAGTTTGCAGCAATGGTACATGATAGAATGACTGAATGTATTTATACTCAGAAGCTAACATCCTTTCAGACCACTGTAGTTCCAGAGGAAGTCCGTTATATACCTGTCATGGAAAAGGGGCGAAAAGCATTAGAAGAAATTAATCAGGAAATGGGATTATCCTTTGATGACCAGGATCTACAATACTATACTAAACTTTTCAGAGAGGATATTAAGCGTGATCCAACAAATGTTGAATTATTTGATATTGCACAGTCAAACAGTGAGCATAGCAGGCACTGGTTTTTTACCGGGAAAATTTTCATTGATGGACAA
Organism: Senna tora; assembly: GCA_014851425.1. Taxonomy (NCBI): domain Eukaryota; kingdom Viridiplantae; phylum Streptophyta; class Magnoliopsida; order Fabales; family Fabaceae; genus Senna; species Senna tora. The sequence goes on from CM026264.1 coordinate 11,296,462, forward strand.
CTCATGAATAGGACTCTAATGCAGATTGTGAAAAGCACTTTACAAGCTAATCCAAATAATTCAGTTATTGGATTTAAGGATAACTCTAGTGCAATAAGGGGTTTCCAAGTGAAGCAGTTGCGGCCTGTGCAGCCTGGTTCAACTTGTCCATTGGACACTATAGCACGTGAGCTAGATATATTATTTACTGCTGAAACACATAATTTTCCATGTGCAGTGGCACCTTATCCTGGCGCAGAGACGGGTGCAGGAGGTCGAATTAGGGATACACATGCAACAGGAAGGGGTTCTTTTGTCCAAGCAGCTACTGCTGGTTATTGTGTTGGAAATCTCCACATCCCAGGGTCTTATGCTCCATGGGAAGATTCATCCTTTAATTATCCATCTAATTTAGCATCCCCTTTGCAGATCCTCCTAGATTCTAGTAATGGTGCATCTGACTATGGCAACAAATTTGGAGAGCCATTGATTCAGGGCTTTTGTAGAACTTTTGGAATGAGACTTCCTAGTGGGGAAAGGCGAGAATGGTTGAAGCCAATTATGTTTAGTGGAGGCATTGGCCAAATTGACCACATCCATATATCAAAGGGAGAGCCTGACATAGGAATGTTAGTTGTGAAGATTGGAGGCCCTGCCTATCGTATTGGGATGGGAGGTGGGGCTGCCTCAAGCATGGTTAGTGGTCAGAATGATGCAGAGCTTGATTTCAATGCTGTGCAACGTGGAGATGCTGAGATGGCTCAAAAATTGTATCGTCTTGTTCGTGCCTGTATTGAGATGGGGGATAAAAATCCAATTATCAGCATTCATGATCAGGGGGCTGGTGGGAATTGCAATGTTGTGAAGGAAATTATATACCCAAAGGGTGCTGAAATAGATATCCGAGCAATAGTGGTTGGTGATCACACAATGTCTGTTTTAGAAATTTGGGGTGCAGAATATCAAGAGCAGGATGCAATCTTGGTTAAGCCTGAAAGTCGCAACCTTTTACAATCAATCTGTAACAGGGAAAAGGTTTCAATGGCTGTGATTGGAACTATTAGTGGTGATGGACGGGTTACTTTAGTTGACAACTTAGCAACTCAGAAGTGTATTTCGAATGGACTTCCTCCACCTCCCCCTGCTGTGGATCTTGAACTAGAGAAAGTACTTGGTGACATGCCTCAGAAATCTTTTAAATTTAACCGGGTTGTTTATGAGAGAGATCCATTTGATCTAGCCCCACAGGTCACAGTAATAGATTCTTTGAAAAGGGTATTGAGTTTACCATCTGTCTGCTCAAAACGGTTCTTGACAACAAAAGTTGATAGGTGTGTTACTGGTCTTGTGGCACAACAGCAAACGGTTGGCCCTCTACAGATTCCCCTTGCTGATGTTGCAGTTATTGCTCAGACTTTTACTGATGTGACTGGAGGTGCATGTGCCATTGGAGAGCAACCAATCAAAGGTTTGATAGACCCCAAAGCAATGGCAAGATTGGCTGTTGGTGAAGCACTCACTAATCTTGTATGGGCAAAAGTCACTTCCCTATCTGATGTTAAAGCAAGCGGTAATTGGATGTATGCTGCCAAGCTTGATGGTGAAGGAGCTTCCATGTACGATGCTGCTATATCTTTATCAGAAGCAATGATTGAACTCGGTATTGCAATTGATGGAGGGAAGGATAGCCTTTCTATGGCTGCCCATGCTGGAGGTGAAGTTGTCAAGGCTCCAGGAAACCTTGTAATCAGTGTTTATGTCACTTGTCCTGATATTACAAAAACAGTGACACCAGACTTGAAACTTGAAGATGATGGTATTTTGCTTCATATTGATCTGGCAAAGGGAAAGAAGCGATTAGGTGGATCTGCTCTTGCCCAGGCTTTTGACCAAATTGGGGATCAGTGCCCTGATCTTGATGATGTTCCTTATTTTAAAAAGGCTTTTGAGGCTGTCCAAGACCTTCTTACAGATGAATTGATATCTTCTGGTCATGACATAAGTGATGGTGGGTTGTTGGTTAGTGCCTTGGAGATGGCATTTGCTGGGAATTGTGGGTTTATCTTGAACTTAAATTCCAAAGGGAATGGCCTTTTCCAAACACTATATGCAGAAGAGCTTGGTTTGATTGTTGAGGTAAGCAAGAAAAATTTGGATACTGTGATGGATAAGTTGAACCATGCAGGTGTTATTGGTGAGATCATAGGACAAGTCACTTCTGCTCCATTGATAGCAGTTAAGGTTGATGGGGTGACTCATCTAGAAGAGAAAACTTCTATCCTCAGGGATATGTGGGAAGAACCCAGTTTTCAGCTGGAAAAGTATCAAAGATTGGCATCTTGTGTTGATATGGAGAGAGAAGGATTAAAACATCGATATGCCCCTTCGTGGAAACTGTCCTTTTCTCCTTCCTTCACTGATAGAAAGTACATGTCTGCAACTGCAAAACCAAAAGTTGCTGTGATTAGAGAAGAAGGCAGCAACGGAGATAGAGAAATGGCTGCAGCATTTTATGCTGCTTGTTTTGAACCATGGGATGTTACCATGTCAGACCTTCTTAATGGGGTAATCTCATTGCAGGAGTTCCGTGGAATTGTGTTTGTTGGTGGATTTAGCTATGCTGACGTGCTTGATTCTGCCAAAGGATGGTCTGCTTCTATAAGATTCAATGAGCCCATTATAAAGCAATTTCAAGAGTTTTACAACCGTCCGGACACTTTCAGTCTTGGGGTTTGCAATGGTTGTCAACTAATGGCTTTACTGGGATGGGTACCTGGGCCACAAGTTGGAGGTGTTCTTGGTGCTGGTGGGGACCTATCACAACCAAGGTTCATTCACAATGAGTCTGGGCGGTTTGAGTGCCGCTTTACAAGTGTGACTATAAAAGACTCACCAGCTATAATGTTTAAAGGTATGGAGGGAAGTACACTTGGGGTATGGGCTGCTCATGGCGAGGGAAAAGCATATTTCCCAGATGAAGGTGTGCTGGATCGTATTGTTCATTCAGAGTTAGCTCCTGTTAGATACTGTGATGATGGTGGCAATCCAACAGAGATATATCCTTTCAATGTGAATGGTTCTCCTCTAGGGGTTGCAGCTATTTGTTCTCCTGATGGGCGTCATCTTGCCATGATGCCTCATCCAGAGCGTTGCTTCTTAATGTGGCAATTCCCATGGTATCCGAAGCAATGGGATGTGGACAGGAAGGGGCCTAGTCCATGGTTGCGCATGTTCCAGAATGCTAGAGAGTGGTGTTCTTGACGCGGTGAGTTCATTTTTTAGAGTTCTTTTCCTTGCTTTTAGTTGATGATTAATCCCTCTCACCCTTCAATAATTATTGGACAGGTTGCTCAACATGGAAAAGTGAGAGTGACGTTGCTCAAGTTTTGAATATGTGTTATTGTCTACAATACGCCAGTTTTGTTCTTGCCTTTTGTTATTTATGGAACTGATTTGTATGATTTTTCAGTTCCTTCAAGTGGAAAGTTAAAAATAATATCAATATAATGTTACAATTTTGTTTCAAATAAGTGATTTCTATTATCAAATACCTTATGGGCATCTTTGAGAGAGAAGCATTTTACCTTGTTTCTTTTTGTTTATCAAATGATAGGTGAGCCAATACAAAAAAGTTGGCTTTCAGCATCAATTTTCTAGACATAATTTTTTTATGTCACTAAATGTTAGTCACATGAAAAAAAAAATGTCATATTTCATGAAGTAGCAATATAGCATCAGATTAGTCTGGATTAAAAAAGAGAACAGAAAATGATGAGTACACAATATTTCCTGGCCTAGTTAACTTTTGCATCACATCGTGGCTGTCCTATGCCATTTCTGAGTGGCTTTTTTATTTTCTCAGAAAATTCTTACGGTTGTTCAGTTATTGTAGGTAATATCAATTAAGCCTGAATCTATTGTTATTTGTTATTACTTTCTTTATAAATAATTTATATCAGAAAATTTTGTAACAATTGAGAACCTCTGAGGGTGGCTGTTGAAGATTGTAAAGAATTTGAATGGGTGAAGGAGGGTCTGGGAAAAAGAGGTATAGTTTTTCATCAACACTTGGTCAGACTTACCATATTGGCATATTTGCTTTCTATATGTTAACGTTAACTCTTTCTACCTTATCCACCATTTTCCAGCTGCATCAGTTCTAAATTTCTTTCTGAATCTTATGACTTTTGGTTTTCATCCAGCTTCGGTCCAGTCGAAACTTCTGTATTGATATTAGTTTGTTGATTATAATTCTTGGAATCTTATGTACCTGAATTGTGTGTGCAGAACCTTTTTTTTTCCTCATAGATTTCAAGCCCAAGTTATATTATTGTCCAGCTTAATGTGCCCTTGGATATTAAGCCATCTGATTGAGGACATGGGTGATGAAAGTTTGAAGTTTCATTTGGGAACTTTAAGCTGCATATTATGAGTGAAATTAGGCTTAAGGTTTCTTTATAAAAGCATTCCTGATATTGCAATGCAGCCTTTGCTGCAGAACTTAATTTTGATTTGTTCCCTCTCAAGTCATAGCTCATAAACCTTTGTTTAGTTTCTATCATGTAATTCCTACCATATCTTATGTTCATTATCCATATTGGCTTACCCTGTACACCGTCTCTTTGCAATTATCATGATGTTCTTCCCTGGCAGGATAATACTGTTCTGTTTCTGCCATGATTAGAGAAAGTTTAGGTTACAATTAAGTTGCTTGAGGCAGTACTTTGAAATTAGAGCATGTTAAGAACAGTTATAATGTTATATTAAAACTAATTTTTCGTGAGATCGTAGCTTACCCACTTTGCTTACCAAATGAGTTTATGGAAATATTGTAATGATGCCATCTAATAAAAACAAGTTTGAGTTAACTATCTGGTTGAGGCTTGAGACCATAATCAAGTTTAATCTGAACTAGAGATTGTAATTTTTGTTTGAATTTTTTTTTTTTAAAATTTGATTATGTGTTGCTTTTCTTTTCTTTTTTAGTTTTTTCTATTTTACTAAAAGGAATGCTGAGCCTCTTGTGTGTAATTTCTACATTTGTTCCTTATTAAATAGTTTCTTTATAAAAAAATAATTATTGCCACTGTCATGATTTGATGATTTATCTACTGCTTTGCCATGGTGTAGATGGACCCTATCTTCAACACAGCTGATATTGCCAAACGAATCATCCCTGTGGCCTCTACAAAGTTCTGGTGTTGCTGGAAGAAACTCCATTCTGTTAGGAAGAAGATTGTCATCATCTCAATCCAAGACCATCACCTGTTCAGACCTGTCATTGTTCTGGTTGACCATTGGACCCAAAACATCCCCACCTTCACGTCCAAATGCATCCATAGAACCCTTGAACTCCTTTGCCCCCACCATTGGACTCCTCCTTCATATTCCCCAACCTTCATCTCACCAGTCAACTCAGAGGTGATACCAGCCCCAACACTGAATATGGTGCCATTATAGAGGACATTGTTTCCATGAGCGATGGAGCAGTTGCTGCTGCTTAAAACTTGTATTCTTCCCCCTTGTTAAGATATGGTACTAATTCTGTTTTGTTATTCTGTTAGGATGTTTTCTGTTAAACCTACTGTTATTAAAAAGGCTTACAATAGGTTTTTGTTGTAATTAGTTATGCAGTTTCTGTTTTTCAGTTGTGACTGTTTTTGGGAGTAGTTGTTATCTCAGGTATCTCTCTGTAAATACTCTCAGCACTACTCTAATTTTTGGTGGAATGAAAAGTCAGAATTCATTCTCCTCATTCCCTCTGTGTTCTCTCTTTCTCCCTTCTCTCTCTGATTTATCTATCTTGCTGTTAAGGACCAAGAACTAGTCTTTTCCGCTTTACTCTAGTTTGAATATAGGTTGGTATGTTCTTGAACCTTTGTAATAACTGTTTTTTCTGCTATGCAAAAGAAAAGGTATTGAAAAAGAAATATTCTTTAAGTAACATTGTAGAAAGAAGCTCATCTGTATCAGGCATATGCATGTATAAAGAAAGACTTGCATTGGTATTTGTTTAATCAATGGAGTAGTTATTATTAAATAGTCTCCCTTTTTCGCTGATGTAGAATGTTCTTAATATTTTATGTGGAATAATTTTTCATAAGCCAATATAGACGAGGTACTAATTTACTTGCATCACAGAAGCTGCTGAATGATTCTTTGTTTAATTAGTAATATGACATGACATCCCTCTAGATTCATCAAAATAGTTTCTTATATCCTAAAGTGTTTCAAATACAGGGAGTTTGTACTTTGTAGCCTTTGCTGTGTGAATTTTGGAGTTTGTCCTAGAGTAAGTGGAAGCTTCACATTGGTTTATCAGTTATTTTTTTAGCTTAAAGACATTGAAAAGTGAATATGAAAGTTAAATTAGGCAAAAATAAGTTTCTAATACCTGCTAGCATTGAAAAAACTATCACTTCCTCTAATATTAATATTATCAAGCTAGCTTAAAGACATTGTGGTTAATGGTTATTAGTTCTAACAAAATTAGCATTTCCTCTAATATATCATATGGTTGGCAAATTGCAGAATCTGGATACTGATACATTTGTTGTGTAATGATAATAATTATGTGCTGTAGATGATTAACAAAATTTACATGTAACAATTATGATAAAAGTAATGAAAATTTTCTAACATTCTAAATTTCTAATGTTCAGAGGTGTTTTGGCTACTGCAATTAAATTTGACTTAAATAAAACTTGTAAACTGTATCTTCAAAGCAAACACTAAATGCAAACTCATATATTCGAAGTTTTGCCAGCACGTTCTTTACGTAGAAAGGGAATAAGAATGTGTTTGTTGTGTTTGATAGTAAAAATTTGGGAATAGAAATGGAATGAGAATATATTAAAATTACCATTTTACCCCTTATATTAAAATATTAAAAAAAAGAATGTCATGATTGTGTCAAATCAAATGACAAAATAAATATTTTGTATTTTAATTTTTTTTTAAAAAAATTGTGCACAATTCCTATAAGAAAATTGTGAAAGTAGCTGGCGGTGGAGCCCACTTTTCAGACGTGGGCTCTATCTACTTTTTCATTTCCTTTTCGTCGCCGTATATTATTAACAAACGGACATCTCAATTCTTTCTAAATTACAAGTATAAAGTCACATTATAATTCAGGACGTACAAAGACACTACATCAAAAAGTCTCAGACGTCCCAATCACAACTAATACTTAACATTTTCAACTATGGTATTTTGCAACTAAACATACAGCTACATCTATTTATATATTTTTATATGAAAAAATTTATGTAAAGTTTCTTATATGTTTGCAATAATCTCCTCCTATCATAAATTTTATTTATACTCTTTTTCTTCTATGATTAGTCATGTAAAATGTAATCTTTTATATTCTCCCTCTATCATGATTGGTCATACAAAAATTTTGTTATGTGTTTTATTTGTATTAGAAAATCTTATAATAAGCATATCAAAAAATTTCCCTTAGTTTAATCCATTTTTATAATTGTTTAAGATTCTTATTGGCGGTTTAAGCAGCCAATTGATTTTCTTCAAATGTTTTTTCTATGACTTTCAGTGGTAGTTCCTAATGTGATTGTTGTTAATTTTTCATTCTCATGATTAAAAAAACCTTTCATGGGAGATTCAATACTTGTAGCCAAGGATGTGTATTTAACGGACCATAATGAAATGACCCTAGCACATTCCATGTAAATACACAATGCAATATAAATTTTTGGTATGAGTTCGATATTTCTAAAATAAGAGACTGCTTGCTTGTATGGTAAAATTGCTCAGAAAACAGAACTTGATTTTCATACAATTCAAGTCGTCGGATGAAAATCGAGATTAGTATCTGCACTGCAACAGTTACATCTGACGGTCCAGAATCCAGATCATGCACTTTAACCATACTTCACATTAACAGATTCAAGTCCATTGCACTTGCTAATCAGCTATTCTAGTTCCAGTTTTGACATTTTAACATTTTGAAGTCAGCATTATGGTTGAACATAGGGCCATGGATGATTCATGAAAACCTCTTGGTCAATTCCCAATAGGAGCTTCTCAAATGGATTAGGGTCAGAGTCTTCAAATAATTGGTCTTCCAATTGAAATGCATTGGGGAACTCCGTATTCACATGGCTTTCCATTCCTTGGTAGTCTGAAACACTTCCTTGTTGAGAAACCAGATTGGCCAATTGATTCTGATAAAACTCTATACTTTTTTGATCTTGCTCCCAAGAAAATTCTCTCCCGTTCGAGTTTCTGCTCGTTGGAGGTTGATAACTGCTACTGCAACTGGCAACACCAGCAGTAGAATTGGCCATAAGATTTCCCAGATTATCTATTTCCTCTTGCAAGCCTGCAACCTACACAAAGCAGAACCAAAATCATGCTTATACTTCAATTTTGGTATGATATAGCAAGTTCTAGGTACAAGGTGATATTACAGTACTGGAGATACAAAGTCTCACATCTGATAGTATAAGATGCTCAATAGAATACTTAAGTAGCTTAATTCTTCCCTCTTAATAGATAGCTTTTAAGAGAGAGTTCCCCAAGCCACTTGAGTTTCAACATGGTTTTAGAGTGCAATGGCCTCACGGCCCATGTGAAGAAAAAAACCATTGGAGAATGATGAAAAAAATCCCAATGGAGATACTAAAAAAAATTCTGTAGCCTCTGGTTCAAAAAGAGTACAAGCTTTGAAAAAAAGGAAGAAGCCTCTGAGACATAAAAAGAACACAAGCTCAAGATAGTGAAAAAAAAAAGAGTAGAAGACAAGTCACAACTACTGGCCAAGACCAATTGGACTTGATGGGAAATATTAGAGATACAAAAGTCCTACATCGGATAGCATGAGATGCTCGATGGAGTACTTAAGTAACTTTGGTTATTTCCCCTCAACAGCTAACTTTTATGAGAGACTTTTCAGAATCACTTGAGTTTTAACACACAGAAAAAGTGACCTGTTGCTGCAGTGCAAAGATGTGAGAAACACAACCATATACAGGATCCTGCATTCTAGCCAGAGCTTCATAAGAGACAGTGATGGCTGCATCACTTCTGTTCTGAACTGGTAAGTTTTGCAGTAACCTGGAGACATTACTAGCACCGAAAACCTTGTGCACTGCTGCAAAATGGGTTGAAGCATGATCATAGGAGAAGTAAGGAGAAAACACACAATCAACTGTACACTTTCTCCTAAGAAACTTGCATGCCCCACATGAAGAGCCAAATCCTGTCCTTGTCCTAAGCCTGTGCATATCTAAGGGTTTTTCACTAATATAACACTTGTACTGTTCTTTGTCCAAGAACTTGAGATTTCATACACTACTTTATAGGCATCACTTGGTAGGGTCAATTCAGGTCTTTATGTAGTCCCCAAGGGACATTCTCACTACTGTTTAAACTTTAAAAGTGTGTTCTTTTGGGTCTCTTTTGTGGCCTACATTGTCATTGTCATTAAGGGTGGCCTCTCTCTCTTTTTGATGCGTTGAAATGAATAGTATCCATAAGATTAAACTGTGCTTAGAAACTGTTTGGAAATTTCACTCTGGCTTGAGAAGAATATGAATCTTTACACTGAACGAGATTCACATGAATACAGGTTGAAGACAGAAAGGGGAAAGGAAACACTTGATGATGATGATGATGATGACAGAAAGCAGCTTCATTCAATGTAAGGCTTATCTCCTGTTTGGATTGCTGCTAAATGAATCCAAATGTTAGTGACTGTTTCAAAGAAAGTTAACTATCCATTCCAAATATATTAATCAGGGTAAAAATATCTTTTATGTCTCCAAACTTTATATTAATTTTTAATTTCGTCCTTAATTTTTTTTTACAGTCAATTTTGTCCTAAAAGTACGAATTGTAATAAATTTCTTTCAAACCCCTAACACGGTCCAAATTGCTATCATGACATCATACATATAATATTAATGATTCGTCATCATTTTAAAATCTACTGAGCACACCAAAACAACTTTGTTTCTTCTTTTTCTCCTCACATTAATATGAAGAAGCAACGTCGTTTTGAGTGATGAATCAGCATTAATTATTAACATCATCATCATCTGCCGTTAGTAATTTGAACAGTGTTAGTTGAGACGACGAAATATCGAAATCAATTGTAATTCGAAACTTTAGGACAAAATTTACCTTAAAAAATTCAAGAAGGCAATTGAAGATTGAGTTACAAATTCTTTTGAAGTGCATGGTCGGTCCCATGAGCTTGAGTTATAATGGTAATGCATACTTTACCTAATCTAATTTCTTGTCATAGATAGCATGACTCATTGCGGCCTTTTGTCTGTATATTGTTAATGTTCCATTAATTCATTCCTCTGACTTCATCTCTCATTTAATTTATGTGTTACTTCTAAATCTAAGTACTAAATATATATATATTTTCTATCCAACGTTAATTCAGGTTTGGCTGTTGGCCACTTAACTAGGGTTGGTGGTGGTGGTAAAATAACACATTCTTGTTTTTCTCGAAGTGTTCATTTTGGAAGAGGATCTAATGAAGTGCAAAATGTGTAAAGTGTATGAAGTGCATCATTCAGACCGTTAAATAAAAAATGAGATTCGTGTCCGTGTTACGTTTCATCCAACAGTTTATATTGTGTACTTTATGCACTTTACGGATCTGCACCTTAGCAGATCCGGATCCGTTCATTTTCTGACTGTTTCAGACCAATACAAACAAGCTCAGATATAGTAGTAGAATTTATTTTCTGGTTTCTGTCACTTCCTAAACTGTGAACTTTTTTTTTTTGGTTTTGTTTTGTTTTCTATTTTTGTGTTTGACCGAAGGAAGGACACGCATGTGAAGGGAGGCGTTATTAGATGGATGGTGGATCAACTTTCGGCTTTCGAGTTTAACGATGAAACTGTCTTCCTCAATCATGCAATGCCCAGCCATCATCTGTTGGAAATTTTACTTTCTTTTAGCCTTAAATCTTAATTGATTGAATCTTTTAAGCTATATAGACTACTGATTTAAAACTTTCGAAAAATAAATGATCATTATAAAATTAGTAAAATAGATAAGAACCAAAATTAATATTTATTAATACTTAATAAATAGGAGTGGATCCCCTCTTCAATCTACTTTGATATATAGGCCTTGTTCTTTAACAAGAAATGGTCATGAAAATAAGTAAAGAATGGGTGGGGTCCATTAGGTCCCATTTATTTTTTACTTTTTCATTTTCATCAACTAAAAAAAAACAGCAAAAAGGAAATACAAAATGTCTATTATACCATTTGATTTGACACAATCATAACTTTTTTTTTCTTTTTATTATTTTAATATAAGGAGTAAAGTGGTAATTTTAATACATTCTCATTCCATTTCCATTCCCAAACTTTTACTAACAAACACAATAAACGCATTCCATTTCTATTTTCATTTCTACATAAAGAACGTGCCCATAATCACATAGCTTTCCATCATAGCAGTCACTAATAAATAAGAAAAGAAAGACTAATCTTCACGTAAACATTTGATTATATCTAAATTATTTTAATTATAACTATAAGAGATGTATCGGTGCTTATAATATTATATATGATTGCATGTGTTATGAATTCAGTCTACGATCCTTAAGACAATAAACTTGTAAGTAGGGGTGTTTAGAATCGAACAAAACTGTCGCACTTGAACCAAATCAAACCGAACAAAACCGATCAATGTTTGGTTTGGTTCGGTTTGGTATGTCGAAAAACCGAACCAAACCGCATACACATACATGTATATATATGTACATATTATGTTAAAATTTCTAAATAATAAAGTTTAAAATTTGTTTTTAGAATGTTAGATTAAACTTAGTCAATCTAAAAATTTAATTTTAGAACTAAGTTGATTGTATATTGTAAGTAAATGAAATATTACTATACTTTTTATTATTTATATTGAATAAAATTATATTTTTTATTAATAAACTTAAAAATGTAAGTTTGATGATATAAAAGTCCTAAACCGCCAAACCAAACCGTTCAAAACAGCTTGTTTATGGTTTGTTTGGTTTGGTTTGACGCTATCAATTTAAACCGATAGGTGCACTAAATTTTCACCAAAAACGCCCAAACCGCCCGCCGAACACCCTTACTTGTAAGTAAGAATGATCATAGGTAGAATTTGGATAGGATATTATATTTTTTGTTTTTGGACTTAGATTTAAGCGGATATCAAAATTAATTTCCATACTCATACCCTATGAATAGTCGAATTCTCATACTCGGCCCAGACAAATAAAAATATTAAAATAAATTATCGTTTATTAATAATATAAAACTTATTTTTATCAATTTTTCATCTACAACCACAAAAAATAAAATAACTAAATCTTAAATATAAAGGTGCTATTAAATTACATTAATATATATAAAATAATTTAGCTTTTTCCTTACTAATATATTTTTTTCAACACAACAAATTAAAAAATATTACTTTTTAATATATAAAAATGAGCATACTATTGCATATTTGCAGATAAGGTATATATGGGTATGATACTTTTTTACTCGGACCTGAACCCTTGACTTTATACCCGGACCCATACTTAAATTTATAGAGTAAAATTTTAGAGTGCCCACTAGGTATATATTTTAATCATCCCTATTTGTAAGTCGTAATTTTCGTACATCATCATCATCATCATCATCATTGTTATCTTTAGAAACGGTGCCGAGTGCTCCATACCTTTGCTAACTTCTACCAATTCTACTCATGAGCGATTCATACAAGTAATAAGCAGTTTGATATCGTTTAAATAAGATTTTAAATTTGAGATATTGTAAATGTAATTATCTCTATTAAGAGACTCTTCCATCATTATCAAGTGTGTGATACAAATTGAGTCTGAATTAATTAAGAGAATGTTTTAGAAATCAAATCGATAACAAAAAAAATTCTATCAATTCCCATTCATTTCTTTCTTCCTTTGATGAATGAACTTTTACCTAAATCTAATGTTTTAGTTGCTCAATGTCTCAGCTGTTTGCGTGTAAAGATGTGAATTAAAACTTAAAAGCGTATACAAAAAAGAATAATCTATTTTGGTTTTAGTTTCGTGACTATTACATTTTTTTGTTGGTTTCTCATCTTTAGTCATTGGTACAACTTCTTTCTCTTTTCAAATGCCTCCGCTCATATTATATGAGTGAGTCTATGATACAATTTTAGTTAATAAAGTTGTAATACTTATTATTTTATTGCATTATGCAATACAATTAAATTACAACAATGATTATAATTATGCCACATAACACTTTGCATGATGCAACTTTTGCATCATAGACTCACCCTATATCTTTATTAGTGTGAGTCTTATTAAAAAAATATTATTACATCACAAATGAAACATTTTAAAAAAATTATAAGAAAATTGTAGAAAAACAAATTGCACTGGATGCAACTTCAAATATTACCAAAGAGTTTTGAACTTTTAATACTTTCCTCCATTCATTCAATGTTATATATTAATAGTAATAGAAATTCATATCGATAAATACACACTCTAATAGATTAAAAATTAAATTAAAAAATTAAATTTTTATTAATATTAACAACGAGAATGTATCCGACACTTTTACAGCACTGCATCTTTTCATTCATAACGTAAGATCACTTGAAAGTCGGAGTAATAAATCTAAAACAAAATTATAAATCTACTATAAAATAAAATTATAAATCTAACATAAGATCCCTTGAAAGTCAGAGTAATAAATCTAACGCGTGTGATTGCTGTAATGAATCTAATATAAAACAAATTTTTTTGTCATAATTAAAATTTATAGCGAATTCTAATCTATAAAATTATACCATCAATTTTGTTAAAGTATTTATAATGAAAATGTTTTTTTAAAAAAAAATCATCTCTCTTCTCTCTCTCTCTCTCTCTCTCTATTATATATATATATATATATATATATGGAACAAGAACTAAATGAAAGGAATATTCCAAAAGCCTCAGCATGGGATCCAATACAAACTCAAAAAGGTGTGATTATCCTCTGTTTTCCATAATTGTACCAGAAATTTGCATGAGGCTAGTGTTTATTAATTTCTCATCCTCTGTTTAACGTCGAATACAAGTAATTCAAATAAAGACAGAGAGTACAACACAAAAAATCTTGTGCTGTCTACATCGTTGTGGTTGAAGTTTTGTCACATAAGTAACTATGTGATTGATATAGATGATTAGGATAAGAAAGTTGTGTTCTCTTAATCATTTGTCTCTTGAATTCGATACATGAAGAGTCACTTTGACAATTAGTCTGACACCACTCGGTCAGATCCACTCTAATAAATACCCTGCAATTACATTGCACCACAAGTCTTTGCTTAAATGTTACATTGAGATAACATTAGAATGTTTTTTTTTTTGGGTAATATTAGTATGTTTAATGAGCTATCAGGAATTTAATTTTCTTAGGAAACCAACAATAACCAATTGTTGAATGTGAATAACACCATAAGACTAAGAGTCCTGTAATGTAATCCTTTATGATTGTGTGGATCAGGATAAAGCTTCAACTACAACCTCAAGGTCAATCTCAAAAGGGTGAATGATGAGAATTCGCAGGCTGTCCTCTTGCCACGTGGCATTCAAGCAATCTTCAATGTGTGGATGTTAAGGATCCTACAACGTGATCCTCAGATCATGCTTTTCTGTACACTCATCTTACTGCAACCTATTATAACTCCATCTCTGCTCCCTAGCTCTCCATTTGCCTGCAGTATCCCACTCCTCTCTGCAACTATCTGCTACAAACACTACAGCCATGGCTGCCTCCCTTTCCTCTGTAGGAGCAGTCAACAGAACTCCAGTATGTGTTCCTTTCCCACTCTGTTACTTTACACTTGTTCTTGATGTTAAAGAATCTGTTTCATATGCACGCATGTAGTCTTAGATGGAAATGTCAAATTTAGTATATGAGAGATGAAGTTTGTCTTAATTTTGGAGTCACTGGTTCAAATCATGAGAATAGCCTCTCTGCTTGTAGGGTAAAGTTGCATTCATCTAACCCTCCCTAGACATCACCTGGTGGAGGCTCTTGTTTCATATGAATGCATGTTTGTGTAGTCTTGGATGATTTCTGTCCTTCAAGAAGGTTTCTTCACATGTTGAAAGCTTGTTCGATTGAGTTGTAAGTTGTAACAAAATATCTATGATTGCAGCTGAGCATCAATGGGTCTGGAGCTGGAGCTTCAGTTCCCAGCACAGCCTTCATGGGGACAAGCTTGAAGAAGGTGGTTGCCTCAAGGTTTCCCAACGCCAAGGTTTCCTCAGGAAGCAGCTTTAAGGTTGTTGCCCAAGAGAAGGAGATTGATGAGAAAAAGCAGACGGACGGAGACAAATGGAGGGGTTTAGCCTATGATGTTTCAGATGACCAACAAGACATCACAAGAGGGAAGGGTATGGTGGATTCCCTCTTCCAAGCTCCCCAGCAAGCTGGAACTCACTACGCTGTCATGAGCTCCTATGAGTACCTCAGTCAGGGTCTTCGCACGTGAGTCATACAATGTTATATATAGCAAAAAATTTAGGTGCAGTTTTTATATCTGTCGTAAGGTTCTCCAATAAAAATTAGACAAACATTTGATTGGAGAAACTGATAACAAACATATAGGGTATGTTTGGAAATTAAGAGGGGAAGGGAAAGTTAAATGATAGGTTATCATTTCCTTGTTTGGATTCTCCAAAATCTCTTAATTTGTAGTAATTCAAATTAACAAAAGGGGATGGTTAACATAAAATCTTCCTATATATTTTCCTCCAAAATTTTTAAAAATCAAACAAGAGGAGGGTTATTAAGTACTCTTCCTTTCTCATTCCCTCTTAATACCCAATCCAAACATACCTATATAGAATTTCATATAAGTCTAGTCCGTTATATATATACTTGGAAATTTGGTCCTTACCGGTTACATAAATTGAATTTCCTTTCAATTTGTGTGCTTGTAGGTACAACCTTGACAACAACATGGATGGCTTTTACATTGCTCCTGCTTTCATGGACAAGCTTGTTGTTCACATCACCAAGAACTTCATGACCCTGCCCAACATCAAGGTATATATATATATATATGTAATTAAATATCAGTATACGAGCTGCCCTTGGAATTGTATTAGAATGGAAGACAGAATTCAGTTTTTCTTTTTTCCCTTTCTTTTGAATGATATTAACAGGTTCCTCTTATCCTTGGTATCTGGGGAGGCAAAGGTCAAGGGAAATCTTTCCAATGTGAGCTTGTCTTTGCCAAGATGGGAATCAAGTGAGTTTCTTGCTCTACCACCCCATACTAAACCATACAACTTCAAAACTCATCAATAATAAAGTCATGTTCATTATCATTAGTTGAACCTAATAATATGAGAACTTGTCTATTGAGAGTTTAACTTCTTACAAATACAAAGTTGATCTCTCCACCATTAATTTTCTTTTTCAAGATTTGTGTAAATTACTTCTTTATAACTAAACATAAACATCTTTAGGTGATCTCAAAATGTCAAAACTTTCAATAATCTCATCCAACTTCAAATTAGGAAAAGATATAACATTTCAGAGAGTTCCGACTTCTTGAAAAGTTGAATATGAAGAGTGAATTAACATCTTGTCTCAATTTTAATTTCTCATAATCTCCATTAATATATCTCACGAAAAATTTATAGAAACCAAATTGAAACACATTTCATCTCTTAGGACTAAATTTACTTTTTCCATACAAACTACATTTTCAAAACTAAGTTACATCTTTCAAACCCTAATCCCTTCTAATCTCATCCAATTTCAAATTAAAAGGAAGACATACCAGAAATTTGAGCTTCTTTCCTGATACACCACCACTACTTGATCATCCAATTTCTTCTCCTCATTATACTCTGCTCCCACACTAACCCATGTCTCCTATTTTCACCCCCAATTTCTTACAGCCCCATCATGATGAGCGCCGGAGAACTAGAAAGCGGAAACGCCGGAGAACCAGCGAAGCTAATCAGACAGAGGTACCGTGAAGCCGCCGACATAATCAGGAAGGGAAAGATGTGCTGCCTCTTCATCAACGATCTCGACGCCGGAGCTGGTCGCATGGGCGGAACCACACAGTACACCGTCAACAACCAGATGGTGAACGCCACACTCATGAACATCGCCGACAACCCTACCAACGTTCAGCTCCCCGGAATGTACAACAAGGAGGAGAACGCTCGCGTGCCCATCATCGTCACCGGTAACGACTTCTCGACTCTTTACGCCCCTCTCATCCGTGACGGGCGTATGGAGAAATTCTACTGGGCGCCCACCAGGGATGACCGGATCGGTGTGTGTAAGGGGATCTTCCGTACCGATGGCGTTCCCGATGAGGACGTCGTGAAGATCGTCGATACCTTCCCCGGCCAATCCATCGGTATGTATGTTGGTTAGAAGTAAATAAAAGTTTGAGGATACAGATAATTTGATCTTTATATAATTTGGTACCCACAAGATTGTATTGTTACACAAATTGGTCTTTCCGTCATCGTTATCTTCAGTTAAATTCTCTTAACGAACTTAGGTTAATTGCACACGGGCCCTTCCTTATATGGCACAAGCTAAAATACACTTCCAACTCAGCACAAAATGCAGCATTTTGAAGCTTCAATTTGCACACTTATACTAAGTTGGAGGTGTATTTTAGCTTGTGCCGACAAAACGCAGCACAAGCTAAAATCCTCCAATTTAGTGTAAGTGTGCAAACTGAAGCTTCAAAATGCTGCGTTTTGTGCTGAGTTGGAGGTGGATATTAGCTTGTGCCATGTAAGCATGTCCTACTAAGCAATCAACGGCTCTCGTCTACAATTAACGTGCCACGTCAGCAAGTCTGTTAAGAGAATCTAACTGAAGATGACAGAAGGACCAATTTGTGCAACGGTGCAATCTTTCAGGGACCAAATTATACGTTTATGATCTTTTAGGGACTAAATTATCAACTTCTGAATCTTTCATGAACCAAATTGTCTATATACTCTAAAAAGTTTTGAGGAAGAAAATTGAGAGATGTTGTTTGGATTTGCAGATTTCTTTGGAGCACTGAGGGCGAGAGTGTACGACGATGAAGTGAGGAAGTGGATTGCGGGAGTTGGAGTAGAAGGAGTGGGGAAGAAGCTTGTGAACTCAAAAGAAGGGCCTCCGAGCTTCGAGCAGCCAAAGATGACAGTGGATAAGCTGCTGGAGTATGGATTCATGCTGGTGAACGAGCAAGAGAATGTGAAGAGAGTCCAATTGGCTGACAAGTATTTGAATGAAGCTGCTCTTGGTGATGCCAATCAAGATGCTATCAAGAGAGGATCTTTCTATGGTTAGCTCCCTTTCTATCCTATACACAATTTCTTCTTCTTCTTCTTCTTTTTTTCTTCTAGTGTTCCCACAAGGCTTCATTTGTTTCATTTTGGTCTCTCAATCGTGAAAATACCACTTTCTTACAAGGAAATGATAAGGATGAAATTGTGATACAATGTATGTTTGAGGGACTAAATTGTATACTTTTTATTATTTAAGGATTAAATTGTGAGGGTCAAAACTCTAAATTGGTTCCTTATGTTTGCACGAAGTTTTATATTGGTCCTTTATATTTGCAACAAGTTCCAAATTGGTCCTTCTGTTCAAGTCCGTTTATTTCTTTCGTTAAGTGCTGACGTGGACATATCATTTGTCCTACGTGTCCATTTAAGCTGACGTGTCATGCCACGTCATCGCCACGCCATCATCCACTATCATATGTGATGATGTGGCGATAAAGTGGCATGACACGTCAGCTTAGATGGACACGTCGGCACGCCACATCAGCATTTAACTTAAGAAATTGACGAAAGTGGACGGAAGGACCAATTTGGAACTTCTTGAAAACATAAAGGACCAATATAAAACTTCGTGCAAACATTACGAACCAATTTGAGATTTTGACCAATTGTGACAAATAAAATCTTTCGGGCAATAAAAAAACAAAATATCTATCTACGATTAAAATCATATTATTCTCAATTTTATTTATTCAACTATTAAATTTGGATTGGAGTTTTTATATATTTACTTGTGAATTAGTTTATGAAAATAACAAATTTCATCTCACTTTAGTATTCTCAAGTTTCAACAATATCTTTACAATAAGCATTCGACAACAATTGACACATCAATCAAATTCTTGATTTATTCAAGTTAAAAACGTGAACTAAAACGTTCACTCTCTTTTGGATTTCTTATGATTGTTGAAGTCCAAAATGTAATTTAAATGAAAAAAAGAAGAAGAAGTGGTATAATATAAATTGTAAAATGTGTGTGGTGGACTGAATTATATATTTGTGTGCAGGAAAAGCTGCCCAACAAGTAAATATACCAGTTCCTGAAGGTTGTACTGATCCTAATGCCAAAAACTTTGACCCAACTGCTAGAAGTGATGATGGAAGCTGCTTATACACATTTTAAGATTTCTCAATTATATTCCATCTCTATGCATTTCATTTGGTGCAAATTAAGAGAAGAGGATGCTATTAAGATTTGAGATAGACTGAGTCTTTTTTATTATTTTATTCATATTGGATATTTTAGTTATCCTTTATGGTTTTTGGTGTTATATATTGTGGACCTGTATGTTAATCTCAAAGTTATGCTTTTCTTATGCTGCACTACTATCTTGTACTTAGCTCCAAGTTTTAAAAAACAAAAAAAAAAGACAGAGGAAAAAACTTTTTTTCAAGAATAGTTTTGAAAAAAATTAGATGTTTGGCCAAGGTTTTTTCGTTTTAAAAAATGAACTATATTTAAGTGGTGATGATGAAAGTAGCTTCTTGATGTGAAAAGAGATGGTATGGGTTTTGGTTCTTCTCTATTTATTTTAAATATTTATTGAGTATGATATCCATTATATTTAATATTTTTTAAAATATATATATATATATATATATATTTAATCGACTTGCTAAACTTTTTTTTAAAACCAAGTATTACGATCATGTATATGGTGGTGATGGTGGAGGTTACCACGAAGATGATTTATGGAAGGACAATTTTGTTAAAAAAAATTCCGTAGAATGCACCCAATTCCATAAGATTTAAGAAGAAATCCAAAACCTTATTATTTGAAGTAATATAAAATTTCAATAAAATAAAAAAATACAATCTATTGACATATCAAACACACTGTTCAATCAAATCTTGGCCAATTTCAATTTCATCAGCATGATTATTTTGTATCAAACACAATCTAAAGGCGCATTTAGTACGAGGAATTGACTTGCTGGAATTTGAATGCCTGGTTAATTAACTAATGGAATCTTACTTTTAAATTTCATTGAAATTGTATTTTGCTCCGAATGATGAAATAAATTGTCATTCCATCTTTTAAATTATGGAATCGCGATTGTTTTCATGAAATTAATTTTTATGAACAAAATTGTCCTTCCTAAACTACTATTCGTAGCACTTAAGAACAATGTTGTAAGAACCGGACCGGACGGTCCGACCGGTTCAACCGCCAACCGAATACAAAGGCGAGTCGGTTGGACCGGATTTAACCAGAGTTGGACCGGTCAACCGGTGGTCCAACCGGTCCAATTTTATTTTTTAAAAAAATTAAAAAATAAAAAAATAAAAAGGAAAAATAACATAAAAAAAAGAAATTAGAGAAATCTTAAAAATTAAAATTAGAAAAGTCTTAAAAATTAAAATTTAAAAGTTATGATTATCAATAATTTAATATTTGGTTTGATTAAGTTCTTTCAAAGCTTGACAAGTCTTAAAAATTAAAACTTTGAGAAGTTATGTAATTTAAAACTTCAAAATTATGTATATTGAAACCTAAAATTTGAGTGATGTCATTTTATATTTTAAGAATATTTATTATTTATTATTTATTGCGTCATCCAGTTCGACCGACGGTTCGACCGGTTAAACCGATCAAACCATGAACCGAACACTTGTTCGAGTCTTTGTCCGGTTCGGTTCTTACAACATTGCTTAAGACATTGAAAGTATTTCAAACATTAAATATACATTCTAATTTTTTGTGTACTATTACACTGCCCTCCCTTGTGAGATCAAAAGTCATTACACTTTGATCCAAAATATCTCTCCCATTAAAAAAAGGTCTAAAAAGTCAATATAATAAATATTAATGACTAATAAATATCATGACTAAATTGACCCTCACACAAGATAAAAAATATTTAACGTTATGCTTTATTGAAATTTATAAAACTAAATCTTTACCAAAAAAAATTATAAAACTGAATTCAAGTACACCTAACAATTTTTTTTAATATATATATATATTAAACTTAATTGTCAAAAATTAAGTAAAATAATAGATATTTTATATTACATTACATTATTAATATAAAAATCTGTAAACTATTTTAGGTTACAGACTTTTTTTTTATAATTTTATTTGGTTATCAATAATAATTACTCTAAATACTAATAAAATAATAAAAAGACAATTAAAAAATAAAACAATGTTATTATAAGAGGATGGAAGTATGTATAGATCGCATTTTATAGAGTTTCATTCTTTTGTGAGGGGTAATTTAGTCATGAATATTTATTGTATTGGAAGTTGAAAATTTTGACCTTTTAGACTTTTTTTTTTATTGGAGAATGATGTTTTGGATCAAAGTGTAATGACTTTTGATCTTTCAAGAGAGGGCAGTGTAATTTTGCAAACTAGAGGGGAAGGCAGTGTAATTTCAGCATCTCTCAGTGGAAGATAGTGTAATTTACTCTATATTTTTTGTCTTTAAAATTTCATTCCATTCTATCCCTCAAGTGAAATGGACAATAACCTTTTAAAAAAAAAAAAGTCAAATTGGGGAAAACGTATACACTACACTTTATATTAATTATACCAATCGTCATTTCCTTAGAAAAAATCAAGCAAAGAAATGAAATTTTCTAAATCTAAAAATTATGTGAAGCATGCAACATTAATATTATTAGGCTCGTGAAATTTGATCCCACAAGTCATGAGGGGGCATGCTTGTGAAATAATGGGTCCCCCCACAAGTAATAAATTTTCAGACGGCAGATTACATATGTTTCATACTTAATAATTATGTGTATGATAGCGATATTTAAATGTAGCACACAAGATTAGTGTTTAATTAATTTCTCCATTGATTCCAATCACACACTTTAACTATATATACCTTTAAAACTCTAACTGAAAAATTATTAAAAACAAAATTTGAAAGGCCTAATTACTGATCTAATATTATTATTATTATTATGGTGTGAGGTCTGTGTTCCCTTAACTATTATCTCCCGATTTTGATTCTTAAAATAATAAGAATGGAGCATTATCTGTTAGAATAACCGTCCTTAATAATAAATCCTATAATACTTAAAGAATTAATCATGAAACTTCAAATCCGCTTTGATGAATATCTTGTTGATCCCGGAAGAAAAAATAAGAAGAGTGAAGAAAGCAGAAAGGTAAGTTGGGTAACCCGTGACAATTAAAATATGTGGTTTTAATTTATTTTATTCTTGCACTTCCACTTGTGACTTGCCCATACAGAATCTCATTCACGCTTTGTTTCTAGTCTCTGTCTAGTCAATTCTTAATTTGTTCCCTTGTTTTTCTCACGGAATGCAGCCGCAAGACAAATTCTCTCACATATTTTGTTGTCTAACACAGTGACTAATTTCCTCGCTGAATTGTAGACATCTCGAAGGGTGAGACAGCTGACCCAAAGATTTAAAGTCGCTTCATACACAAGGCAATAATCAAATCCCTAGCACTTGATTAAAGATGGATGAGTCCCTTCCACTCAACCACAACCCTGCACATACAAAAAAGGGTAAATTATATTTAAAAAACTTGGCTACGTTTTGAAAATTGAGTTTTTTTTTCCCTATCTTTCTTTTGCTTTTTTCTCTCTTTATTAAAATTTTGAGAAGAAAATAAAATGACTGCCTAAGAGTAATCAAATAATATTTTATATTTTTACTTGAATTTAATAAATAAATAAATTAATATCATATCAACCTCTCTGTCTAAATTGATAACATTTGTTTAGAGAATTTTTTTATAAATTTAATGTAGGGTTAAACCTAAACCTAAAACATTTTATATATTTATTATAAAGTTGTTCAATACAAATAAGATGTTAAAACAAGTTAATCAATCTACAATGAATTTTTTAATATTTATGATATATTGAATGAAAAAATTATATATTGAGGTTGGGTACACGTACTCAACAGAAATATTCTCTAATTTAATATGATCAATTCAGAATTCTGCTTCTTTTATGGCCATATTTGCTGTATCCTTTCCCCCTATAAATACTCCTAAACCCGATCCTTCACTCCCATCTTTCTTAGCCTTTTCAAACAAGTACAAATATAAAGCCAATCACTATAACAATATGAGAATACTAGTGATCTCCATTAATCTCCTTCACCTCTTACCCATTTTGTTCTTATATCCAACCTATTTGTGTTGCATTTGCAAAGCCCAGAACTCAGCTCAAGACTTCCTGGACGTACACAACGAGGCCCGAGCCCAGGTGGGCGTGGGCCCATTGGTGTGGAACCACACCTTGGCCTCCTACGCCCAGCGCTACGCCGACGAGAGGACCCGGGACTGCGACTTGGAGCACTCCGGCGGGCCCTACGGGGAGAACCTCGCCGAGGGGTACGGCGACATGAAGGGCTCGGACGCGGTCAGGTTCTGGCTCACCGAGGAGCCCAACTATGACTACTACTCAAACTCTTGTGTCAATGATGAGTGCCTTCACTACACCCAAATTGTGTGGCGAGATTCCCTTCATCTTGGGTGTGCTAGGGCTAAGTGTACCAATAATTGGATGTTTGTTATTTGTAGCTATGATCCACCGGGGAACGTTGACGGCGAAAGGCCGTATTAATTATTAGTTAAAGTGATAAATATTTCATTCTCTATATTTTAAGTTTGAGTTATATGTATCAAAATATAACTATAAATTAAATTAAAATTACTCTTATAATGAGAATGTACTTTCAGTCATTTCATTCATGTCCGATCCAATAGTGAGAGGTGTAGTATAAGGTCTTCATGTAATGTGAATATATTGTAGTCTTAAATTATGGTTATCATGTAAGAGAAATTGCTTATATATATATATATATATATATGAGCTATGTGAAGATGTCAAAAGAAATGAAGCCTTGAAAAAATTTTACTCCAAATGTCCATTCTATGTGGCTTTCTCATTAGTTTTGGTACCTTACTTTAATTATATATAATCATATAAAACCCAAAAAAAATTTTCTTTCAAATTATAGTGTGTAGATTGTATAATTTTGGATGTTATCACTTAATTATATCAAACACATCAAAATGATAAGCTTGTTTATTCGGGTAAGATAGAAGGCTTTATAATTTATTGAGACGGACATAATCGCTTTAACTAATGGGTCATGGGGTGTGTTTGCAAATTAAACTAGCTAAAATTTTATGTTAATCGGCCTCCTTTAAATTAACCTCCTCCTTAAATATTTTTTTTTTGTATAGACTAGGGTATCCACTGACTATTGTTGAGCACAATGACTAATCCCCTCGTTTAATTGTAGGCACCTCGAAGGGTGGGACAGCTGGCCCAATGATTTAAAACTGCTTCATACCCAAGGTAGGAATCGAACCCCTGACACTTAGTTAAGGATAAATGAGTCTCTTCCACTCAACCACACCTAGGATTCCTCCGTAAATAATTTAAATTACTTCAATTCAGGGAATAACTCATTATTTCCCTCCCTTTTATTCTCCCATCCATTCTCTTCCTAATTATCAAACAAGAATTAAAATGAAATTTTGATCATAAAATTAAAATAAAATAAAGACAGGTACTTTAAAGTTTTATGTGTAACCTTCCCTTTGTGTCTATATATATATATATGTCACTTGGCAATAATTAATCACCCGTTAACCTACAACACCCTTCCCTTGTAAATATTTTCATATATATGAATCTATATATTTTAAATATTTGTCTCACAAGGAAAACTATATATAAGATTATAATCACTTTCTAATATTCCAGTCATTAGTTTCTATTAATTTCTAAAGTTATTTATTATATTATGTAAAATAATATTTGTAATGTGAAGAAAGAGGGGAAAAAAAGGAGAAATTATGATAAATATCAACAAAATATATAAGAAATAGAATGTAATCCTATAGGTAAAAAATAAGTTTGGTATGCAACAATTTGGAAAATAAAGTATAAAATAGCTAGTAGTGATAGTAGTTAATTAGAAAAGGGGATTTTATCCCAAAAGAAATAATCCATGGAATGCACTCAATTCCGATCCATATATAGAGTTTAGGAAGGAATCCATATTCTATGATTTGAACCAATATCAGTCTATGATGTAACTTGTTGCATCATGTAATGCAATTTCAATCAATAAGATTGTAATATTTGTTATTTTGTCACATCATGCAATGCAATTGGATCTCATCAATGGGTACCAAGGTTGTTAAAATTGCGATTTAAATCATAAAATCGTACGATTTTACGATTCTACCTACTAAAATCGAGTTGAATCGTAGGTAAAATCGTGGTGGAGTAAAATCGCGGTGGAATCGGGTAGAGTCGGGTGGAATTGGGTAAAATCAGTGATTTTACCTCCGATTTTACGATTTTATGTCAGCAAAAAAAAAGCCTATTTGATGTTAAAAAAATAATCTACAGTCCATGTCCCAGCCCAATCACAAACCCTACCCATTTTTTGATATCCTTACCGTAACAATCAGATGTCATTACGTCAAAGTAACAGCTTTTTGCCCTTTGGAAATTCTACTCTAGAACCTATTGTTGCTCAAGTATATTAATTACTTACATTATACTACTAATTTAATTTATTCATTCTTCTATAAATGAATTGTTTTAATTTTTAACTAACATCCATATATATGTTGCAAAAGAACAAAGAGTATTGCATGACGGCATCATTATATTTCATGTTTAATTTTGTATGTGATTTACTATATTAATTAGGTATTTATGTTATATATAACATAAAAAATTCTTACGATTTTATTATAGGTAAAATCTTACGATTCTACGATACGATTTTACACCCTCCCTCTACGATTTTACTTAAAATTTAGACTTTGACAACCTTGATGGGTACAATTGTGCCATATAAGTTATAACACATTGTATTTTTTTTTTGGTACATCAGGGAATTAAAAAGACGAGAAAACAAAACAGGAAAGCAAAAGCTTAAACTACGACATGTCTAACTACTCCAACCCCCATTAGATCATTCTGAATCAACTCAGTAAGGATGTCATCCTGCTCATAGAAAATCATAGTGCCAGATCCACTATGTATGCCCCTACTAGCAATTTCATTAGCGACGCGGTTTCCCTCACGGTAAACGTGGGTAATATTAACTTCCCAATCCTGCTTGATTAAGTCCAAGATCTTGTGTAACAGATTAGCACCCGGGTGACCTTCCTCCACTTGTTGTTTTAGCAGATTAACTGTCATGAGGGAATCAGTTTCAAGCTTGACACGTCTGAATCCAAGATCCCAAACAACTTCCAAACCGCACGCTATTCCCCATAATTCAGCCAAGATAACACTACAATCCCCAAGCTTTCTCATGAAGCCTGCAAAGAACTCCCCGTGATCGCTTCTCACCACTCCTCCACAGCTTGCAGTCCCATCATTCTCCCTTCTAGCTCCATCCACATTAACTTTCACCCATCCTTCAGGAGGTCTCTGCCATTGAATCAGCTTAGTAGCTCGGCATGGTTGATTCTGCATAATTTTCGTTGCAAAGGCTTGACTAGCGTTTCGAACCATTTGTAAAATGTGGAATACGGGATCACTAGAGTGAGAGCTCGCAGGATCAAACACTTCTGTATTCCTCGTTTTCCAAATATGCCAGCAGGCATTTGCAAAGACAGTATTCCATTCCTCTGCATACCTTCCCAGCTTCAACCGCAGATTCATCGTGATCCATTCGACATGGCTTGCTTGGAAGAAGTTCTGCCAGTGACAAGGATTAATGAGCCTCATCCACACCGTTCGAACCTTTTCGCAATCCCTAAGCATATGCATCAGACTCTCGCTTCCTTTTCGGCACCTTGAACAGGTATCATTCTCTGTAAGATTTCTTTTCTTTCGTACCTCATTCGTCATCAATCTATCATGAGCACATAACCATAAGAAATATCTAATCCGCTCTGATCCTCTCCACTTCCAAATCAGATTCCACACTCGCTCCTCTTCCTGATCTTGTTGTCCTGCTAGATAGAGATACGCCGATTTGGTGCTAAATTTGCCGTCATTTGAGAAACTACACGCAATCTTGTCTTCACACCTGGACCTATTAGGAGGTACCGTACTAGACAGCTTAAGGCAAATGTCATCCGGAAGAAGATGTTCCAATCTTCTCCAATCCCATCCTCCTAAGTTCGTCGTATACTCACTCACCGTGGCTTCCAACTCATTATCAGTAAGGGGGCCAAATGCGTAGTCCTTTAACGCCCTTCCTTCTAAAAGCCACTTATCAGTCCAGAATCGAGCTGTATCCCCTCTGCCAATCCGCCAAATAATACCTTCTTGCACCTTCTCCCAATTATTAGCTATGCCCCTCCATAGATTCGACGAGTTAGCCACACGCCTAACCTTAGGCATGTCATTTTGACCACACTTGTACTTGCTGCGAAGTACTTGAGCCCACAACGCATCTTTCCGCTCCATCAAGCCCCACCCAAGCTTCATAATCAGAGCATTGTTCTGTTCCTTAATACGACGTATTCCTAACCCACCACTGGTTTTAGAGTTACACACCTTGTCCCAAGACACCATATGCATTTTCCTCTGACTAGTAGTACTGCCCCATAGGAATCCACGATTGGTTTTCTCCAGCTCAGAACACACGCTTGCAGGAATAATGGAGGTTTGCATTGAGTATACAGGGATTGCTGATGTTACTGATTTAATTAGCGTAGCACGCCCTGCAAGCGAGAGACACTTACTCTTCCAAGCTGATAGTTTATTCCTAACCCTATCCAAAATATAGCTATATGTGTTCTTATTTACTCTTTGGTGTAGAATAGGCACTCCAAGGTACTTGCCCAAGTCTCCTGTGTACTCAAATCCCAAAGCTTGGCTAATCTCCTCCACCCTAGGGTGGCTCACATTCTTAGAAAAGAATACCCTTGTTTTATTGGTGTTCACCTTCTGTCCTGAAGCTGAGCAAAATTCCCCAAACACTTGTTTTACCACATTGGCTTGATCCATGGAAGCTTCTAGAAATATAACCAGGTCATCTGCGAAGAATAGATGCGAGATTGGAGGTCCTTCCTTACCAAGTCTAATCGGTCTCCATTCACCACTGCCAATAGCTCTCTGGATTCCATGTGCAAGACGTTCCATGCATAGTACGAACAGATAAGGAGAGATGGGATCTCCTTGGCGAATACCTCTCGAAGGAATAAAACTGTCAGTTTTATCTCCATTCCAAAGAATTTGCATTGACGACGTCTTGAGACATTGGTGAATAAGTTCAACAAACTTCTCACTGAACCCAATGTCCTTAATGGTATCAACGACAAAATCCCAACGCAGCCTATCGTACGCTTTTTCCAAGTCAATTTTGATTGCCATAAATCCCTTTTTCCCTTTCATATTTCTCATCGAGTGCACTACTTCTTGTATCACTACAATATTGTCTGTGCTATGACGCCCAGGGACAAAACTGCATTGATTCGGCGCAACTAGTTGGGGCATAAGACTCTTAATACGATTAGCGAGCACCTTCGTAATTGCCTTATAAATGACATTACAGAGACTTATTGGTCTTAGGTCCTTCAAGCATTCGGGATTCATAATTTTCGGGATCAACACGATAAACGTATGATTAATGTATTCAATAAGTGTTGGATTCTCGTAGATTGAACACACCATATTCTGTACTGAGTGTTTGACCAATTCCCATTGACTCTGAAAGAAGACAGGGTTTAATCCATCCGGTCCTGGAGCCTTGAACGGCCCCATACTAAAGATAGCCTCTCTAATTTCCTCCAAGCTGAACATTTTAGAGCAATTTAATAACCTTTCTTCGGGAATAGAAGGAAAGAGTCCTCTAGGTCCTTGAGACCGATCGTTGCTCTCCTCAACCGTGTAAAGCTTAGCAAAGAACTCAGTGGTCATTCGCTTTAGTGTATTCTCATCATAACACCACTCTCCTTGCTCATCACGTAACGCCTCAATTTTATTCCTTTTACGGCGAATCATCGTGGTCGTATGGAAGAATCTTGTATTACGATCACCTTCTACAATCCATTGTGCTCGAGATTTTTGCATCCACAATAATTCTTCTTGATCAAGAATATCCTCATAGTCACGCCATAGTTCATTTTGTAAAATATCTAGATTAGAGTTAGGCCCATCAGCAAGCCTTTTCTGAATTCCATTCAACCTGTTAAGAATACGACGCTTCTTTTTGAATATATTGCCGAAGACGTCCCGATTCCATCTCCTCACTCTATCACGGAAGTTACTCACAGCATCGTTCCATCTCATATTTGGTCTCCACGCCGCATGAACCACATTCGGGAAGTCTTCATGTAGCAACCATGCTGCCAAAACGCGAAAAGGTCTTTCCCCATTCCTCTGGTTATTTATAACATCCCTCATTCTTACAAACACCGGCGAATGATCCGATTTTAAAGGAGGAAGGTGCAAAACTGAGGCCTCGGGAAATTTCATTCTCCAGGCTTCATTAGCTAAGGCTCTATCTAATCGAGCCGCCACCAACCCTCTCTTCCATGTATACCCCGCTCCGGAGTATCCAAGATCAATAAGGAAATTTCTATCTATACATTCTTTAAACTGTGGATCCGGTCTGCTACCATTCATACTTCCCCCAAACTTCTCAGAGCCATTCACAAATGCGTTGAAGTCACCCACTATACACCACGGATCCTGCATGCTTGCACCGATACTATTTAGATTGTTCCAAAGTTCTCCTCTTCGAAAGGCTTGTGGCTTGCCGTACACCACTGTAAGAAACCATTTCATCGACGACATCTCTACTTGAAAGTGAATAAATTGTTCATGTTGAACTAAAGTTCGAACGGTGAACCCATTCTCACTCCACATGCACCATATACCCCCAGCTTGGCCACTCGCTTCCACCACTGCGCTGTGAGTAAAACCCATTCTCTTGATAATCCTCTTGGCATTTTCCCCATGTTGATGGGTCTCTACAAGGGCCATAAACTCAATCTGATAGTGAGATCGGAGATTACGAACTAATGCAGGGAAACTACGAGCACCAGTTCCTCTACAATTCCACACTGCTAGATTCATAAGACAAGTTTAAAGAAAGAAGGGTTCACACCCGTCATCATAACCCACATGGGATCCATCGATAGCCATATCGTTCGTTACGTCACATTCCATGTGACACGTCTTCCCACTATCCTCCTGCTCGACATCCATCATACTTTCACTCGCATCATTACGGCTCACCTGTCTACCTTTATCCGGAGGTTCTTTTGACAGTGTAGATCCCTTGGATCCATCACTCAAAATTGCTTCTTCACAAACTTTGCCTCTACTCGGACCTGCACGCTTCTCATTCTTCCCTGAGTTAGCAATAGGTATTATTGCCTTAGCTGGGGCCGTAGGCTTCCCCATCATTATTACAGGTCTTTGGACTTCACTTTGCTGTTGTATAACACCAACCCCCATCGTTCTCGCCTTCTGAACACCCTTCACACTTCCTCCTTCTTTCGCCACATTCTTTTCCTGTCTATTCGATATATCTTGCAAGACAAGCCTGCTCGTGGTTACTCTAGTCTGGTTGTGCTCAGGGGTAGCCTCCAGCTCCTCCATGTCTCCTAATATATCAAACCTAGTATTACTTCTCTGTACTGGTTTATTCACAGCTTGCTGTGGCACTCTGCCCTTCTGATTTCCATTGCTCGCATCCACTTTTCTGGGGTTATTTATTCTTCTGCGTCCCTGCTTTGTCACGAGCATCCAGGGTCCAAACACCCCTTCCCTAACCACTCCGTCAGTACCGCAATCAATCTTTCCCTCAACCTCCGCCTTCTGCGGTTCCTCTTGTCCTTCATTACTTACGTTGATCTCCTCATGATTCTTCTTCAACATGCTACATGCATCCTTCATATGACCATACTTTCCACAGAAAAAGCAAATCATATGCAGCCCTTCATATTCTACCCGGTAGTTCCGTCCACAAACATTGACTTGGGGAACGAGTTGCCTCCTTAGATTGATTTCTACGCATATTCGTGCAAACTTCCCTCTACTAGTGAGCGATGTATTTGGATCCACCTTCAAGGTTTTCCCAACTAGGTCTCCTACCCTCCGTAGGCATCTAACATTATAGTATTCTAGTGGTAATCCCGGTACCCGTATCCAGGCAGCTATACGAGTCTTTTCCATTGTTGCAAATGGGTCAAAGTTTGGTTGCCACTTTTGAACAATAAGATAATGGTCGGCAATCAGCCACGGGCCTTCCTGATATGCATGTGTATAGTCCTCCTTGTTAGTGAAGGTCACTGCATAATAGCCATTCTCCAGGTCAATAATTTGAACTCTCCCTGCTTTACTCCACATCTTCTCAATCCTTCCCTTCATGAAAGTGACCCCTAACGACTTTCCCATAAGTTTAACCAAAAGGGTTAACTTCCAGGGTCGACGCCATTCCTCCAATTCGTCGGTTGAACACTCTAGCTTAGGGCAAGAATTAAATTCTTCCTCCTTATCAGAAACACCAGTAGTACTGTCCAGATCGTCTTCTTGTTCTTCCTCATCGCTTGAGAGGCTCTTCTCAGATTGTTTATCCACCGTCGTTCCACGTAACTTATCCATATAAGTCACCCCTTGTTCAACACCATCGTTGCGGTTCGTATCCTCGGTAACAGTTTTAATCTTTTTGTTGCTTCGCTCAACATGGTCCTTCTCCTCTGTCGAAAGCTCTCTGCTAGGGTTTTCGCTCTCCATCAACTACAAATCTTTCTCCAATATTGTTATAACACATTGTATGATCCAACAAATTGCATCATAAACTCACTCATGATTCTAACGGAATCAAAAGGTACAATAATTATTTTCGCATATTCAATACAATCTTCAATGTTTAACTTGAGGAACAAAAATAAGTTTTTGTCTTGAAAATATTTAAATATATATTTAATTCTTCTAATTTTAATTTAGTTTTATCTATGTTTTTTATGATTTAAAAATAATACATGTAGGTATTTTTTTTCTTTCAAGTGAATCTTTATCATAATAAAAAAAGAATAATTATTGAGATAATTCATTTAAATGGACCTAACAAAAAAAATAGTAATGTTATCCCAACTTTTTAATTAATTTATTTTAAATTTAAGTAAAAATATAAAATATTATTTGATTACTTTTTATAATATAAATCATATTTATATATGAAGACATTAAAATATTGAGAACGATAAATATGAGAGATCAAATTTTAAAAAAAAAAATTGCTAAATTGGAGTGACCAAAATAAACTTTGTGTCAAAATAAAATTTACTAAATTATTTTAAAAGCAAGCCAGTAAAGTTTGAAATTACAACTCATTTCTATATTATATTAATTATTTAATTTATCTTTGTCTAAGAGTGATCAACTCTTTTGTACTGTATTAATAATTAAGTTTAAACAATTTTTTTTTTGTCAAAAGTTTAAACATAGTATATCTCTGTAGTGAGAGACAGAATTATATAAAGATAGGATATACATCATTATAGATTGAAGATAAAAACAAAATTAACAAAGTTATATGGAGACAAAATTAATAAATTGAAAAAAAAAAACATGTTTGGCCTTCCAGAATTACGCCAATTTAAATTATGGATAATCTTATTTACCACATTATATATATAATTATCCTTCTCTTTCGGTCCACATCATGTTAATCTACTTTTTTTTAGAGTAAATTATGTTAATTTCTCTTAAAATTGGGTTAAATTATACTTACACCTGTATTTTAAAATTATACTCGCTGTGATCCCCTATAATTTATTTTTGTCTAGAAAAAATACACATTGTGTATAGAGTTAATTTTAGAGCAAATTAATAATTTAGTCCAAATGTATGTCCTTTTAATTTAGTTTTTAAGAGATAAAATATTTTAATTTTGTCCATAAAAGATCAACTCTCAATCAGTTTAGTCCTTTGATAAGATTTGGTAGAATGTTAAATGACAGTAGTAGTACTGGACGCTAATTGATCATTCTTAAATGTTAAATTAAATTGTGTTCAACAAAGAAAATATAAATAATGTGCTTTGACAATGTGTAATTTATAAAATAATAAAATATATTAGATTTACAAACTACATACAGAACCTAAAAAATACATTTGAGGTCAAAACCCTATTTTAATCGCCCCTATCTAGTTCTCTATTTTTTAAAAATTCTAAATTAATCATATATCTTTGTAATTTAATTATTTCAAATTGACCATTTTCCGTCACATTATTAATTTGGTCGACATGATGTTATAGAAACTTTTTAAAAATTATACTTTTACCCTCTTTCAATTTCAAAACTTTCATTTCAATCCCTACACTCTTTTTTTTTTTCTCTCTCTCCACGTCAACTTAATCCTTGTCTTCTTCTTTACTCTATCAACACATGTGGCCAAAGAACGTCTCAGTATAGGGGTGTAACCAGGTTGGTTAATTTTAGAAGGTTTTCTCCATTGTTTGATTCTGCTTCTTTAATTAGTACTTACAAAAGTTGTGAATGGTTGTGTCATTTGTGTGTGACAGGCACACAGATGACCACTAGAGTGAAGAAGAAGAGGAGATTGAAAAAAAAAAAAAAAAAAGATAGATTAAGTGCAAGGATTGAAATGAAAGTTCTGAAACTGAAGAAGGGGTGAAAATATAATTTTAAAAAAATTTTATCATATTACGTCATCCGTTGACAGACCAACGGTATTACACAAAAGGGCTCATTTGAGATAAGTTCATGGTAATCAAGATCGCGATCTAGATCGTAAGATCGTGATCTTGTATCATACTTTTGATCCAGATCGTGCTTAGGATCGAAAAATTCTAGGATCGAGATAGGATTGCGATCTTGATCGTAAGATCTTATAAGTTAATTTTTTTAAAAAAAACAGAGGCCCAAAACGCAGCTTTAGTTCTAGATATTTATGACTATGAATTTTGATATTTTGTTTGTTGAATTGATGTATAGATATTGTCACTTTGGTGACTTATGAACTAATTTATGAAAATATCATAAAATTGTGATCATTTTATATATTTTTTAAAAATATATATTATTAAATATATAGATTAATTATTTTTTAAAATTGATAGGATCTTACGATCCTCGATCCAATCTTACGATTCGATCTATCTTATGTCTTTCCCGATTCTACTTAAAATCTTAATCTTGATTACCTTGGATAAGTTGCAAAGACAAATGACTGATTTATAACTTTTGAAAGATAGAGGATCAATATGAAACAAGTGGAATAAATAGGAGACCAAAATGAGATTTTTGCCCACATTTTAACTGTATTTAATTTGTAAATTTGATATTATCTTATAATTTTTTAAATAAGATTCAATTTATCAATCGCTCCCTATGTTCACAATATCTGCTTCGTTGGAGAATTTTTTATATTTCAAAATATCTGATGTTTTACAAAATCAAGAAAGCATTAATGATTTTTTTACAATTTTATCTCTATCTAATACCTATTTCAAAGAGAATATTAATCATGAAAGAATAAGTATGAGTAATTAATTAGTATGGGTAATTTAGTCTTTCTGTCTCATTTTTTAAAGTTTAAGGTGAACTAATGATTTCCTTTATCTGTGCGCGCTTATCCAACAAAACAAATATTATGAATAAGAGAGAATAATATTTAACGATAAGGTAACATCCATTAATTTTACAATTAAATTTATATCCACCCTATACAATCAAAAAATTAAACTGATTAAGATTCAATCTTTCAGTAACTAAAGAGACTTTATCTTTCAATGATCAAATTGAAAAAACATGCATCTTAACTAATCTTAATTTACTTTTAATTTTATTGATAAAGAATAATTTAAAAATGAACTTTGTATTCATATCATATTAATAATTTAATATCAAGCAAGTCAATACAATTTTCGGGAGAAAAAATTGCATATACTCAAATTATACGAAACAAAATGGATAATTTAAATTTGATATATATACGTACATTTTTTTTTATGTATACGAAATAATAACTAATTATACATGTTTCAATTATATAAGATGTACACGAAATAATAACTGTGATCATCATATATAACTTTTGAAAATATTTACATAATGATCTTATATATGATATATAGGTTGGCGTATAAATAGAGCAATGATATCCCAATTCTCATATTATCAGTTGCAATTAGCAAGCTAAGTATCATCATTAATTATTTTGCAACCTTCTAATCATGAATTCTCTTTGGCTTCTTTCAGGTTTTCAAAATTTTTTAATTAGTTCCTTTTTTATTGGCCAGCAATTTACAAGTTTATGTGTTTCTCTACTTCATGAGAAGATATTTAGATCGTGTGTGAGCAAAGAAGAAGTGTTATCGATGTGGATTGATGAGTTCGAATTAGTCGAGACAGTATCTCAGACACTGGACGGACAACCAGAGAAATATAAACGCAGTAGTTTCTCTTGTTTCGGGCTGCAATTTACAAGTTTCGGTGTTTCTCTTCATGAGAAGATATTTAGAGTGTATGAGAGCACAGAGAAAAAATTACCAACGCGGACCAAGTCCGGATTAATCGAATCAGTGTCTCACACACCAGGCAAGCAACCTGAAAAATATAAATGCATCAATAAAGAAGAAAAGCTATCATCGTACAAAACAAGTATACAGAAGGAAGACAAGAAGCTTATGGCTTCATCAAGATCTAACACAGGAAATACATGTTCTTCAATATGGACTGTGAAGCAAAATAAGATATTTGAAAATGCACTTGCTTTGATTGAGGAAGAAAGAAAAGATCGTTGGCAAGTAATAGCTAGAATGGTTGGTGATAAAACTTCTGAAGAAGTTGAAAATCATTATCAAATTCTTCTAGAAGACTTGGCTAATATTGAGTCTGGCTATGTTAGTGATCCTTATTATCAGAATTAAGAGCTTGATCAAGATCATTAAAGATTAAATTATTTATTAACATTGTGTGGCATATATGATAAGTTCAATATAAATCATGAACCGCGCGTCCATTTATTCTTTCTAGATTTTTATTTTTGTGTAAATTGATGATTTTGCCTCTAAAAATTATATGATCTCTTAGTTTGGTCCTTGATAAAGTAATTCTTGATGCACTAATTAGTTTGAGTTTAAAGGTATATACGGACTGAGTATTAAGGAGAAACGGAGAAAAGGGAAGATATGTGGTTTTTAAAATTCAGTAGTATTCTCCTATTTGATTTTTTAAATTTTGTAAGGGAAGAAATCAGAGGAAATAATGGAAGATTAATATATAATTATCCATTATTTTTATTATATTTCTTACAATTTTGAGAGATTTTCAAACTAGGGAGAGAGAAAAAGGAGATTAAATCTCCTCTACTATATAGAAAATAAATATAATTTTTTGCATTATTAAAATTAAGTAATAATTTTTTATGCATAACTGTAAAAATAAATTTCAAATTTAAACTTATATTACTAAAAATATTTACATGAAACATTTAAAAGAATTTATACTTAAAATTAACACCAATAAAAATAGGAAAAAATTTAGGTCCATTTACTTATGTCCATTTCATCAAGTTCCATCAATCATATATTGTATTTACACTCTCTTTCTTCTATGATTGGTCATATAAAATGTGGTCTTCTATATTTTCTCTCTACTGTGATTGGTCATTTAAACACTTTCTGCCACGTGTCATATTTATATTGGGGAACTTGATGAATGGACCTAAGTTTGTTCCAAAAAAATATGGAAAAAACTTAGGTCCATTTCCTTATGTCCATTACATCCAGTTCCCCAATATAAATATGACACGTGGCAAAAAGTGTTTAAATGACCAATCAAAGTAGAGAGAGAATATAGAAGATCAACTTTTTATATAACCAATAATAGAAGAGAGAGAGTGTAAATACAATATATGATTGGTGGAATTGGATGTAATGAACTTGATGAATGGACCTAAGTTTGTTCCAAAAAATATACATGCCAATAACATCAATAAAATATTAACAACAAAGTAATTAATTATTCATAAAACAAGATTATTAAAGTCAGCAATAACAAGAATTATTAATCTTGTGTTTTATGCCATGTTTACTAGCAATAATCAATTAGGTAATATTGGAGGTAATCCAACATTCTTCATATCAAACAAAAACCTTACTTTTTGCAATATAATGAAAATTATGTTTTTGTCCTTACTTTTTTATCCACTTTTATTCCATTTCCACTTTTAATATAAGAGTAAAATGGTCATTTTACCCACTTTTATAGTTTTATTCCATTCACATCACATTGACATGACATTCATATTCCCTCCAACATTTTCATTCAAATTTCCTCTAACATTCTACTAAACAAACAAACCAATGTTTTAAAAATCGCTCAATGACTCTAATAGGCTTTCGAGTCACGGGCTAACCAGTTTAACCAATCGAACCGGATGACATTATAAATATATAAAATAATAATAAAATTAAGAACTCATAAACAAACAAGGAAATTTAACTAGATTTTACTCAAGAGTGAGTTTTTTTATGCCAGCCCATATAATATTAGCCCATTTATGTTTCATTGAAGTTCTATATTGGTCCTTTATGTTTCATTAAAGTTTTATATTAATCCTTTATGTTTCATTATAGTTTCATATTGGTCCCCTCAGCATGATTTTATTTGTTGCTTAAACGACATTGTTTGGATTTTTTGGTGTGTCTAAGGCCACGTCAGCTATCTGATACACGTAGGAGAGATTATGTGTCCACCTTGGCACGCCGCATCAGCAATTAACTTAAGAAATTGACGGACTTAGACGAAAGGACCAATTTAGAACTTCTGAGAAAGATAAATGACCAATTTAAAACTTTTGAAACATAAAAGACTAATTTGAAACTTGAGTGAAACATAGAGGATCAAAATGAACCAACGACCTAACTAAATATATATAACAAGAGTTATTAATAATATTCTTGGTACTATTTTTGAAATAAGCAGAAAAATATAAGACAACTTTCAGTTTTTTGATATTGGTTTAATATTAATTTTAACTTTAATTTAAAAAATTGATTTTATTAATGATAAAATTTTTAAACATATTTTTAGTCATTGAATTAGGTAAAAAAATCTAAAATTTTTATATGTCAAACATTTATATTTTCAAAATTATAATAAATTAAAATATTTTAGAGTACTACTTGTCAAATTATTATGGCATTACTCTTTAAATTTTTAAAGTGCCATTTGACATATTTTTAAGACGCCACTTATTAAAATTTTAGATAGGTGAAAACCAAATTATAAATTAAATTTCTAGTAAAAGTATATATAAGAAGAGATAATAAAGCATTAAATTAAAAATGTTTCTTTCGTTATCTTCGCCAGAATTAGGAAGAGACTAGTAATATAAGAAGAGATTGAGTGAAAATTTTTTAACACATATGATCTGTAGATTTGATATAATTATAACAAATTTTGAATCCAGAATCACCTGATTGTCAAAAAAAATCACAAAGGAAAATAAATACACAAAATAAAATAAAACAAGATTCACTTACTAGAGAAGAAGAAGAAGAAGAAGAAGAAGAAGAAGAAGAAGAAGAGCTATCGAGTTGGGTTGAGTTTGGATCATCAGTCGAGGCAGTGTCTCAGACACCGGACGGATAACCAAAAAAATATAAACGTGGTTTCTATTTTTTTTCAGCAATTTATAAGTTTTTGTGTTTCTCTTCATTGGATTATATTTAGAGTGTGTG
Source organism: Senna tora (assembly GCA_014851425.1). Lineage (NCBI taxonomy): Eukaryota > Viridiplantae > Streptophyta > Magnoliopsida > Fabales > Fabaceae > Senna > Senna tora. The sequence continues at coordinate 11,335,438 of CM026264.1, forward strand.
AGAGCATAGAAGAAGAGTTATCAATGTGTGTCGAGTCCGAATTAATCGAGGCAGTGCCTCAAATACCAAGCGAGCAACCTGCAAAATATAAATGCATCCACAAAGAAAAAAAAACTATCATCATACAAAACAAGTATATAGAAGGAAGAGAAGAAGCTTATCGCTTCGTCAAAATCTAAATACATGTTCTTCAATATGGACTATGAAGTAGAATAAGATATTTGAAAATGCACTTGCAATATATCCGAAAGATTAGTCATGTGAATATTCCGGTCATAGACCAAATCTTTAAGTAGTGTTTGGTACAAAGTTACCTATATAAAATAAGATGGCACAATTTACAAGGAATTAACGTGTTTGGTAACAAAATTAGCTATGTATAATAGTTTTACATGTGAAGTAATTTTGCACCAAAATTTTACATCAAAAAACTGATATAAAGTAACTTTAACCTATATAAATACATATGCATTTTACTAGAAATAAAATTCATAATTTGGTATGCATGTGAAATATATTTTTTATTATTAATGATATTTGTCATATTTACATTAATGCTTTAAAGTTTTTTTTTTTTTTTGGATATGATGCTTTAAAGAATTTTAAAGCTAAGAGTTTAAACTCTACATATTTGAACCAAGGCGCTGAGAGTGAGCTAATGAGCTCGGAATTTCATTTTATCTAATTAACTCAAAATTTTTGTAGCTAAAAGCTCATTTTTCCTAGATTTAACAAACATTTAAAAGATTAATCAAAATAATGCTCCACGCGAGATTAATTAAGCTTACCTAAGCTTTTCCTAGAATCTATTTATATGTAAGAAACAATTTAAGTTTAAATTATACATTCTTTAAGAACAAGTGGCACTAGTTTGATATAAAATCAAAGATCATGGTCATATATTTAAATACATCAAGTATTGTCACTGCCAATTGCTACACCATTTGAGACAAGAATATAATTTAGTGAATTTTGATGAAAAATTAAAATAGAAACATTAAGATGGCCGGCTTAGCAACTAATTGGAGAAGTTGTCAATTCTCACACCAAATTGCAATATAAAACAAACAAACAAAAAAAACTGCATTTTGCTGCAATTACTTTTAGGGAACACTCCCCAACAATGCATTACATGTAATCTCACGATTTCCAAAAAAAAAAATTTACGTCATATTATTTTATACATACCAAACATATTTTTTATCATACTTTTTCTCTTTTCTAATTTTCTCTCTATCTCTCTCCTCACTTTTTTCTACATTACTTTCCTTTAGTCTACAGTATTTTACTCTACAATACTTTACATCTGTGCATTTCGTGTGCATTAATTAGGAGAGAACAAAGCCTGTGTTGAGAAATTAAATAAACCATAAGCAGCTAGCTAGGGAATTAATTAACAACATTAATGGAAGAGAAATCTGAAAGCAAAAGAAGCATGAAAGAAGAAGACAATGCTGGTTTGGGGTGGGGAAAATCTCTGCAAGTGCCTAGTGTCCAGGAGATGGTGAAGAATGATGATTCTCATACTGTTCCTGAGAGATACATAAGAGATCACAAAGACAGACCAATTCTTTATGACTTTTCTACTGAATCATCTGAAATTCCAATCATAGATTTCTCCTTGTTGGCTACCAGAGACAAAGATGAACAGAAGAAGCTCCACTTTGCATGCAAGGAATGGGGTTTCTTCCAGGTATTAGTAACCTCACTCATAATATTTTTTTTAGTAAATTATCATTTTGATCCCTAAAATGTGTAATTTGTCTCAATTTAATTAGTTCTTAAAATATGAAAATGAAAATTTTAATCCTTGAAAGATGCATTTTATCTCAATTTAGTCCCTAAAAGTTAGAAATGTAGAATTTAATCTTTGAAAATATAATCTATCCCAATTTAATTAGTAACTAAAAATTTGTATGTCAGCCTCTCAGGTATGTTAATAAAGATTCTCAGATACTAAATTTAGATAAATTGCATCTTTTATGTACTAAATTTGACATTTTCACCTTTTATGAACTAAATTAAGGCACATAGCATTTCTTTTAAGGACTAAAAGTTGACATTTTCATCTTTCAATGATTAAATTTAGATAAAATGGATTTTTTTTAGGGACTAAAATGATAACTCACTCTATTTTTGCTTCAGTTTATGTTTGGATAAATTTTTTAAAAGAGAAAATAGAGGACAATATATATAACATATATAATGTTAACAATCTAAATATGCTTTTGAATTTAATTTTATTTTTAATGTTGTTCAATATACTTTCCTTTTAAGATTAAGATTGGTAAATTGTTCTAGGTAGGATGAGATATAATCCCTTATTATTAGGAATTGGTTTTCTAATCAATTAAGATAAATTAATTTAATTTCTATGATGAGATATAATCCCATAAATACAACTTTGACATAAAAAATTCAAATTCACCCTCCAAGATCTTTTTTTTCTCATGGATTGATTTTGGATCATGCAACTTTAAATTCCCTTGTGTATAAAGATTTAGGGTACGTTCTTTAGGCAAAAAGGGAAATATAAAGAAAATGTATTTATTGTGTTTGTTTGTAAAAGTTAAGAATAGAAATGGAATGGGAATGTATTAAAATTACCACTTTACCTCTTATATTAAAATAATAAAAAGAAAAGAAAGTTATGATTGTGTGAAATCAAAGGATATAATAGACATTTTATTTTTTGTTTTTGTTTTAAATTATACACACTTTTCAAGATGAAAATAAAAAAGTGAGTAACATGTGAAATCTATATGTCTTTTTTTGTCTTGCTCTTTTCCCTTCTAACGAACACGCCCTTAGTATTTTTTTTTTTTTTTTGGCAATTAAAAAGATTTAGTAGAAGTTATATATATAGAGCACACAATTTGCACAGATAATAAATCATGGGGTGGGAGAAGAGGTAGTAGAGAGAATGAAAGCAAGAGGGGCAGCATTCTTTGATCTACCAATTGAGGAGAAAGAGAAATATTCAATGGCAGAGAATGACATAGAAGGATATGGGCATGCCTTTGTAGTCTCTGAAAACCAGAAGCTGGATTGGGCTGACCTCATCTTCTTAATGGCCTACCCTCCTCACTACACAAATCTCAAGTACTGGCCTCTCACACTACCAGGTTTCAAGTATGTATTTCTTCATGTTAAATAATTAACTCTGTGACTTCTTGGTGTGAGTATGGATATGGATATGGATATGGTGAAGTGAAAAGAAAGGGAAAGAAAAAAAAAAAAAAAAGCAAGTGTGAGTCTTTAGTTTATAATCTCTCTCTTTGTTTTTTCTTTCTTTCTTTCTCTTTATAGTTTATACACTTCACACCAAATTTTGTAGAGTTGTCAAAATAGGCTTGACTTATAGAACCAACCTAACCTAACTCCTAAATTAGAAATAAGTCGGGGGCTAAGAAAAATTTGTTCTGTTTTAAGAAATAACTTTTAGTCTAGCCCATAATGGGGATGGTTGGGCAAGCCCACATGGGCTTATTTTTTCTTTTAAATTTGTTCAAATGTTTAAAAACATCTTATATTATATAGAATATTACATTTTGTGTTGATTTATAAATTTATTTATGATATGTTAATATATAAAATAAATTATATTTTTATAGGTTAATTTGTAATATTTATTCATAATATGTTGATTCATAAATTAAATTATATCAAATAATTTTTTTAATCACTATTTGTATAAGTCAGTTGATAAAATTCATTCTTAATATGTTAATATTCAATCAAATAAATTATTTAAAAAAATAAAAAAAATAAAAAAATAAGCCCACCCTCTTAGGATAGCCAAGCCCGGCCCATCCCATGAAACTTTTAAATCCCTTGTATTATATTCATGTTCCATAAATTCTTTAACCCACAGGGAGACAATGGAGGAGTACACAAGAGAAATAAGCAGGGTAAGTGATGAGATACTAAGGAGTTTATCACTATTAATGGGAATGGAAGAGGAAGCCCTTAAGGATTTACACCAAGTGGTGAAGCTAGCAATGAGAATGAACTACTATCCACCTTGTCCCAAGCCTGAGCTTGTTTTAGGACTTAGCCCACATTCTGATGGTGGCACCATAACCATTCTTCTGCAAGATGATCACATCACTGCTCTTCAAATTAAGCACCGAGGCCAATGGCTTCCGGTCAATCCGGTCCCCGGTGCTTTCGTTGTTAACGTCGGCGACGCTCTCGAGGTTTGGAGCAACGGTAGGTACAAGAGTGTGGAACACAGAGCAGTCACAAATGGAAGCAAAGCCAGAATGTCAATAGCTATGTTTGTGGCTCCACATGATGAAGCAGAAATGGGTCCTGTGGAAACTATGCTGTGTGAAGGGCCTGCCTTGTATAGAAGCATTAAGTGTATTGACTATGCTAGACATTACTTGGACAGGAAGCTAGATGGAAAAGCCCTTGATATCGTGAAGCTACCAGACATCTAATAGTTATTAGGAAGTCTTCTGTGTCATTGGAGAGAAATAGAGATAAAGAGTAGAACATACATGTTGTAGACCCCATTCTTTATCTCTTTCTCTCGACTGAGAAAGAACAATGGTAAATTATTCATTTTGGTCATTAATACGATGTTAAATAGACTTTCATCCAACACTTTAATTAATTTGTGTCCTCCTCGTATACATTATAATGTCATGTTAACATGAAAGGATCCAAATATGAAAATATAAATTTTGTTCCTAAAAGATATATTTTATCTTAATTTAGCCCCTAAAAGACATAAATTGTCTCAATTGAGCTCCCAAAAAAAATCTCAACAATGATTTCCAAAAATTAAATTGAGCAAATTGAATATTTCAATAACTAAATTTGAAATTTCCACTTTTTAGGGACTACATTAAGACATCTTTCAGAAATTATTTTGAGACGAACGGCATATTTTAAAGACCAAAATTAAAAAATACATTCTAGAAAATACAAACTAGACTGGTGAAAATGGTTAAGTTACTCATAAAGCATGGAAACTAACGGAATAACAGCATATAAATATATGCATCACACGAGGCAAGCCAGCAACATCAACATGAGAGGCAAGGAAAGGTAGATTAACAAAAAGGGTGAAAAGTAAAATCTCATACACCACAAAAATTGTGGGTCTCAAGCACAAGGATTCTCGCAACCTAGTAACATCATTTTTTTTACAGTCATAATCTTTAGGTAAAAACCACCTACTACCTTTACAACTTTTAAGAAACTAGTGCATAAATTTATCTCCCTCTGCTAGGGCAAGAGGCTGTGTCTCATTCACAACCCCTGCCTCAGCTAACCTGATTCTAGGTATATATCCTCACACTAACAAATGTACAATTTCAAGTACAACCAACGATTCCTTATTTCGAATCAGCTCCTGTCTTGTCTGAATCAACAGACAGGGCCACCGGATACGAAATGATACGCGGCGGCGGTGATGCGCGCTTGTATTGTCCTCAGTTAGCCGTACGATAACTTCATTTCATTTCCTATACCATCTGTGCAGGATGTGGAGTCAGAAAACTAATCCTCCTTTCTGCATAACATCAATTACAAAATTGTATGAGTTATACACAAAATGAAGCATTAGAGGAATATTTACATGACTTAAGTACAGATCTTGAATTTTGCTACAAGTTATCCAATAAAAACATGACAAGGAGAAATCTTTTGCAGCTAAAAATAACATGATTGAGTCTCAAAAATTTCCCCCTAGTGTTTTTTATTGGAGAACCTAGTGGTAACAAAGTGTCAGTTCTTGAAGAGGGAAATCTATTTTACATATTCTTTAGCATGGAAATAATAGAGAAAAGGAAGGGGAAATCATTTAACTTACACATTATTATTGGATATGACTCATGAATAACTCAAGCATCACTACAACAATCAAAGCATTTTCCTGTCGGCTATATAGATCAAGCAACACCATGTTTTGTTTTTGTTCATTTCTATAGTTAGGTTATTGATAGTGAAATCTATCCTAATAGATTCTCCTATTGTTTTCTTTGTCTTTCCTACCTCTAGCTATTATGCTATCTTCCATCTGTTCAACTCTACACACAAAAGCCTCTAACAGCCTTCTTTGTACATAACTAAACCACCTAAGATGTGTTTCAACTAGTTTTTCCATGATAGCGCTATCCCAACTTTCTCAATAATTCGAGCATCGCTAAAAGAAATAAATTGTACTGATTCATGATGCTTATAATAAGACCCAAAATTAATAAGAATATTTAAAGGTGACAAGTACCTCCAGCAGCAACCAGTTTCTCTACACGTGCCACTATGTGCTTCCCATAAGTATACTTCTTCAATGCGTTCAGGTGAACCTTTATTCGGTTAAGGATTAGCTCGAGTTGCTGGTCATCGCAGGTTTCCAGAACTTTCTGTACAACATAGTTTGCAAACTGGTCTTTCATCATAACCTGAAACGAACAAAGAAACACAAAAAAGGTAAGAAAAGCCGAAACAGTGCCAAAAGATAAAATCTCATGTAACTGTGAAAACAAGAATTACAGTACTAATCTGAAATCTAGAAAAAGAGAGTATTCCATGGACATAAGAAGAGTTGACTCTCCCAACTTGTGATAAAACCTGCCTCGGATGTTAACTGATTCAACAAGCATGGCTAACCTTGACAAACAAATTCAGTTCTTTTAAGACCTTGATCATTTTTTATTGGTTCAAATGACCTTGATCAACCATCACTTCACAGAATAACAAGACCTTCATTGACTACACTCAATATAATCTGGAATACTTTTTTGTATCTCCCCTAATCGTACGACTCGTATACTTTCCACTCTCTACATTAGATGATATATCCGCTACACTTGACCTCCCAAACAAACAAATTTCAGCTGATAAGAGAGACTTTAAAATGTCAGAAAACATTAAAAAACGGGTATTATTATTATTGAATATAAAAAACATGTTCACGTAGTTGATCCATATTCATAAAGATTCGACAAAATTTTAAGCTGGCTGTCAACTCTCTAACACAACCCTCCTCTTTTATCCATATATAATATATGGATCTAAAATATTCACAAACAATTAAAGCCAACATATACTCTTAAAAGAAGCACTATTAGTGAAACACAGAACTTGAAAGAATTGTTACTTGAGCAATCCAAAATATGCCACATATTGTTTCTTCAAAATCCAATCTTCAGACAGAATGAAGGAAACTCCTTTAGTCAGAAACAAGATGACAAAAACAATTAAAAGGGTTCATAAAACCATTTATGAAAGGCACTTGTGCCAGATATAAGAATTAACTGAGAACATTGTACATCATACAGAAGTACAAAAGATTCTGAAGCTAAGATGAGCATAATACTACAAAAGAAGAGAAAATATGCATCTTAAGGGCCTCAGTCCTCAGCATTAGGAATCTTAAACCATGCACAAACCTGTAGGGGCTCATTTTCATCAGTAGAACCAAGCATCTCATTCACAAGGACTTGGCGTTCCGTCGGTGTTCCAAAAGTTAGACACTTTTCTATAACATTGGAAGCAAACTTTTGCTGGCTCATCTGCACAATTTGCCCAGTTAATTGCTTTACAATAGCAGAGCGTTCATGCGGCTTCCCATGCTCCAGCACATGCTGAAATTTGTATGCAACAATCAGAAGAGTGGTCAACGAGCTAAAAGAAAATATGAATTCCATTGTAAGCAACAACAAATGCAACCAGATCTCCAGAAGAACTTATAAATGTTGCTATAACCAAAAATTAAGCTAAGACACTAAGAAGCCAATTGAAAGTGCTAGCAGTTAAGTCTAACAAAAAATATCAACACGTGAGACATGAGCATTCAATTGCCAATTATTCTAGAAGGCATTGAGAGGAAAATTAGATAACATCAAATCAGGGCCACCAGGCTTCCATCATTGCATAGTCCACCTACCTACCTCAATTAACATTTTCACAGTAAGTGTTCCTTTATAGGGATATAATTACCCTCATATTTTGTCGGCAACTGATGAGAAAGAAAGCCAGTTTAATTCATACTCCAACAACCTTTGCACCCATCCTTGAAGAGACCATTACCCCTATTTTATTATTTCAACAAATGACCAAGAAAAGCTGTTGAGAGGACCATTATATTCTCCTTTATGTATCTTACAGATATTACACACAAAGACTTCAAAAAAGGAATTGTATCTGTTCCAAAATGTGTCAAAAACTTGTATAAGACATGAAACAACACTTCAAAAATTCAAATTATACATGAATACTTCATATTTTGTATTATCAGTTATCACTATGTTTGTGTCCTTGCTCTCAGATAAATATCAGACCTAGGCCTAGTCATTGGGACACTGGATCTTTCTTTCAACAACATACTACTAAAAATAAATAATGTATATGTAATTAGTTAAGAAAACTTTTTTTTATTTCAAAAAATAATTTAAAATATTTTAATATATATGATTTTTAAGTAAATATAATATTATTTTTATTTGCTCAGTATGTTAAAAAAAATTATAGCTAACATAATTCAATCTAAACTATAATCAATAAATTTTATTATATATGGTTATTAAATACTCTATTATGTTACCTATCAAGTATCAACTATGTTATCTTGTAATAAAATTTCTAAAGCTTCAACTTTATAATATCTAATTGCATAGTGTTACATTTACCTTTTATTCATTTGTTCAGAGGATTAGTCAATTGAATGATATTAGGTTATCCGTTCTCTGTTTGCATTATAGCTCAGATAGGTAAAATTCAAGTGGTAATAATGACTAACAAGTCGGTGCATATGTTATAATTTGTTCGTCCTGCAGAATGGTCAGAACAAAAGATTATACTTGATAACACAGGTCAAAGAACACACCAACAGGTTTCCCTGCTTTTGACCACATATTGTCCCAACTAAAAATTGGGCCCGAGCACCTAACTTTAGATTTGATTTATTGGTTTCTGATCCAACAAGCATATTCAAGCAGGATTTAATAACTTTGATTTGTAGGTATATCAGAAACAAAACCCTTACTCTTCATGAATGTTCAGGTAGCAAACAGTACAGATATATTTAGTTCATACTTTGAGAACATTTATGTACACTCAAAATTGATTCATGATACCAAAAGATCAAATTTGTCAAGCCAAACTTGATTTGGAAGAACATCTGAGTGTTAACATATAAAACATAAGATGACAAAGCAGCACCAACATGTTAGCAAATAAAAGAACTCAGAAGTATAACAAACCTGTACAACATAATTTCCATATTGGTCTTGTGCTAACATGCAAACAGACTGCAGAATCTCATCCATCATTATCTGCTGCGTTTTGGGATCATGGCAGTGCTCCAAGACTCTCTGTTAAGAAAAAGCTATCCAGTTCAGACTTATCATTCTTATGTTTCAAGCTACCACTACAGCAAATGTGTCAACATGCATTAAATCAAAAAGTATCCTTCACCTGTATAACACGGCAACCATATGGATGAGTTGACAATGTCACAACTTGATCATAGAAAGTAGAAACAATAAAGTGAATTGCATCTTCAGGCACACATTCAATACACTTCTGGATGACATGGTTTCCATTTTGATCACGGACGCAACGCATGATATGACCATCCAGCTCTGCAACCATTTTAGTCTGCTGATCCAGATTAACAACTTCTATGGCCTAAAAAGAAAGAAGATGAAGACCAGTCACTTTGTGATTAACCTAAATAATACACAACGGCAATTATCATTTACAGCACAATGATAAGTCAACACAACCAGGTCAAACAAAACAAGACATTTATGTCCAATCTAAATTTTCAGACACTCATAACATTTCTCATGCATACGAACAGTAGAATTTGGGGGGCGGGTATGTTCTCAACTTCCCCATGGACAATAATATTAAAATTGAAAACCATTTGTCTTTCCAACAAATTTTCACACAACGAGCTACTATCTATAATATATAATATTGTAACAGAAAAAATAGCAGCACATGAAATTAAAGGACACAGTAAAGGAATAAAAAGGTAAACAAACCTTCTGGATAACTCGGCAGCCATACATTTGCAGACTTAGGGTCAGAACATGACCAGTAAGCTGGTCCGCCAGTTCTCTTATTTGCGTAGATGTTCCATGCTCAAAAAACTAAACATAAACCGGTATGAGTTAGGCACGAAGTCCATAAGGAATTTCTTACCCACTTGCAACAAAATAAAAAAGCTTGTACTAGTTCGGAGAGCACATCAAAGGATATATGTAAATATAAACAAGAGAGCAAATTACCTTTTGAATGACGTAATTACCAAAGACATCAGTCATTAGAGAAAGAGCCTGTGGCATGATTTCATTGAAAACCATGTTTTTCTCTTCCATTGATGCTGTCTCAAGTTTCTGTTGGATGAAACGGCTTCCATATTGATCAGCACTGTGCAAAACAAAAAAAACAAAAAGGCCTGAGTTAGATACCTGTTCAAAGTGAAGAAGCAAAAATAGTAGGACCAGCAATATTCACCTGAACTCAACAACATGGCCTGCAATTTCTGAAAGCTCAAAACATTTGGTTTTACTACTTTTAAACTCGTCCAACAAGGAGGATGCAAAATTCTCATCCAAGTTACCAACAGTGTCAGAATGCCAAGCTCCCATGAAACCCCCAGCCACATTCCTCATCCCAGATAAACGCATGCTTCGTTCACTTTGCCTCATAGGACTACCTGATCCAATGGGAGAGCTTGGGTAAAGGGAACCAGCCAATGGGCTTCCTGGATATGACACTCCCACACCAAATGTTGGATTTCCATAATAATTGCGATTCAAGTTAGCAGACTTATTAAGGTAGGGAACAGCAAACTGTGATTTCGGAGGTGCAATTAATGACTCTACATAAGCTTTCTGGAGGCCAAGCAAATCTGCATAATTATTTGAGCATTCCCTATTAATTGCTGGGTCATTAAGGGCTGCAACCTGTGCAGCATGAACTTCACCTGATCTTAGGTATTGAAGATACAAAGGGTCCATCAAGGGCACCTGTTGAGAGCAACCACCAGTATGATTTCCCACCCTGCTTGCATTATGTAATTCTGATGCTGACAACAAATTTGATCCCAAGGCTCCAGAGTCGATGCCATTCACTCCTAGTGCAGCTGCAGCATTTTCAAACAATGGAGGCAAATTGCCACTCAGCTGATTAGCCATCATTGGTGGTGAAGAAGGATTCACAGCATACCCACTCAAACCATAGTTTTGGTATGAGATATTTCTACCGTCCACATTCTGATAGTGAGCATGTGAATTACCTCTGCCAGTAAGAGTTGGTGTAGATGGTCCTTTTAGGTATGAGTTAACAGAAATGCCAGCAGAGTTATGAAGTTCTAACTGCTCATTTGCATTTGCTGAGGAGTTATTCAGATCCAATCTAAAACCACTGCTTTTATTCACTTTCAAATGAGATGCTTTTGCCAATTGGGGAGCAGAATGAAGTTGATAAGGCAGAGGTTCGGGCTTGTTAAGGTACAAATGCTGCTCGAGGTTATGAGTATAATCAGATTCATTTTTCCCGGTTGACTGGGGATGTTTCTCATCATCTACTATACCATTTGGGGAGAGGTTCATGCCTGCCAAAGCAGACACCAGATCTGCAGGTTCATTCAAACTAGATGATGAGATAGAATTAAATGAGTTTTGACCATTTGAACTTCTTTTATCCATAGAGCTGGACCTCCCATCCCCAATGGGCGGAAGGCAAGGACTAGGAGCTCTAGCTAGAAGTTGATCAGGTGTGGTGCTTCTTGACAAGGATGCCCCTAAAGCAGAAACATAATTTTGCGAAGCTGATCCACCAAGATTTTGAGCAGCAGATATACCCTGTTTATTTCCACCAGCATGCAAAGCATCTCCAGCTGCCAATTCTTGATGCAGATGGGCAAAATGGGTTTCTGAGTTTTCATCAAATGCGTTGTAGCTAGTCTGACGAGGATTAGAGCCAGATGAAGCATTATTTATCTCATCCTGCTTTGTAAAAATCGCAAACAAACAGCAGAGACAGTATAAGTAAGCAGATTTCAAGTTAATTATCTCAAATGCATCTCCGATGGTAAAATTAACAAAAGGCAATGAGAGAAAGAGACTTCAAGTTAGCAAGAATGATTGAGTACTTGAAAAATTCATGAAATCTCTTTCATTTAATTGACGGAGATGCTGACGTGACCTAAGAGGGATCAGATATCTTGGCAGGGCGATTGCCCACGCAAGTGTGAGCCTGTGAGGTATCGCCTAAGATAGGTCAAGAAGAGTGGGATAGCCCGAACACAGTCAGTCAGGTCATGGTTTGTCAAGCATAAATATTTATGGCTACGGTTCTTCCGTGAATTGCGGTGTGGTATTACAAGAAATGATATGTAGGACATAATTTATTATTTACAAATAATAATGTTTAGATCATAATAAGTACAAAAATATAATAAAATATAAATTTATGATGAGAATTATTAGTTTTAGAAAAAACTGAACTCGTAACGGCTCATGTGAATGAAGCCACGTAAATTATATGTAAATCCATGCAAAGCATACTTTATTTAGAAAATTGATACTCACTCCTCAAAAGAAAAATTAGAAATCAAATAAGCTCAAGATTGAAGGACTTCAAAGCCGGCTTAAACAAGTGCATAGACATCCAATCGAATAATAAGACAACAAACAAAGCCTTTTACTACTAGGTGGAGTCAGCTATATGAATCAAACTATGCCAACGTGTTCTATCTTTATCCAATGGAACAATCGAAAGAGGAAAAAAAAACAAATGAACACGAAACACCAATAATCAAAAGGAGTGACTCCCCCTAGTTTAATCAATCTACAAAGACTTTCCAATTAGGCCATTTCACCATAACAAAGGTGGACAAAAGTGTTATCCATTGCTTTCCTCCTTATGAGGGTAAAGGTCACTCACGTATTCTTGTTCCTTTACAACAGACTCTTGGGGTACTATACAGATTTTAAACAAAAAAAACAGAACCTATGAAAGAAACCATTGTATGGAACACAAGGATAAACTCCAACAAACAAAACAATTACAAAAAAAACACCACTTTGAAAAATTCATATAGAACAAAGAGAATTAGAGGAAGAATCAACTAGCCAAAGGTTCACCTGAAATAACTCTGCAATGCTCTTCTGCCTACTCCCAAGTCCCAATGGCGGCATCCCAATCAACCCATTACCACCCCACTCAGCTGCACTCTTCCTCTGGTTCACGCCATTCTCCTCCTTCCCATCAAACCCCGGTGGCTGCACAGAGAAAAGCGAGCTATCTCCATTCCTCCTATCCCCAATCCCCCCACCGCTCAACCTCTGCGTGAAACGCCAATCCTCTTTCGAAACCAATGGAGGCGGCAACCGCGGGTTTAGATTCACATTCGAATAGTAATAATCTGCATACGCTGGATCAGCACGAAGCTCCTCATCGCTCGCGAAACCCCTTCCTCCGCCGCCGCCACCACTTTTGCCGAAACTCGAAGAAGAATCAAACAACGCACCAACCGCAGACAGCGAGCCTTCGATTGTGGGAGGCGCCGACCCACTTCTGTACATACTCAGTTCCCTCTCGCGTTCACTCGCTTCTTGCTGCTGCCGCCTCTGTTCGCGAATCAGCATGCTCAAATCCTCGCCGTAATCAGGGTTTTTCAGCATCGATCGAATCGCTACATCTGACATCATCTTTGAGTAAGTAGTATCGGAGACCATTAGATAGGGGGACGGACTCAGCTTAGTGAACAAAAATTATTATACCATACACACACACAGTAACTGCATAAAGATTACAACTTTAAGCACATAACAATCAGCTAGAAATCGTCAAAGTATCAACAGTTTTGTCGCTAAAGCTATTAAAAAGTTTGTTATTTTCAAAGATTATTCGAACCCATCACTCTTTTTTTTTTACAAAGCGAGAATGGAATAGCTCTGCTCGTCTCGTGAAGCATGGAATTTCCACTCGAGGATTGGATTTGAGATGGTGATGTAAGGATCGGATTCAAAGTATATATGGAGGAAGATCGATTTTTGTATCATCCATGTTAGGAGAGAAACAGAGAAGAGACTGCGAGTGGGGAGAAGGAAGGAAGGAAGGAAGGGAATAGAGTGATAAGCACGAGCACACAAGCGAAGCCGTTAGATGTGAGAGTGACGGTATGGATTAAGTAATGCGGAGATTTGTTTGCATTGAAGACTTTAGGGTTTTATTATAAGAAAGATTTAATTTATTTATTCCTCAAAATATTAACTTTTTTTTTTTACAATGAATAAAAAATGGTAAAGACTAAATTTAGCTTAAGTTTTTTAAGTGTATGCTATGAAGTTTTTCAATAAAAATAAAATATGTAATAAAAGTGTTTGTATGACCAATTATGGATGGAGAAATAATATAGAAACTAAATTTTATATAATCAATAATTAAATATAAAAAGTATAAATAAAACCTATTAACAAGTGGTAGGTACTCCATTCCCCTTAAACAACGTCTTGAGTTCGAGTCTTGTGTATAAAAAAATCTTTGCTGAGAGAGCTCTATCTCCGTTATGAGACCTCAACTAGCTCGAACAAGATCGCCTCCAATTAAAAGATTCATGTGAGAAACCCAACAAAAATTTTACCTTAAATTTTTTCCAAAAGTTAAATATATGTTAACATTTTAGTCTTTGGAATTTGCAGTTTAATTATGGACTAATTTTGTATAAAGTTTTCAAAAATGTTATATCCCTAGTCATTTATTTTGTCATTATTGTATGACTAATTATGATTAACATAAAATATAAAATATTGTTTTTAGCATACGACATCTATAGAAAAAGAGACTAAAGAAAGAATGTAAATAAAACATGATTGAAAAAAAAAAAGTTTATTATGAATATGTAGGAAATCTTGCCTAAACTTTTTTTTCTTTTATTTATATTTGAATATATATGCTACATTGTTACTTTTTTCTATCAATGATATGCAAAATGTTATGTTTGCTTTTTTTGGAACATTTGTGGTATATTTTAGCTGTACATTTTGGTTTAGGATATATATATATATATAATATTTGTTGGAAAAGAAGTAGTATATATCGGAGAGCATACTAAGTGAAAATACTCTATTTATACGAAAGATGTGAAACTTTTTTAAAGATTAGATTAAAACTTTAAATTTCACATGTAACAGTTATGCGAGCTTATATATCGTGAAAATTATTTTTTGGGTGTTGTTTTAATATCAACTACTCTAATTAATATGATGGTTAAAATTAAAAGTGCTCTTCTTCTTCTTTTTTTTTTTACATAAATAAAATGTTCTCTCCCTTATACTATGTTTGGATTAGGGTTTCGGATGAAAAAGGAAGAAAGAGAATAATCAAAATGGATTGAATATATGTTTGGATGTCTTTTTTTGAAAAAAATACAGTGAAATGAAATGAGATGGTCTATCAAGTCTTTTTTGTCCATAAAAAAATCCATTTTTCTTGAATCTCTCCAAATTGGGAGATCGGATCCTCTATTGTGATGATGTTGTGAGATTCAATTAGTCACGGTTTCTTGTTTAATTAGCCACGGTTAAAAGCCAAACCGCATAACAGCAACACGGTAGAAGATCCGTGTTGCCAAATTGGAGATCAATGATGGAATGAAATGACTTGCTAATTTTTTTTTTGTCTGTTATTTTAAAATTGCATTTTTGTCCTTTATATTTTAACAAATCTACAACATATCTTATTGTACATTGTAAAAAGACCTAACCTAAGGGAGTAAGGGTAATCTTAAAAAAAATTAATTAATTAACTATTTCATTCCGTCCCTTTTGTTGTGAAAACTTTTAAATAACATATCAATTTCACTCCACTCCTTTACATTATTGACCACTCAATTTCATCCTTCCTAACATAGTCTTAATATGCTCTCATTATATAGAGAAAGAATATATCAAGTGACATATTGAGAAATAAGAGAAGTTATTTTAAATCATTGGATTAAATTAAATATTAAAATTAAAACATTACTTTAAACTTCACATGTAATGCTCATGTTATGTAGGTAGCAAATGTGTCTAATGAATATAATTAAAAATAAAGTACACACAAAAATTTTAATGGAGATAAAATTCAGTGAAATTCAAGTAAACTTTGTTGCTTGTGTTAATTATATATGTTTATTTCTTGGGCTAAAGAAAGTGTATATAAATGGTTTTTTATACAAAATTTCCTTATAAACATTGGATTTTTTTATAATAAACATTGGATCTTTAGTTTTGTTTAATTGAATCTTTTTTTTTAGTTATCACCACGGTCCAAAACGAAAATAAATAATTTGGACACTAACTGAATTTTACATTTTAATTTAGTTGACTTTTAGTTGTTCAATAGTACTTAAGAGTGCTACTATTATTTTTTCTAAAAAAATATTAAAAAAAGCAAAACAAAAATATATTAACATCTCTTGACATCCGATTAAAAGAAATATATTTAAAACCTGACACCAAAGATAAAATATCATAGACTATTAAGCCAAATAAGATAAATTGGGATTGACAGTAATCTTGCAATCTTGTTTTCAATTTTAAAATTTTATTTTATTTTTGGTTAATCTCTTTTAAGTTATGTTTGGTTCGAAGATAATTTATCGATTATTTGTAATACTCTAAAAAAACGACGTTAATAA
The DNA here is from genome assembly GCA_014851425.1 of Senna tora. Lineage (NCBI taxonomy): Eukaryota > Viridiplantae > Streptophyta > Magnoliopsida > Fabales > Fabaceae > Senna > Senna tora. The sequence continues at coordinate 11,352,095 of CM026264.1, forward strand.
TGCTTAGAGAGAAAAAAAAAAAGCAAAGCATTTCAACCCATACAAAACAGTTAAGAACAGCATTAAAAAAAAAACTATATACAGTCAATTTTAAGTATAATATACTTTTATGATTTAGTTTATAAACATGTATCCCATGCATGTTATCAAATTTACAAACTTAATAATCATTTACACTTTATTAATATATATATATATATAGTACACCCTTTCAATTTTAAATAATTTACAAACACTTGTTAATTTAAAATATTATAATATACAATTGAGTTTGGCATGCACAAAATTATATACCAAATTTTTAGAATTTTAACTTTAAATTAATCTAAAAATAAATTACATAATTTCTAGCCTACTTTTTTTTCTACGAGTATCTTTTTATTGGAAACAATCATGTTTGAGCTAGCTGAGGTCCCATAACGGGAGTAGAACTCTCCCAACAGAGGTTTTTCCAAAAGTTTTAAACTCAAAACTTTACTTAAAAGAACTGAGTACTTACCACGCCAACCAACCACATTTCTAACCCATTTTTCCTTTTCCTTAACTTTAATTTCCTATTGTGCTTTACCATAATTTTCCTTCTTCACTTATTTATATATATCTATTATATATGGTCTGAAAACTAAATAAACAAAAAAATCTCTAAAGTTTGTGAACATTTTCCATATAATAATGTGTCTATATATACAACGAACCAATTACTTGACAACTTTTTGTGAACTAATAAATTTTCTTTTATTAGTTCTAAGTGGAATTGGAAATTTTACAATCAATTATTTTTTATATATTTGTTTTTTTTTGGCCAGTTTATATATTTGATTTAAGTGAGCAAGACCGCGGAATTGAGAAATATTTATTAACTTTTATGGTATTAAAAGACTCAACATTAAAAGTGTAACAATTAAAATATTTTTATTTAAACATTTAATTTTAATTTAAAAGTATAAATATTTGTATTTAAAATAATAAATAAGAACATATATATGGCAATATTATTGACCCTTTGATGATGGCTTTTGCACATGTATATACATATTAAAAAATATATACATAAATTCAACCACCTTTAAAAACTATCTACCTATCAAAAAAAAATCTATAAATATATACAATTTTTACTGTGCACGAGCAAAAACGTCGTTAGTGAGGGCGTTTTTTACAATTTTATCACACTTGTTTTCATGTAAATATTAGCGTTAAAAACGCTCTCAGTGAGGGCGTTTATAGGGTTGACCATCTATAAACGTCCTCACCGATGACGTTTTTCTTGTCAAAAATTACGATGAGGGCATTTTTTAATGTGCACAATAAAAATGATATATTTCTGGTGATAATTTTTAAAGATAACTGAATATATATATATATATATATATATATATATATATATATATATATTTTATTGTGTATATAAACGTGCAAAAGTCTTTGATAATAGCTTGGTACCAAAAAAGTAAAAATAAACTCACTAAAAGTGACATTTGGCAATGTGTTGGAGCACGCATTAGTATTCATTTTTTTACTAAGTGACTCTTTATTCAATTCATAATATTTGTATGAGTGCATGTGGATCAACAAAATTGGTTAGTCTATTGTTAAATTTATAGTAAATTTTTAAAATTTGTGATTAACGTATAAGAAGTTAAACTAAATTGATTTATTTATATTTTTAAAATGAAGTCCAACAGCTAAAGTTTACTCCATAAAAACTAGTTTAAAAACAATATACAAATTCCACTGACAAAACTCAAATAAAAAACCCAAATAATTAATTCTTAATAAACATATCAAATGATATAATGAAATTCTATGATTTTGTTATGTTTATATTTTACGGTAAAAAAAATTTATATTGTATGCATTCCCCTTTGAAATTATGTTATTTATATTAATTACCATAAAGCTATTTATTTTCCATTATTGATTTTTAAGACCTTCATCACTTTATTTATTAAAAATAGCATAAAAATTCCATGGCCCATACATAAAAGATCTATGATAACTTTTTGAGTAAATTATACTCTCTTCCTTTGAGACATCGTTAACTTATACTCTATTTTTTTTAGTTTTTAAAAATTATAGTTTCCTCTCTTATAATAAGAAAATCTATAATTTTACTCATTTTGATCAATATATCCTTATTCTGTTAGTTACATAATTTAATATATGTATTTTTTTATCAAATATAATTAAATGCCTATTTGATTCTTTTTTTGAAAAAAAATTAAATAGTTATTCTCAAAAAATATTTCTTATAATTATCATAACTTTTAAAAAAATTAATGTTATTAAGGATATTTTAGTCAAAAAGGATAAAATTGTAGGCTTTTTTATTCTTTTAAAAGAGAAAAGTGTAAGTTTTTAAAATAGAGAGAATTAGAGTGTAATTTAAGGATCTCTAAGTATTGGCCATAAAAAAAATCTCTAAATGGAGGATAATGCAATTTGCTCTAACTTTTTTTTTAAAAAAAAATTATTGATTAATATTTTGGTTATATTTTATTTCTAAAAAATTATAAATAAATTTGTGTAATTAATAAATGTTTTATGAGATGAAAAAAAAATGTTTTATGAGATTCTGTCCAATTTTTTTTTTTAAATGTTTTATGAGAGAGAAAATTATAAATTAATTAAGCAAAAGAAAATAATAATAATAATAATAATAATAATAATAATAATAATGACACCGAAAGTGTAGAGCATATCCATTTAGATCTTGTTGGGCCAAATGACGAAATCCATTTGCCGCATTACACCAAAATTTCATGCATTCAAGAAAACCAAAACCACAACCACGTTTCCTGAGGCGCGTGTAATTCAATCAACGGCCTAGATGTTTCGTTAAATGTAATGTCAAGGGAAGAGCCATAGATTGGAATCGAAAGCAAGGATGTACGCGTGGGGAAGGTTCTCTTCCAACTAAACTACTACTACCCCACGAAATGCCCAAAATAGGTTTTAGCAGATTTAGATATTTATGCTTTGACCCTTTATCTACCTTTTATTTTCTTGTTGACCCTTTTTTTTTTCAATTTTAAAAATAGCAGTAGTTAGATTGGACTTTGGTAGTGACAATTGAAAAGATGGAATATTTTATTTTAAGTATTATAACTAAGCATATGTATGGATACACTTTTTAAACATTGTTTTGATGTTTAAAAAATAAAAAAAAATCTTAAATTACTATTTTCGACTAAAAATTAAAAAAAAAATATATGTTTTGAAAAAATAAAATAAAAGAATAAGTATTTTGAACTTTAATTTGGAAACAATAAATAAATCATTTATTAATATTATGTGCACAAATACTTGAAAACAATACTAATATAAATTCTTATGTCCAATTTTATGAAATAGTTTTAAAGAATAAAATGGCATTCAAACGCACTTGAAATGTGCGTTTGGTAGGATGAAAGTACTTTGGTAAAAAGTATAAATAAGTAATAAGAAGTGTGTTCAGTATACAAGGAAATAAAAATAAAATGTAAAAGTAATGTTATTTGGTATAATTGAGAGAATATAGGAAAATAAAAAATAAAAGTGTGAAAATGTCATTTTTGCCCTTACTATTGTAGGAACTAATTAAAAGTAAATAAACATTTTTTAGGGATATTTTGGTCCAAAATAAGTTGCTTCCTAACAACTTCTCAAACTTTCCTCTCAATATAGATAGCGTTTGAGTGTTTTGGTGGGAAAAAGAAGTTGAAATAAGTGATAAAAAGTGTGTTTATTATGCAGAGAAATGTAAGTAAAAATAAAAGTAAATGTGTTTGGTACGATGGGAAGAAAACATGGAAATGAAAGATAAAAAAAATAAAAAAGATATTTTTGTCCTCACATGATGAACAATTGTAGAATTAACCAAGGGTAAAATAATAATTTCACAATCACTTCCCTCTTTTCATGTAGTAACTTCCTTCCCTATTTAAAGGAAATCATTCTTCCAATTTTCTCTCTAAAATAACATATCAAACATAATATATTTGGTTCCCTTTCACTTTCTCTTTCCCTCTCCGATATCATATCAAACATACCCATAGATGGCACATAAGCACATTGATTCCCTCTCTCGAGGGAAGCTTCTCACATTTAAATCTCACCTTACCACCTACCAAACACATTTAAACTTCACCTCATCCACACTCAATAAATACCAAAGGTCACACCTAATGGCATGTTTGGTGATGGGAATGTTGGAGGTAATCAAACATTTCCTTGTAAATTCATCTTAGCAAACATGTCTTACTTTTTGCAATGTCATAAAATTATATTTTTATCTTTACTTTTTTTTAAAATATTTTAATATAAATAAACTTTATCGACTTGTATTTCATTTTCATCCCATTTTTTACTACAAAATATAATAAATTCATTTTCATTCATTCTATTTACATCCCCATCACATTTCCTCTGTTCTCCGAAATATAACATTTTTTATAACATATTTTTAGAAACATTTTTTAAATTCGTGTATGAAATATATTGTATCTTAATTAACTAACTAGAGTTAGATTAGACATCATATCGAGTTCAATGAACATGAACTTCTCTGCAACGGTGTTTCAGAAAAATTAAAGCTTGCTACTTTTTCTGTATATATTCGATACGATTATTATTTTCATATTTAGTATTTATTATTTTGAACTGCATTAGTTTATTAAAGCAAAATATGCAGAGAAAACAAAAGGCAAACCAGAAGCAGCACATTATTGGATTATTAATTGTTTCTCTATTGTTGGAATATACTATTACTATTCCTACCCGCCCTCTCATAATTGCCTCCCTTTGCCATTTTGTTTATTGCTAAGTAATCACAATTAGCAGTAACGAGGGATTGGCGCAAGTGATAAACGGTTTGATGTGATATCGCTTGAAGAAAGTCCTAAATTCAAGATCTTGTGAATATAATTATTTATATTTAAAGATTTTCTAACTATAGACAGGTGCACGACACGGGTTAAGTTCGGATTAGTCAGAGTAAAACTTTTAAAACTGGACGAACAATAAAAAAAACAAATCACAATTAATTCACCACTTCATTTTTTTCAATTAAGATTTCTAAGCAGGTTCCTGTCGATCATCAACAATAATTTTCATATATATATATATATATATATATATATATATATATATATATTAAAATAATTATTTTTAATTAGCTTTCATTTTTATGATTATATTATGATCACGAGACGTATTTGATTCTTATATATATATATACCTAATGGGTTATTTTCTGTATTTCAATACTCCTGCCATTTCAAATAGATACAAATCCAAATGTCCAAATCTAATTATATAATCATTGTGCCATTGCCATTAATTATATGTATCACCCAACAAACCATTTCTTTATTTTTAATTATTTGTTACATTGGAGCCTCATAATTTTAAGAGTATCAAAATTTTCTCAATCTTAAATATCGAAACTCTTGACTCGATTAATAATTATTAAAAAAATAAGCAATTTTTTTTTATGTTATCTATTCGCTATATAGTTTCTCAAAAAAAAATCAATACAATACAATACACGCACACACACACGGACTCATATATATTCTATGGTCAAAGAAGAAATACTATAAAGAAATATATATTATATATATAATCACTTACCAAAATAATAATGAGTCACACTTAACCTTAATTATTCTTAATTAAAACTTTTTTATTATTTTAATTAATTAATGTTTAGGGTTTGCGAGATCCCTAATTATAATTATGTGCAACCATCCCTCTCCATGATATTAATTCTATGAACTGTGATGGTGTCAGTCTCTCTGCTTCACATTTTCATAAGATCATGCAATAAGAGATAAATAATATTATTGCTGATTTTTAATTTTTACATTATCCTAATTGTTATAATTATGAGTTTAAGTATGTGTTAATAAACAAAAGCAATGTATCAGTATCTGGACCACTAATTAACCATGTATACTTTTAAAATCAAGCCAAAAACCCATATCGGGTGCTTTTGTATACTTCAAAATATGTATGATATAATATATTTAGGATACAAGTTTGATTTTAATAGTTATTGAAAAAATTTTTATTTACAAAGTTTTTAATCTTTTATCTTGTAGTTAGATAATTAATCAAAAGAAAAACACAAATGTGTATATATATATAATCATTAATAAGTATAGTTATGAATTTTAAGAATTTTTTTTACTATTTAAATTGATTAAGTATGATTTAAGGGTTATAACTTATAATAAACTTTCATTGGGGTTATAGAAGTTATTATAAATTATAAAACTCTATTTATTTAATATATATTAAGGTACTCACATATTCGTATTTGCAATTGTATCCGTATTAATATTGGTGTATATATGCAACATAGCTGAACCACATTTTTTAATAGAGGCATGATAAAAAATTTTAAATTCTGTAATTAAAAAGTTGTTTTATTCAATGTCTCTCAGGCTTTATCACAACTAATTCAAACACGACTCATGTATCACAGTACTTGATCATAATAAAAACATTTTTCAATAGAGAGATAACTAATATTTATAAAATATAGAACCCGAAACATTACTTAAGTAATATCAGATCGCTTAGCATTTAGAACAAGTCTTTCTATTAGTTTTAATTAGAAAGCTTTGAAAGTAAGCAATATATATATGTGTGAGATAATATAGTGAATAAAGTAAGAAAAAGATAAGGAAGAAGAAACAGGTAGCGCTTTGTGCAGGAAAGGCAGCACATAAACATAATAATATTGCTTTGGTTTTAATGGTTTCTGTGATTCTGTGCCCATGTGATTCCCCCCACTATTCCATGTGACTCTTTAAATTAAAAGCACCCGAATTTAATGCTATATTATTCAATTCAACTTAGGCAGTAATTAATTGTTTGAAACAAAATCAGTTTCTTTTTTTTTAAAAAAAAAAAGAAAGAGAAAACAGATTATTAAATTCGAGTTATGGGCTTTGAACCTTTAAAATTTTATGAACAAAAGGTTTTTTTTTTTTTTTTTGCTTTAAAGAATAAGACTATTATAATGAATAGCAAGGTTTTAGACTATTATATGGTTAAGGGTACGTACGTTTGGATGGAGATTTATGGTAGAGAGGAAGGAAAGAGAATACAATTTTAGCTTTGACATTTTCTTTCATCAATATTTAAGTCTATTTTTTTCCATTCTTTGTCATATATCTTTTTTCAATCTAAACATAAATGAAACCAATGTCAGGTACATATAGCAAGAGGTATGTATTTACTAACTATCACTTTTCGGATTCAATCCTTAAAAATATGAGAATTGAGTTTATCTGTTGGGAGAGTCACATTCAATAATGGGTTCTACAATACTTGAATGATTAGTCATCAAGTCCGCTCTGATGAATACCTCGATATCATAGACCATATATATAGATACACACACATGAAACATGTTCACTTCTTTTCTCTTATTTTCTATTATCCTCGGTTTAAGTATGAATGTTGAATTTTGATGAAGAGATACACTAAAAATATTATGCTTTAAATATATTATTATTTTTTATTAGTTTCATATATAAAAATTTCAACATGATCCCTTAGTTTTTCAAATAAATAATATTTTCCTCCTGTAGTTTGTGCAGTTATTCAATCTTATCATCTTTCCATTAATTACATATTGTTATCTAAAATTGAGTAGTTTATTAAATTAAATACTAACAATTTAGTTAGATTATCAAATGTAGTACTAAATTTTAGATCAACAATATAATATACAAAAGTATACAATTAGATCATTTAACCCCGTAAAAAGTCTTATTAATTAAACTAAAGGGATGATAAATATATATTTAATTAACCCAAAAATCATTACCAAGGATATATTTATATGGATTGGATCAATTCTGCTTGCCCAATAAAACTGAAAGTGCCCACTGGGCCGCATAGGGCATGAAAATGTTCGGGCCAGGCCTTATATGATTTGGTACAAGTCTCCGGCCCAGCCCACATTGTGCGCACCCTATATTTAGGCTATATATTATCTACAATTGAAAATTAGGTACGTTTGGTAAGCATTCCAAATAGTAAAATACATGTAATTTTATGATTTTTAAAAACAAATTATATCATATTTTATACATACTGAATATACTTTTCATCACACTTTTCTCTCTCTTAATTTTTCTTTCTATCTTTCTTCTCACTTTATTCTACAGTGCTTTCCTTTATTCTACAGTACTTTACTCTACTGTACTTTCTTTACAGTACTTTACATCCGTGCATTTATATCAAGCGTACCTTTAGTATATTTCTCTTTAGTAAAAACGAGATAAAAAAAATTTGCCTTTAATTTATTTAGGGTAAATCCCTCATTTTTTTAAAAAAATATTTTGTTCTCTCTTATACTACTACATCTAAAGAATAAATGCAGAAAATCCCAAATCCAGCAATTACAAGTAATTTTGTGATGGCCACTCAAGCATATTATTAGCACAACCTTTGGAATAAAGAAAATAATCAAAGAAAAAGTTGGGTTCTATAATAATTTCTTATTAGTTTTTTGGGAGAAATAATTGTACGTATTGCGACGGAAGAATTAAAGAAAAGAAAAGAAAATGTTTAGAGAATTTAAGTTCTTTTTATTTTTTTATTTAGTTATAGAATTTATGTTCTAACCAAACTTACCTACTACCTACACGTACATTAGTCCTTCAAAAATATATATCTAGTTTTTTTTTTTTAAAAAAATATGAATCTCAACCCATTAGTTTGTTTAGCCGTGTGGTCCTTAAGAAAATATATATTAATTAACATGTCACACTAATTAAATAATGATTAAAAGTTACTTTATTACCTTTATGTGGTTACAAATGGTCATTTGATCAAATAATATATAAAGTACTTGATAATAAAAATTAATATTTTTCTTGGTGAAAAACTTAAAATCGATTAGGTGACTAATTACATATCATCTAAAACAAACATTAAATATGATCATCTCTATCTCTCAATAAGATTGAATCCAAATTTAACATATTATGAGGAATTAATCCCTTTCACTTGACTCAATTCCCATTGGTTATGAGAGTTTTTGTGTAGCTTGAAATTATCATTTAATCTTAAAGTCATTAATTAACTTGCTGTTTTAATAATTTTTTTAAAGATTTATTAATAGTTGAGGCCCTAACGAATTTGACTTAAAAAAATATTATTTATAGTATATTAGTATATATATATATATATTTTGCAAGAAAAAAAATCAAAGAGTATATAAAAATAGAGCTTTGATTGAAAGTACTTTTTTTATAGAGCTTTGAAAAAATAGAGCTTTGAAAAAAGTGAAAGTCATTTTATGTTTGGATGTCTTAATTAAAAAGTGCTTTGAAAAATAATAAGTGTTTGGATGTAAAATTAAAAAAAATGTACTTTTTAATAATAAAAATTACCAAACATTTGAAAGTATTTATTAATATATTATTTAGATAAAAAATTATTTAAATTAAAATAAATTTAAAAAAAACACGACACAAAATCATTAAAAAAAATTTAATTAAATAAAATATGAACTTTGAATATCTAATTACACAAAATTAAATATGAACTTTGAATATCTAATTAAAGCCTATCCAAACGAACCCATAGAGATGCCGATAAATAAGTATTAAAAAATTATATTGATTCATTTTATAATTTTGAAAACGTAAAAATGATTATAATTAATTAAGCGCTTGAAGTAGCAAAGAAGAAAGGCAAAGGAAATGGAATTTTCATTGCACGGATGTGACACGAAGAGGAGGTTGAGCAACCGTACAATTATTAATAGGTTACATGATATGGAGAAGTAACAAAGGTTAGGAAAGGGAATTACCGGACTTAACACAATTGATATTTAGCTGAGTTTTTTAAATATTTAATCAGGAGTTTAACCCTTTTTGATGTTTATAGATAAGGTTTTGTGATCAGCACTAAAATTATTGAAAAAAATCTATAATGCGAAATTACATTACATACGTATAACAAGTTACATCGTGAATTCACCAAATATATATATATATATATATATATATATATATATATATATATATATATATATATATATATATATATATATATATATATATATATATATATATATATATATATATATAGGGAAGTGATAATGTTTTGTTACCTACTTATACCTTCCAAGCTTTCTCATTCACACCAAACTTTTGGTTTTGCTTACCCAATTTGAGCAACAATATGTATCTATTTTTTCAAACCCACTTTGACTTCTTCTGTAAAGCATAAACCTCAGTGAGTTAGAGACTTACAGAGAGAGAGAGAGAGACAACAATTGTTGAATATTTGGTTGTCTTCAATATAATATAATGAGAGGGGAAAAAGGGAGTTTATTGATAAAGCAGAAGAAAATATGAATAAATTTCACAGAGAATTACAGGAGAGATGATTGATGATTAAATCAATGACAATAGAAGTAAAATCTAGTTTTTATGTACTATTTTTTATATTTTAAAATAGAAAAGAAAACTCTTTATGAGTGTTTTTGACTGAAATCAAACACAAAAAAACTAGAATATGTGATTTTGGAGAAAAAAAACACAATATTATAATTTCAGTAAAAAAAAAGGGTAGGTACTAATTCAAATAGATGTTGTCTAACTTATGACACAGAAGAAAATTATTAAAAATAAGAGATGAAATTGAAACATTGTATGAAATTAAGAAATAAAGAGTTAATTTCAATTGGGCCTAATTACCATAAAATCTTAAATCTATATATGATGATAGTGTAAATATATATTTATCACAAAAAAAAGTTACATTTTATTACTTATTTTTATTTAATATTTATAATTATATAATGAATATAAATATAATTGATCAAGTTATCCCACACTTTCAAAATACACGTTATTTTGTATATATATATATATATATATATATATATATATATATATATATATATATAAAGTTAGTATTTTTTTCACTCTCATTTAGCTCTCAATTCTTTTTTTTAATACATATTTACACTATACATTATATAATTTAAGATATAATATATATACCACTTTCATTTCCCTTTTGGGGAAGATGGAGGAGGAGTAATAATTAAGATCGAATGGCTTAAATAGTATATATACTTGACTAATTCACTAGAGCTGTGTTTGGTTCAGTAGAAAATTGGAATTGAAGGTGGAATTGCACGGATTACGATGAATTTTTCAGTTTGGTTCGTCACCTAGAATTGGAATTGGAATCCACAAAATTTATTCAATTCCATGGAATTCAATTCTCAATTCCATAAAGTGGGTTTTGTTTGGTTGGACGTGGAATTGGATTCCACATGGAATTGCACAATATTCTAGGAATTATTTAGTTTGGTTGAGTTATGTTGAATTGAAATTGAATTACGTGGAATTGGTTTTTTAGAATTGGGTGTGTAAATTTTGTGGAATTGGATTGTAGGGTATTTTTGAGGAATTGAGATAAATTTTGTGGAATTGGGTTTAAAAGACATTTTTGTCCCTACTTTCTTTCTCTCTCTCTTTATTGTTTTTTATTTTTTATAATGAATATTAAAAAATAAAATTTTTTAAAAATTATTTAATATTTATTAAGGAGCAAATTAGTCTCTTTACCTCACCTTCTTTTATAAACTTTCAATTCCATCTTTTTCATACCAAACACACTTTTTCAATTCAAATAATTCAATTTCAATTCTATCTTTTCATACCAAACACACTTTTTCAATTCAAATAATTCAATTCCAATTCCAATTATAATCAAATTCCATAAAAATTTTGAACCAAACATAACCTAGATGTTTTTCTTTTTCATTAATATTATTTTTTTCAGTTTATTCTCTCGATCAGCTAAGATAATTTATTTAATAAATTTATATAATGCCATAGGGATATATAAAAGAATGAAGGTAATATGTAAAAAGATCATTTTTAAAATTTTAAATAAAAATAAAGATAATACATTTTTTTAATTACAAAAAATTTCAATTTCTCTTAATTAATAATTTTATCTACAAAATTATTATTAACAGAAAAATAAATAAGAGTGTGAACATTGAGAAAATTATGACCACAATTATAGTTATGGTTATGGGTTACTTAAACCCAGCATCGAGACAAAAGAAAAATGTTGCATTTCTGAAGTGAGAAATTCCAAAGTAGTGTGTCATGAAAGAGATGAAAAAGATATATTGTAGCCTAATTAAGTTACTTATTATAGTTGTACAATAATTTCATGTAATAGTTTATTTAAGTAAGGTCTATTATTACATCTTTATTATTTCGATTCTATACAAATTATAGTTTGTCAGATTTAATTAAATGCAACCATACCCACACTTGTCTTCATGCTCTTGTACCATTAATTAATAAGAAAAAAATGTTTTTATGAGTACAATAATATTAATTAATAATTACTTGGTATTCTTTTTGATATTGACCTATACTTTTAAAAAGAAAATAAAAGATTAACCAGCTTAACTAGTACTAGATGCTTCGAATACAAACATATTACATATATGATACTTTTTCTTTAAATTTTGAAATAACATAATATAAATTTTATTATGTTTTAAAATAATAAATTAAAGTAAACAATACAAAATTATTTAACTCCTTACTATTTTAAATTTTAATGCAACTTCACATTGTCTACTTTTTTTTTTCTCCCCTCTCCTTAAATTCCATATTTTAATTTATATTTTCATATTATATGATATTTAATTTTGTGAGATTATTGATTAACGGAACCAAAGAGACAATGGTTAAGTGATCAGTACAAACCTTTTTACCATTTGTGCTGCATATTGATGCAAATAATAAGGTTTTGGTTTTAAATATTTATAACTAATTAACAATATGTATCAAGTTATTAATTTATTGCCTATCAAAAAAAAAGTTATTAATTTATTGACTAAATAAAAAAAATTCTTAGGTTAGGATAGTGTAATTTAGCAACGCTAAAGACTGATAAAAAAGGATTTAGATCAAGTGAAGTGCAAATGCATAAAATGTACGATGATCCAGACGGTTAGATAAAAATTAAGATTCATTTCTACTCTCTAACAATCTCATTTAACTAACTCAAATGTATAGTTTATGAACTTTACTAGATATTTGAATTTGATAAATACCCTATAAAAATTATAACTTCCGTAACACATCTTCTTTTTGTGTTGTATTTTTTTAAAATTAAAGTTAATGCAATTTATACTACTGACTCAATTTTTTAAAAAAAAAAATTGACAAAAAAAAACTTCAAAAGCTTATGGGCACGTTCTTTACACATAAATAGAAAGGGAAAGAGAATGTATTTGCTTTGTTTGGTAGTAAAAATCAAGAATGGGAATAGAATGGAAATATATTAAAATTACCACTTTGTCCCTTATATTAAAATAAAAAAAATTATGATGGTATCAAATCAAAGAGTATACTATATATTCATTATGTAACTAATTAACGGTTCAATATCATCACTATATAGAAGAGAATGGTCAGTAACCTATAGTATGCAATACATACGCCAATTTTAATTAGGTATTAAAAATTTAAAGTAGGCTTTAAATTGTAATTTAATTTAATTAATTAATTGGAAGTTGAGCCTCAGTCGTTGGGGTTAAGCAAGCTAATCAATCATCGCTAACAAAACGTCTCGTATAATCCTCCAATATGATTCTTCACCCATATATCCACCCAAAATCACCAACACAAGGAAACTGTTAATCTCTTCACTTCAATTTGTCAAATCATAGGTAAACTTGTTGAATCCGGATCTGCCAAAGTGCACAATATGAATCGTTTGATGAAACTGTTACAGTACATACACGAATCTCAATTTTTATTTAACGATATGGATGATACAATTTATATACTTTATACATTTTGCACTTCATTTGATTCTCTTATAAACTCACTCATCAACATACGCTAATATGTTGTTAATTGATTAAAATTAAAATTATTTTTGTTAAATGATTAAGTTAAGATAATATATCTTTTCTCTATTTTCTTCTTAGTTAATATATTTTTCTCTATTTTCAAGCGGAGTTGTTTGTTATAAATTTTAAATATATATATATATATATATATTAATTTTACTACTAAATTTGTAATACTTGAGTTTATGTATAAATCTGATGACAAAATCACTACTAGAAAGAGAATAATCCAATTAAAACAAATTAACCACTGAGAATCAATGTTCTATTTCTCGTTAAAAGATGTGCTTAGATTTAGGGCATCTTTGGTTAAATTTCAAATTGTCATTTTATTGTATTTTCTATTAGTTTTTCAATCAAACACAGAAAAAAGCAAAAATAATACTTTTTTCCTCCCTTCTTTTTCATGATTCATGTCCAACTAAATAATCACCAAAAAGAAGAAAAAAGATTACAAAACCAATTAAATTAAGACGCTGTGTACATGTGTAGTGTGTACACACAATATAACCACACATTCACATTCAACTATATTATAAAAGTTGGTAGTTGTAAACTGATAAACTGCCCAAGTAGAGTAATTAAATTAAACTAAACAGCAGCAGTAGTAGTGAAAACAATAATATTCCATCACAATTCTCACACACACACACAAACAAACAAAAAAATGGAGTCCGTCTCCGTCGTGTGCGAGCTAGAAGGCACCCTCCTGAAGGACCCCGACCCCTTCTCCTACCTAATGATCGTAGCCTTCGAGTCCTCCGGCCCGCTCCGCTTCGCCTTGCTCCTACTCCTCTGGCCCGTGGTCCGCCTCCTGGGCTCCATGGGCCGGGCCGACGCGGCCCTCAGGCTGATGGTCTTCGTGGCCGCGGCCGGGGTGGCGGAGTCGGAGATCGAGTGGGTGGGCCGGGCCGTGCTGCCCAAGTTCATGATGGATGACGTGGACCTGGAGGCGTGGAAGGTGTTCGACTCGTGCCACAAGAAGAGGGTGGTGGTGAGTAGGATGCCGAGGGTCATGGTGGAGAGGTTCGCGAGGGAGCACCTGCGTGCGGATGTGGTCATTGGGAGCGAGCTGTGCGTGGGGCGGTGGGTTGGGGTTGGGGTTGGGACCTGCACGGGCGGGATGGTTCGAGGTGGTGCGGGGGCGTGTGAGAAGGTGGCTAAGGTGTTCGAGAATGAGGAGCCGCCGTCTCTTGGGATGGGGAGAGGCGGGAGTAAAACTGGACATTCCTCCTTCTTGCAGTTATGTAAGGTAAATTATTAGTTTTGATCTCCTTGAGTGATTTTATTTATTTTAATTTTGTCCCTAAATTATTCAATTATGGATCATACTTGTCGCAATTCTGTTATCAAAATATTAAATTTAGTTACTAGAAGATAAGTTATGTTGCAATTTTATCTTTACATTTATATTTTGTTTTATTTTAGCAGAGACGATATTGCAATATAAAGTATTTTCAGGAATTAAATTTTTTTTATTTTTATGATTTAAGGACTAAATTAAGATAAATAAATTTTTTTAGAGACCAAAACAATAATATTCTCCTTTGATATTCTGAAGAAAATTTTATTACCAAAAATGAAATGAATAGACATGCATGTTTAGGATAGTGTTACATTTTTTTTGGCCAATAGGATAATGTTACATTAAATTTTGTGGTTTTTAATTCAAATGATTTTCATATTAAAAAATAAATAATTTCTACTTTTGATTTTGCTCAACTTTAATTTTGTTTGTTACGTTTTGTTTAATTTATTTTCAGTAATGGGCTCTGTAGTATAAAAAAAAAAAGTAATTTTCATAATTTTTGTAAGAAAATGTTTTATGTAGAAGTGAATAAAAGAAATATTTTATTATAATTTTAGACATGAATTATGTACACAACCATGCATGTACATGTCTTAAATCTTACTAAATAAGTATAAGTCTACTTGAAAACTCTCTACTGTACCATTTTCTTTTACAATAGCGAATAAAATTCATCTCAGTTTATATATATATATATATATATAACAAATATTTTGTTGAGAATTTCTTGACACAACAGAAACTCACAATCTTAATTTGACATGCATGCAGAAACAATTGCATCCACCATTAACGACCAACCAAAGCGACGTCGCCGACCACCAGCTCCTCCGCCCTCATCCGGTGATCTTCCACGACGGCCGTCTAGTGAAGCGACCAACCCCTTCCACCGCCCTCCTAATCCTCCTCTGGATGCCTCTCGGCATTCTCCTCGCCACCATCCGCATCACACTGGGCCTACTCCTCCCCTTCTGGGCCACGCCCTACTTCTCCACCCTCTTCGGCGGCAAGGTCATCGTCAAGGGCAAACCGCCCCCACCCGTCACCACCACCGCCGGCAACTCCGGCGTCCTCTTCGTCTGCACCCACCGCACCCTCATGGACCCCGTGGTCCTCTCCTCCGTACTCCGCCGCAAGATCCCCGCCGTCACCTACTCCATCTCCCGCCTCTCGGAGCTCCTCTCCCCCATCCCAACCGTCCGCCTCACGAGGACGCGACACGTGGACGCGGAGAGGATTAAAAAGGAACTCTCCAGAGGCGACCTGGTGGTGTGCCCCGAGGGGACCACGTGCCGCGAACCTTTTCTGTTACGATTCAGCGCGTTATTCGCGGAACTGACTGACCGGATAGTGCCGGTGGCCATGAACTACAGGATGGGGACGTTCTTTCACGCGACGACGGCGAGCGGGTGGAAGGGGCTGGACCCGATCTTCTTCTTCATGAACCCGAGGCCCGTGTACGAGGTGACCTTCCTGAGCCAGTTGCCGGTGGAGGCCACGTGTACGGCGGGGAGGAGCCCGCACGAGGTGGCCAATTATGTGCAGAGGATACTTGCGGACACGCTGGGTTTTGAGTGTACCAACTTTACGAGGAAGGATAAGTACAGAGTTTTGGCGGGAAATGATGGGACTGTTGTGCCGTCTTGTGCGACGTCGTTTGTTGGCGGAATGATGAAGCTGCTTGTGAGGAGGGCCTTCAACCCTTTTTTACACGGATGGTCAAACACATATAATAATAATAATTAAGAATTTCAGATTACTGTTCTCTGTTTATTGTATCATATGCATATCTAATCTTATATATATATATATATGTTTGGTGTACTAATTAAAGAATATAATTAATTAAATTTGTGTTGTGTTGAAATTATTGATATCCATAAATTTAATTTGTTGGATTTTGACTAATGTAGTTTGAATTAGTTCAACTTTATTTAAAGATATAAGAAGTAGTCAAGGGATAAAAGTTTAATGCTATTGTATTCGGTACATTCTTTAATTATGTAGACTCAATTGTTAATATTAATAGAAATTTAGATTAATAAGGATCTATCTTGAATGGTATAAAAACTAATTGATTGGAAGGATATACTGAAGTTCAATACTATTGTACCACTGAATATCTCCTCCTAGCTAAGAGTGGATTGTTGTTCCTAGAAAAATGTGATCTTACAAAATTGAAATGCTAATGAACTGAATATGGAAAGGCAATTTTCATATCTTTGACATTGAGTTATCTAATTAAAAACTAATATGTGGTTATACTTTATATCTCATAATTGATTCTTTTTAAACATTTTGTTTATATACTGTATTTTAATTAAGAAAATCTGATAATAAAAATATAGAGAAATACGCGTAATTCTAATCAATTTAATATATATAGTCTTACGGTGCTTTGACACATACACATATAATCAGGAAATGTAGCGTCTACGGTTGAAGAAGAAGTCGCCCTCGACCCTAACAATGAATTTAATAGTACGAAAGATATTAGTCATTAGACTCATTTTTTAGTGGATAATGTAGTCTAAAATCAAAAAGAGATTTTTGTTGGCAAATAAATGGGCCACTTGAAGTGGATAGTAAATGATGGGCCTAAGCCTGGTAGCACTATAAATTTTGCCTCTTAAAACGAAACAGAAGAATCGTCACCGAAAAAAAAAGTTTACAAGATAGGTGGGTAGCAACGAGCCAGGATCAATAACAAAATAGTGTTAGATCAAGTAGTGTAAAGAAAAGTAGGAATGAGCTGTTTTGCTTGGATAAACAAAGACACAAATATTTGAGAAATTTAACATTTAACAATATTGAGAAGGTCCATTAAAAAAAATAACTATTGGGAAAAAATAACATATAATTATCATCTTTGATCTTATACTAAATTGTTGTTGAGGATGAGAGTTTTTAAGACTTAAGAGTGTTATATACAATTATAGACCTAGATATGTTAAACAACACCAACACAGATAATAAGAAATATGTGTTTTCTTAAGTATTTGTTTAAAGTTTAATTCTTGGAAGAGTGGAAAGAAAGGGATATTTGTTACGAGATCAGAGTTGCTTCAACTAATGAGTCCGAAAATATACGAGTGAATAGTCATCAGACCAGCTTTATAAGTGGATGTTATGATCAAAGATAAATAAAGAGATGTCAAGCAATTCAACCAAAGGATGTTTAGTACTACAGTATTATTGAACTTCTGTATACCTTTCTAATTATTTGATCCTTAATCCATTTAAGGCATCTCCTTATTATAAGTATGAGTCCATCTTAATGTTAAAAAATAACATTAAATAATTAAAGAAATATACTGAAATTCATTCAATTTCCCTTTAGTACTAATATTGTATCCCAATTCAACACATTCAGGGATATAGTTTAAAATTTAAATGCAATTATTATGTGCGGATAGCCAAACCATATTGTTTTAGGAAACTAATAATTAATTAATGAAGAAATTAAAATATATGAAACAATTTTCTTCAATGCCACGAAAATGGCAGACATTCAGAAGCTTTAACAAATGTTGTCTCACTATGTGCACCGTTCCTTAATTTGGTGACAAACAAAATTAAATGAGTCGTTGTGGAAATTTCGCTTTCACAAACGTCTCCCACCAAATTAATGTACACCTAATTCTTACTATATTGTTTTAAGATTAGTTAGTACAATATTTCTAGCCACACATAAATTCTAGTTAATATATATATACATATTATTGATCAATTTGATTGGTTAAATTTTAGATATCATCCTTCATCCATAGTCGTCAAATATATTGAATCCGTTTTTGGATATAAGTTTTACTGTGTCTGACCAAAAAAATTTAATCAATAGGATGTTGAGTAATATGGTAGTATTGAAATACATTTCTTTAATTATTTTATTCTTAATTTATTTAAAATAAGTATTTATTAGTATGAGTGCTATTAATATTAAAAATAATACATTGAAGAAATTATTATGGCATATTTGAACATTTACAGGAATATTCCTCAGAGGCAGCATGGGCTTCAAATTCCATATTAGAGAAAACAATGCCTCAGCGCGTCTCTTCTCAATTATAAAAATTAATCTAGAATCTCTCAAATTTTGTAATTCACTAATTTGTACTATAAATTCTTTTTTTTCCAATTTTAATCCAAAATCCTAACAAAATAATGACAAATTTTAAAAAGATCAAGTGATGATATTAAAATACAGAAAAAAAATCAAATATTTTATGCTTTGTACAACAAATTTCATTGAACTTTAAGTTTTGTGTAGAATAATTTCATCGAATAATTTGATGCGTCTATCTCAATCTTATTGATAAGGCTTAGGATAAAGAGTTAATAGAGATGTAGTTGTTTTTAACACAAATTGTGAAGTTTAAAAATTTTTAAGTCAATTTTTATAGATCCGGTTGTTATCTCCATGTGAGCTCTTGAGAGAATTTTGTCGTAATAACTAGATATGATATGATATGGTTGTCATCATAGCTGCACATACATCAAGCAAAGTTGGCTCTGAGACAGGGGAAGGGGTCATCAACAACGCGGGAGGATCGGAGGAGCGAGGAGATGAGTCCAACTACGTCAAGTCGTCAACAATTAACGGTCATGTCACTCGATTATCTAATGAGTAAGGTCCAAGAGACTAAATAGTTGGCTGAGACACACAATTACAAATTCGGAAACTAAATTATACCATCAAAAGTCAAAGATAGCGCCATGAAGACATTTTAGTCTTTTATTTTAAACCCATTCCCATGATTGAAAAAACAAACCCTTGGTTTGTCAAAAGGCTTACACTCCCTCAAAATGAGGGAGAGTTCTAACCCTGCATTTGGTAATTCCACCAACCAAATATGATAATTCCAAACTCATTTCCATTTCTTACCTCTTAAGAGCCTAATCAAACATATCTTAATTAGGGGCCATAAAGAATATATATGATGGGTATTGATGAAAATAGATTAAGATGAAATAATTCTACGTAAAATTATTTTATCTGATCGATTCGATTTTAAATCTGAAGACTCTCTTCACCTATAATTCAACAAGTATGTACATTTTATGGAATAAGAAAAAAACAAAGAAAAAGATGTTAGAAGGATTGATTAGACAAAATGGGGGAATAATGCAATCATCCTTAATTATACGGTGTTGTGTTGTGCAAGTATGGCATTGGGTTGGTGTTATTATTTGTCGAGCTAGGCACGAAACGAGGACTATACTCCAAAATGACCCTTATCATATATTTATTTATTTATTTGATATTTTGGATAACGTACTAGAAATACTTGTAATTAGGATGGTTGGTGATACCTAGCTCTATCAACTTTT
The DNA here is from genome assembly GCA_014851425.1 of Senna tora. NCBI lineage: Eukaryota > Viridiplantae > Streptophyta > Magnoliopsida > Fabales > Fabaceae > Senna > Senna tora. Next base: position 11,372,647 of record CM026264.1, read on the forward strand.
CTGTTTTTACTTCCATAAAGTATATACTATGAACCATCATTCTTCACATAAAATATAGATATAGAATCATGTCCCACGTCAACCTACGTGAAAGACGGAGAACTCAACACTTTATAATCAATTGGAAACAAAGACGTTGTCAATTTGATCTAACTTATAAGTGTTTTAGTTTCGTTTAAATAAGGTTTTGAATTTGAAATATTGTGAATGTAGCTATTTTATTGGGAGGCTTTCACTATAACTAGGTGCACGATTTTATTGAGTCGAGTCCGATTATTAGTCGAGGCAAAGTCTCAAAAATCGGGTGGACAACAAAAAAGAAAGAAATAAAGAAAGATATTCAGTGCACGATGTGAGTCGAGTTCAAATTAATTGAGGCAAGTGAACATTCAAAAATTTAAAAAAGAAAAAAAAGAATGTGACTTTTTTTTTAATGCAAAATAAAGATATAAACTCAACAATACAGACTTATAATAAAATCAAATAATTGAAAATAATAAATTGCAAATATGTTGAAATTAGAGAAATAAAATAAACATACGGATAATTTTATTTGTAAGATAAATTTAAATGAAATCTTCATCATTTTTAGTACTGTCAATAAAATTGTCATGCATTTATATCTTCAATATATCATATTGAAAGTGATCTTTACAATTGAAAACATCAATGCTTTCTAACAATATATAGTGAGAAAGTAAAATTTTTAGAAATAGAAGATCCGCAAAGCTTGATTATAGATATATTATATATCGTAGATCTAAAGCACTTAACTGTCAAAGGCTTAGAGGTATTGTTGATGGCTTGGAGATGCTTTGGGATAAAGGCTTTCGTAAGGTAACGATCGAGTGTAACTCTGAGGTTGCTTTGGAGCTTGTCTCTAATGGAGTTGATGATAATCACCCGTGTACGGCGCTGGTGCAACGGGTTAGGAGTTTGATAGATCGGCATTGGGATGCTGAGCTGGTTCATGTCTTTCGGGAAGTCAATCAAGCTGCGGACTTTATGGCAAAGATGAGTCACTCCCTTGCAGAAGGTTTTCATGTCTTTGACTCTCCCCATGTAGGCCTTAGAATTATTCTTGCTACGGATTTTAATGGTCATTTGGTGCCTCGCCTTTGTGTGAGTTAGGCGTTTGTAGCCTGTCCAGTTTACCAAAAAAAAAAAAAACTGTCAAAAATTCCACCAAGAAAAACACAAAAAATACAAGACAATAAAATAATATTCAAATAGAAAGAGTTGCCAAATTGATCAACAAATCTGATCTATGTCACCTTATTTATATTGAAGAAAAATAAACCTTTAATTTACTTATTGCTTAACAATATATATAGCTTTTTTTTTGGTGGATGATATATTAATCCGATTATAAATTCTTAAAGATATTAAGAGATATTTTCTAATCCTATGGAATACCTAAATTTTCCTTCATAACAATATATATATATATAACACTTGGGTGGATGATTGGATATATAGAGACCGGCTCACGTTTGTTTGATGTATATATTTTCTTTTGTTTGGTAATTAAAGGTTGATTAATTAGAATATTCATGACTTCTTACTTAATTAGTTGGTTTATTTGATTCTTCTTCCCTCTGATGTTTTTGGGTTAGGTAACCAAGCTTTGAATATACAATCATATATCTCAAAATTTTTCTTTTGAATATAATATATTTCATTATATCCCATAAAAATAACTTAATAGTAAATTAATTATTTAATTTATAAAAAATGCACGTTGGTATTAGTCTTTAAAAATATTTCAATTTATTTCTTAAAAATCAATTATTAATTAATCTGATTATTTGATTAACATTCTAAACAAAAAGTTAATCGATAATAATACTAATAGAAATGATTTAATTACTAAATGTTGAATTGAATTAAATATAAATAGAACATATTTTATATTTGAGGCAAAATACTATTTAATCCCTGAATTGTTGGTCAAATTATTATTTAATCCCCAAATTTTTAAAAATACTATTTAGTCTCCGAAATGTTTAACTAATGTCAACTATTTAGTCCCCAAATTTGAAAAAAATACTATTTAGTCCTCGAATTTGTAACTATGTCAACTATTTAATCCCAAACTTGACAAAAATACTATTTAATCACCGAATTTGCAACTCTGTCAATTATAATGGGTAACAGTCAGGAGACTAAATAGTTGACAGAGTTACAAATTCGATGATTAAATAGTATTTTTGCTAAGTTTGGAGACTAAATAGTTGACATAGTTACAAATTCGGTGACTGAATATCATTTTGTCAAATTCGAGGACTAAATAGTATTTTTGATAAATTCGAGGACTAAATAATAATTTGACCAATAATTCAGGAATTAAATAATATTTTAATTCTTTATATTTTAAAGAATAAATTAAAAGATGGAAATCTTTTAAAAAATTAAATATTTAATTTAAGCTAATTTTTGTGTAAAAGCAAGTAAGCCAAACTCATGATTGCACAAAACCAGAAAAGAGCATTGAATTGCATGCGATGCGAGAGGCCCATTGGACCAAATCATGATGTGTAGAGTATCCAACGTGTTTCCACTTCTTCCAATTCCCAAACATCAAAATCATTAACCATCCTAACGCGTGCTTCTGTTTTCGCGCGTCCGCCTCTTTTAGTAATGGAAAAAACTTGTCTCTATTTTTTGATGTCTATTTCTTCCAATTTTATCAATTATATATTATATTTACATTCTCTTTCTTCTATGATTGATCATATAAAAGGTGGTATTCTATATTCTTTCTCTACTGTGATCGGTCATTTAAACACTTTTTACCACGTGTCATAATTATATTGGAAAATTGAATGAAATAGACATAAAGAAATAGACATAAATTTTATCCTTTAGTAATTTCCTTTCTTTTCCGTAAATACAAAAACTCTCCGTTTTCCGTTCCAACTTCCAACCCTTTTTGACAAGTCCTCCAACGTCACAACGTTCGATTCAGATCTCGCCACGTCACCACTCCACCGTCATCCCGAATCTCCCGCTTCTCTCACAGGCTGGGATTCCCGAGCCGGCTAAGCTAAACGGCGCGGGAACCATATCCACAACGTTCTATGCTGTATCCGAACACGTGTCGCGCAATCCGACCGTTGGTGATAGTGTAAACTGAGGCGCCGAGCTGGCTAAGCTTATGAAGGCGAGAGATTAGAGTGTTGTGTTGTGTTGTGTGTGTGTCGTCGTGGCCTTCGTTTTCTTTCTTTTTTGCCTCCAAAGTCCAAACGGTCCCCTTTCACACCCTTTGTCTCTCTCTCTCTCTTTCTTTCTCTCTCTTTCTGAGGGAAACCCTGACTTGGAAAGCTTGAGATTCCATGGGAATTTCATTGTGAATTACGAAGGGAATTAAGAAATTTTGGTTTCCAAGTTGAAATTGAAATTGAAATCGAATACTGTGTGGACGGACTTGAGAATGTTGTTGTTATTATTCCCTTCGTGATATTGAATTTTGGAAATTCGATTTTTAGGTGAGGTTCTTCGAGTTTGGGGTTTTCCGAAGGAGGATTGAGAATTTGAGACTTGAGAGATTGATTTTTTTTTCAATTTTGTTTTTCGGATATATATATAGAGAATCCATGTCTTCGGGGACGTCTTCTTATTGGTGCTACAGATGCAGTCGTTTCGTGAGGGTACGGAGGCAGGACATGGTGGTTTGTCCGGATTGCGATAGCGGGTTCGTGGAAGAGATTGAACACACGCCTCGACCGGCCCGGGTCGATTCGCGGCGGAGGAGGTTCCCCGCCGCGGCGATGTACATGATCGGAAACCACCACTCCGGTTCGGATCCTAATCATCTCCGTCCTGCTCTGCGGAGGTCCCGCCGGAACGGTGGCGATCCGAATTCTCATTTTAATCCGGTCATCGTCCTCCGTGGATCGCAGAACCGGTCGGGTCATGAAACCGGTGGTGACGGCGGAGGAGGAGGAGAGGGACGGGGGTTCGAGCTTTACTACGACGACGGTGCCGGTTCGGGGCTTAGGCCTCTGCCTCCGAACATGTCAGAGATGCTTCTGGGATCTGGATTCGATAGGCTTCTGGAACAGCTTTCGCAGATTGAGATGAACGGCATAGCGCGATACGAGCAGCCTCCGGCGTCGAAAGCCGCGATCGATTCCTTGCCGACGATCGAGATTTGTGAGGATCATTTAGCTTCGGAATCACACTGCGCCATTTGTATGGAGCCTTTCGAATTGGGCACATCAGCTCGCGAGATGCCCTGCAAGCACATGTACCACTCCAATTGCATCCTCCCATGGCTCGCAATTCGCAATTCCTGCCCTGTTTGCCGCCACGAACTCCCAACCGATCATCACACACAGAACCCGAACAACCCCGCCCCTGCTTCAGCTGGACATTCCCTTGCTTGGAACAACGCCGACGAAGACAATGTGGGATTGACGATTTGGAGGATGCCGGGTGGGGGGTTCGCGGTGGGCAGGTTCGCGGGAGGAAGAAGATCCTCATCAGGTGGTCTTCCTTCTGATCAGCGGGAAGAACTTCCCGTTGTGTACACAGAAATGGACGGTGATGGGTTCGGCAATGGCGGTGGCGAACCAAGGAGGGTCACGTGGTCTTCTTCCAGAGAGGAGAGAGGAAGAGAAAGTGGTAGTGGTAGTGGTGGTGGTGGATTGCGCAGAATGTTTCGCAACCTATTTGGTTGCTTCGCGTTTTCACCTCGAGCTCAATCTTCTACTTCTTCCTCTGCTTCTCATTCTTACTCTACTGATCAACCGAGGCCTTTGAGAAGGAATGGGTCTCGTTCTCGTCCTAACTTGAATGGCTCCTTGCGTTCCCGAAGGACATGGTCTATGGAGGGAAACAGCGGTATGAGATCTTGGTGATGGATCACTTCAAGCACATCAGGAAGGTGAAAAGAAAAGAATCTGATCATAACTTGGGCTTCTGGGTTCCTTAACTGGTGCAATGGATTGTTCTGTTAGATGCAAAACTACTATACGATGATGCAAAGGTAATCCAGTATCAATTGGCTTCATTGAGATTTTTGTTCTTTTGTATCAACTAGGAGCAGAAGTGGTCAAAAAGAAAGAAGAAGAAAAATCTTTAAGTAGCTAATTGATATTAGGTCATCTCTCGAGAGTGTATCAAACTGGGTTTTAGTCATATATATATCATTGTACATAATGAAATTGAGTCGAGAAAGCAAGTATATATATATATATATAGCAATGGGGGGTCTTTCAATTCGCGAATTGAGAATTTTTAGGGGAAGCAGGACATGAAGCAGCACCAGATGAGAAGCCTGTAAGATATATGGCCTTTGTACGTTGGGGGCAAGAAGGGGAACATATATACATATTAGCCTTTTTTTTTTCACACGATTGTCATACTCGAAATTTGTAATTCTTAGTTATATAGCTTCAGTTCTTGTGTCACTTATTCCTGTCATTGATTTTTCCCCAAACAAACTCATAAAGTTCGTCTACACGCATACTGCATTCGAATTCATTGATCGATTTGATTGTTGTTGAGCAATATTTCTTATACACTTCAACCATATATATATATATATATACTCTTTATCATTCATTCATTCCTACCAAATGAAAGCAATCAATTATTTTTTGGTGACTATTTGGAGCTATAATAATTCAAATTCATCCGTTACAAGTCGTTAGATCTCATCTTATATATTGATAGCTCTGTAGCATTATTCTTATTTTTTTTTAGTTTACTTCTGAATAAATGACGTTCATTTGATTTGTATTTATGATGGTTTGGTAGAGACTTAAGAAAGAAACATGAAGACGTAGAGAGAAATTAATAATTGAAATGTGCATAAATGTATAATTTAAAGATTTGGTGTGTGTCTCGTACGTACACTAACACTATCAGAAGAAGCTGGTGGTTGTTATGAGAAAAGACGGCCTACCTGAGTTGTTGCTACTGCTGCTAAAGATTTATGATTTGGAACACAAGTAGTTAGTATATTCCAACGCCATTTGATATAGATGATACGAAGTTAGTGTTCTCTCTCTTCATCGTTGTTTTTGTGTTTTATTTTTAGAGGGATGTAAATAAAATATTATTTATTGAAAAAGTTGTTTTCAATAATAAGTCTAACAATATTTAAAGGATTAATCATTTGGTGGGTTCCGATGAATATTTTATTCCAAACAAAAATCGAAGTATAACCATTGATTTGGTGTATTAGTCTGATTTATTTTTAATATAATAATGATTACTATTAAATTTATATTAAGTCTTAACATGAGATTCTTAATATAATAATAAAAATAATTAACTCCTTTTTTTGAAATAATAATAAAAAAAGAATAAATACTTGTGTATATTATTATCACAAACTTTAGGGTAAGCTACTATAATTTTGCTTAAAGTTAATTTTTTTTAAAATGTGCATGGAGAACCTATAGTATGTATACATGCTTTTTACCTCTATTGAAGCAAACAGGAAAGTGGAAAGGGATCATATGCGGCCAAACATTTAAGATTATATACTATATATATAGGATTGGGATATTTGTGTGGAGAGAGAGAGAGAATATATATATATATATATATATATGCTAAATTGCCAAAGTATTTGGAAAGGGGAATGGTGCTTGCTATAGCATTGCATTGGATTCGAATCTGCGTGTTTTCCAACCCACTTTAGGCCTAATCAGAATCAAATTCCTATATACAAGAATCAAACTCATCGTTCTTCATGTTTTAGCACTGCTTTCCTCCTCTATCTCACCTTTCTATTTTCTTTTTTGGGCTTTATTAATGAATCTTTCACTTACCAAAATATGATAATGCGTCGCCCACATCTTATAAAACCTTAAAGTGCGTTTGTTTTGTATATATACATGTAAAAATAGCACGCTTCAAGTTAAGAGGATTTGAATCACCAATATATATAACTTCAAGGTCTTCTTATTTTTTTTTGTTGATTTTTAAAACTATATATTAGTATACAACAATTAAACCCTTTTTTATAAGTCGATGTCGGTTATATAGATCAAATGATGTCAACATGTCGCATCTTTAAATATTTTTATTAAATCAATCTTAATAATTTTTTTTCTATTATTTTATTTGTTTTCCCTTACCTCTGGTTATTATACTATATTCTATTTGGTCAACTTTACATACAAAAGTATTTAACGACTTTCTTTGTATATAACCAAATCACTTAGGTGCCATTTGGTAGCCGGTGAGTATTTAGTGGGAAGTGGAAGTGGAAGTGAAAGTAGAAGTTTTTTATGTGTGTTTGGTATGCAGGGAAAGTGAAATAAAAATAAAAATTAAGATTGTTTGGTATGATAGGAATAAGGGAGGGAAGTGGAAGTTAAAATATGCAAAATACTATTTTACCCTTACCCTTACCCTTTACCCTAATCTCACTCTCACTCACGCACATTTTTCACATTAGAGAATTTTGTGGAATGAATTATTAGTGCTGGTTATCTTTTATTTATTTATTTATTTATTTCATTGTAGTTACTTGAAAGGCCTCTGTTTTAAAGTACATACCAGGACCTTATCAGCCGGCTGATAAGGTCCAGGTATGTATCAGCCGGCTGATACATGCCCATCAGCTGGCTGATAAGGTACTGAGAGACAAAATCATTGCAGGAACAAAAATAGAGACATTTTAATACACAACACCAACACATAAGCATTTATAACATATAACTTATGCTCCCTAAAATACATATAACTTATCTTCCCTACCTATTGGAGAGAAGGGCAAAGTAGTCTTTTCACAAACGTTATCCTTCTCTCCACCTCACCTTCCCTCAACTTCCTTCCACTTCCCTCCAATTTACATGGAAGCAAGCTTCCCACCTAGCAAGTAAGCATGAACTCACCTCACCACTTCCAAAATCATACCAAACACACTTCCCACTCACCTTCCCTTTATCCTCACTTGAGGAAGTGATACCAAACGGCCCCTTAAGGTGTGTTTCAACTAAATTTTTTTACAATAGGTACTATCTCAACTTTTTCTATATATATATATAATGCAATTATTCTTAATCCTATTTATTCTAGTATGATCCCTCATCAAACGCAATATTCTCATTTCTATCTGAGTTTATGCTCATGTTGGCCTTTTATTGGACGGTCTTATAGATGTACGATCAAATTTTTCCTTAAGCTTAAGTGATATTCTTCTATACAAATAACACTTGAAGCCTTTCTCCATTTAATATATCTTGCTTAGATGTTATGGTACATTCTCTTATATTTTTTATTATTATCTTTTTCAAATACTTAAAACTTTTAACTTCTTGTATCCGATCATCTCTAAGTTTTACCTCATTACTAAAGTCAGCTTTTTTTCCACTAAACTTATATTCTATTTACTCCGTTTTATTTCGACCTATACAAAATTCACATGTCTCCATGTAAAGTAGTATGTAAAAGGAAAAAAAAAATTAACATAAAAATGTTAAAATATGTATAGAAATAAAAATATTATATTCTTATAACTTTTTTTTTCCATAAGGTTCTTATAACTTATTGACTATTGAAACGCCCTAGTAAAAGTTACCAAAAGTTCAAAGGAAGGGGATGCAATATCCAACGCATCTGAGTCAGATTTTTTAATTTTTGTTTTATTACATATATTATTTTGCTTACTACGAAATACGATACGATCTCGTCCGATTCTCCAGAATCAAGACGTAGCACGCGAAGATCGAACGTTTCGCTGTGGTTGAAACGCAGGTTCTGTCTGTTCACTATAACTGATTCTGCTTATCATCAACACTTTCACGCAAAATCATTGATTGAATCGGTTTCCTTTCAGAAACAAATGCTGTTTTCTGGTATTGATTTTTTGTCATAATTTCTTTAAAATGTTGATTCAACGAGCGTGATCTTTGAAATTGGGGTTTATTGTTTTCTATTATGTCGACGATCTGATGTTGATGCAATGTTAGCTCAGGGGAGTTCTTGATTGATTTCTTTTTCTTTCTTTTTTTTTCCCGCAATTTTAATTTGCTCATGGGCGTATGAATGTGCATACTGCATATAAAATGTTTGAAGTGATTTGGTGCCAAGATTCTGGCGTTTGATGTTTTTGGTGAATAATATATTATGGATCAGTGGCAGGGAAGACAAACCAGTATTTTAATTCCATCAGTGTGTGTTGTCAATGACTGGAATTGGTGGATAATAAAATTGAAATAGATGGAGAGTTTGCCAGAGGAATGACTTCAACATTAGAAAGTAGGAATCTGTATCACTGTATGTGTCACATGATTCCAGAAAAGAGCTAAGTATTTTGTCAACTGTTATACATAGCTTAAGGAAGAACAAAATTTCCATAAATTCTTGTGGGAAGGGAATAAGCTTGAATTTTATGAATCTTGTTGGGAATTTGTGGCATTGAGAATTCTGTCAACTAACATTTGGGTGACCTTTTTAGAAGCATTTATGCGGCTGGGTTCAATTATTTTAACAATGTTTTAACTGCCTTGATGGAGTGTGCATAATCCTTGTTGATGAATTGAGGAAAGCCCAAAAGAAATGAGAAATCATGAGTTGGTCCCTCTTCGTTTTAGTTCCCCTTGGATATGATCTCCGTAAATAAATACACAAGTAGGCTCTTACACCAAAGCCTTAATATAAACAGAAAATTATAAAATAGGTTAAATCTTTCATAGTTGGTGATGGATTTAGTTGTTAAACTAATGTGTGTGCATGAGTTCCCATTGTGGCAATAAACATGTGAGTTAAAATATTTTGGACTGATAGAGATTATTTAGGGATGGTCCTAGTAAAAGGTTGTAGGATGTGATTTCTGTGAATTCTGTTATACTTCACACCTAAGCATTTATTTACATTGATTTGTTATATTTTTGTTCCCTCACTGATTTATTGATTTTTCAGAATACTGAAAGTTTTCAACTGTAGAACCTGTTTAATTCAATTCTCCAAGTATATAGAGCCATGAGTTTTGTTCTTCGAGGAACAAGAGCAGATATAGAAAGTGGATTTCCTGGATTTATGCCCGAGAGGCGTGCATTGGTATGTAGTTTGTGTGTTTGTTTGCTTGTTTTGATAAAGATGTAGTTTGTGTTTTGGTGTTACTAACACCTGTAAAGATTTATTGTTTTGTTAGTTTTAACAAAAAGTTTTCAGTCAGTATGTAGCTATTTACCAACATTAATAATAATTTTCATATTGATTTTTCTTCTTCTTCTTCAGCGTGTTCATGCAGCACGTCCATCTAATTCTAATTCTCTCACTTTTCTTGTCACAGGTACTAATGTTCTTTAAATTTATTACACAATTATTTGTGCCAATAATTGATTTATATTTAATGCCTCAAGTACATATTATTTCTTTCTTTCAGTTCTCCTGCTATTCATGATATTGAACTCTCACCAGATGTCACCAAATTTTCTGGTATGGCCTTCCTGTATGTAAACAAGGAATGCAATTCTTTTATGAAAAGATGATATTTCAAATTATTAAACTGATTCATGGGGTATTGTTTTTATTTATGTTTGTACAATGTAGCTTTGGATAGTGCTTGGTGTCTTCTTGATGGCTACAATGTTAAGGATGTATGCAACTTGTCAGCAGCTTCAAGATGAGGCCCAAGCCAATGCTTCAGCAGCCAGTGGCCTTCTTGGCCATACTGAAGTGCGGTTGCATATGCCACCATCAATAGCACTTACCACCCGAGGACGTCTACAAGGCCTCAGGCTTCAGCTTGCACTTCTTGATCAGGAGTTTGATGACCTAGGTTTTTCAGTTCTATTTATGATTTTTTTTAAAATTACTGTGCTACTTCCTAAATTTCCTTCTATTATGGTTTTGTTTTAGATGTGCCAGATATTTTATTCATATGGACTTTTTTTGAAAAAAAAAATCAGATTATGAAACTTTAAGAGCTCTGGATTCAGATAATGTTCCTCCTGCACCTTCTATGACTGAGGAAGAGATTAATGAGCTTCCTGTTCACAAATACAAGGTTTCTGGTCTCCAGAGGTAAGTAGTCAGCCACATCTGTTGTTTTGTTTTTGGGTCCCAGGTGGGGATAAATGTCAGTCAGATCAGTTGTTATATCCTTCTTATCAATAGATTTTGTTAATTATGTTTTCTTTTAAGAAGCTTTAAATATGATTGAAAAGGAATCTAATGGAAGATATTTCTTATTGCAATAGAGTCTACACTCTACACTTTTCTGAGATTATGATACTGATTATTTAACAAGAAGCTACTTTTGTTTACGGCAGGAAATCCTCAATGCAACAGACCTCGTCTTCCATGTTTGCTGAGGTATCAGCTAAGTCGTTGTTCCTTTTAATTTTGGGTTAAATATCAAATGAATTTCCTAGAAACTTATGAAATTTTCAGAGGGTGTTGTTTTTGTACATTTGCTGTCCAATGTCCATTATACACTGTTCCTGACTTTATGGGAACATTCCTATATATATGTTTTATATTGGTTTAGCACTTATACTAATAGTGTGTGTGCGGGACAATGTATTCATTCGTGAATGGTTTTTAGGCTTGTGTATATGTTTACACATTCGTGCATATATATATATGCATATGTTTACACATAAACATGCTTTATTATGTAGTTTATGCTCACTTGTTTATTTATGCATATGTGTATATATATTGACTGTTGAATATACATAAAATTATAAATAAAAACATCATATAATACAAAAATAATAAAATAAGATAAAATAAAAAGAAGATTGGGTTAAAGGGTTAACCTAAGTACCTAACCCAACCCTCTTTTAATATGGTCAATAAATGACTTGACTCGAATTAACTCGTATATCTAAGTAGTTGGATTTGAAAAGGGCCATAATTGATAAACATAGTCGTGTTGTTATTTGGGCCATGGTTCAATTTTTCCAGCTGTATGCATGTATTACTTGTGGCTCCCAGATGTGGGACTCCGTTAGTTAATACAGTTCTCAAAACATGTATGGGTACTGCATTTTCCTCACTACCGCTGGTAATTTTTCATATTTTGAGCTATTAGTGTACAATGACAGATTGAGAATGACTTAATCTAATTGCTTCTTTTCTGGCAGAAGAAGCAAGATGCCTCGAATGCAGCTGTTGGCATGAAAGCCTTCGATGATGAGCTGACTTGCAGTGTATGTTTGGAGCAAGTTAATGTTGGGGATCTACTCCGTAGCTTGCCCTGCTTGCATCAGGTTCATTCTTTCATAACTTTCATGTGAAATATTTAGCAAAGTGTTCTGTTATTCTATCTGCAAAGTGCAAACTACCATTTAAGTCGCCCTGTATCTGAAAGAATATATATCACTCTTTTTTCTACCAAGAGTTATAAGCGTGATTAGATGCAGCCACAATTCAAACTGGACTAGATGAAGTGATCTTTGCTTACATGCATTAGTTAGATTTAGTGCTTCATGTTATGGTCAGTTTGAGTGGTCTCATGGGGTATTATTGTACTAGTATGAGTATCCCAAGAAGCTAAGCAACCCTAGGGAAGCGTTTAAGAATAAGGTTATTCTATCTATCTGTCTATATACATATATATTCAAACTAGATACTTAGACCTTGTTTATGTTGTTTGAAGTTTCACACTAATTGCATTGATCCCTGGCTGCGGCAACAAGGAACATGCCCTGTCTGTAAATTCAGAGCAGGATCTGCATGGCATGAAAGTGAACAGAATCAAGTCGATGCTTCAGACATGGTTTGAATATACATGTTCTTGTCTTATTTATGAATATGTATGTAGGTACAATCAACTGTAACATACGCTCTTGTTTCTAAATGAGTGGTTTATGACTAGTTTTGGTGTAATTACCCTGACATAGGTATATGAGTAATAGCAGAATACCCTGTAACAACTACATGACAAGTTATATAATGTTGGCTAAAATACTGTTTTGGAACCCTAAGGTTTATCTATTATCCTTTTTTATTCTATTGATAAGTTATATATGACAAGTTAATGCTTTTTGCCAAACTCCATTTGTCTAACAAATGGAAAACGTTGAAGTGCCTTCCAACAAGGTTTGAGAATGCATACTGGATTCAGTTTTCTAACTGATACTGAATTCACAACAATAACAACAATCAAAGTCTTTTCTCACTAGATATGATCGGCTATATGTATCAAGCGACGCCAACATGTTTAGTTTTTACTCTAATACTGGATTCACAAATTTCAAGAAATATAAGTTTGCATATTTATTGAACATATTTTTGGACTGAACCAGCGCAGACAATTTTCTGTCTTCAAAGTATGAAGGATCTCATCTGTTTTCTTGTCCACGAGTTCCTTATCAGTGCCATCAAATTGTTGCTAGAACAAGTGTGATTGAGTGAAAAAGATTCATTCGTCTTTAAACAAATATAAAGGGTTTGATTCCTGTCTTTGGCTATGAAACCTTTATTCTATCATTTGATGTGCCTGCTAGTCGGTAAATATTAATTTTGACCAAAAAATTTGTTGCTATAATCCACCTTTGAAGTTACATGATTTTATCATTCACTTTGATAAAAACTATGCGCAGAAGTTCATATTTACAGAAAGGCTAGAATCACTTTGCTATTCCGCCTACAATTCACTTTGATGTTGTACAGAGAGCATAATACATGTTTCTATTCAGGAGTATATATGAGGGGTTTATTTTGAAAAATAAATAAATGATAATGCTGTATAAGACTAATGTAACAAGAGAGACTTGTATGATTGTTGATAAGTTGGGCAACCTCAATAAAATTTAGAAAAAGTTAGAGGTCAAAATGAAATTGGAGTAAAACTAATATTTTATGATTTTATATTATCAAAATATATATATACTATGATTTTATCATATAATTTCTGTTCAAACTTACTCCATTTCTAAAGGCAAAAAAAAAAACCCTTACTCCATTTCCTAGGGCTTTTGAAATTAGATAGCATATACGGCATTTTTTATTCATTATAACTCTCACGATGTATATATGATTTATTGTTCTATAGAAGTTTTAGGCGAAACTTCTTTATAGTCCCAAAAATTCATTTTTGATTTGATAAAATCTTCACAAACTTCAAGAATGTTTCAATCTCATTTTTTTACTACTGCTGTGATCATTACTGTACCAAATGGCTCATACTAGGCTTAACAGACAATGAACATACTTCAAATTCAAAACTCCAGCTCCAAGCATCGTTTTTCCTTTCCCTCAAAATTTCCAAATCCCTAAATCGCAATTTAGGGTTTATGCCTAACATTTTTCTAACGGGGGACTGACTGCCTATAGATGTGAATGAAGAAAAGGAACGACTTGTAAATGCAAAGCAGTCAAAGGGATTCATATAAAATTCATGTTTAGCTGGCATTTACCCCAAACCACAACAAAAGGCCTGCCTGCATGGGAAAACATGATGTATTGCCTGTTCATTTTATTTCAAAGTAAGGTACTAAGCATAGCATAATCACAACAATTATGATTAATGAGTATTTTGGATGAACTCAGTCTGGACTTCCATTCTATCCTTGTTTAGGATGAACCCAAAGCTGATTAGCTATTCCACTTAGATGTTTGATGAGTCCCTACTTTGCTTTAGCTTTACCCTTTCCTTGACCTTTCTTGGCGCCTAACTTGGCTTGCACACGAGCTGCAGCGGCAGCTTTTGCTTCTTCTCTCTTCTTTTTCTCCTCCTCTTTCGCAGCTGCAGCCATCTCTCTCTGCTTCTTCAACTCTCTATGAAAAATAAATAGATAAATAAGAAGCCACAACACAAGCATCCTATGGCTTTACAGTAAAAAGATACATTTTCAAGTGAACATAAGTTATAATTTTCCTTTGCCACTGGTAATGCACAGATGATCGTAATTAGTATGAAATGTGACTTACTCTAGCCTGGCCCTCTCCTCTGAAACACTTCCCAGACTGGAACCCTTTCGGGGCCTACAAGCAACTAGCTCAACTTCAAACACAAGGGTCGCGCTGTGAGGGGATTAAAGAAAAAAATGTATTAGTTCACATTCATATGGAGATGTAACTTCTTGTAACTGAGAAAAAATTAGAATAAATAGGTGACTAATTAAGTAATAAAAAATGCTGCTGAGTATCGTTTCATCTCATACTTGCGTCATTGACATTAAAGTTATCACAAGTTACAACATTAGTGCATCACAAGTTACAACATTAGTGCATTACTAGTGCATTACTAGGATGTCTATCTTTTATTGTTCCTGAAATTTGAAGCAGGAACAAAAACTGAAATATGTTTTAAGTACACAGCACAGTATTTGTTCAGGCATATTGATAAAATCTAGAATAAAAAGATCTTCATAAATGGCCCCTTGAGCAATTTTAAAGTCACAAGTTTCAATTGTGTGTTCCTAAACAATTTTGAGTTTGCAACCAAAATATTCAGCCAGTGAATGAAGTGGAAACTGTACTCTGGAGGAATATCTGGTGGAGATCCTGCACTACCATATGCATATTCTGGCTTGCAAATTATTTTTGCAATTTCTCCAACCTAACGAAACAAGAGAATAATGTGAGATAAAAACCCTCGATCACAATTAGTTAAATACAGCATCATCAAAAGCATGTACTGTTTGACCTTCATAGTCTTCACTGCAATGTCCCAAGCCTTGATTACACTGCCCTTTCCAAGCTCAAAAGAGAACACGGTGTTATCCTCGTGTGTAGTGTCAAACACTTCACCAGTATCAGCAAGTGTGCCTTCATAATGAACTGATCAAGACAGATGATATCACAAGAAGAATCAATAAAGAATCTTGCTGTAGTTTAATTAATGGTCAATTGGAACAAGTCAATGTCTAACTATAACTAGAAGTAACATAATTTCTAACAGTTTTAGTTACAATGCCCATCCCTGGATATAATTGAATTGCCTATGTTAAGCTCCCTGTGTAGGGACAAGCATAAAGTTTCCCAGCAATTTGAAATTATGAAATATTGAAGTAGAATAGATCTTGTACATCCAAAATAAGTATAAAACATGTAAAGTTTCTAAAAACATTGAAAATAAAAAGAATCAAATGGACAAGATGCAAATTGGCGGACTTTGGTCCCCCATCCTATGTAAGAGCAAAGGATAATCAAGTACTCACGTTGATACAGGATCCAAAATGATTAACAAAGGATAACCATGGAGAATTGGAGAGCAAATCAAAATTGATATATCATGTTGCAGTAATTCTTCCATACTCTACATTTGGTAGTATCCTGGTCCTACTAATATGTTATTCATGCCAAGAAGTCAGGTCTATTTCCATTTTTAAAAAAAATCAGATTTATGGACTGCTTTAATAATGTTTTCCTCATTGGAATTGGTATTTAGGCTTAGGTTATTTGATGTTAAGCAATTCATTCTCTCATTGGATACTGTTATAATGTTTAGGGAAAATGAGATTCATATTAGTAGGCAAATTCTTGTGCCTATAGTGATAAGACTAGGCTGAGCATCCAATGCTTATGGCATCAGAATTGCAAATTTTTCAAACTCTATTTCTATGACTGTAACACTTTATTTTGACTGTAGTAATCAGTTTTAGGTTGAATTTTAAAGGTTGTCAAGTCACAAGTGTGGTTTCTTTGGATTCTGTGATTCCTAGAGTAACTCTAGTTTAATGAGTTATTAATATTCCTACCTTTTTTTCCTTGTTTATTCTTTCTAATCTGATATCTATAGCTCATACCTTCTTTAGACCTCTTGGTCAGACAGAAAGTACTTCCTCCCTCTAGCAACACCCTTATGCATCAATCTCTGTATCTCAATATTCCCAAAAATGCATCAAACCCAGATATACTATTTGCAGGTACTGTTCACAGCCCTGGAATTCTTAGTCTTACCAGAGATTGCTTCCCTTTCACTCCCAACTCGACCCTAATCTTTTACTTCTAAGTGAAGTAATCTAGTTTCCAAACTAAATTAAAAATCCCAATTCTTAGCTTCCCAGTCTGATTTGACTATCACAGTCGAACCATGCATGCACACTCTGTATGTCACAAACTTACTCAGTAAAACTGACTTGAACTCCAATCACTAATTAGTAGTCTTGGTTAAATAAGAAGACAATGAGTTAAAGCCAAGTACTTTAATTGGAAGTGTTAAAAAGAATTCACAAGTATCCAGAACTTGCCCTGAGAAGAGAGAACAGAAGAACGGCCAATATGATGTTCTTTTAATGATAATTGTATACAACAGCCTAAAAGATAGAAAATAAGACAAATTATTATGTGTTGGAAAACAAGGTGATGATAAGTTGATAACTTCTTGTTTAACTAAAAGGCAGCAGTCAATTTACAAGATGTATGAAACAACAGAAAGAATGCAGATGAAGGTTATGATTCTCCTGAATAAATTGTGTCTTAATTATAGAGTATTAAGTTTCTACTAATGTAGTACATAAATGAACTAACTACTGATATATTAACATTCAAGGACAAACATACCATCAACAAGAGGGAAATCCTCAGTTGGAGCCACAGCATCACTTTTGCTTTTCTTCAAAATGGTCTTTATGACGCCTCCATCACCAGTCAAGTCAATTGCATCACCCATGGTTTGCAAACTGTTAGCAGCATAGAAAACATAGCAAGCACAAAGTGCTTATAATTGAGTACCGTCTTAGCTAGTTAGCCCTCAAAAGGTCATCAATCTTTTAATAATATATACCAAGCCAAACATACTGAATAACCAACACAAGCATAATGATGATAGAAAATATTCTGATGGAGTAAGGGAATTTTCACAACGCCCACTTTTTTTTTCAATTTGTAGGCCTCATTTTGGATAAATAATAGCTTAGACATTTGCAACGTAACAGTTTTTGCAATTACACAATCTTGAGTACAAATATATATTATTGAAAGAACTACATCTTGCAGGTCTTTCTTTTATAGTAAGAATGCCAAAAAGCCACTAAACCCTGATGCTCCATTGTTAGATTGGGTTCAGGGTTCAAGGATGATAGTCAAATACTAGCTACAATTATATAAATACCATTGCAGTATTAGGTGACTAAGTTTGTACTGCTCCTGCTAGAACCATAATGAAAATCACAGGGGTCAGGAAAACTGGAAAATTGAGAAGGACAACAAAAATCCTAGTACATTAGCAAGATAAAGTTTAATTATATTCTTTCCTGTTTAATTTTCCATTAAGAATGGTTTTTAGTCTCAAGCAACGACTTTCAAGAAAACATAAACCAAACATTTCTGGGGAAAGTACACCAATTGTTAAAATTTTAAAATCAAGCAAGAATCAAAAAAGAACGCACAAAATGGGTCAGAAAGTGACAGCGCTAAGAACAGAAATCACTAAACGTCACTAATTAATTACAACCAACATATTCAAAACCAATACCATGATGAATGAATCAGTGCATTATATGAAACTACCTAAGATAATGTAATTCAGACCTGTCTGCATCTTTCAATCTCACACATTTCTAGTACAAAACAAGTAAAATTAATGTTTCTGGGAAAAAAAAAGAGCAAGAAAGAAAAATATATATATATCAACAACAACCCAATTCTCTACCAAATTCAACAGTAATAACTTCATCTTTTCAGTACTTCAACAGTATAAATACTAGACAACAATTCCGCTTGCACAAGCCAAATTGCAAATCAATCAGACGCAAAGAAACTAGAATTAACCACACATATCTATACATGCAAAGTGCAGATTTTGAATATTACAATCTAGGGCAGAATAGTTGTTGGCAGGAAGGAGAGAGAGAGAGAGAGAGAGGCATCGAATATACTGACCTCTTTCAGCTGGAAGGTGATGACGAAGACGAAGACGAAGCTTCTGGAACGAAACGTATGAAGAGGGAATTGAGGTCGGCGATAGAGAGGCACAAATTTCGTAAAGCTCCGGTGGCCATATGTGTTTGATGAAAGCTCTTACGAGTGAGAACAAAAGTTTCATATAATAAGGAATAAAGGGAAATGCAATGGGGATGGATGGTGACTCACACGTACGGGCTAGCGCGTGGAACTGAATTTCCTCATATCCATGAAAAACAAAAATACATGGTGAATTACTTTTTTTTTTCCTTAAAGATTCTTGTTGTCTCAATTAAGTCCCGAAAATATTAAATTTAGTTACTGAAAGATACTGTTTGTGTCAATTTAATCTCTAAATTATGAAATTATCAAATTTAACATATGAAAGATATCATGTGTTACAATTTTATCCATTAATGTTTAGGGTTTAGAGCCTAAATTGAAACTAGTAAAATTTTTATAGAATAAATTTGATATTTTTATTGTTAATAATTAAATTAAGACAAGTGGTATTTCTAATAAACTAAATTTAATATTTTTGTAATTCAAAAAATAAATTGAAAAAAATCAAAATCAAAAGAATAATTTACTCAAAAATTAAATATAGAGCGTCTAATGAACAAGAAGTTAGCTGTTTAGGTGGTGATGGGGTAATTTAGCAAACACTTTGAGGTTACAAGAGAAATAACATTGGATAAGTTTCGTTTGTTAAAAAAAATATATTTTTACAATTGATTATAATTATACTAAGAGACAATAGTGCTCTCAAAAGAAAAAAAAAACAATAAATAAATTTGGCAAAAGTTTATCTCATATATCTTTTTTTTCTTTTAACCATTGTTAACGGCTTTTTTTTTTTTTAAATTATAACTTTTTGTAAGTTAAAGAACTGAATTGGAACAAGGGAAACAAAACTTCAGATAAACTTAAGGGATTGATTAAAACAAAAAATGAGGTTGAGGGATAAAAATGAAATGAGGTAAAGTTATGGGACAAAATTGCAACAAAATAAAATTAAAGGATTGAAGTGAAGCCTAAGGCAAAGTAATGGAACCAGAATTATATTGTCGCCTAAAAGAATGAAATACATTTTTAGATGAGCCAAATGCAGATTGATATAGGAGTATTTTTTAGTCATTTTAATTTCTTTCTCATATTTGTAGTTGCTGAAATTATTATTCATTATATATATTTTTTCTTTGGACAAGAATATTTATTAGAATGGACTAATGACTAATTTTTTAATTATTGTGAGGTTCATTGTTGAAACTTGAAAGAATTGAAACGGGAGTTGATAGGTTAAAGGAACACAACTTACTAATTTTCTTAATTTTTGACAATAAGCTAGGAGCCCGTTTGGATAGACTTTTTTTTATCTAAAAAGGATTTTTTTTAATTAAAAAAAGACTTTTTATAAATATAAAATCTTGTTTGGGTAAATCTTTTAGAAAAAGTAGAAGTTAACAAAAAGGTTAAAATATGCTCTTTTTTTTTTTAAGAAGTTGAATAATTGAGCTTCAACTTAAAGCACTTGCAAAAGCTATTTACTTCAAATAGAAGTACTTTTATAATATAATATCCAAATATAAAATAGAAGTTAGTCTTTCAATTTGGTCCTTAAAAATGTATAGTCTTTCAATTTGGTCCTTAAAAAGTGAACATTTTCAATTTAATCCCCACAAAACAATTCCTTTTCCATTTGACCCTTTAATTAATATGAATTGTGATGAATATAAAGTTTATTTTGCATTTTTATGTGTAGTTTATAAATTTGATATATTTTAATTACAAATTATACATAAAAGCGCACTATTTTTTTTTTTTGATTGATGGAACAGTTTACAAAGATAAGTAGTAAGGACCTGGTCCCGAAAAAAAGTTGAATATAAATCAATTCAATATTTAAGAGTCACTTAGCCTTCATTAATATTACAGTTATTTTTTTTATTCATCCTATTCATGAAAGGACCAAACTCATTTCTAAGATTAAACTAAGACATTCTATCTTTTAAAAACTAGATTAAAAGAATATGTTTCTTTTACAGTTACATCATTAATCTACTCAAATTTTCTGGAATTTAATTGCGTCCTATAAACTTTGTGTAGAGGCTTTCCTCTTTTCTCAAATATTAAAAAATCAGTGGGCTAAATAGTAAAACCAATAGGTCCATAAGCTATCATGGACAGGGCCTCCAATCGCTCAAATTGATTTTGCCCAAATCATTGGGCTAAAGCGATTAGCCCAAAAAATTATTGGGCTAAAGTAAACCTATAAGGTCACGCTTAGTTGTAAAGAAGTTGTATTGGTGAAATTGAAAATAGAAATGAAAATGAAATTATTGAGAGAGAAATTGAATATAATTAAAAATATATATATTTGATATATAAAAAAATAGAATTTGATTATATAAAAAATAAGAGGGAATGACTTTGGGGAGGTCGAGCTTTTTGGGCTCATCTCCCAATTGGTCCTTTTGAATTTTTTTTTATTTATTAAAAAAAAATTCGAAGCGAATGAGACAATTTGCCATATCAATGCCCAAGATAAAATTAAAAATATTATTTTTGTCTTCATTTTTAAAAATATCACTTTTAATAATTTGTCAAAGGTAAAATAGACATTTTCTCTTTACTTCCCTAAGCTTCTCTCACCACAAACATCAAAACTGTTCTATCTACAAGTAACAAAACTTCTCTATCTATTTACTTCTCTCCAACCAAACACAATACCAAAAGCAACTAATCTTCCCTCTCCCACCAAACATTACCTAAGTTCACGTTTGGTATAGGAAATTGAAAAAAAAAGGGAAACTAGAGCCATCAAGTTTGATAGATATTAGGGAAAGGGAATAGGAACCATGCTTTCCTTGCTAGAGGGAACAAATATTTTCCTAGTAGAAGAAAAGAAAGTATATAGGAGAAAAGGGAATTGTAAGTGAAAATTATCATTTTACCCTACGAATGAAATCAATACATACTATTTTAACTAAACACTTGTTTGATATATTCTCTATTTTAAACAATTAAACTTTTGACTTAAAAAAACTACAGTTTCATTTCTTTTTTATTACAAAATCCTTAATATTTATATTAAGTTGTTTTAAAATGTATAATTCTAAAATAAATTATATTTGGAAATTTGTTACTTCATTACATTTTATTTTGTGTTATTAAATTTGATTTATTATAAATTATAAAATATATGATCAACTAAATTTATTTTTTTTTTTTCTCATAGGTTTTCTCTTATTGGAAGTAATTATGTTTAAGCTAGCTGAGGTCCCACAATGAGATAGAGCTCTCCCAATAGAGATATTTCTATACACAAGACTCGAATTCAAAACTTTATTTAAGAGAAATTGAGTACTTACTATTTCAACCAACCACCTATTGATATTTAATTTGTAATCTAAATAGATGACTTGCACATCATCCATCGTTTTTCATTGGACATAAAATTCCATTCATCGTTTTTCTTACTATTCTCCTTTTTTTTTTTGGTACAGCATTCTTATTAGTCTCTGCATTTTATTAAATACTATATATATATATATACACATTTCCATGTATGCTATAACTTAAGTAATCTATTTAAATTAAAAATGTAAATAGATTGAACTCTTTCTTTATACAAAATAGCGTTGCTTTAAGAAATGTCAAAGAAAAACAACACTCAATTTTAATTTGTATAAAGAAAGAGTTCAATTTGTGTAGTGTACAATTTTAATCATCAATCTTAGTTATAAAATTACTGAAGTACAAAGTGAATGGGGTAGATTCCATACAACTCTCTGTATTTATTTGTCCTTGAGTTAAAAATTAGAAGGCAACGCTGTGGTGAATTTTAACTTATTACTTGTCAGTATTTAAATTTATCTTAAAATTTGTACTAAAATATTTTTAAAAGAATTTTTAAAAAAACATAAATCGCGAGACATATCCAACAACTAGTACTATTAATTCAGCTCATGACCCTCGAGTCGACATGTTTAATCCGCCAATTGGACGGGCTTTAGGTGGCGTTTGGTACGTTATAATTTCCTATTATCTCAAATATCGTAGTATCTTAAATAACCTAATAACTAGAGGTAGGGGAAGACCAAATAAAACAATAGGAGAAACGATTAAGAGGGACCTAACCATAAATAACTTAACCATAAAAATGTGCAAAGACAGAACATGTTGGCGTCGCTTGATCCATATAGCCGACCCCACCTAGTGAGAAAAGGCTTTGTTTGTTGTTGTTGTTGTATCGTAGTATCTTAGATAACATAGTATATAATGCTGATGTTTGGTATAACAATGAACGATATATCATATGTCAGACATGTAAGATGCACATGTTTGGTATTTTTGATGATTAGTATAACTTATTTTTTTAAAACTTCCTTATTTATTCTTATAAAATTTAGTAAGCTTCATTTTTTTAAACAATGTAAAAGATATTTCATTTAAAAAAAAAATATTGCATCGGTCATCAATTGAGGAAGAAGTCATAATATCATGTGCTAAACATAGAATAACACCAGGGAATATAATTGGTTATTGAAAGGAATATATAGGAAAAAAAAGTGGCGCTAAATAAAAAAAAATTGCGCCAAGTAAAAAAACTAAAAAAAGGGATAAAATTAGAAATTTAATAAAAAAATATTTTTTTAACCCTGTGATATAAGATGACATAGTTTTTAAGTTGTCATCAAATCACACCATTTTGGTTATGATGTGATAATATGGTGTTATCTCAGACGTCGTCATGTGATGAGATCACAGCATACCAAATGCGACATCCAACCCTGACATCTAAAATACTATGGTATGTAAGATGGCCGACATAAGATCACAGCGTACCAAACGCCACCTTAATACAAGAAATTAGACACGTTTAAAAACGAGCCTAAACAAATAGTACATTTAGCCCGTGAGCCATGATAAACGAACTTGTTCAAACCCGTCTAATAAACAAGCCAGTAGGGATGGCAATGGGTAGGGTACGGGAAGGATACCGCAATCCCCCGCCCCGGTCCCGGTACTCAATTTTTCCCCGTCTCCGGTCGGGTATAAAATGTGAGACCCATCCCTGGACCCCATCGAGTACTTAAATCCCCGGACCCGGAAAATTATTAGTTTTTTCTACAAATCATAAATTTAATTATTTTCTATTTTTTTAAAAAAACTTCAAACACACAATAAAATTAAAATAAAAAAAGTCTGGGTTTGAGCTTAGTAAAATGAAAATATGTGTGAATCGTGATGAGGGTGAGGCACGCGTGTGGGTACTGCACTATTGAGTAAATGTGAAATGGTGTGTAAATTTTTTTTAATATATATATATATATAAATAATATAAAAAAAAGTATTTATATATAAAATATTTTTATATATATTATATCACCGGATTCGGGGTCAGGGTGAATACTCCCTTACCCGTTCTCGGACCCAAACCCAAAAATTTACCCGTTAAAATTCTCAAACTCGAACTCAAACCCAACGAATAATTTTATCAGGTACTCGTTAGATTCGAATAAAATTGACATCCCTACAAGCGAGCCCATTTCGACCCGCGAGGCGTTTAAGAGTTGTAACAAGCAGCAACACATACACATGAGAGGTGGTTAACTTTCCTTCGATGCCATTACCCAAATTAAAACATTAGTGGTACGTTAAGGGTAGGAGACACAACCAAATTTGGGTGCAACAAAAGGCGTGGGTGATTCACCAACCCATGTGT
The DNA here is from genome assembly GCA_014851425.1 of Senna tora. NCBI lineage: Eukaryota > Viridiplantae > Streptophyta > Magnoliopsida > Fabales > Fabaceae > Senna > Senna tora. Next base: position 11,397,143 of record CM026264.1, read on the forward strand.
GCGTGCGTGTCTCTGACTCAACGGAAAACACTCTCACCCAATCCCCTACTGCCACGTCATTCATTTACTTTATTAAATGCAAGTGCAGGCGGTTTAGTGGTTGGTTAGTCTACTGGTTAGCTCACTAGGTCGTTTAAGCAAGTGTTAGGGGTTCGAATCCCACCTTGTGTATCCAATAACCAATTGGCCAGCGACAAACCCTTAAATGGAGCTCAGATCCGCAGAGGATTAGTTCTTAACCTATCGGACTGAGAGATACCTTAAAAAAAAAAAAACAAGCACAAGCTCAAGGAAGCAAGCGTGGTGTGATGTGATGTGACCCTTGACCACACCCACGTCTCTTCTCTCTGTCTCTCGGCCCAACTGGGCCCACCACCATGTAGGCTTTAACATCTCCAACTCTTCTCCATTGGGCCCACACTAAATGGAGTTCTTGGCTTTTATCCCGATTTCATTAAACCCTTCATGGGCCCACTACTCCACGCCCTAAGATTCTCTATTGGGCCCTTCGTTTTTAAATCACCCTCTCTTTCGCCACTATCGTCAACATCATCATTTTAAGCTTTAAATGATTGACATATATATGCCATGCCTAATCTCTCTACATTCCCTAATTTTCTTTTTTTATTTTTATTTTTCCAAAACAAATCATTTTTAATTTAGTTCTATCTCTTTATTTTTAATTACTAATTAAAAAATTTAATGCAAAGGAAGTCTTAATTAGATATCATAGTAGAAAACATTTATCTTTTATTAAAATAACTGTTATATATATATATATAAAGAAAAGTCATGTGTAAATATATGAGGGGTCTCTTTCCCAGGTCTTGTGTTTGTCTAGCCTACTACTTTATCTTCTAGCACCCAAAAAAAAAAAAAACTCCTCATATACATGTTATAAAATCACAATATAATTTAGTGTTAATACTTAATAGCATATCTTCAACGTTAATTAGATGGTGGAAAACTAGAGATTCCTTGACTAATATATATATCATAATTAGTGACATAAATTTTGAACTTCTGTTGACCTACTTTAAATGGCTTATGGACCAATTGATTACAAAATTACATGTACTTGAGTGGCCATTTTGCCAGTGAAAATTGTATTTTCTTTGCTATAAAAAAAACTGTATTTAATTTCTCTAATGAGATGGAATTATTGAAGAGGCCAAAAAGCAACCAAACTTCTATCATTAGGCAATGCCCCACTCTAATTAATCCATCCATTGTCTAGCTTAGTTTGTTAAATTAAATTAAATTAAATGAGACCCAACAAACACACACTGATGTTCTAAATTATTAATGTATTATGTATTTCTAAAGTCCCAATTATTGTTCACATATATATATATATATATAGCTCCTACCATCTCTGCTTGTCCCTTTCATTATTTCTTTCTTCCTCGTTTATTAATCGTGTCTTTTCGATTCAATGTTCAACATTTCAAGTTCATATATATATGATCATCAAAATTATTTATTTTTGTTAAAAAAAATTCCCATCTACTAGCTATATTGACTTACGTGCATTCATTAGAAAGTGTGGATAAGAACATGTTTTTTTAATTAACAGATAAATGTACTTTTAATTAGCCCCTTCATTGATTATCAAATTATTAATGCTGATTTGAAATAAAATATATGAAGTGCGTGCTAGTTGCAATATCAAATAAGTGGTGGACGTAAAAGTCAATAATATGTAAAAGTATACAATTTTATTTTATTACAATACCAATTAGGAAAATTATTAATCAAATTTTCCCTTAATTCTTTAACTTCAAAAACTAGTGCAATTTAGTGCTCCAATCCATATAAATAGTTTAGGAGAATTTGTACATTAATCATCCAACAATAAGATTTGAGTGCGGGATATGATATATTATGCTTTCACTTTTTCTTTGATCAATATATGAAAACCTTTTTAGAAAAAAAATAAACAAACAAAACCCTTTTTTGATATGTCTTCATTAATTTGAGCACGCCAGCCAAAACTCCAATCATTAATATTCGCACTTAATCCAATGTTATGAGTGACGTTTGTTTGATTGCATAAAAATTAATGCTTTAATTAAAACCATTTATTTAAAAAAAAATTCTTTGACCATAAATAATATGTAGACCGTAAAGGAAGCCTATATAAACATAAAAGACACAAGAAGAAAAGTAAATTGAGGAAAGCAACAATAAAGAAGGGAAATCCCTATGCAATGAAGTGACTAAATCTTAATTTAAAGTTGGCCACAACGATATATATATATATATATATATATATATATATATATATATAATATTTGTCTATATAAAGTTGACACTAATGCAATGTGGATTAGGTCAATTTATTATGGGTGTCTTTGGTTTGTAGAATGAGTAAGAGAATGAGAATAAAAATAAAAAGGGATATGTCATGTCTATGTGATGTGATGTGAATGGAATAAAAGTGGATAAAATGACCATTTTACTTTTACAGTAAAAGTCAGAATGGAATAAAAGTGAGTAAAAAAATAAAGACAAAAACATAATTTCATTTCATTACAAAAAAAATATAGTATGTTTAGTAGGAAGAATGTTAGGTGTAATGTTGGATGTACCTCCACCCCACTAACCAAACACATCATGTATCTATTGTTGAGCTTGAATATACTTTTTCTTGGCTATTTTGAAAAGGCAAAATCCTAAATTAATCCTTTATGTTGTCACCAAGCTTTATATTTGTTTTTTATGTTCTAAAAAGTTTAAATTGGTCATTTATGTTTGCAAGAAGTTTCAAATTAGTCATTCCGTCCAAGTCCGTTCACTACTTTCCTAGCGTGCTGAATATTTTCAAATAATAATTTGTTTAGTATAGAAATATGGATGGATGTTTTTTTGTAGTACTTGATTATTTTTAATATATGTGTGTGTGTGAGAGATGTAGTTTATTAAAATAAGAAAGTTTAAAAATAATGATGTTATTTAACAAAAAAAAAAAAGAAATAATGATGTTTTTAGGAAAAAAAATTAATGAAACATGTGCATCTTACATGTCTAATATATAATATATTGTCTTTTTTTTTTACTTGATATGATATATTGTCTATTAATGTCATACAAAATGTTAGTATTATAAATATCATATATAGTATCTTATACTATAATATCTCATACGTTTTATCAAAAAACAAATCTCATTAGTACTATATTATATATATATATATATATATATATATATATATATTACATTTACAACATCTGAGATCGCAGCATAACAATGACACCATAAATTTTACATAATTTATCCTTATTTGAGGTGCATAGTTTATTCAAAAGTATTTTTCTGTTAAGAATATTCAACATAGTCATTTTAAAAAGTAAAAGTATGGACTTATTACATATGATTGATTATATTTATTTTAATTGAGTGTGTGACTCATCAAATATTATCCACGTTTTCTCTAATAAGTTCTCAAAGAAAAAAAAGAAAGAAAGAAAAGAAAGAGACCATCTTTAAGATGGAAAATGACAATGATAGAAAGATAAATAAACGATGTTTTTAGTACATATATATGTTTAATTATTTAAAAAATTGTAATAAACACGTTCATAATTTTTCTATAATAAAAATGTCGAAACTACCTAAGGACAATATTTTCAAATCAAATCTCAGAAATATATACATGTTCCATATGTCATGACAATAATTGTGATTTGAAGTTTAATATTTTTTGTATAATTGCTATCAACTTAACTTATAATTTTAATCCTTAAAAAAAAGGATTTTAATTTATGTCAAGACATATCTGCTCACGCTCCAGGATTGAGCTCACAAGATTAAGACTCCCAAATCTTAATTAAGACCAGAACAAAAATTCCGTATTACAATATAATTTCGAAACATTTCTTTAATTATATAGTATTATTTATTAATATTAAATAGAAATTTACATTGATAAGAATACACATTGAATGAATTAAGGATCAACTGATTGAAAAGATATACTGAAATTTAATATGATTGTACTAGTGAACATGTTCTCTATATAACCCAACAAATTAAACTAAAACAAAGTAGCAAATTAGCAACTAAAAAATTCGTGGCTAAAAAGTGAAAATCCATGACTAAATTAATTTAACCACGGATTTGTCATGAGAGTAACTTTGGCTAATATTCCCGTTACTAATTCACTGTTTTGTTATAGTATAAGCGTTGCTTTAATTTAATTACTTAAATTCAACAATCCAAAACAAAATTTCCCATCTATGAGGAGGGATTTAGTTATACTGTAATTTTGATCTATTAATGTTTCACTTAATAAATATAATATTTTTTGGCATTGGGACATATGATGAATAAATAGAAGAAAAAAAAATTAATCTCTAATAATCTATTGAGTGCGAGTCTCTTTTAGTATAGGTTTGGGTTTTGTTAATTACTATTGCGATTTAGATCTGTGCAGTACTTGAAAACACTTTCCTCTATTACCAATTATACTTGTTTTGATAATTAAAAATCAATAACTTCAGAGCCAGAAATTTTAAAAAAAAAAAAAAGATGGCTTAGATGTTGATAACGTGGCCTTAACACGTGGAGATGGGTAAATAACTTTAGATGTCAACCGATATAGGGTCAATTATAATTAATTAAGGCAGTTGGAATGGATCCTGTAAATATCTAAATTCTAGAATATCATATTATTTTCTATTTTTTTTCACATTAATATATATATATATATATATATATATATATATATATATGTATAAGATTAGTCCATCAATTTATTGTTGTTTATTTGTTTGATTTTTGAAAATATTATTTCAATTAATCTGAAATCAATTCACATTAATTATACATTTATACAGTAAAATAATCTTTCAATAAAATAATTACATTAATAATATCTCAAATTTAAAATTTTATTTAAATAATACTAAATCATTTATTACATATTTACATTGATTAATCCTTCGTTGCTCTTATTGTTTGTTTTTTAATATTTGTTTTTTAATATTAACATTTAGGTGTAAAAAGAAAGGCCGATAATAATAATAATAATAATAATAATAATAATAATAATAATAATAATAATAATGTGTGTTGCGTGAAGAAGGATGCATGTGTTGGTGTTGTGACTTGTGATGCCATTGTCAGCGAGCGTCCATGCCAGCCTGCCATTCCCAAAGCTACATATTATTATTATTATTCTATACTCATTACATTACCCAAATTTCTTTGTTTTTTTTTTTCCTTTTTTCCCAAAAATATATTTATTATATATATATTAGTAATTTATTATATTTATATTTTGATACCTCATTACTTATTATGGAATTTGAAGCTTTAAGATGCTCAAACCCAATTCTTCCATTTTTTAACGAATGGTCAGATCCATGATACCACCACCACTTTCTTCTGCACCCACACTCGTACTATCCTATCATTTCCCTTCCTTTCCTTCACCCACTGTAAACTACTATACCAAAACCAGCTGTAAATATTACAAATAAACACATTTTCACTTGGACCATTTTGCCCCTCTATCCACACTCTAATTGCCTGTTTGGTATAACTTCTAGAGTTGAAGTTAGAGGGAAGTGAAATTAAAGTGTGTTTGGTATGATTTTAAAAGTGCTGAGATGAGTTGAGAAGGTTGCTTCCTTGAAGAAGTGGAGGAAAGCAGAGGGAAGGTGAAGTGAGGTTTGGTTTAAAGACCAAAATGTCCTTAAAAAATTTGTAACTTTTTAAAAAGTAAAGGTAAAAAGGATATTTCATATTTTTATTTTATATTTCCCTATCTTCTTCCCACCCTATCAAACAATATTACTTTTACATTTCACTTCCATTTCTCTACATACCAAACATACTTTTTATCATTTACTTCCACTTTCATTCCCAATTCCACTTCCCACCAAAACCCTTACAAACGCCACCTAATTACCCTTCCTCTCCACATTGATCATCTGTGCATCAAAATCTAAATTCAAGCTCACTATATATTAATAATATTATGATAATAGAATATTAAATGATGATTTTTTGTAATAACTTCTGAAGAGAAAAGGAGAGGAGGAGGGTGAAAAGTGAAATCTCCAGAACGCCCTGGACGGAAGAGAAGAAGGAGTGTAGGTGAAGAGTGGGGTCAAGGTGGTCCATGTGATTCGGTCAAAGAAGGGAAGCTGGGAGGATATTTCTGTCATTTCCATTACACAAAAATGTAAAAGAGGAGAATGCATCATACATAGCATAGGGAATCGCGCTAATTAATATCTCCAGCCAGCGGCGTGGCAGTAGTAAGTGACAGCGAACAAGTTGGGAGATCCCCCACCACCTCCTCATCCACGCCATCTTACAATAAATTTTTACTATTCTAATTAAAGAAACACTTTAATTAAATTTCTTGCAATGGAATGAATTATACCTCCAATTAGAGAATGCTACAAAACATAAATAAACTTACCATAATACTATTACTACTAAATTAGAAATAAAAATAGAGATTATGTCAGCTTCAGAACTTGGTAATATTAAATTAAGGCATTGGTCAGTGGTCACCAAAATGAGTACAAAAATTAAGGTTAAGAGAGGGGCATCTTTGTTGCCGTTTTGGGCGTTCCAAGGAGAGTTTTCTAATTTCTTTTACTTTCTCTCTCCTCTTCCATTTGTTTTAAATCAATTAATTAATCTTTCTTAAAATAATAAATTAAACTTGGTTTTCAGCTTCCATGAGGAGGAGGAAGGAGTGGCGTCAGCCTAAGGGCGTTAGATCTAACACACAAATACAAACACCCTAGCTTAGCTTACCTCATCTTCCCCTGCCATTCTTGAATGGAATCTCTCTCTCTCTATCTCTCCAGATTTCAGATCTCTAGCTAGCACAAATTCAAATCAACGAGATGCAGGTAATTATAAAGCAACAAATTAAACAAACAGGAAAACGCAGCCGTATATATGTTCAACCATCTCCATCATTAATTCTAATCTCTGTCCTTTCTATTAACAGTACTACTACCAAGAAGACCTCCTTCAATGGAGGTTTTCAGTCCTAGATTAAAAAAAAAAGAAAGCAAAAACAAAAACAAAAACAAAAATGCTTTTATATGTACATGTATACGGTGTCTTGGAGGACTCTGGTTACTGTGAGATCGATCTCTCCGTTTATTGCTCATTCCTCGCGCGGATCGTCTGCTCAGGAATCTGCGTAATCGCGCCAGCAGATGAGCATTATGACGCAGCGCCTCATGATGTAGAATCGCGCTCTCTGCTCCTTCACGAGCCTAGCGCACTTTCTGGCGAAGGCGCACCTCCTCTGCGTCGTGGAGCTCGAATTCTTCATGAAGGAAGACGAAGAAGAGACGGAAGAGCGGCTCCTAGAAGACGCCTCTTTCTTCGACAACTTCCACTTCTCGTCGAAGTAGAAGGGAGCAGGCGCCACAGTTTGCGTACTACTACTGAACGACGTCGTTGCCGTTGCAGAAGCCATGGGAGTGAAATTAGGGAGCGATGAAAGAGAAGAGACACAGTAGGCGCTAGCGGAGACACTGTAAGTTTGAGAGAGTGAGAGTGAGAAGAGAAGAACTAAGAAGAGAAGGAAGAGGAGAAGGTTAGTATTTATAAAGGGAAGGGTAGGTTGGGAAAAGGGGAAAGCAGATGGCGTGGCAGTGGGTATCACCTGGGCCTTCTTCTTTGCCTCGAGAGGCCCACCATTATTTTTTAATATTGACAAAAAAAAGAGAGTGAATTTTTGGGACTTCCAATTATTATTATTATTATTTTTGTTTGGGAAAATATTAATAATAATTAATAAATGTGACTGTGTTGTTAATTGTTTATTATTATTATAATGAGATGGGTTCCCAAAGCACACGTCAGAAGTGAAAGCGAGAGACGGGAATTGAATGCAGCAAATCTCACGTAACTTTTCTTTGGTAACAGCATCACATGAGTTAATTAATTACCTGTTTTTGGGCAAGCTTTTATCAGAGTAAGATGCCGTTTTATTTTTTTATTTAAAAATACACTCATTTCAAAATTTTGAATTATTTTTAAAAAATTGGGATGCTTTCATATCTTTTTTGACAAGCAGCTTTTCTTGGAATATCTTAAAAAAATAAACTTTTCTTGGAATAGAATTTAAATTTATATATTTTATATTAAGTTATTATATTTTTATTTATTGTTTTTATACTAAAATTTAATTTTTTATATATTTGTTAAAAGGTTTTTAATATAAAGAAGATAATAATAAAATTTTTATATTATTATAATCATTATAGAGAGATAGTATAAATTATTAGATAAAAAGTGATAATATAGTTCACTTTATTTTACATACTAATCATAAAATATTGAGATAAAGAGTGCAGATAAAACTTATAATAAAAAAATTAATATGACAAATATATAAGAATTTTACTTAGGTTTGGTTGAGAGTTTAAAAAAGAGTGAGATGCAGTTAGTGCTTATTATTGAAGTGGTATAGAGAGGGTGTTTTTAAAAAAATGAAGAGAAGCGAAGTTAAAAATTTTAATATTGCTCAGATCCGCGGAGGATTAGTCCTTGGCCTGTCGGGTTAAGGGATACCTTGGGAAACAAAACAAAAATTTCAATATTGTCCGTACAATGAATAAAAAAAAGAATAAAGGGTTTAAAATTAAATTAAATATTATAAACGGTACAAATTATTTCAAATGAAAGAGTTTAAAATTAAAGTGTTAGATAGATTGAAATGTTTTTAAATCATCTTAAAATATCTCACCTTATTATTCATTTAAACATTTAAGGTTTAGAAATCTAAACTACTCCAACTAATAACTTATTAAATTATTAGACTAATTAATGTTATATATTTATTTTTAATAAAAATTAACAATGATAAATATTTATACCTATTTAATAACAATAACAATTAATATAATACTTTGAATATATATATATATATATATATATATATATATATATATATAAAATTATATATGTTATTTTTTATAATTTCTGAGTAAAAATCACACCTGATACAATTTGTTTGAACACAAATCACTTGTCAACTATTCATAAAAGTTCTTTTTTAGTAAATTTCACAAACAAATTGTTTGTCTCTTACAACGTATCTCTTATAATATATTTAAGAAGAAGTGATTTTTTTTTTTGAATCTATGTCTAAACTGGCTCTAAGTATGTCCAAAAAATTAATAAAATTTGAAGGAATCATTATTTTAAATAATATATTTTTTGAATTCCATTTCCGTATATCCTCACCATGGTTGAGGGAGACGTGGAATAATCCTGTTTATCATGAAATTAGAAAAGTAGATAGGGAGAGAGAGAAATGAGTGGTAATTTCTTGGAGGTGAATATTAATTAATTTATTGAATGTGAGGATTTAGTTCAAGGGAAGTTTTTATTGGTTGACGAGTATATATTCGATTAATTTGAACTGCGTGATATATTTAGTTATGATGAGAAAGTTTTTTTAATAGGGATAATTATATTTATAATATCTCAAATTTGAGATCTCATTTAAGCGATATTAAATCACTCATAAATTACAATAATCTGGTAATTAAGTCTATAAGGAGTGGCACAGTTGATTAAGGTTTTTAACTCACAAGGACGAGGGTTTAAAACCTATGATCGATGTAAGGACCTTATTGATTGGTGATTTGTAAATCCTCTTATAAGAAAATAAATTCTATACATTATTAATTCTCTACCTTTCTTGTTGGAATTATGAAAGAAATAAAGAGAAATAATTTTTTTTTCTTAATTTCTTTCTCTCTATCTTTCATAACTCAAAAAAAAACTTTAAAAGATCTACTTTCCTCCCATTTAAAAATCTTTATTAATCATGTAGAATATCGAAACTTACTCTACCACAGTACCACTTAAACTTTTTACTTTTAATTAAACAAAAATCTGATAATTAAAAAAGAGTTTGAAGTGTGTAGAGAGAGAAAGTAATAAAGATAGAATGGAGATAGGAAAGGATGAAAATGGGAGAAAGAGAGTGGTGAATGCTGAATTTATGAAAGTGAAAAAGAATTGTTGTCAGAGGGAAAACGTTGGTACAGAAAAAGGGAGTTTCATTTAGGTTTGGTGGCTACAAATCCTAAATGCACTCAATCCTCTCTATAATACACACACACATGACACAACATATCTATAATATATACATTAAAGATTTTTCATATATACATGTTATTTTATAAAAAAATTAAAATATAATTATTAATTTTCTAAATGATAAATTAAAATATTGAAAAATATTTTTTATTCTTTTTTAAGCTATATATATATTTTTATTCTTTTAATAATTGTTATTTTTTAAAAAATAAAAATAAACTATTTTTATTTTAATTTTTTTCTTTTCCATTATTTGTTCATATCATATATTTTTATTTCTTTTTAATTATTTAAATGACTATTCTCATCTCATTTCTCAATGGTCCCCTTCTCTCCTTATAATCTACAACAAAATGTAATAAAATTAAAAAGAAACTATTTTTTAATTATTAATGATCTCTTTAATTAAAAAAACATACTTGAAAAACATTGAAAGGATGATCCTTAATTATCCTTTGTTGCAATTTCAAAATAATTAAACCAAAATAATTAAATAAATATCATCACTGAATAGTCCTGTGAGACTATTTATCAATATTAATAACAATTTAGTCCCTAATCCATTTAAGACGAGGATACTTAGCTTGCCAATATTGATAAAAATTTGGTCCTTAATTCATTCATGGTGAGTTCTTAACTTATTAGTGTGAGTTCCTATTAGTACTTAAAAAATAAAGTAAAAATATATGTTTTAAAATAATTGCACCATAATTACACGAAAATTAATTGCACCGAATTCAATTTCACATGTATATATATATACATGTTAAGCAATATGAGTAGGTACTAGGTAGTAGAAGATACTTAATTCTGCTGTGGAGGCATGCAAATGGAGATCAGATCGATGATGAAGATGATGCAGAATGTGCAGTGTGTGTAAAGCAAGTTTGATGACTTTTATCGATAATATAATATAATATAATTAATAAAAAGAAGGTTGAAGTTTTGCATGAATATATATGAATGATGAGAATGAATAGGTATAGAGATTGGGAGTATCTGATGGATGTGACCGTACAATGGGATTTTGGGGTCCATGGGTGGCCACTAGCTAGCCACTGATCATATAAGTATATATATGTAGTAGCTAGGTAGGGGCCTCCTCTTCTTCTTCTTCTTCAATTCCAATTCCAATTCCTTCCTCCATTGGATCGAGAGGTTAGCTATAGCTAGGGCTACTAGCTAGCTGCCTAGTTACGTTAGTGCATGATGAATGATGATGGATGGATGGATATCATTCATATAGCTACAGTAGTAGTGATCGAGCTTTAATTAATTAAGCATTGTATTCATTACATATATATATATATATTGATCGATGATCGTATAGAATCTCACTTGACTTCTAGCTAGCAATCGTTCCAACCTACTGAAACTGTCTACTGGCCATCGGGCCTTAGCTTTTACTCGTTGGCGTGTGTATATATATATAACGATGAGGCAAAATATTATTTAGTTTTTGAATTTATAAAAAATACTATTTAATCCCCGAAATTTTTAACTATTTTAATTATTTAGTCTCCAAATTTGGCAAAATACTATTTAGTCCTCAAACTTGGCAAAAATCACCGAATTTGCAACTCTGTGAACTATAACGGGTAAATATTATTTAGTCTTTAAATTGTTAGTCAAATTATTATTTAATTTTTGAATTTATAAAAAATACTATTTAATCCCCGAAATTTTTAACTATTTTAATTATTTAGTCTCCAAATTTGGCAAAATACTATTTAGTCCTCAAACTTGGCAAAAATCACCGAATTTGCAACTCTGTGAACTATAACGGGTAACAGTCAGGAGACTAAATAGTTGACAGAATTGCAAATTCGGTGATTAATAGTATTTTTACCAAGTTTGGGGACTAAATAGTTGACATAATTATAAATTCGAGGACTAAATAGTATTTTGTCAAATTCGGGGACTAAATAGTTGATATAGTTAAAAATTTCGGAGACTAAATAGTATTTTTGATAAATTCAAGGACTAAATAGTATTTTGCCTCTATAATGATATAGAATCTGAGCGAATTTCAATCATCCTCTCGAATCGTTTAAGTTATGGACCGAACTAAATTTAGGTAAAATTTTTATATATATTTATTATAATGTTTTTTAATATAAAATTATACTTTACATGACTAATCATAGAATAAATGATACGAACACAAGTCCTTGAAAAAGTCCGACCTTAAAAATTAGCTATTGAATTATTAAAGTTGAAGAGTTCAATCCTTTATAAAATTATTCCTTAAAATCAATCTCTCTTATGTGAGAGATAAGAAAATATAAATAAATTCGGGATTGAACTTTATGACAAAAATAAAAATACCTCGACGTAAGTTTTTTTCTTAAGCTATCTAGGAGACCTTACACATTGGTCGTGGCCTCTTGAAGAAATGTATAATTGCCTATACCTCATGATCAATTATGTTTACATGTATTAATGTACTTATAATGAAACTAATATCAGAGGTGTTATGTCCGACTGTATATCTCAAACATCTCAAATAGAATTATTAATTCTAATAAGAGAATATTGAACCAAAAAAAAAAATATTGCTTCGTGCTTCTTGTGATTTTCCTGTATCATTTGCCTTTAAATATTTTGTTAGTTCTTCACATATATATGTTGCTTGACAATTAATTCATTGAACCTAATTGGCCCTCCATTTTTATGAAACTGACAATACCTTTGCCAAATCATATATATATATAACGTACGTCAAAAAAATAACAGATCCACGTCATCCAATCAGGTTGGCTTCAGTAGGTAGCTTAGCTAGATACGCACGAATAGATTATACACGTTGCATTGTCTTCACGGATTTGAATTACGTAGCTATATAGCTCAACTTTTTCCAACTACATTTTGACCACTCAATAGTACTAACTAGCTAGGGGAGTACCTTGAAGATTCAGAGATTGAATTTTATGCTCTCCAGTATACAAAATTAAGAAGAATGAGTGACATATAAATGGATCTCACATGTGTCACACATTTTCTCTCTCTCTCTTTCTTTTTTTAATGTTAGGTATTATATGATCTATTCTTAAAGATTGATTAATTAGTTCAAGGGACTTTAATTTGATAATTATTACGTAAAAGGATTTTCCCAATTAGTATTCTAAGTGTATTGTTTAAGAATTCCCTTTAACTAACTATAGACACAAAAAACTTGAATTTAACTCCATTTTCAATTATTAATATTTTTGTTTAAATCATTAGTATATTCACCGTCAAGCATGCATAGTGACTAATATATATCATCGCTGATTTATAGACACCTTGAAGAGTAAAACGTATAACTGGCTGTAAGACTTAATTAAAGTTGTTCCGTATTTAAAATAAAACATCAAATTTTAACACTCAATTAAAGATAGATGAATCTTTTCCTTCAACAACCACTCCCAATAGTAGTTAATTATTTATGAACCGTTATTGAAAGTGTAGAGACATGCATAATAATGTAGAAAGGATCATAGTAAGATATGTATGCACGAGTGCAACTTTGACTTTCTTCAAATAATCTAACTTCAATTTCTACTTTATATTAATGAACTTACTCTATATCTCCCCACCACCCCATGTGAAATTCATAACCACTGCCCCCATATATACTCCTGTATTTTCAATGTGTGTTCATCATCATGCTTATATTGTATTAATAAAATAATAAACAAATAATATTGAGTTTTAGTATTTTTCCCCCTATTGAAGTATAAGAAAAATAGTGGTCAAATATGCATAAACATCCTGTAGTGTACATGCTATGAAATGGGTTTTTTTGTTAGATTTTATATATAAGCAAATAATTTTTTAGATATAAGTTATATTTAATTAATAATGTTATTATTTAATGGAGTATTTGAATCATACTTTAATCAAATGCCATGTGAATTTTATTTCATTGCACACAATTTTTTTTAAGAAAATGATATTGAATGCATTTTAAAATATTATCAAATTAACACTTGATTAGATGAGAAACAAATTAATAAGCTTGTATTTTTGTTTATAAAGCTCAATGTGTACACACGCGTCATTTTAGCTAGGGAGGAAAAAGTTATATCACATGCAATCACAAATTAGATTAGTGGTGTCTCAAATTTCACTAGAATGGCTGAAATGCAAATGATGATGAAGATTTACTATAGTAAAAAGAGTTACTATAAGAAGAATTAAAATTTTATATAAAATTTAAGAGCAAAAAAGTTAATCTTAACTTAAAAGTAAAATAAGAAAAACGCTTTAAATAAAAAAAGAACAAACTTAAACATAGTATTTTAAATATTTTTATTATATTAATTATTTAATTTTTATTACAAATTTAATAATAAAAAATATAAAGAACAACGTTTAAATCTAGTTGATAAATAAAGAAAATTGTAAAATCATTTCAATTTAAAAAAGGGAAAAAAAAGTTTGAAATGGTATTCACATGGAGAAGCAGAATGGGAAAGAAGGGAAAAATATGACTTTGGATCCCATTCGTTGGAGTGTTGTAAATTCGATAAATACATAATATAAATTATTAAATAAAATTTTTATAATATGAATACAAATTTTAATTTTCATACGACTTCTATCTTATTGGATCCAAATGCAATAGTCAGTGGTGGTGGGGCAGTGTTCTGTACGGTGCATCATTTATTTGTTTAGTTAGAGTTATGATACAAGAGTGTGAGAGTTCACACGTGTCGGTGTATGAAAGGATAAGCATAAATACATATTAGGTGATAAGCTACTTTTTTGTTATTGAGAGATAAAAGTTTAATGGTACTGTACTACTGAACTTCAATGCATTTCTCTAATTATGTAGTATCATTTTGTTAATATTAGTAAAAATTCACATTAATTAGGGCTCACCTTGAATAGTTTAGGGACCAACTGATTGGAGGGATGTATTGAAGTTCAGTCTTACCGTACCACTGTACATCTACTCGTTATTGAAAATGGTTCATAAAATAGAGAGAGAAAATAATATATAAGTGAGTCTTCCACATAAGTGGAACTTATATGTAGGACCCAGTCACTCTTTCACTTTATTTTTTATACTGTACAGCATATGATCTATTTTCATTCGTTACTAGGGGTGATTTGTAATGGAGATAATGGAGGGAATGAAAATAAGAATGAGACTAAGGGTTCGTTTGGTCAAGTTTATAAAAATTGCTTATTTTTAAAAGGAGTTTAAAAAAGTGTTGAGAGAGAGAAGCAACTTGTGTTTGACAAATTGAGTTAAAAATTACTTTTGAAAAGCAATTTGTGTTTTGTAAATTTGTATTTAAAAAAACTTTTAAATGTAAAATTATCAAAAAGGGTATATATAAGTTTAAGTGTTATTAATATTATTAAATATATAAATTATATAAATATTTATAATGCTTAAGTTTTATTACACAAATAAATATAAAATGATAATTAGTTTATTAATTTAATAAAATATTAATAAAAAACCGAACCCTTAATATTCTTTAAAACAAGAATTTTAATTTTTATTCCATAATTTAAATTATGTATTTTATATACTTATATTTTACTTTCCAATTTCCCTACTCCTTGTTTGGTCATTGGTCAACCGTCAAACGTGCAAGAGAGAGAGAGAAAGAAAGTGGTGCGAGGACGCATGCGTATTTGATTCCTGCCTGCCTCTCTTCTAGAATCCTGTTTGTCATTATTTATTTTACTGTTTATTTAAAAAACAACAATATTATTTTGGCGGTAATTGTAAGGAAATTATATACAGTTGCCGACTTGCCGTCGCCCAAAGGTATATATTTTTAAAAAAAGATAATTGATTTTTTTATAAATTTAATTTAGATATTTATTAATTTTACAAATTATATATTTTATAATGTGAAATAGAGTTTTACTAATAAATATTTAAATGTTTCTTTTTATTATTAATAATAATAATTTTTTAATTTGTTTAATGAGTGTACGTCTAAGGAATTACGATACTTCTTACCAAATTTTTATTGACTCAGAAAAAAATTATCATGAATTTTATAAAAAATTAATAAAAATATTTGTTGATATACATAAAAAATTTAATTTTAAAATTCATGAGTATTATATATGCGTAATGTAAAGTCAATAAAAAATGATGACGTAATTTTAAAATGTTGAAAATAAACAAAAATCAAGAATAAAAGGGTTCAGTTTCCAAAATTAAAAGGTCAAAAAATTAAATATAATATTTTAAAATATAAATATGGATTACTGCGAACTACCTTTAACTTAATTATATTTGACCTATTCTTTTTAAATTTTGAATAAATTAGTCCATTTTTAATCCGACTAACAAATTTTTAGTCAAATTATTTATATATATTTTGCATGGCTAAATATTTGGACTGATTTGATACCTCTAATTTCAACATAACTGATGAAAACAGTAAAAATGAAAATTGTTAAGAAAGTAAAAACTAGATTTTTTTAAATTATTATATATTAAAATTAAATAATAAGGACTGTATAACTTTTTTTTTTGTTGCATTTATTAATATATTTTTTTATTTTAGAATTTAAAAAAAAAGAAAGGAAAAATTGATTAGAAGTGACATATATATAAAGAAAAATGGGGAGCAGTATAGTAGGTTTTGTTGTCAAAGTTTGGTTTATGAAGAACACATGGGACAGCTTTTTAACTTAGAGAATGCATCCAATTTTTGAAACATCACACTCTCAACCATATCACTTCCTTACTGTAAAGCTGCTTCTTACCAATGCACTTAATTAATTCAAAAACCCATTTCATATATATATATGTGTGTGTGTGTGTGTCTCATATCTCCTTAATTCATCATTTACAAGAAAAATAAGTTGATCACATACATATATAGTTAATTAATTAGTTGGTTTTATTTATTTTATGTAGAGCTTCAGTTAATAAATAAATTAAATTTAGGATTTTTGACAAATATGAATTTTTTAAATATATATATATATATATATATATATATATATATATAAGTTGTAATTTCTTATAAAAGATATTAGTACTATTTTAAAATATATTTTGGTCATTTTTGTGCATATTTATGAATAAAAAAAAATGAAAGAAGTGTAATTTTTGTATATCATTAACCAAAAGAAAAGAAAATACTTATGCTTTTGGTGTATATAGTTCTATTGAATTTTTACTTCTTCTTTTTTTAAAAAAAAAAATTTAAAAATTTGTAATGAGTCTTTATATTTTAGCAAATGTTTAAATTTATAGTCGTCTTTTTAGATTTTTTGTCAATATCTTGTTAACATTTTGATGGTGTACTATCTATATAATGTATAACCAAAAGTCCACCGGAAAAAAAGAAAAGAAAGGTGTGTGAGTATCATGGCCATGGGTGAAGATAAAGTAAATAAAAAAGGAGATAGAAAACAAATATTTTTGCAGAGTCTACTTTTGCAGACTATATAGTGTGGCAAGGCAATGGACTCCACTTTTCCTTTGCTTTCTCCTTCCCAAACATATATATATAAACAGAAAGACAAACACAAATAAAAATTAGAAAGAAGCTAAAAGTTTGTTGATGAAATGGGGAACATATAAAGCCTTCACTATTATTTTTTTTGGTAAAGTATCATTGTTGTTCTTAAATTTTGTTATAATGTTCATTCATGCTTTTAAACTTTTTTCGGTTTATATCGATCTGATCTACTCCCAACTTTTTAGTTTTGTTCATGCTTGACAGAATTTACTGATATGGACGATGAATGGATATTTTTTTGCCACGGCATTATCTACCTCACATTTAAATTTTTTTCATTAAAAAAACCTAATCCAAATAAAAAAATCAAACTTTTACCCCAACCCATTTTTACTACTCTCATTTTTTTTAAAATTTAGATTAGGTTTATTTTTTTAAATAAAAGTAAAAAATTAAATGTGAAGTGGACAATAATGAGTTGGCAAAAAAATCCATTCATTGTCCACGTCAACAAATTTCGTCAAATATGTTAATGGTATTAACAAAAAGGACAGACATAAACAAAATTAAAAATTTGGGGGTAGACACGAATCGAAAAATAGTTTGAGAGTAGGAATAAACATTATAACAAAGTTTAAAAGTTACAAATTACTTTACCCATTTTTTATTTTTTAGGTTTTAGCTCTCTTCCTAGTCTATCATCATTTTTCTGCTTCAGTTTTGAGTTTTGACCAGTCACACCTTCCACAACCAAATTGAATGTTTTTTTGAAGTGCAAGGAATCTGGGATCATGGGGTGGGTAAGTTTAGTAACTAATCTATTTTTTTAAACAATAAAAATATTGGTTTAATTATCTTTAATATTTTCAATTGAGGATAGGTTTTTTTTTTGTCCTGTTATGATCTGAATTATTAAGTGTTAACTTAATGTACACCCACAACTTTGTTTTTCAAAAAAATGCTTTAGTGACGGATGAATCCATCACTTACAATTAAATCTTGTTATTGGGGACGAATTTTCTGTATTAAATAAGTCTCTTCAGTATTATTTTATAGTTATCCGAGATAATATGAGTTCTAGAGCTTTATTGCCTCTTCATTAAAAAAAATTAAAAAAAAAGGAAAGAAGGAAAAGAATCACATGAAAATCGCAATCTCATCACTTAATTATTGATGGTGCTGTATATGTTAGGTTGCAATTGCAACAACTCTATAGAGACTAAACATTTGGCATCAACATTGCCACAACAAATTTACCAAAACCAGAGTTCAATATTTTGCTGCTGTATATAATTACGATTAATATTCTATTTTTAAATTATTACCGACCGCTTAAATTACTGATAATGTATTTTTTTTGAAAAAAATAATAATAAGGGAAGGTACTTTTACGTACTATCAGATAGATGGTAGTGACATATTGAAAAAATTAACTTAGGCTCAATTCAAATGATTGCTTCATAGGTTTAAACTGTATGTCGTTTTATTCAGTCGCAGCTATTCTACTAGCCCTTAGTTGCTATATAGAGATTTTCTTAGGGAGAAATACCCACCAAATAAAGTTTTAGATAACTTAAGAGAGATTTAAATTCTCGTCCATGAATGAGACTAAAACTTTTTTTCAGATCCTTAATTATTTATGCCACCTCGGTGGCTGATAATGTAATTTATTTTATGCTTCTCTTCTTTCTTGCTTACCTTAATTACATATCAGCTGTGTTCACTACTTTTAATCATCAAATGTGCATAAAGCTGCAACCATGACTTATATGTAGCCATCTAGCTAGCTTAACAGACATTATTGCGAAGTACCAAAAAAAAAAAAACCTAACACATAAATATTAAAAGTGATGATCAGTTCGGATTTATGTAATTTTATATTAATTTGCTAAATGTAAACTCTCAATAAGACTTTAAAAATCTTAAAATTATATAGAATATTGTAGACAATCAAAATATTATAGTGTTTCAAAGAGTGTGATTGATTTCTCATCCTAAAAAAATTGAATAAATTATACTTTTTTAATGATTGAGTTTACAACTACAGTACTCTCAATAAGATCTTCAAAAATTTTAAAATTATATACAATGTAAACAATCAAAACGACACAAATGCGGCCTCACCAGCATAGGCTTTGAAGCCTCCTCAAGTAAACGACACAAAAACGCTTGTCGTTCTTGGAGGCAGATGATGTGGAGGAAGGATTGAAGTTTGTTTCGGGATGAACAAGTGGTGAGGTAAATCTTGTGGTCTGACACTAGTATTGGTCTAGGACGCCTGTGACATATTGAGAAAATCATTAGAGATTTAACTCAAATAATTACTTTATAAGTCTAAATCGTATGTAGTTTTATTATTCACTCGTAGTTACTTTGCTAGTCCTTAATTATTGTTACAGATTTTTTTTGAGTGGAATGCCCACCAAATAAAACTTTATACGACTTCAGAGAGATTTGAGTTCAAGTGCAAAGTTAAAACTTTTCTTTATATTCTTGACTATTCGTGCTATTTCACTTTGTCTGATAATGTATTTACTCTATACTTCTCTTCTTTCTGCTTTCTGTTGCTTACCTTAATTAATTATATATTAGCTGCGTTCATCACTTTAATTATCAAATGTGCATAAAGCTGCAACCATTACTTATACGTAGCCATCTAGCTTCACACATATAATTGCCATGTACCCAAAAAAAAAAAAAAACTAACACATACATATATATTAAACTCGGTACAATTTAATTTTTTTGTATAGAAGCTCGTTTGATGTAACTATATTAATTTATTGGTTTAAGTGGTGACTAATTTTATATATTACGTTAATTTATATATATATTCAATCAATTTTTAATTTAATCCCTTAAAGAAAACATTTAAAATTAAAGTTGATCAGAAAAAACCTATAATTAATTATAATATCTAAGGTCTATACTTAAGGGGACAAGTTAAAGACCACGCTAACTAAAATATCTTCCGACTAAATCTTTATGGATATTATCAAATATCAACAATATAGGATTTTTTTTGTTGAAGTTTAATTCCGTTAACTAATTAATTAATGATTGATTGAAACAAATTATAATTAGACAGTGAATTAATATGAGTAGATTTTGTGTCCCCTCGTCTAATTGTTGAGTTCTTTCAATATTGAAATGGCATCAACTATTAATTAATTAACTTCCATAGGCATGCACCACCACTATCATGCACCGAATCATTAACGTAATTTATTTGAACCAAATCTTTAAATGTTTAATTAATTATAAATCATATGCATTTCTTTATATATCAAGATTATGCGTACACAATTATAATTGATTATTATTAAAGTATAGTTTTATTTCCTTAAGAGCCTACGCCATAAAAATGAAAACCTGGTGGATATTTTTTTTATATATATTGGATCCATTTTTATAAGCAGATAACAAAGAGTTTAATGCATTGAAAGATTTAAGTTTGTAAATGATAGATAACTATAAAGAACGGCTAATTACAAGAATTTATTTTTAAAAAAAACAAGCAGAATCATATTATATATAGAAAGGTTAATAAACGGAATTTACAATTGTTCAAATAATTCCAACCTAATAATATAGAAAAAGGAGTCATTTGTAAAAGTTGTGTAACTATATTAAAAAAAGCGAAATAAAAGCACAATTAATCCTATAAAAAAGATTATAACATTAGAATTTAAATCTTCATGTGATGTGTAATTAAAATGTTAATGCTAGAATCATTAGATAGTTGGTTGAAGTGATAGGTACTTTATTTCTCTTAAGTAAGATTCTGTATTCCAGACTTGCGTGTGAAAAAATCTCTGCTGGGAGAGCTCTAGTACTCTTCCCCCGTTATGGGACATCCACAAGCTCGAACAAAATTACTTCTAATAAAAAAATATATGTAAGAAACAAAAAAAAAAAAGAAATTAAAGAACGTTAATAGTAGAATCTAATCATCAATCTACAACCATATATCATATATACATAAATTAAACCACAATTAGCCAACTCCAAATTAAAGTCAATTATATATATATATATATTTCACAAATATTATTCTATTAGAGACAATTCTATTAAAACATTTTTTGACAAAAAATATGAGCACATCTTTCACTACCAAGGATTTAAATTCGGACTTGTCACATTATGAAATATTAATTCTTTTTACTAGATGCAACCCACGTTCATAACAGTAAAGATATCGAATGATATCTAATTACAAATGACTAGATAAAGTGCATAGAAACTCA
Organism: Senna tora; assembly: GCA_014851425.1. Classification (NCBI taxonomy): domain Eukaryota; kingdom Viridiplantae; phylum Streptophyta; class Magnoliopsida; order Fabales; family Fabaceae; genus Senna; species Senna tora. The sequence goes on from CM026264.1 coordinate 11,418,919, forward strand.
ATAATTGAAATTAATTATTAGAAAGACCTGATAAAAAATTGGAGCCTTAATTATATTATTGACTGGCTCGATTATCATTTTTTTTTCTCATATATATAAAGTTTTCTATTGTGCTAAACGCTGAAAGATTTTTGCTTCATTATAATTAATCAGATTAATGTATATGGTAATTATCGGCACTCCAAAACATGTAAGTCAAAATTTGCAAAGTTTAGTGCATGCATGCAAGTTGCAACTACAACATAATGTTTTGTAATTAATTAATTATATGTCAGCGTTATATATATAAAACTAAATAATATAATGTACAATATTAATTAGAGAACAAAAAGGAAACAACTTAAGCTTGGGATCATAAGCGTAACGTGTGAAACACACCAACACACATATATTGGAACAAGTTGTTCATTCTCTCTTTCCCCATTATTTGATCAATGATGTTTAATATATATATTATATATATACTGCAAATTTAAATTATATAACATATTGCCTCACCAAAAAAAAACATAGACAAAAATTGTAATACTTCTTTACATATATATATATAGAACAACAAACAGATATTGAAATGATAAAATGTAAAATAAGCGTGAAAATTAGCCTTATTAATAAATTCTTACATGCATGTATATATATATATATATAATTAATTTCGGAGGACTAATAATTGATTATTGTGATAATTAATGGAGAAGGTTTAATTTCTGTCCTGTGTGTTACAAGAAAGCCAAGCTCTTGATGTTAATAAACAAGTATAGTCTAGAAATTAGCATGTAGCAATTAATTATACTTTATATATATATATATATATAATTGTACTTTAACTTTTGCTAATTGCTTAATTATTGGATCAGTTTTGTTCTTTTAAGGTACTTAGTTCCATATAAAGAACAGGTTTATTTATAGTTTTATCATATACCTAAACTAAATACAATGGATTAAGACCAAACTTTGATGAAGACAGAAAAAAGAAAATGCCCATTTTGTGTTTCAATTCAACACATTCACAATCGACAAAATCAAATAATTAAGTAACGGTGTAACACAGATAATAAAGAGTATGTGTTCTTTTTAATTATCATCTCTCAAGTTTGATCTTTGTAGGAATAAAAATAAAGCGTCATATGTTGAGAGGATCGCTCCTAATAATAAACCTCGCAATACCCAAAATATTAGTCATCAATCCGTTTTGATGGATGCTTGGATCATATAATAATTTTTAAAGTCTTTGGAAAGTACTTTTAAGTTTTGACTGTCTATATATTCGGGAAAAAAAAAGATTTTTCTTTAATGTTTAATTTCTTCCCCATTCGATGGATCGCTATAGTAATTTAATTAAATCAGACAGTGCATGTGTGGACATCATAAAGTGTTCCCTTGGACTTGCTCCCATCATCTTTTGAGGGAAATATTAATTACCTAATTAATTATATCAAAAATTAAATTCATATATAAATATTGTCAACCTTCTCAAAAATTATGTTTCTATATCTTTAATTAAATCAAGAAAATAAAATTTATATGGAGTCAAATATATATATATAGTTTCTCTTTTAATTTTCAGCTTTTTGATAAGTGATAGATAACTATATAAGCTGGGGGAAGTCAATTGTCAGTTCAAAAATATTATTATTTATGGTATTTTATGCCAAAAATTAAGCAAGTTTTTGGACCTTATTTTCATTCTTACCTCTTTATTTATATATATATATATATATATATACACACAAATTAAATATATGTATATGAACTTAAGATTGGAAACTTTGGGATCATCATCCCACCTAGTTTTCTTCAACACAACATTAATTAAAATCATTGAGCTTATCATTGTTTAATTATGAGCACCAACCTGCTTATAATTATCTCGTTCTAGTGCATGTATATATGAACTCCAACTTATACATAAATTAATATTTGACCTTTTCATTATATATGAGATAAATTTGGTCTCTTTGTTTCCTTTTTTTTCATCATCATCGAACCAGTCCAAATATATGATTAAATTGCAAAAACTCTAAAACAGTAAAACCTTTCTTAATTAGATAATTAATTAACAATTCTTCACTTTTTAATAGAAAGAACGTATATATAAAAATCAATTTAATACTCACGAGGCATACAATTAATGATTAATAATTAATGCTTTAATTAAGAATAGTACTTCAAAGCAAGCTGATCTTTACCGATCGAATTAATTAGTATGATCCTGGATTAATTTCTTCGTCATCATAATAATCCATTAATTAACATTATTCATTAATAATTAATTTCTTCGTTATATAACCCCCCAACATAATTAGATTTTCTTGCTTGTGCTTGTCCCAGTCGATAGATTTTATATGGGACCAGAAGCTGAAAATAGAGAAGCATGTCTCTGAAAAATTCTCAACTGCTTAATTAATTACATGTTAACAAAGTAAATTAAGTGCATTCTACCTGCCATTAAATTATCAGAATAGGGATAGTTCCATTCACCTCTTTTCCTGTGAAGAACATATATATATATATATATATATACATTAATTATAATTATAATTGAGTATATATATATATATAGGGTAAAGTACTTTTGGTACCCCCAACGTTTGTACGTTCGGTCAAATATATCCCAAACGTTTTATTTTTTGGGCAATCTTACACTTTTTATTAACACCGTTAAAATAGTTAACGATTTTTGCTGACTAGGCATAACATGTGGCATTAATATCTGACTGGGATCATTTTTTTCCATTTCATATTTTATTTAAAAGAAAAAGAGAAAAGAAATCGTTTAGGTTTAGGTTTTGAAGAAGTACGTTTTCTTTTTTTAAATAAAATATAAAATGAAAAAAATTGATCTAAGTCAGATATTAATGCCACATATTACGTCTAGTCAGCAAAAACCGTTAAACATTTTAACGGTGTTAGTGAAAAGGGTAAGATTGCCCAAAAAATGAAACGTTGAGAGCATATTTGATCGCAATAAAACGTTTGGGGCATATTTGACTGAAGGTGCAAACGTTAGGGGTACCAAAAGTATTTTACCCTATATATATATATATATATATATATATATATATATATATATATTCCATCTTCGATCTATGCATAAACTTAAACTCAACGACAAAACAAAAAGAGAAACTCCCAAGAAGCATGCCGTCCTTATGTCTCAACTGTGTGGGACGACTCATCAACCATGGAAAATGGTACTCATCATCACAAGTTTATTATTAATTTCTATCTATTTAATTAATAACTAACAACATTTTCTTTTTCATCAAGAAATTTCGTAGGCATTCTCCCTTTATACAAGGGATAATACATCATGCTCATAAATCATTCGTAGAATGGTAAATAATCTATAGAGGAAAGGACTTGACATAGCTGAAAATATATTAGGAGTCTACGTACTATTATATATAAGAGGGATCAAAGTTAGCATAGTTCGAATTTAGTATGTCCATATGGCAGCCATAGATCAAGGAGATGAGTTAATTGAGTATGTTCATCGTGTGTGACAAAGCTGAACGAACTATGGAGGCTGCGAACAACATAGGATTTAGAGAATAACTATTAAAGAGTTCGTACCATAAAACATAGGTGGTGATTGGTATAGTTTGAGGAGGGAAGGTGAGAGGGAAAGTGGATGTGTTGTATGTTTGGTATGAAGAGGGAAGGGTGCTTCCCTCCAAATTTAGAGGGAAGGTGAGGTTGAGGGAATGAAGTAGATATGAAAATACTATTTTGTCCTTGCCTTCTTATGTGAGGGTGTATAATTTTAGAGGGTAAAATAGTCTTTTACACTTTTTAACTTTCACATCCCTATCTCATTCCTATCATACCAAACAATTTCATTCTTATTTTCATTTTACTTTCCCTACATACCAAACACACGTAAATCTTCCACTTCCACTTCCCACTAAACACTCACTGAATACCAAACGTGCCAATAGTGTACATGCATAAGGTTATATATATGGGGATCGGAGACGTATCCCTAGAGGCAAGCTTGAGCCATGAGCCCAATGAGTTTTCTTATAATCTATATGGAAGCGTCTAAGTCCTTAACTAGGTGAGCGCGATGCCAATCATGAACAATGGCTTAGTTATAACTTAGTCAAACCGTGATATTATTTATCACATATTAAATTGAAATAATGTATATCTTTTAGTTACCTAAACAATTTATGAATCAATTATGTTATATATACTATCGCACTATAAAAAAATTCATTTTCAAGTCAATTAAATTAATATCATTCATTAATAGCTAACATTTTAGTTTTTGATTGTTATAATTGACACTAAAATACTCTTGACATAATTTATAACGTCTTAATCCATTTAGCGTCAATTATATATTCTTTAACTCACACTAATATTATATTTTTGTGTGTTTTAATTTATAAATAGTAGATATTAGTTTTGAGTTCGAACCAAAATAAAAAGGGTTGAGTATGATGCATCCAAAGGCCGCTGAGAAAATATGTGTCCACAATGAAAAACAAAACATTTGTTTTTTAATAGACCAACTTTAAATATTCGCGAGTTAATTGTTTCAAATGTATACAAGTCAACAAAAAATTAATATTGTGTTGGACAGTGTCAATTTTTTTCTCTTTAATTATATTCAACATATTGGTATATTAATTAGTGCTCCTCCATGATCTTTTGGACTTACTTTCGATGACCATGTTCTTGTAAGATGACTTAACATGTGAATTATCCACAAGCGAAATTTTGCAAAACTCTAATAATAATAATAATTCTGATAAAATCAACTTTAATTATATGTTATTTGTTGCTACAAATAGCACATGCTTCCATGTGACACTACCTTTTGGAATATATAGTTTTCCGAAGGAAAAGAAAACTATTTAGCAAAAAAAACATTGATTTTAATGGAAGGGAAATGTTGACTGGTATTATGAAACTGCCAATTCTAGAACAATTTTAAAAAAAAGTGCAAGCACACAGTACAAAATAAAGTGGTCAAAATGAGGAAGAAATTAGGCAACTTGTTCATGTGCATCCATGTGTTGTATGATTTTATGCATATTCATATATAGTTCAACAATCTCACACAGATTATAATATAGTAAACAATAAGGGTATATAAATCATATTGAAGTTTTTTTTTTAAAAAAAAAATTAATTGTTCAATTGAATGCTTATTAATCATTAAGTTAAACATTATAATTGTTAATTAGGACACAACTACAGTAGTATTGAACATCAATAGATTTATTGAATAATTTATAAGTACCATTTTTTTTAATATGAATAGGGTTGATAATTGGAACTTTTATTTCAGTAAAACATTAATATATTAGCATTAGATAGACACAAATTAAAAGACAAAACTTTGGGGATATGGAGCATTTATTTATTTATTTATTTTGGTGGGGGATATGAAGCATTTAAAATCTAACTTAACAATAGAAAAATATTTTTAAAAATAGCCAACACAGCTCTTAACTATAATCATTAGAAATGTGGCAACAAATTTAACTAATAATAAGACGTTTTACAATTATAATAACTAAATAATAACAAGAAGTTAAGAAGCAAGAACATTTATAGAACAGATTTCTACATCTTCAATCCATACCCTTATCTTCAAAGCCCATAACAGTTTGGACTTTTTTGGGGCTAGGTATAGATAGGCCTTGGGCTTATTGTACTGATGACAAGTCCAAATTGCAAGGCTTGAAATTTTTTATTGGGCCCAAATACTAGGCCTGAGATTAATTTAAATGTGATTGTATGGAGAACTATAAAAATAAATTACATTAGAGATGTTAAAATAATAGTTATTTTGTTTAAAATACCTTTAACCGAAATATTTATACTTTGTAGAAAAATATAATTTATTAAAAAATACATTTAAAATGTATTATTTTACTTTGAGTTAAAAATAATAATTTTATTTTATTTTAAATTCTAAAAATAATTTTTTTATACTGGTCAAATATAAATATAAATAAAAAAATGATTTTGGTCAAAAGAAATCAATTTGTTTAATTTGGGCCTCCATTTTACCAACCAGCATATTCGGCCTGGACCGAAGTTGGGCCTTTCATTTGTCTCTTAATTGGATTACTAAAAAATGTTAGATTAATATTATTTTTCAGAAATGGTTAGCATTAAAAAAAAAATAGAGGAAATGGTTAGAATAAAATCTTTACGCTAATGCACATACACTTCAGTCATTCTATTTTCAAGTGCATTTTAGACTTTATCCAACCGCCGTTAAATATATATATATATATATATATATACGAAAGAGGATCCTCTGCTATCAACAAAATATACTGTCCTTGCTGTCCAACAAAACGGCGTGGCCTTCTTCTCTTTTCAAGCGTCCAATATGTGCAAGATAAAGGATTGAAGGGGAAAACCATGTTTATGCATCAGGAATAAATTATTTGTTCATTTTAGTCCCAATATAATTTATTTTTGCAATAAAAAATATTACAAAAAATATCTTTATGATTGGAATAGAGTGAGTTGGGTTGCCTATTTAATCCATCGAATGAGTTGGGTTTACAGTTTTTAATCTGTACAATACTGGTACAAGCAATCTGGTGGGTTCAACTCATTTTTTACGGCTCTATTCCAAACATATAAATATAATTTTTGTAATATTTTTTATTGTAAAAATAAATTATATTGGGACTAAAATGAAAAAAGTATAATATTTCTAATGCATAAACATGATTTTCTCCTTCAATCTTTTATCTTGCACAAGTTGGACGCTTAAAATGAGAAGAATACGACACCGTTTTGTTGGACAGCAAGGACAGTATATTTTATTGACCGCAGAGGATCCTCTTTCATATATATACACATGTAAGTATTTTTTTTATATGTGTTATTTTTCTTCTACTTTGCTCAATTCACATTCGTCAAGGACATGTTGATTTTTTGGATAAATATGCTTGAAATAAATACAACTAACAAATATCTTAGTTTTATGTTTAAGATGAATCATGAAAGATTTGAATGAAGTATTTCAGGTATAAAAGTTAACAGAGATCATAATGTGAGTTTGACTAAATTTAAATAATTTTAACTAAATTTTTCTCTCTCTATATGTATACATGTTTAGTGTCGTAATTCTCAGCCCAAGTAAGAATGACGATCCAAGCCCAATAGCTTTTATTGTATATTTGTATTAAGCAAAATTTGTGGTCATCGTGTAGTTACCTAGCTAACTAATTAATTTACTATAGTTACTCTTTGTGGCTTTTGAGTAACACACCGGTGTAACTTCATCAAGTAAAGTTTGAATTTAGATTCGGTAAAATATAAATATAAGGAATACAAGATGCAAACTGTTAGATACAATTTAAAATTCGTATCAACACTCTTATTCAACGATTCAAATTGTATAATTTATTATTTTATTGAATCTGCATTTTAATATATTCGGATCCGTAAAGCCTCGTATGAGTATCACACCCGTATGTCACTCTTTTTCCTCTCCTATTGGCTATTGTGTGGAGGTATCCACTCTCATATAGTTAAACTAAAACGCATCAAATGGCCTAACACTTGAATGTCTTTTGATATAGCTGAGAGTATATATATGTTCATGGCATCACCTAATTAATACGTCACAAAGTTTGGTCAAGCCTAAACTTTAGGTCACACAAGCCCCATTGTGTTGCATATAGCATTGTTACTTCTTAAATTGGATAATCAATTAGTTAATTAAAGAGGCAAAATAATATTTAATCCTTGAATTGTTGGTTAAATTATTATTTAGTCCATGAATTTTTAAAAAATACTATTTAGTCTCCGAATTGTTTAATTATGTCAACTATTTAGTCCCTAAATTTGACAAAATACTATTTAGTCCCCGAATTTGTAACTATGTCAACTATTTAATCCCCAAACTTGGCAAAAATACTATTTAATCATCAAATTTGCAACTCTGTCAACTATAACGGGTAAGAGTCAGGAGACTAAATAGTTGATAGAGTTGCAAATTCGATGATTAAATAGTATTTTGTCAAATTCGAGGACTAAATAGTATTTTTGATAAATTCGAGGACTAAATAGTAGTTTGACCAACAATTCGGAGACTAAATAATATTTTGCCTATTAATTAAAACTACAGGATTTAAAATACTATTTATTGATATTTCTGTTATTACTTTTTTTTTTGGTTTCACAAGGTATCCCCCAGCCCGACAGGCCAAGGCCAAGGCCAAGCGACCTAGTGAGTAACCACTAGACCAACCAAACTTGATTTCTGTTATTAATTTTTTTAATAAGAAAAAAATATGTCAATTTAAAAAAATACACTAATTACATTATTATTAAATTGTTGAAAAATATTTATTATGTTGTGCTTAAAAGTATTAATATATAGCTAGTTCAAATATAAACATTATGATTATTAGTGCAAAGAATAAATACCAAAAAAATAGGAAAATAGAAATTATTAGTGAACTAATAAAGCATGTAGTATCGAACTGAATCATGAGTATATATATATATATATTATTTTTTTAAGGTAAATTACGCCTCTCACTGTTTTATAGGTTTATTTTATTATATCGCCCGGTGTAATGGATACTCAAATGTGTTACTTTCACAATATAACAATCTGGCATGTTTAATTTGTTTACAACCTTTGCACTAAAAAATAAACATGACTATTTCTCACACACCTTTTTGTGCCTACATATATCACACATAATATATATTTTATGTTTCTAGAACATAAAAGTCTCTCTTTTCTGCCATCTTAATTTTGAAGAACAAAGGTATAATCTATTCTTAATTAATACTTATTACTATATTACAAATTAAATAACAAAAATAAAGTACGTATAGGAAAACAGAGAAATTATGCAATTGCATTTTGTTACCATAGTTGTCACTAAGTTATGATCTTGGTGGAAAAAAAAGAAGTTTGAAAACAACAGAGAATTAAAGGAGCAACCAACCCATATTGTACTGAAAACTTTAAATGGCAATGGCAGCAATAATAAATTGCATTAAATTTTAAAACACAACACAAGAACTTTAATTTCTCTTTGGGTTTTCTTCCTCTCATTTTATAACACTTGACTTAAACATTGAAGATAATAAATGATGCACAATTGTACATGTCATTTTTCTATTTTTAATAAGAAGGTATTAAATACTCCTCACATTCTATTGTAACTTTCATTATCTTTATTTATTTTTCTCTGATTTTCATATATCATATATTTCATCTTTAATACGTATTATAACACTATTGAACTTTAGTACATCCTTTTAATTATTTATTGTTATATTTTAAATATTAATAGCGACCTACAATAATAAGAATCCATTAAAAACCAACTGATTTGTTGCATACTGAAGGAGAAGATGTTCAGTAATACTATTATATTATTAAATATTTTATATTTTGAAGTAGAGTAGGATATTTAATTGGACTTGTGTGTTGTACATCATTAATTGTTCCATGTCCTTTGCCTTCTCCAATTTTCAAAAAGCAGAATTCATCATTAATCTTTCATCAATATATATATATTCATTAAGACGCAATATTGAAATTGATACTCATTTTGAAATTTGTTACATTGCTCTGTTAAAATACTCATCTTATTATTAAAACGTACCTTCTCATAATCATAACACCTAAGAATAGATTCTAGCTGCCAAGGCTTGAAAGCGACTACCTAGCACTCCTGGAATTTACAAATTCACTATTATTATTATTATTATTATGTTGCAAACGCATATAAACGTCTACGTGACGCGTTTATATTAGTTCAGTTGTGATATCACATTATAGCATTTTTGGTAATTGCAAAGAGACTCTTCCGAAATTTTGAATGAAAATGACTTTTGGGTAATGTTTCAAATTTTGTTTTTTATTTTATTTAGTCAGGATATAATAAAATAATGTTTCTGAAAAAAAAAACTATAATAATAAAATAATGCTAAATATATTGTCCTGTATTTAAATATGAGTATTGTTAAAGGCACCGGTTAAGAATGTATTTAATGAGATGAGATAATGAAAATAATGCATAGAAATCACAACTGATAATAAATGTATTTTTTATTTTTTTTAAAGACATAAATGCCCTTCACTTATTTTCTCCATCTCTCTCTTTTTAATTTATTACAGTAATTTTTTTATTTTGTATTAATATTTATTATTCTAATTATTCTTTATTTATAATTTTTATTTTCAATTTATTGCAATTATCCTCACATTAATATTATTAAAAAAATAAATCACATTAATAATACCATTACGTCATTATTATAATGATAAATTAAAAATAAAAAATAATTAGAATAATAAATATTAATACAAAATAAAAAAATTACTGTAATAAATTAAAAAGAGAGAGATGGAGAAAATAGGTGAAGGGCATTTATGTCTTTGAAAAAAATGAAAAACACATTTATTACCAGTTGTGATTTTTATGTATTATTTTCACTATCTCACCTCATTAAATGCATTCTTAACCAGTACCTTAGCAAAACCATTTAAATATTAGCAAAAATATTTTTCTAAAAAAATTCTGACAAAAAAAAATTATAATAATAAAATAATGTTAAATATATTTTCTTGGAAGTATTTAAATATTAACAAAAATATTTTTCTAAAAAAATTAAATTGCAAATCAAAGAGGGACTAAAGAAAGCAAATAACTTTATCTGACATTATCACACGTGGCACAACGTCATTGGTCCGTACTGTTTATATGGGTTTACACCCTAATGGCTCGTTTGGTACGAGGGAAGAGGTGGGAAGTTGAGTTTGCTCACCTCTTTATGTTTGTTTGGTACCAAGTGAGAGATGTTCCATAGTGAGTTTAGTTCCATCATACTAGGTGAGTTTAATTCCATCTCAAGAGGGTGGAAAGTTGTGGTGAGGTAATGTTTAAAGATCAAAATGGCCTAAAAAGATTTGTGGCTTTTGAAAAAGTAAGGGCCAAAAAGGTATTTCATGCTTTTATCTTCTATTTCCCTATCTTTTTTTCATCATATCAAACAATATTACTTTTACATTCCACTTCCATTTCCTTGCATACCAAACATACTTTTTATCACTTACTCCACTTTCACTTCCCACTAAAATACTCACCGGATACCAAACGCCACCTAAGTCGTTTGCACGACCCTATAATATAATACCCACACAGCTGCCTAAACCCTACTTTTTCTTAAAATCTAAATTTATAAATTAATTCATCGTGTTTATATAATCAACATTTAATAATCGTGAGGGAAAATGATCATGATAATTAATCAGATGCATTTCTCTGTCTGAACTCTGTTTAAAAAAAAAAAAATCCACTTAATCATGAGAACGATAGTGGTACATATTAAAATTTTATTTTATATTATATATATATATATATATATATATATATATATATATATATAAATTATTTTAGTTACATCGATTTTTTTTAATGAACATTGTGTAATTTTAATACTTATACACAAGTTATAGTATTTGATAACAATTTTGTAAGGATAACTTTATTAAAAATTATAATTTTGATTTATATTTCTAATTTACATAATATACTTTATGTAATATGTAACTTTTTTTAATTTTAAATTAACATATAGATGAGTTATAATTTAATTTGTTTAAAAAATATAATAATTTTAATTTTATTTGAGTAAGGGTGTTAATTAGATGCAGAAAAAGGCATAAGAAAAATTTTTTTCTCTTGAATCCAAAATTAAAAGTGATCATCTGATCTACTATCCATCTCCTTTGTTGTTTAAAATTTATGCTGAAATATGATTAAAGTTTGAAAAGAAATTTATAAGAAATAAAATAGGAATGCGTGGAAGTATAACCACCACTTATAATGTGGGTGGCATATGTAACTAGGGGAGATGGATCACTTGCACAAAAATTTTTAGGTGCATGAGTTACACAATTTTAATTTGTGTACTAATAATATTTATTTATTTTTATTTTATTTATATCAATACAAACCTCAAATATAAAAAGTGAAAATAAAAACATTATTAATTTATACATAAATAACGTGATACAATGCATACACTTATAAATTTTTCAAAAAGACTAACAAGTAGCAACGTATATAGATGGCCCATAACCAAAAAGCTGACAATTACATTTAATTTGGTAGTGACCAACCTTAACCAAGTTCATTTTTGGCTTATAGTGCCTTACAATATTATAGCCCCATAAATATCTTTAATTATAAATCATGATCTTTAACCCACATTATTAATTACTGTGGAGTACTAATGTACTATGGTAATGGCCATGAATATCAAGGATTTGGCACAAGTACTTAATTATATCAATAGTTCATTATTTTTCCACCAATTTTGATTTTTAATTTGCACAACACACAATTGTAGAGATTGAGATGAGGTTGAAGCTCCTCACTAGCTTTAATACCATATTATTGTTTTGAAATGGCCATAAAAAATTATTGTTTTGAAATGAACATATATTTCATAAGAAACTAATTTAGGTTTTCTAATTTTCTTATAGGTATATTTTCCTAAAATTTTTTATCCTCAAATTTAGAAACATTTTAAAATTATCCATAAATATATATCACTTTCCCTGTAACGGCACAAACTCACCATCAACGATGGCAATTGATTAAAAATATTGCAGGTAATTACCATCATTGATGGCGACTATAGAGTTGACTGTTTGACTTTATAATCGCTATCAATGATGGCAATTACCTGAAAGTGGTATATATTTGTAGATAATTTTTAAAAGTTACTTAATTTGAGGATAAAATTTTTTAGGAGTATATATATGTAAGTAAACCACTAAATTTATTGGAAGTTTGAGTAATTTATTGTATCAAACTTCATGAGTATCAAGTATATATATATTTCACACTTCGAGTTACCACTTATAAGTTAGAGAGGCGAGATTAGCCATTGTACTCGAAGTGGATACCTTAATTTAAACAAAAAAAATAAAAAATACGATAAATATAATTTACCTAGTAATTTAATATTTTTTAAAAGAATTACCTAGCTTCGTTTTAAATTATGATACTATAAATTTAATTACAAACGCGCGAATTTGATAAAGTCACGAGGTATATTTGTTTTTATACATTAATCTGTATGCGATAAAGTTACGCGCGAATTTGATAAAGTCACGAGGTATATTTGTTTTTATACATTAATCTGTATGCGATCAAGTTAATATGTTAACAACAATTTATTTTATATTAATGTGGAAAAAATTAAAATCAACACAATTCCTCTCGGAATTGTTGTCTAAAATTATTATGAATACAAATGGTAGATGTCATATGTGAAAGAGAGGTCTTGAAGAGATTCCAAAAAGAGGGAAACGTAGGGACATGGATGAATGAAAAAACTTAAATGATGTTCATAACTCAAAAGTATACAATAGGGGACCCTCTACCTCCTACCCCTTGACATTTGGGATTTTTAATTGAAAGGACACCTATGACTCTTTTGTTCGAGATAAATACTAAATGTGATCATCTCTCTAACAAAAAGTCGAATATTCGAATTCAGATTCATCACTTTTTGAGAGTCTACAAGTGTGAGTGATGATATGTGATGTGTGTTTGTAGAGGATGGGACGCCAAGCAATTCCATGATCATAAATTGAAGTACATATATGGTGGTAAGTTTTGGTTTAATTTTCACATTTGCTTAAAGCGAAACACATGCGAGATATATATATATTCGGAACATTTTCCAAATCTCCCCGATACGGGGCCTATTATTCTGTTTCCATGAAAGGGAAGAGAAAAAAGGACTGGATCTCACAGATTTTGTAGTTGTTTTGGTAAATTTTGTATATATGGTACCCTTACCCTACCCTTGGGATTACGATGTATAACTGCTCATCAATAAGAATGATCCACTAGTACTATTACTATTACTATCACTCTCTTTCTTTTTTCTTCTCTCTCTCTCTCTCTCTCTCTCTCTCAAATCTCTTAGCTAGATGAGATAAATGGAGATCAAGCACCAACCAATCTCCTTCTTCTCCTCCTTATTACTCTCTCTCTCTCCTCTCTATAGTCTATATATACACACCACTCCTTCTCTTAGCTTCAACCTCCAATATATATATTCCTCTTCTTCTTCTCTATTAATTAGGGTTAGGGTTAGGGTTAGGGTTCCTATTTAGCTTCCAATCTTTCTTCATCTTCAATTCTTCAATTACTTTTTCTTAGCTTGTTCGATTAAAGCTAAGAGAGATCAGAAATCGTATACACACAGAAGAGAAATTAACCAGCCAGTGTTTTCCGGTGGAGCATCATCAAGATTCACAAAGAAAGAAAGGCAAGCTTTTAGGGTGTGTGGTCCCAATTCCCAATTAATTATTTATTAATTAATTAATTAATTAGCCCCTAATCTTTGTTTAAGTACTTGAGAATCTTGATGATGCTGCAGCGGCAATCAATGGCTAATATATATATATATGTATGTCCTCCATCTCTATAAGGTACGTAATGAATCCTCAATTAATTATATTCTTGTTTAATTCTTTTGAATTTAGTAGTGGATTCATGATCTTAATTTAATGATATAGAATCAATATAATTAAATATAACCAAGATTGGCTTATTAATTAATATTTAATTTAGCAGAGTAGTAGTGTATGTACCTATATATATTTGGAGTTGTGATGTTTGAGTGAAATTGATGATGGAAGTTGGGGCCATTCCCTACCCTTTGGAGGCCACTAATTTGTACTGTAAAGCTCATCACGCAGCTATATTTGTCTCTTTACCTTCCTGGAATTGAACCTTTTTTTTTTGTACTACCATAAATCATTCAATGCTTTTTTAATTTCCTTAATTTATTCTATCATTTTATTTTCTTCTTTCTTGCTTGTTAGTTGTTACTTTTATATATGTATATATGGAGTAGATGTTCAGTGGTACGGTAGTACTGAACTTCAGTACATCCCTCCAATCAGTTGGTCCTTAAACCATTCAAGGTGGGCCCTAATTAATGTTAGTTTTTATTAATATTAACAAATGGCACTACATGATTGGAGGGATGTACTGAAGTTCAGTGGTACGGTACCATTGAACTTTTATCCGTATATATGTGTTTGGATTTGGAATATGCAACTTGCAGTTTGATTCTGTACATATGAAAAATGAAGACTATTTTGCTGACATATATATATATATATATATATATATATATATATATATATATATATGGTGCATGTGCTGGTTTCTTATTTCTTTATAAAGTAGTATATATGTTCCTCAGCTTTTGAAGTAGAATATTGTAAAAGCAAATACTTTAAATTTCTGTGTGTCATTTAAAGAACAGAATATATTTTTATAGTATATGTTCCCAAATATTTTGATATATATATATAGGTCCTCCTTAATTAACATTAATATATGGTTTTTTTGACACATATTATGCAATCCTTTATGAAATGACCTCAAAATTTTTAGACTAAAATGCATATATATAAAAGAGCTCATGAGATTTTAGACCAGTGGCACATAACATTTCTAAGTTTAAAGTATTGCACTCAACTCCCCTAACTTTTCAATTTTGAGTATTAATTTGAATAAAAATACTGACGTGACTGAAAAATATTAAAAAAATAGACGAAAACTTGACGGAAGGAAGTTGAAGGCTCAAAGTTGAAACGGGGGATTGAATGCAAGATTTTAAAACTCATTAATGTTATTTATTCATGACATAAAATTCAAGTACATTGTGTATGCATTTTAGCCAAATTTTTATGTTAACTTTTATTGTTGGTTGACTACTAATTAGAACCCTTTGTTCATCTTGCACAAAATAATAATTATTAATTAAATTAGTTATCAATAGGGGATCTGCATTATATATATATTCTGCACTATATTAATTAAGATGTGTAATGTGCAATTACTATATATTAAGGGCACTTAATTATTAACTTACTTTCACACCAAAAAAAAACTCATTTGAAATTTCACAATGTTAAGTACTAAAGTTCGCATACAGTCAATATGAGCTTTTTATTATTTATATGTTGATTATGAGTTATTAAAATTAAATTCTATGTACAATTTAAAGATTTTCACATAACCTCTGAAATAAACCATTCTTAGTTTTTGAGTGTTTGATGTTAATTAATTATATATATATAGAGACTGAATTGAGTGACAATATGTGGTTTTGAAGAACTAATTAATTCGAAATTTTGTATTCGATATTGATGAGGATCAAATTGAAATGACCTCTTTTAATTTGTAGAGGATTATCCTTTTCGAAATTGAAACAGAATATAGGGATAACGTTTATAATTTCAAACTTGTTATTATATTATACTATATAGGTTGATTGAACTTATAAGTTATAATATACATTATTGAATAAAGCTTAGGAAGAGAAAAAGAAATTAAGGCCATTTTGGCTTAATTAGTCCTAAATAATCTTTTAGATATAGCATACTGAACATCTTTTGTGTTAGCATGCATTAACTTAAATACATGACAAGTGATTTTTTTTTTAATATTAAGTTGAATGTTGATGCTCTGATATATATATTCTTTCCTTGCTCACATGTATTAGACCTCTATCGTTCAATTTTATTGGATAATTGAAGGGATTCAAAAGTAAAATTTTACAGATTGAACAAAGTTTAATTTCAATAAACTAATAAAATTAAGCCTCTATCTTAGTTGTGACTTGTGATTATATATGTTGTGATTAACATTAAGATACATTACCCATAAATTGTATTGTACTTAATAATCTTTAAAGGTTTTAAATTAGTCCTATAAGTTTTGACTATGTTTTAAATTGATCGTGCTGTTACAAATCGTTATATTTTTCTGTTAAGTGCTAATGTCATCATTGTCAACTCAACAACAAAAAATTTAAGTCATCAAATTTTGCTACACCATCATATTTCTCTTTCAATTTTCTGCGTTTCGGAATGAAAAATGGGTATTGTGTGAAGAGTATTGAAGATTAAATTAGAAGTCTGAAACGTTGAAAAATGAAAGAGGAAGAAGATGATGATGTAGCAAGAATTGATTAATTGGAATTTTTTTCTTGACTGAACAATGATGACATCAGCACTTAACAAAAAAATATAACGATTTGTAACGGCATAACCAATTTAAAACAAAATCGAAACTTATAAGACCAATTTGAAACTTACCCTATACTTTATGATCAATTTGAGCATTTGACCATGTTGAAATATATTGTGTGAATTGGACGGTTTGAATAGTTTACAACTTTACATCCCACTTTTCAAAATCTCTTTGAAAATATTCTTGGTTAAAATGCATAAATATTCTTCCTCTATACTATAGGTTATATGTAGATAATATTTAATTCTCAACTATAAAAATTGATCTGAAATTCCTCAAAAGACTCTGCAATGTGTACAAAAAAAAAAATTAAAACTCTGTTAATTTTTCTGTTCAAAACACTAACCAAAAATATCAGAGATAAAGTTTAATTAGCCGAATTGTTTTTTTGTATTAAAATTAGGAAAAAATTAAAATGAAGTTACTTAGGTGTTTGCTATGAAGTTTCATCAATTACGTGCTTTATTTATATTCTCTTTCCTCAATGATTGGTTATTATAATTTAATCTTCTATATTCTCTCTCCCCATATGATTGGTCATATAAGTATTTTTTGCCACATGTCTTATTTTTATTGAAGAATTTCACAACAAACACCTAAATAACTTCACATTAGTTTAGTCCTTAAAATTATCTCCTTTTCATGCTTCAATACCTCACTGAAGTAACTACTACACCTAATTAATCAGTCTCTTCAAAACTTCAAATTAAATGCTAAACTTATGTTTCAAAAACTTGTTTAGCTTTAACATTTTGGTTTTACTTACTTTAAATTCTCTAAATTTAAGAAACAATACATTTATTTAAAGCATAAGAGAAATTACAACCAAAAAAAAAATTTTAAGTACTTTACACTAATCGAGACCTACTATGAATTAATTAAATTTTTCTTTTGTTTCTACATCTCTTACTGTTAAAAAAAATATCATTTCTCAAATTTAGAAGGTCCAGACTCTTTTTTTTAGGAGACCATCCTCAATAATTTTGGCTTTACAAGAAAGAAAATGTCAGGAAAGATTCTTTGAAAGTTTATAAATTATTTTGGCAATAATAGAGTGCTCAAAGCTAAGCTAAAGGTAGTAGTACTACTGGTGCAAATTACACACTTTTCTTGTATCACAAATGTTACTATAAATTATATATGAGTACGTATTCTTGTCTTCTTCTTCACTTATTCTTACTTCAATAATACGTATACGAAATACTCATGATTTTGTAATGCAGATTTTACATCACCTGACCAAGACGTCGTAATATTAATTTTGCAGTTTCGAGTAAACTTTATATATATATATATATATATATCCTCACTCACGAACGTAACTTCCAATTATTTTGTAAATATTGTATTTTTCTGCCACTATGCCATAAAACAACACAGAGATGCATGTACGCAATTCAAAACCATAATTAATTACTTAATTGTAGAGACAGTTAAAGTAACACATTTTAAAGGGACATGCTTAATTAGGAACTATGTATGAGGGTATCGTTTAAGCAAAATTTTTGGTTTGAAACTTTGTGAATGTAGTTATTCCCATTGGGAGATTCTTCATCATAGCCAAGTGTGTGATACGGGTCAAATTCGAATTAGTCGGGTAGTGCTTTGGAGATCGAGATGACAAAAAAACAAAAAAATTATGTGAACGAATGAGGTATTTATTATTATTGCCTATATATACTCAAATTTAAATAAGAAAAACTGATACTCGTAAGAGTTGAGTAATGAAATTTTTTTTAGTATTATAATAGTATTAAAATTCAATACATTTTTCTCAAATTATTTGATCTCTTATCCATTTAAAATGAGTTTTTATTAATTTGGGTTCTTATTAATATTGAGAAATAACACTAATGATTAATGATTAAAAATATACTAAAGTTTAAGCACCGGAACTTTTAATTTTCCCGCAAAAAAAAAAGAAGTATTGGAATTTTTATCCTGAATAATGTATTTTCTTTCTCAACAAATTTAGAATGCCCATATAGATACCACAATTTAAAAATTTGTATTCATTAATTTAACAATAATAATAACAATAACAATCATATATAACTATAGTGAATTTCATATTGTATTGATTTTTTAAAAAATAAGTTACAATATATTTTGTATTTTAAAGAGGTGAAAATACATATAATTCCTTTAAGACCATGTGCAGATAATCTTCATTAACCTATAAAAATGATTGGCCTAAAATCCTTTTAAACCTTGCAATTTTTGCTAAAAAAACTATAAGTTATTTTTTTTCCATACGAATGATTCTATTGTTGTACAACAGTAAAGAATGATTCGTTTAATTCTATGATAGTGTTATTTTTTGATTCTAAGAGAAATCACGGAATATTTCCTTAAAATAATACTATCGAATGCAACTCAATCCTAAATTATATTGAGAATCCTGAACAATCTAATTACAAAGCCTAAAATTAAGGCATATTTTGTACAAAACCGAAAAATCAAGAGTTTTCTCCATAATACCTGGGGACGTTTGGTATATATATATATAAATATATTTGTATATCATTATAACTTCTTATTCAATTATTTTTAAATTTTAAAAGTATACCCTTATAATATTTACATTTATATCATATGTATATATACATACACATAGGCTTTGTTACTGAGGGATGAAAGTTGAGAATCTAATGTAATTGTACAAAATTTAAAGAATGTATTTGTTTGGTATGATTTTAAAATATTGTAATATAATGTACACTGTAATTTACTTTACATTAAATGAAGTAAAACAAATTGCATTTAAAATTCTATGTAAAGTTTGTTTATTTAGTTAATTAAATTTTTTTGATAAAATGACTCTTCTCTTTTTTTTTTACAACCATCCACCACTACAACAAATAAGGGTTTCGGTGGCGACTTTTGTCGTCACTGAAGGGTTTCAGTGACGACATAAAAGTTGTCACTGAAAACTCCGCAACTGAAGCCCTATAGTGACGACTTTCGTAGTCGTCACTGAAGGTACTTTCAGTGGCGAAAAAAGTCGCCACCAAAGAAGGTTAATTTTTGTCACTAAAACAGCAATAAAAGTTAGAGTTTTTTGTGGCGACTTTTTGTCGCCACTGAAAAGGCCTTTAGTGGCGACTTTTCTTTATCGTCACTGAAAACCTTTTGTGGCAACTTTTAGTCGCCACCGAAAACACTTTCAGTGACGACTTTATAGTCGCCACAGAAACCACTTTTTGTGGCGACTTTTAGTCGCCACTGAAAGCAATTGCCGGAACTCCAACGGCCGGTGAAAATCTCCGCCGGACCTCCGTCAACGGTCGGCCGTCCGCCGGACTCCGCTGACGGCTGCTCGCCGGACCACCGCCGTCGGCCGCCCGCCAGACCACCACTTTCAAGACCACCTCGTATTTTTTTTTTAAATGGCGCATGGACGGATTCGATGGCGGGACATGATGCATAGTATTTTCTACAACAACCACTGAGCCATATATAACTTTTTGTTATATAATTTCATTCTAATATATTTATTATGTTTTCTACTTTCGGTGGCGAAATTTCAAATTTTGTCACTGAATGTTTTCAGTGGCGAGAGGAAAAGTCGCCACTGAAAACCCTTCAGTGACGACTTTTTAAAATTTCGTCACTGAAGGTTTTCAGTGGCGAGAGAAATAGTCGCCACTGAAAACCCTTCAGTGACGAATTTTAAAATTTCGCCACTAAAGGTTTTCAGTGGCGAGAGAAATAGTCGCCACTGAAAACCCTTCAGTGATGACTTTTAAAATTTCGCCACTGAAGGTTTTTAGTGGCGAGACGAATAGTCGCCACCGAAAACCCTTCAGTGACGACTTTTAAAATTTCGCCACTAAAGGTTTTCAGTGGCGAGAGGAATAGTCGCCACTGAAAACCCTTCAGTACCGACTTTTAAAATTTCACCACTGAAGGTTTTAAAATATATAATACATTACTTATAAATATTTTATTATTAATTTTAAAAAATAAAATATATATCATTTTCTTTTTTAAATAATATAATAATAAGTTTAGTCTTCTAATACTTCAATTTATATTTTTCAAAATGTATAATTATGAACTTTAAATAAGAAATAGTAAAAATAATAATATATGCACATATATAAAGAACACTGTATTTGATGGATATTAATTCTCAATTATTATTGTAATTTTATATCTTTATCTTTAGGTTCTACCAAAAAGAGTAATATTCATATAATTTGTGTAACTCATCTCTTTTATGATTATTCATTTTAATTTTTTTACATGTTTTATTTTGATATAAATAATATAAATAATTAAAAACAATTAATTCTCACCTATTACATGTTTTAGTTTGGAGAAATTAAAAATTATATATAAATAATTTTATATAAGTATATTCCTATTTGTCATCTAACTATTTTTAAATAAAAAATTATAATTAATTAAATTTTTACCTTCGGTGACGACTTTGTAAAAGTCACCACAAAAACCCTTCAGTGGCGACTGGAAAAGTCGCCACTAAAAACCCTTCGGTGGCGACTTTTAAAATTTCGCCACTGAAGGTTTTCAGTGGCGAGTAGAAGTGTCACCACTGAAAACCCTTTGGTGGCGACTTTTAAAATTTCGCCACTGAAGGTTTTCAGTGGCGAGAAGAATGGTCGCCACTGAAAACCCTTTGGTGACGACATTTCAATTTTCGCCACTGAAGTGTATTTGGTGGCGACAATAATGTCGCCACCGAAGAGGTTTTTGGTGGCGACTAAATCGTAGTCGTCACCAAAGACCTTCGGTGACGACTAAAATGTCGCCATTGAAGATATTCGGTGGCGACATGAAAAAGTCGTCACTAATGGTCGACTTTCAGTGGCGACTTTTTTGAGTCGGCACTGAATGTCGTCACTGAAAGTCAACTTTCTTGTAGTGCATCGACCATCATCACCTACCACTTTTATTAATATAAAGTTTTTTATTGTTAGAATATAATAATAAAGATATTTTGATAGCTTTTACATTACCAATTTTTTCTCTTATTTTATTTGATACAAAATATATTTTTTATCCTTATAATTATTTTATATTCAATACTTTTACATTTCCAATAACATGTCAGATACGCCCATCATTTTTAATGATTTGGAAGAAAGTTTTCGCTTCATACATAGACGAGGGTTCGAATCCCCCTGAAGTCATCCAAAATTTTGTTTTGGTGGGCATCCCTCCTCAGGGAGATCCACTGATACCCAAGGGCTAGTTGAGTAGCTACGACTAGGTAAAATTGCTTGCGGTTTAGGCCTGTGCAATAATCCTTTGGGTTGGCCTCTGTTGGTCTCCCCAACATACCACTGACGCCCTTTCCGATAATACTTGAGAGTACATTCTCTTACTACCATTAAAAAAAATACACCCATCATTTTACAACACCCATTTGATATAGGAAGGGAAAGAAATGGATAAAGCAGGGAAAAGTAGTTAAAAAAGGAAAGGTGAAGATATATAGCAATAAAGATCACAGACTGACACACATCCGCATTCCGCAGCAGCATAAACCATAATTTTAGTCACTCAATTTTGTCTCAACAAACGTACAACAATCATCACAACTCACAACAATAATGCTTACACACTTTGCGGCAAAATTCACTTTTGCGAGATGAATATCAAAATTTGTGTTTATATTTATACCATACCATTCTATAATGGTTAAATCTGTATTTTGGTTTTCTATGTTTTATTTAAGTTTTAAATTGGTTCTTTATCTTTTAAAAGTTTTATATTGATCCTTGGCAAAAGTACATTTTCTACTCCCAACTTTTTGGGGTTATTTCACTTTCGCCCTTAATATTTTTTCCCTATCATTATACACCTAATATTTTGTGTTTTTCCCAATGTTAGGCTTTTGGCTAATAACACCGTCAATTTTGGACGATTTTTGATGACTTGACATCCTATATGGCTAACAGTACTAACTGTACTTCATTTTTCACATCAGCAATATATTTTAGGGGTACAATAGACCCCAAAAACTCAGAACACCAGTAAATCCAGTACACCAAAATACTTATTACATCAGTAAAATGGACCCAAAAACTCGATACTATTGACTGCTGATGTGGAAAAAATTAAGTTTAGTCAAAATTGTTGGCCATATAGGATGTCAAGTCATCAAAAACCGTTCAAAAATTGACGGTGTTAGCCAAAAAGCCTGTCATTGGGAGAAACACAAAACGTTAGGGATACAATTGACAGCAAAAATACGTTAGGGGCGAAAGTGACAGGACCCTCAAACATTGGGGCAGGAAAGGTACTTTTGTCTTGATCCTTTATATTTCCCAAAAGTTTTATATTTGTCCTTCATATTTCATTAAAGTTCTATATTGGTCTTTTTTATTTTATCAAAGCTCTATATTGATCTTTTATATTTCATTGAAATTCTATATTGGTCTTTTATGTTTCATTAACGTTTTATATTAGTTCTTTATGTTCCATTAGAGTTTCATATTGGCCATCTCAGCATAATTTTACTTTTTACTTAAACGACATCGTTTGGATGTTTTTGGTGTATCTAAGGTCATGTCAGCTATCTGATACACGTATGAGATATTATGTGTTCACCTCGGCACGCCACGTCAGTAGTTAACGTAAGAAATTGACAGACTTAGACGGAATGATCCATTTATAACTTTTATGAAAGATAAATGACCAATTTAAAACTTTTAAAATATAAAAAACTAATTTGAAACTTAAATAAAATATAGAGGATCAAAATAAACCTATAAACTTCTACAATTTTAATCTCACAATTTTGCAATTTGGATAATGTTGCATTCCCAAACAACCCAACTTGTTGGCGCTCAAAACCGGAGTCTTTGGACAATTGGGGAGCAGTCCCAAACCCAATTCACTTGCAACTTTATTTTTGTCTGGGCATGTTTAATAATAAGAATTTGCGAGGTGATATTAGAGGTAATATAATATTTTTTTAATATTATGTATACTAAATAAATTTTATTTTTTGTAATATGATGAAATTATGTTTTTGTCCTTATTTTTTTATATTCTTTTATTATATTTTCACTTTTATTATAAGGGTAAAATGGTCATTTTATCCACTTTTATTCAATTCAATTCACATCACATCACATTCATATTTTTTCTAACATTCTCATTCTCATTCTCTCCGACATTCTACTAAACAAACGTACCCTTATAAAATGAAAATTAGAATGAGAATATTTAAAATCACATTTGATAAAAAAAATGTGGGAATGAAGTTGGAAATAATAATGTAAAATGGATAAAATAACTAATTTATCGTCATAATTAAATTTTGATAATGATAGTAAAAAGTGATGGAGGGGACAAAATTGTCAACCCCTTCCAAGCTCCTCCCATCCCAAACCCTTTTCTTACGAGGAAGACTATGTGAAATCCAAACTTCTTCAAATCACCAATCAAATATTAACTATATGATTTTGTTTTTCAAAACAAAACATAGGCTCATTCTCAAATCAAAACCTTGGTTTTAACCTCCAACCAAACAAGTCAAATAGTTTGCAATCATATTTTTATCTTTAGATGTCAAAATCGGTCCGTTCTTGCACTGTCATTTGAGTTTTTTCTAGAGAGTTAACATTTTCAACTCCAAAATAATAATTTGGGTAATGTGATAGAGACGGTGAGTTTTATTGGATTTGTTCGGAGATTTATATAATAATAATTTTTTTAAAATTTTAAAATAATATATAAATTTCGAGATAAATTCAATAACTCATAACTGATAAACTTGAACTCTTTATAACTTAAAATACTTATCTTAAGTCATTTTAGAATTTATACGTATAAGAATATGAACAAGCAAAGAGAGTAGCAGCAACTTCAATAACTCAAGCTAGCTAGCATTTAACAGAATTAACAAAAATAGGCCAAAAGCCTGATGTAATATAATTAGCATACAAAATGTTTGATTTACCACTAGAGGGCCTAATTACAATAACAAAGGAAAAAAAAAAAGTGTAATAGAGTTAGAAATAAGACGTTGAGGTGCGTCTGTTCTGGGTGTAACTAGGAAATATAAGGTGAAGATCAGCTTGTGAGGACTCAAAGTACCCCTTATTCTTAGGTGCCTCCCTCCGTTCCGTCATGTAAAGCGGCTGCTTCTTCTTCTTCGGTGCCGGCGGGCACACAGTGGCCTCGGCCGGTATCCGGCAACCTCTGTGTGTCGGCGTCCGACATCCTTCCTCCTCTGCCTCCATTTTATATATGAAGTATATATCCTAATTAATTCTTTACTAACACCACTTGATGAATGTTGAAGAATGAACAAGACGTTTTCTATATTTGTATCATTGTATGTTTATATATATATGGGGATGAGTGAAGGAAGCAGGTGGAAGCACTTATAAAGTAGTGGCTTCTTCCAGAAGCTGCTTAATTCTAATGTAGTCCTACTACACCTACTGCAATTGCGCTTTTGCTTCTCCCAATTGTGCGCCGCAAGTTACTTGAATTTTCAAATGGAAAAACTTACGTTTATTTCTTTATATTTAAGGTAAAATATCTTTGTTGTCTTTAAATTTTGCTGTAATGTTTATTCTTTTCTTCAAATTTTTTTTTGGTTCATGCCTACCCTCAAATTTTCAATTTTGTTAATACCTACCCCAAAACTTTCAATTTCGACTAGGTTAATTTTTTTAATAAAAATAAAAAGTTAAATGTGAGGTGGTCAATGACGTGGTAAAAGAAATACACACTCATCGTCCACGTCAGTAAATTCTGTCAAACAAATTAACGGTGTTAGCAAAAATGGTAGGCATGAACAAAATCGAAAGTTGGGGGTAGGCATGAACCAAAAAAAAAGTTTTGGGGCAGCAAATGTACTTTACCCTTATATTTATTTCTTTAAATTTGTTTATCAAAATATGATATGTGTCATTTTATTTATGTGAATTTTTTTCTTAATTTTGTTAATCTGCTGTTAAGGACAAAATTTACACATATCATATTTTGATAGACAAAATTAAAGAAATAGATCTAAATTTTTATAAAATTGATCACCATATATATATATATATATATATAGTAGCTGTATTCTTCATCTAGTGAGTCAGTTTTAAAAATATAAGAATGAAGCTTCATTGGATAAATGAGTAATTTTTTTTGGTATAACTATGTGTGTGTCCTATCTATTCGTTTTAATGATTTAGATAAAGATTAATTTCATTCAGACTAAAAGCGAACAGTTAAATACCTTCCAATACATCGACTCTGGGGCTTGAGATTAAAGAGTAATTTTAACAAAAATTAGTTACCCAACTTTTTAGTGTATGATAAAAAAATTTATATGATGTTGTTTATATGTTTTTTTTAAGGTTAATCAATTAAAAAAAGACATGTGTCAATTTTGAGAAAATGATATAAAAAATTGATACATGTTTTTTTTAATTGGTTAACCTTAAGAAAAACATGTAAACAACATCATATAAGTTTTGTTCATCCATAAATCCAATACAAAAGGAAAAAAAAATATATATATATAATCATTTTCGTGTTTTTAAAATATATAAAGAAAATTTAAAATTTTGAGAAGTAGGTGGGACCCAATCCACGTGGCTTGGGAGTTTCTGGTCCGATCTGATCAAGAAGCTTCAAGGCGTTGATTGTAAACCACACGTTCGGTTTTGGGTTGGAATACTGAGGGCAACTTTGGTATACTTATCAAACAATGCATTATATGTAATTTCATAATTTCTAAAAAAAGTTTACATTATATTTTAAGGCAAAATTTATATGTTGTTGTTTACATATTACTTACTTTTTTATTTTCATATTGAAAAATGTGTATAATTTTAAAAAAGAAAATACAAAATATCTATTATACCTTTTGATTTGACACAATCATAATCATCTTTTCTTTTTATTATTTTGATATAAGGGATAAAGTGGTAATTTTAATATATTTTAATTCTCAACTTTTATTAACAAATATAATAAATACATTCTTTTTTCCTTTCCGTTTCTGCATAAAGAACGTACCTAAACATTTAAGTTTTTTTCATTTATAATATTTGTGTTTAAACTTGGGCTTAGATCTTGGGCCAGACTCATCTTTAGCCCAAGTACACACCGTGGTGGGCTTTAATGGCTATAGTAACTGCAAAACTATAACCTAACGGAAAAACCACCATTTCCGTTTGCAGAATTGAAAATGTAGCACAGCACGTGACTTTCTCGAACCGTTTCAGTTTCGGCCCCACACAAAGCGGTTCGATCTATACCGCCCGGCTTGGCGGTCCGGCTTCCAAGCTCATCAGCTCAGCTCAGCTCTGCGTCTTGGTTTCTTTATCATCTGCACAGGAAAGTCTAGTCGCAGGAAGATAGTTAGGGCACACTCACCAAGCCTTCCTCTTCTCAAGCTTCATCGGCTTAAAATTACTCTGTCCGCTTCTTCTACTAGACAATGCCTTTCATATCGCAAATTGATCGGCAATCTGATTACAATCTAGTCAGTCCCACCACTCCGATCGTTATTGACAATGGCGCCTCGTATTTCCGCATCGGGTACTCTCACTAACCCTAATTTGAGCTCCAGCACTGTTCTGTGGGGCCGGCCAATGGCCATATCATTTGGTGTTGCGCTCTTTCTTAACATTTCAAGCTGGTCTATTATGAGTTGTTAATTTGCGTTGTTTGTTTATTGTGAATTATCAGGTGGGCAGGGGAGACTGACCCCCGTGTTATTTTTCGCAACATTGTGCAAAGGCCACGCCATAAAGTTACCGGTATTTTCCCACATTTTTACTATGCTCTCTGCGTCTTGTTCATATTGGTTTTGCTTATACGTGGTTGTGTGTTTCTGGAAGAGGGGCTGAAGAATTTCTGGATTAGGGGGGTCTCTTCCCCTTCATTAGTGCTTACTTATCTGTTGTTCATTCCTTATTCTTTAAGATTTTTAGGAGGACTGAAGTGATAAATTCTACTAAGCCTTATACAATTTTCCTGCATACAGAACTTCAATTTTTGATGTTTACTCTAAGATGATAAAACCAATTTGGTATGGGTGAAAAGAAACAAAAAGAATTGGAGTTGCTTTTAAGCAATGAAGAAGGTGACGTACAATGTGTGCTTGTTGCTTTCGTTGATTAGTATTAATATTTCTGTAACTATTTTTTGACTAAATTTTTTTTTCCTATTTCTGCATTAGTAGACTTATATTTTTACAATTTATATTTTAACCCTGACCATCTTTTCCTGCCTAATAATCAACCTAATACAAAGGCAAAGTTTCATACTAAGTAGTTGTTCTTTCACATTCTGTAACACAGGTGAAACTGTCACTATTGTCGGTGATCATAATCCAGCATTAATGAAATACTTTGACTGTACTCGCTCAGGACCACGCTCAGCATTTGATAGCAATGTTGTTTACCAGTTTGAAATAATGGAATATGTAAGCTTCTTTTTGTTACACTATTTATGAGTACTGGAGAGAAAGTGGTTTGGGTCTTTTGGGTAGATGTACTTTTATGTTTAGAAGTCAATGTTAATGATCATTCTGGTAGTCTTTGACACTATTTAGTTCTGTCTGTCATATGCCAGGTGCATGTGAGGCTGCTCTCCTGGTTAAGGCAGTGGTCTATTTGTCTTCTCTGTTTGCTTTGCTCCCATTTTGATCTTCTTAAAAATTAGTACTACTTATTTTAGTTTCATATTACTGTTATCTGTGAATTAGAGTTCACAGTTGCCTTACAACTTGCAACAGATTGTGGCGTGACTTATGTTTTTACTCCTAAAGAAAACCATTTGGATCCATGAAATGTATGCCTTTTAGTAGTTTTAATTTACTGAAACACCCCTATCTTAGACAAATTGATCTCCAGGAATCAATATAGAGCGGTAATGGCTCTATTTTGGGATTTTCAGTTCTAAAGAAATAAATGAGTAAAAACTATCTTCTTTTACTCGCTGCAGGAATACCTAAAAGTTTAATCATTCTAGTATATTGTTAAATTTCGTGTAAGAGTTTGAGTATGGCTCAGAAGTCTGGTTTTCAATTTGGATTTTTCCTCATCATTGTAACTTCTTATACCAATGACCTCACAACCTCCTACTTTTCCTTCTTTGTTCTAGTAAACATCAAAGAAATGTTGTGTTGGTCTTGGAGACTTGTACTTTGCTTTGTCTTGATCAAAACCATTGCATTTGTTCAATATCTTATATATTGATTCTTGTCTTGCATACTGATAGTGGTGGTCTAGTCCAGGCTACGCTGAATAACATCTTCTCATAGTATTTTTAACCTACCTCTTTGGTGACACCAATGTTTTGTGTAAAGGTCTAAAAGTTTATTTTTCCTGTATGAAGTATGAAACTCAGGTGGTACACCGGAGGCTGGTGGTTTGAAGGACCAAAGGAATATGGAAAGATAGGCTTATAATGATTATTAAGTTATGATATAAAAAGGGGGACCATATTAAAATTTCCTTTATTGTTTTTATTTTCTCTCTCTCTCTCACTCTTTCTTTGTGGTTTAGATATTCCTATTTTTCGTAATTTCAGCAAAAGTGTGTATTTTACATGGAAATAAGGTCATATAGTTCACATTATTCTATATGCTTCATTCTTTTTGAAGAGCTTGTTGAGGATGACATTATTAACACTTACCTTCATATATAGATTCTTGACTTTGGATTTGATCGGATGGGTGCAAATGAATCAGAGGTATGAGCATAGGATAAACAGTTCTTTTCAATTTTCTTTTACTTGAGTTTGTTATCTATATTAGATAACCATTTTTTTCTATAATTTAGTTAGCTTTGATACTCTATATCTTTTAGATAGTAAATTTGAAGTTTTAATTAATACTACAACAGTACTACTAAATTTGATTGGCAGCCAACTTAAAACTTTGTCGAATCTTTAGTGTTATGAATCAACTACTAGTAAATTTGATGTGCTAGTAAAAGTTTGGTGTGGCCGTTGTTGGTATTTAAGAGTTCTCTGGTTTACTGAATTCAAACTGTTTGGTATTGGAACTTTGAAGATCTGAATAATTTTGACTCACTCTTTTTAATTTTACGTTTAATGCCAGAGCAGATTGATCATCCTGTCCTGATCACAGAATGTGTATGCAATCCAGTTCAGTCTCGTAGTAAAATGGCCGAACTTCTTTTTGAGACTTATGGAGTTCCATCAATAGGTATTATTACTTTTCAACACTTTAGCAAACTTCTTTGTCTTTGATAAGTTGCCTTAGTAGTAAGAGAAGAGTGTAATTGTCTTTTGCTCTATGACCAATCTTGACCACCCATTCTACCCTTGAATGGAAAAGCATTTTATAAGTGAAGCTGCAAGATAACAATTTTAGCGCCTTGTCATGTGACTTGTGCTGGTTTGGACCTAGTGAAGGGTGCATGCTTATCTCTATTCCATTTGAGATGCTATACGCTATATTCTGCTGACATAGCAATCCTTCTTCTCTGTCATGGCAGCCTTTGGGGTTGACGCAGCTTTCAGTTATATATATAATCAACAACATGGAGTTTGCAACAGAGATGGTCTTGCTCTGTGTCCTGGATTTACAACAACCCACGTGATTCCGGTATGCTTATGGTATTTATTGAATTCAAACATTTGATATATCAAGGGAAAGTGCTAATTATTTTTGTTGTATACAACCCTGCATTTAACACACAAAAGGTATTTAGTTCTATCATCTATGCATGTGTGATCTCAGTTTGCTTTACATTATTTGTGTAACAATATCAAGAAATCCTGTTGTTCTCTGCATGGGGTTTCTGCTGGACGGCTCTTGTGATGAAAACAAATCGTTTGTTTTGTAGTATGTGTATGTAAAGCATCACTTGCATGTAAATTTGTATCATTATGCATGAATTGCTCTTTCCTGTTGTGGTAGACTACCCAGTTCGATGTCATTATAAGAGTTTCAATCTGTATAATTATTTTCCAAGATAGCTACCATATGCATTAATGACTGCTGAACTCAAGCATATGCATCATTTTATCCAGTATTGGTTCTGACATATGCTGGAATTTCTAGTAGGATTCTGACAGCCCTGACCAAGTATAAACACTGTTGCTAATTCATGATAGTGATCTTTTTTTATAATTTCACATCTCCAGTTTGTAGATGGGGAACCCATTTATAAAGGATGCTGCCGTACTAATATTGGTGGATTCCATGTGACTGATTATTTAAAGCAACTTCTTTCACTTAAATATCCTTATCATTTGTGAGTATCAGATCACCTGGGTTCTTTATTCTCCTATCATTCTCAGTACTACATTTGTAGATTTTCTTAGTACTAATTAAATTCTCAAAATACAGGGCTAGATTTACATGGGAAAAGGTTGAAGACCTGAAGATGGAACATTGTTACATTGCACAGGATTATGCTTCTGAAGCTCGGTTGTTTCAGGTAAGAATCTGTTTCTGTTCTTTCTAAATTGCTCCACTGTCTTTGAAGGTTAACTTTATCAGTGATCTTACAGAGAGGAGTGAAAGAAGCTGAGGAGAAAACCAGATGCTGGCAGCTCCCTTGGGTCCCTCCACCAACTGAGGAGCCTCCTTCTGAGGAAGAGATTGCAAGAAAGGCGGCAATTAAAGAGAAACAAGGTCAAAGGCTGCGAGAAATGGCTGAAGCGAAAAGATCATCCAGAATAAATGAACTGGAAAATGAATTGCATGGTTTGGAATTTCTCTTACAGCAGCTTGAACAAGTAGAAGAGAGTGACATTCCATCTTTCCTTCGAGATACTGGCTATGTCTCTAAGCAGGAGATAGACTCTGCACGTAATAAAGTTACACAATCGTTACGGAAAGCGAAAGGTGAACCAAAGAGCGAACAAACTGAAACTGAAAAGGCTGACCCTCTTGCTAGCGAGAAGTATTCTCTCATAAACATCCCTGATGAGATGCTAACCCCAGAACAGGTCAGTTTTTGTATTAAACATCTGATCTCAATCTCATGCATCAATAAATTAAGCTTATATTTAAAATTGTTTGGCCAGAGCATATTTGCTTAGGACCTTTATATGGCATAAACTTTTTAATCTTTTCTTTCCACGCTTCTCTATATATGGCTGAGTGTATTGTTGGATTGTGCTCTATTGATAGCTCATAGAAAAGAAGAAGCAAATGTCACTCAAATCCATGTCTGAAGGGCGACAGCGATTGAAACAGAAACGCTATGAAGAAGAAATGCAACGGGAGAGGAAACAACAGCTAGAGGAGGAGAGACGCCTGTATGTTTTGTGCTAGTTATTTGTAAATTATTATTATTATTTTGTGGCTGGATTATGTAAAGGAACTTTCCATTGTGTTCAACTAAGTAAATGGGAAAATAGAGTGAGAGGAAGGAGTGAAAAGCAACTATTTTGCTATATTCCATAATTTATGTTGGTTTTGTTCAAAGCATGACTGCAATCTTCGTAAGGCTTTGAATGATTATAGTATTCTAGTTGTTCTTTGACCTTTTCCTGCTGATTTTCTTTTGTTCTTACTGTAGAGAAAATCCAGAGCTGTACTTGGAACAATTGCATGCTAAATACAAAGACCTATCAGAGAGAGTTGACCAACGAAAGCGGCTAAAGACAAATGGAAACCATTCAAATGGAAATAATTTGTCTGGTGGTGTTGGCCGTGGTGAGAGACTGAATGCTGCTCAAAGGGAAAGAATGCGCCTCTTGACAACTGCAGCCTTTGATCGTGGTAAAGGTGAGGATACATTTGGTGCCAAAGATGAAGATTGGCAACTTTACAAATTGATGAGTAAAGATAATGATGACGATGATGAGGGACCAGATGAGGATGAGGCAGAATTGGCTCGCATCTCTTCTAGGCTCCGGGTTAGTTTGTTTATTTCATAATATTAAACATAGACTGTATTTTCATGCTTTTGTAAAATTACCTTGAACATAGACTCCTGATGCATAATTCACGGAAAAATTTTGCTGGATTGATTTTGTCATTAGGACTTGGATCCAACATTTGTACCAAGGTTGGAAACAGGTAGCTCTCAACCAGCTGAGGCACCACGAATTCGTCCTCTGACCAAGGAAGATTTTCAGATTGTTTTTGGGGTGGAAAGGTTCAGATGCCCTGAAATTTTGTTCAATCCAAACTGGATTGGGGTTGATCAGGTAGGATTAGATGAGATGACTGGGGTTTCCATAAGGAGGTTACCATATAAGGATGAAAGTTTGGAAGAGAGACTAACTAAGTCAATACTTGTCACCGGCGGAAGCTCTCTCTTCCCCGGTATGATTGAACGCCTGGAATCTGGGATTCGGATGATTAGACCCTGCGGAACACCTATAAAAATAGTTAGAGCATTGGATCCGGTTATGGATGCATGGAGGGGGGCTTCTGCTTATGCCTCAGCCTCTCTGTTTCATACCCAAACTTTCAGTAGGATGGATTATTATGAAAAGGGTGAAGATTGGCTTCGCAGTTATCAGCTGCAATATACATTATAGTTGACTTGATTACCCATTGTTGTGTATGTTGTCTGAACAGGAATACCTAACCTCAATCTATACATATAATTTTTTTTCTCCAGTACATTTTGCTTCTCTTGCTCTTTGCTTAAGCTAGAAGCAGAACATTCATGAAAACGTGTGAAGTTGGTTACTTAGATGAACTAGTAACTTGGTTGGATCTTAACTGTTGAGATTATCTGTACAATACTTCATTCTCCTCTGTGTAGGAGGAGATTTGAGTTTATATATGTATATATTGGGGTCAAACATCTTGGTTTTGCAGTGTAATATGGTGGCATTATTCCCATAAAAAACAGAAGAATTGCGTAATAATGTTACTAAAACAATAAAATAGTTTGGTATACATGTTCAACTCCAGTGAAGTAAATGACCTTATTATAGTATTGAAAGATAGATAACTTACTAGATTTGTTTGTATATCAAGTAAAAATGTTCTCATCCACTAACACTTGAATTCGTTAAATTTTATATGAATCTATATATATATATTAGGAATTGAACCTTGCTCTTTGGCTTAACCTGAAATTAGATATTAAGCATAGAATTGATAAAATTAAAAATATTATAAGTTAAAAAAATAGTTTAGTATAATTTGATATTTTTCATAATTTGGTATAACTACTTTTTTTTTTTTTGTCTTGACCAAAATATTCATTATAACAGGTCTAAAGATTAGTTTATTGTTGGGGACTACACAAAACAATTATAATCCACAACCTAATCAGCACGTGCAACTAAATTAGCAAGATTTATTTACTCCTTTCTCTTAATTCTATCCTTCAAACGTAAAATTTTTCGTAAGTTGATCTCATTTTCTTCCGGTTAAAAATATTGTTAAGAAATTTTTTTCTATTTAGTAAACAGAATTTATATAGTTATTAACTTATAATGGAAACTCGCTTAAAATAATATTATTCAACCAGATTTTTAATTAGATTTAAATCATTTCAATAATTACTTTGCTGTACAAAATTTATCAAAGAATATGACTTCTAGAAAGAGAAAATATAGATGTCATATTGTCATCTAGACAAATTTATATAATTCATAAATTACTAGCTAAGAGGATTCTTATTTATTAATCAAACAATTATTTAAAGAATCTATTTTAAACAAAAATAATTAAAAAATATAATTTTTTTCAAAAAGAAAATATATTATTAAATTACTCATAATATTAGTATGATTTATGAAACAAGATGAGATAAGGATGCAAATTTCCTTTGTACCAAAAAATCCATAAGCAAAAATTGTGGGCTGACCAAAGATTCAAAAGGAAAAGGATTGATAATATTTAGTAGTATAATTCTATAAAAAAATATATTCACTAATATAATAATAAACTTCAGTATATTTTTTAAAATAATTTAGTACTTAATCTATTTAATTTAAATTCTTATAAATATAAAAAATAACACTAAATAATTAAAAGAAAATACTTTCATTATTCTTATAATATTGCATAAATATTTGAAGCCATCAAGACTTTAAGCTTATCAGTTGTAAATTATTGGATCTGTTTTGAGATCTATGCCATCATAAATTTTTGACACGGATCTTCAAACAAATCCAACAACATAAATGATATGTTTAAACTCTTAATAGCTCTATAACATGGGTGGGCCTATGATGCAACTTATTGCATGCAATGCAATTTCAGCCGATGAAATTATGATATATAAAAAATTATATTACATCTCAAGTCATCATGCCCACATATCACAATTCTATCGTCAAAATTATATTACATGCAATAAATTGCATTATATAGTCACAGTTATAACATTAAGCATTAATATTTAACTTTTATCCGGAAAAGAGAAGGGATAAAGATGAAGGATTCTGTTTCCGTGAAGCTGAATCAAGACGCAACCTTCCACTTTGACAATTGACAATCTATCCTTCGCCTTTTCTCTTTCTTTCTTTCAAGATTCTTCTCTCTTCTCTCTCTCTCTCTCTCTCTCTCTCTCTCTCTCGCCCACCAATAATATATAATTCTCAGATTTTTCAGCATTTGGATATGAAATTGTACTATTTTAAAACTATGAGATTCCCTTCTATTTTTAAATTAAGGAAAAAAAAGGATAATGTAGATCTATTTAGTTAGATTAAAGTATATTTAATGATTATTATTTTATCATAAGGACATTATGTGTTTTGGTGTTTGTAATGATTAACACCACAACCTCACCCATTTATTAAAATAATATTTTTATAGTTAAAAATTAAAATTTAATTAACTGTTTAAAATTTATATCAAACTTTTTCCATGTTCAAAAACTAAAAAGGATGTCCACCATTTTGTGTTTATAAAAAGCTTAGAAAATAAAACTTATAAAGGGGGTTTCCGAAAAATGAAAAAAAATGTCAGATTCAGATAGAATAAAAAGGAGAAAAAAGAAAGAAAATAATCATTAGGGGATGCAAAAAAAAAAAAGTTTTAGAGAGAGCACATGGTGTTTTAAACACATATCCTGTTTCGTGAGGATAGAGATAGGGATCCCCAAAGACAGAGAATATTCTTCCCCACCGCTACAATATTCCAACTACGCTTTTGTCTTAATCTTTTTTTTAATTAACCTTAATCTTTCTTATTACCTATATATAATTTAAACTTAAGCTATATTTTCAAATCTCATGCTCTATTATTTCCTTCATCATTTGCAAATCCCCACAATTTTTACTTATTTAAGAAAAATACTTAGGCTCAATTCTTTTTTATAGAATAAAACTTATATGCAGTTTTTTATGTCTTTATCATTATGTTATCTAATCAAAATAAATTATAATTCAATCAATCTTAAAAAAATAAGTTATATGAAATAAAGTATTGATTTCTCATTAAAAAAACTTTATGGTAGAAGTGTAAAAATGACACCTTAATTTAGGTCAAATAGAATTGTAACATAAAATAATTTTAGAAAAGAAGTTAAAAACAGAAGTATCATACTAGGATGTAATGATTTTCACTTATTGTGCTTCTTTAAAAATCATAGACAAACACTCAATAAATTTCACCCAATATAAATACAAGTAAAAAAAGAAAAAAGAATCAAACGGCAAATACATTCGCCTTCATTGTTATCCTGTCATGTAATAAATATATTTAACAGTTCTAAAACACATTCATTAAGAAAAGAATTAAATAACAATTTTGAAAGGAAAAAAAAAAAGAAAAGAAAGTTGGTGTTAGAACAAACTTATTTGATAAAGTCATTTACAAATGCCAACCTACCAATGCAGTTAAAGCGGTCGGCAATGAATTTCTGAGCGAGAATATTACAAAGAAAGAAAGAAATTAAATAAAAAATGTACAAGGAGGGAGGGGGGGTTTTGCTTGTTTTCTTCTCCTATTCTATTGTCAAACACTAATTCCTTTTCCTGTCTTCTTTTACATAACAACTGGTTGGATGATAGCTTCACCATCACCAAGATCTGAGGAGGACGCTTCTTTAATCATCTTCATAGTTGCAGCTTGATGCTTCACAACATTTTGCTGCTGTGACCAGAAAGCATGAGCACCCAACACTCTGTCCAATAACTCCTGAGGCACTGGCTCTCCCCTCCTTTGTTGAGGTGAGATTTTTGCTGTGTGCACTAGTGTTTTCCATTTATCCTACAAATCATTATTTATAGAAATCCTATATTAAGATCTAAATGTTTAGCAAATGGAAGATCGTCCAATAACTAGAGGTCGGGGAAGACCAAAACAATAGGAGAAACTATTATGATGGATTTAGTTATTAATAATCTAACCATAAAAAATGAATTAAGACACAACATGTTAGCATTGCTTGATCCATATAGCTGACCCCACCTAGTGAGAAAAGACTTTAATTGTTGTTGTTTAATAAGTGAAGTGTAATTAATAAAGGGGAAGCAATGAAGAAATTTCCTATAAAGACCAAGAAAATCTAATGCCTTGCATATTTAACATCTTTCTAGTATATACATACCTTCAAGTCTACATAAGTCCTATGGTCCGCATTCTCAAAGGCAAGCAACTTAACATCACGCCACCTATACAATGTAAAAACATCAGTAACCAACCAAAATTTTCCTTGTCTAAATGATGAAGAAGGAGAAGCTTAGAAGAAAACATATATATAAATATCAAATCAAACCTTCCAGTTCCGAGTTCCTCAACGGCCTTAACAAGGGCTTCTACCTCAGAGACAGAGAAGGGTCTTCTCGTTCGACGCTGTACAAGCTCAGAGCGCCTAGTTTTCTGATTCACAGGAACCATGGCCAAAGGTTCTGTGCTCCTAGGTGGAGCTGCAACTAGAGCTCTGGAATCTGGTGTTATATTGTCATTCTTGGTGTCAGCGGGGGAAGAAATTGATTCATGGTTACTTTCAATAAGGTTGCCTGTATTAGTCAGCATGGGCGAGTCACGGATGACATTAGTAATTCCTGAATCTAAGACAGGAGTTCCAGGGGACCTGAAACAATCAAAATGATGATACTGTTAGACTAACTAAGCAAGCAAAGCATTCAACTTAATAGAAATGAGAATCACAGGTTATCAGAAAAAAAGTATCATAAGTATCATAGTGTGTGGCTCACCTAGTTGACTGGGATGTTTCGTAATGAGCAGAAGGATCACCAACATATATAGATGGAGAAGCTTGGAAAGAACTGGGCTCCAATGTGAAACCAAGGTTATCAATATTTTCTTCGCAAGATAAACCAGTTTGCTGAAGCGTTCTGTCGTCATCTCTAACTTTTTTCCCCTCAAAAAGAACACCAACATGCACTCCACCTCCAAGAATAGCCATCACTGCCTCCATGACTCTCCTCTAGAATAAAATACATTTAAAAGAGAAATAATGCAAAAGTTAGAACACGACAATACAGCCACGCGACATTAATAAAACAAGAGGCCTGTATATAGAATTATCCTATGGTGAGAAAAAAGAATATTATGCAGCCACTTTGAAGTGTAGATATTTCTTCTAAAATAGGACTAGAGCTATCTCTATATTCATACCTTTAGTGAACCAACAGTTGCAGTTTCAGGAACCTCAATATAAAGCTCTGGTATCTTGAATGATTTAATGCTAAATTTCACTGCTCACAAGATAAACATGGCATATAAATCCCTATTGAATGCATAGAAGAATCCGGCAAAAAAGGTAACCAAACATCAAATAATTAATTACCATGAGAATCCTTCGATACATGCTGTTTTGAAGACAAGCTAGGGTTTTCTCCATCCATTCCTTTCTTAAGTGAATTAGATACACTCCCACTGCTAAACCCTCCATCAGCAGACAGACCTGAACCCCTGTTAAAGAATTTCCTCCTCTTGAAAAGAGTGTCATGATGACCTCTTTCAAAACTGTGACAAGTCTTCCTCTTGTGATAAGAAGGTTTTGCTCCCACATCTGCAAATTCTATGTAACTTTCAGTGAAAAAACACACAACAGTTGATTGCATCAAATTATGAAGCATTTGGTTGCAGGCAATTTCTGTAAGCAACCTCACCAGATCTAGAAAGTTCACAATCCTTCAACTTCGGAGCAACCTTCCAGTATTTGGAAGTTAGGAGCTTCCTGATTCGTCGATGTGCAATTTGATGTGGAGGCCTGGAAGCCTTCAACTTGGTGCTGATTTTGTTGCACCTTATAAAGTTTTCGTCATCATCTCTAAAACCTAACTTACTATCACTGTGATACATAGAAAAGGAACCATTGGGAAAAGTTCCTTTACAGAATGGAGATTTAACTTTACTATCTGAGTTAATTACTGCAGGAGAGTTAACACACAATTCAACTGGATCCTTCAAACTACATTTACCAGCTAAACTTGATCCCTCAATGCCTGAATTCCCAGCTTCTTGTTCCTGCTTAAAAAGATTTATTATATTACCATTATTACAAGACTCCCTAAAATTTTGGGGCGCCTCTGCTAACCTACTAGAACAATGTCCAACTTTATCCTCCCATTTGCAAATTTCTGGCTTAATGTCAGGTTCGGTTTTCCCATAGCAGTCAACATGATTAGTAACTGAAGTGCGTTCTAATACACCATCAGTCTCAGCTTGCGATACATACTTATGACTACTATTTTGTGAGATTGCCTCAGTAACGAAGGTACTCTCAGCACAACTTCCATGATGAACACCTTCTGTTAGTAATGGTTTAGCTTCACCTTGACTTTCCTGTTCAACAACACCTTGGCCAAAGGCTGACTGATGATTTCCATCCGATGCATTGCTACAAGCAGAACTTTCACCCTCCTGCAACAATTTTCCAGCTAAAGATGCCAGTAGTTCAATTGCGCAAACATCACCATCTTCATCAGCTTTCTTGGGAAGACCCCTCCTCTGAAAATTATCAAACTTTTGGGATTAATGTAATGTTCAAAGTGCAAAAATGGAAAGAAAGAAAAACATAAGAGAAATGCCATAATTGGAGAAAGTACATACTCTTACAGATCTAGGAGCTCTAGGTATAAAGGGAACTTGAAAGCCGTTGAATCCATAATTTAGCCTCTTCTTCAACACCATATCGAAGACATAAAACTTGTTGAATAGCTAAAATAATCAGTACAAGTGATCCTCTTCACTGTCATAAAATAAATAAATAAAAACTCGGTTATTAACTTCATTTTGCTATACAACGTATTAAAAAAGCAAACCCACAAGATCTGGAAGACAACATCAATTAGTGACTCATATTTCAATTGTCTTTCTCATCCCATAACAGAACAAAGGCCAAAGGAAGATGCAGTGTATGTTATTAATCAAAGAAGGAAAAAGCATAATAAAATGAAAGCCTGACATAACTATCCAATGATTAAGTGCATTAAATTCCCGTCCCAAGTGCACACAATTAAACAACAATTAAGGAAAAATTCAAAAGATCTCCAACAACTCACCTTATCTGTCACAAATAGAGATGTCAGTAAACAAGGAATCGCAGTAAAAAAGAATAGCCTCTTTAAATGGTGATCGGACCATTAAAGTGAACATAAACACAACCATAAACAGTTATAGGCTACATCTAGTTGTTGTATATTGAATGCATGAGATCAATACTAAATAATCCAATTCTGATCCTCAGAGTTCGCAAGCTCTCTAAACTTTTGCGTTTCAGACTTCAGACAAAATAAGAAACTCCGATCGAACAAAAGAAGAGAAGTTCGCCAAACAACCAAATTCTCGAACTCAAAACCATAGAGAGAACCAGTTGCTCGCGTCAAGGAGTAGCCTAACTTCCACGATCGGATCTCTATTACCAAATCTGAATTCAATAATTCGCAGGAAACTATTTCCAAAATCTCAATTATTAGGTAAATTCTACAACAATTCAGTTCTTCCTCAGAATTCAGACAAAATCTTCACCAAAACCAGCAAAACTACGAGATCGAAGACAGAACTGAAGGAATAAAGCAAGAAAAGAAACCGAAATTCAAAATACCTAAAGAAGCAAAAGACCTTTATCTTCTAACTCATCTCTTCGAAGAACGCCATTGGAGCAATGATCCGAAGCTAAATTACGATCAAGTAACGAAGTTTCCTCGGAAAACCATTTCCTCTGGGAATTAATATCCAAGAAGTGAACAGAAATGCAAGAGATCTATGTGAATTTGAAATCTAACAAATCAATCAATCAGAATTCTCTGTGTATATATTTTTTTTTTCCTGTTGCTTCTTCGAAAATTTCTTTTTCTTTTTTCTTTTTTTTTTTTTCCTTCCTGAGAGAGAAGAGAAAGAAAGTAGAGTTTTGAGAGAGAACCAAAAAACCACCTTATTCAAAAACCACGCAACAGTGGCCTTAAACCCTTTTTATATCTTGGTGGTTTTGACCACAAAACCGGAGGAGCCGGTGAAAGGGCATAAATATACCGGAAATAGGAGGTCAGCGGAAAAACCCCTTTTAGACCCGTTCTTTAACCCCAGAGGGGATAGGTAAGTGCCACGTGGAGAAGTGGTCATTGGTTGTACGAAACCTCTGAACTATAGAGATTGGACAAATATTAGAAACATTGAAGATTTTGCTTTCTTCTCCCCATTATTGCTTTCCATCTTTGGTCTAATTTCTTTCTTCCTTTTTATTTCTTCACTTTTTTTTTAGTATTTAAAATTATCAAGAGTATAAATTTATCAGTTATAAATTATTGTATCTATTTTGAGATCTGTGTCATTTTAAATTTTTAAAATTATATTTTAATATAAATCTCCAAACAAATTCAACGATTGATAAATAATAAATTTAAACTATATAGCATTACTTTTTTTTACCTCTTTTATTATTTCAAGATTTTGTATCCAAAACTGCGACGGCTAAAAATAAACTAATTGACTCTTACAAATATGCTTTCAGAAAAGAAATTGACTATTACAATATTTGTTTTCTCTTCAAATACTTTATCAAATAATTTAAGCTATTTATCCAAAAAAGAAGAAGGAAATAGCTATTAGTTAGGCTTAACATTATTATTATTATTTGAAAATTAATAACCAATAATATTATTATTATGATTTGGTTACGTCTTACTATATGATAGCGCGTTCATCTTAATATTTTTTTTTATCATAATCTTTATTTACATTTTAAATTATAATTTGAGAGATCGGGAAGATTAAAAAAGACTTAAGAAATCTATATATATATATATATATATATATTATTATGTATGACTTTGGACCTCATAATCATTTGTCTTAAAAATAATATGTGAACATGTCTAAAATAAAATATGAATTTAAAAAATAGGATAATTATTACTACTATAGGAGAGTACTAAGAGGTTAAATATTGGGATAATTATTTCTCTCCTCAAAATAACATGACTAACCCTACATATATAAGTAAAAATAAAATAAAAATTCAATACTTCAGTACTATTGAACTTAATTTGATACATTCCTTCAAATTAGTGTCATTTGTTAATAAGAACTCACATTGAATGAATTAGAGACTAATTAATTAAAATATATATTGAAAATCAGTATTATCATACTTAATAATACATATAAATTAGTTTTAAAAATTTGTATAATATATTGTAGAGTATATAGACAATTTCGTCCCTAGAAAATTCGGAAGTTGACAATTTGGTCCTTGAAAGATCATAAGTATACAATTTGGTCTCTAAAAAATTGCACTGTTACACAAATTGGTCATTTCATCATCTTCAGTTAGATTCTCTTAACGGACTTACTGACGTGGCACGTTAATTGTAGACGAAGGCTGTTAATTGCTTAGTAAGACATGCTTACATGGTACAAGTTAATATTCACCTCAAACTCAGCATAAAACGCAGCATTTTGAAACTCAGTATGACATGCTTACATAGTATAAATTAATATTCACCTCAAATTCAACATAAAACGCAGCGTTTTGAAACTTAAATTTACACAGTTACACCTCAGCTTGAGTTGGCGGTTAGGGAGTTTCAGTTTTTAACGGTTCACCTCAGCTTTTCCATGTGCTCTCATCTCTCCCACGTTTTGCTTC
Source organism: Senna tora (assembly GCA_014851425.1). Taxonomy (NCBI): domain Eukaryota; kingdom Viridiplantae; phylum Streptophyta; class Magnoliopsida; order Fabales; family Fabaceae; genus Senna; species Senna tora. The sequence goes on from CM026264.1 coordinate 11,461,958, forward strand.
GGACGCTTCTCAATCGTTGGATCATCTTTCTTTAAATATATGCTTTTTACTTCTTGCTAAATAATATAGTGACGTAGTTCTCAAAAATAGTTATGTAGTGACGTAAAAGTAATTTTTTTCAAGGTTAAATTATTTGGTGATGCGAATAATTCTACTTAATTTTAATTAAATCCTTTATAATTTAAAAAGTTGCCATTGAATTTCTATAATTTTATAATAGAATTTTAAATGAGTTTTTTGTTGGGCAAAAATTTTAAATAAGTTTTGTGATTTGGTTTAAATTATATAAAAAAATTTTATTAATGCTGTCAACGTATATAATATTTTTTAATTTAGCATGTTTATGATTTATATGAAATTAAAACTTTCGAATGCAATTCAAGTAGTGCATGTTATTTTATAAATATAATATTGTTATATTTTAAATAATTTATTAAATAATGAAAAGTTATTTATTTATTTTTTATTCTTATGCAAACTTTTTTCTCACATTAATTCGTCATAGCTTATTATATTTTATATAATTATTGAAATAATTGTCTGAGGGGCTAATAATATCATGTTAATATATAATTATTAATAAATTGTAATTTATGTTCAAACCTCCTTACCATGTTTTGTGGTTTAAAATTAAATTCACTAATTTTTTCACGAAAAATGACATATGCAAATCACGAAATTAGATATTCTATAGATAATTCAGAATTTAGGAAAATTAGAGGATTTCATTAAAGAGAAAACCTAGATAAATATTTTTTTGGGTTTTGTTAACAAGTGCCCTTAGGTCATTTTTTAAGGTTTCCCATTAACTAATGAAAAGCTCTTAAAACATGTGTTGGTTGACTTTTCATCAAATTCAAAAAAATTAATTTCCTCTCCGCCAATCAAAATAACCCACTAATCAAAATCTTTTTATATGCATTTATAATTAAGATTTTTTATGAGCAATAAAAAGATTTTTTTTTTTACCTGAGCAATAAAAAGAATTTAGTTTAGTCTTTATAGCATAAAAATTAGCAATTTAATTAGAAAATTAGGAAATAAAACAAGCAAAAACTAAGTAAGAATAACCAAAACATGTAGAGGCAAGAATAATTACTAAAAAAACAAACAAAAACTAACTAATAAATTTTAAAAAATAAATAATTATGAACACGAACTTGAAATGAAACCGACTCCAAAATTCATGAAAATTGTGTTCAAAACTTGTCTTGTTGCATAACCTCTAAACTTCGGAGTCACACATGTAACATGTTGACGTAAGCCTCACGTGAGGCAGTTAAAGTTATAAAAAGCAGTATTGTTTAAAGCGAATCCGACCTATCGCTAACAAAGTCTAAATACAAAGGCGAGTCAGTTTGATAAAAAAATTATTTTTTAGTTTGAACTGAATTTAAACGAGATTCAACCGATTCAAATTTTTATTAAAAACATAAAAAATTGAAAAATAAAAATAAAAAATAACATGAAAATAAATTTAAAAAATCTTAAAATTAAAAATTAAAAAAGTCTTGAGAAATAAAATTTAAGAAGTTATTATTACAGAAATTTCATGTTTGGGTTGATCAAGGTCTTTCAGACTTTGACAAGTCTTGAAAATTAAAATTTTGAGAAGTCGTGTAATTTAAAACTTCAAAATTATGTATGTTGAAACATAAAAATTGAGTGATGTCATTTTATATATTAAGAATAATTAATATTTATTATTTATTACGTTGGCTGTTGGTTCGATGGGTTAAACTGATCAAATTATAAACTGAACATTTGTTTAAATCTTTGTCCGATTCGATTCTTACACCAATATTTATAAAAAGGAAATATACAAAGGTGCATATGTATCATGTCACTATGTTTTTGTAACAATAAATAATATTAATTTATTTATTTGTATTTTATTTTTATGTAGACGGTGGAGTTATTAGTTTGAAAAGTAAAAAAATCAAATGAATATTATTTATTAATACATATATAAATAGTACAAACCAATCTATACAATTCTCGGACCATATATTTTTTTATTAAAATCATTATTTAAATCTTCATCTTCTTATTATACAAATAAAAAATATCATTGTACATATTTAAATATAACAACACTAATATAAACAACTGTGTAATAATGTACAGAACACCAGTCATAATATTAAAAGATCGACCACCAATCTTCACCATCAATATATATATCTATGGTGAGAGACAAATTTTCAAAGCTTTTTTTTAAAAAAAAAATATTTGAATCATTAATGAGAGCTCGAGCTCCCTATAATATATACATTAAAAAATGGCATTAACATTTTAAATTGAAATTAAAATGTTTTTGGATATTAATTAACAATAAATGAGTTGCGTATGCTTAATTATTTAAGAAAAAATTATTTCACTAATTTGCTTATTTTAAAGTCAAGATTAGATATTTTTTTTTTGTGGTGTAGTGTAGCTATATATGTAGTTGACCAGGACCCTAAAATTAAAGAATTTCAATGGTAGCTCATTTAACTCATGTGCCGATTCAAGATCTCACACCCAACCTTCTAAAATATATATTTTAATGAAGATATACATTTTTTTTGAAAAAAAAAAAAGTTTTAAGTTGAGGTAAGAATCAGTGTCCCATTACCCGGGTCAGAGAGTACCTCTCAACTTCCTTGTGGTTTGTTTGGGAATTAAAAACAGAAGAAAAGAGAAGTGGTTAATTTTCAAAGTTTAGAAAGATATCTTAAAAATCTACTCTTTCCTCCTCTTTCTTAATTCTCAATCTAAATATATTAAAAATTTATAAGAAAATTTACATATCACCCACCAATAAAATTTTTACAGTCATAAATTTTGAACTCCCGTGATAAAAAGTAAAAACCCAAAACCTTCTGTAACTTGCCTATTAAAAATATTGCTTATTAGACATAACAGTTTAAATTTGTGTTTGTTTCTAGAAATATATTAATGGATGAGTCTTGGATATATCATATATATATATATATATATATAGGTGAATCAAGTCAATTTCAGTTGCTGCCGCCATGTTTGGTTGAGCTTGACTTGACTTCTTTAATTTTCAAGTAAATAAATAACCTAACTAAAGCCAATAAACAAGAAAATTATTATAGTGTGTGAATATATATATAATTTAAATATCTTTCAAATTGTCTGGATATGTTATAAAGACTCTGACCTTTTTTATTATTTTTAATTTTTAAAATCATTGTATATAAAATATAAAATAAATATATGATATGAGAAAATATATATATATATTACACATAGACTTACCTAATTCAAAATTATATTTTATATTTTTAAATGTTACATCAATTTATAATTTTATGGCTGAACTTTTTTTACCGGTTAATTTTGTTTCAAATGTTACAAATTATAATTAATTTTATTGTCGTTCAAATTACTAACAACTACCTATGACATGACACTACTCATATAATATTAATAACAAATACTCTTCAAGACACATCAAAATGATGTTATTTTTCTTTTCTTTTTTCCTAATACGAAGAAGTGACATCATTGTTTTGAATGACAAAACAATACTAATACGAAGCATTTTAAGAAACAAGTAGTATGCATCACAAAAACAAACAAATTAAAGAACATAACAAAGAATAACAATGAGTATTAAATCTAATAAAAGGGATTAATCACTCACAACGCTACACACGAGAATTTGAGTTTGAATGTCCATTAAAAGGGATATTCACATGCATAAGAAAGTACAAATGTAATAAGAAAAAAACAATGAAGGAAAGAATGTCCAGCTTGTTTTGGTAGCTTGGAAGTTGCCCAAAAATAGTTTAATTTCCTCTCATCTACTTATTTGGTACGAAAGTACCAATTGTACAGCGAACTTTAATTTTCTTACATCTGCATTCGGAACTTAGCAAAACTTCCATAAAAGGTAATTTTCACCCCAAAAGAATTTTTGAGTAAATTATCAAGTTGGTCAGAATTATGATTATTTTAATTTAGTCCCTAAAAAAATAAATATTTAAATTAATCTTTGAAAGATGATTTTTTGTCCAAATTTAAGAAGGGATATGTCACATGTCCACATATTATTGATCGTTTATTAAACTGACGAAAAACTAAAAGTGACTTAATTGAGACAAAAAATTATCTTTCAAAAATTAAATTGAGACAATCTTAATCTTTTAAGGACCGAAGGGTGGTGAGTGTTGACAAAGAAAAATTTTAGAGTGATCAAATTTGATTTTTTTTTTTACCATCTTCATCTTTTATTTATTTTTTATTTTCATCATTTTACTTTGTCAATGATTATTCTTATAATCTAATTTTATTTTTTTATATATTAAACATATTTTTATTATTTTCTATTTTATTTCTCGATCTCTAACTTTCTTTTCCATTTTTCATTCAATTTCCTAGCAAAAGTATGTTTCACCCTACTAAACACTATTGTAGTGTTTTGGTGAGAGAGGAAGAAGGGTATTTTTCTCGTTAAATAAAGATAGTATTTTGTACAAAAAGTACGTATAATGGTAAGTAAATAATTGTATAACTTCTTCAAATATAAAAAATAAAGGCTAAAACCCCAAATTGGTCATCTATGTTTTACCCAAGTTTTATATTGGTCCTTTATGTTTCAAAAAGTCTAAATTGGTCCTTTATGTTTGCAAGAAGTTTCAAATTGGTCCTTCCGTCCAAGTCCGTTTATTTTTTCCGTTAAGTGATGATGTGACGTGCTGAGTTGTCACACACTCTCTCCTACGTGTACTACTTAGCTGACGTGGCCTTAGTTAAACTAAAATCAAGAACTAAATGAAACAAAATAATTTTTCATGAGACGAAAATGCAATTTTCTCACTTTTTCATCTTCTTCTTCCTCTGGTGCTGCGCTTGAAGGCATCCATGGCTTCTTCTTCAATTAATTTATGTATTTGTAATGTTTTGTCCAAATTCCAGGTTTATTCCCAATTTTGATTCTTCAGAGATCCCATATTCTTCATTGTCATTGATGATAAGACCTCAAGACAAGACACTCCTTCTTATGTTTGGGTCGGATCCCTCAAGGAACCCTCTCTTATATATATTCATGATCCCTCTTCCTCCTTCCTCGTATGAATTTCACTACTCACAGGATGGGTTTCCTCACTTGTACATTGAAGCGTTAGAAGAATAACGTTGCAAAATCCAAGTCTTTTCCAAAGAGCTTCCTCTATCCTTGAATATGAAGAAGAAGCCATGGATGCCTTCAAGCGGAGTACCAGCAACGATGAGGAAGAATAAGATGAAAAAGTTGCATTTTTGTCTTATGAAAAATTATTTTGTTTCATTTTAGTCTCTGATTTTAGTTTAACTAAGGCCACGTCAACTAAGTAGTACACGTAGGAGAGAGAGTGTGACACCTCAGCACACCACGTCATCACTTAACGGAAAAAATAAACGGACTTGGACGGAAGGACCAATTTGGAACTTCTTGCAAACATAAAAGACCAATTTAGACTTTTTGAAACATAAAGGACCAATATGAAACTTCGTGCAAACATAAAGGACCAATTTAGGGTTTTGACAAAAAAATAAATAACTGTTTGATTAGATATATACTTATAATTAATTAATAGTAAGAGATATAATCTCTTCCAATTTATAGATGAAAAAAAAAACGTATTTAAAATTAAAAATTAATTAATTAAAACCATCTTAGATTTTTTAAATATTTTTATAATAAAATATGCACGCGGTTGGTAAAAGAGATGGATCCATTTTATGTCTATACCAGTATGCTATGCACCAAAAAAGGGAATTAATTAGTGGGTTTCTTTACCTCTTTAACTCAGAACCATAGCTGAAAGTGAAAGGAAGGTATCTTTCAATCTTTCATGAAAAACTACATTATGATTTTTTAAATAATTAATAAGTTTAATTAGGTTTAATTAATTTGTTAGATTGTTATTAGATGGCGCAGAGCTTATGGGCACGTTCTTTACACAGAAATGGAAAGTGAATGAGAATGCATTTGTTGTGTTTGGTAGTAAAAATTGAGAATGGAAATAGAATAGGATTGTATTAAAATTAACACTTTGCCGCTTATATTAAAATAATAAAAAGAAAAGAAGGCTATGATTGTGTCAAATCAAAAAATATAATAGATATTTTGTATTATATTTTTTTATTTTTTTAAAAAAAAATTTATAAAAGAAAGTAAAAAATAAAAATAGGTGGGGCCCATTCCACCATCCAATCTTACTAACCAACACCACCTATATTTCCCTATAACAGGTTTAAGTTTTTTTTTTTCTTTTCAATAAATTATTCCTATGCTTTTAGGTTTATAGTTAATGAAGTTGTTTTTCTTATATAATAAGTAATTTTTAAATCACATACTCTAATTCTTTATCTTTTCCAACTACTTATGCTAACTAATTCAATTTGACTTACCAACAGTACTATTTAGGAATAAAAAAACATGATAGGAATTGAATTAAGAAAAACGCTACTTTGAGAATCCAAGGAAGTTTCTTTTTCTCACTAATATTAAGATTTACTTTTTTTAACACTAATATATAGGTTCAAACAATCCAAGGAATTTATTCACTTGGAATATGTGTCACTTAATTACATATAATATAAGTTACATGTTATAATTCTAGATGTAATTGTTATTTTTGGTTCAGACAATTCTAAATCAATAATTAGGATCGCAAGGGGTTATTGGAGGACTTGTCCTTAGGTGATGACCTAGGTGCCTACGTACCCTTATGTAGGGATCAAAGTACACATAATTCGAGGAGTATACGTCCATAGGAGCCATTAGGCATGAGCGTTACCTAGACGAGCCATATGCGACTAAGATGTGTGTGGAGTACTCCAAGCGGCGGGCCATCGTTTGGAGGTTTCCTTAGAGGAAGGAGAGGACAAGTGTCTCTCTGAGCTGCTTGGAGCTTGTGGATGGAGATATCTAAAGGGGTAGATGGGCTCTGATTGATTAACAGTGAGAGGTGATTGATCGGGCTTGGATGTGTATTGTACTTGGAGTATTATGTCCTACTTGCTTGTACTTGCCTTTTTTAAATCTTCCGGGTGAGGGAGGGTATTTATACTAAGTGTAGAGGGGAACGTGGTCGACCCACATTCTTGTTCGTATTGGATCAACCCACGATGGTTGGGCGCATCTCACGTCTCTAATACGAGAACGCGTGTGGGAAGACGTGGGTACAGGCCACGTATGAGGCCGGAGAATGGCGCCATGTGTCAGTGACTTGCGTACCTTTCAACGTTCTAGAAGACTAATGCCACGTGTCCCAAGGTAGAATATTTTGTAGTTACACTATGTATAGCAAATCAAAATATATCATTTGATGCTCTTGCGTGCATAACCATAAGAAATACAGCAAGAATGAAAATAATTTATTAGAGATAGATAAAAGATAATTATCTAGTAATAACATTATATATTGATGAATAAGCGATAAAGAACTCAAAAAATTAAGAACAAACCTAGTTACTAATTTGCTCATATAATAATATTGTGCTCGTAACAATTGTATAGTTTAGGTTCAATTTAAGAAGTTTCCTTATTTTATGACTTATTTTGAAGTATGTATATACCTATAAGTACTATTTGAGTCTAAGAGTCTGTATTGATAGGTGTCGCATTCTCTCAGCTAAATTTTTTGTTATGAACAAAAAAATTTATCCAACTTTTACTTTTTTAAAAAAAAAAACAGATCACACAACATCAATATGACTAAAATGCTCATATGGTAGATCTTGAAGGTTATTAAATTATTATATATAGTGAGGGAATAGAGTAAAGATTGGAGAAGGCAAACATGTGATTACTTGTGGATACAGCATCTCTCTCTCTCTCTCTCTCTCTCTCTCTCTCTCTCTCTTATTTTGCTTCGCCAGCTATAAATAAATATATATATATATATATATATATATAATATTATATTATATAAATAGGGGCGGCAAATGTGGAAACTTTGAAGATAATATTAATTAATTAATAACATAATGTGGCCTACAACACAAATACAATTAGATTCATATGCTTCCCAAGTTTCACCAAATGGAACTTATTCTTGTGAACATGAAACCTGTGCTATTATATAATACTATATATATGGTTGTGATATGAAGTTAAATTTATATATATTATGATTCAACATGAGATTCTTGATTTAACTTAGATAATTTTATTGATAGAAAATACATTTAAAAATATTATGTAACATTTTCTGAAAATTTCAAAGTATCACATGCAATTTTTAAAGCTAAAGATATATAGTAAGTATTTTATTATTATTATTATTATTGTTATTTCTTTCTACAACATGGAGATGGTTATGTGGTGAAAATCTATATATGGGTTATCCAGCGTCATTTTATGGATAGACTTCAAGATTTGGTCCATCTACTTGGGCCCATTAGCCTACATTATCCAAACTCTTATTTATAATATATTAGTACAACTACAAGTATTTTTTTTTAATATATAATGTTTAAGCCTTTAATTTAAGGTCATTTTTATTTCATTCTATTCTGTTAATTTAAATACTTATAAAGTTGTTTAGGGTGAAAATAACATATTGTCCTAAGTGAAACTTAGATAAAGCTAAAATACTTCATTTTTTTTTTGGAATTCTTCATTTAGATATTCAAAACCAAAAAAATTAAGAACTTTAAAAAAAGAACTATATGAAAACTATTATAATGGTCTTTTTATTCTCCTTTGAATGCTTCTACTAGCTCAAACATGTTTTAAGTAATTTCACATCAAATTTATATATAACATTAAGTTAGATAAACAAATTTTATCAATTAGTAAAAATAAGGAAACGGTTGAAACAAAAAGAGAGATAAGAGACAGAATTAAAATGTCATACAAATATAAGTGACAAAAAAATGATTTTTTGTTAAAATTTTAATATCCTCCTGAATATTAATGACTCTGTAAATTATTAATGGAATTAATTAGTTGATATTTGGGTCTTTTCGTATTATTACATTTTATTTTTTATTGTTTTTCTGCCATCAAAACATTGCAAATATAATATTCATATTTTTTTTATGGTTAAGATAATAACACTTTCCGTCTTCTTCTTCCGTCAACGCTAAAATAATATTTTTTTTACAGGCATTATCTATTGAAAGCAATATTATTCAAGTTAGTTGAGGTCTCATAACGGGGTAGAGTCGTAGAGTTATCCCAGCAAAGATTTTTTCATACACAAATTTCAATCCCGAGATCTTGTTTAAGAGGAATGGAGTACCTACCACTCCAATCAAATCACCTGTTGGTGTAAAGATATCTTTGATCTTTTTCATTTTCTCTAAATTTTTAGGGAGAAGTTGTAATTGCTGTAACTCCTCCTGCTTTTCATTTTTTTTTAATTAAATAAGTCAGATCTTTAATTTCTATAAGTTTGTGGTAATTTTGTCTAAACCTACTTATGATTCAGTCTTTCTTTGTGAAAGATTCTACTCTAATTATTAAATTGACTCAGATTTAAATATTTTTCAAAAGACTCTCAATTTTTATCAACTTGATTGAGAAGTCACTGATATTTACTTCTGTGAAAAACACTAGTTCTTTTGCATGCGAAAAGTATAATGATAAATATTTCTCGCCATCTTAGTTTAATAATATTTATAAATTATTTCGCTTCTGTATTATTAAGTTGAAGCACTTTTAAATAATTTTAAGTGTCGAAACTTTTTATTATATAATTTAGCTCAATACTTTTTAAAAAAAAAAATGCATGCACAAGTATATATGCATCAGCATCACCATCTTTTCTGGAATTCGTTTTAAATTGTGAAATATGTGTGACGAAAGAAAATATGGCTTCATGTGATGTGATGATGTGATGCCTTTGATAAGGATTATCTTGAATTCTCTGCATTTATTCTCTCTTGTTAAATAAAATAGAGAGGAAAAAAAAAAACTTTTCATCATCTTGCCTCACCTTATCTTATGCGCCTATTATTTTTTAGGAAAGATAACAATTCTGTTCAAAATATTATTGGATATTAAATGTAGACATTTTTTTTAACGGAGATTCAAACATAAATTTATTACATTGTAAAAAATTAATCCCTTCTATTAAACCCAACTCCATCCTACTATTTCAAATATCAAATAAATGCAAAATTCAAATCGGCTTTTCCATCATCAGCAATTCTCTTTTTGTTCCGAGTTCTTGATTGAAAGTGTGCTTTGAATCTGATCATGGGCTTTTTTGTTGGGCCCATTAAGGTGATATATTTCTAATGGTTCGTCATTCAAATCTCTTGTGGGCTCTTAATTGGGCCTTATAAATTCTGCTCAATTTGTACTTATATATTGCATTAAAAAGCCAAAAATTTGACGAATACAAAAAGTTTTGCTTTATTTTGGGTTTCATTTCATGAGACTATGCTTTATTAGAGTTTATGTGAATGTTGAATATATTACTGTTTTTATCTCTAGATTTGGACGATTTTCTTTTAAAAGAAGTTGTTAACTGAATTTCTTATAACCTTAAAAATAATATACTAAAACATCAGTAAAACAAGATAAAACCTCATTATCAAAAAAATAAAAAGAAAGATAAAACTTCTTCTTCTTCTTTTTTTTTCTAAATCTTTGTCATTTCACATTATGTCTTTTTTTTTTTTTTTCTTAACACACCAACCTAAAAAACCATTATTTGCTATATCTCACATTCTAATAAACAGGCATCATTACGATCATTACTATTTGTGATAAAAAAAATTCAAAGTCATCAGTAAATAGCAAGATAGCTAAGGGCACGTTCTTTACGCAGAAAAGGAATAGGTTTAATGTGTTTGATAGTAAAAATTTGAAATGAAAATAGAATGTGAATGTATTAAAATTACTACTTTACTCTTTATATTAAAATAATAAAAAGAAAAAAATGTTAGGATTGTATCAAATCAAAGGGTATAATAGATATTTTATATTTTTTAATTTTTTTTAAATCTGACAATAAAATATATATTTTTTTCATTCCTTCATTCAATTTGTGAAACGAACGCGACCTAAGGGTACTAGTATTCCTTATATAACCGGTTATTATTAGTCATAATTTTTTGTATTTATTTAGAAGAGGAGTTGAATTAAATTGCAAGTTTTTCAAGTGCCCATTATGTCATATTAGTATTTTTCTATCTTCCCTTGTATGTACATTTTGTATTAAGCATACTTAAGCGAACAACAAAACTTAAAATCTCTTGCAGAGCAAGTTTGAAACATCTATAATCAATCTCTACATTTTGATATCATTCAAATTTTCAATTCTCTAATTTTTGTTGCTATTGATTGAGAGAGTATAATTGGGACTCATAATATTGTTAGATTGGGTATGATACATAATGTGCTTAGAAAGTAATTAACTTATAATTAACATTAATTAAATAATAGTAGGACACAATACTACTGTTGCTAATAATAATAATAATAATAATTTATATGTATATATGTATAATGCCTGCTTTCATATTACAAGCCTCTTTTAATTTATTGTATTTCTTAGGTTTCCAAAGTTTTTCTCAAAGATAACTATTTTTCTGACACGAGGAGTATTTGCAAATTTAATATTGACCCTGAATAATTATTTATGCTTTGCCTTTGGATGATCTTTTCATAATCATTGTTTAATACTCAAGTAATTATATTAGATTTTGCTATATTATATTTGCTTAGACATCATCTTTCTTTTTGAAAATCTCCATACGTTTCTCTCAAGGGTTTGTTTGACAAAAAGGAGAGGGAAGTGAACTTTTTATTTTATTTTATTTTTAACTTAAAAAATTCACGTTTTTTCCCTCTTGTAATCAATCTAAACCAACCAAAGCAAATCTAAATAGATATACTTTTGGAGGGTAAATATCATCCTTGTTAATTAAGATTTAGCTTATTATAGAAAGTTTATTAGAATTATAACAAAATCTTAAATTTATTTTTTCTTGAGTTGGGTAGCAAAAAGGGCCTTATAAGACTCCACGTAAGGTTCAAGTCATAAAGGTTGAGAGAATTATTTGGGCCATCTACAAAGCTAAGGGTAGGTTATTAGTTAAGTTAAATAGGTAGTTAGTCTTCATCAAAAAACTTTAATTAAATATATGTTCATCAGTGCTCTAAAGACATCAATTAAGGTTTTCCTGTATTTTAATTAGTTGAGAAAACATTTAATATTTTAAAACTTGTAAGAAGTCAATAATAATAATTTGGTCAAAACTCCAAATTGGTCCCTTATATTTGCACGAAGTTTCATATTGGTCCTTTATTTTTCAAAAAGTTTAAATTGATCCGTTATGTTTGCAAGAAGTTCCAAATTGGTCCTTTCGCCCACTCCTGTCAATTTCTTAAGTTAAGTGCTTACATGTCCATCTAAGTTGACGTGTCATGCCACGTCATCGAATATGATAATAGATGATGACATGACGATGACGTGGTATGACACGTTAGTTTAAAATGGACACGTAAGAGAGATAATATGTCCACCTCAGCACGCCACATCAGCACTTGACGGAGGAAATAAACGGACTTGGACAGAAGGACCAATTTGGAACTTCTTGCGAACATAAATGATCGATTTAAACTTTTTTGAAACATAAAGGATCAATATAAAACTTCGTGCAAACATATATATAAGGGACCAATTTAGAGTTTTGACTAAATAATTTTAACATTTAAAAAATTTTATAATTAATTCAATAAATCCTTAACAAGCATTCTGAGGCAGTTAATATTAACAAAAACCTTGATTAATTACTAATAAGTGGAGTATAGTGATGAGGATGGTCAGTCAAAATGGGGACCCCATGAATGTCTAAAAACGAAGCTTGTGTTCAACAAGAGGACAAGAAAAAAGTGAAAAGTGATGCTACATATATATATATATATATATATATATATATATATATATATATATATATATATATATATATGCATGGGAAGTGAAAAAAGAAAAGAAGAGTTGGAAGATACACATATGAAAAGAATGATTATATGATCCCCATATATATTCCATCGAATCTAATTGCTTGCTTGGAGAGGAAACAATATATAGGGACCTTTTCTTTTAAATTCCTAGGGATTGCGTAAAGCTCAATTTTTATGCCCTACAATATTTGAGTACTTTGTGATTTCACTTATATATATATACACACACACACATGCAAAAGCGTCCTTATGTAATGGTCCTCATATATATGGTCCATTATTTTTCTTTGTCAGCGTGCATAGCCAAACTCCTTATACCAAATTGTACTACACATTATTCCAAAGATTCTATTGTATGTCCAAGAGGAAGAGCATTTTCTTTTGTGAAAAATTTTCTATCCGTTTGATTCTTAATATCTTATCAAGAAAAGAACTTCATATTCAAAAGAATAAAAAAATAAAGTGTAATACTTTGGATAGAGAAATGTATTAGAGATAAGAGTTATGTTTACTCTTTGAGTTGGGATGGCAATTTTACTCGGATTTAATGGGTACCCAGAAAATTTATCCGTTGGATCCGGGTCTGGGTATTAAAAAATGGGTTTGGGTCCGCATCTGGGGATTTTAACGGGTAAAAGTCCGGGTCCGAGTCCGGGAACGGGTAAGGGTGTATTTACCCCGGACCCGGTGATATAATATATATAAAAATATATTATATATCATATCAAATTGTGTGTTTTAAGTTTGTTTTTCTTAAACTTAGAAATAATTAAATTTATGAATGTGTGTTCAATACTTGTGATTAAAGTACTTGTGATAAAAGTAGCAAATTTTGTAGAAAAAATAGTAAATTTTCCGGGTCCAGGGCCGGATCTGGAGATCTAAGTATTCGATGGGTCCAAGGATGTGTATCAAATTTCATACCCAACGGGGACAGGTCCGAGAATGAGAAAAATACTGACTACTAGAGCCGAAAACAGGGATTGCAGTATCCTACCCATTGTCATCCCTGCTTTGAGTGCAAAAGTTGTAACCAAATATATGGGCATTGAATTGAGTTGTTGTATCATAAAAGTAGCATATAACAAGTAAAATTTGTTAATGGGCCTTGAATATAAGTGATAGTACTAGGAAAAAAAATTAATATTAAAGTAGTATTGAATTTTAATACATCATTATTCAATTATTAAGTATTATTTTTCAACATTAATAGGGATACGTACTAATCATAAGGACTTACCTTTGATGATTTAGGGACCAAATGATTGGATGGATATACCGCAGTATGTTATTACTAAATTTCAGTACATCTCTCTAATTACTTTGATCCATAATTCATTGAAGGTAGGTCCTTATTAATGTGGATCCATATTAATATTAAAACAATGACACTAAGTGATTTGAGGGATGTATTGAAATTCAGTATAACTTTCCAGTATCAACATAAATGGTTTTAATTTTATAATCTACTCTCTTTTTTTAATAATATATAATCTACTCTTAATCAATAGGAGCTTTGAGGAATATTAAAGTAATAAATTTTTAATTACTTTTTGGGGCCATGAGATTGGTTCTCAAAAGATATCATTGTTATTAATTTGGTTTTTAATTTTAATTTCACTTCAGTTAAAACTAATTAAAGTAATTGTGATAAAACAAATATATATCTCATTTTTAAATTAATAAAAGTAATTTTCAAAATTAAATTAATAGCAACAAAAATTTTCACCACCTATAACAAGTTAGTTCTTTCGATTTCAAAAAAAAAAAACAAGTTAGTTCTTTGACTTCTTTCCTTTTTCTCTTGTGTTGTTAGTGTCGGTGAAATAATTAACACTTTCACGCATACACAACCGCAACAACCTTTATCGTAAAAAAAAATGGCAACGTTTAGGAAGTTATTAAAATGCGAGACTCGATCATTAAGACATATATAAAATTATAAATAGAGTTTAGATCCAAAATAGTTATAAGTACCAATACTATAATATAAATTAAAATCAAATTCCTCATAAAGTTTTGATATAGTCAAAAAAAGTAGGATAACGTCTAGAGGTGTCAAAGTGGGCCAATCCGGCCCACACGGGTTGACCCACCACGGGTTGAACTCGTGACGGGTTGGCCCACTCGGGTTGGCCCTGTTAAACGGGTTGGTAATCCCAATCCGACACACCAAGGTGGTGGGTCGGACCAATCCACCTAACTCACCTATTTTTTTTTTGAAAATTTTTAAATTTTTTTAATTCTAACTTTTTTAAAAAAGAAAATCTATACTTTTTTTTACATTTTTTATGAACTAAGAAATTTAATATGATAAAATAAAAGAAAAGATTTATCATTCACCATGTCACTCACAAATAGTTAAAAATAAAACAATGAAAGTATGAAACATAGTCAAAATATCACAACATTACTCATTTCTTTTCCTCTTGACTCCTGCAAATATGGTGAAAAATGAAAATATCAAAAAAAGAAAGAAACATGATTAGGAATTATGTTTTTTTTTTAATTTTTTTTTAAATTAGGTAAGTTACAGGCCAACCCACCTAACCAGCGAGCCAACCCACTGGTGGGTTAGGTGGGCGGGTTCTTTTAACCCGTTTAATAAACGAGCTGGCATTTTGAAATCCAACCCGTCAAAAA
Organism: Senna tora; assembly: GCA_014851425.1. Classification (NCBI taxonomy): domain Eukaryota; kingdom Viridiplantae; phylum Streptophyta; class Magnoliopsida; order Fabales; family Fabaceae; genus Senna; species Senna tora. The sequence continues at coordinate 11,477,523 of CM026264.1, forward strand.
AACTATATAAAAATGATGTTTAACCTAAGTATGTTATTGTGAAAAATGGTATAAAGACGTTGGATTGAGAATATGTAGAGAAAGAGTGGAGATAACTAGAGAGCAAGAGAATACTAGAATGAATGAGTTAATCGTTTCTCCTGAAATGGTCAAATGTGATACATATTATTACTAATTACTCTTATGATCAAGTTATATCCAAAATCCTCACGTATATATAAAATTAAAGAGTAAGAAAAATTAGTGTACCGACATATTAAATGTGTTTGAAGCGTTAGAAAAATTGTTGGTAGAAAAAGGTAAAGGGAGTATTTTTGGATGTCACATGATTTAGGAAGGGAAGTGAATAATAATAATAATAATAATAATGTAGATTTGAATGGGTAGGTGAAGTGTGGTTGAAGGTGAAGTGCAGCATATATATAATTATATTGAGTACGTGGCATATCACTTAGATTTGGTTGATGGATATGATTGGACTATTCATCCAACTCACACTTCCAACTCTTCTTAACCTAAAAGTATCAATTGCCCAAAAAACAAATTCATTCAGATTCCCATGCTACAAAGAAAAAATTAGCTATTAGATGCGAAAACATCATCGCATCACATTTATATTATTATTTTTTTTTTTTGTGTTTTCATTCTCATTATATTTAATATTCACGTAATTGAACGTGCCATAAATACATGGACTTTATTATAAAATTGGAAACTATAAAGACCTAATTAACAATTAGCATAAACTATAGGGTCTAATAAATTACTTTAACTTATAATTTATGGAAGCGGATCCTCTAAAGTAATCATCTGCATTTTTGGTAGAGTTATGAGAGAGAGAAAGAAAAAAATTAAAAGAGAGAAGAATTAAGAAAGAAAAAATAAATTCTTTCTCTCTATCTCTCTCATAAGTCATAACTCTACCATGTAAAGAATTAATGTAAAAGATCCATTTCTATGATTTACATGAACTCATAGTATGTTGGCAATTCTCATTTGGGGTTTCAAAAGCCTTTATTTTTTTTAAAAGCACTTATTTTTAAAGTGTTTTGGCAACTTTATGAAAAGTACTTTTGAATCGTATTATAAACAATTTTTTAACTTTAAATAGAAATTAAAAAGTAGAGCCAAAAGTATAAGCTAAAATTTAAATATTTTAAGACAAAACTACCCTTATCAAAATTATATATATATCCTCATTCTCATACATAAGTTATTTTGAGACATGTAAATTATTAAAGTATTAAGTATTTGTAGATATTACTTATTTTGAGATATGTAATTAGAGCATGAAGTATTTAATTTTTTTTTTTTGAAACATGTAAATTAAAGTTTGAAGTATTTATAAATATTAATGTAATTAACTAACATTTTATTAAATTAATAAAGAAATTAAAATTTTATATTTTTGTTCAAAAATTAACAATATAGAATATATGTATACTCACTTGTTTATTTAATAATGATAATAACACTCTAAATCTAAGCAAGTAATTAGTTCTTGATAATTTTACCCTCAAAAGCTAATTTTGTCAAATACAAATTAAACTACATCTCATTCATAATATTTTTTTTCATTTTAAAAAATTATTTTATATGAAGAAATAATTTTTTGGAAGGATTATCAAACGGATCCTCACATCCATGAAATCACTTCTCTTGCAAAATATTATGGTTCAAACTTAAAAGTTAAAACTTAAAAAAAAAAAAAAAAGAAGAAGAAGAAGAAAAGAAGAAAAAGAGGTGAGTCGGATACCTTGACTATAGACTATAGTCCTTCGCTGTATTTACGGGCTGACCAAATGTACGGCTAACGCACGGCGTGATACGTGGACCGATAAATGCGGTCCTATTGTGGGCTCCGTCTTCCTTCCTTGTATTTCCTACTTTTTTTTTTGTTTTGGCGGCACTCGCCTCTTTTATTGATTAAAACATATATTACAACTTATTTTAACTTATAATCACACCATTACATATTTACTTATTCCATATGGCTATATCAATCGAGGAATTCTCATTAATGACTTAGTTATCTTCATCCGTCGTAGCTGTCAACATTACTCAATGATTATCGTAACAAATTACCGTTACACAAGTGGTTTAGTCTCACCTCAAATGACTATATTATTCCTGAGGGAAGCTTATAAATACTCGATTAGATCCCGCGTAAACAACCTATGTTGAATTTTTCCTATATTCTCTCCCTCGTACTGACTTGAGCGTCGGAGTCTGACCGAGGAGTCTTCTCCCGTCGTGATTCTTGTCTTGCAGGTCAATGAACTAACTTGGGAAAATTCTGAGATTTATCATTTACATAATGAGATTAATCAATTACTTGTCACGCAATTAGTTTCTTATTATTACACCCCTTGATAATAAAATCTTCATTTACGTATAACCTTCCAAATTAATCTCAAATGGGCATGACATATATGCTTTATTAATAATTGTTACAATTATTCAAAATAGCTATATAATTTAATATTAATAATGTGGTGTAATACAGATAATAAGAAGTCTATATTATCTTAATAATTATTTTTTGAATTTAATCTCTAAAATGATGAAAAAACAGCTATATAATTTAATATTAATAATGTGGTACGATACAGATAGCGTTCATAATAATGAGTTCCATTAAAAATTAATCATTAAATTTGCTTTGATAAATATTGTTGTTCAATAAAAAAAATACAATTTAATAAATAATTATGTATTGTTTACATACGTTTATTATGTATGAGCTTGAGATCCTCATGCTAAGGCCACTTTCACTTTCAGTGCAAAAATCTCACAAATGTATTGGCTACTTTCTATTTCTTTTTAAAATTTGGTTTTACTAAATTTCTTTTCTTTTAATTCCAGTCAATAAAGCAATGTTGTAAGAATCGAATCGGACAAAGACTCGAACAAGTGTTCGGTTTATGGTTTGATCGGTTTAACCGGTCAAACTAGATGATGCAATAAATAATAAATAATAAATATTCTTAATATGTAAAATGACATCACTCAAATTTTAGGTTTCAATATACATAATTTTGAAGTTTTAAATTACATGACTTCTCAAAGTTTTAATTTTTAAGACTTGTCAAGCTTTGAAAGAACTTAATCAAACCAAATATAAAATTATTGATAATCATGACTTTTAAATTTTAATTTTCAAGACTTTTCTAATTTTAATTATTAAGATTTCTCTAATTTTTTTTTTATAATGTTATTTTTCCTTTTTATTTTTTAATTTTTTTTAAAAAATAAAATTGGACCGGTTGGACCATCGGTTGACCGGTCCAACTCCGATTAAATCCGGTCCAACTAGAAAAATGGTTTTTTGATCCAACCGACTCGCCTTTATATTCGGTTGGCGGTTGAACCGATCGAACCGTCTAGTCCGGTTCTTACAACATTGCAATAAAGAACACATTCATACTTCATAGTATCATTTTCAAAACAAAATTTTCTCTCTCTAATTAAGTTTTTCCTGATAATCCTTTCTTTTTGACTATTTCCCACGAAAAAAAGGAAAAAGTCCTTGTACATGCATAGAACGGACGAATATCTCAACAGTCTAATGGAAAAGAGAAAAAAGAAAAGAAAAGTATGGCCATATTTAATATTGTTGTTGAATTTTCTTATAATTTATGAAGAGCAATTGCTTAATAAATTATTACTCATACTCTCTTCAAAATAATTATTTAATTGTGAAGTGGAAACTTCATTCTTCTGACATATATAGTATAGGGCATAGGCAAATCAAGGTTGTTTCTAAATCATTACCTTAATAATTAGCAGTAATTAACATTCACCATTGCTTCATTACACCTTATAGTGCTTAATTAGTGCCTCCACTAACACTCAATTTTCAGTGCAATTATTTTTCATTCTTTAATTTTTCTATTGAAACAATTTATTAACCAAGTTCAAATTAGCTAACTCATGATGTCTCATAATGAAGTATAACTCTCACAACATATGTTTTTTCATACGCAATGTTCAAACTTTATCTTAAAAGTTACAATTAATACTAAAAAAAAACATAATTTTTTTTTTTATATTTCTCATATGTGTAGATAATAATATTTGAAGAATTGTCCTATATACTTACTTTGAACATCTCTTTTAGTAATAATTCGAATATTGATTCACCACGGTATAATTAATATCTTAATTAATTAACATGTTGGGGAGTGAGATTATGCAAATAAAAAACTAGACCATCGTGTATATTTATGTTTAATTAATTACTTGATACAAAAATTTCTCAAAAGTCAAAATACAACACCAATATCCCTACTTGTCTAGTAACTTTATTTTGCTTCATAAAGCTTCCACATGCATTTTCTCTTGGATCCGGCTATATAGCACCAAAGACAAACTTAAAATAGTGGAAAATTAGAGATTGTTTTTTTTTAGAGATGAAAATTAGAGATTGTTAGTATGATTTTTTTTGGTTACTTGATAGCACAACTTGCATATGAAGCAAAGCCATTTCATTTGTAGTCCCCTAATCTCTTTTGTCCCCTACACTCATCTCCTCCTGTCCCTCAACTATTTTCACATTTTCACTCTATCTTTTTAATTAATGTAATTACCAATGTATCTTGTTAACCAATGTTTTAAGACAATGATTGAAGAAATATTCTACGGATTAATAAATTATTTGTTAATAAAAGTTATTATAAATATAACAATATTAAATACTCCAAGTATTAAATAATAAAGAGTAAATTATGTTCTCTTCTCTTGATAAATGTTAAAATTACACTCTCTTCGAGAACAACTCCACTGAAATTGAGATCATGTTCGAAATAGACAATCACAATTGAACAATTTGTTGAAATTATTTCAACAGATTTACTTCCACTTTCTTCCCCTTTTATTTTAAAACTTACACTTCATTTTTCTAAAAAAACACCACACCAATAATTTTATTAATTTTCACTAAAATATGTTTAATGAAATTATTAAATCATTTGAAAAATATATTTTATTAAAAATAAATTGAAAAAGATGTTTTACTATTATTATTTTGAAAATGGTAAAGGTACTTTATTTTAAGCTTCAAAAAATAATACTTTTTACATTGGTCAAATATATATGTGCGTATATATAATGAAACTATTAAGTTATGACTTGCAAGGAAAATGGAGGAAAGTGTGCCTTGTGAAACATATTAAAATTTCAACTTATTGGTCAAAAACTTGAAACATGTGAATACTTAACTAAAAATATATAATTTTTAATGTTTAAAAATGTTAGATAAACCATTTTTCTTATTTGGTCAATTGAGGTTTTAAGCGTCTAAAATTATTTTTTAAAATAAATTTTCATAAATTTCAAGATATAAAATATTATATCGACCAATCAAAAGAAACCTTAACAGATAAATCATTCTCTTAAATGGAAGAAGGATGATTCATGTAGTTTACTTAACAATCTAAAAGTTAAAATTATTAATTTTTTGGTCTAGACCAGGGTATCCACCGTCGAGCACAGTGACTAATCCCCTCGCTGAATTGTAGGCGTCTCAAAGGGTGGGACAGCTGGCCCAAGAATTTAAAGCTACTCCATACCCAAAATAAGAATCAAATCCTTAAGAATTAATGAGTCCTTTCCACTCAATTAGCACCTTGATTTACTAATTTGCATGACTAGGAAACATTGAGACTAGTGACAAAATTAAAAGAAGAAAAAAAAGGTTGGTCCTTTTAGTTAGTGGGAAAAATTTAATTTACGGCCGAAGAAAGAAGGGGAGAGCAAGAGGCATTAATTAAGGAGATCATAATTTCTTCTCACAACATCTCACTTTTTCCCCTCCATAAATACCACTTCTCCCCTTCCTCTGTTTTCCCACCTCCCTCCCCTGTTCTCTCCCTTCACAAGAGACTTCTTCTAGCATTAGCAATAATGTCTCTTGCAATTACCTTCTTCACCATCACAATTGCCTCCCTCATCTCTTCTCTAACTCCAACCCTCGCCAAACTCCCCGGCGTCTACACCACCGGCGCCTGGCAGACCGCCCACGCCACCTTCTACGGCGGCAGCGATGCCTCCGGAACCATGGGTACACATACACATTCATTCACTACATATAATTAATTGATACCCATTTCTCAATTTCTTTCTACTTATTTATTTATTTATTTTTTATGTGTGTGTGTGTGTAGGGGGGGCTTGTGGGTACGGGAATTTGTACAGCCAAGGGTACGGAGTGAACACGGCGGCGCTGAGCACGGCGCTGTTCAACAGTGGGCTGAGCTGCGGCGCTTGTTTTGAGATAAAGTGCGCCAGTGACCCACAATGGTGCCATTCCGGAAGTCCTTCCATCTTCATCACGGCCACCAACTTCTGTCCGCCTAACTACGCTCTGCCCAGCGATAATGGCGGCTGGTGCAACCCTCCGCGGCCTCACTTCGACCTCGCTATGCCCATGTTTCTCAAGATCGCCGAGTACCGCGCCGGCATCGTCCCTGTCTCTTATCGCCGGTACCATACCTTATTCTCTTTCTTATTATAAAAATATTAAATTTAATTATTAAAAAAATTATATTTGTTTTAATTTAATTTTTGAATTATTTAAATAAAAAACTTTGTATGAAAATTGCGTTGTTGCTAAAAAAAAATATAGGGATGAGATTGCAATACAAAACATCTTTCGGTTGCTAAATTTAGTATATTAATTTAGGGATTAAATTATAAGAAATAAAACTTTTTATGATTAAATTTGATATTATAATAATTTAAGGACTAAAATGAAATAAATACAATTTTTTATTGACTAAATTAAAAGAAATAAAATCTTCTAAGGACTTTTTCTGCCAAAGAGAAATAAAATCTTTTAGACATTGAGTTGAGAAAAAATAGAATGTTTTAAAAATTAAAATTTGATATTTTTATTGTTAAAATTAAAATAGTAATTTACTCTATATTAAATTCGTGTCCGGTTGGTTTTATGTTTAATTACCATTTTGGCCTGACTGACTGACGGCGTGTGGTAACGTACGTGCAGTGTGCCGTGCCGGAAAAGCGGAGGGATAAGGTTCACAATAAACGGATTCCGTTACTTCAACTTGGTTCTGATCACCAACGTGGCGGGTGCAGGGGATATCATGAGGGTGAGCGTGAAGGGTTCGCGTACTGGATGGATGAGCATGAGCCGTAATTGGGGTCAGAACTGGCAATCGAACGCCGTTCTGGTTGGTCAGTCACTGTCGTTCAGGGTGACAGGCAGTGACCGGCGCGCCTCCACCTCGTTGAACGTCGTGCCGTCTAATTGGCAGTTCGGCCAAACCTTCACGGGGAAGAATTTCAGAGTGTGAAAAAAAGAAGAAGGGATTTTCAAAAATTTGCCGCTTAATTGAGAAAAAAAAAATGTAAAAGCTTAAAGTCGTGCTTGTTTGTTTGGTTGCGTCTTTCTTTATTCCTAAGTTTGGATAGGCGGGAAACGGCGGGATAGGACTATATGGTGACAGAAAGGAAGAAGCTTTTTGACTTTTTTTAATTTTGGGTTTTGGCAAAAGTGAAATTAGGAGAAGCTGAAGTGGCTAGCTATAAATTTATGAGCCCGCAGCTACGTTTATTTATATTATATAATACTATGTGGGTGTCTTAGTGGATGATTAGGCTTTTGTTTAATTAAAATGTGTTTAGTGCTTGATTTAAAGGTCATATATCAAATATATCAAATTTACTGAGTTAATTGGTTTGTGGTTATATGAGTATACAGTACTTTAATTATTCATTGGTTTGTGAAAAAGAAAGATACACAAATTTGAAATTGGATCCAGTGAAGTGTATAAAGTGCATCATCCAGACCGTTAAATAAAAATTGAGATTCATGTCCGTACTGTAACAATTTCAACTAACAGCCCTTAAGTGTGCACTTTATACACTTTACCAGATCCGAATCCCACAAATTCATTCAGTTGTGATGTGAGTTCTATTTACATAACAGATACCATATGAGTATATGGTATAGTTGGACTTGGAAAAATTAGACAGAATAATATTGAGGACTTGAAGTGAACTTCTATGTCCAACGCAATAGATCATTCTGTTGTGGAAAATGTGATTATAAAAAGTTGAGGTATCAAAGTGAGTGAACTCAACTTATATAAGTTAAGTTAAATATATTGACTCACATGGGGTTGAAATTTTAAATGAGTCAAAAAAATGCGTTATATTCATTTTTGATTAAAGGGATTTACAAGATGATAAAATAATAAAGGTCTACATGGGGTTGTGGCCATGCAGGTGGAGACATTTCTTTGGCCACCACGGAAATGCCATGCAGGTAGGGTCCTTTCTTTAAGATTCAGATAAGAAAAGAGTTCCAAACCTTTATGCTTTCAATTAGGTGGAGAACCTAAGGTGTCTATGTTGCCTCTGAAGGAATTAAAGTTAACGTAGTTTGATTAAAGCTATGCAATGTGACACATGTATATCATGTGATAAGATCAATTTTGATAGTAACGTGTGTGAGTCGAGTTGACTCATTCAATCCATCTAATTTTTTTTTGTAATAATTAATGCTTACACATAATACATTGTATTAATATTACATTAAAATACATAACTAATGGGTCTAAAAACAAAACCAAGACTTATAAAAAATAAAACAAAACAAAATCAAGAATCTAAACAATCAAATAATAATAATGCATCTCAAATTAAATAAAATAACAAACTAAATTGCAGTCACTAAAATTTAATTAAAGATTGTATGTGTCTAAATTCAAATTTCACCAACACAAACCCTGGTCTTCGCCATTGCATACAAGCATAATTATCTAACTAATATATCAAATCACATCATATATATAAATTTTCAAGCTTAATTATATAAATAATCAAACATCATCTGATATTTCTAGTTCGATACATAATAATTAATAAATCAATAATTCTTAAACAAATAATTAAATTCAAAAAATTAAACTATATTTTCAACTAAGTTAATCAAATAATTTTTCCACATAATCATCATTTGATCTATTTTCACTACTACAATTGCCACCATGCATCATCAATTCATCATCGACACATGTTTTTGTAGGCAAGGATGAATGTAAAAGTAAGTAATGTAAAAGAAATGAATGTAAAATAAATGTTTGGTATGTAAAAATATGATGTAAAGCTTGTAAAGTAAAATGTTGTGAAACAATAAAATACCCTTATTAATATTATATTATAATTAATAATAAACGTACTGTTTGGTGGACGACAAAAATAATATAATGCACCTCACTTCTCAGACATTTTACATGAGGACCGGAAAATAGTCAAATTAAAAATTAAAAATGCTTTTAATTGAAGCTCAAAAAATGCTTTCTGGAGGGGCAATTTCGTCCTCTTAACCTCACTTACATGGTCCGAAACTTTACCTTGCCATTCAAATTCTTTGCGAGCCACCAAAACAAAATGCATACCAAACAAATCTAATCTTTAAATTATGTCATTACATTGCATAGTCTATATATTTGAGAATGATACCAAACATGCCTTTAGATACTTCATTTTTAATATTATGTAAATCAAAACTCGTATAATTTGAAGTACTACAAACTCCAATATCATTAACAATAATCACAACATAATTTCTCTGTACACACTATGGTTTCATGGAGAGAAACAGGGAAAGGAGTCATGCATTACGATAGTAATGCGAATTCTCGGGCAAATGCTAATACAATCAATGCAAGCAAATCTACAAAAAATCGATAATGAACAGAAACAAACACATCAAATCTAAGTTTACAATGCTCTCTGAGTCTCTGGCAAAAAACGCTGGTTTGAGGCACATTATCTAGATGGATGTCTAAAGCTTCTGCTCCATGGCTATCTTGAATAGCTTTAGCAAAATCAGGAATATATCCAATACAAAAATAACTCTTTAAACAAGTCTCAGCATGCTACAACGCTGCTTCAAAATTCTCCACTAAAACCAATCTGCATAAACCTTAGTTCCATTATTTCTTGAACTATTATGCACTGAACGAGAAAACAATCCCAAATCAATGTGTTCTCTCACAAATACAATCAAAGACTCCACAAAAATCATAAAGAAACAGAAATAAAGAGCAAATCTAGATTTACAAAGGCTCTCTGGTACAAAAAACTGGCCCAGATAACGCTTCTGTTTCATGGTTATCTCGAACAGCTTTTAGCAAAAATAAAACATATCCAACACAACAAAAAATGACTATATCAACAAGTATCAAACCTTTCTTTAACTGTTAAGCATTTGTCCAGCATCCAATTTCACCAATGCATATACTATAGTCATTTGAAATAAAGAAATTTTTCCTCATCCAACTTCAATTTTTTAAATTTCGACCATCTCTTTTGGCCTCCTACTGACAAATTGGTAGAAATTTATAAAAAAAATCGAATGAACAAACATCAACTGCAAAGTAAGAACCAATGCATTCTTGCCCTCGATCCATATCCATAAATACTCTAAAAAAAATTTAGCTGTTAACTGTCTAAACAAAATTTCATCTAGTAAAGTTCAAAATACAGAAGGCATTGCCAGGACCAAGACCAGAGACCTTCAGCGTTAGAATGACTGATAACTAACTACACCATGACACCTTGGTGTTAAAATTAATTTTTAAAAAAATGTGGGATGGAATCAGTAGACAAATGGTATTAAAGTAACCAATCATCTGTGGATATCATCCCTACGGTTGTCTGGCCGCTGCCTGGTCAGAACACACTACATTCAAGTCACAAATAACATATGAACTGTTATATACGCAACTGAAGCAGGGGTTCCAATCAGACTTTTTCTGTTTGCACAGTTGCTTCAACTAGAAAACAAACCTAAATCAAAGTGTTTCCTCTCACAAATACAATCAGTGCAAGCAAGTCTCCACAAAAATCTTAAAGAAACAGAAATGAACAGCAAATCTAAATTTACAAAGGCTCACTGGTCTGAATAATGCTTCTGTTTCATGGTTATCTAGAACCGCTTTTAGCAAAAACAAAATATATCCAACACAAAAAAAGACTATATATCAACAAGTATCAAACCTTTCTTAGCTGTTAAACATTTGTCTAGATTCAAATTTAAGTAATTGATATGCTGTAGTTTGTTGAAATAAAAAATTATTTCCTGATCCAACTTCCAATTTTTTTTAATTGGTAGAAATTTAAAAAAAAAACCAATGAACAATTATCAACTGCAAAGCAAGAACCCATTATTCAAGCCACACAGAAGCCTTCTTGCCCTATATCCATATTAATAAATATTGAACAAAATTTTAGCTATTAGCTATCTAACAAAACTTTCATCTAGCACAGTTCAGAATACAGATGGTGTTAGAATGGAGACCTTCAATGTGTTAGAATGACGTGATAACCAACTACACAATGACACCTTGGTGTTAAAATTAATTTTTTTTTTTAAAATGTGGGATGGAATCAGTAGACAAATGGTATTAAAGTAACCAATCATCTGTGGATATCATCCCTACGGTTGTCTGGCCGCTGCCTGATCAGAACACACTACATTCAAGTCACACATATATACGCAACTGAAGCAGGGGTTCCAATCATGCATTTTCTGTTTGCACTGTTGCTTCAACTAGAAAACAAACCCAAATCAAAGTGTTTTCTCTCAGAAATACAATCAGTGCAATGCAAATCTCCGAAAAACCAAAATTTCTTACTCCAACCGTGATTGAAGACGAAAACCAGAGGCGTGGCTGTGGGCTCATATCAAGTGTAAATTAAAGAAGATCTGTCATTGCGGGAGAAACCCTATTCGATACGAAGGGAAGACAGAGTGTGAGATACCAAAGCCAAACCAAAAGAGTTTAGCGGCACCTTCAGCAATCTCCTTTCTCCGAATGGAATTAGGGTTTTTGGCTTCTGCTGAAAGAGAAGTCCCACTCAAGCCCTCTCTCTTTGTAATCACCGCCCTAGACTTTGAACGCAGCCGCCTCATATATATAGCACTCAACAGTCGTCCATTTCTTCTTGAGTGTGTGTTAGGGTTTCATGAACGCCATTGTTTATCCGTTTTCTATTTTCTTGTTATTATTAAATAGGAGAATATATAAAATAAATTTATTTACAATAAAGAATACTGGATAGTATTAAGTTAGACTCTCATGAAGAGTTTAGTTAATTACATTTATTAACTTTTTTAATTTAAGAAATTATATTTATTCTTTTAAGTTATTTTTTTCAATGAAAATAATTTTTTATGAATAATAAGACTTTTGATTTTTTTTTGTTTCCCAAGGTATCCCCTAGTCCGACAGGCCGAGGACTAATCATCCGCGAATCTGAGCTCCATTTAAGGGTTTGCCGCTGGCCAAATGGTTGCTACACATTGTTTTGAAAAGCGGACCGGACCGGCCGGTTGAACCAGAAAACCGGCAAACCGGCTGCCAGTCCGGTCCGGAATAACCAATGAACCGGTCAGGTATAAAACTGGTCAAGAACCGTTCAGAACCGGTGGTTCAGACGGTTCGACCGGTTGTTCTTTTTTTTTTTTCTAATTTGTGTTGTTTATGATTTAATATTTATTGAAAATTTGTTGTGACTTGTAGTTGTAAGGATTGTTCTATTTCAGTATTTATTGTTTGGTTTGTGATAAGATTTGAGACTTAAATATGTTGATCCTTGAACTTATTTCAAGAGTTTAATATGATATTGTAGTAATTTGCAACTTGTTCTATTTCTTATTATGCTTAGATCGAGATGGAAACATATAATTATGAAGTATATAATTTTTTATGATATATTTTAGTATATTTAATTAAAAATATATATTTTAAATGTCACCGGTTCGACTACGGTTCAACCACGGTTCGACCATTGAACCGTGAACCAGTGCCTCGACCGGTTCAATGACCAGTCCGATTTTAAAAACATTGTTGCTACATACACAAGGTGGGATTCAAACCCCCAACACTTGCTTAAGCGACCTACTGAGCTAACCACTAGACCAACCAAGCATGGTTACTTTTGATCTTTTTTTACATAGCCATATGTGCACTTGAATTTATTAAAAATTCTTAGGCTAAAATGCACATAACCCTAAACCCTAAACCCTAAACCCTAAAATGCACATAACCCCCTGAACTATAGGGTGTTTGCACATAACCTTCCTGAACTTCAAAAAGTTGCATAGCACCTCCTTAAACTTTTAAACTTTTGCATATAAAGGATTCTGTTAACTTTTCCATCTAATTTTTAACACTCAATCCCACATCAGCTTCCACATCACATTTTAATTCCATGTCATATGGGCAAATAAGTAATTTATCTACAATTAATTAATTAATTAATTATTTTTATAAAAAAATTAATTATTTTTATAAAAAAATTAATTATTTTTATGAAAATTAATTTCTATACGTCTATATTTTAATTAATTAATCAATTTTTTCATAAAAAAAATTAATTTCTTTTTATAAAAATAATTAATGGTAGAGAAATTATTTATTTGTCCAGTTCACATGGAATTAAAATGTGATGTGGAAGCTGATGTGGCATTGAGTGTTAAAAATTGGATGGAAAAGTTAATAGAATCATTTATGTGCAAAAGTTGAAAAGTTTAGGGAGGTGCTATGCAACTTTTTGAAGTTCAGGGAGGTTATGTATAAACACCCTATAATTCAGGGGTTATGTGCATTATAGCCAAATTCTTAATATATTGGTAAAAAATAGTCAATAATTTAATTATTTTGGAATGAATATACATTTTACAAAATATTAGGACATTTGGATGAGTGCCTTAACCCATGTTAGAATACAAAAAAGAATACATATTTTAAGATTAAATTAAAATATTTCATTTCATACATGCCGAATTAAACAAAATACACATTTTAAGATTAAATTATTACTTTACTCTCATTTTTTATTAAAAGTTCAAAACGACATTGCATTGCAACATATCGATGGGACACACATGTCCCAGCGAAGCCTTCCTCCAACACGTGCGATCTTCTCTTTCTCGGTATCCAAGCACTCGCGAGGTCTCTTCTTGGCTCCAATATTTCAGTTAAGCTTTGGACACAGATCAGATAGAATTGTTTCTGAAGCGTACAGTTTTTGCGAATTTACTCGCAAACAATGTTCCCGCAATTCGGAGCGACGGCCGAATCTTTGAGTAAAGCCTCAACGTTGGTGTTCCGGATCGGTACGGACGCCCACCTCTACGACGACCCCGAGGATGTCAATATTGCTCCCTTACTCGACAGCAAGTTCGATTCCGAGAAATGCGAAGCTCTTAAGCGTTTGCTTGCTCTCATCGCTCAGGGATTCGATGTCTCCAACTTCTTCCCTCAGGTTTCACTCTTCCTCGCCATCTCAATCACTTCCTAATTCATTTGTTTGATCAGACTTTCTGCCATTCAGAAGTGTGTGTGTGCGAGAAAATCGATTTTGTTTTCGGTGTTGTAGTTTATCTCTATTTATTGGCTGGTTAAACTATATGTTGACTTGGTGAGCTCGATTTATACTTCATTGATCGTGTGACAGAATCACTGGAGTTTTAGTTCATTAAAAAAACTCTAGATCTTATTATTATTATCATTTTTGTTTTCTTGCAATCATGCCAGTGTATTATCTTATTGATTCCCTAGTATGACGAAGGCGGAGCGATTAGTAGTTTCTGACTATTTTAATACTCTTACTTAATGCTGAAGCATTAGTTTTGAAGTGTATACAAGTGATCTGTTGATAGTATAAGGCTTTCAAGATTTTGTTACTTTTAATGTACTCATCTACTCGCTATCTCTTTTTCCTTCCTTTGTCAACAAAATCACAGGTCGTTAAAAATGTTGCATCTCAGTCTTTGGAAGTGAAGAAGCTGGTATACTTGTACCTCCTGCATTATGCGGAAAAGTATGTAGTCTCAGTAATCCCATAACGCTTGTGACTATTTAACTTAGTTGCTTTGTTTTTTTTTTTCCTTCGCTAGTTTGTCTTTCTTCTTGCTTTGGTTGTTTTGTTGATGTTGTACATTCTGATTTCAATAAAATGCATTTTTTTAAAACATATGAAACACAATTTATTCTTTGGTTTGGACTCCTATACGGACCTATTTACTATCTAGAATTATGCCTTAGTTTCCTAACTTGTAGCATTCTATACTCATTTGTTTTAGCATATGATGAATTATTCTTACTAATAATTCTCCTATTGTATCATCTTTTTAATGATTTAGGCGTCCAAATGAAGCATTGCTATCAATTAATTGTTTCCAGAAGGACCTGGGTGATCCAAATCCATTGGTGAGGGCATGGGCACTTCGTGCCATGGCTGGTATTCGACTTCATGTAATTGCCCCTCTTGTTCTTGTTGCTGTGGGAAAGTGTGCTAGAGATCCTTCTGTGTATGTTAGAAAATGTGCTGCCAATGCTCTTCCTAAGCTTCATGATTTGCGGCTAGAGGAACATACTTCTGCCATTGAAGAGGTCTGGTCAACATATTTATTGTTTGTCATTTTTAATTTTGTTGTTGTTTTTATTATGTGCTTTTTATGAGTGTGCATTTATTCTGAATTTCCATTGGTTATATACTTTAGAACTTAGAATTTGTGAAAGATACTTCTATGCCAGATAACAGGGGTTTATCAATGTCTGAGCATGTGGTCATTACAGGTTCAATTCATAAATAGCAATCTTATATTTTGTGCAGATAGTTGGACTTTTGTTAAATGATAATTCCCCAGGAGTTGTTGGAGCTGCAGCTTCTGCATTTGCTTCTATTTGTCCAAATAATTTTTCATTGGTTGGAAGAAACTACAAAAGGTTGTGTGAGATACTTCCTGATGTGGAAGAGTGGGGTCAAATAATCCTGGTTGGGATCCTTCTGCGATATGTTATAGCAAGGCATGGACTTGTCAAAGAATCAGTCATGTTTTCTTTGTGTAATGAAAAGGATTGTGGCTCTGGGAAGTCTGTTTCTGATGAAGATGAACCAGAGTTTACATTGAAAGAAGGTGCTGATTATGGTTTCAGGAAGACTGTATCTGGATTGGCAAATATGATTTTCCAGTGCTATATTGAAGGGCCAGATGAATATCTATCACGATCAAGTTCTCCAAATAAGGTTCTTCCTAAATTAGATGTATCACAGTTTTCATCTTCCAGCAATGATGATGTGAAGATCCTGCTGCAGTGTACGTCACCATTGTTATGGAGTAATAACAGTGCTGTAGTACTTGAAGCTGCCAGTGTACACTGGATAATGGCTTCTATGGAAGATGTTAAAGAAATTGTTAAACCTTTGATGTTTCTCCTGCGATCATCACACGCCTCAAGATATGTGGTAGGCATTTCTTGAACCATTTATTTTTATCTTGTATTGCTCTTTTGTCTTCTTTTAGTAGAATCATAGATGGTGCTATTGCTTCCGTACTTCTACTCTTTATTTCTTTTCTTGAATTGCATTCGTTGTTGCCTAGGTTGCACTAATACAGGTACGGGTGCATCTGATAGTTCGCTTTTACTTCAGAAAATTTTGGTCAGTCATGGCGAGAGTTGAGTGAATATGCATTATTGAACAAATTTTTGCTCAGACATGTATGTAAGAACGTGTTGTGTCCAGAATGGACTTCAAATCTGATTGTTAGTTCATCCATTTTAAGACTAGCATAGATAGAATCTGTAATTTCATTGCTTGACTTTATGAGATAGCATAGGATTATCAGGGTGTTAACAGAAGGTACAGGCAAACTTTTTGTGCTTAATCTCAAAAGTTATTAGTGTTGGATTGTTCTGAGATCTCTTGTTGATTTTGACATTTGACATCTATTACTACTGTCCAATTCAAATGTTAGATTGTGTTAACATTTTCCTTAGGCAAGGCAGCAATATGTTGGGTTCTGGTTAATTGGCATATGTTCAGAATTTTTCTGATAGTTGACTTAGATATTAATGATTCTTTGTTCACAATCTTATGCAGGTCTTGTGCAATATCCAAGTGTTTGCTAAAGCGATGCCTTCTCTCTTCGTTCCACACTACGAAGACTTCTTTATATGCTCTTCAGATTCATATCAGATAAAAGCTCTGAAGCTTGAGATACTTTGTTCCATTGCCACAGATTCATCTATTTTATTCATTCTCAAAGAGTTTCAGGTATTTCACCTCAAATTCAAGGTTTCTTTCTCAGCTAAGCTTTTATTTGTAGTATGTGTCAACTTTAAACCTTATCATTCATATTTTGGATCTGTCGGGATGTGAATTTAGTTTTTCTGTGAACTTTGAAAGTAAACTCCCTATCCATAGTTTACTGCATAAATTGATGTTTTTCTTAGTGTGTTGCTAGGATTATATTAAAGATCCAGACAGGAGGTTTGCTGCAGATACAGTTGCTGCTATTGGTCAATGTGCTCAAAGACTTCCAAAAATGGCAAATGCATGCTTGGAATGGTTGTTGACTTTGATAAGACATGGTGTGTTACTACTTACCTGCTTGTCACGTCCATTTATTGAAAATTTTTCATACTCTTCATGTAATATCCATTTTTGCAGAATTTTTGAGCAGTGAAATTGGAACGCTGGTTGGAGAAGAGGGTGTATTAATTCAAGCAATTATGTCCATCAAATCAATCGTAAAGCTAGATCCACCCAATTATGAAAAGGTATTATTATGATTCATTTTTCCTATTGAAACAATCAAACCACCCTCCTCTCTTTTTTTCCTCCATTGTCATTTTCTTTTCTTTTTGTTTTAAAAAAATTATTTTCAAAGACAATCTGGAGATGCATAGTAAACTGGATATAACCTTGGTGTTTTTAAAATTCTTTCAGTGCCTTCATGTTTGTGATGAGCAAGTTCTTCATTATGCTACTTTGTCTCGCCTTCTAGGCAGTTATTTATGCTTTAATTAGTCATTAAAGAGTACCTTTTAGATTTCTTGTCTCATCTGTCAAACATTTCATAGCAATGCATGCCTTTTTCATTGTATAAGGCTAATTATTCCTGCCAAAAGTGTAATAGGAATTGTTCTGTTTCATGTAAATTATTTTAATGTTGTTTGTATAATGATGCAATGCTTTATGTCTATCACACATGCTTCATACAGTTCCTAACAGTGCTTTTCCATTCAGGTCCCTGGCCGGGTATTGCTTTCTAGAGTTCCTTCTGTCTAACGCCCTTGGTTTTGTTAGTACAGAAAACATTCTATTTTTGTGTGTGACATTGCTCTGTTTTAGTTAATTATCAGTGGTAGTATTAGGTTATTGCTTCCTAGAGTTCCTTCTCTCTACTGCCCTTGGTTTTGTCAGTAACAAAAACATTGCATTTTCTTGTGTATAGCACTGTAGCATTGCTATGGTTGTGTTAGTTATTATTGATACTTGCAATCATTGGATGCTTCATTCTACATTTTTGAGTGACTTCTTCCAATTGTTAAAGGTTATAATTCAATTAGTCCGTAGTTTGGATACTATCAAGGTTCCTGCTGCCCGAGCTATGATTATTTGGATGGTAGGGGAGTATTGCACTTTAGGTGAGATAATTCCAAGGATGCTGAGTACAGTGCTCAAGTATCTTGCCTGGTGCTTTGCTTCGGAAGCATTAGAAACAAAGCTTCAGATACTTAATACAACTGCAAAGGTAAGTCATGAAGCTAATTTTTTTGCTTCTTTTATCTTGCTGATTGATCCATATGACAATTGAATAAATGTTATTGCACTTGTGTTGTTTCCATCCTTTTCTCTGGTTACTGGAAGTATCAAAGACTGAATTCTGAAAGATAGGAAAAATGGAGCTAACCATGGTTTAACAACTGATTTTATATTGATCTTTCATTAATCATGGTAATCAGCCTTAATTGCTTAATATGGGTCAGCTACATAAGCCCTTAACCAGAACTCAATATAACTCATTATATGGAGTAATGGATTCCTTTTTCCCATTTACTACAATATAAGGCTATGTTCTTCTCAACGTTGCTAGTTCTTTTTATAGTCAAGTCTTATTAATTCTATGGTTCTACTTCTACCTATTACATTCTACTGTATCATCTTTGAACCCTCTAATTGAATTTTCTCACTCTTGCCTCCCTTTTCAAAAGGGGGAAAAGAAGGATTATAAGTTCTTTTATAGTTTCCAACTCACTTTGCTTGCGCAGTTTACTCTTTCCATGAGTGATTATAATGTGTGAAGTATACCACTAGGGATTATATGTTATTTATTGCCTTTTCAATTTCTAGATTAGATTTAAAATTTACAAGTTTGTGGTTTCTGATTCTCTCATGTTAATCATGCGTGCTACTTAGCTGATTCACATTAAAGGTTTTCAAAATTAAATAACTTTGCTTGTTATGGAGAGGACTTTTAATACAGAGAAAAGTTCTATAGGAAGCCATGAATTTTATTTTATTTTGAATGGCTTTTGCTTACAGGTCTTACTGTGCATCAAGAAAGATGATATCTGGACCTTGAGAAGAGTTTTGAATTATGTAGTTGAACTGGCTGAGTATGACCTGAACTATGATATTCGTGATCGTTCACGATTTGTAAAGAAACTTTTCTCCAGCAATTTGGAGTCTCAACAAAATCAGGAAGAGGAAAATAGTGAATCACTAAATAGAGACCTGTCATATGTACTTGCACAATGCATGTTTGGTGGACAAACAAAAACAGTGACAGTGTCATCTGAACCGGTCAATAATCGGTTTTATCTCCCTGGTTCTCTTTCCCAGATAGTACTTCATGCAGCTCCAGGTTATGAACCTCTCCCAAAGCCTTGTAGTCTTCCATATGATGATCTTGATCAACATGATGAGGGTGATTCAGATGAGGAGGATGATCCAGGTTCATCTGGATCTTTGGATGAGGAAGGTGCTTCTGATTATGGTTCTGAACATTCATTTACTGGTTCAAGTGATGTCAGTCACAGTGATGAGACTGTTTCTGGCAATGAAGTTAACAACAATGCTGATCCTTTGATTCAGATTTCAGACACAGGCAATGTTGGTGAAAATGAGCATGGTGTGACACACTTTGATAGAGCTGATTTTGGGGACTTAATGTCAACAAGAGCTCTTGAGTCATGGTTGGATGAACAGCCTGGGTTGTCTAAGGAAGGTACCATGGAACAAAGGCGGCCCCATAGATCTTCAGCAAGAATAACCATTGGAAATATCAGAAATCGAGTTAAAACTAAATGCTACATGCTCTTAGATCCTGCAAATGGAAATGGGTTGAAGGTGAATTATTCTTTTTCATCTGAGACTTCAAGCATATCCTCTCGGCTTGTATGTCTAGAAGTATTCTTTGAAAATTGTTCTTTGGAGCCCATGTCCGATATAGTCTTAATGGATGAGGATTCTGGCAAAGGCTCAGAGTCTACAGACCATACATCACCGACTGCTGAAAGGTAAACTTTAATCTACCTATGCTATTGTGTTTGACTGCTTGTTGATGTGATTTGATTTTCTTTCTATGTTGTGTTTCTCTCTGGGTTTGCTTGAATTTTTGTTTATTACTTTTAGGTGAATATTTGAATTTCGAAGGCATTTGCAGTTTTCATTGCGGGTTTTGATATGGAAATTTTAATTTTGTCAATTTAGATTGTTTGCTTGGGTAGGATATTCCTGTCCCCATTTTATTTTGTCTCTGGGTCTCTGGTATCTTCTTTGGGATTATTCATTAAGAGTGTTCTTACTATCATACACTACTTGAGTACCTTTTCTGAAATTGATAAATAAGATTGAGAATTGTGTTCTGTTTTCTTTAGTTTTTATTTTTCGCTCTTGGTTCTGCATCATAACTTTTGTTTGCAAAATTTTTACATGTTAGCTTTCTTAGCACTTATGCATACTACTCGTTTTGGTGTTGCACTGCAGTCCTTTGAACATACATACTGACATACCAACTCTGGTTTCCATGGAGGAGATTTCTTCTCTGGAACCTGGCCAGACTGAAAAGAGGACTCTACAAGTTCACTTCCATCACCACCTTTTGCCCCTAAAGCTGGCTTTATTTTGCAATGGGAAAAAGCTTCCTGTTAAGTTGAGGCCTGACATTGGATACTTTGTAAAAGCGCTTCCAATCAGTATTGAAGATTTCAGAGATAAAGAATCTCGTCTCCGTGGGATGTTTGAATATGTGAGGAGGTAAGTCAAGGTGTTGAACATTTATTATTAAATACAGTTACTGTAAGTCTGCCTTTCTCAATCCCTATGAAGCACAGACACAGACACGGGACACGACACGGACACTTCGACATGCCGATTCTTAAAATTACAAGACACGACACGGCATATATATATATATATATATATATATATATATATAAATTTTATATTTATATATATATTTTAATTTCAAAAGGACACGGACACTTCGACATGCCGATTCTTAAAATTACAAGACACGACACAGCATATATATATATATATATATATATATATAAATTTTATATTTATATATATATTTTAATTTCAAAAGGACACAAAATATTTATAAATATTGATAAAAGCTAAAAAATTACAATATTCATGATGTCATATATATTACCAGAGTATATATATATATACACAGTATATTATATATATATATGTATACCTTGAAGAGAAAAGTAGAGACAGAGTGTCGCAGGCGTGTTGTATGTGTGTCAGCGTGTCGGACACACGAACACGTCGACACTCCATAGAACTGGCGTGTCCGTGCTTCTTAGCTCAATCCCAATCCATGAAATAATGTACCTTGAATCTGATTGAGTGCCTCAGAAAAACTTTTGGATCCCTCATATTAAGTGCCACCTTCTAAAAAAAGTACACAGAAAAAACAAAGATGAAAAATGAACATTTATTATTTTGAGCTTGCTTTCTGTTGTTTTACTTTCCCTTTGTTTTCCTATTTCATTCTGGGGGATTCTAAATTTGACTTTTGTCTATTGTGCCAGTTGTACCTTCACTGATCACATTGCAGAGCTGAGCAAAGGCAACAACGCTTCGACAAAGGACAATTTTCTTGTGATCTGTGAAAGCTTGGCACTAAAGATGCTCAGCAATGCAAATCTTTCCCTCGTATCCGTGGATATGCCGGTTGCTTCCAACCTCGATGATGCATCTGGTCTGTGCTTGCGTTTCAGCGGTGAGATTTTAAGCAATTCTATGCCATGCTTAATAACAATGACTATTGAAGGTAAATGCTCGGACCCATTGAGTGTTTCCATTAAAGTCAACTGTGAAGAGACTGTATTTGGCTTAAATTTCTTAAACAGGGTTGTCAATTTCTTAGTCGAACAGTCTCCTATCCAATCATAGGTTTGGAAATTGGATAGAGAAAAACATTATTTGAAAAACTCAGAGAACACAGCTTATTGTTTTGATGTGTGGTGTCTATGGCTATTACGATTACGATTTGAATTTTCCAAAGTTTGTGGGAAAGAGGGGGGCTGGCGGTTGAGGTTATGCTTTAACCATACATATGACATTACCTTTTTTATTTCTTTTGTTTTCTGTGAACTTTAAGTTCTGTAAATAAACTTTTGTTCTCAACTTACAAATCGTGCTTCCTTTGAGTCAGTTCTACAAAACGGTGTATATTGATGTTTAATAACCGTAAGGTGCCCAAGATTCCTTCTAGGTAGGGGTGATCAGCGGTTCAGGTCAACCCGTCAACCCGTCAGTTTGGGTTGGGTTGGTTCGGGTCCAAAATTTCAACCCGCTCATCGATTGGTTCGGTTAGCGAATTTGAAAATTATGAACCCGCCTAACCCGAACTAACCCGCCAACCCGCTTTAGTATATATTATTATTAGAAAAAGAATTTATAACACATTAAAATATTAAATTACTAATATATAAGCAACAAATACAAATTGTTCATATCTTGAATATGTCAATTTTAATTTTTTTCAAGTTCTTGACTTTTTCCTAAATGAAAATAAGTCTTTTTGGTGAAGGTAAATAATTTAAAAGTTCAAAGAAACATAAAAAAAGGTAAAAAAAAAAATAAAAAAAAATAATGGGTTGAACCCGAACCAACCTAACACAACCCGCCTATTGGCGGGTTGGTTCGGTTCGGGTTCAAGATTCTTTTTTTTCAAACCCAATCCAATCTAATCCGCCAAACTTTGATCAGGTTGGTTCTAATTTTTACTCAAACCCAAATCAAACCAACCCGTGATCACCCTTAACCTTAACCTACATATATAAATATACAATGAACATTTTTTTTTACATATATATTTTCTTTTGAATTTGTTATGTTTTTGGATAGAAATGTTTTTTAATCAATAAAATATATGAAATAATTAAATTTATTAATTAATGTAACATAAATTAATTTTTTCATGTACATAATAAAAGTTGATAATTTTTTAATTTAGTTTATTTTTTATGTGCAGATAAATATATATTATATTTATAACATTATTTTCAAATTATTTAGTTTGGTTCGTTATGTTTATAAATATTTTGGTTAATTAAATGAGTTGAGATTGATCGTTTTTTTTTTGTTTTAGAGTTTGCAATCGAGTTCAAGATTGTCTCATTTTCAACAAGTCGAACTCAATAGTGTTAGAGTTAGGATTTGGCTCGACTCGTTTATAAGTGTAATTTATTTGTTCAATTATATCCATTTAAAAAGAAAGATGAAAAGGAAAAGTAAGGGGAAACGATGAAAGTAGTCTCCAAAGTCCAAAGTAAATTCGAGTTCTTGACCAGAGGGTGACATTTAGATTTGTAAATTTGCATATCAGGACATTAAGTCTTGTATTTCCCGCCGCCGTGACAAGTTACTGTGCATATTTAACTCGCATTTGTAAGCTGTGAGCTGATGTAAATGACTCGCTTTTCACATTTACGAGTCCAGACATTTGACTCGCATTTGATATCTACGAGTCTAACTTGGATCGCAGGTAATAACTGCAAGTCTTCTTTATTCACTCGCATTTGATATCTGCGAGTCTAACATGCACAGTAACTTGTCACAGCAGAAAATAAATGACTCAATATCTTAATTGTGAGATTTGAAGGATAAAATTGTCCTCTCTGGTCATTAATCCAGTAAATTCATTGTCAGCCAATTCGCGTGAGGCACAGGCAAAATGTATAATGATAAAGAATTCGTGACAGTTTTATATCGTCACCGAAGCGTTCGCACATAACATTGCAGCCAAGCGTAATGTAATGTAATGTATGAGGGAATGACTAATGAGTAAATGGGAACTGTTCGGCCAAAAAAAACAAGTAAATGGGAACTGAGAGAAATCATGGTATCATATAGCTTCTTTTTTTTTAATGGATGCTTCTTTCATTCTACTATGATTTTAATATTATTTTTATTATAATAATAATAATAATAATAATAATAATAATAATAATAATAATAATAAAAGTAATAGCAGGTACCTAATTAATATAAGAACAATGTCTAGGAAATAATGTTTGCGATCCATTTCTTCCACAAAATAAATATATTTTGTGTAGAGTATAGAAGAGTTTATCTATCTTTTGCCAATTGCCATTGACCTATTAATTATTTTCAAAAAATGAAATAAATTGTAGAGACTTGAGTTCCACTCATACTCATATTGGGATTTTATTAATCTTTCTTTAAAATTAATACCATTAATTATATAACCAAGAATTTTGTTGTGAAGAGGCCAGATTTTTAAAATGTTTTAAAAATATAATATATATATATATTGTTAATTATTGTTTTTTCTCATGAATGGTACTTCGTAGCCCGTTTGGGTGGAAAAATGGAGGGATAAAATGAAAATGAGGGTAAATGGAGTTCATTTCTTGCTAGCCAATCCCATATTTTGATGGAATCAGAATCCCTCCATCAAAGAAATTAAGAAAGGATTTGAATCTCTTTCATGTAAATATCTTATTTTTGGCTATTTTATATCTTTATTCTTATTTTCAATGTCTTCACCCACAATGACTTTCACCATTTCTATTTTTATTTTGTTTTTTTTTCACATGTATTTTTTTATTAGAGACAATTCTGTTCGAGCTAGTTAAAATCTCATAACAAAGATAGAGCTCTTCCAACAAAATGCTACTCATCTCATGAACATGATTTGCCCTCAATAATTAATATGACTTCAATGGTTCTTTCTTTGTTGATTATTACCAAAATAGATCTCTCATCTCTAATGACAGATGATTACTTGGGTAGTGTTGGTTAAATGTGTAAACACGCTTTTTAACAAAGAGATGATCAATAGTATGAATATGATAATATTAAATTTTTTCAATATATGTTTTTTTAATTAATTGGTTTCTAAATTAGGTCCTTGACTCTTTACTATAGTATTGTCACGTCACCCCAGATGATGATGATGAAGGAGAGAAGATGATGATGTGGCAATGTGGGGTGACGTGGCAGTGATGTGTCATGTCACATCATTAAAATATGACAAGTAGGAGAGAGGGTGGTTGCTATATAAACATGCCATGTCATCATTTAATGGAAAAAAGTTAACGGTGATACGCTCGAGGACCAAAATCGACAAAAAAAAAACTTTGAGGACTAATATTAAACTTTTGAAACATTGAGGACAAAAATTAAACTTCATGCAAACATTAAGGACCAAAATAGTATTTTATCCTTTTAGTTTTCATCCTTCTTTTTCTCCATTTGTCTACACTCTACACGCGCCTTTACTCATTTCTAGGCGAACCTGGAAATACGATGTGTTTCTCAGTTTCTGCAGCGATGACGACCACACTTAATTACCACATCTTTACTTCTCATCTTTCCGCCGCTCTAGAACGAGTAGGTATGAAAATCTTCATGCCTGACCACCACCAAGAAGAAGAGAAAGGCGATGATGATGATGATGATACCGTATTCGATAAGAGCGGTTTATCGGCGAGCTTTTGCTCAACATCGACGGAGATTCAACCATAATTTACACAAGCTAAAGAGGTCGATGAAAAGCATGGAAAAAGTCGCCAAGCTGCCTGCATCTAGGAATATTTATGTGCGGGATAGGTAAGTAATTCAAGTTTCAATTTATATATTTCCTTAATTAATTTAGGGTAAAATACACTGAGATTCCTTTGAGTTTTAAAATTCTAAGTATAGATTTTCTAACCTTTTTAATTTGGGGTACTCAACCGTGTCTTCCTTCGGGTTTACATTCAGCCATTATAGTCATTCAGCACTTTAGCTGCTCCAAATTGATTGATTAAAATGATACTATAATGATTAAAATACCTTGAACTGAACTGGAGACTGACAGAAAGGTGGTGAGTGTGTCTGTTATGTTTTGAAACTCGGGTGTATGTGCCCCAAACCTAAGGACTTCAATGCATTTTAGCATTAGTTTATGATCCTGGAGTTTAATTTTCTTTGTGATGTTTATTCAGGACAGAAGCTGTTGATGAAGTAGTTAAAGAGGCATTAAGCATATTGTTCCTGAAGGTAAGTTAGTTGGGATAGATTGTGGTGTAAAAGAAATAGAAAAGGCTGTGGATATAGGGTCAGATGATGTTGTTAGAGTTGTGGTATGGCTGGAATAGGGAACACCACTCTTAGCTATGCTTCATTGGTGTATAATAAGATCTTCCATCTTCTTGAAGCCTCTTGTTTCCTTAACATTAATTTAAGTAGTGAATTCAGTTTCACAAGTAATATAATCTAGTCTCTCTACAAAAACAACTTGTTCATGCAACTTTGAAGCATTCATCTAAGTGGCTCCAAACATCTAATAAACACTCCAAATTTTGAAGGATTTATCAAAATAGGATATCCCAAATACCTTATTTTCTCTAACTTCACTTCAAACTCTAAATCTAGCTGGATGCTCAAAACTTGCTGAATGTTTGAACTTCCATTCTGTTTGGTGCTCTATAGAACTGAAAGCTAAACTGTTATATTATATTTTAATCTCCTTGCAAAAGAACATATATAAACAATAATGAAATCTTTTTCGTTGCTTTAGTGGCAATGACCGTTGGTAATTACAGCCAAACAAGTTATTTATATTAGCTATCTCTGTGAGTCCATCTTGTATTGAGAAATGCTATATCCTGTATTGAAAATCGGAAATAGTGTGGTAATTACCTCTGTTTCTCATCTTATATTTTTCCTTAATCTTTGATTCTTTCTCTCTGATCCCTTTCTCTACTTCGTAGTTCATTCTCTGTCTTTATCATCTTCGTCTGTTTCTCTTTAGTTCATTATATATGTTCATCTTCATCTCTCATCTGCACACCACGGTTGTTAAAGATGAAGATCTTGCATAAGATCGAAAGAGACACAAGATAGATCCTATAAAATTATTAAAATGTTATCATTCTTTCATAAAATAAGTCACGATAAATTGAAATATTAATGTTTAATCAATTTTCACGAAACAACAATTTTATTAATGTGTACTATTAGTATGATATTTGAATTTTTTTCCTTTAAAAAATATAAAATTCAAATATGAGATCGTAAAATCGTAGGATAAGTAACATGTTAGATCGTAGGATTAGACATATAGATTGAGATCCTATTGTTATCCTAGTATATTTTTATTTTATCTAAGATCGGGATCAATTTTTATGAATAAAATCGTAAATTTATTAGTTAAATCGAGATCTTAACAACTTAGTACAATTATATACTCAGATTGTATGAAGTGGATAAATTATATGAGATTTTATAAGGTATTGATAATATATGTTCTCACCTTGCACCTGATGTGTGATGGAATGAGTAAATTGAAGTGAGGATCATGAGTACCATAGACAAATATAACAATAGATAAAACTTTTTTCTACTAAATAAGGTTTACTTCTTATTTATTTGACTTTTTACTCGAGCCATACAATATGTTGTTTCAAAACAACAAACCAACAACTTGACAATAACATATTGTTAATCGTATATCACTACTTAATGTAATTATTGTTATAATAATTTCACTGTTACTTTCCATTACCTTGCTTCTGTCATTCTATTATGATTTTAGTATTGTTGTTATAATAAATATTAATATCATATTATAAAAGAACAATCTCTGGGAAATTGTTTGCAATTCATTTCTTCCAGAAAATAAATATATTCAGTGTAGAATAGAGAAGAGTTTATCTATCTCCTGTCAATTGTCATTAACCCTTTTTTTTTTCAAAAATAAAATAAATTTTAAAGAGAGTTGAGTTAAGTCCCCCTTATGTATATTTCTTCAAAAATAATTCTATAAAATATATAAGCAAGAATTTTGTTATAAAGAGTGCTTGTTCATAAAATTTGAAATCATCTAATAATAAAGACGAATTTTTTTTTTTTTGACTCTACTCATTAATAATCTTTGACACATATATTCCGGTAAGTTTAGTTGCAATTTTATATTAAAATTCTTAAAACAATGACAAAAAAATGGCCAAAAAAAGAGGCTGAAAAACGAATTAAATAAAAATTGTAAAAAGGTACGCCGACTGTGGGGATCGAACCCACGACCACGTGGTTAAAAGCCACGCGCTCTACCGCTGAGCTAAGTTGGCTGGTTGTAACTTTGAGAAAGTCAAAATTAAATAATGTAGAATAAAGTTTCCTAACTCAACAAAAAAGAATATAGAAAACGCGCCGACTGTGGGGATCGAACCCACGACCACGTGGTTAAAAGCCACGCGCTCTACCACTGAGCTAAGTCGGCTGATGTTCATCTGGATTGTAAGTTAAATATAACTCTTATAAACATAAAGTTTGAAAATACATTAAAAAATTTATTCCCAATTTTAATAGTCTTTTAGTAATGAAAACTATATATTTTTTAAAATTTTTTATTTTAAATAATTTTTATCTAAGTTTGACTTATTATGCATTTATTTATTTATTTATTTATTGTTTAGCATTCTCTCGTAAGTCTAGAATGTAGTAGATACTTCTAGAATATTATATAAGTATGTGAAACTCTATTGTAAATACAAAATTATGTAGAATATTTTAGAACTCTCTAGGATTATCTAAGTCCCTCTCTATAAATCTAAAAGAATGGAGAGTTCTTTAGAACTTTCTAAAATAATGTAGATATTTGTTGTATAAGGTAGAATTGTATAGAGTGAATGTAGAATCAAATTGATCACTATCGTCCATTAAAAAAAGTGATAGGCTATAATTGGGAGAGTCCTTATTTGTAGAACACAAAAAATATAAAGATTTTCAAAATAATAGAAGTATTCTCCACGTCCTTCAATTCTTATTCTTCCTAACCACTTTCTCTAGTCACTAGAGCAAGTGGAGTGAATGTATTTATTGTGGATGCTCATCATGGAGTCTGGAAGAATATTAATGTGATATTTAATAGGAATAATACTAACTTCTTTTCTTTCCTTTATAGTAGCCTGAGATTACTTGAACATCACTGATCAAAGTTTGCCGCCTAAGTTCCTAGTGCTTCAGAAGAGAAGCTACATCAACACTTTCGGAAGATGTAGGGAAAGCAAAGGTATCGTTTAACTTATTTATTAAGTGTGTCGAGTTGAGTAAGTTTAAACTCATTTATAAACGAGTCAATAACATTCTTGTTAGTTTAACTCACGAGATAAATCAGTCAATAATTAAGTTAAGTAGGTTAGCTCGTTTAATTTTTTCTTTTATTTTAAACTTTTTTAATCACCTAATTATTTTAAAAATCTTAACATTTCTTCAAATACGGTTCTAAATATATCCTCCAAAGTTACATAAATCCGACATCTATTTGAGTTTGAAAAAAAAATATAATTCTACTTGTTATTTTATTAAATTTAAGACATATGTTATTATTATTTGATTGGTTAGATTGTTGATTTGATTGTTTCTTAACACCTCTAGTTAAATCCATTTAAGCATAAAATAAACGTTAATTATATTGTAAGAAATTTAATGACAATGATTTAATTATCAATGATAGATAAGTAAAGAGATCCAATTACAAAAATAAAAACCACATGCACTTATTAAAGTGAAATCTCTCAGCAACACCCTGCAATTTTCAGTGATAAGTGGTAGGAGTTGAATTATTAAGAATGAAATTAGCTGCAATTAGAGGATATATATATATAGAGCAATTTCTGAGCACAAGATGGATTCACGAAGATAAGATAGCTAATATAAATAAACTCATTGTTTGGCTGTAATTACCAACGGTCATTACAAATAAAGCGGCTAAAGCAATGAAAAGCAATTTTGATTTCACTTCTACAGAGCTCCAAACAGAATGGAAGTTCAAACATTCAGCAAGTTTAGAGCATCCAGCTAGGTTTAGAGTTTGAAGTGAAGTTAGAGCAAATAAGGTATTTGGGATATTGACCAGACTTGTGCAGTTTCTCAAATTCAAGAATGTAAGCTTAGGAAGGCTTGCAATAGATGGATCAAGCTCCAATAATTTTATACATCCTTCAAAACTTAGCCTTTCAAGTTTAGGGAGTCCTTTAAAATTTGGAGTCTTTATTAGATTCTTGGAGCCACTTAGATCAATGCTTCTCAACCTGGGGAGAGTCTGTGAAGAAACAGAACGAAAATTATTTTTTTGTTTGTACAATTCACATTTCTTATTACTAAAGAGAATATTAATCTCACAGACTCACCCGTATTCCTTCCCATAGTTGTGTGATGTTGCTTTCAGGCATGATCAATTCCACAAGCGAAAAAGGATTAAAATCTGATGGTAAACATGTGAAAGGATATTTTTGCCATGAAATATGCCTCAGTTGGTTAGAAAGATATTCAAGGCTTCCTGAAAATTTCACATTTCGCAAAATAAGCAGTCTAAGGTCGATCATTCCTGAAAAAGCTTTGGTCATCAATGCCGTCCCTACTGGATCATCCAAGTCTATGACGATGGCTTCAATATTTCTTGTGGCCTATGAATAAATGCATAGCAAAGTTAAAACTAAATGTTAGACTGCTTATTCTTTTTTAATAGAAAATATAAGCAAGAGCCAAGAAGAGCTTACTGTGTTTGTTTCCATAACATGACGAAAATCTTCATAAAGCCACAACCTACTCCTTTTTCCTGGATCTCGAGGGAATCCTTCCCAAACAACTTCCTGTCCTACTTCTTGTAACATATCATGCATTTCTATTATTTGATTGGATATGGTAATGATTGATTTTTCAGCAAGCCTTGTAATTTCATATTCAGGATTAAATCTGTAATGACTTATAATTTTGTTTACATAATGAATCTTCTTCCCAGCAAAGAAACATGCAATATCTAGAAAAATTTCCCTTTCCAATTTGGGTAGCCTATAAACAACTTGTCTAAGCACCTTTCCTATTGAAAGGTGGCGAAGTTTTTGAGGTTCAGCCAAGGCACTCTTCCATTCGGAGACACTTCGATCAAGCAAGAACGAAGCTAATGATTGAATTGCTAATGGAAGACCTTTAGCATATTCCAATACACTAGAAGTCACCTCCTCATAACCTCTTACAGGACAATCACATCTGAAAGCAATCCTGCAAAAAAGTGTAAGAGCTTCATTCTTATTCAATAATTGAACCTTGTAAATTTCATCAACTTGATGCCTTTTAAGAACATCCTCATCTCTGGTTGTTATGATAATTCTACTCCCTGCACCAAACCAATTGGGATTTTCAACAAAAATCCGTACTATTTCGTAATCATCGACATCATCAAGAACTAAGAGAATCCTACAACGCCTTAGCCTGGTGCTTATTAGCTGGGTTCCCAGGTTAACCGTCCCTATCTCTAGATCTTCCTGCTGCCTCGAAGTTGCACGAAGAAGTTGTTTCTGTAGGCAGATTAGATTACTTGTGACACTGACTTCACTACTACCTAAAATGTTAAGGAAACAAGAGGCTTCAAAGAGATGGAAGATGTTGGTATACACAAGTGAAGCAAGAGTAGTCTTTCCTATTCCAGCCATACCACAAATGCCCACAACTCTAACAACATCATCTGAACCTATATCCAGAGCCTTCTCTATTTCTTTTACACGAGAATCTATGCCAACCAAGTTATCACCAGGAATACGTATGTACTTACGAAGTAATATGCTTAATGCCTCTTCAACGATTTCATCAATAACTTTTGCCCTGAATAAACACAGAGAAAATTAAACTCCAGATCATTACATATTCAAATTAACTTGAAAACAATTAAGAGTTGTACATATATTGCTTACTTATTCCGCAGATTAATATTCCTAGACGCAGAAAGCTTGGCCACTTTTTCCATGCTTTTGATCCACATTTCTACCTTGTGACCTAAATTATGTTTGAATCTTCGTTGACGTAGAGCAAAGGCTTGCCAATAAGCCTCACTCGAATGTATCATATATGGCGTTAGTGTTACCTCATCATACCAAACAGGGAAGACCGTTTGCGGTAGCGAATCCAAGGTTCGGGCGATGATTGCTAGCTCCTCCAAGCACCGCGTTGAGGCGGCGTAGTTTGTTGAGAAGACAACGATGGAAATCCGTGACTGTTGAATTTGTTGTAAAATCTGTGGTGAAATGGCGTGGTGATCATCATCATCGGGCATGAAGATTTTGAGACCTACTCTTTGAAGAGCAGCAAAAAGATGAGAAGTGAAGGTTTTGCAAGTGTGGCCGTGCCTGCTGAAACTGAGGAATACGTCGTATTTCCAGTTTGGCCGGTGGAAATCCATATCTACACTTACTTGCTTGCTTTCCAAGTGCTTGATCTTTTGTGACTGTGATTATGATATATGCTTCTTCTTTTTCTTCTTAAAGGTTTTTGGTGAAGTTATGAGAGAGATAGAGATAAGAAAAATATTTTTTTTTTATTTTTTTTTCTCCCAATTTTTTTTCTCTCTATTTCTCTCATAACTCTATGAAAAAATATAGCAAATTAATGAGCGTTCAATATTGTGGCGGAAAAACAAAAAGATGCGATAGGCATTAGGCAGAGTGAGTAAAGGTGTGCAGTGAAGTTTGTAAAGTTTCTACAATGCCAACCTTCCGTTGATCAATCAATGGAGATGCTCTCCTTGTGGAGAGCCTAATTTACCTGTCTATATATTTTGATAAATTTGTACAATTGTACTGTCAGATACTTAGTCACATTTTTAGCATAAAGAAAAGGAATGTAAATGAAAATGGAAGGAAAAGGAGGAGGAAATAGAAATGCATTTGTTGTGTTTCCTAGTAAAAATTTGGAAATAGAAATATGATATGAATGTATTAAAATTATCACTTTATTCTTTATATTAAAATAATAAAAAAAATAAGATTATGATTGTATCAAATTAAAAGATATAATAGACATTTTATATTTTTTTTTGTTTTTTTAAAGTGAAAAAGCACTCCAATTACTTTTTCATTTCTATTCTCAACATTACAAACGAACCGGATCTTTTCTTTTTTTTTTGAGAAAAGGAGGAAAAATCAAATTAAGCATTTGACAATAATTTTTGTTATATAATATTATTTTGTTAAGAATTTAAATGGTACCAAATACTATGATGAAATTAAAATATTTTGAAAATATAAAAATAGATAGTAAAACAACTTTTTCTACATAGGTACAGCATTTAAGATGTAAACTAATCATTTTATTCAATTCTCTTTTTTTATTAATATTTACTAACTTTTTTATTTAGTAATTTGATTTACAAGTAAAGAGGATGGTAATGGGTATTTAAAAAATGATATACCATACTATCCGTTCAAAAAAATATTTAATATTCGATGGATATCAAATATTATATAGGATACGGACAGTAAAATATAAATATTCATTAGGTATTAAGCATGTGCGGATATTAACTTTTGGTATCGTATATTCATTCGAAATGAATGGACGAATAAGATATTCAATATTCGATGTCTAAATAATATATAATAATAATTTTATTCTTTATCTTTTTTTACTTTTAAACTTGTCAATTATCTTTATATACATTTTCTTCCCTTAGTCAAATATTGTCATAAAAACTCTCCTGAAAAAATAACCCTTGCTTATTTGACATTATACCCAAGTTATACACCACGTTACTTCCAGATAACGATTTAACAATAAAATGTTCGAATTATTGATTTTTGTTCATAAAGATTTGACAAAATTTTACATTAACAATCGAGAGTACTTAACGCAACCATCTTTTTTATTGGGAGTTGGGACCGACTATATAGTCATGAGCAGAGTTGAAACAAAGGAAGTTGATAAAGAGAGAAAGTGAAATAGAGATGAAGAGAAAAAATAGAGATGAGAAACAGAGGTAGTTACAACTTACAACACTATTCCGATTTCCAATACAGGATATATACAGCATTTCTGAGTACAAGATGGAGTCAAGTAGACAAGACAGCTAATATAAATAAACTCATTGTTTGGCTGTAATTACCAACGCTCATCACAAATAAAGCGAATAAAGCAATGGAAAGCAATTTTGGTTTCACTTCTACAGAGCTCCAAATAGAATGGAAGTTCAAACATTCAGCAAGTTTAGAGCATCCGGCTAGATTTAGAGTTGCCACTGAAGTTATCCCAAATAAGGCATTTGGGATATTGACCAGACTAGTGCAATTTCTCAAACTCAAGAATGTGAGCTTTGGAAGGCTTGCAATAGATGGATCAACCTCCACTAACTTGATACATCCTTCAAGATCTACCATTTCAAGGTTCGGGAGCCCTTCAAAATTTGGAGTCTTCAATAGATTTTTGGAGCCACTTAGATGAATGCTTCTCAACTTGGGGAGAGTCTGTGAAGAAACAGAATGAAAATGTATTAATGAGCAATCATGCTGGGTTTTATTTTTGGTATATATTACACATTTTCTATTTTGATATAGACAAAAGTACCTTTTTGTCCCCAAACTCTAGAATCTCTGTCAATTTCACCCCTAAAAATTTTGTGCTGTCAATGGCATCCCTAAACTTTCAGTTTGCTAACAATTTTGTCCTTCACCCATCTAAATAATTAACAATAAATGCAAATGGTGGATGTCCGCATTGCCTCTAACGTTGATTATGATGCCAAAACATATATTTAGCTACGTGGTTTCGTCACAATTATCACTGTGGTACTCAACAAATAAAAGGTGTTACGGTAGCTAAATTAACGAAACGTTGTAGCTAAATATATGACTTGGCATCACAATCAATGTTGGAGGCCACACGGATAGTGATGGACACTAGCTTATTTAGACGGAGTTTCAGTGATGGACAAATTTGCTTGCAATATAACATTTTAGAGATGCAACTGACAACAAACAAAGTTTATGGATAAAATTGACGAAGCCCTTATAGTTTAGAGACCAAAAAGATACTTTTACCTTTTGATCTATATATAAGAATACTAAATAGAACATTAATCTTACCAGTACACCTTCCCATAGTTGAGTGATGTTGCTTTCAGGCAT
Source organism: Senna tora (assembly GCA_014851425.1). Taxonomy (NCBI): domain Eukaryota; kingdom Viridiplantae; phylum Streptophyta; class Magnoliopsida; order Fabales; family Fabaceae; genus Senna; species Senna tora. The sequence goes on from CM026264.1 coordinate 11,512,781, forward strand.
GATCAATTCCACAAGAAAATTCGGCTTAAAATGTGATGGTAAACATGTGAAAGGATATTGATGCCATGAAATATGCCTCAACTGGTTAGAAAGATATTCAAGCCTTCCTGAAAATTTCACATTTCGCAGTATAAGCAGTCTAAGGTTGACCATTTCTGAAAAAGCTTCAGTCATCAATGGCGTCCTTACTGGATCTTCCAAGTCTATGATGATGGCTTCAATATTTCTTGTTGCCTAAGAATAATTGCATAAAAAAGGTTTAAATTAAATGTTAGACTGCTTCATTTTTTTTCTTTTCTTTTTATAGAAAAAATAAGCAAGAGACAAGAGATGAACTTACTGTGTTTGTTTCCATAACATGACGAAAATCGTCATAAAGCCACAACCTACTCCTTTTTCCTGGCTCTTGAGGGAATTCGTGCCAAATAACTTCCTGTCCAATTTCTTGTAACATATCATACATTTGTATTGTTTGGTGTGATATGGTAACGATTGATTTTTCAACAAGCCTTGTAATTTTAAATTCAGGATTAAATCGATACTGACTTATGATTTTGTTTGCATAATGAACCTTCTTCCCAACAAAAAAACAAGCAATATCCAAAAAAATTTCCCTTTCCAATTCGGGTAGCCTACGAACAACCTGTATAAGCATCTTTCCTATTGAAAGGTGATGAAATTTTTGGGGTTCAGCCAAGGCACTCTTCCATTTGGAGACACTTTCTGTTTTATGACCACATTTGGAGACACTTCGTTCTAGTAAGAATGAAGCTAGTGATTGAATAGCTAATGGAAGACCTTTAGCATATTCTAGTACACTATAAGTCACCTCCTCAAAATCTCTTGCAGGATAATCACACCTGAAAGCAATCCTGCAGAAAAGTGTAAGAGCTTCATTCTTATTCAGTAATTGAACCTTGTAAATCTCATCAACTTGATGCCATTTCAGAACACTCTCATCTCTAGTTGTTATGATAATTCTACTCCCTCCACCAAACCAATTGGAATTCTTAACCAATATCTGTAATATTTCGAAATCATCAACATCATCAAGAACTAACAGAATCCTACAATGCCTTAGCCTGGTGCTTATTAGCTGTGTTCCCTGCCTAACCGTCTGTATGTCAAGATATTTCTGCTTCAAAGTTGCATGAAGAAGTTGTTTCTGTAGACAGACTAGATCTTTTGTGAATTCAGAACTTAAATTAATGTCAAGGAAACAACAGGATTCGAAAAGATGGAAGATCTTGCTATACACAAGTGAAGCAAGAGTGGTCTTCCCTATTCCAGCCATTCCACAAATGCCCACAACTCTAACAACATCATCATCTGACCCTATATCCAGAGCCTTCTCTATTTCTTTGACACGAGAATCTATCCCAACTAAGTTTTCACTAGGAACGCGTATGTACTTACGAAACAATATGATTAATGCCTCTTCAACTATCTTATTAACGGCTTCTTTCCTGAATAAACACAAAGAAAAACTCCAGATAAGAAAATATAGGTCAAAGGTTCATTTTGGTCCTCTATGTTTCACTCTAGTTTCAAATTAGTCCTTTATGTTTTCCAAAAGTTTTAAATTGGTCCTTTCGTCCAAATCTGTCAATTTCTTAAGTTAACTGCTGATATGGCATGCCGAGGTGGACACATATTCTCTCCTATGTGTATCAAATAGCTGACGTGGCCTTAGACACACCAAAAACACCCAAACGACGTCGTTTAAGCCAAAAATAAAACCATGATGAGAGGACCAATATGAAACTCTAATGAAACATAAATGACTAATATAAAACTTTAATAAAACATAAAGGACCAATATAGAATTTCAATGAAACATAAATGACCAATATAGAACTTGAATGAAACATAAAGGACCAATATAAAACTTTCATGAAACCTGAAGGACAAATATAAAACTTTTGGAAAACATAAAGGACCAATATAAAACTTTTGAAAGATAAAGGACCAATTTAAAACTTGGGTGAAACATAGAGAACCAAAATGGATATTTGACCGAAAATATATATTCGAACTTGAAAACAAATGAGAGTACTAGCAACATGTATTACTTACTTATTCCGGTCATTAATATTCCGAGATGCAGGCAGCTTGGCCACTTTTTCCATGCTTTTGATCCACCTTATTACCTTGTCTAAATCATGCTTGAATCTTTGTTGGTGTTGAGCAAAGGCTTCCCAGTAAACCCCACTGGGACGTATTGTATATGGTGTCACCATCTCATACCAAAGTGGTATAACGGTTTGGTTTAGTGAATCCATGGTGTGGGAGACCACTGATAGTTCCTCCAAGCACCGTGTTGAGGCAGCATAGTTTGTTGAGAAGACAACTATGGAAATCCTTGATTCTTGAATTTGTTGTAAAATCTGTGGTGAAATGGCCTCATCATCATCATCATCTATCTCTTCCGGGTGGTCACTCATGAAGATTTTCATACCTACTCTTTCTAGAGCAGCGAAAAGATCAGAAGTAAAGCTGTTCCAAGTATGGTCATCCCTGCAGAAACTGAGAAACACATCATATTTCCACTTTTGCCTCTGGGAATCCATATCTGGCCTTACTTGATTTCAAAGTGCTTGATCTGCGTGGTCACTGTGATATATGCTTCTTCAGATGACTCAAGGTGGTGAATGAGCAAAATTATTAATTGCCGTATCAAACTGCTTGTTCAGTAAGGTGTGAAACAAGTTCAGAACGAAAGATGCGATAGTGAGTAAAGGCGTGTGGGCCTATCTGTACTCAACTTTAGACCAATGCAAAAAAAGAAGGAAGAAAATTAAAGCTATTAAGCATGTTTATACATTTAACCAACACGCCTTTTTTTTTTTTGGTAAAAGTGGTGTAATTTAATTAAGAGGTAAAATACTATTTAGTCCCTGAATTGTTAGTCAAATTACTATTTAGTACCTGAATTTATCAAAAATACTATTTAGTCTCCCGAAATATTTAGTCTCCTGACTGTTACCCGTTAGAGTTGACAGAGTTACAAATTCGAAGAGTAAATAATATTTTTGCCAAGTTTGGGGACTAAATAGTTGACATAGTTATAAATTTGGGGACTAAATAGTATTTTTGTCAAATTCGAGGACTAAATAATTGATATAGTTACAAATTTCAAGGACTAAATAGTATTTTTAATAAATTTAGGGACTAAATAATAATTTAACCAACAATTTAATAACTAAATAATATTTTGAATCTAGCAGGACATTGCAAAATATTGAAAAACAAAGTAAGTCATAAGCTGCCTGCGTCTAGGAAAATTAATGTGCGAAATAGGTAAGTAATTCAATTTTACCCTAACGTTTGAGTTCACTTTCATTTAGGCCTCCAAAGCTTGTTTGTTGTAGATTGTACCTCAAATCCGGGAGTGTTCAATTGCTTGTAAAATCTGATCGGGTGAAATGGCCTCATCATCATCATCAGCCATGAAGATTCTGATACCTACTCTTCGTAGAGCAGCAGAAAGAAAAACAGTAAAGTAGTTCCTTCCAAGTGTGGCCGTCGTCCCTGCAGAAACTGAGAAACACGTCTATCTGCCTTTACTTGCTTTGGAAGTGCTTGATCCGCCGTCGCCGTCGTCGCCGTCGTCGTCGGTGTGATAGTATATATGCGGAATTTTTTATTGCCGTATCGGATTGGTGGTTCAATAAGGCGTGTTTTGGCCATGGTCGCCGTTTCAGAAAAGCAAGTGCGGTAGTTAGTAAAGGCGCGTTCACTTGGCCTATGTCTCTACTCAATAGCTCAACTTCTAACCAATGGGAAAGAGAAACGAAGAAGGAAAAAGAATTAAAAATATTAAATATATCTATCATTAATTTAAAAGTTGGTCACTATACTTATCTATTATTTATAATTAAATCATATAAAAGTTTAGTATTACGGTATTATTAAATTTCGGTACATTTCACCAATTATGTAGTTTCATTTATTAATATTAATAAAAACTCATATTAATTAAAACACATCTTAAATGGATTTTTTGGTTTCTCATTCTCTTTGAGTTAACTGAAGTTTCATAGCGGAGGTAGAGCTCGATCTCCCAACAGAAGTTTTTTTATATGCAAATTTTGAATCTCGAACCTTGCTTAAGGGGAATGGAGTAACTACCACTCAAACCAACTAACTATTGGTCCATTTTAAAATTTAGAAGAATATATTGAAATTCAGTACTACCAAACTACTTAATATCTTCTCCTCTAATGTTAAACTTCTTATAATTAATGTTTGTCGATGTTTATTTGTATCCAAAGCAATATTACTTGCGCAATTAGCCCCAAAGAATTAGCTATTGGATGAATTAACTTCATCCATAGATTATAAAAGATAAAAACAGTACAAAATTAGCACAGTTAAAACGGGTTTTGGCCCGCAAGCTAGTCCGGATTGCCCACTAAATGGACGGGCTTAGGGAGAAGAAAATAGATACGCTTAAAAATAGAAACTGGCCAGGCGCAAGCCGCCTTCGGGCCAACCCACGAAAATAAATAAAATATTTAAAAAAAAATCAAACATGAATATAAATTAATTTTCCCATAAAAAAATATATAAATTAATTTAACATAAGTATAAATAAATAATTTTAGGATGAATTTATGTATTATTTAACTATTTCTATTTTATAATTTAAATTAAAAAATTAATTGATGATACAATTAAATAAAAGACTCAACTAAGGTAAAGTTATTTAGGTGTTTGTTATGAAGTTCACCAATATAATTAAAACACATGGCAAAAAATTTTTGTATAACCAATCATGGTAGAGAGAGAAAATGAAAAGTAATAAATTACGTAACCAATCAAATATGAGAGAGAATATAAATAATATTTATAATTGGCGAACTTTATAACAAGCACCTAAGCAACTTTACCTTAGTTTTTTTCTTAAATAAAACCCACAAGCACATGCTTTTGTGTTTCATTCTTTGAACTTAATTTATTATACATTAATTGTCTTCACTTGGGAACAAATTAATTAAATAAAATAATTAAGCTCAGATTAATCATTTCTTTAAAAAAAATATTATATACTCTATGTCTAGTGTTTACGTGCACACAAAACTACAAGTTCCACCCATGATAGATGTTAGAAATTTTGATCCCAGCAAAAATTAATTAGATAAATTTATATAAAGTTTAAGAAGCTATGCTAGCACATGTATTCAAATTGTTTTATATATCCCATTTGTTCAAAATTGGATGTTTTATATAAAAGTTTAATTTGTTAAATTAAAAAAAAAAAGATGGCCAGCGGGCTAACTCGTTTAGCCTGTGGGTTACAATGGGCGGACTTGGGTACCATACTTAAAGACCGTTTAATAAACGGGTTGGCCAGCCCCCGGCCCATTTAATGGCCGGCCGATGCGGGTCGGCCCGTTTGACATTGCTATACAAAATGAGGGGGCTCTATTTTTTTTCCTTTTTTGTTGAATTACAATTTTAGAAAATTTCCAGGACTCTGTGTGTCATGTATGTGCTTTGTATAAAGCTTAATTATCTAGAGCACATATTTAATAGTACAATAGTATTGAACATAGTACACCTCTTCAATCAATTAGGCTACGTTTGGTTCAATTCCAATAAGTGGAATTGGAATCCAATTCCATAAAAAACAAAATTTTCTAGTATTTGGTTCGCTTCCTAAAATTGAGAATTGGATTCCATGGAATCCAATTCTCAATTCCATAAAGTGAGTTTTGTTTGGTTGGACATGGAATTGGATTCCACATGGAATTGCACAATATTCTAGGGATTATTTAGTTTGGTTGAGTTATGTGGAATTGGAATTGAATTACGTGGAATTGGAATTGAATTACGTGGAATTGGTTTTTTAGAATTGGGTGTGTAAATTTTGTGGAATTAGATTGTGGAGTATTTTGGAGGAATTGAGATAAATTTTGTGGAATTGAGTTTAAAAGACATTTTTGTCCCTACTTTCTTTCTCTCTCTCTTTACTGTTTTTTATTTTTTATAATGAATATAAAAAAAGTAATTATATACTAAAAAATATAATTAAAAAAATATTTATTTAATATTTATTAAGGAGTAAATTAGTCTTTTTACCTCACATTTTTTTATAAACTTTCAATTCCATCTTTTCATACCAAACAAACTTTTTCAATTCAAATAATTCAATTCCAATTCCATCTTTTCATACCAAACAAACTTTTTCAATTCAAATAATTCAATTCCAATTCCAATTCCACTTATAATCCAATTTCAATTCCAATTCCATATTTTTTTTCAACCAAACGTAACCTTAGTTCTTAATCCATTCAAAATGGTTCTTATTAATGTAAATTTTTATTAATATTAACAAATGATATTATATAGTTCTAAACTTTTATCCAATTATCAATATTCAATTATATATCAATCAACTGTAACTTATTAAGACGTAGGCGGTGTTCTTTAGGGAGGAAAAGGGAAGGGAATGAAGGAAGGAAAAAAAACATGTGGGTCATTCCATTTCCATTCTCAATTTTTACTAACAAACACAATAAATGCATTCCCTTTTTATTTCTCTTCCCGTTTCTGTGTAAATAACGTGCCCTTAATTACTAATGACAACTAAGTATATGGACCTAATTATAAAAATTAAAATTATAAAGACGTGATTGAAAATTAGATTAAACTAGAAGGGCCAATAGATAATTTAACAATCTAAAAGTTTATAAATTATGACTAAAAAAATATGCATAGAGTATGTTTTTTTGGTTGAAAAAAATGAGGGAATGAGAAAAGATAAAGGAATAAAAATATCACGTCAATATGATGTGATGTGATTTAAATGAAATATAAGTGGATAAAATGACTATTTTGTCCTTACATTAAAAGTGATAATAGAATAAAAATAAGTAAAAAAGTAAGGACAAAAATATAATTTCATCACATTAAAAAAAATAGGATTTATTTGTTAGGAAGGAAAGAAAGAGAGATAACTTCTCCCTCTTTATTTCTATTATTATTTTTATAAAAAGAACACCACCTAATTTCTATTATTATAACATACATAAATTTTTATAAATTTAAGATCAATAAAAAAATTATGTATATTAATGTATAGTGATTTGACAAAAATATACCTAATTTCTATATAAAAAATTTTAGTTAAATTTTATAGGTGAATATATAAAAAAAAAAAAAAAGAGAGACGTTTTTTTTGTTAGCAAAATGTATCCATAAAGAAATAGATATAGATAGATATGTGATGTGACTTGTGAAGGAAAAGATAGATATTATTTAAAGTTGATAGGCTATGCTGTGTGTATAAAAGTTGGATCGACGTACGGTAGGCATGAGCATGAGTATACTATATATAGACATGTGATGTGAATTGTGAAGGAAAAGATCAAATGGGAAGGGATTGTGTGTGGAAGAACACAGAAGAGACGCATGAGATGGAGGGAAAAGGAACGGGAGAGGGAAAGATAAAGGGAATGAGTTTGATGTGTTTAATAGTAAAAATTTAGAATGAAAATAGAACAGGAATGTATTAAAATTACTATTTTGTCTCTTATATTAAAATAATAATAAAAAAATTATGATTGCATCAAATTAAAAGATATAATAAATATTTTATATATTTTTTATTTAAGCGAAAGAAAGAAAAAAAATAAAAGTAGCCACTCATTTTTTGGAGAGTGAATAATTCTCTATATTTCTTGGTGGAGTTATGAGAAAGATAGAAAGAAGTAAAATATTTTTTTCTTGATTTTTTTCTCTCCTAATTTTTCTTCTCTCTATCTCTCATTCTCTCTCATAATCCACAGTAACTTGTCGCCACTTGTTGCTACGTCGCCTTCGATACTGGCTTATCAGTTATCATCATTTCCCTTCCTTTTGTCTTTTTCTTTTATTTATTTTCCACACCACCTTGTCGCCACTTGACGTCTTCTCTAAATAAATTTGTATAATTATCTATATCTATATTCTATATGAACAAGCCTATTACCTATGCCTACGGGCTACGAGAATGAATCTATCTCATGAGTGAATTAAAAGAGTTTGGAGTTCGTAGGAGAAAGATATATATTAACCAAAAATTAAGAGATAAATGCTGTTAGGACTCAAATTCTTTCTTTGTTTATCTGTTTGATTTCACAAAATTCACCTCTTTCTTCTGTCTGCTCTGCGGAATCCTATTCCAATATACTTGAGTGTATCTTTGACAAGGATATTAAATAGTATAATTGCGGTCACGATTTTTAAAAAAAATTTACATCATATTTTATACATATTAAACACACTTTTTCTTTTTTTTTAATTTTTTTCTCTATCTCTCTCCTCACTTTTCTCTACAGTACTCTCTTTTATTCTACAGTACTTTCTTTACAGTATTTTATATCCGTATATTTATACCAAACATATCTGGATTAGACCTGATCATGGGCCTTAAAGCCCGTCCGGCCCGATAAGCCCGGCCTGCTAAAATGTAAAAATGAGCCTGAAAATATGAGCCCGAGCCCGAAAGCCTGTTTTTAAAAAAGCTCGCAAAAATACAGGCCGGGCTCGGACTTTTTTAAAGCCCGGCCCGAATTATATATACTTATTTTATTTTATTTTATATATATATATATATATATATATATAATACATTAAAATAAATAAAAAAACTCAATCTAGTATAGAATAAATACCAACCTAATTGATAACATATTTTAATGTTTGATGTCCAATGTCTTGTATTTGATTCATTCAATCTTACATATTTGAACATTTCAAAAATTCAATCTTACATGGGAGACTAGCTTCCAACTTCCAATTAACTAGCATTACACTAATTTTCCTAAAGTGTGTGTACCATTTTCTTCACACAATCCATTATGAGCAAATTCAAGCTCTCTTAGAGTGTGTAATTTGCTATATATTCTGGATACAAAATATGTATATATATATATATATATACATATTTTGTATCTAGATTCCAGAATATATAATATATTTTAGATACAAACTATGTATATCTTTATATACAATCCGTATAAAATGTTTATATATATAATACATTAAAATCTTTTAACTATCTATTTTTAAGTAAAAAAGTATCTCTTTGTATTTTAAATGAAACATGAAATAAACTATAAAAAAAATATGGCGGCCCGGCCCGTTTTTCATTTAATACGAGCCGAGCCCGGCCCGTTTTTAAGTTTAAAAAAACGGGCCCGAGCTTGAATTTTTAGTTAAAAAGTCCAAAAGCCCGGCACGTATTTTTTAAAACCCGGCCCGTGATCAGGTCTGGATGTGATACATCATAAATGAAGGCTGGGGCTACTATGCCTTTAAATAAAATAATAATAATAACTGAATTCGAATAAATAAGAAAGAAGGATGGGAACGTGAAGAAGCGATCACCCGTCACTTTCATGCCTGTTGTTACACATCCATGGTAGTGGCTGGGGCCACGTGAGTTGACCCCCCAACTCACGTGCACTTAAACAATTCATTATATATATAATAGTCTACGTACATCCAAAGAAATCGATTAGAAATATTTGAAAATCCAATTATGTACAGGACACATTAATTATCTCTATTATTATAACTATTGAACGGTAATTCTTTGCTTTAACGCAACATCCTTCAACACAAATCAGATAATAATTGAATAAATTTTCTTCTTCAAACAAATGATATATAAAGTATAAACAAGAATATTAAAAAAAATGTTTGCAAAGCCCTATAAGTTGTGTGGGTGGATCACATGTCTTATTTGTATTGAAGAATTTCATTTCAATCACCTAAGTAATTTTATTTAAGTTTAATCTTATATATATAGTCACAATGGACATAAATTTAATCTAATCCAATCTATTAAATTAAAGAAAAATTGTTTGTAATTAAAGAAAAAAAAGAAAACGTGCTTTTCCAAACCTTAAATCTAAACGATTTCTTTTTTTTTTCTTTTAAATAAAATATGAAATAAAAAAAATTTATCACAGTCAAATATTAATGCCACATATTATGCCTAGTCAACAAAAACCATTAACTATTTTAACGGTGTTAGTGAAAAGAGTAAGATTACCCAAAAATTAAAACGTTGGGGGTATATTTGACAGCAATCAAACGTTTGGGGTATATTTGACCGAACGCGTAAACGTTGTGGGTACCAAAGGTACTTTACTCTTTTTTTTTATTATTTTAATATAAAGAATAAAATAATCATTTTAATACATTCTCATTTCATTTTTATTTCAAATTTTTACTAACAAACATATCAAACCTATTTTCATCCCTTTTCCTCCTCTCGCTCTCGCTCTCCCTTCTTACCTAAAAAAGGTGCCTTACTGTCAGAATTATAGCTTGGTCTTAGTAATATTAGGCATGCTCTTGTTGCATTCTCCGAGTGTCATTTTCTTTGGGTCCCTATCAATTTTAACGTTGATGATTGCAACAAAATTAAATTGCATTCAATCAATCGATCAAATGAAGTAACTTTTTTCCAGAACTTTTTATTATCCCGCCTAAACTTTCCGCTCATCAGGATTCAGGTTACCCTGACAAATGAATTTAAAGGAAGCAAAATATTCCACTCATCAGGTTGAAGAATTCGTATAGTGTATACATTTTATAGTTCGAATTGTTGTAATATAAATACCATTCTCGATTTTCACTGTATCCAAATCCGTAGAGCCGAAGCCTAGCTCGACATCGTTCTTTCATGTTGTTGCAGTCCCGAGAAACTCACATTTTCCGGTAAATTACAATCAGTTGAACTCACATTTTGCTCGCATTAGTTGCTCGATTCAAAGAGCTTCAGCTATGAATCCTACGTGCAAATTAAATTGGCTTTCCATTTTTTTACTGACTACTGGATTGTACTTTGGTTCTTTTATCTTTTGATTATTTGAAATTTAAGGGCAAAGAATCAAAGAATTTCAGACATGGCGCCTCTAATTCTTTCCCTTGCTCTTCCGTCAGATACTGGTCGAGTTCTCAGCATTGAGTCTCACACTGTCCAGGTTCTACTCTGCCATTTTAGTCTAATAATATGTGCATGTAAAATATTTACCAAGAATTAGATCTTGAGGTGTTAGAGGATCAAATTCAAAGGGCCCCTTTAGTAAGAAATTTCATAGAATAACAAGATTTTGAAGCTAACAAGTTTTTTAATGTATTCAATATTTATATCTATGCAGCCTTTTAGAGAACAGTGGAATTCATCTTATTGGTATTCAAAATTGTTATCTCTAGTTTGCTGTTTGCATAATTCTGAAGGTTGGTTGATCTTGACATTGTAGCCACTTGCTATTCTTCTCAGGGTTATGTTGGAAATAAAGCAGCTGTCTTCCCGCTACAACTGTTGGGCTATGATGTGGATCCAATTAACTCTGTACAGTTTTCAAATCACACAGGCAAGCTGCTTCTATTTCTTCATTCAGTCTCAGGACTCTGTCTCTCTGAGGCCTGATATATGGTGCGATTGTCATCTGTCAATCTGAATAAGTTCATGCATGATGGTATTATTACAAAAATAATAGTGAAATTTTGGTTTAATAGATTAGAGGACCATGCAGGGTACCCAACTTTTAAAGGTCAAGTTTTGAATGGACAGCAACTGTGGGATATAATAGACGGCCTTCAAGCAAATCAATTATTGTACTACACTCACTTATTAACAGGTATTTCAAAAAGTGTCCTACTTGTGTTCTTATTTATTTGTGAATGGTATACTACCTCTCCTCTCAAGAATTGTAAATCAGCAATATGACAGAACAAAATTTAATAAATCCATATAACAGCAATCATTTAGATTACATATTAGATATTACTATGCTGTAGTCACTAACATACCAGTTTTGAGAATTTTGGGTCCGTTTGATTTCTGTTCTGAAAAATAGTTTTTGATTTTTAAAAAAACTGAAAAATTTTGTTTGAAAGTGTTGCTTTCAACATAGTTCAAAAAAAGAGGCCAGATCAACCGGTCAAACTAGAAAACTTGCCACACTAAAAACCAGTCAAAACCTAGGAAAACCAGCAAAAACTGATCTAGTTTAGTGGTTCATCAGTTTGAAACTTGAACTACTTTTCTTGGTTCTGCAATTTTACAAAGAAAATTTGTTTAGAAGATGATAAGAATAAAAGAGAGACGAAGGAAATAGAAGTGATAAAAGGAAGAAAATAAGTTAAGAGAGATTTGATTTAGAGAAAAATAAATACTTATTTTGCCACAATTCTGGAACAAAGTTGAAAAATATTAGAAAGAAGAGAGAAGATTACTGCCATTGCTTAAGATTAAATAGCAGCAAACAAGAGACTTGAGAGCCAAAGTGATTTTCTATTGTATGTTGTTCCCTTTCTCTTCATGTCTGTTGGTTTGGAAAGAAGGAACACGCAAAGAAGAGGGACAAAGGAAAGACATTGGAAATCAAAATAGTTGGAGTTGGTGATAGCCAATTGTGCGGATACTTGAAAAATACGTATTGGAAATAGCCTTTGCATGTAGAGTTATTCAATATTAAAAGGTGGCATATTTATATAATTTGTAATTAGTTTATATATTTGTAATGATTTTTTTAATGTATATATAACTAGTTTGATCGTGGTTGAATAATAGTTGGACCAATGACCCATTAACCAATTTCTTTATTGGTTTAATTATCGGTCCAATTTTTAAAACATTGATTTTCACCTGTTTCTAATTTCTGTATTTTCAGGTTATATTGGTTCAGTTTCTTTCCTGAATACTGTATTGGAAGTTGTCAGCAAGCTTCGCTCAATAAACCCTGAACTTACATATGGTGAGATTACTGAAATCACTTAAGCATAGGGCCATTCATGAGTTGAATTCAGTTTGATGCCCAGCCTTGCTCTGAAGTAATGTTCATTGGCTCTGACTTCTGACATTTTAGAATTCAAATCAAACCAAGAGAACTCATAGAACTGCTCAAACCAAATTGGTTTGGTTCAGTTTTAACTTTTAACCTTAAGTGCTTTATTACTGTGTTAATGTATAAAATCCAGTGCATTAGCATAAATACACAAAATTAACAAGTTCACACTGCAACATATGGTTGTTCAACAAATTAACACTCACATTTTATATAATTCTTGATACATGTAATTATTCATCAGCATGCATGCCAAACTTTATTATTTTTTGTTATTCTTACTGGTATTATTATTATTATTATTATTATTATAATTATTATTTTCTGTCATTGACATCAATCAACCTGTGACTACGAAGATGCTCTTTGAAGTGAAACTTCTGAACATTATGTGGAATCTCTCTTTGTTCCCCTCTACTCTGAAACTGCAAGCTGTATAATTATTTGTATATTCTAAAGCATTCATGTAAGATTAATTTATTATTTTATTTAATGTTTTAAACACAAATGGCAAGTTTTCTGTAGTTAAAGACAATATCAACAAAAGAGTATTAAGATGGTGCTGGCTGTTCTCTTTCTTGTCAGTATGTGATCCAGTGATGGGTGATGAAGGAAAGTTTTATGTTCCTCAAGAGCTGGTATCAGTTTATCGAGAGAAGGTAAAACTGACCCACAAAATGTTACTGTAGGTGTGTGCAAATATTTTATACAATATTAAGAGATTTGATTATATTAACTAATTGACTAATCCACTGTAGGTCCAAGCTTATGTCACTAATTGAAATTTAGCTTTTTGATGCATGAGTAACACCCATTTTGTTAGGTTGTTCCAGTGGCTTCAATGTTAACTCCCAACCAGTTTGAAGCTGAACTGTTGACAGGGTCCAGGTAATCATACCACAACTAAGATTGCTTGAAAATTTTCCTGTTTTATATGGTCCTTTATTTTCTGTCTCTTTTTATATATTGTACGATTGGTACTTGGTAGCATATTACTTTGGTTTGCCTACTCTGTTCAGTATTAAAAATCTATGGCTAAGTTATGGATGTAAATGATTATTCTCAATAAAATGGCATAATGTGGCCTCCTAAGGGTGTCCCTTGTCAATTTACTAAGGGATTGGAAAGCCTCGAAGCTAATGTTTGTTTAGTTTCTTATTCACAGTTTGAGAGGATTCCTTGTCCTCTATTTTAATTGTTTTCTCTTCTCATCATATAAATTATTTTTATATAGAAAAGGTAACAAGTGGTTGAAACAAAAACAACAGCTAAAGGTAATTCAGTTTGTACAGTTTTCTTTATTTTTTCCCTGCACCATTTTGGACTAACATGAATATTGCTATTTCTTCTATATGTCGGATTGTTGAAACTCCACAGTGTCTCTGTTTTGTTTGGTAAGTGGTTTTACTTGTTACAGGATTCAGTCTGAAGGAGATGGCCGGGAAGCTTGCAACTTTCTTCATGCAGCTGGACCTTCAAAGGTTTGCACATATACTTGAACAACAGGAATCCCGTGTTTATTACTTTTCTTTTCTTTTTTCTTTTTCAATTAAAATATATTGGTTCTAAAATACTCTTCCTTTGGACATGGACTTTTTTTGTGGATGTGCTCTTGATTCACTCTTTCCAAATTATCTGTCTGAAAAGTGCTTGTCTCTTTCTTTCTTTTTTCCGTGAAAAGTGCTTGTCTCTTTCATTGTTCTAAACTTCTAATATGATCATATTGACATTGATTGTAACCAATTAGCTGCAAATGCTTCATGCTTTTCCTTGTTATGCAAATCGATTTATTACCAGAATTTGAGCGACATTCTTATGGGTTGTTAGCCCCCAAATTAAGAGGGTCTATTCTAGGAGGTGTAGAACGGGAGAGTGGCGAGAGTCGTTATGCTACTGTTTTAGGCAGTTTGGGACAGTAGACACTTTTTGTCATTATAAGGGGTTAGATGTTTTTCTGCATATCTTATATACATTCCTAGTTCCGTATTCTGGTTTCCATCAGGGGGTATGAATATATTGTGATTATGAAGAATATTCAATTATTGAATACTCTTGAAGATGCACTGTAGTGATCTGAGTGGGGTCTGTTTTAGTTGTTCATATAATAAAATTCCACTTGATTTTTCACTTCATGGAAATTGTGGATTTTATCTGTACATAACATTGAAAGATTGGTCAAAGATAGCAATAGCCTAATGTAGTATACTTTTGAGTGTAATATATGGACCTCTGCTGTATGCACACACACACACCGAGAGACAAACATAAAAACTTGAATCTGTGTTGTAATTCCAAGTAGTAGAAACTGGCCCATCTCTGTGTTCGTATGTGTACATATCTAAGTGTTCTTGAATTTTTTTTTTTAATGTCCAGAACTTGTATTTAGTATTTTACTTAATATCACAAAGAACTTGTGCATGGTGGATGTCAATTGAAGTCCTGTTTTCATCAATTCCTTCAGATTGTAATTACCGGTATAAGTATAGACGGAAAGCTTCTCCTGATCGGCAGCCATAAAAAAGAAAAGGTAGGTTATATTTCACATATTATTCAATTCATCGAAATGATTTCTAGTTGTTTGACTGTTTCTTATATTTGAGCAGCGATGTTCATTAAAAGTACTTAATTTTCATAATTAACTTGGTTAAAATGTCTCCCAACTTCATTTACACACATTCTAGATTTTATATTTGCAGTTATTTAAATCTTATCTGTGTTCTACTTGGTAATGTCTTATGCTTGTATGACCTTTTTATGACAGGGACAGCCTCCCAAACAATTTAAGATCGTGATTCCCAAAATTCCAGCTTATTTCACAGTATGAATAGTCCATTACTTTTTCTTTGAATTTATTGTTCATTTTGTGCTAAGATAATTTTTTTGTAGTGCTATGCCATTAGAAAAGGATATATGGATTACCAATTAGATATTTACCTATATATTGTCTTCCAATCCATTAGCTTGTAGAGCCCTAATTAATACATTGTCCTCTGTTACCACAAAAATCACAAGGTCGGTAAAATTGGCCTTGTACTAAACTAAGAGGCACACACACACACTCACACAAAAAAGCAAACAAATAAAGAAGAAGAGTGACCTTTACCTCCGCCTTTATGTACAGTTATCACTTACCGCTAACAGCTGACTCCACCTCAGCTAATAGGAAAAGGCTTTGATTGTTGTTGTATCATTGACCACCAACAAATTTCACAGTTCATCACTGTCCATCTATTTCCTTACATTTTTGTTTAAATTACACGTTTTCTTAGAATTGCATTCATACAGTAAAATATAACTAAAGCTTGTTTTTTGCTGTATGTTATTATGCTTTGTAGGGAACAGGAGACCTCATGACTGCACTCCTTCTTGGTTGGAGCAATGTAATGCCTATGCTTTACATTTCTTGCTTTAATTATATGCTTTCTTGCCTGTTAATTTCATAATATTCACCAAAACTATGCCCTTTTGCATTCTAGAAATACCCAGACAATTTTGACAAGGCTGCAGAACTTGCAGTATCAAGCTTGCAGGTATCTTCTCTCCATTTGTCTTTGATCTTGTTGCCCCACAATTGTAGAGCCTTATAAATCCTTTGAGATTTGGCGTGTTTCTCTGATCATTGACATTATTTTCGTGAACTTCAAACTTCCAGCTTCGTGTTAGTGAATCAATCTTTAATCTGTGAAAAATGGGTGATTATGGGCTCTTTTACCACCAAAACATGCAGGCACTTCTGGAGAGGACAGTTAATGAGTACAAAAGTGCTGGACACGATCCTCAGTCAACCAATTTAGAGATCAGATTAATTCAAAGCCAGGATGATATTCGCAGCCCACAAGTCAAATTCAAAGCTGAAATATACAGTTAAACTGTCGATACATATGATTTGAAGATGATTATTAATGTTTGCTTCCTTGGTTTATTACCATGTTTATTTACTTGTGGTTTATAGAATTTCAAACATTTTTAGTGGATGGTGATGGTGTATTAAGAAGGAAATATGCTTCATTCTTCACTCCAATGATCTTCAGCAATGGAGGTTTGCATTGTCAAAAGTGTTATCGTGATTAATTTGATAAAAAAAATTGTAATTAAATATATTCTGAGGTCATAAAGATAGTCACATTTATATTTGTAGTTAATTATTTAGACAAAATTTGAGTGAAAGACAAGATATATGAGTAGAATTGATGATTATTAAAGAAATACATCATGTTTGGATATGTTCCCTGGGTAAACGAAGGTTTTCTTTTTTAATACACCTTCCTTGAGGATTCCAAACGTAGAAATTATAACATTTTGTGACACCAATTTTTATCACTCTTTTCCTTGGTTTTAATACTATACTTGAAACTTGAAAGTTTTGTTAGAGGAGGACGAAATTGTTTTCTTTTATTTTTTAAATTGAAATGGTTGCTTGTCACGTAATTTTTGGTCTGTGTCTTAGTATTTTAATATATTTTTTTAATTATATAGTGTCATTTATTAATGTTAATAATAAAGACTAATTAATTGAATAAATGTATTCAATTTTAATAACTAAAAATATCTCAACAGTGACAATAGAAGTAAGGGACGTTAGCAATGTTCATTTCTTCCTGACTTTTTTCCCCTATATTTTCATCTCACATCAATCAGAAATTCAGAATATAAAGCATACAAATGAAATATAAACAAGTAAATCCAACATGTTGGTCTAATTTTATCGTTAGACAGGTTTTCTTATTTTTAGAACATTTATTTCTAGATTTATATATTTAGAATAGTATGATGGCACGCAATTTATTGAATGACTAATTATTTAAAATAAATTACATTATAAAAAAAATAAATTACATTTATTTCCCCTTTATTAAGCTAAAACTTTATTAAGAAATAACTTATTAAGAAAGTAATTTTTTTTAAATATTTATTTTGGTATTATTTAATTTTAGTTAAAAATCACAACTTTGATTTACTCTAAAATTTTAAAAAGAAACTATATATTAGTTTAATACATATTTAATTTTTGTTATACTATATAAATATAAAAATTAGACTAATATTACTCTAATATAGGCCAGTGTATTTTTTTTTTTTTGTGTATCACTCTGAAGGCACACAGTAGAACATTGAAGAAGACGCTTCTAAACCCGGGGACATTCTGATTTCTGCAAAAATCAGGAAGAAAAAACTTCCTCTGTTCTTCTTACGCTACAACGGCGAACACGAACGACAAAGCGAAGCTTCAAACTTCGGAAAATGGATCCTGAAAGAGCTTTAGAACTTGTGAAGCACGGTGTCACTCTTCTCCTCCTCGATGTTCCTCAGTACACCCTCGTCGGAATCGATACTCAGGCAAATGAATATTCCATTTTTGACATTTTTATTTATTATTATTTTTGGGGTCAAATGTCGATGGTTGGAGGTTTCACTGTATCTGCTCAATGAAATAGCTAGCTCACTATGTACAAAAAAAAAATATACATTTGTTAACATTTTCCTCAGTTGTCTTGAGTAATTTTAAAATATTGTTCCAGTTTGTGTGTTTACTATGCGTAGTTTTAATTTACAAATAGATGCCCTTTGTGTTCGGTGGCACAAGATGTTTTGTTTATGCTCTAGGGAATAGTAGATTTCAGAAGTTAACTTTAAAAGTACGAATTTTATTTGTGTTGGAATGTCAAATATTGTAGATTATAGAAGGGCGTAATGCAACTAATAGGAAGAATTAAGGATGGAAAATTTTATCTGATTTTTCTCAGGTTACAGTGTAGAGGTCATGCCCTTCAATTTTCTTGTGCAGTACAGAAGTTTTTCTTTTATATTTTTTTCATGGTATCTGCTTATGGAGTGTAGCCATGAAGCTTCTGTTAGGAAAAAAACTTCATTGTTGTATTCAACTTCCTCTGACACGGGTGACATTTAAATTCCTTTTGACAGATGTTTTCTGTGGGACCTGCTTTTAAGGGTATCAAGATGATCCCTCCTGGTCCTCATTTTGTCTATTATAGTTCCTCAAGCAGGTAAGATCGTGCTTCATATTATCCAGGTTTAACTCTTCCTCTAGCAAATGAGTCTTTACACATGGGTTGCACGGTATTTAGTGGTTGATGATAATTTTACATACCAATATATGAAAGGGGAGGGGTTCACATTCATAAAAGGTGTCATATATATATATATTTCTATACCTTGCTAGAATAAAGAAGAAAATGCGAGGCTTGGTGCATGTACAGTTCTTGAAAATAATCTTGGATAATGACATTGGAAATAATTACTTAGGTTTAGAGTCTCTATATTATTCTGGATTGTTGATCATAAAATAGTAAGCATTATATACCATAATTTTGGATAGAATTGTTGATACTTCTTTCCTTTGTGATCCTATATTTCAATTATTTTGTGCATTGTTCACCTCATTTAAATTGTAACATCATTTTATTATGCACTCTTTTAAATTCATGCAGGGATGGCAAGGAGTTCTCACCAATTATTGGGTTCTTTGTTGATGTTGGTCCTTCAGAGGTTTGAAAATTGATATCTCTCTAGTCTAATCATACACTTAATATCAATGGAAGTATAAGGGTTACCTTGTAGAGAAAGAAAGAATAATATTAAATGGGCATTACCGACTTCATACCTAACTAGACACCTTCCGGGTCCAATTATAATTAATTGTTAGGTGACTTATAAGGTTTAGTACATGTAGCTTGCACATTCAGTCTATTCTAGCCTTACACTCTTAGATATTCTAAAAAACCTGTTTATGATGAGCAACTTAAAGTACGAAAACATAGTCCTTAATAATGTGTATCCCGAAGGGATTATCTGATTTTTGTCTCATGGCCACACAGGTAATTGTTCGTAAATGGGATCCACAAGAAGAAAGGCTAGTCAAAGTATCTGAGGAAGAGGTATATGTCATTGATATAGATATATATATCATGTGAATTCCAACTTTTGTTTTCTCTATATGTTTGTTGAGTACTATGACCTATATATTGCTTATTAATTTTATTTTCTTCATCTTTCCCTTAGGAGGAAAGATACTGTCTAGCTGTTAAAAATTTGGAGTTTGACAGACACCTTGGGCCATACAATCTTAACCACTATGTTGACTGGAAGCGATTATCTAATTTCATTATGAAGAGCATCATAGAACGGCTAGGTATGTTATTCAGTTAACTTGAATGTTCTTTGTATTAAATGAACCTTTCTGCTGATATCCTGTTTTGCACAAAATTGAATTTATAAACTGTCAACTTCATGGGCAGAGCCCATTGGAGGGGAAATCAATGTGGTGTATGAGAATGGGATATTTGGAAACGCTCCTAAAACACCAATGGAGAAAGCACTAGACAAGCAACTGAAGGATAGCAAGTTTGAAACATCAGTTGACAAGTCTCAGAGGAAAGGATGCTACTACACATCTGTTCCCCGTGTTATAAAACGTAAGGGGATACAGGGACAAGAACTTACTTCTATGAATCTTGACAAGGTAGGTTTATGTACATGTTAATAAATATCTGATAAAAAAAAAACAAATGAATTAGATAAGGTTTGACCGTTTGAGCAATCTCACTGTAACATTTTAGCCCTTTCTTCACTGACTTGTGTGCCTGCTCTTTTGTTGGTCTGTTCAGACGCAATTGTTAGAAACTCTGCTGGAAAAAGATTATGGAGGTTCTGAAGATTTGCTTCTTGGAGAATTGCAGTTTGCATTTATTGCCTTTTTGGTATTGCAGACTAAGCATGTTTTCTTTCTACATTTATTGATGTTGTTAGACCAAACGTAACATTTTATAATGGTGCAGATGGGGCAATCTCTTGAAGCATTTCTCCAGTGGAAGTCCCTGGTTAACCTTTTATTTGGCTGTACTGAAGCAGTGAGTATAGCTTTCCAGTTATATCCTGATTGTATCATGCATGTGCCTTAGAATTTTTTATTTCTTCTTTATGCTTGCTTTCTTTTCCATCACACAATTACTGAACTGCAGATGCTGAAAATGGATCTCTTCCATAATTTTCCTGTTGTTAGAATCATAGAATCCATTTTGGGGCTCTTGCTGTACAGCTTAATCTTTAAGTCAAGTGTTTCTTTGACACATGCTTAAAATTCGTTATTATATCTGGACCTTTCTCTATACTCAATGGATCTAAGGGTCTCTGGGTAATGGATAGAAATTTCTTTGATATATCTTTTTATGAGCAGCCCAGTAACTAGAGGTAGGGGAAGACCAAAGAAAATAATAGGAAAAACTATTAGGAGGGACTTAGCTATAAACAACTTAACCATAGAAATGTGTAAAGACAGATATACCCGACCCCACCTAATGGGAAAAGACTTTAATTGTTGTATATCTTTTTATGAGCAGCTTTTGATTCTTTCTCACTTCTCTAGAGATTTGTGGGTACACTGTGGCTACATTAGGTTGCTTGGCTCATTGTAAGGACATATCTAGTATGGGATTACTTGGGGCCAAATTAACTTGATGTTGTTTCATTGATTTATTAGCTATTTTGTTATTATTTGTCCATGACTTTGTTTAATATTTTGCAGCCTTTCCACACACGGAGTCAACTATTCACAAAGGTAAACTTTGGGACTTTTAGGTACAAACAATTAAATTATTACTTTGATTGTTATTGACTGTCTCCTAGGAATTTGGGCTGGTGAATTTGGATTACAGAATGAACCAATGAAAGATTGTTCAGAAATAATGCCTGTTGTGTATTGGGTCATGTTATTTGAATGGAATATGTATATATTGACATTTGATAGTAGTTATCAGAACAGTGAAAAATGAGCAAAATAGTTTTTTTGAAAGTGCAAGAGTTTGTGGACAAAATTTGAGGAGCTGCAAATTATCTCAAGTATATCCATACTGTCCAAAATTTTAAGGTGTTTTCGCAATTTGATATTTTCTTCTAAACTTTTTGGTATTTAATTTGTTGATTACCATATTATATATACAATGCATTGGTTTATTTTGTTGGGCTTTGATTACTTGAAAAATAATATTATATTTTAGGTATTTGTTAATTACTACTTTGCTCTCATTTTCTTTTTTCTTTTTTCTCTCTCTCTTTCCATTGAACTGAAATTTTGAAATTTTATGGATTCTTATAGTTCGTAAAGGTCATCTACTATCAACTAAAATATGGACTACAGAAAGATCGTGCTGACGGAACAGGGCCATCATTGTTGGATGATTCTTGGTTTTCCGCTGATAGCTTTTTGCACCATCTTTGTAAGGTAGTTTGCTGATGTTATGAACGCAATATTTGAGTCAATAAATTTTTCTATCATTTAGCTTACTTACTTTACTTGAAACAGCCTCTCGGCTTATAGGGGTAAGGCTGTATACATCTGACCTTTCCCAGACCCTTCCTGGTGGGAGCCATGTGCATTGGGCCGCCTTTTTTTATTATTTTAGTATACTTACTTTAACACAACTGTGCTGGCACTTTTGAATTTTGATTAATTGATTTCTTTACAGCTTAACTTCAGCTAACTTGGTCATCAAATGTTTTTAAAGCCTTGCAGAGTGTAGTTTTCTTTCTCAACTGGACATCACCAGCCTTAGCCCTTAGGCATAGTCCTCCCTATTCCAAATAATAATTAAAATATAAAAATCACCTCTATAATGTAATGAGCTACAGCCATCTTTCTGCCCAGCATGCACAATTAATGTCAACTAGTAATACAGAAATACATTTCATAAGGTTTTCTATCTTAAGGATCTGTCAGAACTCACAACTAATTGATACAAACATAAAGATGCATTCACTTTCAAGGCCTTGGATTCTTGTGAACTAATTGCCTTAAGTTTTGGCTGTTTCAGCAAAACTTAATTGGATCTTATTTTCATTACAGCAAGCTCTAATTAGTTTGCTATAGTTGACTGAATTGATACCTAGATGCCTATTTATGACTGTTGGCTCTTTTGGAATTGCAGGATTTCTTTTCTCTGGTGCAAGATGCTTCCGTTGTTGATGGAGATCTCTTGTCATGGGTATGAACTCTGAGACTGTCTTCATATAATATAATGTTATATCTTCTTCTGACCCCACCAACAAAGGGGGAAAATATAATTAGGGATTGAAAAATACTGGAAGTGAAGGATATAAAAGTTGCTAAACCGTTGCAGAAATGCCTGTCTGGTGAACAATTAACAGCAAGAACAATAATCAAAGCTTTTTTTCACTAGGTGGAGTCCGCTATATAAATTAAATAACGCCGACGTGTTCTATCTCTATCAGTTTTGTTGGTTAAATTATTAACAATTAAATCCATCATAATAGTTTATCCCATTGTTTTCTTTGCTCTCTTTCAGCTGACCAACTCTTTCTACAGAAGTCTCTAATCCGTACATAGTAAACAATTATGATGAGAAAAAAATTGAATTGTCTCACTTTCACTGGTTGCAGACAAGAAAATTGAAGGAGTTGTTGGAGAGCAGTCTGGGTTGGGAATTTCAGGAGAATAGTGCTGTTGATGGGATTTATTTTGAAGAGAATGACGAGGTCTGTGTTAGTGTTGTGTATATAGTAATAGTGGTACTTTCTCTAGTCTCTTCTATCTGTGTGTGTTTGTTCATGGTCCTTACTCACTCTCTTTATTCTGCAGTATGCTCCTGTTGTAGAGATGTTGGATGACGAAGCTCAAGCAGTTTAGAAATATGCATTTTACGTACACATTATGTTCCTTCACATTGTATAGTAAAACAGATGTAAACCCAGCACAGCAAACTTTTCTTTTAAATTAAAACTATATAGCTTTGTTAGTATTACTTTTTTGCTCTGTGCTGTTCCCTCAAGATTAGGGGTCTTGGTAAGCGGTTTGGACTAAGCGAAAAAATGTTGCATCTATCGATTTGATAGTTAAATATCTATTTTGTGACACTAATGATCAAAAGATTTAACGACCATAAAATATAAATATGGGGTTTGGATTGATTTTTAATATACCAAATTCAACGATGATTAGTTTTGTTCAATTTTTTTGGGTCTGGTTTAATTTGATTTAGAGGCATCGGTTTTGAACATTTCTAGTGAGGATGGAACTGAGAAAACTTTTTATGCTTTTAAATTTTAAACTAAATTTTAATTGTCTATAAATGTTTTTATGGTCAATTTTTTTCTTCAAAAAAGTGTAAATTGTATTCAAATTATTAATAGAAAATTATGATGTGACATTACACAAGTAACATTAGTGATTCATTATCACTCAAATCTCTAAACACAGCAAAATAAATGTGTTTCTTCTTCTTAATACAAAGAAGCAAGTCATTTTGAGTAATGAATTAAAAAAAATATCGTTTTGAGTAATAAATTAACATTAATATTTTATTATTGATGTTAATAATTTGAATAATATTAAGTGTTGTATTTTGATAAAATTAATTGCAATTCGAAAACGTTTAAAATAACATTAATTTAAAAACTTTAGGGAGAAAATTAAAAATAAGTGTATTTACCTTTCAGAACTAAATCTAAATGACGTCTAGATTTAATTCTGAAACATTTGTCCACTATTATTTGACGTGCTTCAACTCATAATTCAGTCTTATGCAACTTGATTCTCTAAAATAAATTTTAAAGTAAAATGTTAGTGGAGAACACATGTGCATCTAATAACTTAACTTAAGATTGGACTTATTATGCTAAAGAAACAATATAAGTAATGATCTTATAGTTTAATTCTCAAATGATAATGTATCATTATATATATATATTTGAAACTAATTCTCAATGTTTTGACTTTTGAATAATTTTCTATATCTTAGTATGCTTTATAATGCTCAAGTTTTGATGTCTTTTTTTTTGAAGAAATCATCATGATTTAAAATTTTATTGAATTTCATTTAATTTGATTCGAGTTAACGAAAGAAAATTAAAGAAATTCAAATGCAATAATTAACTAGTACTAATTATTTTTATGAACTATTTTATATATATACATTTTAAGTATTAACATTTCCTGTTATTAAATTAATGTGCCATTTGATTTGTAATGTGGTTGCAAATTTAGAAACTAAATCATTAGTCAAAATTTATTTCACACACTAAAAGGTATTCTCCAATTTATTTATTTTCACAAGAGATAAAATATTAAATTGAAGTAGCTTCTCCTACCATTTGGTTAGATTCCTATAAGATTCTCGTACAGTTTGTTCAATTGTCATTTAGTGTGATATTCAGCATTTAAATTTTAGTAAAGATTATAAAATGAAAGTATTATATCATGGTATATAATTTTGTCAGTATAGTACATTAGAAAATAATTATTTTGAATATATTAATTAAGTTACAGATGTTAGTATATTTTTCAAAATATTTTTATGTTCAATAATTTTTTTTTTTTGCCGAATTATGTTCAATAATTTGAATAAACTATATATATTGTATGCCATTAATCAATAGTCATACTCATACAAACAATCATAAATACAACGTATGAATAAAAATAGTATTACTCGTCACTCATGTCATATATTTAAAAGAATATGATAAAATTGTCTTTGTGCCTCTAAATTTTAAAATCTTTATCAATTGACTTTAAATTTTTAATTAAATTGCAAGAAATTTTGTCTTTTATTGAAGTTCGTGTAAATAATTAACGGTAAATAGATACAAATATGATAGTCACTGTGATTTTCAATGTTAATTGTAATGTCAAACAATATATTTAGTAGCGTTGTTTCATTAATTTAACATTTTAGTCACAATTATTATTGTGTCACTATAAAATAAAATGGTATCATTGTGATTAAATTGACGCAAAACTTTAGCTAAATATACTATTTGATATCATGGTCAGCATGGGAGGCCACGGAACAGTCATATTTGCATTTGCCGTTAATTAATTAGATAGAATTTGGATGAAGGACAAAATTGTATACAATTTGAAAGTTTTAGGGCACAATCCATAAAAAAAAAATTTAAGGACACACTTGATATCAACCTTACAGTTTAGAGACACTAAAGATATTTTTGCAAAAGAATATTAATTAATCTTCTTTGACTTTTGACAGATTATTTAGTTGAAATAGAATTTTCTTTTCTTGATAAGAGGCGTACATCATCCTTCTAGCTAATATTTAATGTATTATATCTAGTATTGGATCTTAACGCTATTCTTAATTAATTATTTTAGAAACATATATAATTTTCATATCTTTTTAGAATACTAAAAAATTAAGGAAAAAATTTAGGTCCATTTCCTTATATCCATTTCATCTAATTTCACCAATCATATATTGTATTTACATTCTCTTTCTTTTATGATTGGTCATATAAAAGGTGGTCTTCTATATTCTCTCTGTACTGTGATTGGTCATTTAAACACTTTTTGCCACATGTCATAATTATATTGGAGAATTGGATGAAATAGACATAAAGAAACAGTCCTAAATTTTTTTCAAAAATTAATTATAAATAATATGATGACGCCTTCACTTGAAGTTTCAAACTGCCTCTCATCTTTATTTTTATTCTTCAAATGAAAGAGAAAGATTAACAGTTTTTTTATATTTCTTAATTTAATTGTTAAACACAGATTGTTATCTATTTTAAACTGCCTCACAGTCACTGTCACTGAACTGAATAGGCTTCCTCTAATCCTCTTATATTAGAGAGAGAGAGAATTATGTTAGAGGAGGTTTAAAAACTATAAAAAAAATATTTTTGGCCAACAAAAATTATAAATTTTAGAGTAAAATATTAATTTACTTTATATTTTATTGAGTCTTTTTATTTGATTAGATAACCATATATATAAGATGAAATTTCTCCACTTTCCTTCTTCACCAAGATTATTATTACTATACATGTTATCAAATTTGAAAGTTACTCAACATGTAAATGATTCCTAAATCATAAGAGTTTACCTATATCAATAAATAATTATTAATATATATTATAATTAATTAATAGAAATAAAATAAATTTTCAAATAATAAAAATTCAAGATACATAAATATTTAAATACAAATTCATTCAAACTATAGAGTTTTATTATAATCCATACAATTAGTCATTTATATTTAAATATTTATATATATTTTTAGATTGAACAATATAATGGAATACTATAGTTAAACGGTTTAACAATAATGATAACTATTTTGACCGAAATCTCATATAAAATCTATTATTACAAGTTTACAACTAATTATTAATTAACTTGGTTCCTTCATTGTGGTTATCAATGGACTTTCCAACCAAGAGTCCAAGACACTCAATCTCATATAATTTTCATTTTAATATTTTAATTTTCTTACTTTGCCCCAAAAACAAAACTTACTTGAAATAATGTTGTAATTACCAACAATTGCGTGTGACAAGTCAACACTCTAAACGGCGTTAAAAATTGACAATTAAAGTAATTAATTAATACTAATAGTTTAACAGCAAAACTCCTAACTTAATCCGACTTTTGAAGACGCTTTAATCTACCAAAACAACCTAACAAAAATTATAAGAAATGAGTATTTTTTTTATTCATCGCCTTATGAATTAGTTTATAAAGCTATATAAATAACTAAGTTTGGTTGGTCTAGTGGTTAGCTCACTAGGTCGCTTAAGCAAGCGTGTCGTCCGTTGAAATAATCATCTTAACATATAATAGACTCGAGCAAAATACTTCAGAAATTAATTTAATTATGAGAGTATTTAATCCAATAATTTATGGTGGTAGCTGAGGCAATGCACAATGTCGTTTTGTGAGAGACAAAGAGAGACACAAATTCAACAAAGAGGGGAGGATAAGATAAGCTTTAGACTTTGGAGTTTAAACTTTAAAGACCATAGGCTCTTTCTATGTCTCTTTCTCCACTTGTTTATAAAATAATATGAATATATATCTTTTATGAGTCAACTTTAAAAATTAAAAATTCATTCCCCCAACTATATCAATTAAGATTTTTAATGCTTCTTACCCTCCCTTCATAATTTTTTTTTTCATAAACTCATGTTCTAAAGAATAATAATAGATGACTTTCTATGAAATTATATATGATTGGACACAAAACTCTTTTTTTTCTACAAAGATGCAAAACTTGAATTTTATCTGTATCAAAAGTTCTCATGCTACATATATATCTTTTAAAGAGTAAACTTATCTTTTGGACACAAAACTCTCTTTTTTTTTTCTACAAAGATGAAAATGTTGAATTTTATCTGTATCAAAAGTTTTCATACTACATATATATTTTTTAAAGAGTAAAGTTTTCTTTTGTTCCAAGAAAGATGTTTAATAATATGAATAAAAAGAATATTATGATATTTCATGAATAAAATCATAGTATCGTCCATTTCCGGAGGACAAAAAATAAATTCACTTTTTTTTTAAAGAAAAATGTAACTAAAAGAAATAATTCACTAATGAAAAACTATTATTATTTAGGCTAAAAAATATTTTAATTTTATGTCTCTAAATTTTGCATTGATTTTTAATTTCATTCTTAAAATTTCTTTGTGGTCAATTTTATTCATAACATTTTAAATTACTATTGATTTTGTCTCCAAGTCCAAACTACGAATTACTAACAAAAAATATTGGTATAATATGTCAATATAAGTTGGCAAAAATAGTCAAAGATTTAGATGGAAGATATCGTTTCACCTATAGATGAGGGTTCTAATTTCTTTGAAGTCATTTAAAATCTTATTTGAATAATAATTATAACCCAATAAAACTATATAACATATTGGCAAAAGTACCTTTCCTACCCCCAACGTTTGGGGGTCTTGTCAGTTTCGCCCCTAACGTTTTTTTGCTATCAATTGTACCCCTAACGTTTTACGTTTCTGCCAATGTCACCCTTTTCACAAACACCATCAAATATTTAACAATTTTTGCTGATGTGGCATCCTATGTGGCAAAAATATCTGACTGGGCATTTTTTTTCCACATCAGATTTCTAACATTTGTTTTCTGTCAATTGTACCCCTAACGGTTTACATTTATGCCAATGTCACCCTTTTCACTAGCACTATCAAATATTTAATAGTTTTTGCTTACGTGCCATCCTATCTGGCAAAAATATCTGACTTGGTATATTTTTTTTCCATATCAGATTTCCTACTCATCTTTTCCCCATCAAAATTGTGTCATTTTGACCTCAGCCTATTCCTTCTAAAATATAACTCAAACGCACGCGCTATTTTGCTCATAAAAACATCGGAGACGTTATCCATTCTCTATTTTAGGAAGACATATTCGACCTTCGATTACTGAGAAACCGTGAAAGTTTCCGAGCACATATTTCGACTTCTCTCCGACAATGTCTTCTCGGAATAGAGAATGGGTAACGTCTTCGATGTTTTTGTCTGCAAAATGGTACGTGAGTTTGAGTTATATTTTAAAAGGAATAGGGTGATGCCAAAACGACACGATTTTGATGGGGAAAAGATGAGTAAAATATTTGGTGTGGAAAAAAATATGTCAAGTGAGATATTTTTGCCACATAGGATGCCACGTAAGCAAAAACTATTAAATATTTATGGTGCTAGTGAAAAGGGTGACATTGGCAGAAATGTAAAATGTTAGAGGTACAATTGACAGAAAAAAAAAACGTTAGAAATCTGATGTGGAAAAAAAAATATGCCCAAGCAGATATTTTTGCCACATAGGATGCCACGTCAGTAAAAACTGTTAAATATTTGACAGTGTTAGTGAAAAGGGTGACATTGGTAGAAACGTAAAACGTTAGGAGTACAATTGACAGAAAAAAATGTTAAGGGTGAAACTGACAAGACATCCAAACGTTGGGAGCAAAAAATTAACTTTTGCCTAAGATATTAACTCACATAAATTTTTGCTGAGTCAACCCTCATAATTTTCAACCCAAAAATTCTGAACTTCAATCCACTTGTATGTACTTTTTATTTTAAATTAAAAGAGAGTATTCAAAAATATTCTTTTTTATTTACATTTCTGTGCGAAGGAATTTAACCAAACTGCCAGGCAGCCAGGTCAACGCCCATTGCATTTTGTCCTTCTCGATGGTCTCTAATCTATCACTAAGAACTTTCCTCGAACCCCCAATTCTCACATGCACTTCAACCTTCGCCCATTCAACTCGTACACAGTATATTGGAATGGCGAAGTCTCCGCGCGTGACAGCTCATCTTCGTCTTCAAAAACCTTTGCTTTCACACTTTCATATTTCTTTTTTCCTTTCAAATTGAACATTTCTGCTTCGGTTTTTTTACCCCTTTTGGGTATAAGGGTTTTCGGTTGTTTTCCCTCGCTGGCTTCTTTGTTCACTGAGAATAGACATAAGCAGTTCTGGGTTTTGACCCCTTTTCAAGTTTAAGCTCATGGGTTGCTGTTTTAGTGCCAGAGTCAAAGCTGAAAGCCCTTCACGTAATGGTAACATTGCTATTCTCTACAAAATTTGTACTAGTTTTTACTTGTTTAGCTCGTCTTGTGCTTTCTGAGTGTTGTTGGGTTGTTTGGATTGGGTGATTAAGCTGGATTTTCATTCATTATTCATAGTCATACATACACCATAGATGCTCCAGCTAGTGTTTTCTGAAAGTTGATTTGGATGTTGAATTTTAAGTTGAGTATAGGGTTTCCCTCTTTTTTGTCTGTGATTTATCTTTATGGCACACAAAGAAACTTTCTTAAAATGGAATCAATTCTTGTAATTAAAGTGCTTATATATACAAATCCTGAAAGTGGATCCCTTGATTTTAAATGTTGTGCAGTTTTAAATTCAAGTGATGGTAGCAAAGAAGAGGATGGTTTAAGTGGTTTAAGCAGCAAGGTCTCTATTACTCCCTCTCTGCCTCCTCCAACTCCTCGGACAGAGGGTGAGATCTTGCAGTCCTCTAATTTAAAGAGTTTCAGCTACAATGAGCTAAGAATAGCGACAAGGAACTTTCGTCCCGATAGTGTGGTAGGCGAAGGTGGGTTTGGTAGTGTCTTTAAGGGGTGGATTGATGAGCAAACCCTTGAGCCAGCTAAACCAAGGAGTGGGATTGTCATTGCTGTAAAGAAGCTTAACCAGGAAGGCTTCCAGGGACACAATGAATGGTTGGTGAGTGTCACTTGATAGTTAGCATGGTGTATTTACTGTTGGAAATTTCCTCAAAGCATGAGAATTTAGGTGTAGCAGAAAAATGCCGTATTGATAG
The DNA here is from genome assembly GCA_014851425.1 of Senna tora. Lineage (NCBI taxonomy): Eukaryota > Viridiplantae > Streptophyta > Magnoliopsida > Fabales > Fabaceae > Senna > Senna tora. The sequence continues at coordinate 11,543,764 of CM026264.1, forward strand.
TTTTGGTAATTTCTGTAGCAAATAGATAATAAAAAATAATAACAAATAAAGTCTTTTCCCACTAGGTAGAGTCGGTTGTATGGATCAAATGACATTAATGTGTTCTGTCTTTGAACATGTTCACGTCATTGATCCATTTTCGTAAATATTCAACAAAGTTTTACATTAGTTGTCGACTACCTAACGCAACCTGCCTATTTTATTGGGGCTTGAACTGGCTACATAGCATAGGCAGAGTTTAGATAATTTCTTCCTTTCTTTTTTCTGGTGATGTGACTAATTAGTATTGTGCTTTAGACAGAAATCAACTACCTGGGGCAGCTACATCATCCTAATCTTGTGAAATTGATTGGCTACTGCTTAGAGAATGACCACCGGCTTTTGGTGTATGAATTTTTGACCAAAGGCAGCTTGGATAACCATTTATTCAGGAGTAAGTTACTAAATCTTCTTCCGTTATTGCCATTTCAAGTTTCTCTATGGGGTGACTTTATTTAGTACCTTAGGCTTAGACACACAAACTTTCTGCTAACTGTTGTTTTCGGAATAGGGGCATCTCATGTTGAACCACTTTCTTGGAGCATCCGAATGAAAGTTGCCCTAGATGCTGCTAAGGGTCTTGCATATCTTCACAGTGACGAAGTAAAAGTGATATATCGAGACTTTAAAACTTCTAATATCTTGCTTGATTCGGTATGTAAATCAGTAAATCACATTGATCTTACAAGTCCAGAGGTCGTTAATTAGACCAGCTATTCTGACATTTCTTTTTGTTGATGTCAGAACTATAATGCAAAACTCTCTGATTTTGGGTTGGCAAAGGATGGGCCAGCAGGTGATAAGAGCTATGTCTCTACAAGGGTAATGGGCACCTATGGCTACGCTGCTCCTGAGTATATGGCCACAGGTATCTTTCAGATTGCAAATCACTTCTTAGTTCTTAGCTCGTGATAATTTAAATGGTCATATCTTATTTTGGCACATAATCCTGCCTTCACAGTTGTGCATTTGTTTGATATTAGAGCAGTTCATTTCCACAAGAAAATCCTCATCAGTTGTTGTGCATCACCATCATGAACTTCTCAAGAAAAGCCATGGGAGATATAACTGGATCTATTATTCATATGCTCTACAATGCAAGTCAAAGCCAAAAATTAAATATGTTACTTACTAATAGCAATGTAGCCTACCTTGGTAGTCTCATTCTGCTAGAAGATTCTCCCAAGTACCCCCACGGCATAATGTACTGATAAAACCTAAGTGACTAGGAGAAGCCTCTCTCAAAAGCTAGCCATTGAGGGGAAAAACCAAACCATTTAAGTATCCCATAGGCTCGATGTAGGACTTGGATAGTTCATACTACCTAGGATATTCCATATTAATAATTATGCAGTTTCATGATCACAAATGCATTCGCAGACGTGTGGTCATTGATAATTTTTACAGTCACATTGGTTCTACATTGTTGAGTTGTTAGGGTTTGAGAATCAATTTTCTAATTTTTCAGCTGCTGCTCCCTAGTTTAGTTCACTTAGAGATCTTATAAGTTGTTAGAGATCATAATAAAACTATTCATGTACTTTTGAGTTTTCCTTGACATCAATACTGCATTTTACTACTGCATCTTAGTCTTACAATTCCAGAGATGACCTACATTTTCATTTTTCACTGATGATCCTTTTCCGTTGTCTTTTTTTCTCTGAAGGTCACTTAACCAAGAAGAGTGATATATACAGTTTTGGGGTTGTTCTGCTTGAAATTCTCTCCGGCAAACGTGCAGTGGACAAAAACAGGCCAACCAGGGAACACAATTTGGTTGAATGGGCCAAGCCTTACCTTTCAAGCAAACGTCGAATTTTCCAAGTTATGGATGCTCGCATCGAAGGCAAATATCGAGTACGCGAAGCAATGAAGGTTGCTAACATTGCAATTCAGTGCTTGTCGGTAGAACCGAGGTTCAGACCGAGCATGGCTGATGTGGTCAGAGCATTGGAACAACTTCAGGGTTCCGATGACACTGGTGGCTCAAGCAGTAGCAGTAGTAGTGGTCCTAAACCGCAGAAAACAACATCAACATCATCAGCTTCTCCACTTCTTGCATAAATGATCAAGTTCTACATTGGCCACATATAGTTCACTCCTTTTTATTGGTTTGAACAAATAGAGTTGGCTGCAACATTGTATAATGTATATCATTGAACTTAAGCATGTTTTTAAGAGAGGCCATATTTGTTGTACAGATTGTTACGGGTTCTGGCTCAGTTGACAACGCAGGCTGAGTTTGTGGGAAGAGCTTCCGGGTTCGATCTCCATAAAACGCACTTGTAGGAAGGGGTGAAGATCCTTAATTGTGACTAAGCCACGAACCTGATTAGTCAGTCCTTGGTAATTGAGTCTGGATGCTGGTGATGATGCCCTTAAAAAAAAGAAAATTTGTTGTACAGATTTTTGTTTCATTTTTATAGTAATTTCCTTGTGCTTCCACCAGCATTCTTTTTTTCCTTTCCTTCTTGTATAACTAGGTTGATTCTAATATATATCAGTTTGCATTTCAAATTAACTTTCATGCAAATTGAATTTCTCTCACTTGTATTGTTTTTTTTCTCTCCCTTTGGACCGTTGTGAAGATATGATTATTACTAAAAGAAAGGGTGAAAATGTAAAAGTGTACCCCGAGGGGATTGGGTCAAGTGCTAGTTGAGTTATGGGCTATTTATGAAGACTTAGACATATGCTGGAGATCTAATGTGAGGAAGGTGATCATTGAATCCCATTGCTTGGAAGCTTTGAACTTGATTGAGAAGGGCATGGAGTCTAACCACCCTATGAAGGAGGTGATCTGGAAAATTAATCAATTGAGGAGTAAGAGCTCGGAAGTTGGATTTAACCACACCCTAAGGTACAACAATGGTGGTTTTAAAGGAGCAAGTCTTGTTTCACATGCAGTTGGAGAAGACCTAGGCACTGTTAAATTACCAGTTCCTTAGAAAAACATCTGGTTGGTTGATGTTTTTTAGGGGACGTAATGGATGTAAAGCCTAGTTTAGTACAAAGTTTAGATATTGTACCATTTTTACATTCTTATTCTTATTCTCAGCTCAATTCCTATTATTTTTATGTCATACTAAACATAGTCTTCAACATTCTCGTTCCATTATAAATCAAACTTCCAACCAAACATACTAACATGAGTTTTGCATCATTTGTGAACAATGTAAAACGCATTGCACTGTAATACATTTTTCAGCCTTAAGTTCCAAAAAGTTTACTTAAAAAAGCCGTGTAATTCTAGTTTCATTTGTTAATTCAACGAGAAAAGACTCATTCACACTCTTTTTTGCATATTAAATTTTTTTTATCTTTACAATTATTTTACATTCTTTCCCTTTAGATCCTTTTCAACATACCAAACATAACCCTAATGCATTCAACCTAGATAGTTTCGTCTTTTGACACCTGGCTCTTAAAAAAATTGTAAAAGTGTACTTATTTGTTTTTTTAATATGTTAATTGTTGATATTAACAAGGAATTAGTTTTCTCCAATTATTGTTGAGATATGACTTTAAGCTAAATTAATTATTGTCTTTATAATTAAATTTACTTGATTTTATCAAGCGATATAATACAGACGATAAAGAATTTATATTCACTTAACAACAATCTCATGGGTTCGATTATTAGAGGAGTGTGAATGAAACGTCATTCATTAGAAGGGTTATGCACAACAATAATCGAGAGATTAATTATCAAGCTCGCTCTAATATATATCAAAAAAAATTTACTTGATTTTTTGTTAGCTTTAATTAAATTTTAATGATTTTACTTTAGTTCAAAATTCAAGAATATTATATTACAATTTAAAATTCATATCAATTTTATAATTAGATGGTTTTTTTTTAAAAAAAATATAATTAGATGACTAAAATAAATGTATCTAACTCAAATTTGAAACAAAATTTCCTTTTCTAATATAAAAATATTCAAACTAAAAGCCAATCCAAAATTAAAATTTTCAAATTAATGAGATAAATTATCATTTTAAAGCCACAAGGAGAAAGTGAAAAAAAAAAAAAGCACAAGGGCATGGCATTAGATTAGCATATCAGTATTAGTTGTAATTTTAGGTAATTTACTCAATAATATTTTTATTCACCCCTATTAGACTATTACATTAGCATACGACGCCGTTCCGTCGTCATCTAGGGTTTAAAATAGGCAAGTTGCTTCGCCAGAGTTTGCTGGTGAAGGATCCAATTGACCATTGAGGTCGCTCTCTGTCTCTCTCGCGCGGACTTGGAATCTCTTTCGCAGAGGTAATTGTATATTCCGTACTCTATATTCATGCGCACCCCTTTGGTTGCTAGCGAAGAAGAAGGGAAAAAAGGATTGCTTTGATTTCTGTTGCATTTTGATATTTTAACTGTTTTGAGGTCGATTATGATAAATATATGATACCCAGATATGAAATTTTGCATCTTTGTTAGGCCCTTGACGCCTGTGCTTTGTGTCTACTTTCTGATCATCAAATTTCATGATCCATTGACCTGATTGCTTATTTTTCTCCTCGACCTCTATTTAACTGTTGTTATGATACAAGTATGACATGAAATTGTTGTTCCTTGTAATTTGGCTTTCTAGTTTATTTTGAGGACTAGCCGTCGTCAACAAAAAGAAACAGAAAAACAAAAGAAAGAAAAAACAAGATGCTAAATCGATAAGACCTTTCAATCCCTCTGGAGATCCATAAGGGAAATCCCTTTGAACAATCCGTTAGAAGAAACCCATAAAGAATTCAAGAAAGTGGTTCTATTCCAAAGTAGGTGAGGTGTGAGGTGTTTATTGGTAAAAACTCTAGCACTGAGCTTCAACCAAATACACAACAAAGTTGCTAGAATAGCACATTGCTCGAGAGTTTTCTGCTCCTTTTTAATTGTAATCTGGAAAGGTGCCTAGGTCATATGGGCAAACCCTAGCAAAACAAATTGTTACATAGACACCTAGCCATATCGCAGTGCAAGAAGAGATGTTAGTTGTCTTGAAACTTCTAAGACACATCACACAAGCATACAGTGATAAAGTCTTGTTAGGACTTAGGATGGTCTGAAGCAAATCTTTAGTGTTAATTCTATTAAGTACGTTTTTTCAAACAAAGGCCTTTACTTTAAAAGGTGCTTTAATTTTTCCATAAAGTTTTAAACAATATATTAGAGCCAAGATTTGGGCTACAATTCAAAAGTTTGAGAAAGTAAGAGCAAGTTTAGGGGCTGGATGGATCTATATTCCAAATCCTTTTATCAGGAATTGGTGAAACAAAATTTGGCTTTCTAGTATAGTACTCATATTATCAATGATATTTCTTTGAATTACAGGTGCGACTATTTTTGCTGTAATTTGCTAAATTTATTACCTTTGTTAGGTGATAAGATGCGGAGGTACAGTCCAGCATACTACAGTCCTCCTAGGAGAGGATATGGTGGTGGAGGGAGATCCCCTCCAAGGAGGGGATATGGTGGAGGTAGACGCAGGGAACAAAATAATGGTAGCCTTTTGGTTCGAAACATTCCTCTTGATTGCCGGTAAAATTGCTTTTATGAGATTGAGTTGTCCATGCTTGCAGTTAAACTTTCCCAATTGCCATCTCCAAATTATCATTTGCGTATGCTTCTGATTTCTGATGTTAACTTTTTCTATCACGTTGCTTACAGACCTGAGGAACTTCGAGTTCCATTTGAACGATTTGGACCTGTCCGGGATGTCTACATACCGAAGGACTATTACACTGGGTGAGTTATATTTCAGAGAAAAAAGGATGATCTTTCACTTTGACCTGCATTAGTTAGTGTGTAAACCTTGGTGTTAATTTACTGAGTTCAGGAATTATAGTTTCAATTGTTGAGTGTCTTCCATAGTTCTCAATGGCACAAATTTTGATCGCTATGGAACAGAGCATGAATACAATTTTGAAAATGGACTGAAACTCGATGCAACTCTGAGCATCTTTAAAAGTAGAGTTTGAGAGCTCTGATGCTGGTAGCATGTCTGAATCTGATAGCCACTCATTTATTAATGTTGACAAACTAATGTTTACTGTAATTCTTACTTTTAGATTCTACCTAGTTGCTCACTTGAAAATAATTTTGTAATATTTGAATAAATTACTTTAAAATTTCACCATCTACCTTGGTATAAGAGAGTTTTTGTTCTGAGCATGTGCGTAAAACTTGTAATTTAGCAATGATCAGGGTAAAGTATGTATCTTCGTCTGGTTTCTTATTTATGCTGTTTTACTGAGAACTCTTTGACTGATTATGCAATATGAATAGATAGTAAGTAGCTGATTCATATTTCATAGTAGAATTTGTTTATATGATATCAAGTTGCCAACGAAACAAGTAATCTACTTACTGGTGAAACCTTTCAGATTGGTAAGAGAAATTGAATTGTTAGTCAATTCTGGGTTTCCTTGTCTACTTTTTTAAGCTTAAATCATTGTCATAGGGAATGGAAATTTCTGCCATGAGCTAAATTTTAATTTTTCTTTTAAGATATTTAGTTTTACTTTCCTTTCATTGTGATTTAATTTTGGACTGGTTTGTCAGGGGGTATGTTGGTTTGAAATTGAAGTAACAAGCCCAAGCCCCACATTTGAGGAGATCTACTATCACTGTTTATCATTGCCTAACATATTGGTTCCTGAGTTTATAAATGTTCATACGAAGAGTGTTCCTTATGTGAAGAGAACTTATATAATTACACAATCAATAGAAGTTTGATGGAAGAAGATTGATTCTAGTCCTATTGAAGATGAAGATGTTTTTAACTTTGTGGGAACGTTGAATTCAATTGCTTATAAATTCAAGTGTTGAAGAATTTTGAAGTCACTTGCCTTTTTGAGGTTGCCTTTACTACTTGAATGTTAAGAAAAAGGTCAGCCACTAAGCTTGGATTTTAGCGGCTTTAGTTAATTCAACATCCTCTGAATGTACATGTCTCTGTGCTGTAAAATGTTGTCTGAAGAAAGCTATACTGATTACTAAGTAATGTAATTTGAGTTGGTTATTGGATATGCAAATTCTGGGTTTGCCCATGTTTTCTCTAGCATTTTTAGAATGAAAGTATACTGTTTTTCCCTGTACAGAGAACCCCGTGGATTTGCATTTGTGCAATTTGTAGATTCTTATGATGCATCAGAGGCACAGTACCATATGAACGGACAGATTTTTGCTGGAAGGGAAATATCAGTCGTTGTTGCTGCCGAGACAAGGAAAAGACCAGAGGAAATGCGTCAGAAGACAAGGTCCAGGTATTTCTTCTGCTTTCTCTCCTATACCTAGCACCCTAGCCATATCCCTGTCGTGAAAAAGATATCTTTTGTCGTAGATATTCCCATCTAATTATATAAGTATGGTTTTTACCTTATACAGAGGACCTGCGAGTTATGGAGGGCGAAGGTCAACTTATTACGGTATGATGTTTCAAAATTGAACTTCCAAACTTGTGATTTTCAAAATTGATACATACTTAATGTTCTCTTAACTGATGGGATTTCCTGCATTAGATATGCAAACCTGCTTTAGTTTTATCTGCATAGGAATTATTTTGTTCTTGTCCTACTAGTACTCTTGGTCGTATTGCACGAATATGATTTTTTATAAGTTCTAAATGCTAGTATTCTTAGCTTTCTAGGAAATGGTATGGTAGGCATATGGACGACAAATGTTCTATGTTTTCTCTTAAAGAAACTATTGAAGATAATTTTATATTGGAGTCTCTTCGCTCAACGAAATTTTTTGATTAACTTTGAATCTGATCTATTCATTCTTATGTCCAATTTGCATCAGGACGATCTCGATCTCGCTCAGTTTCTAGATCTCGCTCCCCACGTTATCGCTCTGGTTCTAGAAGTCGATACCACTCAAGGTGAGGAGGTTTTAGAGGCCGAAAAATCTCTTGGTATACATAGTATCATTGAATCATTTGTTCACACCAGTGATTTGAAATCTCCAGGTCTTATTCTCCTGCCCCAAGACGGAGAGGTGACTATTCTGTTTCCCCTAGAAGGCAAGCAGTTCACCCTAGATCACCAAGGGGTCCTCCTGGTCCTGGGGAGCGAGATGGTAATCAAAAGCGCAGGTCATATTCTCCAGGTTATGACAATGGCCCTGATTATGATCGAAGCAATGGTTATGATGAGTGAGTCTCTCTAAGAATCTTTTCATGTTTAGCTCTCTTATTTGGTTACATGCCATTTCCCCCCTTTCTGGGTGTTGATTGTGTCTAATATTTTCTGTAAAAGGAAATCTATGTATGATTCTGAGGCGGCACGAGGCCAGTGGGAGCAATCACCTCGCAGAGCATCAAGATCACCTGTTGGATCTAGGTCAAGGTCTCCTGATTTGTCACCCAGGCATGGAAGATAAAGTAAAGTGATTTAATGGTAAGATTTTTTGCAATAATTGATAGGTTCTCCTTGAGTGTTGACATTATTTTAACCTGAGTTTTCATCCTGAATGTTGCAGGTGGTTGGCAGTTTGGTGTGGGGCTTCTGTACAATTCCTTGAATATATATTTATCAAGACCTATACTAGAACCTGTATTGTGCTTGAAGTTTTAAGTATCTGATGGATTTAAATGTCGTTTTCGGACTTGAAACTGATGTGCAACTTCCTGGGCGTGATGAATTTAAATATTTACTGTAAAACCTATATAGCCTTGTTGGTTGAATTTTTTGGTTTATTATGAAGGTTCCTATCAGAATTTCTGAACTATTCCCCAGAAGTTGTTTTGGATTCTCACTAACAAACATAAATTGGGCACAGATGTAGATAGCTTCCTTCTAGATTCATGCCTTTTGGGTATGCCAAACTAAAGTCTATTTCTATCTGAATAGGTTATCTTGAAATTAATCGGTACATTTTTGTTTAATCTTGTGTTATATAGTTAAATAATTCTTTCAATCTTGAAATTAATCGGTAGATTTTTGTTTAATCTTGTGTTTATATAGTTAAATAATCCTTTCAATCCTAAACCAACGTCATCTCCAAATTCCATTTGATCAATTATGATGAGAGATGGTGTTTTATTTATTCAGTCAAGTGCATCTCAAATTTATAAGTTATTAGAAATTTTAAGTGAAAATGCAGATATACCCTTGAGTTTTGGGTCAGGGGCACATAAACCTTTTGAGTTTTAAAACGTTGCACATAGACTTTCCAAGTTTTTACTTTGGGACAGAGACACTGTTAGTGTTATGTAAAAATTAAGCATTAAATGCTACGTCAGCAAGCATGTGTGAGAGGTGTCTCTGTCCCAAAGTAAAAACTCAGGGGGTGTATGTTCCTTAAGTGAAAACTTGGGGGTTTGAAAGTACTAAATTGCCCTCATTTCTAACATCATAAAAAGTTTGTAACATCATCTGGTTTAATCGATTGAACTGATAAGCCTATAACCTAAAAAGTTTTTATATGTTCTTTCAATTTTAAAACATTATAGAATCCTAGGAGCAATAATCATGATTTCTTTTAAAATTTTAAATAAATCTTCAGATAGAGTGTAAAAAAAGACTTTTGCTTAAATAAAATAAATACATAAACACACACATATATAATAATCACATGAGTGTGGAAAGAATTTTCTAATCAATTTTACTCTTAAGATTTATAGATTAGTCACTTTTATCGATAGTAAATACTATGATTTGTGAAAAAAAAAACATATTTATGTTTAGTTTACAACTTTACATTGTATGAGTTATATTCTCTTTCTTTTTTTATCAGATATATTCTCTCATTTAATATCATTTCTATATTAATCAATAATATTAATTTAATTTTTAATTTTTTTAAATTTAAAATCTGTACAATAAATAAAATAAAAATAATAGATAAATATTATTAATTAATGCGATGTTATTGGTGCACCTAATTTCTTTATATATATATATATATATATATATATATATATATATATATATATATATATATATATATATATATATATATATATATATATATATATTTATTTATTTATTATATAAGCGGCAATTTATAATTATGAGACAATTTTTGTGCAAGATGGTAAGAAGCGAGTCCTACGCGAAAGGTGGAAAGGTGAACCCAAAGTCACAGTGCACACACTTCTCCCTTTCTCTCTCTCGCTTTCGACTTGGATCACACAAACATCGGCACCTAAATCGTAGCTGGTCTCTACTCTGACTCTGCTATGAAGCGCAAGAAATGGTCCGAACTGGAAGAGCAAACCCTCCTTTCCAAATACTCCGACCTGCTCAACTCAGGCGCCTTGGCCAAGCTCAAGACCCGCGAGAAGAAGTTCAAGCCCGTCGCCGATCACGTCAACTCCCTCCACCATCTTCACGACCCAATCACCTTCCCTTTCAAGTGGTCATGGCGCGACGTCTCCATAAAGGTCCAGAACATGCGCCACCAGTACTTGGGGGTCAAGCAGAAGATCCGCGTCTCCAAGGACCAGTTCAATTGGAAAGACGGCGAGAACCACTGGGAGAATTTCCTCAAGTACAAGGAGGTTTTCGGCGATGTCGAGCTTGATCCTAAGGCCAAACGGATGACCGATTGTGTTGATGTTTTTGGGGATTGTGGGGATTTGGGGTTTGGGATTGATTCCGAGGATTCCGATGAGGAAGAGGAGGAGGAAGATGAAGAGGATGAGCCGCCAGAAGGCGATGATGATAACGATGATAGTGATGGGGCTGAAGGTGTTGGCAGTGAGGGCGAGAAGGAGATTGGGGAAGTGGGTCTTCCTCCGGTGAAGAAGCTGAAGAAGGGTTTTGGTGTGTACAGGAGATTGGGTTCGATAGGAGCACAGGTTTTGGAATTGAGGGATGCGATGATGAGGAGAGAAGAGAGGAGGAGGGAGAGGGAGTTTCGCAAGGAGAAAGGTGAGTTGGAGAGGGAGGCTAAGAGGAAAGAGGCTGAGTTTAGGAAAGAGAAGCGAAGGAGTGAGAGAGAGGAATGGTTGGAGAACAGGGAATCGGAATTGGAAGAGAGGCAATTGACGTGGGCTAGAAGGGAGTTTGAGAAAAGGGTAAGGTTGGAACGAGAGCTCATGGAGGAGCGGAAATGGAGGAAGAGGATAGAGGAGAAGATGGAGGAAGAGGAGATGGAGTGGAGGGAGAGGATGGTGGCATTGCAAGTTGAGCATGAAAAGCAGATGATGCAGATGCATGCTGATGCGTGTCAGAACCAAATGCAGATTCTTGGAATCATGGCTCGACTTCTTTGTCAATTCTTTGGTTCAACAAGTGATGGATTGGGTGGTGGGTTGGGGGCTTTGCCTCCTCAAGTATTGCAGAATTTGCAGCACACAGATGGATTGGGTGACAATGGGAAACCTGATGCCAATTCGCCTTCAGAATTTATATAGACTGTACTTTGAAGTTCCAACTCTTCATACACACTATGTTTACACCATTACTTGCAGTGGGAATAATCTTTCCAGAATCATGCAATCTCATTTGTTGCCTTTTTCTTAGAGGGGAAAATCCAACTTGTAAGCTGCTTAGTTGTGATCTTTCACATCTGTATCATAATCAAATATATATATTTTCGAAGGATATCTCCAAGTTTGGGGAGGTAAGGGGAAAATCGACCACATGCAGGCTTGAATCAGAAATGGCTCCAAGGAGGAACTGCCCAGACGAGAGGCTCATGAGTATGTGTAATATGATTCTGAGTTTTTATTACATTAACAAATCTAAAACCTGCAATAAAAAAAAAAACGAAATTATGAATAATGGTGCAAAATGCAATATGAAGGAAGAAGTTGTTCTTTTTACAATTCATTGTCTACTAAACACATTGGTTGTTATCTAAGGAATTTATGTTACCCTGTGAATTTTAACCGATGAACAAGGTACTGTGATTGTTATATCACAATGCATTGTAATTGTGTTCTGTGAATTATTGAGAATATTGAAAACTTCTAAATAGATGGTAGAAGAGGAACAGAAGATTAAACCTAGTGAACCGATATAGATAAATTTAAGCTTTATTGTTGTGATTGCTAAAATTCCATATCAGCTTTCTTTTAGTCACAAGAGTTGAAAGAAAAATTATCTCTTGTTTTTGGGCCTAGTAATGAAGAACAAACTTAGATGGTTACTTTAGTTTATGTTTTTGTTTATAGGCGTTGAACTCTTACCAGACCCTTTATTTGACATGAAACTTTTCAGAAAAACTGATTATTGTTGTTTTTCCTTAGTATTATACTTTCATACTGTGACATTTCTTTTGGAACTGCTTTTCTTCTCTTGTATTAACCCTTTGATGAGTCATACCCATGAGCACTAGTGTGATACTTGTATAAACGATGGGAAGTTTTTCCAAAAGTATCATTAAATGCATGAGATTCAGATATTTGAGTATTCCTTCATCAAAATTGGGCCAAACTTTGGGGGTATATAAGTTGGAATCTAATTTAAGAATTAATGTTGGGAATTAAATTTTGGCATGCTTGTTTTTACTGGACTGTATTGAGTTATGACAACAATCATGCAATACCTTAGAAGTTACCACAATCCACACTACAGGGGAAAATCTTTTGGCTTTTGCTTTGTGGATCTAAAATAAGATCATCACTTTTCTGAGATATTTCTTTTAGTTGATAGGATGACATTGTGTGTTCCAAGAACCTTGGTATGGCATGTTTTTATTTTTCTGGTGATGTCGCTAAAATTCATAGAAGTGAGGGCAACGGAAATATATATATACACGCACACGCATGCAACATTTAATTAGCTGCCTTGTTTTACCATTGTTTTACTGAAAGTTGAATAATGGAAGTGATGACTTCCATTGTGCTGTAGACCTGTAAAATTATATTGCAGATTATCAAAGGTAGATATTTTGGTACATCTAATTGTAGTGATAGGTAAAATATTACATTGTTAAAGGAGTTTGTGCAAGGCAGAGCAATGAGCATTCATTATTAACAGTTTATGGTGATGTTATATCATTATATTTCGTTCTGAATCCTCACTTGAAATAAGTCATAGTGTCATACTATTATATAGCCAGGTCAACTGAAGCTATCAGATTATTTTTCCCTGCTTGAGCTCCGTATTAAGCTTTAAAGTTTGATCAGTCTATGCGGTTACGTTTATATTTTCCCGCTATTTATGGAGAGCTCCTCTAGTTACGTTTGCAGTGCCTTGTTTAATGTTGATGCTGGTTTTAACGTTGTTTTACTTAACTTTTTGAGTCAACATCTTAAGCCCTCGAGTGATTCAAGGCTGCAAACATGAGATTAGAGAAGTTATTGATTCATACTTCTTTGAGCTAGACTTGATATTGAGGAGTTTTGCTAAAAATATAGTGATAAGTTGAGGATCTTATGCCTAAAAAGGTTATGGTATTACAAAAGAAACAGTTTTTTTCTACAAAGAATGTGGTCTTCGATTAAAGCACCGCAAGATAAAAGCTCAAGAGTTTATATACAACCTCACAGTGGGCGATACACATAAAGAGTAGACTTGCATATTTATGAATTTGTCTGTGAAACTTGTTCTTATGTGTGACAGTATTGCTGACTGCTGAAGTAAAACTTGGGTAGTAGGAAGATGACAGTGACGAAATTCCAAAGTCTTCTATAATGAGAGGTAATTAATTTTTTTGATAGTTTTATTGTGGTTAATCCTTCTGAGGATATATGGTATCTTTCACTATCATTTCTAACAAAGTGAAAGATCTCGTTACTGTGACATTACTAGCTGATTTTCATTTTGTAATAGCCTTTGGACATTTTCTATAGAAGCATAATTTACCTGTGACATTACAAGTTGAGCATATACAGAGGCTTATTTGTCAATTCTTTGGTTCAGCTAGTGATGGAGTGGAGGGAGAGGATGGTGGCATTGCAAGTAAAGCACGAAAAGCAGATGATATAACATTTCTCCTTCAACCTTGGATCCTCTCAAATTAAGCAGATGATATAACATTTCTCCTTCAACCCTTTGCAAACAATATATATATATATATATTGCTTAAATTAAAAGTTTAAAGAACTTTTTTGTTAAGTTTTCACCATTAAGTTTGAAAACATGATAGATATTGAAAAAAAAAAAAATCATGATTCTCATTTTAATCACTCAAAAATTTGAAAAATACGATGTTCAGTTTTCAAGGAAACTAATCAATTTATACATGAAAAATTTTAAAAAATGATTTTAGTTATAAATAATCAAACTAATCTGATTTAGTTCGCTGTGATTATAGTTTGAATTAGATTGGATCAATGATTATTTTATTAAAAAATAATTTAAAATGAAATATATTATGAATTTATAATTAATTTAAATAAAAAATTAATTATTATAATTATCATGGTAATCAACTAGTTTAAATTTTAATTCAGTTTAAATAACTAATATACACATCAAGTAATAAAATCTATTTAATCAATTTTAACAAATATTCAATATAGTATACTAAAATAAGATTATAAGCTGTAATTAAATCGAAATTGGATCCTCTGTATTAAGTAGTGAAGTGAGGAGAGAGACAAAAAAAAAATTATGAGATAGAAAAATTAAGAGAAAAGATTTGATAAGGTGGACTTACAATTTTTTTCTCTCTATCTCTCTCCTCACTTCCACTGAACACTTCACTTTATAATGCAGAGGATCCAATTTCAATTAAATCGCATTTAATATTATAGAAAAATTCAAACGTGTTTTTCTTCAAGATATTTAATATAGGTCAAATTACTCTTTTGGTCCTCAACGTTTGCGCGAAGTTTAATATTGGTCTTCAACGTTTCAAAAACTTATTTTAGGCCCTCAACGTTTTTTTTTTGTCAAAATTGGTCCTCTAGCGTAACATCTGTCTGGTTTTGTCCTTAAATGCTGACGTGGAAGGTTTATGTGGCACACCCTCTCTCTTACGTGTCATATTTAAATGACATGGCACCCTCTCTTACTCCAACTCAGCAAAACGACGCCGTTTTCATTCATCTTCCATTCCCTCACATATGACAAAATCAGACAAATGTTACGCTAGAGGACCAATTTTGACAAAAAAAAAAAAACGTTGAAGACCTAAAATAACTTTTTGAAACATTGAGGACCAATATTAAACTTCGTGCAAATGTTGAGGACCAAAAGAGTAATTTGACCTTTAATATATTATAAAATACGATATTTTGATCTAATTTTTATTTCTATATATTTATAATTATTATGTTTAAAAATCTAGATATTTAGTATCAAACATTAAATATTTTTAAAATGTCATTTAATATTAAAAATCACATATATCTACATTAAATAATTAGAATATCAAATAATAACTATATATATAAGAATTGCACATATGTTGATTGCATCGTGATATGTCATTGGAATTGTTGGATTACAAAAATGTTTGAGAGAATGGAATATTAAAGAGAATATGAATGGTATAAAAGTGGATAAAATAATCAATTCATCTTTATATTAAAAGTGAAAATAAAATAAAAATGGATAAAAAAATAAAAGCAAAATATAATTTTATCTGATTGTAAAAGATAAGATATATTTGGTATGAAAAATATTAAATTATAGCCTTAAAACGAAATTATAAAAAAAAACAATCAACCAAACGGGCCCACAGTGATTCAAGCTTCAACGTGATGAATTTTCCATTATTTTACCTCTTACCATGATTATTAGTGAAAGTCAAGCTCAAACATGATCCAATATAAATTTGTATCTTCGACGTGTAATATTCACTAGAGATGTTTCGCCGGCGGTTTTTAGCGATTTTGGATGAAAAATTTATCGATTTAAGTTAGAGTTTGGATCCAGTGCAATTCCCTTCCATGCAATTCCTGTAAAATACACATTTTTACATCATTTTTGAAGTACTAATACGAATTTATTCTAATAATAACCCACTATGAATGGATTAGGAATGAAATTATTATCAATTTTGACAAATATCATCACTAAATAGCCTCGTGAGACTATTTTTTAATATTAATAACAATTTGGTCCCTAATCCATTTAAGGTGATGATATTTATCAATATTGATATTAATTTGGTTTCTAATCTATTCATAGTGGATTATTATTAGTGTGAGTCCGTATTAGTACTTCAAAAATCATAAGTGAGTGATTTTGAACTGTTCGATTTGGCGGTTTGAGACTTTTAAATTATCAAACTTACATATTTAAGTTTATTAACAAAAATATAATTTTATTCAATATAAATAATAAAAAAATATAATAATATTTTATTTACTTAAAATATACAATCAAATTAATTCTAAAATTAATTTTTTAAATTGACTAAATTTAATCTAACATTTGAAAAATAAATTTTAAACCTTATTATTTAAAAATTTTAACATAATATGTACTTAAATGTACATATAAGTATATGCAATTTGGTTCGATTTTTGAGCATAATAAACCAAACCAAATCGAACATTGATCAGTTTTATTCTATCTGTGCTAAATTTGATTCAAGTATGTCGATTTTGTTCGGTTCCGAACACCCGCATTCACTCACGGTCAATTTCTCATTATTTGATCTTTTGTAATGACTATTTACTTTTAGTTGATTATTTCGAAAATATACAATTCCAAAGCAAACTCCAGGGACGCCTCCAATTTCAACCATTTTATTCATAAAAAAAAGCATATAAAAATTTGTGTCATCAAGATGCATGCTTATAGGCCACGGCTGCAAGAAATATTCTGGTTACGAATATTACCACATTGATTACTACCGAGGAAAATGAAATGGAAAATAAACCCCCACCTTCATCATCATCACGTACCCTCCTTCTGCGATGCACATCGTGGGCGGTGGGAATAACAACTCCGTCGACGCCGTCGCACATGGCGGCGAGGGGTGGTGATAGGAGGAGGAAAAGAATGGCGGTGGTGATAGACATGGAAGGGTACTCAAAGCCTTGATATATCAAACAATTACTCCTTCTGCGATACAAATAAGGGTCGGAACAAAGTTGTTTGGAGATCTTACTCTATCTTATCATCCGTCCACTTCCGTCAATTTCTTAAGTGGCGTGCTGACATGGATATATCATCTCTCATACGTGTCCATTTAAGCTGACGTGTCATGCTACGTCATCATCTACTATCATATGTGATGACGTGAACAGAAGGATCAATTTAGAACTTCTTGCAAACATAAAGGACCAGTTTAAACTTTTTGAAACATAAAGGACTAATATGAAACTTAGTGACAACATAAGGGATCAATTTGGAATTTTGATCTATATTATATTATGTTCTCGTATTAGAAACTTATTATTATTAATAAAAAAAATTCAAATATCATATTAATAACCATACACAGTAATACACTATTAAAATTTCAAATTTGCCATTAGTGTTACTACTGGTGAACTCCACTTTTGACCCGGAGGAATTCTTGCCATAACTTATGACAAATTTGATCGGGTCAAATTCAAGTCAAGTTTTTCATGAAAGTTGACAAATTTGGTCTCATTGATGGCAAATTTACTGAACATAAATTGATGATGAGTAATTTCAATTCACCTATCAATTTGTCACATTCAAATTTGCTAATTAATTTGTTAAATTTTAGTTTCACATTCTCATGAAATTTAAATTTTGACACCCCTAACCAAAATTTACTTGCAGTCTATATTTTATAAGCTTATTATTTTAATATTATTTAAATTTTAACGTGACAAATTTGTTTATTGGTCAGTTGAAATTATCAATGTTTTTAAAATTGGACCGATCATTGAACCGGTCGAGGCACTGGTTCACGGTTTAATGGTTGAACCGTAGTCGAACCGGTGACATTTAAAATATATATTTTTAATTAATGATTGCAAATTTGGTTTTATTGAAATTACTAAAAGTCCATTTAAGTTGATTAAATTTGTCATCAATAAAACCAAATTTGCAATCATTAATGAAAAATTTGACGGCAACTAATTATACAATACAACAATGCGATGAATCGTTGGCAACTGGAACGACGGTGAAGGATGAAGGTGAGGTATATGGAGATGGTAAATATTAAAGTAAGGATTAAAGAAGAGGAGGAGAAGGACGATGGTAAATATTAAAGAAGAAGAAGAAGAATTCTTTTATTAAAAAATAAATATAAGAAATATAATTATCATAAGTTTAGGTGCCAAAAGCATAAAATTTTTTCTCGTGTTCAAAGTGTACTTATTATAAATGTAAGTGTCAAATTACAAAATCATACATACTAAAAATACAATTATAAAAAACATATAAAGGGCATGAATGTAAATGGAAAAAAAGTAACCTATGACACTTAGCATCATGTTATCCATTTACTTGTTATAAAAAAAATAACTTATTATAACGGTTTATGTTGTGCACTTTATAATTTTTATCAAATCTACACTTTAAGTATATTCAATCTTATGGAATGTCCTCAAAATCCCAATTGCATTGTAGAATATCCCCTAGTATATTATCTATTTGATTAATAAATTTATTCTGAGGAGATGAGAATGAGAATAAGAGAGAGAATAAAAAAAATAAAGTGAGAATTAAATAAAATAATAATTATATACTTCATTAAAAAATTAACATTTAAAAAAATAACAAAATTGTCTTTTGTCACTTCGTTTTCTCTCCCTCTGAGTCCCTCACCTCTCATACTCCCAATGATGGGTGTGAGCTAGGCCTTAGACGGGTGTGAGCTAGGCCAACCCATGATTTTTTTAATTTTTCATTTAATTTTTTTAAAATAATAATTAAAAATTTATTTAGTGTAATTTATTTTATCAATCAACATACTATAAATTAATATTGTAAATTGGCCTACAAAAATATAACTTATTTTACATAATAATGTATTATGAAATAATATTATATATATATATATATATATATATATATAATATTTTATATGATATAAAAAATAAAAATAAAAAACAAAAACCTATTGGATCCGTCCAACTCAATTCTTGCAAAAGCCTAGCAAAAAGGGGAGCATCCGCAAGGCAATACATAACTAAAACAAAGCACAAAAAGACATAAAAAACCAGAAAAAAAAAACCACTTGGCAACACACCAAGTGGTAGAAGTAATTATAATCACGAGGCATTCCAACCACACTTGTCAGCCAAGAGACAAAATCTAAGCTTCACATGAGGGTTCAGCTCCAAGCAATTTAAAGAACAAAATGCTTTTAAAAAATTTGTGAATTTTAAAAGAGTAAGGATAAAAAAAGTATTTCATGCTTTTATCTTCTATTTTTTTATCTTCTTTCCACCATACCAAATAATATTACTTTTACATTCTACCTCTATTTTCCTGCATACAAAACATACTTTTTATTACTTCCACTTTTATTTTCCACTAAAATACTCACTGAATACCAAATGCCAGGGAGGGCAATTTGGTCACAAGCAAATGTTATATGGAAAATTAAAAAAATAATAAAGCTGACTTTTTGACAAATTTTCATTGGTGAATAAAGTTTTGGAGAAAATGTAATGAGATTTTATCTATTAAGAAAGGGAAAGGCAGTATAATTTACTATTGATAAAATATAAATTAAAATGATTGGTAGGTCAAATAAATTAAAATAAATCAAATAAAATAACAAAAAATAAAATTAATGGGTTGAGGGATTGATGATTTGACTCATAATTATTAGATCATAACTCATTATAACCTATTTAAAATTTAACTCATTTATAATCTTATTTATGATCTAATTCAAACCCACCCAACCCACCAATTTTACCGCCCCCATCTCCATTGAAATTATTAGTATCATATTTGCTTTCCGAAAGGCAAGAGCCTCAACCATATAGTTAGAAGAGGCACATCAACTGACACAATATATAGTGTCACTAATCAGAATACCAATCCGAGGCTTTTTGTTTTGCCCACCCCATCTGAATTGTCTGGGTAGCGTTTGGTATCCGGTGAGTGTTTTAGTAAAAAATGGAAGTGGAAGTAAGTGATAAAAAGTAGGTCAAAACTCTAAATTAATCCTTTATGTTTGTACGAAGTTTTATATTGGTCATTTATGTTTCAAAAAGTTTAAATTGGTCCTTTATGTTTGCAAGAAGTTTCAAATTGGTCATTCCGTCCACTTCCGTCAATTTTTTAAGTTAAGTGCTGACGTGTCCATCTAAGCTAACGTGTCATGTCACGTCATCGCTACATCAACGCCACGTCATAACATATTATATTAGATTATGATGTGGTATGACACGTCAGCTTAAATGGACACGTAAGAGAGATGAAATGTCGACGTCAGCACGCTACGGCAGCACTTAACGGAAAAAATAAACGGACTTGGATGGAATAACCAATTTGGAACTTCTTGCAAACATAAAGGACCAATTTAGACTTTTTGAAACATAAAGGATCAATATGAAACTTCATGCAAACATAAAGGACCAATTTGGGGTTTTCACCTAAAAAGTATGTTTGGTATGTAGGGAAATGGAAGTGGAATGTAAAAGTAATATTATTTGGTAGGGTGTGAAGAAGATAGGAAAATAGAAGATAAAAGTATGAAATGCCTTTTTTGCCCTTACTTTTTTAAAAGCCACAAATTTCTTAAGGGCATTTTGGTCTTTAAACCAAACCTCACATCACCTTCCCTCCATTTCCCTCTCAATTTTCATGGCAACAAACTTTCCTCTCAACTAGGAAGCTCAACCTCACCTCCTTACTTCTCAAAGTATACCAAATATACTTCAACCTTAACTTTCCTCTCACCTTTTCTTTAGAAGTGATACCAAACATGACTCTGAGGCTGATGAACTGATTTAATTTTGGTAGGGACCATCCTAACCCATCCATCACGTGGTCAAGAGATTCCTGACCATTTCATCAAACACATTCGCCTCCTGATCCTCTGATTTCATGCATATGGCTAACTGGTTTTGATACTATTTTGGCTTCAAAAAACAAAAACTCTGCACAGAGGCCAATATTGGTTAAAACCCAAATTGGGAAGTCAACATTAACAAGTATAACAAGAAACCAAAAATAACAAGTGCTTCATAGATGGGTGTCTTGTCATTTATATTAAGGCGCGCGCGCACACACACATATGGTGCCTTTATAGAAAAAAGCACCACAGTAAAAATTCATGTTCTATTATTTGTAATGATAAATGTGATAAATTTTAAAATTATTCTACATTTGAAACATAAAAAAATAGTGATAAATTTTTAAATTTTAATCTTCACAATAAATAAATAGAAAGTATTCAAGTGTTATTTTAATTTATATATAATTTTTTAAGTATGACAAATTACTTTTATTTATCATTAATAATTTATTATCAAATTGTCAATCAATTTTTTTATTTTCAATCATCATTTGTAATTAATTTATAAATCAGTGCATTGTATTTTCAAAATAATGCTATGATAAATATTTAATAATTTATATAACATTACTTAAATAAAAATAGGACAAAACTTATATGTTGTTGCTTACATGCTTTTCTTCAGGTTAACCAATTAAAAAAAGATGTGTCAATTTTTTTATGTCATCTTCTCACCTTTAACATATGTCTTTTTTTAATTAGTTAACCTGAGGAAAAACATGTAAGCAACAGCATGTAAGTTTTGTCCATAAAAATAATGGTGTCCTACCGGTGCTATTAATTTATTTAATTGAATTTACGTAACATAATATAAATAGAAATAATGGTGCACGTTATTACGAGGCTATTAATTTATTTAATTTTAATATAATATATTATTTTTTATATATACATTTTATAAAACAAATAATAGTTTTTTAAAAAATTTATCATATATTATATTTTATTTTATCTCGGCTCCCTTTTAAAAAGAATTTTTGAGTCCGTCCCTGACACCCACTGAATTGCTATTAAAGAATTGAACATATTAAAATTTAAATGCATAAAGTATACAATCTAAGAGGTTGAATGAAAATCAAAATTTATGTTTTCATTGTAACACTTATATGAGACTATCCAATTGTGGTGCACTCCTTATAATTGAAGGAATAATCTTTATATATAAGAATCCTTCGTCCCTATATATATAGGTAGTGGTGCTAGTTCCAATATCAACTTATATCAAAATGTCTTGTTCACAGCATGAAGCCACAAATCTTGAGAATCCAAGCTCCAACTCTGATAGACTGAACAGTATGAGAGAATAAGAAAATGAATCTGAGTTAATCAATAGAGAATACAGGCAGTGTTTATATAATGTACACTGAGTAACATAATGCTCACTAACTTACTATAACAAACTAACCAACCTTTAACTAATCCATAACTAAGACTGAACTATAGTATGGTTATCATCCCCCCTCAAACCCAGAGTGGTTGAAGAGAACACTCTGAGTTTGTCTCTAAAAGAACAAAACAAATTAGAAGATAAAGGCTTGGTTAATGTATCTGCAATTTGTTCCGTGGCTGGAACATGTTGAACCGAAATCTGGCCTCTAGCAACCTTCTCCCTTACAAAATGAAGATCTAACTCTACATGCTTAGATCTTGAATGAAGAACTGGATTTGCAGAAAGCATAACAGAGCTCAAATTATCACAATAGACCCGTGGTATTGTAGCCAAAGGAAACTTCAACTCAGAAAGAAGAGACTGAATCCATGCAACTTCTGCTACAGCATTTGCTACCCCACGATATTCAGCTTCAGTACTTGACCGTGCAACCACATGCTGCTTCTTTGAGGACCAAGAAACAAGATTCTTCCCTAAAAATATACACCAGCCAGAAGTAGATCTTCTATCATCCACATCAGACCCCCAATCTGCATCAGTAAAGGCCTTTAGTACCATTTCATCAGACTTATAAAACCTCAGCCTAAAATCTAAAGTGCCTTGCAAATACCGCAAAATTTTCTTCACTGCCAACCAATGAGACATCTTTGGTTGATGCATAAACTGACACACTTTATTCACAGCAAAAGACACATCAGGCCTGGTAAAAGTCACATACTGCAAAGCCCCTACAATAGATCTGTATTTGTGAGGATCTTCAAAATCTTCAGAACCAAAAGCAGAAAGTCTGACACTTGAGACCATATGAGTCTTTTGAGAAGAAGCACCATCCATTCCAGCCTTAATCAACAAGTCTTTGACATATTTAGTCTGAGTAAGAAGCAATCCTCCATCATCTAGAGACTTAGCTTGAAGACCCAGAAAGTAATTCAAGGTGCCTAAATCTTTCAAGGAAAATTTCTTGTTCAGAGAAGAAACAAGACTTTTAATAGCATCAATTGAACTTCCTGTTACAATCACATCATCTACATATACCAACACAAACAGAACAAAACTTCCGGAATGCTTAATGAAAAGGGAATGATCACATTTGGCAGAAACAAAACCAAAGTGATAAAGAGTTGTAGCCAACTTTTGAAACCATGCACGAGGTGCCTGTTTAAGCCCATAAAGAGCTTTGTGTAATTTACAAACCAAATGCTTTCCACCTTCTTCAAAACCAACAGGTTGAGTCATGTAAACTTCTTCAGAAAGATCACCATTCAAAAAGGCATTATTAAAGTCTAATTGATGCAAATGCCATGAATTAGCAAGAGCAATAGACAGAACAACTCTAATAGTAGTAGGCTTAACAACTGGACTAAAAGTCTCAGCATAATCAAAACCAGCTCTTTGATGAAAGCCTTGAGCAACAAGCCTGGCTTTATGCTTCTGAACAGAGCCATCAGGATTGTATTTCAACTTAAACACCCACTTACTACCAATAGCTTGCCTGTTATTAGGCAAAGAGACAAGAGACCAAGTATGATTGGCCTTTAAAGCTTTAAATTCATCCTCCATAGCTGCCTTCCACTGTGGACACACAAGAGCCTCTTTAGGTGAAGAAGGCTCAATAGATGCTAGCAAAGCCTTTGGTTTAAAAATTCCCATCTTTCCTCTAGTTACCATAGGATGAGAATTAATTTGTAAAGGAGCAGTTGGCAAAGAAGTACTTTGCAAACCTTGAGAAACACCACCTTCCTCAGAAATGTTTTGCATAGCATTAGAAAGAGGCTGAGAACTAGAAACACGTGTTTGAGATTGAGAAGAAACAGCACCACTATGCAAATCAACAGTAGGTGAAACCTCACACCTTGCAACCACCACCTCATTTACTGCTGAACCACCATTCGGACCACTGGACAAAGACCGAGAGCCTGTACTATTTCCAACATCACGCACAGCATCAGTTGGTCCAACAGTAATTGGTTTTTCTTTAGTTACTTTGGTAGTACATTTAGATAAAGTAGAAGGAACTATAGGAATACAAGGCATAAGAGACAAAGAAGAGTTAGAAACCACAGAAGGTGTGACAGAAGGCAATTTTGACTTGAAAGGAAAAGTACACTCATCAAAAGCAACGTTCTTACAAAAGTAGAGTCTACCAGTAGGATCTAAACATTTATAGCCTTTATGAGACAAGCTATATCCTAGAAAAGTACATTTGGTAGACTTAAAATCAAACTTATGATCCCTATAAGGTCGAAGTAAAGGATAACAAGAACAACCAAATACTTTGAGAAAGTTGTAATCTGGTTTAACATGAAAAAGTGTTTGCAAAGGAGAGGAATTTTGTAACACAGGCGTAGGTAGACGGTTGATTAAGAAAGCAGCAGTAAGAAAAGCCTCATCCCAATAAGAGTGGCAACGAAGCATTGGCAAGTAAAGACAAACCTACTTCAGTTACATGCCTGTGTTTTCTCTCAGCAGATCCATTTTGTTGATGAGTATGAGGGCAACTCAACCTATGTTGAATACCATTGGCTTTTAGAAAAGGAGAGAACGAACGAAATTCCCCACCTGAGTCACTTTGGAAGGCCTTGATTTTAGTGTTTAACTGTAATTCAACTTGACTTTTGAACATCTTAAAAGCCTCAAATGCATCAGACTTAGCTTTTAACAAATAAAGCCATGTATATTTGGAATATGCATCAACAAAAACTATATAATATCTGTAGTTTCTTGAAGACAACATTGGAGCTGGACCCCACAAATCTGAATATATCAATTCAAGAGGTGAATTATAAGTTGTTGAAGACAAAGGGAAAGGAGAAGCATGCAATTTTCCCATACAGCAAGACTGACAAAAGAAATTTGAATTCTTATTAATATTGTGAATATTACAAGAGGAAAGAACATGCTTTACAATTTGAGATGAAGGATGACCTAGCCTAGAATGCCAAATGCCAAAAGGGCTAGAATCAGAACAAACAGTACTGTCAAAAAGAATAGAACTAGAAGCTGCATTAGCTGAAACAGGAGAAGACACTGAAAATTTTGAAGCAGACATAGAAGGCTTGTGACCAAATGTGAGATTATCAAACAAATACAATCCTTGCTTATTCCTGCCTTCTAGAAGAACCTTATGATCAACCTGAGATTTCACAAAACATCTATTAGAATGAAACTCAAAATAGACGTTGTTATCTTTAGCAAACTTAGAAATGCTAAGAAGGTTCTTGGAAACATCAGGTACATGCAAAATCTGATTCAATTTTAATGTACTACCATTAGTAAGCAACTTAGAAAAACCAATACCAGAAATCTTCAAACCTGAACCATTTGCTATATGAACCTGCTCTTCACCATCATAAGGCTGCTTGACTTGAAGATTAGATGAAGAGTTTGTGAGATGATTCGACGCACCACTATCTGCAAACCAAGAATCATCACAAAGAGTTTCAGGCGTAGCAAGTAATGCTTCAACAGGTGCCCCATTGTTCGGTTTATTCTGGTTCAAGAACTGTGTAAGAGAAGCCTCAGTATAACTCTGATTAAACCGATTATAGCAATTTATAGCTATATGACCCATTCTTCCACACACTTGACACTGCGGTTTATTACCCTGCCACGTTCTTCCCCCTCTATTCTGACTTCTACCTTGATTTCCTCTACCTTGAAAATTGCCTCTGGACGAATTCGAATTATAACCAGAATTCGAATTGTTTGAATTGTAACCTCTACCTTGATAACCTCCTCTAAATCCTGAATTCTGCCCTTGCTGAAAGTTTCTATTATTCTGAGAAAAACTTTTCTGAGCAACATTAGCAGATACATTCTCAACCACCTTGAGTACTTTCTCATTTCTAACTTCTTGAGACAAAAGTAATGCCTCTAATTCAGTAATATTATAACTGTCTTTCTGCATTGAAAAAGAGGTTAGAAAACCTTCATAGCCATCACCAAGACCATCTAAAATGGACTCCATATGATCCCGAGCTGAGACCGGAGAGCCAATAGCAGAAAGTGCATCCGTTGTTTTCTTGATCTTCAAGATATACTCTGTCATCGAAGACGATCCCTTCTTGGTATTCTTCAACTCTGCCTTGAGTTGTCTTTCACGAGCAAGTGTTCTGGAAGCAAACAACTCTTCCAAACGAGCCCAAATCTGGTAACTATATGCACAACCAACCATTCTTGACACCATAACATCACCCATAGAGTTGAGGAGCCAAGCCAGAAGGACAGCATCTTGAGCTTCCCAATCAAGAAACTCATCACTATACACACCATTCTCCATATCTTCTTCAGTGAGAAAACGAGGAGGAACATACTTTTCTCCAAGTATGTATTTCTGTAGACGATGACCACGAATTGTTGCCATTGCCTGCATCTTCCAAGACAAGAAATTCTTGTCATCAAGCTTCGACGAAATAGCTTGAGCATTCTGCAAGTGAAGAACTACAACCTTCTGTTCTTCGCTTTCTTTCTTCTTCTTTCCTTCACACTCTTTCTGTTGTGAACCCATCGACCCACTAGATGGATCTTGAACAACTCCCTCTAAAGGAATTCTTAGCTCTGATACCATGATAGACTGAACAGTATGAGAGAATAAGAAAATGAATCTGAGTTAATCAATAGAGAATACAGGCAGTGTTTATATAATGTACACTGAGTAACAGAATGCTCACTAACTTACTATAACAAACTAACCAACCTTTAACTAATCCATAACTAAGACTGAACTATAATATGGTTATCAAACTCCAACAATGATTCTTTTGACATGGAGGAATTCACCACCAACATTTCCAACTCCCATTCCTCTCAAGTACCCTCTATATCTTCCACTACTCTTGGCCTCTTAATTGATTTCTTTTCTTCTTTCTGTAATTTTGATTAATGTATATATATATATTCTTTTTACACCCTCACTCTCATTCCTCTCTTCAAGTATGTCTTTGTCGTTCTTCGTGCTAATCACAACGGCCATGGTATATATCTGATTAACTCCTCATTACAACAACTTCAATTCTCTGCATTAATGTCATCGGTTGTTCTAACTATGTAGTATGTAATGCAGGAGGGACGTTCGCTTTATACTCTTTGATTTGTAGTTATGCCAAAGTAGGATTAATCCCGAACCACCAAGTGGAGGATGCAGCACCAGTAGTAGTAGTATCTAATTATAATGAGTTGAAGAGAGGTTCATGGCTCAAGTCTAAGCTTGAGAGCTCCCTCTTTTCCAAGCTCTCCCTTTTGTTGGCCACCATGCTTGGTACTTCCATGGTCATTGGCGATGGTGTCCTCACTCCTTGCATCTCTGTTTTATCTGCTGTGGGAGGCCTCAAGCAAGCTACTTCTGCCATCACTGATGGTACATACTAAGTTTCCTATGCTAATTACTATTTAGTAATTGGCCAAATTACTCTTTTAGTCCTCAACGTTTCAAAAAGTTATAATTTTAGGTCCTCAACGTTTTTTTTTGGGTCAAAATTGGTCCTCCAGCATAGTTCCGTCTGGTTTTTTTTGTTAAATGTTGACGTGGAAGACTTATGTGTCACACTCTCTCTCCTACGTGTCATATTTTGATGACATGGCACCCTCTCTCACTCCAACTCAGCAAAACAACGCTGTTTTGCTGAGTTGGAGTGAGAGAGAAGTGATGCAAAACGGCGTCGTTTTGCTGAGTTTGAGTGATAAAGGGTGCCATGTCATCCAAATATGACACGTAGGAGAGAGGGTGTACCACATAAGCCTTCCACGTCAACATTTAACAAAAAAAACCAGACAGAGCTATGCTGGAGGACCAAGTTTGACAAAAAAAAAAACGTTGAGGACCTAAAATAACTTTAATTTTTGAAACATTAAGGACCAATTTTAAAACGTTAAGGACTAAAAGAGTAATTTGGACTTTAGTAATTACTAGTTGGCCAAAAGGATTAATTAATGAAAACCATTTATTGTTTCACTTTCACATATATATTCACAGATAGGGTTGTTTGGATATCTATAGCTATCCTGGTGGGACTCTTCATGGTTCAGAGATTTGGTACTGATAAAGTGGGCTATACCTTTGCTCCCATTATCTGTGTTTGGTTTGCTCTTAATGGAGGCATTGGTGTTTTCAATTGCATCAACTATGATCCCACTGTTCTCAAAGCAATAAATCCAAGATACATTGTAGATTACTTCACTAGGAATAAGAAAGATGCTTGGATTTCCCTTGGTGGTGTTGTGCTTACCATAACAGGTTAATTAATTAATATTCCTAAATCATATATAATCCTCACATGTTCCTGTATGTGTGATTTCACTTTTTGTTTTTTTTTCTTGTGATTAATATATTGAATTGAAAATTGTAGGAGCTGAAGCAATGTTTGCTGATGTTGGACATTTCACAGTTGGTTCCATACAGATAAGTATGTGCTCTTTGACATTCCCTGCTCTCATATTAGCCTACATGGGACAAGCCTCCTTTCTTCGCAAGAACACTAGTCTTGTTTCAGACACCTTTTACCGATCCATACCAGGTATTTTCAACTTCAAATATCTTTAACTTTTTTTTTAATGGAGTTTAATTAAAAATGTTGTCCTACAAAATTTGAAATTTAACTTGTGCTTTTGCTTTAAAGTTATAATTTCTAGTTTTTGTTTAAAGCTAAAAAAATACTCTACAACTCAAAAGTATTTTTAAAATATTTGTCAAATACCTAATTTAAAAAAAAAATAAACGCTTTTGAGGAGAAGATAATTAAGCTACTACAAATAGGCCCTAAATCTCTCTATATTATATATATATATATATATCAACTAACTAAAAATGTGTATATATGTATATAAATGTTCATTTTTTGCAGGCCCTCTGTATTGGCCAATGTTTGTGATTGCTGTTTTGGCATCAATAATAGCTTCTCAAGCCTCCATCTCTGCAAATTTTTCTATAATTCAACAATCTCTTTCACTTGGGTGTTTCCCTCATGTCAAAATTGTGCATACATCACCCAAATATGAAGGACAAGTTTACATCCCTGAAATCAACTTCATCCTCATGCTAGCTTCTGTTGCCATCACTGCTGGCTTCAAAACCACCACAAAAATTGGCAATGCTTATGGTAATTAATCCATTAATCTCTTAGCTACCCAAAACTATAAAACTAGGGGTGTACACGGGATGGGACAGATCCAAGACTTGACCCAGTTTTGATCGGGTCACCGAGTTGACCGGGCCCAACCCGGGTCCCTTCTTTTTAAAAAAAATTTGCATATATGATTATGATTATCTGCATGTATTAAAATTAACTTCTTATGATTAATTTAGACTATTTTTATATTTTTTCTATTTTTAACCTATATATTAACATAAAAATTAATTATATATAATTATTATGAAATTTACATTAATAAAAAGTTTTGTGTTTTTAATTAATAATCAATGAAAAAAAAATTATAAACAAATATTATATATTTTAAAAGCAAAAATATTTAAATATAATAAATGTTTTTAAAAAACGAAAGTACCTCACGCCAGGCCGAGTCCAAGCCTGGCTAACCCGAGATTCTACCTGATTGCCAAAAAAAAATGTGATCAGGCCGGGCCGAATAGGTTTTGTACACCCCTAGCCAAAATATATTAATTAGTCACACACTATCAAAGTTAACTCTAACGCAAAATTTAATCCATTCATGCAGGGATCGTTGTGGTGTTGGTAATGGTACTCACATCTGCTTTTCTTGTACTAATAATGATGATGATATGGAACACACACATACTCCTGATTCTCACCTACATTCTTATTATTGCTTCTGTGGAGCTTCTCTATTTAAGCTCAGTCTTATACAAATTTGACCAAGGAGTCTATCTTCCTTTAGCTTTCGCCACCATTCTAATGACCATCATGTACACATGGAACAATGTGTACCGAAGGAAGTACCGTTACGAGCTGAATCACAAGATGTCCCTCGAGAAGTTTAAGGAGGTAGCATCCAACTCGGACTTGTGTCGAATTCCTGGCTTGGCCATGTTCTACTCTCCTGATGATGAGCTTGTTCAAGGCATCCCTCCATTGATTTTCGAGCATTACATAGCAAATGTGCCTGCGTTACACCATGTTCTTGTGTTTGTGTCCATCAAGTCACTTCCCATAAGCAGAGTTGCCGTGGAAGAGAGGTTTCTGTTCGGAAGAGTAGAGCCGAAAGGGCTCGATGTGTTCCGGTGTGTCGTGAGGTTCGGATACGATGATGCGTGGGACGAGGTGGGGACTTTTGAGGATGTGTTGGTGGGAAGGTTGAAGGAATTTATTGGTGGGGAATTTGTGGGTGAGGATGTTGAGAAGGAGATTGAAAGAATTGAGAAGGCATGTGAAGATGGAATTGTTCACTTGATTGGGGAGAATGAGGTGTTTGCTAGTGAGGGAGGAATATGGGATAAGATTTTAGTAGATTATGCTTATAATTTCTTGAAGAGAAATGTGAGAGAGAGTGGTAAGGTATTTGATATTCCTCATAAGCGGATGGTGAAAGTGGGCATGAAATATGAACTATAGTTGATTGTGAAATATATAGTAGAATGGAGAATTGCAGCTTTTCAATTTGGTAATATGAATTTCGCAATCTGCTTTAGGCTGAATTCTTGAATGGTACCATCCTTCATCAAAATTATATTGGGCCAAATATCCAGTGCTTGGCTCTTTTAGGCATTAGTATGTTAGGCTGACCTTTTTTCATAGTTTTCTTCACTTTTTTTACTTAAAATTAAAAAATTGAAAACTTTTTCTAAAAAATAAGAGTTATAGACACAAAAAATTAAAAAAATTCCACACAAATAAGGACCTACCGTGAATGGTTTAGGGACTACCTTTATTAGGGACTAAAAAGTTGGTCCCTAATCCACTCATAGTAAATCTCGATTTATGTAGAGTTTTTAATTTTTTTTTGTATCTAAATCTTTCATACTTTAGATATTCTTTAGAAAAAGTTTACAATTTTTCAAGTTTAAATAAAAAAAAAATGAAAAAAACTATGAAAAAAAGTCAGCCTAACATACTAATGCATAGAAGAGCCAAGCACGAGATCTATTCTCCAAATATTGGGGGTATGTAAGTTGAAATGTAATTAAGAATTAATATTGGGAATTAAATTTTGGCATGCTTGTTTCTACTGGACTGTATTGAGTTATGACAACAATATCATGGAATAGCTTAGAAGTTACCACAATCCACACTACATGTGTTTCAAGAACGTAACCTTGGTATGGCATGTTTTTAATTTGTGTACCATCATGTGTGTGCTGCTGGGGAAGTTCCTTATGAACATTTTACCTATAAATTTTGCTGGTGATGTCGCTAAAAACCATGCAAGTGATCACTGCCATATTCCCTGTAAAATTATATTGCAGATTATCAAATGTACATATTTTGATACCTACTTGTAATGATAGATCAAGTATTACATTGTCAAAAGGAGTTTGGGCTGGGCTGGGCAAGGCAATGCATTCATTATTAACAGTATATGTTGATGTTATATGATTATATTCCGTTCTGAATTCTCATTTGAAGTAAGTCATACTATTAGATTGTCAGGTAAATTGAAGTGATCAGATCTTTTTGCCCCTTGAGCTCTGTATATAGTATACGCTCGCAAAATAGAGTCTTTTAAGTTGCAGGATTTACCCAGACACGTCAGCACATGTGTCAATTCTTCCAAAAGGAAAAGTCTTCTCACAAGTGCAATTATTGCAAAAAGACAGAAGAGGACAGGGAATCTTGTCTTTTAAGATAAAAAGTTACTATGATTAAACTTCTTTTGTAAAAGTAATTATAATTAAGTTTCTTTTGTAAAAATAACTCTAGTATATTATAAAACTTAGTTACTTAATCAAGGTTAAGGCCAATATAAATAGGCATGTAAGGAGCTTTGAAAGGTACAAGTCTTTGAAATAGGCATAGAAGCTGTTTCAAAATACTCTCATCCTCCTCCAAAAATCTGTAAAATGTTTGAGTAAGCTTTAATAAATCAAAGCTTGAGGGAAACCTCAAGATAATGTAAATCTTTTAAAATTGTATTCTCATACTCGCTATCACGTACTTTTGTTTTCTTTAGAGACAATAACTCTTCAAGATTAACTAAAAAGTGACCTAAAGAGTCAGACTATATTTCTTGACATCTTAGAAACCCAGCTATGTGTGTGCCTTCTTAAACCCAAAAAGTGACCTAAAGAGTCAGAGAATGTATGCACTTAGTATTGTGTTTTCCCTCTCTTTTTGGAGAACTCCTCTAGTTACATTTAGAGTGCCTTCTTTAATGTTGATGCTGGTTTTAAGTTTGTTTTACTTAACTTTTTGAGTTAACTTCTTAACCTCTCGAGTGATTCAAGGCTGCAAACATGAGATTAGAGAAGTCATCGATTCATACTTCTTTGAGCTAGACATGATAGTGAGTCGTTTTGCTGAAAGTATAGTGATTAGTTGAGAATCTTATACCTCTCATTCTTTGCAAGCAAACTCTGTTTCTTTAGTAAATACCATATAAACATTAATACCATGGGTGAAGTGTCACTCGTTGGTTGGGAGGTTGTTCCAGTAATGGATTCCGCAGTACTCGAAAGATTAATTATCAGGTTAGCTCTGATGAATATTCCAGTCATAGACCAAAAAAAAATCACGAGGTTAGTCTAGTCATAAAAACTATATCTTCTAAGATGTTAATCTTTAAATTTAGCCCTAAAACTTAGGCTATGTTTGGATCGAGGATTAAAGAGGAGAAGGAAAGGGAATGGGAGACTTTTAAGATATCTTCTCTTTGTTTGGGAAGATGAAAATTGAGAGGGAAGATAATGAAAGATCAATCATTAATCCTCTATTATCCTTCCTCTTCACAAATTCAAGATACTCCAAATTGGGGTCTTCTCCTCTTATCACTTCCCTTCCCTTCCCCGAATTAAGAGGAAAAGGGAAGGGGGGTGATCAGAAGAGAAGGGAAGGTTAACCTTCCATATGTCCTCCTCTTGTTTGGGTGATGATACCTCCTCCAAAATACTCCAATTTAGGGTATTTTGAATTTGTAAAACGGAAGGATGATGGAGGATTAAGGATTGATCTTCCATTATCTTCCCCTCCAATTTTCATCTTTTCAAACAAGGAGAAGATGCTTGATCATCTCCCCTCCCCTCCCCTCCCCTCCCCTCCCCTTCTCTTCTTCTCCTCAACCTCAATCCTCAATCCTCAATCCAAACATACCTAAAGCTCATGAGTTTATAAAGAGTATACTTGCATATTTATGAATTTGTCTGTGAAACTTGTTCTCTATTTGTTACAGTGTCGCTGACTGCTGAAGTAAAACTTTAGGTAGGAGAAAGATGACACTTACGAAATTCCTAAAAACTTGTAAGTCCTCTATAATGAGAGGTAATTAATTTTTTTTTATAGTTTCATTGTGCTTATTCCTTCTGAGGATGATATATGGTATCTTGCACTATCCTTTCTTGCAAAGTGGAGCTGAGGAACTCATTACCTATTACCTTTAGTTGATTTTGTAATAGCCTCTCACATTTTGTATAGAAGCTTAACAAAATAAAACTAGTTCTACATACATAATTACCTCTGACATTTACTAGGCCAATATTGATGGTTTTGATTTTTTTTTTTCTTATAAAATTTATGAGGATAGGTTTTTTTTTTTGGTCTAAATAGGTATGAGTTGATGTGGCATTTTGTACAGTTTGTTCTATGGCTTGTCCCACAATATATTATCATAAGGTGGGCTGGTTAATTAATTGGCCTGTATATTGTAGACATGGGCCAACTAAATAACCCAACTCAAGTCCAAACCAAACCACCAGGCCCACTCAGCTTTTCCTTAGATTGCGTTTTTTATGAAGTTTTTCTAGTTAAGAAATTTGAATTACTACATTTTATGTTTTTTTTTTCGTTTTAATTTTTTTTCAATTACTATAGTATTTATAAAACTATTTACGTCATATAACTAGATGGATGGTATGTCCATATATATAAACATCAGGCTTCAAAACTCCCAAAAAAAAAAATTCAATTCTTTTCTTAAAACATATGTGTATAAATCAATTTATTTTAGAAAATAATAAAAATGTCCAAAAGAAATATAGAATGTTAACAATACTCTTTTTTTTTTGGTAGTGTTCATAGAAATTTCCACATGTGGGGAAGAGAGGTAATGTAGATTTTAGCAGAATATGAAGATGTATAAGGACAACCTATATTTTCTAATTCAATTGTTCGCTTTAATGTTTGTGTGTTTATACTTTATAGTATACATAAATAATTAAAATTACTACATTTGTCCATCTTAATTAGTTTTATACTATTAAATTATTTTTTGTAGGATGAATTTCTTTGCAAAATTTTTTTGTTTGATTAATTGTTTTTATCATGCGTGAAGAATATGATGTTCTTAAAATTTGATAGTAATCCACGTTTTTTAATATTTATTTCAAATATAATAAACTTTTAATTATTTAGTTGCATATTTATTATCAATTATTTTTTAAAAAAAAAACTTAGCATTAAAGTTTAACACATAATATACCGCTTATTGAAATATTCTTTAATTCTAATTATCCATAGCATCGATCAGTGAGATAATAATGATGTTTTTCACCAAACTATTAGCCAAGCTTCCTACAAAATATATGGAGTAAGTTACACAAACTTCCCCTAAAAATTAATATAATTATACTTACCACTTCTCTAGTTTTAAAACTTATACTTGATATTTTTAAGATTTGATACAATATATAAACCTCATTCCTAATTTAGTTTTTTTGTCAATAAAGTTAATATTCTAACGTACAGTATCTAATTATTCTAAAATAACATAAAATAGTTTATCTATTTTTATTGTTATATTAAGAATTTTATGTGAAATCATAATATTATTTTACTCATAAATATATTAGATTGAAAAGGATAAATATATAATTTTTTAAATTAGAGGAATGGTAAATGTAATTTAGTTAAATGTTAAGAGAAAAGTAAGTGTAATTAACTACAAAAACTTATATTATAAAGATAATATTTTGACCCCGTCATGATATGATCTCATAGTATGGAGTTTTCTTGTACAAACATCTTTTACAGTTATATACATATCACATGCATGTTGCTGCAACTGCCTTTAAATTTTTTCAGGCCAAAAAAAAATGCCTTTAAATTTTTTAATATGCATAATAGGAAAATGGATCCAGTGCTTGGCTCTTCTATGTATTAATATGTTAGGCCGACTTTTATTTCATAATTTTTTTTATTTTTTATTTAAATTTGAAAAATTGTAAACTTTTTCTAAAGAATATCTAAAATATGAAAGATATAGATACAAAAAAAAAGTAAAAACTTCACATAAATCGAGATTTACTATGAATGAATAAGGGACTAACTTTTTAGTCTCTAATAAAGGTGGTCCCTAAACCATTCATGGTAGGTCCTTATTTGTGTAGAATTTTTTATTTTTTTGTGTCTATAACTCTTATTCTTTAAAAAAAAGTTTATAATTTTTTTAATTTAAATAAAAAAAGTGAAGAAAACTATGAAAAAAAAATCGGCCTAACATACTAATGCATAGAAGAGCCAAACAGTTAATCTATTCTCGCATAGTAGTCATCCGATTTGTTTCAATGGTTGTGATTGCGCCACATGTTAACTGAAAATATATTACAAGTTTACAATCACATGCATGCAAGCCAAATATTCCAAGACAAGAAAATTGGTGTGTTAATTTGAAAATGGAAACTCCCAAAACTCAAGAATTGAATTCTATGTGATTGAGTATTTTACATTATTAGTTGGTTTTTCAATGCCAAATTTTACCAAGATTATTAATTGTAATGACCAAATTATATTCGAGTGAATTTAATTATTATATGTAATTGAAAGTTGACGTATAGTAGGACTAAAAATTAGACAATCTCTAATTAAAAGGATAAGATGATGAGATAATTAAGAGAAGAAAGAGTTATTTAAAAATGAGACTATGAAGTCATGTGAGAGTTTGCGTATTAAAGATAAGGCGTGCAAAAGTTAATAATTTGACAAAATGAAGCCACAAAATATGGGTAATTTGTGCGTACATGCATGCATATGCATGACACGTATCTTACACTTCTCTTATATATATATTATTATTAATTATTAATTATTTATATATAGAAAAGCTATGAATTAATTAGTTCCTCATTTTGACCACTCAATTAATAATTAGTAATAAGTATAGGATATGTGGCTCCCACCATGCATGCCAATGTATACTTCAAAGTTCAATTGTTCAAAGGCCTCCGAAGTAGAGGTGTCAAAGTGGGCCAATCCGGCTTACACGGGTTGACCCACCACGGATTGAACTCGTGACGGGTTGGCCCATTCGGGTTGGTCCCGTTAAACAGGTTGGGAATCCCAATCCAACCCACCAAGGTGGTGGGTCGGTCCAACCCACCTAACCCACCTATTTTTTTTTTGAAAATTTTTTAATTGCAACTTTTTTTTAAAAAAGAAATCTTTACTTTTTTTGTACATTTATTTTATGAAGTAAGAAATTTTATATGATAAAATAAAATAAAAGATTTATCATTCATCATGTCACTCACAAATAGTTAAAAATAGAATAATGAAAGTATGAAACATAGTCAAAATATCACAAGATTACTCATTTATTTTCCTCCTGACTACTGCAAATATGGTGAAAAATGAAAATATGACAAAAAGAAAGAAACATGATTAGAATTATATTTTTTTTTTTAAGTTAGGTGGGTTACGGGCCAACCCACCTAACCCGCGAGCCAACCCACTTAACTCGGTGGGTTAGGTGGGTCGGGTTCCTCCAACCCGTTTAATAAACGGGTTGAGATTTTGAAACCCAACCCACCAAATTGGTGGGTTAAACGGACCAACCCACCGAATTGGACCTGTTTTGACAGCTCTACTCCGAAGCTATATATTTGAAATGTTCTTTGCGGCACGTGGATAGAGGTAGTCATAATTAAATCACTTATTACTAGAAGGATTAATACATATATATTAAATTAAATTACACTATTCTTCTTTTAAATTAAAATTTAGTAAATTAAAACAAACATTTCTTCTCTCTCTCTCTCTTTTTCTGTTTGTCCAAACCAAGATATCAATTATTGAACATAAATTAATTTCTTTTAAGTATAAGCACATTTTGTGAGGGTATTTTAATCACTATAATACTATTTAGGTCATTCAATTTTGGGTCACTAAAATGTGAAATGTCTAAATTATCCTCACAAAATATGTTTACGTGACAACTAACGACCGGATGTGGACGGAAGCGTGTTGAGTGCCCCAATTGAAAAGTTATGGGGTTTGTTTGTGCACGATTTTAAAACTATCAAAGATATATACACGTGTCGGCCATGTTCCAAAACTCAAAGAATCTCGATACATTTTAGCCTTTAGCTTACTATTGGATATGCATGATGGATCTCAAATTAAAATATAAAGAGGTAAAATACTATTGTAACTATGTCAACTATTTAATTCCGAATTTCACAAAAATACTATTTAGTTCCCGAATTTGTAACTATGTCAACTATTTAATCCTCAAACTTGGCAAAAATACTATTTAATCGCCGAATTTGCAACTCTGTCAACTTTAACGGGTAACAGTTAGGAGACTAAATAGTTGACAGAGTTGCAAATTTGGCGATTAAATAGTATTTTCATTTTGTCAAGTTTGGAGACTAAATAGTTGACATAGTTACAAATTCGGGGACTAAATAGTATTTTTGTCAAATTCAGAACTAAATAGTTGATATAGTTACACATTTCGGAGAATAAATAGTATTTTTAATAAATTCGAGAATTAAATAGTAATTTAACCAACAATTCAAGGATTAAATAATATTTTACTTCAAATATAAATGGACTAAGTCTATATATAAGACAAAGTTCTGAGAATTCCAATGTGCCCAGTAGTCAGCATAGCAATAAATTAAAGAGTATCCATTTTGGCGACTGCATGCCCCTAAAAGATATGCTTCAATCAAACAATTAATAATTAATTAATTAATTAAAGAGTATAGATTTTGGTTGGTAATTGGTATTGCTTAATGGTTGTTCGACCAATTATCAATTGCAGTCTCCCCTAACTGAACAAGGTCAGGTTAAATTCAACTATCAAAACAAAATAATATATTAATTAGAGAGAAGTGATTTTTAAGTAACTTCAATATATAATATAATATATATATATATATATATATATATATATATATAAGTGTTTGAGTGAATTGTTTTGGCGGCTCTAGAATGTATGATTGGTTTTGGTAATGAATGTGAGTGGTTCAAAAGGCATAGAGGCAGTCTTCATCTATAGAGATATATACATATATAGTGCAGTTTTATCTTTAAAAATTAAAATAGATTTATAAGATACAATTTTACTAAAGTGTAGAATATAAATTTAATTATAAAGAACATAATACACACTATCAGATAAAAGTAATCTAATATAAATTAACGTACAGACTTCATTCATACTGATTTAACAGTTTAAATCGTTTACTTTATGCATTTTAACAATTTGCATTTGAGCCACAAGGTTGGTATTCATATTTAATTTGGAGTTCTTATATATAATGTTAATCCGTGTTCAAAGAGCTTTAATTAAAAATTTATTTCAACTAATAAAAGAGTTTATAAAATTATTCATATTATTTTTTTATTAAATTCAAGACGATGAATTAAACCTTAAAGAATGTCTATGATAATTGTTAGATAAAAACTCTATTTTATATAATGTTCTTTTCAATTTTTTAAAAGAAAGACAACATAAACCAAAAATTATATTTTATATAAAAAATTGGAAAGAAAGAAAATAAGTTTAAATGATTAAAATGAGGCCTTTTAGAATATATGAAACTCTTTTTAAGAATAAATGGAATTTTTTTATATTTATTTATTAAATCTTAACGTGTAAAATTTCATAACAAGTTTTACACGTCAGTAATTCCGTACGTATATATCTTTCACTAATCATCCCTTGTAAACATTATTTTATTAAAGTGAAGAAAAAACTGAATTTTCACCAAGAAAAAGAAAAAAAAACAAAAAAGGTGAAACGAAGGATTCTAGAAAGAGAGGGCAAAACAAATTATGGCAACTAATTAACTAACTTTTGTCTCACAATTCAGATATTTGATTTAATTTACGGCTAGATTTTATTTACATAATAAATATGGTAAGTGTATGATATATTTAATTTTTTTATATAATAACTTCATGTTATTTTTTTATATAAAAAAAAAATTTAAGTCCAGAGAAAGCACGTTTAATTAGTATTCCAACATAATGGGTACGTACAAGTGTACAACAAAATAAATTCAAAAGTTTTATTTGACAAATTCTGATTGGAGCTGCTAAAATCCTGTGTGCTTCCCACATGCATTAATACAAAATAATATTAGTCACTTTTTTTCTTTTTTCAAAAAAAAGCATATATAAAAGCAAAATGTATGGGAAAAAAATATGCAACTTTATG
This sequence comes from Senna tora, assembly GCA_014851425.1. NCBI lineage: Eukaryota > Viridiplantae > Streptophyta > Magnoliopsida > Fabales > Fabaceae > Senna > Senna tora. The sequence continues at coordinate 11,583,509 of CM026264.1, forward strand.
ACTTTAGGCACATGAAAAAGATAAGTGATTGAAAAAAACAAACAAAATAACAGTTTTGTTTGAATGAGCCATGATTCAAGTGGAACAGTGGAAAGTCAATATTGGAGAGACGGAAAATGAAGTAATCAATAATATTTATTTATTTTTATTTTGTTTTTTTATTATACAAATTTTTAGCTTAAAAAATAAAATATATAAATAAATAATATATAGGGTAAAGTACCCTTGTTGCCCCCAAACTTTGCTGCAATGTTCATTCCTGCCCCCAAACTTTTTTTTGGTTCATGCCTACCCCCAAACTTTCAATTTTGTTCATGCCTACCCCCAAACTTTCAATTTTGCTCATGTCTGCCCTTTTTGCTAACACCGTTAACTTGCTTGACGGAATTTGCTGACGTGGACGATGAATGTGCATCTCTTTTGCCACGTCATTGTCCACTTCACATTTAACTTTTTACTTTTATTAAAAAAAAGTAACCTAATCCAAAAAAAAATCAAACTTTTACCTTAAAATGTTTTTTTATTTGGATTAGGTTAATTTTCTTAATAAAAGTAAAAAGTTAAATGTGAGGTGGACAATGACGTGGCAAAAGAAATACACATTCATCGTCTACGTCAGCAAATTCTGTCAAAAAAGTTAACGGTGTTAGCAAAAAGGGTAGGCATGAACAAAATTAAAAGTTTAGGGGTAGGCATGAACCAAAAAAAAATTTAGAGACAGGAATGAACATTGCAACAAAATTTGGGGCGGGAAGAATACTTTACCCATAATATATAATTAACGTGATACACATATGTATATTAGAATTTCTCATCGATGAGCAACTTTTTTATAAAATCGAATTTGAATTATTAATCGACTATAATCAAATTATATTTTAACCTATCAACATAAAATTACTTTACGTGATCAAATCCTTCCTTCTCCGACACTGACACTACATCTTTTGTTAAAGTTTAAAAGATTTTACAGATTTTCATAAATTATAACACAAGTGGACAATGTAAAATCCCTTTTTTCATGCCCTTATCCACTTTATTAAAACAATGCCTAATAAGCTTCTACACATCACACATCATCTATTTTCTTTTTTGATAATAACTCCTCAACTTTATTCTATTCCCTATATCTTCTTTTCTTTCTTTTTTTATGATCAGAATATCTATTAGAAGTAAATTTGATGACTAATCTTTCGAGTATTATAAAGTATATTATTAGAGGTGATCTCCCACTTAATGACACTCCATTCTTATATCTTCAAGGATCGAATCCAAAAAACAATACATATGTGCAACATTTATATTTGCCATCCTCTTTAATTATTTGGAAACTATTTAAGTGTTGTCGTGTAGACCCATCTAATGATCTAAATTATTTTGTAACTAAATTTACTATATATTATATTATTTGTTTAATGATTACAAAATATGATTTCAACTTAAGGATCCACGTGAGAAAATTATAATATTTTTATTTATAAATTGTTGGTCAAATTAATATTTAGTCCTTGAATTTTAAAAATAAATTATTTGATCCTTGAATTTTATATCTATCAATTATATAATTCAATTCATGGGCTGTTATCCGTTACCTAATCGAGTAATGTGACCGTTAATTAGTACTCATATATCATTATTTACTTGTCACTTGTATTGTCATGTTACACTTCAGATCATCTTAATATTTAATAATTAAAAAAGATCGCAAAATTAAAAGAAAGAAAGAAAGTGAAGTTACTGTACACAATTAAAAAATGCCAATGGGAGCGTTTGTTATACTAAGGTATTGTATTGGTATTGTTGAGTGTCTTTTTAATTAGTAGTTATATTGAAATAGAGAAGAAGCTCATCACGACAACGACAAGGAAGTTTTCGTCTTTGAACAACAATGGCAAAAGTAGTAAGATTGTTATAGAGTATGATCTCAGAGAGAATTCCATCAGATTTTTTTCTCTTAATTTGGTGATTTTTTTAATTATTTAATATTAAGAATTAAGATGGTGTGAAGTGTGACATGACAATACGAGTGACATAAAAATACTTAATGGTCACATTATTCGGTTAGGCAACAGGTAACAACATGGAAAAAACTTAGGTCCATTTCCTTATGTCCATTACATCCAATTCTCCAATATAAATATGACACGTGGCAAAAAGTGTTTAAATGACCAATCACAGTAGAAAGGGAATATAGAAGATCACTTTTTATATAACCAATAATAAAAGAGAGGGAGTGTAAATACAATATATGATTGGTGGAATTGGATGTAATGGACATAAGGAAATGGACCTAAATTTTTTCCTAACAACATAAAGACTAAATAGTTGACAAATATAAAAATTTAAAAACTAAATAATATATTTTCAAAATTTATGGATTAAATAATAATTTATGGACAAAAATTATCTTTCCTCTAAAATAATGTAATTGACTAATAATTAATGGCTATTGTAAAATTCAAACAAATTAATATCTTGTACAACCTTACATTTATATATAGTTTTTTTTTTGGAAAAAAAACTCATAACTCATTAAGTCATTAACTATGGGTGTAGAATTATATTGATAATTATAAGGGTAAGACGTACGTGTAAAAAGAATAAAATAGATGATAGCTTCCTAATATACTTTCTCTTAAGAAATGATATGGGGAAAGAATAAGTTATGAGATTAAGCTATCACACTAATTTTTCTCAATAAGATGATTAGAGAGTTTGATTTTCAGTTGCGAAAAGTTAGCTTTGCCTACCCCACCCACAACTATATATATATATTTCACTATTTAAATTTAATTAACTTTTACTTGTACTTTTTTTTTGGTGATTTTTTTACTTGTACTTTTAATTTTAATTTTAAAGATTTTGCTCACCCATGTATTTAGACACCAGTTTAAATATTTTCTGATAGAATATTTATTAATTTAAAATTTTTAAAAATAAATAAAATAATAATTGTAAATATTTAAATAGGCAAAATGGTACTTTAATTTTGGCCATTCACTTCATCTCAAGTGTCAATTTAGTCCCTTATCATGTTTGATTGGCGTTACTTTAATCTCATAATTTTGCTAACCACTAACCCTATTAATTTATTTGATAAAAAAAATGCTGACTCATCATTTTTTGTTTGATAATTGCTGACTCATAATGTTTATTTTTGCAAACACTTAATTATTTTTAAGCATAATTCAACATAAATATGAACTAAAATAATCTCATCTTGGAGTCATCATTTTCTATCAAAGAATCTTTTTTAAAAAAATTGCCGGGCGTTAGTAGTTAGAACATTTTCATTAATGACTTAAAATTAAGAGACTAAAATGACACTAATCAAATTTAAATGACCAAAATAAAATTAAATTAAAGGACCAAAAATACACTTTTGGCCATTTAAATATTTCATCAATCAAAAATTTTTGTTTAATAAAAATTGATGAGAGAGTGACCCCTTTCTAGTAGACCCCGGCCATGTTGGTATCTATCAATCAATCAATTTGAATACCACCCACCAAACAAAAGTTTGTCCCCATAGCCCATAGCTTAAATTACTTTTCTTTTCTTTTTTTTAAAAAAATGTAATAAGAGAATGCACTCCCAAGTACTATCGGACATGTCGTCAGTGACATATTGGGGAGACCAACAGAGGCCCAACCCAAAGGATTACTGCACAGGCCTAAACCACAAGCAGTTTTACCCAGTCGCAAGCTCGCAGCTACTCAACTAGCCCTTGGGCCAGGGGATCTCCCTGAGGAGGGATGCAGGATTTTGAATGACTTCAGAAGGATTCGAACTCTCGCCCATGAGTGAAGCGAGAACTTTTCTCTGAATCCTTGACCAATTGTACCAACCCACTTTGCCACTTAAATTACTTTTCTAGAATTAAAGAACTCCACCATATTTCTTTTTTTTTTCATAGAAAAGGATTATATTAGATAAAGCCATATTTCCACTAATTCACACACACACCTCCCAATATTCAATTTTGATTTCGTCAACTCCCACATCCACACACACACACATCCCCAATATAAATACCTCCCACCTTCCTTTCGTACCAGAGAGACATCACAAACCACACACACACCAAATTTATTTATTTTTTTTCAGTTTTTTTCAAAAGAGAGAAATTAAATATCAATATATATATGGGTAACGCCGTTGGACGGAGTAAAAGAGCCAAGGTGATGAAAATAGACGGCGAGACGTTCAAGCTGAAGACGCCGGCGACGGCCAACGACGTCGTAAAGGACCATCCGGGCCACGTGCTATTGGACTCCGAAGCGGTGAAGCATTTCGGGGTTCGGGCCAAGCCGCTGGAGCCCAACCAGGAGTTGAAGCCCAAGAAAATCTATTTCCTAGTGGAGTTGCCTCCGGTTCGGGCCTCACCGGAGGAGACCAAGCCTCTCGCGAGGAGGGTGCGATCCAGTGGGATACGGGGCATGAATGCGAAGGAGAGGCTCGACTTCTTGATGCTCTCCAAGAGATCTGTCTCCGGCATAACTCTCGTGAAGGATAGCTCTTCCTCCTCTGTCGATGGGCTTGGGCTTGGACTTGGGCCTGGGCCCAACCGTGAGCCCGTGAGAGTGCGGATGAGGCTGCCCAAGGCCCAGTTGGAGAAGCTGATGGAGGAGAGCCACGACAGGGCGGAGGTGGCCGAGAAGATTATCAGTTTGTATGTCGGGGATAATGCCGCCGCCGGTGAGGCCGGTGGTGCTGCTGCGGCGGAGGTTCACAAGCCACGAAGGGTATGTGATGCGTGTTTTAACTTTGAAATATCTAATTCAATTCAATTTTTATATTTGATTAAACAAATTAACTATTAAATTTGAAATCAAAATTTTGGTGAAAATGTTTGTCTATGTGTTGCAAAATTACCTTTATATTCTTAAACTTTAGGATTTATTAATTATATCCTTGAATTTGGTTTGCTGTCAATTTTAGTCCTGAACTTTCAAATTGCAATTAATTTTGCTCTTTATCCAAATTTTGTGTGACTTCTAATATTAATTGTGATGTCAAATCATATATTTAGCAACGTTATTTTCGTCAATTTGTCATGATTATTACTGTGTCACTACAAAATAAAAGGTGTCACAGTGGATAAATTGACAAAAAAAATGTAGTTAAATATATAATTTGACATTACAGTTAGTATTGGAGGCTATAAGAACTGTAACATTTTTATCTGTCGATAATTATTTAGACGAATTTTGGATCGATAGAGGGCAAATTGAGTTGCAATTTGAAAGTTTACTGGTAAGTTGAAGCAAATATAATTTGAGAGCATAATTGACAGAACCCTTAAAGTTTAGAAATATCAACTGTATTTTTGCCTTTGTTTATAAAATGGGAGATGAAATTATAAGATTTAATTTGCATGAAAGTTTAGAGGTATATTAATTTAAATTTGAGGCATGTTTAAATAGGTGTTAGGTTTGATAATCATAAGGTAGATGGATGATGGGGACGTGAGGCGAACATGATCCTTTTGTCATTGCGGATTTTAGGCCTCAATTGCTATATGTTTCTATAAGCGTATTGTAGTTTTGGTTTGACCCTTAAAGAACAAGTATTATATTAATTAATTACCTTAATTAAAATTAAAAACAAAGAAAGAAGAAAAGATTTTTTGGGTTGAATGTCAACTTTTGACATTTTCCCATATTATGAGTTATGGAAGTTATGTTTTTGGTATCTTGTGCTTGGATTAATTCACACCTTGTCTCTTTCTGCTTACAGTGTGAAAAGTGAAAAACATAATAAAAGTCATAGGTTGCTGCTTATTTTTTATTTATTTTTTTCATAATTCACAAAGCTTGAATATTGATTGATTGATCCAAGATCTATCTTCAAATATGAATGTGAAGTAATCCAAAATATCAGTCCAAAAATTGTTTGCAATTTAGATCTATACAGTAATCCTTTGAGTTGAGTCTTTACTAGTCTCTCTAACATACATATTATTGGCACTCTGTCAGTAGTACTTGAAAATGTTTTCCCTTAGAATTGTTTTTGTCAACAACAAAAATATGAAACTGTGTGTTATAACTAATACATTTCATCATATGCATATATATATATATATATATATATATATATATATATATATATACATACACACACACATATAGATGTTGAATGAAGGAGTTGTGTTATGAATGAATTATAATGATTATGTGAATGTTAATAATGGAATTTGCAGAAAAGAGTGAGTTTCAGTCCAATGGAAGAAGGAGAAATACGCGTAGAAGCAGCAGCTTCTCAATAGTAGTGTGTGATTCATTAATTTTGCTCTGGAATCAAATCTTGTAGCTTATTTTAATTAGTATTTCAGAGCATCCATATTATTTGTATTATATATAGAATATAGAATATAGAATATAGATGTGTATTTTGTAGTGTTAGTTAGCTTGAGATTAATTAGAAAGAAAAAAAAATTGAACTGCTTCAATTAAAGCTGCACATATTCATGTTCTTACAATACAATAGAATGTTTGGCCAAATCAGATTGACTCAGAAAAAAGGTAATATAACATAAATTGAAGCACAAAATTACCAAATTATATATGAAAAAATAATTGATTAATTAAAAAAGTTGTTTCTTCCGTATAGAATTTCCTAGTTCCTCGTAGATTCTCAAAAAAAGTGAGAGGATGGAATATGTATATAGATAACTCCAATTATGACTAATTAAGATGATATATATATATATAAACTCCCTTTTAATTCTTTGTTATTCTATGAGAACCTGTTAACTACTAAAGGTTTGGGGCTTTTTTATAGAAAACTTGGCTAATAAAGAGACAAATTTGTTACAAGAAAATTTAAATTATTGATACAACATGATAAAAGAATCTTATCATGTGAACAGTGACTCTTAACAGTTGCACAATAATTTTACTGCATGAAACTTATGCAAATTTTGACAAAGATTAGTGCCTTGGCATAATTGCGCGTGACAGGGTTTGAATGGCGAAATTATTTATATATATGTTAATTCTAGTTCTTATGTTTGATTGCAAGAAATACATTCTTGGTAGAAAACAACTTTATTTCATTTGAAAGAAAGCTCATTCCTTCAAAAAAAAATATTTATGGAATATTTTTTTTTTAGATAAAAATGTCCCCTGCATAAATCCAATTTTATTTGTCGTTCATTTTGTACTACTATCTCTCATTTTTCATTATTTTTCTGTTAACCAAATCCTACAAAGGTAATATTTTTTGCTTTCCTTTCCATAGGAAACTTTCCATCTTATCCCATTCCTATTTTCTTTCATTCAAATTTGTTTCTGCCAATCAAACCAATCGTTAGTATCAACTAATTTGTTTGGGTCAATCCATGCATTATTTTCCCTTTTTTTTTTCCACTAATGAGCTTCTTTAATTAAATTATAAATTTTTCCTATCATACATTAAATTTAATTAATTATATGTCTGATTTTTTTGTGACTTTTACACATAAAAATATCTAAGGTATTTGCACATGTATATACTAAAAAAAAAAGTTAAACACAAATTTAGCCCATTTTCAAAAGTATCTACAGATCTATACCACTTTTACTGTTCACCTAGAAAAACGCCATCGGTGATGGCAATTTGCTGATTTCTTGACCAGAAAAACGCCATCTGTGAGGGCGTTTATAGGGTTGACCATTTGACCCTATAAACGCCCTCCGTGATGGCGTTTTTCTAACTACTGGTCAAATGAGGTAGAGCCCAGTAGACATGTAGGCAGCCACGTGTGTGGTATGTTTAACTAAAACGCCATCAGCAATGGTGTTTTTACTGCAATAAACGCCGTCAGTGAGGGCGTTTTTGGGCTGGTAATTTATTATATAATGCTTCAACTTGTCTCAACAACCCACAACATTCCTCCCATATTTTCAGCATTTTTTGAGGCATTGTTTTGTAGCATAATTATTCACAAACAAACATGAGTCAGTCATTCACGGCTTGTATTTACAAAGAGGCCATTGTATCGAACTCTTCCAATGACGTTGTTTTTCACGTCCTGAATAATCCTAAACTTACGAGAATCAGCGGAGGAATGAGCTTTGCAAAGTTGGCCACCATGTGTACTGCATCCGTCAAATTTAGGATTATTTGGGACGTGAAAAACAACGCCATTGGAAGAGTTCGATACAATGACGTCTTTGTAAATACAAGCCGTGAATGACTGACTCATGTTTGTTTGTGAATAATTATGCTACAATACAATGCCTCAAAAAATGCTGAAAATATGGGAGGAATGTTGTGGGTTGTTGAGACAAGTTGAAGCATTATATAGAAAATTACCAGCCCAAAAACACCCTCACTGACGGCGTTTATTGCAGTAAAAACGCCCTTGCTGATGGCGTTTTAATTAAACATACCACACACGTGGCTGCCTACATGTCTACTGGGCCCCACCTCATTTGACCAGTAGTTAGAAAAACGCCATCACGGAGGGCGTTTATAGGGTCAAATGGTCAACCCTATAAACGCCCTCACAGATGGCGTTTTTCTGGTCAAGAAATCAGCAAATTGCCATCACCGATGGCGTTTTTCTAGGTGAACAGTAAAAGTGATATAAATCTGTAGATACTTTTGAAAAGGGGCTAAATTTGTGTTTAACTTTTTTTTTTAGTATATACATGTGCAAATGCCAAATATCTAAATATTATAATTTAATTATAAGTAGTGACAAATTTAACATTTGTTTAATATACTTAATTATTAATTCAATGTTCTTTTTTAATAATAAATTTGAAAATGATAATGAATATTAAAATTATCTTTGTAATTGCAACTTAAAATGTACCAATTTTATTAACGCTTGGATATATATAATGTTACTTAATGGTGTATTTAATTTTAAAATAACTAAAACCGATACGGTACCATTATACTGACCGAGGGATTTCTATCGGTTGGTCATAACTACCAACATCGATCATCCAATCATTACCTTAACAGAATACGATTACGCACATAGGTCAGTCCTAGTAAAAGACCTAAATACTCCTAGTAAGAACACGATAAATACACGACCCAAAATACAAGTTTGACTACTGAATTCTATTTGATTTTTCTAATACTCTCTCATACTAATACTGATTCGAGCGTCGGAATCCAATTGAAAATGCCTCCTCTGACTAAAATTCCATCTGTGCAAGTAGTAGAAAATCCTAAAATAGGCTCGGAGATTCAACAAAGTCTATGCTCAAAATATATTTCATCAATTATATTTAGTGATTCACCAATTAAACAAGTGACTCTCGTTGGGTCAATGATTGGTTCAAGTCTAAAAGTCATAACTATAGAAGGACACATCATAGGGCATTGATGATTGCTGATATGGCAGACACGTGGCTGCCGACATGTTATAATTGTTTGATGGGAGGCAAATCAAATTTCCGTAATATACATTATATGATCTAGACTTCTAGCTAAATGCATACATTCATGCATTCACATTTTAATTAATTGCGTGGTAGACTAAGAGTATATTATAATCTAGGTAATCTCACCATTTTTTTAAAAAAATTTACATCATATTTTATACATACTAAATATATTTTTTATCATACTTTAATTTTATCTCTCTCAATTTTTTTTTCTCTATCTCTCGCCTCACTTTTCTCTATAGTACTTTCTTTATTCTATAGTAATTTATTCTACAGTACTTTACATTATTTCACTTTACATCTGTACATTTATACCGACCATACTCTAATTATTATTGAAGATAATAATATTATTTGAATCACGTTGAATATTAAATGTAGGAATCTCTCTTTAGAGAGAATGTTTAGTATTAAGATAGTACTGAATTTTAGTATATCATCCTTTAATTTCAATCATTTTGTTTTTAATATTCTCTTTGATTCACAATATCTACTTCGTTGGAAGATTTTTTATGTTTCAAAATATCTGTTGTTTTACAAAATCAAGAAAGCATTAATTATATTTTTTCAATTTTATCGCTACCTAATGCATATTCCCAAGAAAAGAATAATGGAGAAAGAATAAGTATGAGTAGTTAATTAGTAAGGGTAACTTAGTCTTTTTATCTGATCATATTTGTTTAAGTTTAAGGTAAACTATTGAGTTTTTGGTCTTTAATTTGTGACCTACCCAACGAAACAGATATTGTGAATCGGAGGGAGTATATAATTAAAATGGATCTTTATTAATGTTAAAAATTGTACTAAATAATCAAAGGAATGTACCAAAATTCATTATTATCATAATACTAAACTTTGTTGATATAAGTTCGTTCGAACTTAAATTTTTCAAAAGACTAATTTATTTCCATGAAATAATTGAGCTCTCATTTTAGTAGGGACCCTTTAGTTATTAATAAGCGTTGGGGTCATCGGCCATATTGTTTGTGGTTAGATAGTTTAATCACAAGGAAGGAGAAAACTTCAAAGCCAAGACATACAACTAATTAAAAGCGTCCTCATATATATATATATATATATATATATATATTTATACGTAGAGTTAGTTGGTGTATAAATTTGAAGAATTGGGATAATACACCAATAAGCAAACGCGGTGGATTAATTGCAAAGGTTAAGAGTAGGGTAGGGCATCATGATGATGATGATGGTAGGTTTCATCAATAAATTAAAAGAAGATTGTTCCATCGTAAATATGAAAGTTATAAAGAATGACACAAATGGTTAGAAATTTAAAGTCATAAAAATTTGGAAAAAAAAAAACTTTCACTTTACTCATAATCCAGAATTTAAATATCCCTAGAGTTATTATTTAAAAGTTTGGTGGTCTTAAGAGATTTAATTCACCTGATCAAAAGAGCTCTCAAGATGAGAGGATTACCACAACCTATATATACAGCTTGTCAGTCCTTTAACTAAGCAATGCGAGACTTCAACACGTCCCTCCCACGCCCGACATAGGAGCGTGAAGCCAACGAGTTATCTCCAAAATAGCCCACAGTAAGGCTCATACATCCACACATGCCCAAGTTTGCTCTGATACCATCTTAAGAGGCCTAACTCACCTCAAAATAGCTCTTAAGAGAGAATTACCACAACCTATATATACAACTTGTCAGTCATTTCACTAATCAATGTGGGACTTCAACAGGTGGCATACTTTTCAAGAAAATTTCATAGTACTTAAAAGCTAATTAAGTAATTGTGACTCGATAAAATATTTTATAATTGAGTCTTGTATAATAATTATTTAAATTAAATATATGTGGATCTTAATTACTAATATACTATTAATGCTCTACTTGATACTACTTAGAACGGGGTGTCTTTCCTTACTATTATGTTAAAAAAAAAAAACTCTAGTGATAAGTCCCAATCCCTTTATTAATTGTAGGTGAAGTTTCAAGTTGATCAATTAGGCCATGCATTTATAAGCAAGGAAGAAAGTTCAATGACCAAGAGTGTCTGAATATAATTAATGTGATACATATATATATATAAATATATATATAAAGAGACATGGGTGTTGACTTTTGAGTTTGACTATACTACTTCCTATATATATATATATATATATATGCACATATGAATCAAATGAATGAATGAATGTGATCGCAGAGAAATTCATCACGAGAGTTGCCGAGTTTTAATTAATTGTGACTTTCCGGCCCTCCACTACTATTCACGCAACCATAATATTCTTTTAAAAAATGGTATTGATTATTATATATATAAAAAATATCTTAATTGTATTCTTTGAAAAGAGTTTCAAAAAAAAAAAATTTAGACCAGGTAGCCACCGTCGAGCACAGTGACTAATCCTGAATTGTAGACACTTCAAAGGGTGGAACACCTGGCCCAAAAATTTAAAATTGCTCCATACCCAAAATAAGTATCAAACCCCTGACACTTCGTTAAGGATGGATAAGTCACTTCTACTCAACCACATCCCTTGAGTTAGAGTTTCAAAATTTATATATCCTTTTTCTTAGAGATCGATCATATTAACTTCTATACAACATTAAGGATACGTTCTTTACACAGAAAGGGAAATGGAAAGGAAATGAAAATAAATTTACTGTGTTTGGTAGTAAATATTTGGAAATGGAAATAAAATGAGAATGTTTAAAATCGCCACTTTATCCTTTATATTAAAATAAAAAAAAATAAGGTTATGATTGTGTCAAATTAAAAGGTATAATAAATATTAGACTAAACTAAGGTAAAGTTACTTAGGTGCTTGCTATAAAGTTCACCAATATAATTAAAACACGTGGCAAAAAATTTTTGTATAACCAATCATGGTAGAGAGAAAATGAAAAGCAATAAATTACATAACCAATCAAATAGGAGAGAGAATATAAATAATATTTATGATTTGTGAACTTTATAGCAAGCACCTAAGTAACTTTACCTTAATTTTTTCATAAATATTTTGTATTTTTTTTTCAAGGTGAAAAAGAAAAATTAAAAAGTAGGTGGAGCCAAATTATTCAAAATGGGACCTTAATGTATCTAATTCTTCTTTACAACTTTCACTTATAAAATCGTATTTTCTCTATTCATTATTTATCATTTGTTAATATTAATAAAAATTATCATTAGTCAATTCAGCATAGGTCTTTATTTGTGTGGATTTTGAATAAAAGTTTAGTACTATCATATTATTAAACTCCAGTGCATCCCTCCAATCATGTAGTGTCATTTATTAATACTAATAAAAACTCACATTAATTATAACCCACCTTAAAGGACCAACTGATTGAAAGAATGTATTGAAGTTCAATATTACCGTATTACTAAACATCTACTTGTAATTTGTAAATTCCTATAATTCTGACAAATGACAACATTAAATAAATAAAGAGATGTACTGAAAATTTAAAACTCCTGTAATACTAACTTTAATCCTTAATTCCTTATTACTTCTTCAGAACTTTCCACTTATAATTAAATGAACACTTTAAATCTGGCTCAACTTAATATGTAAAAATTATCCAATCTGTTTAGTTTTTGTCCGAAAATTATCCAATCAAATCTTTTTGTTTTTTGACAGATCCAATAATTTGAAGTACATCCCCCCTTTTTCGTAAAAGGGTAAACCTTTTTGTTTTTAATAATCTGATCAAGGTGCCCTTGAAAAAATTCATTTCAAGTGGGCTTGGGCCCAAAATGAGTGTTGGGCCTGTAAAAACAATGTGGCTTTATAAAAGTGCAAATGACAAAATTACAAAAATGGTGTCTCATAAAGAAAATGTTTCGTTCCGGAAAAAAAAAAAGAAAAGAAAACGTTTAGTTGAATAAATAAAATTGATGGTAATATAATGTACAAATAATTTAGTATAATTTTTTTTTATAAATATCAATTTTTTTATGGAATGAATATTTTTAACACAGAGACCTAACCCAAAGGTTTATTGTACAGGCATAAACTGTAAACAATTTTACCCAATCACAATTACTCAATTAACCCTTAGGTGCCAAAAAAAACCCCTAAAAAAATGTACACCCAAGCTATAAACTTAAATCTATAAAATCAACTTGAGCAATTAACACTAACAAGAAACCGATAATGAAACATTTTGGGCGTCAAGCCTAAAACATATAAATAAAATTACCTTTTTTAAAAGGTACATTGTTTCTTTTATTTTTAAAATATATACAAATCACTTTAAAACTAAAAGGTGAATAAAATAATTTCTAGAATAATATTAATTTCTATTTTATTTCATTAAAACATATTTTTTGGTAGATAAAAAATATCAAGAATAATGTTAATATATTTACCCAAACCTTCAACATTTATGCTATTTCAGAAAACACTAGCCAATGATATATTTTTACCCAAAAAAAAAAACTAGCTAGTAATAAAGAAGGTTCTAGAGAACAGAAAAAAGGAAATGAGAAAAGAAAAGTGATTATTTATTTGGCCAAAATAGACTCATATAATGCTTCTCAAGCACTCATCAAAGAGGATATGCATGTATATATATGAAGTTTTATATTCCCTACCTTTGCTTGCTTACATCTATATTCTTTTAACAAAAGCAAAGTCTTTTTTGCCGCCAAATAATCAAATTTAAACATGTGTTTCTATATTTTATTTAGAGTAAATTAAAGATTTAGTCCTTAAAATTTATTTTTATTTTATTTTATCTTTTAAAAATAAAACATATATCAATGTATTAGTATGTGAAAAATATGCTCCCAATCAAAGTAGGAGAGTTTATATAAGGATAAAACTCATGTGCTGTTGCTTATATGTTTTTGGTAAGGTTAACTACCTAAAAAAAGACATGTGTCAATTTAATCAATTAAAAAAAAGACATGTGTCAACTTTCTTCTTGAAATTGACATATGTCTTTTTTTAATTGGTTAACCTTACCAAAAGCATGTAAGTAACATCACATAAGTTTTTTCCTTTATATAATCGTTAATTCATAATTAAAGATTTAGTCCTTAAAATTTATTTTTATTTTATTTTATTTTTTAAATAATATTTATACAAGTTTAGGTCATGAATTAATAGCCTTATAGCCATATGTAGACTTCATTTTAGTAATTCAAGAAAATCTTTAGGAAATGCCGAAATGGATCATTTTGATTGGGAGAACATTATAAAAGACAAAATTGATCAGATATTTTATTTTTAAAATATGTGTAATTTTTAAGGCACTGAATTTTTTTTATAGGATTAAGGCACTGAATCATTAATTTGCTCTTTGACTATTTAGTTTTAAATTTGAGTAATGATAAGGAGATAATGAATTTTTTAGAGCTCAATTTTTTTTTTCAAAAAAAAAATCTATCTTTAGTATAAAAAATAAAAAATATTAAATAACTTTAAAAGTCACCTCACAATGGAAGTGTTCTTTAAGTTTTTGGCGATTGGGCTAGCATTAAAAAATATTATATTTTGAAAATGTATTAAAATATGATAAGTTCACTATTTAATTTGTTTGTGTAGAAATAATTTAAAAATCATTAAAAGAGAGATTTAATTTTAATTCACTCATAAACTAGCCTAAAAATTAAGAGGAAAAAAAAATAGTTCCAACCTTATCTTTCACTTCACAGTAGAAAATTATAATGAAACCAAAAAGAAAAATAGATGAAAATTGATAATGAAACCAATAATTCTTAAGGTATATATCAAAACCATATATAAAAAGGCTGATAGCTAGCATACCGAAAGAAAAAAGGAGGCCAGAAAAGTAAACTCTTGAGTATTCTGGTATGTGATTCCTTTCTTAGTTTGTTAACTCAAACATAATTCATAACAAGTTTACCTTTTGGGGATATTAAAGAATTAATTAATGATTTTCTCATTTAATTTTTATTTGGCAATGAAAGCATGTTGAATTATTGATCACATACCACTTTAGTAATAAAAACTAGGTCAAAACCTCAAATTGGTCCCTTATATTTGCACGAAGTTTCATATTGGTCCTTTATGTTTCAAAAAGTTTAAATTGATCCTTTATGTTTGCAAGAAGTTCCAAATTGGTCCTTCCGTCCAAGTCCGTTTATTTCTTCCGTTAAGTGCTGACGTGGCGTGCTGACGTGGACATATTATCTCTCCTACGTGTCCATTTAAGCTGACGTGTCATGCCACGCCATCACCATGTCACCATCTAATATCATATGTGATGGTGTGGCGCTGACATGTCAGCACGCCACATCAGCACTTAACTTAAGAAATTGACGGAAGTGGACGGAAGGACCAATTAGGAACTTCTTGCAAACATAAAGAACCAATTTAAACTTTTTGAAACATAAAGGACCAATATGAAACTTCGTGCAAACATAAGGGACCAATTTAGAGTTTTGACCTAAAAACTATCAATGAACCAAATAGAGAAGATTACATTATTTGAGAGATAGAAATTTTATTTCTCATTTTTGGTTTCCTACGATTTTGCTTGAGTTATTATTCGACACTAAATATTGATACTTTTTTCAGCGAAAATTCGAATATTAAATTGTGAGATATCTCAACAGTAATTGGATGACAGTGACGTTTTTATCTGACCGAACGAGGTCGTTCAGTTGGTTCGACCCTCCAGGACATGCCTTATCAATGCTCTAATATGATGATTAAGAGATACTAATATTATGAGTGGAAGTTATATTAAATGAAGGTTTCAATAATTGGTTTGGTATAAGAGAAAAAGAATATAATGCTAAGTTTGCACTTTATGCAAAGTGGAAGAGGCATTCTATTCCCTTGTTTCAGAATTGGAAAGCTGCAGCTTTCATTTACTTTATCATCTACTTCACTTTACAGTTGAAACACATATAAAATATTTAGCTCAAAACTTATTTATTTTTTTGTGTATAATTCCTTTAAATTAGTATTTTAAATAGAGTATTTATATAATTATATTCTCTGCCCTGAAAGAAAGAAGGGAATTAATCATGGAGAGAATGACAACTAGTCAGGATAATCTCTTCTTTATATCTTTTCATAGTATTGTGATTATTATTAAATTACTCTTGGTCTGAAATTAAGAGACCCATTTCCAAAGCCATGACAAATTTAAACTTCTTTTTCTGAAAAAAACAGAAACACAAGATGTCTTCATCTTCAAAACATAAATAAAACTTAGATGCAATTGTGTTTACAATTCTTTAAGGCCAAAAAAGAAAAAAAAGAGAAGAAACAAACTCATTTAAATACCTTATAAGTTTAGACAAAAAAAAACTCTCAATTTGTCAATTTTGTATAGGGAAAAACATAAATCCATTTCTTCAAGTTTTTTTTTTTATCAAAACATGACATTGCCATTTTTATGTGAGCCTTTTTTTTCTTAACTCTATTAACCTGTTGTTATGAAAAAATTTTACATATGTTATATTTTGATAAGCAAATTTGAAGAAATAGATATAAAAAAAAATGGATTCAAGTTTTTTTCCTTTTGTATAATATATACTCCATTCCCTAACATTTTTGCTAACAAGTATTGTTAAAAGTTATGTAATTAACTCCCTCATCAACTTTAAAGCATTTGGCAAAAGACACCTTCAACTTTTTAATTTTTTCCAATTTAATCCATCAAAAGTTTAATATAATGCAATATATCCCTTATTAATTTGTTAATATATACAAGTATGTATTTGGAAATAGTAATTAAGGGACAGAGAAACTTACACAAAATCAAAAGTTTGAGAGAGTATATATATATGTTTTCATATTCTGCCATCTTTAAAGTTGGAGAAGATAAATTTTACAAACCCCTCTAAGTTGATAGAGTTATTTGCAATTTTAGCCTTAAAACTGTTTAATAAACAAAATCCCTCCATATATATTAAACAAATATTTCAAATACAAATCACCTAATTAAATTTTGTCCTTAATTATTTATCCCATATATACACTTAATAATAGCAACGAAAGTTCATTGTCACAAGAAAGAGAAAGAGACAGGTCATTGTTATACCTAGACCATTGTAGAACACATAATGCAAAAGGCAAAAAATATTCTTATATGTCATCACAAGTAAAGGGGAATAAAGATAGATCCTTATATACTTATATTTCTTACTCAATCCTCATTCTCAACTCAAACATTAATTCACAAACTAACACATTATTATTATTATTATTATTATTGACCATTCCACTCTTGAAAGAGTCCACACATAAGGTCATTTTGCAACAAACACATGCACTTCTTCTTCTTCTCACACTCTTTTATTATTATTCCTACTCCTCTCAATTTTTCCAACCCCTTACTCATCACACAATGACATCTCAAAAACTCATCACACTAATTTGGTTCCTTCTTCTCTGGATCTGCCTTATTATTTCATTCCCATCATTTCCTATTATTGAAGCCACCAATACAACAACAGACACTGAAATCAAATGTGGCTCATGTCCTTGTGGGGATTCCTGTGGTGGCCAGCAGCTTCCTCTGCCTTCTTCGCCGCCGCCGCCTCCGCCTCCACGACCGTCGTCACCGCCGCCACTTACCTACCTCTCCTCCCAGAATTGTGACCCATCTCCGCCGCCACCGCCGCCGCCGTCGCCGAGGTTCATCTATGTGACAGGTGATCCGGGGAATGTGTACCAGACTCACCCATATGATTGGGGAGGATATTACAATGGTTCTCATGGCAGAGATGTGGGGTTGCTGGTTTTGGCTGGTTTGGTCACTTTGGTAATGTGGGTGACTTCATCATGAAGCTAGGAATATATATATATATATATATATATATATATATATATATATATATATGTGATAGTTTGAATAATTAATGGGGGCTAAGTATATATAGCTCAAATGTTTGATCTTTTCTACATTATTATTCTTGATCAGTTTTTTGTCAATATGTTCAACTTGTTGTTCAAATTTTTTTTTCCCTATGTGTCTTGGTATGAAAATGTTGGTGAATTATTGATTCAATATTTGAAGCAGAATGATTCTGATTTGAAGTTTTGGTGGAGAAATTTTAGTGACTGCAAGTAAATTCAATGTTGTTTTCATCATAAAGTGGAGGCTTAAAATGAAATTAAAATGATACATCATACATATATACATGCTGGTTTCCATTGTTCAAAAGGAATTTATCAAGCCGTTCACTTTCTGCTCCAATTAGTAATTCAAGAGGATTAATTTTTAATCCTTCTGTTATCTCTATCATTTACAATTTAGAAATATCTCAATTTAGGATCTTTTGAAAGATATCTAAACAAATGGGAGAGTACATGTTAATTAACCTCCAAATCTCTTCTTTTTCCCTCCCTTTCATTATGTCTCCTTCCTCCTCCTAATTGCCAAAGATACCCTTCATTAATTTGAATAGATGGATTTTAATTGTAAAGTAAACTTAATTATAAACTTGAACGAGTTTAAGAGTAAGTTTGGCAATTAAAGGGGGAGGGAAGGAGAGAGATTGAAAGAAAGGGGGAGGAAAGGTTAAATGATAGGTTATTCTCCCTTTGTTTGGATCCTCCAAAATATCTTAATTTGTAGCAATTCAAATTAATAAATGAGGAGTTATAAGAAAAAAAAGAAAAAGAAGAGAGTTCACATTTATTAAATTTAAACATATTAAAAAAAAACTTTAAAGTGAGCAAATTGAAGCTAAAATCTATACCACAGGAGAAAAAGTTGAAAGGCCTTGTATATGAATTATAAAAGAAAAAATAATGAAGTGCAATGCAACTTATTGGAGATGATTTGAGGTGATAGAACACTTCGATTCTATAACAATCCAATCTCAATCCTCATTTGATATTAAAAGGACTAATCTCTTCACTTTACAATTGTTAAATATGAATTATGATAGGAAAAACTAAGTGCCTACTTACTGAAGGCGTCTTTTCACTTCAATTCTATAACAAGAATATGTTAATCCTTAATTAGAGTTAGACTTTATGTAATATTACCAGCCTTTTATTACAATAATAAATAAAGACTACTAATTTTACAACATAAAATTTTTTTCATGCCTTTGCATGTATGTGTTACACAATTTGCATTGCCTGCAATATTGTGCAAGCAGCTATCCAATAAAACTTCAATGAAGAAGCAATGACCAAAATTAAGTCCACTTACTGGATCTATGTGTAGTAGAAGTACTGGAACTTCTGTTGAAGTCCTATATTACTTAGTTAAAGGGTTGATAAAGTTTATATATGAGCTGAGGTAATCTTCTCTCTTTAAAATTTTTTTTAGAGTGATCAATTAGGCCTCTTAAGATGGTCTCGATTCTTAAACATGACTTCTGCAACTAGAGGTACTACACAATTTAACACAAGCAGGAAGGAAATTAAAGCGGACCCATATCATACCTTTGAATCCATGAAAGAGGATATAGTAAAAGAAACTATTTAAAGAGAAATGAAATGAAGACATTTTAAGAGACAAAATACTATTTAGTTCCTGAATTGTTTGTCAAACTATTATTTAGTTCTCGAATTTATTAAAAATACTATTCCGAAATTTGTAACTATGTCAACTATTCAGTCTCCGAATTTGTAACTATGTCAACTATTTAGTCCCCAAACTTGACAAAAATACTATTTAATCCCCGAATTTGCAACTCTGTCAACTATTTAGTCTCCTGACTGTTACCTGTTAGAGTTGACAGAGTTATAAATTCGAGGATTAAATAGTATTTTTGTCAAGTTTGGGGACTAAATAATTGACATAGTTACAAATTCGGGGACTAAATAGTTGACATAGTTACAAATTTCAGGGACTAAATAGTATTTTTGATAAATTCAGGAACTAAATAATAGTTTGACCAACAATTCAAGGACTAAATAGTATTTTGCCTCACATTTTAATCTGCAAAAATGTATCTTTTATCGTGTGTTGTATTGTCATTATTCTTCTTTTAAAATAAGAATAAATTATTATTATTATTATTTATATTTTCTCTTTTGTGTTATTTTTTATATCATGTATTTTTTTTAATTATTCAAATAATTAATATAGATTTGTTTTAGAATAAAATACTAACATTATATATAAAGTAAAAAAAAATTAATAAATGTCCAAATAAAAGAAGGCGTTGGAGAAATTTTTCTGTTCAACCTAACTAAACAGGCTAGGGTATCCAAAATAATTAGAGACAAGTAGATAAATTCAATTCAAAGTTACACGTCATTTTAGGCTTTTATTGAAAGCTCCGTGTCCAAAAATGATTCGACTCTCCTGCATCTGCAATTCAACATCATCATAAAAAATCTGACGATCAATCAAATTCTTGCATTCAATTCAACACTCAGCCCTTCTTATCAACTCCAAAATTAAGAAGAATGATGTTTAATTTGACAAAGAATTGTCAACCCAAACTATTCCTGAATTATTAGGTGGCTCTAGCCTCTAGGGCCACCATTCAATTCAAGTAGAGCCCCCCATGTATTCAAATGATGTGACATGATCCCACTTTGTTTAAATACTTTCTTCCAAAAGTTCGGTGTGAGAATGATCAATAATTTCAATCCTTACTAAGTTATGCAATTCAACCTTCCTATTTCCTAATACTTCACATCTATTAAGTTATGCAATAAAAGTACTACTACTAACTACCAAGTCATAGCATAAATAGGGAGAAAGAAGAGAAGAAGGATACTTTATACAACAGTTTCTTTACAAACCAACTACAATATGATGCACTTCTTACAATTTCTCAGTTTATTGACAAATACCAGTCACTCGATACCTCCACAATGGCCTGGACTGGCATGCTTTACTATGGTATTATTTTCTTCTGCTATGGAAAATACATTTCACAAACCCCAAGTAAAAGGAGAGAGAGAGAGAAGGAAAGAGATACAAGGTTGACAAACCGAGAGTATCATTTTGAAGAAACTTCAGAGGCACAGTTAGTAATAGGCAGATCACTTGTTGGGGTGCACACAAGAGCCCTTTGCTGTAGATGTCTCAGACTCTGTTCCATGCTGACTTGGACCATCTCAGCTAGCATTTTCTTTGCCTTACCAGATTGATCATCATCCCCATCGATCCGGGATATGATGTTGCATACTATGTTCTCAATAGTGTCAGGTTGCATTTCAGATCTAGGATGAGGAGATTCTCTTAGTAGCTTCAGAAGGCTACGTGCTTTCAACTGAGATTTAGGAGTTCCTTGAACTGTAAGCTCCAGAAGTCCTGGAATAACACCTTCTCTGAGAATCGGTTCCCTGTATTTACATCGATTGCTCTCGCACATTGTCAACAATGCTCCGACAGCGTGCTCCCTGCTTTGGAGAGTGCCGGTTTCAAGAACTTCCACAACTGCAAGAATGGAACCTTCTTCTGATATCAAGGCAGTCCTCCCTTCATCAAAACCCACCAAGGATTCTATCAAAGCACAGCATTTTTCGGCTGTTTTTGAGGATTTTTTACAGGTTTTAAGGAGATTAACTATGAGAGGGATTGGATTTGTTTCAAGAATGGTGGTGAGATTGGTAGGGTGTGTGGATAAATTGGAAAGAGCCATTACTGCATCAGCTTTAGCTTGTGGGGTTCCATCTCTAAGGATCTCTACAAGAAGAGGAATGGCTCCAGAAGCACAAATGATTGGCTTATTGGTGGCAGAGGCAGATAGAGTGAGCAAAGATGCAGTTGCGTACTCCTGCAGACTTATATTTTGTGACTTTAGGAAAGTAATTATTGGTTCTAAGGCACCAGCTTCCACAATGTCGATTTTGTTCCTGTGACATATCAGTTCAAGTGATGAATATGACTGAAGCATACAAAAACTTTGGCAGGCATATGTTGAACAGCAAATAAGATAAACAAAAAAGATAACAGGATACAACAAGCAAGCTAAAATCTAGTTTATCTTTAACTGCTGTTGCTTCATCAAGAAGCAATGCAACCTTAAAAATACTAAGCAAAAGCAATCAGTTCAAAGTCCTGGCTGCTTTTAACAATTAGTGTTATTCTAGTCAATGAGATTGTCTTCAATCACAAGCTCAAAAATAGGGTTTAGATGAGAGGATAAAGATGTAACATAAAGGAACAACAGAAAGACTATAATACAATAATAACTGCCTTGGTTTATCACTCATATTACAGTCAGATAGTGTGATTTTATCAATTTTTTTGGCCAGAAAAGTTTACAATCGTGTGATTTTTGGTTCAATTGTCAAGTCAAATCACCTCTTATTAATAGACATCAAAATCCCAAGAACTAGGGGGAAGAGAGAAAGTGAGTATATTACATACGTCCTATCTCTGGATTGTAATTACAAGTAAGAACGGTGCAGGAAACCTAGAAGTACCATCATCACTTTTGATGTGAAGAGTATGTGGCATCTAGGAATTGCTATAATGAGTGAATCATTTCAAATCAAAAGCTAAGAACAGGGAGTTCCAATAACAAAGAAGTAGAAAAGGCCATTCCGTGACTCAACACAACATTGAAGGCATGGATAAATGTCTCAGGAAAGATACTCTACTGGATTAAGAAGCTGATCCCACAGCCTCTCACCTTAAAAATCAAGAATGAAAGTAAAAGACATTAAAGCATGCTGAATATACCTTTCTTTCAAAACTTATTATACTACCCTTTCTTTTGAAGAACACGATGTTATCCATTAGTTAGAATCTCTACTGATTTTATCAAAAGAGCTTCAGGCTTCCACGTTCTACGCTTTCAGAAAAAGCATTTTTGTACAAAATAAAGGATCACAATGGTGAAGGCAAATCTAAAAAAAAAAAAGTTCCTATAGAAATGATGTCAAGATAATTTGAAGATGAAGACTAGAGAAAAAAAGGAAAAAGGAGTGCAGCATGTGAACCAAAGAAATGAAAGACCCTTCAATCGGATAAGCCTTCTAAAGAATCAATTTTTTTCTTATGTGATGGTATGCTTGCATCCAGACCATCAAAGATAATGATAAAGCAGCTACTTAATTGAAATACGAGCAAGTACATAATTGATGGTTTAATTTATCTCTGGTTTTTCTTCTCAAAATATTTCAGAAATCCAATCAACCATAAGAATCATAAAAAAAGAAAAATATGGTTGCTTTTAATTAATTTTATTCCAAGCGCATCATTCCCAAAAAAAAAAGATATCTAGCAAGATATGACGAGAGAAATCCAAGTATCTCTCGCTCTTTAGATATCGTTTTTTTTTTCCTACCAAGTATCAACCAATCAGATGCAAACAGGAAAAAAAAAAAGTAAAAAAAGGAGGCCAAAAAAAAAAAGAAAAGAAAGACATCGTGGACAGAATAAATTACAGAATCTTCAAATAATCTACCATATTCTACAATTTCCCCCCAAATTCACATTATTTTATTTCATTTTTATATAGAATTCCCGACTTGACTACTCCAACACATCGCATCTTTCAAAAAGTGCACGAATTCTTAAACCAGAGAAAGCACATCCAACCTAAGAAGAAATAAAACGAAATCACACATACTAGCGTTAACTTGCAGCAATACCACCGGCAAAAAAAAAAAAAAGCCTATACCAAATCTGTAATTCATGAACAAATTCAAACTAATTTCCAGAAAAAAAAATAAAGAAATTATAATCGAAGCTGATTCCGTACTTCTCGTCTTTGACGGCAAGGTTAAGCAAGGCGAGAAGAGCGGACTCATGCGAATCGGGCGAGTCGACTCGGAGCATGGACACGAGAGGACCGACAGCTTCGGAGAGCTGGCGGCGACAGCGCTGAGAGGTCTTGGTGAGGCGGCGAATATCCCGTGCGGCTTGGAGCTTCGAATCCGGGTCGTCCGATTGGAGGAGCTGGAGAGCTCGACGGACGGCTTGCGGAGTTGGAGGCGAATCGGCTTCGAGATTCGCATCGGAGGATGAAGAAGAAGAAGAAGAGGAAGATGAAGCGTCCATTGATGGAATGAGAGAGAGAGAGAGAGAGAGAGAAAACGAGAGAGGGATTTAAGAAGAAGAAGAAGAAAGAAGAGGTTGAGAAATGAGAAGAGAAAGGCAAAAGAGGAGGAGACGTTTGGGAGAGGCGTTAAGCAAGAGTTATAAGGGGCGAAAAAGTTTGGGTCCCATCATTTAGAAGAAAGCAAGAGAAATAGGCGGTACCGGTAGTAGTTGTTGTTGGTGTCATAGTTCGGTAAAATCTACACTACACTAAACTTTTCTCATAAACAATATTTATTTCTTTATTATCATAACTAGAATTAACCCCGTGGATTTGCACGGGGGATTTTTAAGTTTGATATATATATGATTTTTTCATAAGAATATATATATGATTTAAATAAAATAGTATGAATTGATTATTGAAATATAATGTAAGATGAATTTTAAATTCAATAGTTAAATTTTTCACTATAATAAAAAATATATATTAAACAATAAAAAATGAAACAATCTTAGTAAGAAAAAGAACACAATAAATAAAACTCTATTTTTTCTTGTAAAATAATGTTCTAGTTTGCTCTTTAGAATTTAGTCCCATGGTTACCCATAAAAAAATTTTAAATTATATATATGTAGACATTACATAGATAATTACGAATTTATTAATGTAATCACTACAGAATAAAATATAAAATGTAATACTGTAATATTTGACTATAATAATTAGAATATAAAATTTATATTAAATAGTATAAAGAAAACAATCTTATAGCTATTATAATCAAAATCAATAAACATATTTATTTTACAAAAAATATAGCTCTAAGTTGTAAACTTCCCACAACGGATAATAAGAATTAAAAGAAATAAACATATTTAAAAATGTAGGAACCAAATTTTTTGAGACTATAATAATTCACACCACATCCCTTAATCAAAAAATTTACTTAACTGATTTTATTGACACTTTATCATATTCTAAAAAATCTAATATATAAACAATCATTTATAACCTTTGTAGAATTAATTTTTTTTCTTTTGTTAAGGTATGACATCTTTTTAGAAAAGATATTGAAAACTATTTTTTATTTATAATTGATGCTAATATTATAAATTCGAGTTATTTCTTGTAAAATTTTCTCAATGATGACAAAAATTAAAATTTTAATATGTCAAATTCGAGTTATTTCATGTAATAAAAGATTTGGTGTTTCTTTAGACAAATATTACACCAAAATATGAATTTAAGTATACATCTAAATAAAATTAAAGTTTAAAAGACATAATTAATCATATTATCATTTAAAAGAATATAAGATAAACTAAAGTATGAATGAACCTAAAAAGATTAATAAATCATAAATTTATAATAAAAATTTAAAGAAAAGGAATAAATTTTCATAATATAATTGTAATGAAATATTTCTAAGAGTATTATGAAAATAATAACACTATATTTTTTATTTCCAATGCAGTACCACTATGAAGATTTAACGGGTGTTATAAACCGATTAGAAAAATAAGAACCCTTATTAGAAACAATGGTAAAGAGTAATTATCAACCTTTTTTACCATAAAGAATTACTTACTATTAAGTGTAAAGTACCATTGATAAAATGTGCATTAAGTGCTCTTGATAGCCACATATATTTTCTTCTAATGTAATATATTTAACTTATTTTTTAAATGGAAACTAAAAATTAAAAAGCATCTATTTTTTGAAAATAAGCTAAGTGTATATATATATATATATATATATATATATATAGATAGAGAGAGAGAGAGAGAGAGAGAGAGAGAGAGAGAGAGCATTAAGAAATTAAGGCTGAGTTCATCTATTAAGCAGTTTTTACAGCAAAATTAAAACCTGAGTTCTTTCAAGATTATATTTCGAATAGTAAAATAGAATTAATTACAAAATTTAAAAGTCTAACATGAGAGAAAGTGAAATTTTAATTATGACATAGGAAATAGTAGCATAAATGGAAAAAGTGTAGAGTTAATTAATGTTATAGTTATTATTTTAATAAAGAGATACATATATTTATTGGTTCTTAAATTTCATCTTTATATTGTACTTTTAATAATTTCAATCCAAAAAAATTCTTTTGATACATTGAGAGTAATGATATTAATTCAAAAAAGAATTTAAGAGTAGTTGATAGGAATATTAAATATCTGACCTAGGGAAGGGTGATATATAAGCATGCAATTTTCAAATTGAGAGTAATGGTATCACACAAATCTAAAAAAATACGAATTATTTAAATGAAAAAAAAAATAGAAAATTCTCTGTTGAGGTAACTTTGATTCAGGAGAGGACACATGTACATCTCCATAGAAAATAAGAAAATTTTTTAATTCAAAAATATAAAAAAGAAAATGGATGATTCACTATTGAGGTAACTTGGATCCACAAAGGGACACTTGTATATAGTAGCATAAATAGGTGAATATTTCAAATAAAAAGAATAAAAACAATTCAAAATCAAACTTCAAACCAATAATGTTATTGTCTGATCAATTGATCAAACACAATTTATCATAATTAATTGATAGCTTTTATTTGACAATTGATAAAATTAAAAAATACTATCGAAAAGAGGAAAACAATTTAAAAATAACACTATTGTGTTGAGTTGTTATATACATTTCTCAATACATATAATTTTTTATTAATTCTTACCTAGTCTTTCTCTCTTTATCAATTTATTTATTATTATCTCTATTTCCCAAGAAACATGAGTGTCAAGTTTCAAAAGGGAGAATCTCTATTTTCTATTCCTTATTTGACGTATTTCTTCGTATAATTGTAATTTCTTCTTATCTCCTTTTTTCAATAATATATATCATCTTCATTAATTCTTACATAATCTCTATTTTCCAAAATACATGAGTGCTAAGTTTAAGAAGGGAGTTCTCATGTTCTCAAAAAGTATTTATTATTATTAGGTTGTATAAAACATCTTGAAATCCTAATCTTTATGAAATGAGATTTTTTATTTTTTATAAAAATAAATTACCCTCAATCTATTTTCTTAGTATATAATAAATTTTTTTATGAATTCAAAATTTTTTTTTGTAAAATTGAAGATAACTTTATTATATTCGTCCATGGTTTGTTTATTCATTATAAAAATAATACTAAAATTTTCAGTTTCACCTCCATCATATCTCTTTAAGAACTTCCAATAGATGGAATGGCTTGTTTAAACCATTCCACCCACCCCACTCCATTAATAATCAACCCATCTTGTCAAATTGCATAATTGACAACCACATATATTTTTTACCTTTGAGTAATCCAAACCCCTGCTTATTCATGGACGAAATATCACATAGGATTAAATGATTCATATAAGAAAAAACATGAAGGAGAAAATTCAACTTTTAAAGATGGAGAAAATGAAGTTATTGATAGAATTAGATAAAACAAAGGATTAAATGATTCATAGAAGAAAAAACATGAAGGAGAAAATTCAACTTGAAAAGAAGGAGAAAATGAAGTTATTGATATAATTAGATAAAACAAATGAAGATATAATAAGAGGTGCTTGATCCAACAAAAATAAACAAAGAATACCTCTGTCATAGTAAGATATATGACCAATGTTCTTGGTGTTTTACCATTTCCTTTAGACGTTCTTGATTTTTCATCACTTTCTGAAAGAGAAGAAAACATAAAAACATACAACAATTAGCAAAGAAAGCATGAACAAAAAGAATGAAATGAAAAATATATATATATAGAAGAACATAAACATAAATATTCATATTGTATCAATAGCAAAAAAAAAAAAAAGGAAGGAGAGAAAGAAAAGCAAAGAAAGTGAGAATTTAAAACTAACATTCATTCACAAATTTGGACACATGCTAGAAAGATATATATAGAGAGATTAGAGGAAGGAGAGAGGGAGAGAGATGGTGTATGAGAAAGAGAAAGAGTGCTTCATCTATTGGTCATTTTTAATGGCAATATTAAACTATTCCTATTTTCAAGAGAGAGTGAAATTATAATTTTGACTTGGGGAAGAGTGTAATGGGAAAGTGTTGATAAGAATAATAGTTGAAAATGATCTTGGGAACTATGAATTAAAAAAATCTGATCTATATAAGAGTGGAGAGAGACAAAATAGAAGTATATATATAGAGAGAGATGAGTACATCTATTGGCCAATGTTAACAGCAAAATTAAAGCATGGAGATGTGAGTGACAAAATTCAAAATTTATTTGAAATTTGAAAAGAATTTAAGAGAAGGGTGGTAAGCAAAGTTAATAGGAATATTAAATATCTGACATAGGGAAGTGTGGTAAGTATGTAAATTTTAAATTGAGAGTAATGATATCACAAAACTTTAAGAAATACAAATTATTTAAATGAAAAGAAAATAGAAATTCACTATTGAGGTAACTTTGAAGCACAAAGTGACATGTGTACACATCAGCATAAATAGGAGATGTTTATAAATAAAAAAGAAAAAGATAAATTGAAAGTCAAACATTGAACCAATAAAATTACACCTACTCATACATGAGAACCAATGAGAAGAGGCAATTCAATGGAGATGTTAAGTGACCAAAAAAAAAAAGAATGGAGCTCATCTAGAATGTCCACGTGTCAGCACCACAATTTTTAACTTCAGCTTTATATAGATATATAGATATATAGATTATTCGTATATAAAAATCTACTAAACTCCTCACCTGACTTGAAGTATCTCAGATTATGACTAATGGTTTCAAATTCACTAATTTAATGGCAGTAGGGAATGAGTACAGACGAGGGGAAGTTTTGATATGTTTGGTAGGTAGTGAGGTGAGTGAGAAATGGAAGAAACTTTTTTTATGAGAAGTGAGTGAAGTTGCCTGTGTGTGAGGAGGAAAGTTGTGATGAAGTGAGGTGATGTGATGTTTAAAGACTAAAATACCCTTAAAAAATTTGTGGCTTTTAAAAAAATAAGGACAAAAAAGATATTTCATACTTTTATATTCTATTTTCCTATCTTCTTCCCACCATATCAAATAATATTACTTTTACATTTCACTTTCATTTCCCTGCATAACAAACATACTTTTTATCATTTACTTCCACTTCTCACTAAAATACTCGAATACCAAATGCAATTTAACTGTGTTCAAATTGGTACTAAAAAATATATTAGTTTTATGTATAATTGCTATTAATAAGATTTATTTATTTATAAATAATTTTTTTATTACATATAAAATGAATTAATTATATTTTATATTAAACATAATTAATGTTTAATGTAAAAAAGCTGATAGATATTCAAAAACAATACTTACCTCTGATCTCATATTTTATATTTTAAAAATTATCTTGTTAACTTTCATTCACCTCTGATCCATCTCAACTTTCTTCCTTTTGCTGGTAAATAGAAGACAAAAGAAAAGCATGAGCTATTAACTAATAGAACTATAGGTTGCATCATGCTTCTGACTTATGAGTATCGCACAGGGACTTCATTAATTAAAAATGACTAATTTATTTGAAATATGTTCATCTGCTTCCTCAAAAAATAGATCACATAAGTTATTCATTTGAAGTTATTTCATTTTATCGAATTGAATTATTGATCGGCTACAAGTCCAAAAGAAAAAGCATTAGATGTGTGATTTTTGAACAATCCCAACCACTTTTTTGGCCACTTTTCATAGGTTTTATGGGTTTTTATCATTTTTTTATGACCAATTTTTTAAGTCCTCAAACAGTTTACCGGCCCTTTAGTCCAACCGACCAGTCCCGTTTAATTTTCAAAACTATGAAAGTTATATAAGAGAAGTTTTCTTTATACAAATTTTGGTATGTATAAGCTAAGAAACGTACACAAGCTACAAATCTTGTTTAAGGATAATGAAATATTTATTAATTAGTAAATTACACAAATTTTCTTAAAATTTTGTAAAATCATATGCTTATTATTATCAACATCCTTTAGGATTTGATATTATAAGATTACAAAAATCTCCCTTCTAATTTATTTTTAGTATTTTATGCAATATAAATTCTTCCTTAAAGAATTTTATTTAAATGTCTTAACTGTTATATAAAAAATTTATATTAAATCTCAATAAAGATATATATATTTTAGTTAAAAAAGAATAAGTATATTTTAGTTAAATGAGATGTAAATAATTTTTTAAAAATTATGGTACAGTTAAGCAGAGTTACTAATCCTCACGCTGACTTATAGAGTATGTTTGGCAAATAAAAAGGGAAGGAGAAGGGAGAGATTGGAAGGAAGGGAAAATGAAGATGATGAGAAGTCAATCTTCTATTTCTATTTCCCTTATTTGGAATCCTCTAAGATATTTTAATATAGAGTATTTTAAAATTGTGAATGATAAGAATAACGAAAGATTAAGAATTAATCTTTCATAATTTTCTCCTTCTTCCTAAGTAAGGATTGGAGAAAATATATTGAATTTCTCTTCTATTTTGAATTCTTGTTCGTCTCTTTCTTAATACCCAATCGAAATATACTCATATAAATTTGCTATTTATTTGGAGGTTGGGGTCCTTGTTGGCTTATTAGGCTCCTAGTGTGTGTCAAATTTCAACTTAGTTAATTTATATAAGGCAAATTGTCAAATGACTATTATTTTCCTTTTATGTATTAGATGACTTTTCTATTTTAATTCTTTGGATTAAATTGTAAGGTACTTAAAAGTTATTGTTATTAATTTTCAAATTAAAGTCTAATAAATTCATGAGAAAGAATAGTATGGATCAGTACTTGATCATTAAAAAAGAACACTTTATCTTTTGAAGTATTTTTAGAACACTAAAAGTCAGTTCTATTTATCTTATAGTCAATAAATACTAAATTTAACAGAGTTAATCATTTTATTTTTTTCATAATACTTTAGGGGATAAAATATTATATTCTGAAGTTTAAGTATTAGATAGATTATAATTAAGGTATAATTTAGGAGATAAAATGTATCAACTTATATCGGCATTGCTTGTTATTTTTATTTGTACTAAAAATATTATTGATATATTTAAACTTTTTAAAATTATTTTAAAATAATCTGAAAATTAAAAAATGTTTAAAAACCAATAATGTATTTATAATTATTTTGAAGAAAAATATAAATTCTTTTTTTAATGAACATATAAATTCTTAATTGATGGAACTCCTCATTGTATATTTTAGTCGCAAAGTTCGGTGATTGTGTTTTCTTTTTCCTTTTTCTTTTTTAATTGATTGGTTTATAGAATGTTATCATTTGTCATGGATTCAATTTTTATCATCATGATATAAAGCTATATACACATGGAAAATATTTGTTTTCTTAAAATGGTCTACAATATCATGATTATGCTTGTTGAAATGGCAGAATATAATTCGTTCTCACTAATGAAAGAAACTAATTTCTTTTGAAATCAAATAAGCTTTTATTATTATTATTATTATTATTATTATTATTATTATTATTTTAGTCTAGTAATAATTAAAAAGCATTTTATTGTAATCTCATTACCAAACATATTTTCATATTGATTTGCCCTGAAAATTCTCAGTAAAAATACATAAAGAAGACAATTTTCAAGATGAGTGACATATAATTTTCCTAAATAATTTTGTTGCTAAATTTACAAATAAGAATAAGCAAATTACATGTATATGTCAAGGAAACTAACAAAAAGTCTGAAACTACGTACAATGATTCATTGAATGGCTTTGATAGTGTCGAAAGTTCAAATATACAATATTAAAACGTTTTTCTCAATTTTTGTTTCCTCATTGTCAATGCCCAATGGTAAAAATTAACTCACTAGAAACAGAGAAAGAATCCGGTGTATTTTATGGTACAGCACAAAGAGAGATAACTAATAGGAGGTCGGCTCGGCACCTAATTTTAGAAACATCACAAAAATTAAAGTTGTAAGAAATGCAAAAGAAGATGAGATTTCTAGTATGCATCTTCCATGTGTAAATAACAGTGTTTTCAAAACCGGACCGGATCGGAAAATCGCCTGTCAGTCCGATCCGGAATAACCAAAGAACCAGTCAGATATAAAACCGGTCAATAACCGGAAAAACCGGTCAAGAACCGTCCAAACCGGTCAGAACCGGTGGTTTAGACGGTTTGACTGGTTGTTCTTTTTTTAAAAA
The DNA here is from genome assembly GCA_014851425.1 of Senna tora. Classification (NCBI taxonomy): domain Eukaryota; kingdom Viridiplantae; phylum Streptophyta; class Magnoliopsida; order Fabales; family Fabaceae; genus Senna; species Senna tora. The sequence goes on from CM026264.1 coordinate 11,615,913, forward strand.
AAAAATTGTGTTGTTTATGATTTAGTATTTATTGAGAATTTGTTGCGACTTGTAGTTGTAAGGATTGTTCTACTTCAGTATTTATTGTTTGGTTTGTGATAAGACTTGAGACTTAAATATGTTGATCCTTGAACTTATTTGAAGAGTTTAATATGATATTGTGGTAATTTGCAACTTGTTCTATTTCTTATCATGTTTAGATCGAGATGGAGACATATAATTATGAAGTATATAATTTTTTTATGATATATTTTAGTATATTTAATTAAAAATATATATTTTAAATACCACCGGTTTGACCACGGTTTGACCATGGTTGGACCATTGAACCGTGAACCAGTGTCTCGACCGGTTTAATGACCAATCCGATTTTAAAAACATTGGTAAATAACTAAAAGATAACAATAACAAAATATTACTAGTGAATTATTATAATGATTATTAACAAATTATAGGAACTACAATAAAGAAATGAAAAGCATCCAAGAACACAATTATGCAATACTAACTACAATATGGTGGCAATGGCAACTATATATAGCGTTTTAATTTGTTGTATGTGTATATATATATGGGAAAAAAAATTAGATCCATTTTTTTATATCAATTTTTTAAAATTTGTTTATCAAAATATGACATGTGTAAGTTTTTCTTTAACAGTAGATTAACAGAGTTAAGAAGAAAAAACTCACATAAGTAAAATGACACAAGGTAAACATGAGAAAATTGATAAAAGGAAATGAATCTAAATTTTGCCTATAGTATATAGACAATTTAGTCCCTGAAAGATTCGGAAGTTGATAATTTAGTCCCTAAAAGATTATAACTATACAATTTGGTCCCTGAAAGATTGCCCAGTTTAACAAATTGATCCTTCCGCCATCTTCACTTAAATTCTCTTAACGGACTTGCTGACGTGGCACGTTAATTGCACACTAGGGGTGTACACGAGCCGGGTTTTGGCTGGACTCGAGACCCGGCCCGGGTAAGCCGAGTTTTTTTTTTTGAAATTTGAATTTGAGTAATGGGAAATAGAGATTATGCACAGAAAATGGGGAGTGGGCATAGAAAATGAGGAGTAATTAATACATGTTGACATTTTGAATAGATTTTTTAAATTTTAAATTGATTTATTACCTAGTTTTTAGGAATAGATTAATAAGATATTAAATAATAGATATGATATTTTATTTTCAGCTATCAATTTTAATCTTTTTTACATATAAAAATACTTAAATAATAAAAATAACAAAAAAAATTTTAGAAAAAAATGGGCCTACCCCGGGTCGGGTCGGATTTTGGGCAGCCCAACCCGGTGACCCCGCCCGATGGACCAGAATGGGCCCGGGCCGGGTCGGGTTGGCCGGGTCCCGGGTCAAAGTGTACAGCCCTATTGCACACATGGGCCGTTAGTTGCTCATGAGTAGGATGTGCTTATATGGCACAAACTAAATACTGCACAAAATAGTCTATAAAAGATTTTAAATACTACACAAAATAGTCCTTAAAAGATTTGTACGATGTACAATTTAGTCCCTAAAGGTCTTAGGTTGTACAATATTTAAGTATACTACACAGAATTCAAGTGAAACGTATGAAGATATACATATACATAAGCATAGGACACTGTGAAAATTGTATAATCTATATGAATCATATGATAAGGTGTTATATTTTACAAGGCTTCAATTAAACTGTCATAGACTTCGATTGCAAGGTCAACTAAACTAAACATTTATTGTTGTTAACCAGTTTATGAGTTTAAATACTTTTTTTAAGAAACTGAATTGAAACTCCTGGAACTTTGAATATTTTTTTTTAAATAACTTTCATTTGTTTTATGCTTAGGACTTATATCGTAAATATCATAACTATCAAAAGATGGGTAAAATGAAAATTGTGACTTTTCTTTTACTATTACTGATTTTCCTTCCCCTAATACCAATATCAGAACTGCCAAAAGATAGAGTTAGAAAACGGGTTCCTAATTATAATATAATGCTTATACAGGAATTTTGCATTTGGCTTGAATTCTGTGTTCTGTGTAGTATATTGTGTTATGTGTATATGGAAATTTGGAATAAAGTGATAATGATCGAGTACGTGTATATCTTCATACGTTTCACTTGAATTTTGTGTTACGTGTAGTATACTCAAAAACTGTACAACGTAAGACACTTATGGACTAAATTGTACATCATACAAATCTTTAAGGGACTATTTTGTGTAGTATTTAAAATCTTTTAGGGAGTGTTTTGTGCAGTATTTAGCTTATGCCATGTAAGTATGTCCTACTCAGCAACCATGTCAGCAAGTCCGTTAAGAGAATTTAACTGAAAATGATGAAAGGGCCAATTTGTTAAACGATATATGCAATCTTTTAGGAGCTAAATTGTCAACTTTCAAATTTTTCAAGGATCAAATTGTCTATATAATTTTTTTTTCATATATATATATATATATAATTAGAGTTTATTAGGAGGTTTAAATTGAGGTTTAATTAAAAAGGAAGAGGGAAAAAGCACGTGATTAGATATGGAGGAATATGATTTGTTGGGGTTGGTATCATCATTCATCACACTATGCACTTTTTTGCCACATGTGAGTCCGTGGCGTACAAGTTTTTGTAATGCATCAAAAAGGCAAATTGTATAGAATTAAATAGAAAAAGCAATAAAGCTTACAATTTTATTAATTGGATAAGTTCTTTCCTTCATCCTCAAGCCATTTTTCCACAACATTCATCTTTTTTCTAACTGCTTTCTCTTTCATTTCATGCATGTGATCTTTTGTTTGCTATTTCTAGTTCTATCACCATTGTCGGTGTATTCTTTAATTAATCAATTAATTAGGTTTTTGTTAATTAACCACAATATCTAGCGGTTTGTTAAATTTTGTTTTTCACCTTAATTCAAATTGCATTAATTTTTTTAGTTTTTTATTTAATTTATCAAATTCTTATTTTATTAATATATCTTAATATTTTGTAAAGGATAGTGCAATTGTTAAATAATTTAAAATATTATTTTTGAAATAAATAAAAATAGTTTAACTCAGTCCAACCTTCAATCCTAATAAGATTATGTTAAATTGAAGAATATCTGGCCTTAATTAAAAATGGACTAACCAATCTTAATCTTAATAAAATAGGATTGAAAATAATTAGAATAAGTTTAATCTTAAACATTATTACTAAAATTAATCATATCGGTAGCTTTAATTTTTCTATTATTATTATCATTGTTATTATTTGATATTCACATTAGATAAGAGTAGAAATTTGAACCATATATTCACATGAACTACATGTCAATTTTTAGTTGGTGGCATGTGATATATAGTTACTCATTAGTCATTGAGTATTTTGGTAACTTGATGTTTATTTAAAAAATTGAGTCATAATTACTATTAATTCTCTAATTAAAATTTATCTAAATAGTTTTAATGACAAATGCATATACAATTGTATTCGTAGTCTCCAATATTAATTGTGATACCAAATCATATATTTAGCAACATTGTTTGTCAATTTAGTTATGATTATCACTGTGATACTACAAAATAAATGGTACTACCATGACTAATAATTAAGTTAATGAAAAGTTGTAGTTTCACTGTCATGATTAGAGACCACGAGAACAATCACATTTGCATCTATCGTTAATTATTCAGACGAATAAATTTGAATAAAAAATAAAATTACTTATAAATTAAAACGAAATGTATTTGATGTGTTTAGTAGTAAAAATTTGATAATGGAAATGAAAAGAAAATGTATTAAAATGACCATTTTACCCCTTATATTAAAATAATAAAAAAAAAGAATTATAATTATGTTAATCATGTTAAATCAAAAAGTATAATAAATATTTTATATTTTTTTAAGTTAATAAAAATAAAAAAGTGCCATTAATTTTTTCATTGCTGATTCCAGCTTATGCACATACACTTATACATTAGGAATAAAAGGATACTTTTTTATTTTCAAACAATTATTTAATGGTTCATTAATTGAGTGCCATGTGGCAGCATGGTAGTGGTCAAAAGGAAGACAAAAAATGGTGGGCCTAAAGCAAGCCCATCACCTCAGAAAGTTAAGAGTCACATCGCACGAGTTTGGTGGGGCTGGGCTACCATACCACCACTCGATGTTTGGGCCATCCAACTCCAACCAATCTAGTATTTTCTCATTCTTCTTCTTTTTTTTTCTTTTGATAAGGTAGTTTATGCTTTGTCTCATGATATTTATTTGCCTTTTTATTTCCTCATCACAAATACTTAATTATTGAGACTTGTCTACACGGAAAATAATTTTTTAAGAAGATATTTTTTAAAAAAAATTTGTATAATTTTTTTGATATTTTTTTTTATTTGTATAAATTTGTCGGAAAATGTTGATTTTATTAATATACTTATAAAATATGAGAAGAATTCAAGGATAAAATATGAGAATAATAATGTTGATAATTTTTTAAGCTGTTTCTATTTAACCAGTTCAAATCTAAAAAAAAAAAATTTAATTATGACGGTTAAATTACTTTAAAAATATAAATACATATGAATACTCTATACTTTAATTTGTATGTCTCAAAATAATATAGAGGTAGTATAATTCAGCTAGTGTTTGTGAAGGGATTTAGCTAGGAAAGTACTAATGGTAATGGTATGAGATGAGGATAGGGATGAATAATGGGATTCCCAAACTAGTGGTCACATTTTAAACTTGAATTATAGCTAAAGTCACCCATGATGGCCACTTGAATGTGATTATATACACAAGAATAACAACAATAAATAAAGACTTTTTCTCATTAAGTGGGGTCGGTTATATGGATCAAACGATGCCAACATATTCTGTCTTTACACATTTCTTCTATAATTATATTATTTACGGTTAGATTCCTCGATTGTTATTATATATATATATATATATATATATAAGAGAGTTTGCATCTATAAGAATTCATGTCATTTTTACTTTCATTACTATTATTATTATATTTTAAAATAATCAATTAAATAATATAAAGTTATATTTATTTCCTTACTATTATCCTAATTACGTTAGGTACCTATTATCTTCATTTTCTCTCTTCCTCTATCCTCATAACATATTTTTATTTTATATATATAATTTTGTGACATCAATTACTACAAAGTTTCAAAATTATTATAATATAGACATATAGATGCAATAACTTAAAAAAAATGGACCAATAAGTTGGAAAATGGAAATGAAGGTTCAATTATGTGAGTGAGTCACATTCAGTCAAACATCATGCAATGGCAATGCATGCATCAACAATGCAAATTAATTGACCGACTATGTATAATTCATCTCCCTCTAGCCACTCCTTTTTTTTTCTTTCATGCAATTCCATACCACCACTACTTTTTCATCCTTTTATAATTTCTTCCACATATATATATATATTGATTTTTCATATAGATATATCTTTCTATTAGAGATAGGGAAGAACAAAAGAAAATAATAGGATAAACTATATATTAAGATGGATTTAAGTATATATTAATAACTTAATCATAGAAATGTGTAAGACATGACATATATATATTGCCATCATCTGATCCATATAATCGATCTAATCACCTATAGTAAGAAAAAGTTTTAATTATTGTTATTATATTTTGTATTAGAGATAATTTTGCTCAATAATATATATATATATATATATATATATATATATATATATATATATATATATATATATATATATATATATATATATACTCTATCTCAAAAGAAAATGTCACTTGAAAGTTGAAGTAAAGAGTTAAATGATCGATCATATGAATTTTCCTTTTATTAATTTTAAGAAATTTAATTACTTAAGAGAGGAATCATTTTGATTTATGAAAAAAAAAATAGACAATTAAATTGAAAGTTTTAATTATATTTAGGATAATCTAATTAATGAAAATTGATCTTGCAAGAACTAAATCACTAATTTACTTAACTCAAATAAAAAAAATTATATAACAATTATATCAAAATTTTAAATAAAATATAGCTAGTAATATTTCCATAGAATTAAAATTAACTTAAGTAATTAAACTATACAATAATTACATGAAGAATTCTATATATGACAAGAAAACCATCATAGTATTGAAGAGACACATATATATAGAAACTGGGAACTGAATTTGTTTTGACTCATACTATATATATATATATATATATATATATCATAAAATCCAAATAAATATGAATTTCATACATTTTCGTGCTTACAAAATGATGTATATTAATTATTCCTTATCCATTAGGGCAAGCAAAACATTGGTCTACTCTATACCCATCAAAAAGATTTTGATGGGAAAAATGTGACATATGATGCGTCCTCAATTTAAATTATATATATATATATATATATATATATATATAGAGTAGACCAATGTTTTGCTTGCCCTAATGGATAATTACAATCGACAATATTCATTAATGATTATAAGCTACATTCACATAGGTGGCTATAGTGAATTAGTAATGTCTCTCACAAAATTGCTAACTTAGCTTATTTACTTTAAAGTGAGGTCGGACACCTTGCAATCATTACACCGAGTACATGTTCAGTGTTACGATAGTGCTAAACTTTAATATATTTTTCTGATTCTTAAATCATTTAAAGTTGGCCCTTATTAATATAAATTTCTATTAATATTAATATATAATTTTACATGATTAAAGGGATGTACCAAACTTTAATAATATGTAATTGACGAGCAAGATCTCGCTTCAATTCATACATGATCAGGCCATAATTTATCGATCATAATCCATTATATTTTCATGCATGATAATGTATTATTTAATTAATAAATATAGTAAATAGTTATTTTGTTTAGAAGGAGAAAGAGTTAAATAAGAGACAAGAGGCATATATATATATAATGCTGAAGCACAAGAGAAATAATTAAGGGAGTTTAACATATATAAAAATTACGGAGAATAATAATATTGCATATAATTCTTCTTCTTTTTTTCTTAATATATTTTTGTGTGGAGGAGGGAAAAATGATGCTTTTACGTACAAAATAAATTTGAAAGCTATTTTTCAACAACCGCATTACAATATGTCTCCAAGAGATATGAAATTATAAGGCATATATATATATATATATATATATATATATATATATATATAGAAAATTAAACATCTCTTTCTATACGATAAAAGCTACTTTTGGACAGTGCTATATGATATCATATACCACAAAGAAATAAATAAATAAAATCCATGCACCCTCAAAGAAGAAAGGAGATATTTGTTTTAAATAATAAAAATTTAATATATATATATCGTAAATCCGATTTTATATTTTAACTTTTTGTTAGGAATAGTTTTATTGATCCATGCATGCAAGTTCCATTTTTAATTACTCAGTTTCAAAGATACTTTTACTTAATAATAATTGATTTTTTTTATTCTCATAAGTATCTTCTTATTTGAGGCAATCTTGTTCGAGCTAGCAAATGTCCTATAACGGGGGCAAAGACCTCATTATCCCAATTAACATGAATGATTAATTAGCCTTTATCACAAGAAAACAAGAGAATTAAGATGCGTGGAACTAGAGAAACCAATCCACACGTACACTAATTAACTTTCTTTTTTGCCAAAAAGAAAAAGGAAAGAAAAACTTGCGATCCACTAGAGTACTATATAATATGATTTTTTTGGTGCTATATGATTATAATTTATTAGAGATCAACATTAAATTCAACATCTGATAGGATAAGATACTCAATAGAGTATTTAAGGAAGCTTGGTTCTTCCTCCTTATGAATTAACTTTTGAGGGTGAGTTTCTTAAATTACCTTGAATTTCAACATAATTAATAGTGAATGATACATAAAGATTAAAGAAAAAGGTTTACATTTACTATATTATTTTGGCATTAGTATATATATTCTGTTCCAGCCATGATATATATATGTGTGTGTGTGTTTGAATTAATTAGGATATATTTGAATGAAAGGAAAAAGAAAAAGGAAATGATCAAAATTAAAGAATTTTTTTTTTTATTTTGATATTTGTAGTTTATATTTATATTTCACAACTTTAAGGAGGAAACAAATTAAATATAGAACTAAATCAAAGTCATATCATATTTAAAATAATTTTTCATTATTCTAATTATAAAGTTTAAAGCTCATACCTTCTTAGAGCCAATTTATTAGCTTATAGCCTTCACTAAAATATTAACCTTATTTTTAATTTATACTAATTAAGTTATTTCTGAAGATCATAATTAATTATCTAAACAAAATAATTAAATTCAAGAATCATCAGTAATTAAATTAATAATTTCAACATAAGATTCTTAATTCTTAGGGATATCAAATGAGTATTTTCAACAACTTATATTTCGATATCCATTTAATTGTAAAAATATACTTTTTCAACAATTAATTAAATTCTGATCATCGAAAAAAATTATTGAAAAAAATGATAATAGTATTTTTTATAGTTAATAATTGTTAATACTATTTTTGACAATATTTTTTTAACGGTCATCGTCGACAAATGTATTGTCAAAAATAATATCATTACAATTGTTAACTGTCAAAAATATTATCATTGACTTTTTTCAACAACTTATTTCAATGACTAAAATTTAATTGTTAAGAATATTGATTTTTCTTATACTATTTTCAACAATTAATAGTGATTGTTGGTCAAAATATGTTATGTTTGTTAAAAATACTTAATTTTCTTGTTGTGACAGTATTTGAAACACTAAAATAAGAAAAATTTGTGTAATTTTTTCTATTATATATATATAAAAAGAAACAAGCCCAAGATTTATTAATTATATTTTTTTAAAGATATAATAATATTTAAGGAAGAGGGGTTCAATTCTCTGTACCAGTCTGGTTCCCATGTTGTAAAGCCAAACAATATCTTCACACACAGAATTCACACGCAATTTTATTCCATTTTTGGTCGTAATTGATGTCTCTTGTAATATATATATATATATATATATATATATATATATATATATATATATATATATATATATATATATATATATATATATATATATATGCATACACAAACAATATTTAATCATTTTTAATTATTTTTACCAAATTTATTTCTTATTGGACTTTGAGTTTTCTATATAGATATATGTCATTGATAATATAATCATGTACAGTTAGCAGTTAGATGATTAATATTACAGGATGTCTACTGGTATTAGTTCATATACATTAGGTTTAAATTAATTATAAAACTAATTCTAAATTTATTAATTAATATTGAATAATTGAGATCAGATATTAATTAGAGACATATATATAATAATAATAATAATAATAATAATAATAATAATATTATTATTATTATTATTATTATATTGTTTATCCCAAAGGAAGGCGCAATTATTATATGCTATGAGACACTTTAATTACGTATGTCATTTGCTAATCAAAATTAGAGTATCATGAATATAATTTCAAAGATTTGAATCTGCAAAAAAGAAAAGAAAGAGATAGCTACTAATTGTGTTATGTTGGACAATTATATTATGGATATATATTTGTGTGGGAATTATTATTATAGGTCTTGGAACTAATCCTTTGAGTATTATAAAACTCGTTGAGAATGATCTTTTTATCAGATGATGCTTTATGTATGTATATTTCTCTAAAAATGCACTAGAATTAAGAGATGATAATTAAAAAAATATAGATCCAACTTATTATTTTAAACTCTAATAATTGATTGTGATGTGTGGATATAATTTTTTTTTTCTATTTTGAGAAAGGCTTAGTGGCTTTTAAGTTTGAAAACTTATAGCTTTCAATGATTGAGCAATAAACGATAAAATATATATATATATACAAGTTGGGAATTGAAAAAAGAGAAAATATCAAGCTAGTGAATGAGGGGGAACATGAGAATGATGCTTTATTAATTATTTATTATATATGTCTACTATATACTATATTTTATTACTGTTATTTACACATATATATGTGTGTATATATATATATATATATGACCTGCTCAAATTATATTAAATTAACTACAGACACAACTGGCTAATCAAGGATTCAGATAAAAATTTTTACTTTATTAATGAACAAAGATTAAAAATATTCTCGAAAGCCATCTAAAATTTGATCACTTGATGAACATATACTTCTTTAAAGAAATAATTCTTTACCTAAAAACTAATTAAGTAATTAGGATGGAATGAATAAAAGTATTTATATTTTCGTCAGTAATTATTTGTCTCTTCAACAAGTAGCATTGAAGAGTACTTTTCTTATTGCCAATTTTATCATAAGGGTTACGTGGAATTTCACGCACGTATATATATGTTCATGCAAAAGAAAGAAATTAAAATAGAATGAATTTAATTAATTATAATTACGTGTCCCTCCTTTATACTACGGAATTATCCATGCAAGAATTCCCTTTCCCCTTAAAAAAATGTATTTTACGAGATCATGTAAAATATTATTCTTCACCTAGAAAATTTGTTCACTATTTACCAAACACAATACAAATGATGAGAAAAATTCTTCACCCTTTACTTCCATAGTTTCATTTGTACCAAACGTGGCCTAAGTCTATTAGAGCACACAATTGTTTAATTATGTTGCATAATTCCCTACTCTCATGTTTTTCACAACACGTGGAAATATTTACTTTAAGCAAATTACGTGGCCTCTAATCTCACACCTCTGAATACATAGGCGCGGGGTCAAAAATCCCGCTCGAGTCCTCTCTTCTTTAACCTTTCTATTTGGGATCACTTTTCTCTTATTCTGATCACCTAGCTATTAGTTTTAGGAATATCAATATGTATGTTTTTTTTAGATAATTAAACTGTAGAAAACTAGAATTGGCCAATAAAAGGGATAAGTGAAAAATTGTATAAGCAAATGAGTTTAATATATATATATATATATATATATATATTTTGTTGGAGCTCATTTATTCAATAGATAAGTTATATATATCACCAAATTAAATTCAAATTTGTTAATAACTCTTTTAAAGTAACTCATGCATTCATGTTCAAAAATTAAAGTATCTACCATCAAGAACAGTAATTAATTCCCTTATTAACTTGTAGATACTTCGATGAAGGAAATAGTTGATTCAAAAATTTAAAATTATTTCATACTCAAAGTTAAGGATCAAATTCTTGACACTTTATTAAAGATAAATGAATCACGTTCACTCAAGTACATTCTTTGAGTTCATTTATGTTGAGTTATTGTAATATGCAATTACGTTTAATCAAGTTTTAAAAACAAATTAAAGTTCTTTGTTTGAGTGTAAATAAGGGATAAAATTAAAGTCCAGTACTACTAAGTACTTAGTCCTATTGAATTTTTAATATTCTCTCTATTCATCCAATGTCATTTGTCAATATTGTTGATCCATCCACCATAAACAGATTATGAATCAAACTTTTTTATTAATAATGGCAAGTACTAATGGATGAAGAGAGTGCCAACTTTTCAGTACTTTCGTAATATCGAACATCATCTTATATTATATGTAACACTCATTTTTTATTTGTTACTACTGTAAAAATAAAGTGGAAAATTTTGATCTCATAATTAATAAAAGTAAAAAAATTGAAACTTCATTATATTGGCAACAAAAGAAGAAGAAGAAGAAGCTTCTCCTTAATTAAAATCGCATTGGCATCAAGAAAAATGTAAAAGTAATTATTAAATGAGAAGCAATCATAAGAAGTAAGGACAACTAGTCGAATAATTGAAATCAGATATGAACAATTAATTGAAAGCATTAATTAAACTACATTTAAAAAACTCAAATATAATAAATTAAATATTATTCAATAGATATATCAGAATTCATGAATTGGAGAAATAATTAAGAATTCATTGGGAATGTGTATATAGCAAGAACCGAATTTTGTGGGATTGGGCATGTGATTAGCCTTAAACCCATGTGATTCTAATTAAAAGTCACACGTGCTTAATGGTCCCCAACTCTGCAAAGAGATTAAAATACTAATTAATTAAAATTTAAAACACAAGAAAAACAAATACTAGAATTGGAGCTGTACACTGAAATTTAAAATAATTAATTAAATTGAAAGTAATTAATTTAGATCTCTCTCTCTTTGGTGATGCATGATTCTCTATATATTAATTTTGATTTGCTTCACGAAAGCAAAGCCACAAATACTACTGTACGGATCTTCTCATGTGTGCATGCATGCTCTAAGTCAGCATATACTCGAATTAAAATAAATACTCTAAGTCAGCATATACTCGAATTAAAATAAATAATAGTGATTGGTCTTTATATTCTCAAATTGGAGGTTATTTCTCTCTTTAATTTTATTTTACTTATGGTAAATTTAGTGGATTTGATTGTGATGTTTTTCATCTCTCTAGCTAGAATTTTTATTTGTAAATTTAGTAGTATAACGAAAAACATAATTAATAAATGTTGTTTTTTTTAAAAAAAATATTAGCTAGATCTATATATATATGAACTAGGTAGATATATAGTTGATGAATGTACGTACGTAATATTAACATTAATATCTGTATTGAGATGTGGTGTCTACTTCAATTGACACAAGGTATATATCATGAAGGACTAGTTGACCTCAAAGCATGAAAATGCATTCATTTGGGGCAGTATATATGTATATATTATATAGTATGCTTTATCACCAATTAATTAATGACTGTGTGTGATTGCCAAAGATATCATATTGATATTATTTCCTACATAATTCAAGTTTTGAAGATGAAGTGTCATTCTTTGGCTCTATTATTTATGTCCAATTTTAATGGATTTTACAAATATTAAAAAAATTTTATTCATGTTATGGTAATAACTTTGTTTTAGGATCATATATTTACTATCATTTTTAGTCCCTCTTAGATAATGATATTCTCAATTTAGTTCTTATTAGATTTGCCTTCTCAATTTAGTCCCTCTTAAATCTGCCTTCTCAATTTGGTCCTTCTTAAATTTCTTTGTAATCAATTTGTTCCTTCTTATAGATTTGCCTTCTCAATTTGGTCACTCTTAAATTACTTTGTTATCAATTTGAAAAGGCAAATCTAAGAAGGACTAAACTGTGAACAAAGTAATTTAAGAGGGACTAATTAAATTGAGAAGACAAATCTAGGAAGGACCATATTGAAAATACTGTCATCTAAGAGGAACTAAAATGATATTTTACTATATATATATTAGAACATGATTGATATTTACTATTTAAGATATTGGAGATTCATTTCAGTTACATATGAAATACGGAAGTACGTACTGTATAGTGTTGTGATGACTTAATTAGTTAATTATAGATTCTTAAAATGGTAGTAAGGGAATGAAGGCAGCGGCATGTTGGGGAGACCAACAGAGGCCCAACCCAAGGATTACTGCACAAACCTAAACCGCAAGCAGTTTTACCCAGTCATATAGTTACTCAACTAACCCTTAAGTGTCAGGGGATCTCCCTGAGGAGGGATGCCCACCAAAGCAGGATTTTGGATGGCTTCAGGGAGATTCGAACCCTCGCCCATGGATGAAGTGAGAACTTTTCTCTGAATCCTTGACCATTTGTGTCAACCCAATTTAGCTAGAGTCCATTTGGATACAATTAATTAATATTCATACATCTTTCATTCTCATTCTTTTTAGATTGAATTCGAAAATGATGATGAAAGAAACATACCTTTCTTATCATTTGTGTCACTGTGATGGTAAAGAAAATTCTAATAAAATAGACATGAGCTTTATTATGAATTTATGATTATATATATATATATATATTCCTGCCTCCTGTTTAATTTCTAGCTATGTATATATAACTTCTCTCATTCTTGTAGGTACATATATATAAAAAGTAAAATAACATTATGTATATCTATCTTTAATTCTCTTAGTTTTGTTTAATCAATATATTCCTTTTGGGTTAGCGTCTTGAGAGACATGGGAATAAAGTCAAATTTAATTTGATAATAAATTAATGAACAACAATAAGTAACTAATATTATAATTTCTTTACTCATTAATTTTAATTCAATAATAATATTTGGCACCAGCGCCAGCTCAGTTATGTAGGCACTGTATTAACATGAGATTCTTCACTCTTATTGCTTCAAAACAATAAATGAAGTTTATCCAATAAAACTTTGGACACCTATTCAGAAAAAGTATTTTTGTGGCCCTAAACTTTAGGATCGCTGTTAATTATATGTCCTTCAATATTGTTTGCTGTCTACTGTGTCCGTAGACTTTCAAATTGTAACCAATTTTAGGCTTCATTTAAATTTGGTGTAAATAATTAAAGACAAATGCAAATGCGATTGTGCTTGTGGTGTTCAATGATGACTGTGATGTCAAATCATTTATTTTGTAGTGACATAGTGATAAGTGATAACCGTGGCTAAACTGACGATATAGTGTTGGTACATATATTATTAAACATCACAATTAACATTAGAGACCACGAAGGAGAGTCACATTTACATCTGCCGTTAATTATTTACACGAAATTTTGATAAATGACAAAATTACTTGCAAATTAAAAGTTTAAAGGTACAATTAACACCAAATAAAGTTTAGAGACATAATTGACAAAAACCACATAGCCCAACAATTTATAGAAATGTACTAAACTAGATTTGACAATGAAAATTATTGCTTGACACACATATATATACTAGATTTTGTTTAGCAAAGAAGTTAGATACATAATTAGATCTAAGGATAAAACTTTGATCACAACAATTACAGAGAAGGACAATTAAGCAGATACATATGTGGAAAAAGACAAACTATATATAGTTGAATTCCATTATTGCTACAACTTGATATTTAGAGAAGTTAATAATTAAATTAAGAAGAAGAAGAAGAAAAGGCCATTCATTCTGAATTCCTGAAAAATTGCCCTTCAGAACGATCAACTTAATTCTGGATGATTCTTCTCCTTGTTGTTCAATTCTACTTTGAGACAGAGTTTCTGTCTCTTTGGGATGAAAGAATGGCATCAATGGCTTCTCTTACTTGAGTAATATCAGGAGCTTTTCCTCCTTCCACTGGCCAAAATTCATCAGTTGCCAATACCTGCAATTTTTGCATGCATTCCACCATTCATATATATACACAGAAAAGTCAAGAGGAAGACGACGACTGGGAAAATGAATTCTATGCTGTACAACATAGGATAGGACAGTAAAAGAAAGAGAAAGACACATGGTGGGTCCCATTTGACGACTATGATGTGGAACCCACCCATCTCCTATGTCTTTCTCTCCCTTTTACTGTCTTATTCTGTACAATGTTTTTCTCTCTTTTTTACAGTTCTATGCTGTACAGCATAAGATCCAATCTCAATGATCAGTGATTGAAGTCTCTCTCTCTACCTACCTTCACTTGGAGTTGAAGAAACTTCACATAACTAATGGCTTTCTCCAACATGGTAACCAAATCAACCTGAATTAATGTTCATCATCATCATCAGAACTAGTTCTACGCATGCATACATTCCAACCAAACATACCCTTAAACTTAAAGCAAAGAAACTCATAGAAAATTTTCTAGAAAAAAAAAAAAATAGAACCTTGGAGCCATTTGGAACAAGTTCTTGTAATATCTTGAGTCGCTCGCTTATCCTCTCTCTTCTATTCTGCAAGACAAACATTCTTTCAACTTTGAATATAAACTTTGCTTAATTTGCAATCATCAAACATAAGTAATTAATTAATTAATTAATAAACTTAATTAGACTTAGGATTAAAGCAAAACCTTGGCTGCAATACTCTGAGGATCCTTGGATGGGCTTGACTTTGTAGGTTTTGGTGTCTTACTAGTACTGCATTGCTTCTTTGAGGCTTGCATGCTCTCTCCCTATACAACACAAACACAAACTTTTTAACTTCAAAATCTCTCAGAGGAATTCTTTCAAACACTTGAACTGCATTATTAAATTTCATGAATAAAAATACCACAGAATGGCGCTTATGGATAGATGATGATGATGATGATGCTTCTTTTGGTGCTGAAGATTCATGAAGAAGGGCATTATTACCAGAAGGAGCATTTGGTTCTTCAGAGTATACCCACCCACCATATGAACTACCCTCCCCTTGATGATGCTTCTGTTTTGGACCATTTTGATAATTACTAGCAGTTTGAAAGGAATTGAAATCCTGAATCAACCTTGGGTCTGAATTTCTGATCTGATTCCACACACATTGATCTTTCTGCTGAAAGCTAAGCAAAGATTCACCAGAAGTGATTATGGGCTTGAAATTGATGAGAGATTGTGCTTCCTCAGGAAGATGATGATGATGATGATAGGTTATGGCAGAAGAATTGTGGCTGAACCCATCATCATCTTCTTCTTCTTCTTCCTCAAACACACACTTGTTGTTGTGGTGGTGGTACTCAAGAGCCATTATTGATGAGAAATGGAAGAAACCCAAAACACAAAAAAAGAAGCTTTTTTTGGATTCGGACTTCTTTTTTCTGTGTGAATGATAGAAAGGTAGTGAAGCAGGGCTATTTGTAGATGCTAAGTGTTCAACTCTAAAAAATGATATAGTTTTTTTAAGGCCACCTAATTGCAGAATTATTATATCAATTTTATAATGTAACAAGACTTTTTTTTTTTTTGGTTTTTTTGAATCACGGACTATTATAAAAATAGTCAATCTCAGTCAAATATCTTTTGTAACAAGAAAGGAAATTATATAGGTAACTTCAATGTTTAAGTATCCGGTTAAATATGCTTAAAATGTTTGATTGCATTTATTATGCTCCTAATATTTTTTATCGAACAATCTTGCCATTTTTTTAATTTCTTTGAATCACAGACTAATATTAAAATAGTCAAATCTTCTATAACAAGAAAAGAAATTATATATACAAGGAACAAGGCCAAATTAGTCTTTTGGTCCTCAACGTTTGCACAAAGTTTAATATTGGTCCTCAACGTTTCAAAATGTTATTTTAGGTCCTCAACGTTTTTTTTTTGTCAAAATTGGTCCTCTAGCGTAATATCTGTATGGTTTTGCCATTAAATGCTGACGTGGAATATTTATGTGGTACACCCTCTCTCCTACGTGTCATATTTAAATGATATGGCACCCTCTCTCACTCCAACTTAGCAAAACAATGCCGTTTTGATTCAAAACAGAACATTTAAATGAATCAAAACGGCATCATTTTGCTGAGTTGGAGTGAGAGAGGATGCCGTGTCATTTAAATATGACACGTAAGAGAGAGGGTGTACCACATAAGCCTTCCACGTCAGCATTTAATGACAAAACCAGACGGATCTTATGCTAGAGGACCAATTTTGACCCAAAAAAAATGTTGAGGACCTAAAATAACCTTTTGAAACGTTGAGGACCAATATTAAACTTCGTGCAAACGTTGAGGACCAAAAGAATAATTTGACCCAAGGAACAACAAGTATACACTCATGAAACATTTGATCTAGATTGTGCTATCTTTCTTTAGAGTTTATTAGACATCTCAAAGATACAAATTTCAAAACTTACCTGAAACACGTGATACAACTTGAACCACACAGATCATAAGTGTATTATACACTCATACTATGAGTGTACAGAAGAATTACCCATGTATATATATACCAAATATTGTCATCACATATATCAAAATCATGTGGCTACAAGCATTTTACTTACAATTTTAACTGAATTTTAAATATTTTCATTCTAATTTGTCAATATGATTTTGATTCTTGTTTTATAATATTAATGCAAGACAAATTATTTTGTTAGGGATTTAATAATGTAAGACCCTGGGACAAAAATGATATGAGACACTTCTAAAATATGAAGTATGATAAATATATAGAGTGAAAGAGAGAGAGAGAGAGAGAAGAAATGTATGCTAAATTAACTTTTGTCTTTTAACTTTATATATGAAGTTTCAACTTTCAATTTTGTCTTCTATATTTCTTAGTTAATGCAATTTGTGTCCTTTCAAATATCATTTGTACAGTTATATATTAAACTGTGTTAATTATTCTTTTTAAAGCATATATAAGATATCAGAAAAGTTTAAATAATTAATAAGACTAAAACTAATGTTTCCCAAAATGGTCAAGAAGATGAGAGAGAAGAAGGACTTGACTTAAGTGGAGAATTCAAGGGTATGTTTGATAATTTAGCGGGGAGAGAAGAGAAGAGATTGAGAAGGATACTCTAAATTGAAATATTTTAAAATTTTAAAGTATAAGTATAATGGATGATAAAATATGAATTGTCCATTATTTTTTCTTTGGATTTCTAACTCATCAGACAAGGAGAAAATGTAGTATTTATCTCCTATTCTTTTCCTAAATACCAAATTCAAACATATGTAAGGCTTACGTACTAAATAAAGGAATAAAAGTTCATGTAAATTGAGGAATTAGAGCGATTCCATTTGAAGTATATATAGCAACTAGAAGGGAGAGATAGGGAGAGTAAGGAATTAGGAATCAAAAAGAAGGTTAAATCTTGTTTGAATTCTTCAAAATTCCTTAAGTTGGAGTAATTCAAATTAATAAAAGGTGAGTTAAAGATAGTTAACAAAAAATTCCTCAATTCCTTTCCTTCTAAGTAAATCTTCTTTGCTTCCCTTTCTTTCCTTAATCCTGAATCTAAACAACCCCTTAATTTTTAGACAAGGTTCATGATATTTGGAGAGAAGAAGAAGTTGCATTAAATTGTAAAAATCAATAAGAGACAAAATTAAAATAAAAGGGAAACAAAATGGAAGCATCATACATATATACCAAATTTTTTAAAAAAATGGTCTTAGCCAAATTAATATACTAAAGAAATAGGAACACAAGAAATGAAAATGTAATAGTAAAATATTGAAAATGGAGTTATAGTTAATGAGGTTGAGAAGGGAATAATAGTTAATTAATTGAGGGGGTTGGTATTGGGATTGTTAGCTGGCAGAGATGAGGGAAGTGAAGATAAAAACACCAAAAGGCTCGCCGGATCCTTCGCCAAACCCACGTCTCTCTCTTTCTCAATTAATTCTGATTCCCCAAAACTCCCACTTTCATCATTCTCATCAAACTTTCCCTACCTTCCTACTTCCTTCCCTTTCATTCATTTCTTCTTTTTTTTTTCAAGGTATCACCCAGTCCGACAGGCCAAGGACTAATCCTCCGCGGATCTGAGCTCTATTTAAGAGTTTGTTGCTGGCCAATTGGTTGCTGCATATACAAGGTGATATTCGAACCCCCAACACTTGCTTAAGCGACCTAGTGAGCTAATCACTAGACCAACCAAGCTTGGTTCCCTTTCATTCATTTCTATCATCACTTCACCACGTGGACTATACTCTAATTTATATTCTAATGTGTGACACATATGGTAAAAAATGTATGTTCTTTTAACTATCGTCTTTCGAATTTTGATCCCTAAAGATATGAGAATAGAACGTCAATTGTTGGAACGATCGTCCCCCAAATTAGTACCCCAAAAGCCGTGAGATTAGTTATTAGATTCATTTTGATTAATATATATGAATCCAAGACCATATATATACACCACGGATTGGCATGGTTTTGTATTTTTTCCCTTTAATTGCTCACTGAATTCTATATGATTGTTGTTTATGTGGAGATAAAGATAAAACTTAGGTGCATTAATTACAAAATAAGGTTTTATTTTTCCTCAAATAATCCAGTGATAGAAATTTGAGTTCGAATCCGAGATTTTAGTATCCGAATTCGAATCTAAAGACTATAGTACCCTAGACCCAACATCATCCCTGCATAAAGATCTAATTCTAGTGGACTCAAAGTGAACCATTTGAAGCAAAGAGGATTTTCTTCTTCAAAGAGAGTGACCAATATTCACTTCAATTCAACAGATTCCACTAGACAGAATATTAAAACCAAAAATCCATTCTTATAGTCAACTAATTTTTTTTTTTTTGGCCAGAACTAAATTCCTGGCCTCTCATGAAAGACAGTTAAGTATATCTTTTTGTAGACCCAAAGAAGATCATCATCCACATGTTTTGAGCAAAGAGGGGAAATAAAAAAACCAAAGCTGGCATTGGAAAAACCAGCAGTTCCTTGTCTGAAGGAGACTCTTAAATTCTTTATTTTTGGTTCTTTAATTTTATTTATTTAATTTCTTTACCCATCAACTTGGAAACTCTAAATCAAATCAAACTACACTTCAAAATTCCAACCCCTTTCATCATTAAAAGCTTCTTTATTGCCTTATCTGCCAAATCCACTTAAGCACAATTTGAAACTTCCCATACAACTTATGAAAGACATGTTACTAATTAATGCAATGGTATAAAATAATGAAACAAATATATAACATGTATATATACTATTGAATTCAGAATAAAATTGACATAACTTGTCCCTAAACTAACCTAATTTCAATTTACACACTAAATTAATTTGGAAATAACTAGTGTTCTTACTTGGAATCTCCGTAAGTTTTGCTTAAGAAAGCAAAGGAGAGAAACTCATTTCAAATACAAAAATTCTGCCCTAATCTGATGGTTACAAAGATAATATAAAGTGCAACCTAGTGTTTTCTAAAAATATTAGGCTGGACTAGTTAGAAATTTAGGTAAAACAACCCATTTACAAGTTTGATGACTAAACACACATTTGGGCCTTAAAATAACATTAAGCCCGAAAACAAAATTACATCACTTAAGCAAAAATTACATTGATTAAATAACATATATAACCTTCATTTAGGCTTTAATCATTCTGACCCCAATTCTTCTAAATCAACTTTATCTCCATGAAATTTATACCAAACCCAGACCTTGCGTTGAAACCTCACTTGTTATTTGTCCAGTAGGCACATGTAAGTCATCACCTTAATTTGCATTCTGGTCCATATCAATCAGAAAACAACCTTAACAGTCCAGATTAGTTTAATAACCGAGTCCGTTTCATTTTAGGCTTTAGCAGACAGAAAACTAAAACGAGCCACAAACACCACCAATTTAATACTTTGATGCCATTCACAAGAGCTTATCACAATTAGTGACAAAGAAATCCACTTCCGTACCTCACAGAGGGAAGTAGTACAAGACATTGATAGCAAACCCAGAAAAATAGGGAATAATAAAAGAATAGCAGAAAAACAGTGCAAGAATCTTAGACACTGAATTTCTCCACTAAATGAGTATGTAAGTAGATTAAACCCAAAATACAAGTACTGAATAATTTTTTATATATAAAACAACTAATTCTTATAGGTATTTATAAGGATAATATTAATACTTCTATCAAAAAAAAAAGGATAATATTAATACCTCAACTAATTAACTGAATTAAAGGAATTAAAAAACAGTGGATAACAAAGTAAGTAGAAAAACCATGCCTCAAAAATAGGATAGATAATGGAGAAAGTGGAGAATTTCCTTTATGCCAAGCTACCCATAATGCAGATTTGGTAGACCTTTTCTTCTAGAATAAGGGTATGTTAGGTAGACAGAATGTAATGGGAATAGAAATGGGTTTACTACGTTTGGTGGAGGATTTGAGAATAGGAATGGGTTTACTACGTTTGGTAGGAGGATTTGAGAATGGGAATGTGAATGGGAAAGGAATGGAAGTGGGTTAAAATTACCATTTTACCCTTATATTAAAATATTAAAAAAAGTCATTAACCTCACAACTTCACTCCTCACACAGAAAGTCACTTAGAAGAAAAGGCGTGGGTCCCGCCTTGCCTGCATGAGTCCAATGGACATTTGCCCCATGCTTCACTGGTTTCCGGCCTTGCCTGCATGAGTCCAAGGCCGGAAACTACATCTTTGGAGTAATCCTGCACTCGCATGTAACAAACATGGGAGTGCAGGATTACTCCAAAGATTCCATCCAACATTCTACTAAACAAGTAGGCCCTAAGTGAAGAGTGGCGTATCAAACATGGTCATTACCTACTTTCTAATATCTACTGTCAGTCTGAACAAAATACAAAAAGAAAAGGTAGCTGCAAGAAAACATATTTCACATGCATTCTGATTCAGGTCGTAACAAGATATGGTTCCAAAAACACTAATTCTCACTCATAGGAAGTGCAGCTACAGCAGGAGGGACTTCGTTGGGAGGGAATTTACCAACAGGTGGCCTGCAAGTTTTCATAACAATACTTCAGATTAATCATAATCAATCAAATAGAAAGCCTGAAAAATACTTAGGTGCATGTGTTGCACCACGTCATTTGTGTATTGACCTATATTCATCTATTTATTCTTATTTTATTTATCATGTTGGCCCTCTAATCTGAAAAGTTTAAAATCAGCGTACCTTCACACAAATAGGTACATCAACATAGCAACCTTAAGTTGTGTTCACCCACTCTCAAACTCTCTAGTCCCAGACTGCAAATCAGACACACGAGTCATATTCTTCCCACTACAAAGAATGAAAAGAACCCTTTCTTTTACTCAGACTTGAGTTTTGACTTTTAATGTGCCAATACTGCAATTGCTACATAAAGAATGAATTATCTCTAACAATACATGAAACAAGTCTTCTTTTTAGCATATATCTTCACAATTACTCAATACCTCATTGCATATTGACCTTGCTGGTAAATTCTTTTTTTGGTGGAAGGGGAAATAATATGGTTCAAATATTAAAGAACCTTACAGATTATTAAGCCGGGACTTCTTAATAGCCTGTTTTCTTTTCCGTTTCCTATTTTTTGAAAATGAACAAGCATCAATCTGCTGCTGTTGTGCACCTGCTTGCAGAGACACGTCCTCCAAAAGTTCGGAGCCTTTAGTGGATATTTCTTGTTTTGGCATCCAAAGTTCTTGCCTTGGTGGAGGCACAAAAGAAGAACACTGGGGATGTGCTACCAGCATTTCATTATCATTAGCAGACTGAAAATAGATTATAATTTTATTCAGTATATCAGAAGCAGCACAACAGTAATGGCCAATTACACACTCGCCTAAACTTAGATATTATCCATGAAATACTTTTTATGCCAGAAAAGTTGATAACAAATGTTGAATTGCCAGATATGAAGTTAACACAAACAAGCCTAATAATTTATGGCAGAACTCAAGTCTCTAAGCATTGTGTGGCGTGGAAAATGTTATATTGTTCTACATGGTAATGGTATACAATAGGAAGGATAAAAGCTAGAATTACTCTCCCCCTATCTCCCGCAATAGTGTGTGTATGTGTTGTTTAATTAATTATTAATACACATGGTGACAACTATAAAGATTTTCAAACTTATGAAATATCTGATTAACAAACATAGAAATCTCATCAAATAGCTCAAGGAAAAATACACTGAAGAGCATTGTTGACATGTATACTAAATTAATTAACACAAGAATAATGCACCAATCAATTAAAGATGCATCTATTGAAATTACAATCCTATCCAACAAACCTCAGGGATAAGGGAAGGCACTTCAATTTGTATATTTCTTGAGATGCTTTCCATAGAAAGTTTGGCAACCTCCTGTTCT
This sequence comes from Senna tora, assembly GCA_014851425.1. Lineage (NCBI taxonomy): Eukaryota > Viridiplantae > Streptophyta > Magnoliopsida > Fabales > Fabaceae > Senna > Senna tora. Next base: position 11,639,423 of record CM026264.1, read on the forward strand.
GCAACTTTTCAACTAGGGAAACAACTTTCGTTAATATATTTTTTTTCCATCAATCAAAACTGTTGACCTAAACTATGGAGCAGTGGAAGTCCATTGTTGACAGTTTGATAAATTGAAAACGATATGTTTGACTTTTGAAGGGGCGTTAGTGAGTCAGAACGGCATTACTATGAACTCATAATGCCTATTATGAATGCGGAAGACAGTTTTGTGAAGGTCCACCGGTTGAACACGTATTTGGTGATATCCGAAGCAAAGAAGCATCTTAGAAAACACACAAGAACCGTGTAACTCATCAAGTAGTTCAACAGTTGGAATTGGATACTTGTCTGGGACAGTTATCTGATTCAGCTTCAGATAGTCTACAGCCTACAAGATGAATCTTTCGTCTTTACTAGCAGAACAGAACTTGCAAATGGACTGGTGTTGCCACCTCTACTGCCAATGCTGAGAGTTGTGCTATGGCCTCCACCGATGTGGAACGGGAGTCAACCATGCTGGAGGGAACCTGGCTCGAATACCCAATGATAGCAAACCCCAGAAAAACAGGGAATAATAAAAGAAGAATGGCAAAAATATAATGCAAGGATCCTAAGTACTAAATTTCTCCACTAAATGTGTATGTAAGTAGACTAAACCCAAAATACAACTACTGAAGAATTTCTAATATATAAAACTAATTCATATGGGTAAATAATTTATAAGGATAATACCCCAACTAATATCTGAATTATTGAAATTAAAAAAACAGTGGAAATAAAACGTGCAGTAGTGCAGTTACAGAGTATATAGAAACATGCCTAAATACTAGGATAGATAAAGGAGAACTTCTTTTATGCCACACTGGCCATAATAGGAAGCTCTCATCTGATTGGTTAGGCCTTTTTCTTCTAGAATAAGTGAGTAGTGGCTTATCAAACATGGACAATATCTACTATCTACTGTCAGTCTGAACAAAATACATAAAGAAAATGTAGCTCCAAGAAAACATATTTCACAAGCATTGAGGTCTTAACAAGTTGTGGTTCTAAAAACTCTAATTCCATCATTATTACAATGTTACTGCGCCACTGAACAAGCAGGGACTTCAATCACAGAAAGTGCAGCTGAAGGAGGAGGGACTTCGTTGAGAGAGAATGTACCAACCGGTGGCCTGCAAGTTTTCATAACAGAACTTTAGATTAATCATAATCTATCAAATAGCAAACTTGAAAAATACTTAGATAGATGTGTTGCACCACATCATTTGCGTATGGGCCCTATAATCTGAAAAGTTAAAAATCAGCATGCCTTCACCCAAATAGCAACCTTAAATTGTGTCCACCCACTCTCAAACTCTCTAGTCTCAAACTACAAATCAGACACACAAGTCATATCTCCCACTACAATGTATGAAACAAACCTTCGTTCACTCAAACTTGAGTTTTAATGTGCCAATACTCCAATTGCTACATAAGGAATGTATTATCTCTAACAATACATGAAACAAGCTTTCTTTATGGCATATATATTCACCTTCACTTAATACCTCATTGCATATTGAGTATTGACCTTGCTGGTTTTTTTTGTTTTGGGTGGAGGCGGGGAAAGAAACAGGGCTCAAATATTAGAAAAGCTTACAGATTATTATGCCGGGACTTCTTATTAGCCTTTCTTTTGTTCCTTTTCCGCTTTTTAGAACTTAAACAATCATCAATCTGCTGCTGTAGGGCACCTGCTTGCAGAGACACATCCTCGGATAGTTTAGATTCTTCAATGGATATTTCTTGTTTTGGCATCTGAAGTTCTTGCCTTGGTGGAGGCACAATAGAAGAACATTGGGGATGTGCAACCTGCATTTCATTATCAGCAGCAGCCACAACAGCTGCACCAACAGAGGCATGTCCTGCATTAGGTACAGGCGATACAGTATTACTATATTGTGAATCCTTCACACTTTCAATTGCAGTAGCAGAACAGTGCTTGAATTTTGACTTTATTATCTCTGTAAGACATATTCCAGACGGGGAGCTGTCTGCATCATTATATAAAACTAATCAATTGACCACCTCATAGATAAAGTAAAGTTTTTAATATATGTGACAAGGTTATATATACAATGGATACCTAGATTTGCAAGAATAGCAGCACGTGCTGCTAATTGCTCAGCCTCCTTTTTGCTTTTAGCTTCACCGGTGTAGAGTTGACCACGAAAAACCACAGCCGATACAAAAACAGGAAGATCTCCCCGCTTAGCAGTCTCATATTTTACTTTATTTAGTTGCATCTTGACAGCAAATTCATGTAAAATATTCTTGCAAAACATTTGTTTCTGGGTGACAGTTTCCTGAAAGATAATCACCAGGTAAAGTAATATTAAGATTAACGAAAGGCTATAAAAGATAGAGCATCATTAACCAATAGTCCAATAATTGGGAAGATGGCTTGTGCCAAACAAACATAGAGTTCTGCATCACATAAAAAGAAGACATAGTTAATGGTTCTACCACTAAAAAGAAAAAAAGACAATTGTAGCCGAAAGCAACTAGTATTTTTGAGCCAAGACATTAAATTTTTGCTTTTCTTCTTCCTTGACATACATCCACAACAACACGCACATAAAAGATGGGCAAGAATATTTTCAACTGGTAAATTGTTCATGTTGATAAACATGAGCACATGCAAGTACAACAAATGTGTAGAATAACCAGAGTACATATGCATGAACTAACATGTAACAGCTGCACTCTCAATAAGAATTTGACGAAACAAATTTATAGCAGAACTCAAGTCTCTGAACATTGTGGAATGGAAAATGTTATAGTGTTGTACATGATATACAATAGGAAGGATAAAAGCTAGAATTACTCTCTCTCCCTATCTCCCGCAATAGTGTGCATATGTGTTGTTTATTTAATCATTAATAAACATGGTGACAAGTGACAACTCTAAAGATTTTCAACCTTATGAAACATATAATTAACAAACATGGAATGATAGACATCTCAATTAAATAGCTCAAGTCAAAATACACAGAAGAAGAGCATTGTTGACATGTATGCTAAATAAGTTAACACAAGAAAAATACACCAATCAATTAAAGATGCATCCATTGAAATTACAATCTTATCCAACATACCTCATGAACAAGGGGAAGCACTTCAGTTTGTATATTTCTTGAGATGCTTTCCATAGCAAGTTTGGCAACTGCCTGTTCCGCAGCTTTTCGACTAGGGAAACAATTTGGGTTGATATATTGTTTTCCTTCAATAAAAACTACTGACCTAAATTTTGGAGCGTGCGGAAGTCCCTCGTTCAAGGTCTGATAAATTGGAAACGGTATGTTTGACTTTTGAGCATACTCTTGCAATAGATTTTTATGCTTCACTTGATCTAGAATACCTGGTGAGGTCAATAATCAATTCACAAGATTAAAGATCCTTTATATTCTACATAGAAGTAAGCTAGAATTGTCATATGATAAAGTTATATATGTAAAAAAGGTAAATATATGAATAGACCTTGTATGGATATCACGTTATAGAAATATTCAAAAGAAAATATTTAAGACATACATCAAACTTATTAGTATTTATTTTCAACAGATACCACTCATCAAGTAAGACCTCATTTCAACTTCGGGTATTCTGTCTTAACAATGAAACAATTCCGGAGAACTGATATGTATTTTCTCATTAAGTGCTAGATGAGCCTCTCAAAGCAAGAGTTACATACTGTTTATAAATCACTTTAATTTCTCAAACATATATTTATGTATAGCTCCACAGGTTGATATATTGGTCACATTTACATATCATGTATTGTAATAAACCAATTATACCAAAAAATGAGCGAGATATCCACATTCACAAGGTAACTTCAGTGTTCCCTAATTCGTGATATATCCTATCAATTTCTTTATACATTATCTTCTTCTATTTTTTAGAAAAAAAGACTTAAATTCTCATACTACCTCCTAAGCTAGTAAGCTCCTACAATCCCCTGAATACTATAGGATAACAAATAAATCCAGTTCTTCACTTCAGTCTTCCAGTACGTGAATGTAACGGTGGATAGGGATCAGAGTTCAGAAGTAGGATCAACGAATTAGGTCATAGTTTCAGAATTTTACAATAAATTTTCTTCTACACATATAAAATTAGGGGATGCTTAGAACCCATTTCCAATAATCTGAAAATCAAAATTTCTCAACCTAAAATCTCTTCCTGAGAAACCAAATCGAGCAGGTGAAGACATAAAAATGAAACACTCACGACTAGTAGAAGCAGACGTGGCTGTGCTCTGAGCTGGCGCAGAAGCTTCTCCGGTTGGAACTGGTGAAGCAATGGGAAGCGAAGGTTGAGCAGAAGGAGTTGAAGACGAAGCTTGTGCTAAATGGGACACTGAGGATGCACTGTTCGAGGCATCCATGTTCGTAGGCACCGACGAAGCCATGAATGAGGCGTGAGCGAGAGAGGGACACGAAGACTAGGGTTTGCACAAGATGTTTTGCTTTGCCAGTGGGATTCCATAACCGATGAGGAATAAATACTGATATTTTTAGCGATAAATTATTTTACTCCTTTTTTCTAATTATATAAAAAAGTTTAATTAATTAAAAACTAATTTAAATTATTTTATTACACTGTTTATTAAATGCAAAAAAAGACAAAAATTTCACTTCGGTCTCAAACCTTTAATATTATTTTCAATTTAGCTATTTTCGCTTATAATTGATATCAATTTAGTCTTTCTGTCATCTAAATATTAATATCAATTAAAATGATAGTTACATGGACTATTGCTTAAGTGGTAAATTTGCTTCTCTCCACCTCTAGTTTTTTTTTAAAATTAGACTAAAAAGAAAATTTCATATTATTTAAATAAAATAAATTGAGATGATATTGTTTAATATGAAATTAACATTATAGTGTTTTATGAATAGATTATGACATAAATAATTTAAGGCTAAAGTACTATTTTGATCCTCAATGTTTGCATGAAGTTTAATGTTGGTCATTAATATTTCAAAAGTTTAATGTTGGTTCTCAAAGTTTTTTTGTCCATTTTGGTCCTCGAGCGTAACACCGTTAACTTTTGCCATTAAATGATGATATGGCATGTTTACTTGGCACACCATCTCTCCTACGTGTCATATTTTAATGACGTGGCATGCCACATCACACCACGAAACTCCACCATGGCAAAATTTTTGCTTTGAAGAAGATGATGATGATGATGTGGTCACTCCACTACGTCACGTCATTAAAATATAACACGTAGGAGAGAGAGTGTGCCACATAAGTATGACACGCCATCATTTTATGGCAAAAATTAACGGTGTTACACTCGATGATCAAAATCGACAAAAAAAAAATTTAGGACCAACATTAAACTTTTGAAATATTGAGGACCAACATTAAACTTCATGCAAACATTGAGGACCAAAATAGTACTTTAGCCAATAATTTACCATACAAGTTTTAATATGAAAGAAACATTTTGCTTCTAATCATAAGCTACTCGTTAATATAAGCATGTATAGTAAGTAAAAAAATTTGTCCTTGGCAACATTTTATTAAGTAATTTAATACTTGAATAATAGAGTGATAAAATTAATACTAATCACAAGATTAAAATGAGATTGACTGAACGTTAAGAATTAAATTGAGAAAGTCATAAATTTTAGGGGCTAAAATATAATTTTTTTGTCTATTTCTGAAGATTTACTTTTTTATTACATAAATTGTATTCTTATAAATTAAATCTTATAAGTGTTTTTTTTTTTTTGCCTGAATCTTATTTCCAAGTGTATAGGAAACCTATAATGGACCTGCCCACCTTCTTCACTTTATTTTATGCGGTAGTTTCTCCCCCCTCCCTTCCCACAGGAATTCTCCTATTGAAGGTCTCACAACAGGGATAGAACTCTCACAGCAAAAATTTTTCATACACAAGACTCGAATCCCGATATCTTACTTAAGGGAAATGGAGTACTCCAACCAACCAGTTGGTCGAGTTTTCCTTATTTTATTATAAAAGAATCTGTTTTCCATTAAAGAATATATTTTTTTAAGGTAAAACAAAAAATAGAAGTTTTCCTTTTTCTATATAAATTTTTTTAATCATAAAGATATTTTAAAAATATACAACATTTTTCATAAAAAAAATATGTATACAACATTTAAATCTTTGTTTAATAGCTCAATATTGTTGAATAAAGGAAACCATTAAGAATAGGCTAAATTACTCTTTTGGTCCTCAACGTTTACACGAAGTTTAATATTAGTTCTCAACGTTTCAAAAAGTTATTTTAGGTCCTCAACATTTTTTTTTGTCAAAATTGGTCCTCTAGCGTAACACCTGTCTGGTTTTGCCATTAAATGCTGACGTTGAAGGCTTATGTGGCATTTAAATATGACACGTATGAGAGAAAGTGTGCTACATAAGTCTTCATCGTCAACATTTAATGGCAAAACCAGACGGGTGTTACGCTAAAGGACCAATTTTAACCCAAAAAAAACGTTGAGGACCTAAAATAACTTTTTGAAACGTTGATTACCAATATTAAACTTCGTACAAACGTTGAGGACCAAAAGAGTAATTTGGCCTTAAGAATATGAGGTGAAGTGGGGAGATAGACAAAATTGGTGACCCATATATTCTTTTTATATTTGATCAAGTGTAATTTGTCTTCCTGTAATTTATGTAAAAAGTTGCACAGTTTTGATTCATTTATAAATTAGGTTTTATAAAAATAATTATGACCGAATGTGAGGAATGAACATTTTGACTAAATTTGATTTCTAAAAATTCAGTAGATGATAACTCCCTCCACACTACCATGAAGTCAATAACGTTGGTTCCCAAAAATAAAAACCAGTGATAAAAACAATTTTTACGTCTAAAGAATTTTCAGAATTTTATTGTCCTTAAATATTATTTTCAACCAATCTTATTCCAAAAGTTTTGAATTTTGTCACATGGAAAGTTGTCCAAATGACTAAAGGAACATGATAAAATAATGTCACGCATATAATATAAATGTTAATTTATCATTTAAAATAATGATATTTCTTCGTATCTTTTTTCTTGTTAGGAAGAAGCAATATCATTTTAAGTGATGAGTTAACATTAATATAAAAACAAGATAGCATTTTGAGTAATGAGTTAGTATTAATATTAATGTCATGTCAACACTTACCGTTAATAATATGGACAATGTTAGGTGTTAGAAGAAAATTATTTACAATTTAAAACTTTCGAGACAAAATTAAACAAAAAAATTGTTTAGGGACTAAAGTAAAGACTAATATAAAACTTGTACAGATGTCATCATTTACCGTTACTAATTTAGACAATATTTAAGTGTTAGAAAAAAAAATTATTTACAATTTAAAATGTTTGGACAAAATTAATCATAAAAAAAATAGGTCAAATTATTCTTTTGGTCCTCAACGTTTGCACCAAGTTTAATATTGGTCTTCAACATTTCAAAAAGTTATTTTAGGTCCTCAACGTTTTTTTGTTGTCAAAATTGGTCATCTAGCGTAACTCCGTCTGGTTTTTTTTGTTAAATGCTGATGTGAAAGGCTTATGTAGCACACCCTCTCTCACTCCAACTCAGCAAAACGACGTCGTTTTGCATCACTTCTCTCTCACTCCAACTCAGCAAAACGACGTCGTTTTGCTGAGTTGGAGTGAGAGAGGGTGTCATTTCATCCAAATATGACACGTAGGAGAGAGGGTATGCCACATAAGCCTTCCACATCAGCATTTAACAAAAAAAATTAGACGGAGTTACGCTGGAGGACCAATTTTGACAAAAAAAAACGTTGAGGACCTAAAATAACTTTTTGAAACGTTGAGTACCAATATTAAACTTGGTGCAAACGTTGAGGACCAAAAGAGTAATTTGGCCAAAAAAATACTTAGGGACTAAACCAAAAAGTAATATAAAACTTGTGGATATATATAAAGATAAATCTTTTGCCAAAAGTTTGAAATCCGTGAGCGGCAGGATTCGAACCTGCGCGGGCAGAGCCCACATGATTTCTAGTCATGCCCGATAACCACTCCGGCACGCCCACCACGATATCCAAATTGTTATGTAAGATTTATATTATATCTTTCAAACGAAGGCAAAGAAGGAAAGACCAAAGAAGTAAGAAGGCACCTTGGGAAGATGTAGGATGCAGATGAATGAATGTGTTGTAACTAGAAATGGTATCTGATAGGCCATACATAGGGTACAATGGATGATCATGGTAGATTGGTAGGTACTATACTTTTTAGATTTAGATTCAGATTTAAGTGGGTATCAAAATCAATTCATATTTTCGGATCTTACGAATAGTAAATGTTCATACCCAGATTCAGACCCATAAAAAATTTAAATAAATTATTATTTTATTAATATAAAATTTATTTTTATCAATTTTTTCATTTATAATCACAAAAAATATAAAAATTAAATCATAAATATAAATGTACTATTAAATTACTTTAATATCTATAAAATATTTAACATTTTTTCTTACTATTATATATTTTCTCAACACAAAAAAGTTTAAAAATTTACTTTTTATATATGAAAACAAATAATTACTATTGTGGGTAGGTACCTCCTTACCCGGACTTGAACACATTAACTTTGTACTTGAACTCATACCCAAATTCACAGGATAAAATTTTAATGTACCCATTAAGTATAAGTATTTTGATCATTCCTAAATGAGCAGCAAGCCAGCAACAATAGTTGTTGCATGTACTGTTTGCATAAAACAATGTGAGAAGTTCTGGGATGTGTGTTTTGCTCTTTAGGGCCTCTTTGTTTTCTTCCCCTTTATTTTCTAATGGTGCTTGAAACAAAAATGCTATGGAAGAGAAGAAGTGGAAATTATTTTTATCAATTGTAAATTTAAAAACTATGTATAAAAAGTGTTTTTGACTAAAAAATTATAATTAGGCCGAAAAATAACTAAGAAATTGTGTTGAATTGGTTACTTATTATTTTAACAATACCTTCAAAAGCTTTTTTCTTAAAACAAATACACGCCGTATTTTTTGAAATCTTAATATACACAAAATTTTATGCTTTTCCTTTTGGTGAAAAATTTTATGCTATTATTGGGCAAATATAAGAAGGCTCAGCTATGCTTATGATCTAGACATTAAAACATAATTGGGCATGGGTTTTTTTTTTTAAAAAATTTTATCTGAACTATATGAGCATGGTTTAATTCTTTTAATAAAACAATTTTTGTGATGTAAGACATTAAAATTTAAAACATAATTGGGAATAATAAAGAGAATTTTGTCAAAATTAAACTCAAAATTCCTATTTAAAAGACTTAACAATAAAATGGACGTTGATGGACTGGTTGTCTGGTTCAAGCTAAGGATGATCCATATTTGTAATAATCAATGTGGGCTTAACAAAACTTCTCTTCAAATGGGTTAAAACTCTCAAATGACAATTTCGGCCCAAATCATTTTTAATCCAAAAACACATTTACATTATCAAAAATACTTATTCAAAAATATCATATTCAAAGATTTTATTAATATTATTAAATAAATAAATAAATTACTATAAATATTTATTAATGTTAATTTTTATTAAACAAATAAAATATAAAATATTAATGATTTTATTAATTTAATAAAAAAATATTTAAACAAATTATTAATTTTAGAACCAAAATATATAAAGAAAATACTTAAAAATATAATCAACCTACAAATCGGCTATTTAATATAATGATAATTACGTCTATTTTGGAATCAAGAAACTTAACCACCTCATCTAATCAATTTCTTTTTCTTTGACCTACACATCAGTTGGTTGGATTAGGACTGATAGAATGCCTAATAACAACATATATACTTTAATTTCTAGTTCATTTTTTAATTTTTAATAAAAAAAATGTTTATATTTAATATCGAGCAACTTTGACCAATGGGTGGGGTATATATAAAGGAGAAAACATTATATAATTAAAAATACGAATGTATAAGAATGACTGGGTTAATCAATACATATGGTTGATGAAATTATTTAACAAAAACTCAATTTTATATTCTCTGATCTATAAAGACGTATTTTTTCAATTATGTAATAGCTGCTTTTTATTTTAATTCCTCATAAATATTTATTCTCAATTTAATTCCTCATAAATAAATGAGTAGTGATCCCAAACCATATTTAGATGAGGAGTGATGTAGGTAGTTAGATGTTAATTTATACATTTAAGTGTTTTAATCAACTATTCTTTTTTCACTCAACAATATAATATTGAAACTTGAAATGACCAATAATTAGTACAAATAAAAAAAATTAAAACTATTATTAAAGGACACCAATTCCTTCTTTCTTCTTTAACTTGCATTATCAAACTACCATGTAGAGTAATAAACTCCCACTCTACAGTGAGTAGTGACATCAGAACTAAATGACAAAGCTAATAGAGAAACTTTATGGTGAATATTCCTTTTATTTATGTTTGAGGTATTTATCAGAGCGGGTGACTAATCCCTCAAGTATTACGGACTCATTATTGTGAACAATCTTTTTAATGGATGACGCTTCATTCTCATTTCTCCAGGAATCAAACCTGAGAGACAATACTTAAGGGTGAATATGATTTATTGTAATTAGGCATATGTATCAAAATTTTTAATCTTATCAAACATATCGGCCGAATTACAAAATTTATGATACTAATAAACTAAAAACGGGTAAATTAAGTTAAATCCTTCAAAAAAAAATAATATGGCTAAACCGAACTAAGGCCAAACTGTAGTACATTTTTATTTATAATTTTTATATATTGAATAAATTGTATGTTTTTCACTTTAATTCAATATATATGAATTATTTAAAATTTTTCTTTAACGTATTTAACTACTTTAATTCATATTTTATTAATATATCTTTCTATTTAAAATTTTAAATGAACATAAACATTACATTAAAAATTATTTTGTAATTATTGAATATTTCAAAATATTAATTTTTTTTTAAAAAATAATATGGGCTACCCTTGAGCCCTAATAAGATTGAGTTGAGTTGAAGAAATTCTGATCCATATTAAAAATAAGCCGGCCCATCCGATCCCTAATAAAATAGGGTCAGGTCGAGATGGCTCGTTTTGATTTGACACCTCTAATTTAATTTGTAAGGGACTAAAATGATAATTATTATATTTATTAGAGTTCAAAATAAAATTTTAGCCTTTTCTATTTATATACATGAAATCATTATATATATATATATGGCCAAAATAATAATAAAAATATGGCCAAAACATTACTAGTACGTCAAAGAATGGCTATACACTTAAGTTGCTTAAACTATAAGGCTACACACAAGTATGCATTATATTAACAAAGAGAACAATACAAAGAAATGCAAGTCTGAAATGGTTAGAAAGAGGTTACTTGTAGTCAACTAATTGTACAATTCATTATATTTTCCTTAATCCTCATCTTAATTTAATTTGGACTAACTCTATAGTTGAGTGATATATAATTGAAGTATGAAATTTTTAGAGCTTTCTTAGGCAGGAAAACGTAACAATCAAAATGTTATTAATTTTGGTTGTATAATATCTTAAACTTGAAAGATTAAGGAAAATGAAACTTAACCAAATTAACTTTATGGTTTGTTTGAATTTTGGGAGGGGAAGGGAAGGTTAACCTTTCATATGTCCTTCCCTTGTTTGGGTGTTGATACATCCTCCAAAATATTCTAATTTGAGGTATCTTGAATTTGTGAAGGGGAGGATAATGGAGGATTAATAATTGATCTTCCATTATCTTCTCCTCCAATTTTTATCTTCCCAAACAAAGAGAAGATATCTTGATTATCTCCCCTTCCCTTCCCTTCTCCCCCTTAATCCCCAATCCAAACATATCCTTAATTAATGTTAAAATTTAAGTATACAGTCCAAGTGTACTCATGAAATTATAATGGTTTGAGATTAATTAGAGAGCGGCTTAATTAATTGATATTTCTCGTGACAAAAGAAGTTTCAAGTATACTATTATCATGTATTTAATTACCAAACAGGCGGATTAATATATAGGAGATCTAGTACACTACGTACATTCTATTCTCCTGACTCAGAGTATACGTGAGTTTCTATTAATATTAATAAATGTTACTATATAATTTGAGGAATGTACTTGTAGTACTGAACTTTTAATCCTCTTGAGAAATCATTAAATTACGTACGATTTCTTTCATATGTTTTGAAAACTCATGCATTCCTTCTTTAAGAGATAAAAAATCCTATAATTTTATTATTTTTTACCAAAATACCCTTATGTTTATTTTTTTTATATAATTAAATATGTATTTGATTAATATAATATTTTAAAAGTTTTTTTTAAAATTTAAAATAAACTAAATTATTGATTTAAAAAATTAATCATTCTATTAAGGGTATTTTAGTAAAACAACTAGTGAAATTGTAAGGTGGCGTTGGTAGCCGGTGAGTGTTTTAGAGGGAAGTGGAAGTGGAAATAAGTGATAAAAAGTATGTTTGGTATGCAGGGAAATGAAAGTGGAATGTAAAAGTAATATTGTTTGATATGGTGGGAAGAAGATAAGGAAATAGAAGATAAAAGTATTAAAAACCTTTTTTGCCCATACTTTTTTAAAGGCTACAAATTTTTTAAGGGCATTTTGGTCTTTAAACCTCACATTCCCTCCACTTCCCTCCCTATCATGAGGGAAGGAAGCTTCCCTCTTGACAGGGAAGGTCCAGCTCACCTTCCCAGCTGGTGAGCCTTACCAAACGTGTTTAACTTCACTTCGAGCTCACCTTTTCAGCAGGTGAGCGATACCAAACGGGCTCTAAATATTTTTATTTTTCAAGAGGAGGGGAGTATAGAATGGGATGAGAGTATAATTTTGACATCTCTTAAAGAAGAGGAGTGTATATAATATTTGTACGAAAAAATTAAAATAATAATAAATAAAAAATTTTAAATGAAAATATTTTTATTTAAGGCAATTCTGGGGAATCAAATAAAAAGTTATGCTGATGGGGCAATTTAGCAATGAATGATGTTAGAAATATGTCATGTTTGTATGCATTAGTGTTGTCGTATTAATTAATGTGCAACTTAACCTAATTAACAAGACAATTGCCAAATGAGGTATTTGGAAGTTGAGCTATATTGTCCAAAAACTTTGGTTATCTCTCTCTCTTAATTAGACATTTAAGTGAAGCTTATCCACTTAGATTTGATTTTTATTTTTCCTCAAAAAAAAAAAAAAGATTTGATTTTTATTTTGCTCATTTTTCCATACTCCCAACATATGTTTATCCAAATCTAATAAAAAAAAATTAATTCTTCGTAATATAGTATAGTAAAGTTTGAGTATTTGATGAGATAAGTGTTGATATTTAATATTCAATAATGCTTTGAATAATATTACTTCTACTAAAACAATTAAAATTAAGGAATTATTTATTTATTAAAAAAATTTAAGCAAATTTCCTTGAATTAATTGTAGGTTATTTTTTGACACCATTGACTGGAAGAACTTTTTTTTTACTTTACCAATTTTATCCCTACTATATTTTATATTTTTCAATAAAAATTATTAATACATCATATCTTTTCATGCTTATTTACGTCATTTTGTTGCGTATTTAAATACTTGTTATTTTTAGTTATAGTAAACTATGATTATTTGAAATATTTGATTGTTGATGGTTTTTTAAATTTAAAATTATTATGAAATTAAAAAAAATCATAGAATAAATATAATAGTTTGGTTACTTAAATTTAAAAGGATAAATTTGGAAGATAAAAAAATATAAATGACATAGTATCTTAGATAGTTAGATGATATCATTATATACCAAATACTTGCATCTTATATCATTGTGATGTGAAATACCGTACCAAACAAAAGTATCAAAGATAACATAATATCTGAGATGACACTATTTTATACCATAATATGTACGATACTATATTATCTAAGATGATACCATACCAAATGTCCTAATATGAAACAAGTATGAGGTCGGGGTAAGTACTAGCTAGTGAGTAGTGACCCATCAAAAATCTTGAAAAAAAAAAAAATCTCTACATTTAATTTTTAAGGTACAATTTCTTTTCCTAAAAAATACCAAATGTTGGTAAAGTACGAGTGTTACTGTAAGGACCAAGATGGAATCCTTTCCTCCACATTGTTAGAGGTTAGGAAGAAAGAATGTTATTGTCCTTCTAATTAATACTCAAGGTATTACAAAATATTCTATTGGATGGGCATTCTAAGAGGATTTTTTAATATTTAAGGACCCGTTTGGTATGCCTTCCTCACAGGGAAAATGAGGTGAGGTGAACTTACTACATGTTTAGTATGTCTTCAGTACAGGGAAGGTGAGGTGAAAGTTTTCTCTGCAGAGGGAAGCTTTCCCTCATGATGTGGAGGGAAGGTGAGGTGAGGTTTGGTTTAAAGACCAAAATGCCCTTAAAAAATTTGTGGCTTTTAAAAAAGTAAGGGCAAAAAAGGTTTTTCATACTTTTATCTTCTATTTCCCTATCTTCTTCCCACTATACCAATCAATATTACTTTTACATTTCACTTCTATTTCCCTACATACCAAACATACTTTTTATCATATACTTTCACTTCCATTTCCACTTCCACTTCCCTCTACAACAATCACCGACTACCAAAAGCTTAGATGAATAGTTGCGATCAATTAAATAAAATTATTTGTAATTTATGTTTGTGCAATAATCTTTTAAGTTATGTCTTTTCTTATCTATTTAATATTTGATGTGATGACACCCTGCTTGATAATAATTGGGATTACATAGTAATGTCTTCCCTTATTATTATTTTGTAAAAAAATATTAATAAAAAACAGAACAAAAAAGACTAAGTGTGTTTTCTTTTTTTCTTTTTATATATATTTGCTATATATACAAGTATGAAGTATCTAATAAAAGTATAAAACATTGACACACATATAATTTACTCGAGGTTTTACATGTACCGGTGTGTATGTCAAATTTTTTTTTAATTTATAAAATATTAAATAAATTATTATTATTAATTATAAATAATAAATTAAAAATTAAAAAATTATTTTCTTTGATAACTACTACAATTATTATTTTTTAAAAAATAAAATTATCACTACCACTATTCTCCTATTTTCTCTCTCACATCATCTTTTTATTTTTTTTAATTAATTAAATGACTATTTTGAGAGACTATTGATGGGAACGATCCATAGCCATATAAATATAGATATAAACTAATATCTTTTATGACTGCTTTTTTTTAAAAAAAAATTTGTTCACCTATTCTTTAAAAATATGATAACAAATGTATAAGTTTAATCTTAAAAAATTATTAAAAAAGTCCAAGTGTCGTTTGAAATGAGAACATATATTTTTGTTGGCCTGGAAGTGAGAACATATGACTATATAAATATATACACACAATGATGTTGAAAACTTGAAATTATTGTTTGTTCTCTTCGAAGTTGTACGCCATTTTTAAATTTTATTTCAAAATTCTTAGATCAAGATTTTTTCTTTTCAGTTTTTACCAAATGGTCAGAAAGGTTTTAGGATTTATTACTCAACATTATATGATTTAAAAAATTTTAAATTCTATATATTAACATATAGAATTGGTACGAATGTGTGAAAGACTAGAATCTATATAAAGAAAAAATTTGTGTTCACATATCATTATTCGTATTTTTTTTGATGCATATATATCACACACATATTAATTGCTTACATCTATGTGCATGGTAAGACAATGATTTATGTATAATAATTAAACTATTTTTCAGTATATAAATATTAATTAATCATGCGTAAAAATAATTAATATATATATGTAAGCGATCGAAGTCCACACAACGTGCAAGATTCTTTATTCTATATCAAATAAAATATTGGTCAAAACTCCAAATTGGTCCTTTATGTTTGCATGAAGTTTCATATTGATCCTTTATGTTTCAAAAAGTCTAAATTGGTCCTTTATGTTTGCAAGAAGTTCCAAATTGGTCCTTCCGTCCACTTCCGTCAATTTTTTAAGTTAAGTGCTGACGTGGCATGATGACGTGTCCATCCAAGCTGACGTGTCATGTCACGTCAACACCACGTCACTGCCACGTCATCACATGTGATACTGGATGATGACGTGGTAGTGACGTGGCATGCCATGTCAGCTTCAATTGACACGTAGGAGAGATGGTGTGTCCACATCAGCATGCCACGTCATCACTTAACTTAGAAAATAAACGGACTTGGACGGAAGGACCAATTTGGAACTTCTTCCAAACATAAATGACCAATTTGGACTTTTTGAAACATAAAAGACCAATATGAAACTTCGTGCAAACATAAAGGACCAATTTGGGGTTTTGACCTAAAATATTTAATAGTTGCTAGCTACAATTGCCAGTTTGTTTTCTACAATATATGGAATATATGATGCTATGCAGATCCATTATTATATTTTCTATATATTTTTTGTTTTAATTTTTTTATATTTAAATTATTTAAGAAAAATGTACAAGCTAAGCTCCCAACATGTGGGTCCTCTAGACTCCAATCCATATGTGTCAATGTGGTATATCAATAAATATTTTAAACTTTTATTGTGTTGTTTTTCAATTTTTATAGTGAAAATGTTTAAATAATTTAACCTACTCTTGAATGTCAAGCACCAAGCCAACACAAGTGTTTGGAAAAAGAAATGTCATCAACTGACATAATATTTGGTTCGAGACTAAAAAAATGGGAGAAAAAAGAGATAAATTCTTAATTTTCATTTTTATAACATATAAGAATTTCATTTAAATTAAAAGATGAGCAAATTACCTTTTAAAATAACATTAACCCTGTTTGTAAAGAAAGTTAGTGTATATTTGGAGAGAAAATTTTAATTTTGTATAAATAAAAAGGCCTATAGTTGAAATATTTTTAATTAAAGAGAGGAACATTATTAATTTATTTTTTAAAAAAGTCAAGAGTATGAAAAACTGACATGCGTTAGGAAGAAAATTAAAGGGCAAAGAAAAAGAATTATGTGTAATATATATTTATATTAATAATATTGTTGTTGGGTCTTTTAATTATTAAATTCAAAAAATAGTTATTTTATAATTATTTGGCTAAAATGTACATACACCCCTGAGTTTTAAAACGTTGCACATAGACTCCTTGAATTTTTACTTTGGGGCAGAGACACCCCTTCTGTTAGGGTTCCGTGAAAACTAGGCGTTAAGTGCCACGTCAGCAAACATGTGTGAGGAGTGTCTCTGCCCCAAAGTGAAAATTAGGGATGTATGTGCCCCTAAAGTGAAAACTCAGGGGGTTTGAAAATACTAAATTGCCCTCACACATGTTTGCTAACGTGGCACTTAACGCCTAATTTTCACGGAATCCTAACAGAAGGGGTGTCTCTGCACCAAAGTGAAAACTCATGAGGTCTATGTGCAATATTTTAAAATTTAGGCGGTGTATGTGCATTTTAACCTTAAAAATATGATAAAAATATGTGATGTGAGAAAATAGTAAGAGAAAGAAAATATGGATAAATATAATGGTAGTTTATTTTTTAGTCTGAGAGGAGACCAATAATGATAATTATAAGAAAAAAAATTTAATTTAATTATATATATATATATATATGATATTTTGAACATTAAATTTGATCATAAAGATAAAAAATTTACACACCTAATTATATCATTGCTATTATTGCGGGGATTAGGTCTTCCTCTTTATATCACAAGCACTCAATGCAACTTCAATGGAATTTAGCAAACTATAATTAGAATTTAGAAAGACGACCTAATCTTTTCGTGTTATTAGATCATCCTAATTATCACTAAGTTTTATACCTCTTGTCTAACCAAACTTGTTCAAATGTGTACCAAAACTCAATAAATAATAAGCACTTGATACCCACATTTACTACATAGACTTTATTTTAATAGCTTAATGTAAAATATTACAACAAAACAGAATAATATATATAGCACAAAGATTTTATATATGATTTTTTTTTGTCTAGACTAGAGTATCCATCGTCGAGCACAATGACTAATTCCCTCGCTGAATTGTAGGCACTTCGAAAGGTGGGACAACTGGCCCAAAGATTTAAAGCTGCTCCATACCCAAAACAGAAATCGAATTCCTGACACTTAATTAAGAATAGATAAGTCACTTTCGAATATATTTTATATATGATTTTACAGAGAAGGAAAGAAACACAATTAGCAAAGCTGGGGTGTGAGGGAGAGTTGGTGGGTGTAAAGTGGCTGGGAGCCCTTGGATGCTCACCAAACAACAAATACAAAGCCATTGAAGCATGTTTGATACTATTGCTTGGTATATAATCATATATGCTTTTCATTAATTATTTCAAACAAATTAAATCCACATTCAAAGCACCATGAATCACACTTTTCAGATTATTGTTGCATCTATTATTTTATTCTTTATTTTCCACGTTATATCTCCACAATTCTATTCCATTCGGTTCACAATATTAATTTTGTCGAATAAATACGCATAGACCAAAAAAATTATTAATTTTTCATAAACTTAAAAAAATATAAGATAAAAAGACAAAACTATCCTTACTAAGTTACTCATACTTACTTTTTTCTTTATTAATCTTATCTTAGGAATAAGCAAGGATAAAATTGTAAAAAAATAATTAATGTTCTCTTGATTTTGTAAAACGATAGATATTTTAAAATAAATAAAAACCTCCAACGAATCAGATATTGTGAACCAGATGGAGTAATTGAAGAGCTTGTAATTTCTTTTTTATCAAGAGAAATAAAAAAATGACAGTAAAGGAAGATATTCCCATCAATCACATGTTTAAGTTTAAGAGATCAATAGAAACCTAACTCAAAGAATTACTGTATAAATCTCAATCACAAACAAGTTTAACAATCACAATTACGCAAAAAAAAATGATTCAATGTTATATAATAATAAAAAGTAAAAGAGAAATAGACACAAAGGTGGACCCTACATCAAGTATGGCCTACAAGTGAGGTCCACCACTCCTATGTCTAATGTCGACTTTGGATCACATGCTGTACTGTGGATGAGAGAGAAGAAATAGAGTGGTGAATCCCACCACATGTGGAACCCACCCTATCTCTACTCTCTCATTATGCCGTACTTTAAATACAGCATGTGATCCGAACTCGTCTAATGTCTATCTCTCTCTTTTTTTTTTAAATGCTTCACAATATCCATTATTCTCATTTCGCAATTAACTATTGGGTATCAAAAGATTTTCTTGGAAAAAAATTTTCATTAAATAAGATTTTAAACGAATTTTAAAAAAAATCGAATCCTTGAATATAAGAAAAGCGAGAACTTTTCTCTTCATTATTAATCAAGTGTGCCAACCCATGTTAGGACTTATAATTTATAGTAATACTTTTGAATGGTTTCAATATTGTATGTATCCAATTGTTTAATGAGGGAAAATTAGGTTCCAATGTGAGGAGGAGAAGGGAAGCAAGAAGATATATACATGATTAAAAGTTTTTCCGCCAAATGATCATACATTAACATCTATTAGATCCATCTGTAGTGAATATGAGAGGTAACGGTTTAGAAAATACAAACCACTTAACACCAAAAAAAATAAATAAATATCAAATTTTCAATATTCCAATATTACAAAACATTAAACTATACAATGGACAAAGAATATATAATAAGTCTCACATGAAGTAAAATTCTCTTTAATATCTATTTGTTTCTGTACACTTTTTAATATTGTACAAAATTAGATTATCTGTATGCTCTAATTTGCTACATCTCATTAAGGTATGTTTGGTTAGTGAAATGTTTGAGAAAATGGGAAAGAGAAAAGATATTGGAAGGAATGAAAATGTTATGTTGATGTGATGTAAATAAAATAAAAGTGAGTAAAATAACTATTTTACCTTTATATTAAAAGTAGGAATAAAATGAAAATAGATAAAAAATAAGGATAAAAATATAATTTTATCAAATTTCAAAATTTAAGATATATTTGATAAGAAAAATATTGGAAGAAATATTTATTACATGACAAAGTTTTTTAGTAACCAAACTCCTAAAGAAAAAAACTTATGTGCTATTACTTACATGCTTTTGGTAAGACTAACCAATTAAAAAAAGATATGTGTCAATTTCAAGAAGAAAGTTGACACATGTCTTTTTTTAATTGATTAAATTGACACATGTCTTTTTTTAATTAGTTAACCTTACCAAAAGCATGTAAGCAACAGCACATAAGTTTTGTCCACTCCTAAATCCATCCAATCCTCTCATTATTCATATAATTTTTTTTAAAAAAAAATGTAAATTAGTCTCTTGACATAGATTAACAACCAAATTATGCTGAAAACTGTACCCTTATGGGTTGTTCCTGTCCTCTTCTATCTCAACACCAAGATTCTTCTTCTTCTTCTTCTTCTTCTTCTCCATCAATTCACACTCTTTTTCTCCCTTCAAATGAAACTATTAACTAAAAAGCAAACACATAATCCATAATCATATCCTAATCCTACATTTCCACTCCCATTCTTCATTTCTTTATATACTCACCACCTCCTTCTCCCTCAATTTGAGAAATTCTCTCCCACCCCACAAGCAAACCCACCTTCAACTTTTACTCTCTCTCTCTCTCTCTATTCAATGGGATTCTCCCAAGGAACCTGCACTGTACAAAATGATCCTGACGCTGATGAATTCGACGATTACAATAAGCTCAAATTCCGAAGCATTTGGAGGAAAATGATTTGCAAGATTGGGTTTGCCTGTATTGCGCCGCCGCCGTCAGGTCGCCGCCGCTTCCGGCGGGGGAAGAAGGCCGCCGGCGGCGGGATGATGATGATTCAGGGCGAGGATAAGAACAAGGCGTGGCTGCTGGCGGAGTCCGGCGGGTGCGCGGCGGAGCTGACGAATGCCGACCCGCAATCGGTCCATTCGTCTTTCAGATTCAGCTTGTGCTCTCAGGTTGAGATGGAATCGTTGAACATGAGTGCTTCCGCTGCTGCGACGGTTCTGATGGTGAATTTGGACAATGGGATGGACGAATCCCGAGGAGGAGCTCGGGAGGTGATGAAATGGCGGAGGGTTGAGTCGTCATTGTTGGAGAGAAGCATATTTCCAGTGACGAATACTTTAATCAGATTCAACTATGGTGAAATCCTATCCGCTACACGGAATTTCTCCAAAGGTAATTAATGGTCAACCTATCTATCTGTTTTCTTCATGTTTAAGTAAAAAAGAAAATCATGCTTGTTTTGTTAACAAATTCACTGTTGAAAATTGAAATTTAGTGATTAACTCAGACTAATATGTAAGGAGGTGTTATTTTTCAGTGATTAACTCATGCACTTGCCAATTTCCAATTACTACCTACACTAAAGAAAATGGATCCTCTGTTGAAATTTAGTCATGAACTCAGACTAATATGCAAGGAGGTGTTGTTTTTCAGTGATTAACTCATGCTGCAATTGCCAATTTTCAATGACTACAGTTAAGAAAATGGATCCTCTGAGGTGTGAATTCAGTGAAGAGTTTAGTGCACTATTTTACGTGTTGTTAACGTGTAAAACGATAATACAACGCACGGAGGATCCCGGTCCCTAAAGTTAAATAGATCTAGTAATTTATGATGAAATTGATAGCTTACTCTTTTTGTACAAGATTCTAATTAAAATTTTTGATGTGGCTAGGCAGAGTATTGGGGAGAGGGGCTTTGAGCTGTGTATTCAGAGGAAGAGTGGGGATTCTGAGAAGTGCAGTAGCAATTAAAAGATTGGACAAGGAAGACACGGAGTCCGCAAAGGCGTTCTGTAGAGAATTGATGATTGCTAGTTCTCTTCACAATCCAAACGTTGTTCCTCTTGTGGGATTCTGTACTGATCCGGAAGAGGGGTTGTTTCTGGTGTACAAGTTTGTCTCAGGAGGCAGCTTAGAGCGTCACTTGCATGGTGCTTAACTATGATTTATGTTTGACTTGTGATTTTGTGAGGGTTTTCATTTGAAATTATTGGGTTTCACTGACTCTTTCTTGTATTTCACAGGGAGGAAGAAGGGTGTGAAGGGTAGTTGTTCACCACTGCCTTGGTCTGTGAGGTATAAAGTTGCAATTGGGATAGCTGAAGCTGTTGATTATCTTCATAATGGAACGAAAAGATGTGTTGTTCATAGAGACATTAAGCCCTCAAACATACTTCTTTCCTCTAGAAAAACTCCCAAGGTTAGATTCTTTCTTGTGGATCAGATTTAGTTCAATAATCTTTGAAATGATATCGATACCTTTATGATCAAGAGGTTTCGACTTTGAATCTAGTTTTTGATTCTTGACAATAGTCTCTAACAATTGTCTCATAAGTTATAGTTAGAATGTTAGATCATAAAAATCATTCTGATGTTTTTTTCTTGGGGGTCAAATTACAGTTATGTGATTTTGGATTAGCTACATGGACTTCTGCACCTTCAGTTCAATTCCTTTGCAAAACTGTCAAAGGAACATTTGGGTAAAAACTCAATTCCTTATTCTTCATTCTACCAAAAGGTTTTCATCTTTTTTCGCATTCTTTGTTCTCGATTTACTGAAGTTCAATTTTTCCCTGTGCCTCTGCTTCCCCAACAGTTATTTGGCTCCTGAGTATTTCCAACATGGGAAAGTATCAGATAAGACTGATGTTTTTGCTTTTGGAGTGGTATTATTGGAACTCATAACTGGCCGGAAGCCGATCGAAGCAAAAAGGCCACCGGGAGAGGAGAATTTAGTCTCATGGGTAGGTTAATGCACTGATTCTTCCAAAAGCCGCTAGTAATTGTTGTTTAAAACAGGAAGATAGTACTTAAAACTCTTCTATAAAAAAGTTTTGAGAATTCTTGCTAGTTTGTTTTTATGTATTTATATATATGCTATTAATAAAAAAAATTTTGTTTTCTGTATTTACTCTGTTTTAAAAAACTAGAGTTTAGAACATCTTTTGATTGTTCTGTGTTTTTTTGTTCCCAAAACACATTCTATTTTTTTTTGTTCTGATTGTTGTTGTTGTCTGTCAAAAACAATAATTCAAACAGTTTTTTTTTTCTTCCTGTTTTTAAAAACTATTGTCAAACATGCTAAAATTGTTCGCTTTATCTGGTTCTACAATTAAGATTGTTCTGATTGTATTAATAAGGTAAGCATTTATGACATTTAAAAGAGAACCATAGACTTTCTTTTAACAGATTAAGCTTTTTAGTTGAAATTGTACTTGATATGATATTAAATCCTCTATGCTTAAGTGGAAAATATTTACGAGTTATGACTCTGTTCAAGAATAGTTTGACTACATCTGAAATCTTATTGACACAAATCTAATCTGTCATTAATTTGCAGGCTAAACCTTTGCTTCAGAAAGGGAAAGGAGCCATTGAAGAGCTGCTTGATCCTCATCTCAAGTGCAATTTGAAATCCTCAAACCAGATGGCTCGAATGATCGAAGCTGCAGCCGCCTGCATTACGAACGAAGAATCTAGGAGACCCGGCATACGCGAGATTATTGCAACACTGAAAGGTGAAGAGCCAGTTGTGTTCTCTAGAAGGAGGAAGTCTGCTTTTCTTGGGAATGGATCTGTAATTGATTGTTATTCTCAGTTACAAGAAACAGATAATGAGATGAAGAGTCACTTGGCTTTGGCAATGCTAGGTGTTTCTGAGTTCGACGATGATGATTTTCCCTTCGGTCGATAACAACATCGCGATCTAGCTAGAAATACCTCAAATTCGATCGGCAGACCAAACTTATTATATAGAGACACGTAAACATGTCCGGCATATATATATATATATATATATTAATAATCGGACCGGACCGGACTTACTTTTGACATGTTTATGTGTGTTTTTATCATTAGTTTAGTCTACGAATGTTTTGTAAATCAAATGTACTTGAGAATCTCTCAGAATTTTCTCCTTTTTGGAATGATTCTGATTAGAATGATAGGAATTAGATGTGTAAAGTGTTGAATTTGTAAATAGATAAATAGAAACTCAAGGAAGATTGTGTGTTGATATATCT
This sequence comes from Senna tora, assembly GCA_014851425.1. NCBI lineage: Eukaryota > Viridiplantae > Streptophyta > Magnoliopsida > Fabales > Fabaceae > Senna > Senna tora. The sequence continues at coordinate 11,663,515 of CM026264.1, forward strand.
TCCATTTACCTTTCCCTTATCTCAAAGGGTATAGTGTAATAGATTCTTACTCAATATTTAATGTTGGTTTTGGTTTTCAGTTCATGTTGGAGAAACTCTTTTTATGAAATCCTTGTTTGTAAGTTCTTGGTTCTCAAGCCTCAATGTTTAGAGAGAATCCTTTTCACTCAAGATACTAAGGTTTAACTTTTTTTTTTTGGTTTTTCACAGGTATCTTCTTATTGGAGGCAATCTTATTCGAACTAGTTGAGGTCTCATAACGAGTAGAACTTTCTCAGCAGAGATTTTTTCATAAACTTTTAATCCTTGGTTATGAAGTTTTTTCATGAGTGTTTTTTTTTGTAACTGAATATAATTATATGATTGATTTTTTTTTTTGAAAAAAAAATTAGTCGTTATATTTTTTATTGAAAATTTTCAGAGTAAACACTTGAACAATTTTACTAAATTTTGTCTTTTGGTAAATACATTTTGGGCAACAGTTAAATACTTATTTACTTAGTTATTTTAAGAAAAAGTAAATGCAAAGAGATACTAAAATTATATTAAAGTAAGTTCTATAAAATCAGTGGACCACTGCTTGACGCAATCTTATTAGTAAAGTTTCATTATTTTCTTGTATCCAACTTTTAAGGGGTAAAATGTGTAGCATTTAAAAAACAATTACACTCTTTTTTTCTTCACATCTTTAAATTATACTTTTCTCCCTACTATTTCAAAAGATTACATTCTTTTTCTAGAAAAATAAAAAAAATTATAATTTTATTTTGCATTAAAAAAAAGATTTCACAATTTAGTGATTCTCTAAGGTTTCAACTCCCCTGTATTTCACTTTCAAGTAACTTATCGCTTGGGCTGTCGCTGTAATAGCAACAGTAGCTCCGCTCTCTCACTTTCTTTCCTTTATTTTGTGGTAGTTTTTTTTTTCTCCTTCTTTATTTACTTTTAGTTTACAAATAAGATATTTTGTTCGATAACCTTGGTGGTGGTTTTCTTTTGGAAATGATTCTGGTTCAATCTTTCTTTGTGAAAGTTTAGCCTCTAATTGCTAAATCAACTAAGAATTGATTAGTAGAGTTTGTTATTTTATTTGTGTATGTATCTTCTTGAGTGAAGTTTTCTTGACAAGCAGAGTGTTTCTAGATTTAAATATGTTATATCCAAATCTAAATTTTATGGATCACCTTTGTCGGAAAGCTTCAGCTATTTCATCATATCGTTAGAGGAGTCTTTGGCACTTATAGCTTTAAAAATTACTACAAATCTATGACATAATATACAGGAGGTATAATAATACAGATCTAAGAACTAAGGCCTTGTTTGGTTTGTGGGGTTGAGGCTATAATCAATCTTGTAATTCTAAACATCCTGCTTACCAAACATACTTTACTTTTTGTAATATGATGAAGTTGTATTTTCACCTTTACTTTTGTACCCACTTTTATTTCATTTTCACTTTTAATATAAGAATAAAATGATCATTTTACTCACTTTTATTTCATTTACATCTCATCACTTTCACATTCCTATTTCTATTCCCTCTAACATTTTTATTCCCATTCTATTTACCAAACGTGCCCAAAACTTGTATTTTGTTTCTCTTGTTTAACAATGTCTATAAATTAATTTTCAGTATTACTGAAATGAATTTATCTGATTTATTGTACGTGGCATTGCACTTTTTGTATAATATGATTTGATTGCCTTCTTATAGAAAAAAGGTGGGTGTAATTTACTATTTTAAAATTAGGTGAGAACATGTGAATTGAATTTGTGTTGATGCGTATTAAGAGTGAGAAGGTTAATGTAGCAATACGTTTTAAATGTAAAGATATTTTTAGAGAGGCACGACATCTGTAGATGCGTTAATCAAATGAATTTGACACGTAATTCAGACATTATTAGTTCCATAACTTTGATTTTTCATTTTTAATTAACTCATACATTAGTGAACCTAACAAATGTCGTCACCAATTGGAAACAGAAACCGTTTAGGCAAATAACAAATTCCTGCTTTTGGAGTTAGGCCTTCTTAATTTAGGGGATTTTTAAAGAAGAAACTTATTTATTACTTGATCTTTGAATTTCAAAAATAGTTGCTAGGTTATTAAAAGGTTTGTACTCAATATAGGAGACTAAGGAATTCTATTGAGATGTTCAGTAGTATAGTAGTACTAAATTTCAGTACATTCTTTCAATCAGTTAGTCCCTAATCTATTTAAGGTGGGGCTTATTAATGTGAATTTTTATTAATATATTAACAAATAGTACTATATCATTGGAGGGATGTACTGAAGTTCAGTAATACCATAGCACTGAACTTTTATCCTAATGAGTGAATACTATAGGAGTATTGAATTTCAGTATATCCCTTCAATTATTTAGTTCCATTTTTCAATATTAATAAGACTCATACAAATAAGAATTTACCTTAAATGAATTAGAGACTAAATAATTGGAAGAATGTACTGAAATTCAATACCAGAACATCCTCTCCTAATGAGTAAATTTTTTCATTGACTAAAATGGCAAGCCTCAGTTATTAAATTCTTTTTTATGAGAATGGATCCTTTAAAATAATTCTCTATATTTTTTGGTGGAGTTATGAGAGAGATAGAGAGAAGAAAAAATGGAAGAAAAAAAAATCAAGAAAGAAAATATTTTCCTTATCTCTATCTCTCTCATAACTCCACCAATAAATGTTGAGAATTACTTTAGAGGATACTATCTCCTTTTTCATATAGTTAACTCTTTGCTCATAAAATTTATTCATATAGAATCATAAAAATTAAAAAGCCTCACAATCATTATGTTACCTAACTCCAAACGCACAGTTAAATATTAATAGTTTATTGGTTTGATTATTGTTTGCAGAACATTTTAACGGGCTAACTCTGCTAAAATAAGACATGCCGTGCATAATGAATTGACGAAGAAATTAACAGTTCAAATATTCCTATAGAATATGAGCAACTTGGCATATGCTAAAATTAGGTTGAAGCCATGTTTACATAAATTGAATGGAGGCAGCAAGCAAATTCTCACAACTCAAATGATGTGAATATCTGGATATGGTTTAGTAAAGTTTATTAGTTGAAGCTCATTCATTATGCAACAACTGGAAACAAGAATGATACATTCCAAGTCATTGAACCAAAATTGTTCTTATTTACCACAGCAGCGTCATTAAGTTCCAAAAGAATTCGCAGAAGAGTGGTGAATTGCCTCATAATTACAGAGAATAAGTGTAGATTTAAGATACTGACTTGAGCATGGCATTCAGGACAGCTTCCTTCGTAGGCAAAGCTGGTATTGCACCTCTCTCCGTCACAGTCAATGCACCACAGGCATTTGCAAACTTGAGAGCATCTCTCAGTTGATCCTCTTTCTGCAAGTAATAACCACAAAGATGAAACAGCTTTGAAGAAGAAGAAGGGATTCAATCTAAATTGAATAGTTACACAATACCCAGTTGACATCTAGAATCAATACCAAGATCGATAAGCATGGTAGCTAAAGTGGGAGACAAATGCAAATAGAGCTAGAAGATGAAGTATTTGAAAACAAGCTTGAGGAAAGAAAACAAAGGAAACTACTCAATATTTTCATGTTATGCATAATACACTGCTCACAAGTATTTCAAAATCATATCCTGAATGATGTGCAATAATTAAAAATAAAGGTGGAAGAAACATTGCAGTGTAAGCTATTATGAATAAACTAACAATAATTATTATGTTGGTATCACTGAATCAGCAATTAGTCCAAGTTAACTGAAGTGTAGATCATTTGCATCTAATTCTCATTATATGGGGACATGTGCAGAGAGATATGATTGTAACAGTAGCAGTTTTAATTGTTTATCATTTTGTCCCCGAGTGACTGGTGTAAGAGCTGGGATTTACACATATCTTATAGGAAACTATGAAAATTCTCTTTGATATTCAAACAAAAATATAGGTTTTAGACAACATAATTTCTATATATGTCTTATATTGACTTAGGGAATTCCAAATGAGTTTTCCGCAAATTCAGACAGCATAATAAAGTTACCATAGGCTAACAAGTTCAAATTACCAAATTTTGTTTTTGTTCTTTTTAAAGACCAGATCTTTACAGGCTATGATAGAAACTAGCTTTCACATAGCAGGAAATATGATAGAATACAAAGAACATGCTGGTTAAATTGGTAGGACTATGGTGGTTTTCCTAATCAAATGCATATTTTGTTCAAAAGGTTCTGCATAAACTAGCATTGTACTGAGAGCTACCAGATCTTTTGTCATCTAGTTCTTTTGCTTTACCTTTTTTTAAGTGTATTTAAGGATGTCAACTTTGCAAAACACTCAAAAGATGAAAAGTATCAAGGGAGGAAAAAAGAAGTTGTAGAGGATGAAATTGCCATATCAAATTTTATCAGCACAAAAATTTAGCCTACCTGAAGCAAGGAAAGATCTACAGCTAGTTGGGATAATATTCCAGCCACAAAGGCATCACCAGCACCAGTGGTGTCAACAGCATCCACCTTAAATCCCTTGACTCTGCCACTGAAATCCTGCAAAGAAGCAGATAGGATGGTTTGTGAATTATTATCACCAAGAATACATTATAACTAGTAGCATAATAGTTAAGTGAAATTCTCTAAACGCTTCAAAATGAAATCACATGCCATATACAGCACTTTCTTCCTCACCAAGTAATGAGCTAGGTAGAGATTGATTAGAAAGAAAACCATTTTAAGGCCTTCCTCCAATTAATAAATTTTGTAGAAGCTTGTATTTTTTTTAACCGTTTTAGAAAGCAGATAAGGACATTAAGAATTCAGTTGTATCCAGACATTGATTTCATTAAAACTTAGTTCAGACTATTTTATGTCTGCAAAGTCTGAGCAAAAAAGTTTGTATCTTCAACACCTACAGGAAATTGATTATTACATATCTCTTTGATCCAGAACCCTATGTGTGTGTGTAATGCAAATCAGGGAAGGGTTCATCAAACTTTTGGTTGCATCTTAAAGATTTGTACCAACTTGGATATAGCTGTTAAGGGATAACAAGATACTGTCTTGATACATGGAGAAAATAACATCTTTAGTTTGAAGGCTTACCTTGGTGTAGTACCTACAACCATCTGGACCTTCTGTAACAAGGAGCAACTTTAGGTTTGGATGGAAGAGTTTACGAACAACAGCATCATCATATGGATCTTCTCCTTTTGTGAGAAAAGAAATCTCTTCTTCACTTATCTGAAAATAGTTATCAGATTGGTGTCACTAGGAATGCCATTGCTTCTATATTTTGTACTTCCTGAAGTCTGTATTTTTAAAGGAAACAGGAAAAGTCTATTGCGTACTAAAGGATATATACTATATAGTTATATATTGTGCTCTATTGATGGGTGACAAACCTTAATGATATCTGCTGTCTCCCATATACTTAGAATTCCTTCTCTGGCACTTTCTGCAGAAGACCATAAAGGAAGCCTGAGGTTAGGATCATAGGACAGAATCACACCAGCATCTTTTGCAGCTTTCGCTGCAGCTATGTGGGCTGATTTGCATGGATCTGTTATAAGACTGATAGAACCGTAATGGAAGATTTTGGCCTGCCAGAAAGTAGTAATAGATCGATATTACTACAATAACTTGATGATGTATCAAGTAAAGAACCAAAGTGGAAAACATTAACTCGAGCATAGACATGGAAAGCATTTTCACATTTAACCTAAACTTAAAGAAACCAGAACGGGGTACTTAAATTAAGGCAACTGTAATGCTCTACCTTAATCAGAACAATCACAATACAGTGAATTAGTATGGTTACCTTTCTTATTAAATCAAAATCAAGTTCAGCTTCTTGAAGCAGCATGTCGGCACTAGGATTACGATAAAACATGAACTCTCGTTCTCCATCACTCCTCAGTGTAACAAATGCCAATGCAGTACGTGCTCCAGGGTCAAAACGCATCCCTTCATTGTTCACATTATTTTCTTTCAATATATCAGCAAGCATGTAACCAAATTCATCCTCACCAACCTGTTATGTTGCATGAAGCATTGGAATGTAGTTAGAATAGCAGAGAAACTTTTGTTATGACTTCTAAGTTATGCAAAAGTGAATTAATACTTGAACACAAAAACATATCTCAAGGTTGCTTGTGTGTAGATTAAAACTTGGTTTGACTATCAACAGGGTATGTACGTTAATTCTAAACGAAAGTCCCTTGCTTCAAATTTAGATAAATGAAAGTGAGTCAGATTTCAACTTGGAAGCAATAAAGTAGCTTCACTGATCTTCAAAGAGGTAAATGGTTCTATCAACATGCGATTGGATGAGCACCAAAGATATTAGACATTTGAATCTCGAGACATCAACAATTTTCTACTGCACTATATTCTGATAAGTTGTATAAAACATTTTTCTTTAGTACATCTGATGATATGAAGAAAGCCAATAATTCACATGTTATAATACGTTAACTAATGGGTAATTCCTGTTAAAAAGGAGCAATTTGACCAACAAGAAAGGGGATAAAACATCAATAGATTCAGTGCCAAAAGGTTCAATGCCTAAGTACTACAGAAAAGATCCAAATAAAAAGGGTTAATTTATTCAAGGATGTATGTCTCACCCACTAAAGGTCTCTAGCTCACTATGTACAATACCGTTTAGAAATATGACTATTCTATGCATAGTCTGATTGCATGAGAAGGGAGTGAAATCAGCTAGTAAGGGTCAATATTGGCTATATTGATGTAATACCTTCCCAATAAAAGCTGCAGAGCCACCTAAACGAGCTATGCCTACAGCAACATTTGCAGGGGCACCTCCTGGAGCCTTTTTAAATGCAGGTGCATCAGCCAAGGAAAGCCCATTGGTTGTTGGAACAAAATCAATGAGCATTTCCCCAAAACAAACCACCAGCGGTGATTCCTTTGTTTCAGGTGTCCCGTCACCCGAATAAGCATTCCCTAATAAATTCAAATTTGAGGAGTAAAAATTCCATTCATGTCTCCATAAGCGAATATCACAAATAAAGAAGGCATTCCAATTGCTTAAATCTAAAGCTACCCAGCATCAGCTAACCAAGCCACACAAGTACCCCCAAAATGATGCAATGCAAGAAATTTCAAAGTCATCCATCCCAACACAACTACACCAAAAATGTAATATATCCCTTGATCATACACTACACCAAAAATCGCATACGGACGAAGCCCTAAAATTCGAATACCTTTCACATTCCGATTCAATCGAACAGCCGGAGGGGAAAAGGGGCGAGAGAAACCCGATGCTTTGACTGCGGATTGACCGAACTGAACAGAATTTCGGGGGTGAGAAGGCACAGTTCTGCAGCAGAAAGTAGGCGAGTGAAGGGCCATCGAGGAAGCACTACCTCTGATGAACAATTATAGCGAAGAAGGAGCTCCGAATATTGGAGGAAATGGAAGTAATCACTAGTATTAGTATAGCAGTGGCTCGTGGGGTTTGATGGAGGGATGGAAATGGAAGGGTTGGCGAGAAGTGAAAATGCATGCAAAGGAGAAATTGAATTGGATTAGCTTTGGAATTGACGAAAGTGAAGAAAGAGAAAGGAAAGAGAAGGAATGAGGCTTGCTGGATTATTGTGTGTTTCGCCTCTGTGTGTGCGTGTGATAGTGAGCTTCGGAGAAAGCAAAGAGAGGAAGGAAGAAGGTGTCTAGGACTATGGAGTGTAGTTTATTGTTAGTTTACATTGCTTGTTTTGTTTCTTCCCAAACCAAATTTGATTCTCAAATGATAAAGTTTGGCCGTAAGAATCTATTTCATTGAGGTGATGAGGATGCATGCAATGTGTAATAACATTCTTTTTTTATTTATTAATTTGGTGTTTTCCTTCTTAATTTTGTCTAATTTTATCTTTTATCGCGCTTAATATTTAAGGAATCTTTTTTAAGAAAGATGCCCATCAGATAAAATTTTAAATAATTTTAAAGAAACTTGAATATTTGTTCATGGGTGGAGTAAAAATTTTCCTCCGAATAATTAATTAGGTGTACCAACCCACATGAATCAATTCTTTTAGTTTATAGGAGAGGATATTCAATACTAATTGAGTACTAAGAATTTTATACCCCTCCATTCATTATTTGTTTTTTATTAATATTAATAAAATTTGGTTTCTAATCCATTCAAAATATATCGTTATTAATGTAATTTCTTATTAATATTGATAAATAAAAATGAATGAACGGAGGGATATACGAAAATTCAATGTTTCTAGTAATTAAATTTTTATTCAATGAATAGAATAAATTGATTGAACGAATAATATTTTACACACCAAACTGAAACATATGGATTAATTAAAAAAATATAAATCTTTAAAACAATGTTATACTAAATTTATCAATCTTGAAAATCAAGATAACGACAAAAAAGAAAAACAAATAATGAAAACAAGATTCACAATAGAAATAAACTTGGTTTAAAATGATATTAATTGTCTCTTTTTATATTTTTGTTTGGCAATAAACTTGGATGTGTTGGACGAGCTCATTACTCAATGAGCATGAAGATGACAATGTTTTCTGCTGAAAGCCACAAATTGTTTAACTATTTATTACAAATTTTCATGACTTGTTTGTAGAATCATCACATGGAAGAAAATCACTTTCTTGCCAACCCTCATTCTTCGGGTGGATTAGGCGGTGGACAAAATAAGCCGCTGATACATCAAATTTTAATTGGCATTCGGAGCATTCGTAACGATGACCTAGTGCATCTATAGTTTCCACTTTCTTCATCTTCATTAGTTTTCAATTCTTTAGGTCGTTCTAGACTGTAGTCGTAATCTTTTTCGTCCCACCTGTATTCTTTTTTTTTATGCGATACAGCAGACTAAAGACTTGTTACAAATTACATGTGGACCAATCACAAGAGCTCAGGCTAAGAAGATCAATGAAGCATTAATTGGGCTAGTGCAAGAGACATGGGATAAACAATTAGCGATTCGACCAGAAAATAATGATGAAAACGTCATTAATTTATTAAGGACTGAAAGTGGAGCAATTCAACCCGAATTGGGCTTAAAGGGTTCAAATGGATCGTTCAACCTTTGTTTATAGAATCACACGGAAGAAAATCACTTTCTTGCCAACCCTTCGGTCTTTGGGTGAATTAGGCGGTGGGCTAAATAAGCCGCTAATACCTCAAATTTTAATTGGCATTCAGAGCATTCGTAACGACGACCTGGTGCATCTATAGTTTTCCCTTTCTTCACCTTCATCGTTTTCCAAATCTTTGGGTCGTTTTGAACAATAGCCGTAATCTTTTTCTTCCTACCCGTATTCTTCTTTTTTCTTCCCACCCGTATTCTTCTTTTTTTATGCAATATAGCAATTTTCATGAACAACGTTTTTTTTAAAAAAATTGGTATAAAATTGCATCTCTGTTCTCTTTGCGTTATTAGTTTGTTTCTCTATATTCTAAAAAAAAATAAAAAAAGGAAAAAATAATTTTTTTAAATTTAAAAAAAAAGTACAAAAAAAAGAGAAACTAAGAGTAATACTACTTGTTTTTTAAATATTTTTGTTATTAGAGTCTTGGTTTCCTTTTAAAATCCCATTTGAATGCCTTTTGTTTTTTGTTTTCACAAGTCTTTAAGTGTGAAATTGAATTATGCAAGTGTTGATAGTCTTGATTAAAGTTGCAATGATTGAATGAATGTGGGGAAATTAAGGTTGATTAACAAGTTCTAGTGTCTTTTTCAATAGGCAAATATTGTGATGAAATTTTGTGTGATGTTGTTCATATGCAAGCTGGGCATATACTTTTGGGAAGACCTTGACAGTTTGATAGGAAGGTTAAAAAGGATAGGTTTACCAATAGTTATTCTTTTATAATGAGCAACAAACCCGTTACTCTTATACCCTTAACTCCAACACAAGTGTTTGAAGATCAAATCAAGATGAAAAGAGAGAGAAAAAAATGAGAGTGAGTTGAAAAATAAAAGTGAAAAAGAGAAAAAAAAATTGAGATTTCAAAAAAAGAAATTCAAAAGAGAGAAAAAATTGAGAGTGAGCTGAAAAATGAGAGTGAAAAAGAAAAAAAAAATGAGAGTTAAAAATATGAAATTCAAAAGAGAGAAAAAAATGAAGAGAAAGAAGAAAAAAAGAAATTGAATTTTTTTTGCAAAGGAGAGTGAAGTGAGGAGTGCTTTTGAGAGTGAACAACCTTTACTTGTCCTTGTCTTCAAATTGTTCTTTTTGAACAGTAACGATATTAACTCTTCTTTTCCTAGTGTTGTTGGTTCATTGTTGCAGGAATTTTTTGATGTGTTCCATGAAGAAATTTCACCCGGTTTACTACCTATAAGGTTTTCATTAATCATAAACTTAATTTATATTCTCTCTCTTTTATAATTGGTCATGTAAAATGTGATATTCTATATTATCTCTCTTAAGTGATTAGTCATACAAAATTTGTTTCTCACGTGTCATCTCTTTGTATTGAAGAATTTTATAATAAAGATATAAAAAATATTATCTAAATTTAGTCTAAATTAAGAATTGTAGACCGAAATATTAAATTGTAGTACAAATTAAAGACTACCACCTATTATACATTTAAGAGTTGTAAACTATTTTAGCTTTAATTTGGCCAGCGGAACGTAGGTTGGTGTTGTCTATGCTTTCAACATCCATGATGTGGGCTTGTCTAATTAAACGCGTGGAAGGTATAGTTATGACTGATCATGCATCTTTCATTTAAAAAAAAAAAATTATTGTATTAATTAGATTTGAAGATATATATTTTTGTAAGTAAATTATTACCTGTCACTTCTTTTTGAAGTGGATATTATAAAAAAAAATTAGAGGATTTAGATATTGAGAATAGTTAGGCTCTTCCTAATTGCAAAAGAGAGAAGGAGGATAAGGATATATTTGTTTAGTAGAATGTTGGAAGAAATGTGAATAGGAATGAGAATGGGAATGTTGGAGGGAATGGAAATGATATATTAATGTAATGTGAATGAAATAAAAATGGGTAAAATAGTACTGTTTTATCGTTATATTAAAAGTGGGAAAGGAATAAAAGTATGTAAAAAAATAAGCGCAAAAACATAATTTCATCATATTCCAAAAAGTAAGGTTTGTTTAGTTGTAGAATGTTAGAGGGAATGTTGAATTAGTGTATTACGTCCAAAATTATTTAATTGATTCTTGCTACCAAACATGGCCTAAAGAAAGAAAGAACGAAAGTTGAGGAAGGTGCTAACGAGAAGTGGCACAGTTGATTAAGATTCGACTCTTACCCTACAAGGGCGAGGATTTGAATTTTATGACCGATGTGAGGGCTTTGTTGGTGAATAATGTGTAAATCCTCTTATAAATCTTCAAAAAAGTTAAGAGGTATTCTCTGACATGGTGGAATTAGAGCTATCAAAGTGGGCCAACCCGACCCACACTGATTGAACTCGTCACGGGTTGACCCACTCGGATTAGAAGAGTTAAACGAGCTGAAAATTCTAACTCCACCCACTAAAACCCACATTTAAAAAAAAAAACTATATCTTTATTACCTCACCTAAATTATTTTCACGGAAAAAGAAAAGTTGAGGAAGGTAAAAGAAAAAAAGAAGACGTGTGGAGAAGAAGGAAGGAAAAGAGAAGACAGTACAATCTGGCCATGTGACTTGCAAATTGGACACTCACACTCATAGGGGATGGGGTCCTACAAAATTACCACTTTCTGTTGATTGTTAATTAGAAAAATAATTGAGAGAGAGGAGTATTTTTGTTGTGTTTAGAGGCATCATAAATCATTTTTTTAAAAAAAAAAATTGTTTGCACTAAATTGAGGGGTGTGGTTAACCAACTTATTAACTTTTAACTAAATGTGAAGAATTTAAATTTTTTTATAAAAAAAAAAGAATTTATTTTTTTAATTTTGGTATAAAACTATTTTAATTCTTCGAATTAATTGTCCTAAGTCCTAAATTTTAAAATAATTAGAAAAAAATTAGTTATCGTACTTTTGACAAACAATTACACTATAAAAAAATATTTTATATATATACTATTTTATTTAATCATATTCATACTCTATTAATATACTAAAAAACCACTTATTTTTATTTAATATGGGACTTTTTCACACTAGTATATATATATTACAAACTATTCAATGTAGTTTTTTTTCTTTTGCCACCACCGGCCATTGCACTTTGTCATCTAATAAGATTTAGGGATAGTACAATTAATATGGCTCATTTGGGTTACCACATTTATTTTAAGGAAATAAAAATAAAAAGGTATTTAGATTTTAAAATTTATAATTTGTCTCAATAAATTTTTTAAAGATATAAATATCAAATTTTGTTATTGAAATTTGAAAGATAACATTTATCTTTATTTAGTTTTTGAAAAAAAATTTCAATTATGTTATTAAAAATTATTATAGACTAAATTGAGACAAATTAAATATTTTAAGAATTATATTTAATATTATATTTTTAAATATTAAATTAAATAAATTACATCTTCCAAAATTCAAAATAATAATTTACTCGTGTTAAATTTGTGAACATAAAAGCATTTCTTCAAGTTTAAAGATCAATATTTTATAATATTCTCTATATATTACCATAATTAATACCATCCCTACACCCCCAATACCTACCTCACAGAGCAAAGTTAATTATAGCCATGAAATTAAAATAATGTTCCTGTGGTCCACTTCAAAACGACTACTATGCCCTTACACTCAAGGAATTATTGCTCGCCCAATCAAAAAAAGTTTCAAAAAATTACTATTCTAATCCTCTATATTTCATCGAAACAGTTTAGGTTTTTCATGTTTTAAATATTTTAAATTTTGTCAAAATAATCTTTTGTCTCACATTGTCAGCTTCCTTCATTAAATGTTGATATAGACTATTTACGTAGTTCGAATATATTTTCTAGGTGTTTGGCCACGTCACCATCATCATCATTTTCTCCTCTTTCTCTCCCCTATTTTCTCTCGAAAAGAAGTTCTTTTTTAGATTCTTTTTTCTGATTTCTTCCAATTTCTTACTGAATTTTCAGTAACGAAGATGGGTTTTGGATGGTCAAAATTCAAGATATGTGTAAAAGATTAATTTTAAGAAGGAAAAATAGAGGGGACATCCCCTGTAATTCGTGATATTAATGTGGGTTTTGCCTGGAATAACCTAACCTACTCTCATGGGTGATGAAGAGAAGATGTGAGAAAAAAAAAAAAAAAGAGAAAAGAGGAAGAGAAAAAGAGAGAAGAATATATAAGGAAGGTGATCACAAGGCAATTACGTCATCTTAACAGACACATAAGACACAAGCCATCTTAACAGACACGTAAAGAGAGACTCAAGTCACATAAATAATCTACGTCAGCATTAATTATCTCAATGTAAAATAAAATGACTAATTTTGACAAAATTCAAAACGTAAAAGACTTATAATAACATTTTAAAACATAATTACATAGAGAATCAAAATTGAATTTCGAAAAAAGTGATTTTGCCAAAAAGTTCATACAGTGATAATCTCTCTTTTAAAATCAAAGTGAATTATTATATTTGTTTCTTCTTTACTTCGCTTTACAGCCATTAAATTTGGAACAAGCTGCTCATTATTTCATGCCCACTATCCACGCGTATCGTCACCACCAAACACAACTCTATCAAAGTTTCAATTTTTAATGCTGTCTATGGTATGATATTGTCACAATAATATTATTTAAGATAACATATATTTTTAAATAATACTATTTGTCAATATCATGTGATAACACTATTATCATATATTTTACACGACACAAAAAAATATAATCTCATAACATAAAAAATATTATATCATCTGAAATAATATCTTTAATTTGAATGAAAGAATCTTATTTTACCTAATTTGAATAAATTTGTGAAAAAAGGATTTTGTTTACCAAACTTTTTAAAAAAGATCTTTTACCTAAAGGACTTTTATTTTATGTTTGGATATTATAATATAAAAGGAATTCTATTTAAAGTGAATAGTTTTTACAAGTGCTTTAAGTTGAAGTTTCATTCTTTAACTTCTTAAAAAAGGTATATTTTAACTTTTTTTTTTTAACTTCTAGTTTTTCTAAAAATTTATCCAAACAAAATTTTATGTTTATAAAAGGTCTTTTTTTAATTAAAAAAGTCCTTTTTGAATAAAAAAAATCTATCCAAACAGGCTCTTACTCTATTATATTTTATATTTTTTTAACACAAATTATTAGTATACCAATTTTTTTCCACTTATGTAAATCATTTTGTTGCGTATTTAGATAATTGTTATTTTAATTATATTAAATTATGTGATTATTTAAGATATTTTGTTGTTGCTGATTTTTTTTTAATTCAATGTTATTATTACATATAATTGTTAATTTACTTCAATTTAATTATAAAGGTAAATTTGAAATATATACAAATAAATAACATCCATAGTATCTTAAGTGACACTATTTTACAGCATATACTTGTATTTTATACTATTGTTATGTTAAATATCATATTAAAAAAAATTATCAAAGATAATATGATATAAAAAATCACACCATTTTATATTATAATTCAATTTTAGTAGAGTTCATCTATCTGGCTGTTTTAGAAGTTAACTTATTTATAATTTAATATATAAAAAATATTATTTTACAAATAAATTTATATAAGTACAAAATAACAAATACACGAACTCCACCCTTCCTAGTTCCTCCTATGATGTGTGAATGCAACACTCGGAAAAAATATTATGAAAATTCATCCAAATAGATGAATCTGAATGAATGAGTGAATCTTTTAAGTAGTATTGTAGTATTGAATTTCAGTATATTTTTTAAATTATTCGGTCTCTAATTCATTTAAGGTTGAATCTTATTAATGTGAGTTTTTATTAATATTAACAAATAGCATTAAATGATTGAAAGGGATGCATTGAAGTTTAATAATACTTTAATAATACTGTAGTAATGAACTCTTATCCTTTTTGAATAAGAGTTCAATAGTACCGTATCATTGAAGTTCAGTGCATCTCTCCAATCATGTAGAGTCATTTGTTAATATTAATATAAATTCACATTAATAAAGGACCCACTTTAAATGGTTTAGGAACCAGCTGATTGGAAGAATGTACTAAAGTTTAGTATTACCAATCATCCACTCATTGGATAGGGATAAAAGAACTTTATTCTTTTATTTATTAAGCTTGTGATTATTTTCAATTTTCTTACAAATATTTCTTTTTTATATGTGTATTTATTTTCTCTTATTACTTATTCATGAAAATTTTCAATATCTTGTTAATTGCTGATATATTTAACGAGCTACTCTTTCTATGTTCTCTACTTCTCTTCATTTGTTTCTTATGATTTATATGTGCTACTGTGTGTTAGTATATGATTTTGGTTATTGAACTCTAAAATCATGCATTGTATTCGATAAATTAAATCAAATATAATTTTAAAAAACAAGTGATGTGAAGCGAAAGAATAAAGAAAATGAAGATAGTGTAAACTGTAAACATAAAATAGATTAATAGTGAGATTTTTTTACAAAAAGAATGGAATCTATTGCTTAATTTTATCAATATATTTAATATATTGGGAGTAATATTTTATTAACTAAACCATTAATTTATATTAAATTTTAGAATAAATTACACAATATTTTTTACATTTAATAAAATTACACTTACCATTAATTTAGTTTCTAAAATTACCGCTTACTTCATTTTTTAAATTTATTTGTTGTCAATTAAATTACTATATACTTTGTATGTTCATTTTAAAGGATTAAACTAAGAGTCGTTCTTTACGCAGAGAAACAGAAAGGAAAAAAAAAGGAATGCATTTTTCATTGTTAAGAACACACCATAAGATAAAATTATTTAGGTCTTTGTTGTAATTTGTGAAGTTCTATAATAAAAATAAGACATGTGACGAAAAATACTTATATGACTAATCATTAGGAGAGAGAGAATATAGAAGATTACATTATGATAACCAATCATTGAAGAAAAAAACATAAATAAAACACGTAAGGCTAAAGTATTATTTTGGTCCTCAATGTTTGCATGAAGTTTAATGTTGGTTTTCAATGTTTCAAAAGTTTAATGTTCGTTGGTCCTCAAAGTTTTTTTTAGATCGATTTTGGTCATCGAGTGTAACACCGTTAACTTTTTGCCGTTAAATGATGACGTGGCACACTCTCTCTTACGTGTCATATTTTGATGATCTGGCATGACATATCACTGCCATATCACCCAAAATTGCCACATCATCATCTTCTCTCCTTCATCATCATCATCATATTTTAATGACGTAGCAGTGATGTGTCATGCCATATCATTAAAATATGATATGTAGGAGAGAGAGTGTGTCACATAAGCATGCCACGTCATCATTTAACAACAAAAAGTTAACTGTGTTACGCTCGAGGACCAAAATCGACAAAAAAAAAACTTTGAGGACCAACATTAAACTTTATGCAAACATTGAGGACCAAAATAGTAGTTTAGCCAACACGTAATTTATAGAACTTCATAACAAATACCTAAGTAACTTGGTATTTTAAAACAACAAAATTACTTAACTGTCTCTATTTGTATATTAAGACTTGATGCAAATGTATCATCCACTTTACAATTATATCATTTCACATGAAAATCTATCTTCATCATAAGAAAGTAAATTGTATAATTCTCAAAATTAGAAAAAAAAAATAAATGTAATTTAGTTAAACTTTGAAGGAGTATATTGTAATTTACTTACTCTTATTATAGTTGAGCAAAGTATCTTCCTGGTCCCCACTTTTGTATACGCGTTCAATATCTAGTGGTCATTGGCCACCCCATCGATCCTTTAAATTCCAATTCACTCGTAGCCAAACACAGTCTTCTCCTTCTTCTTCCCTCACCTTCCTGACGCGTTGAGCAGGAAAACGCGTGAAGTGAAGGCCACAAGCCACTACTCTCTCTCTCTCTCTCCAATTCTAGCTAGCTAGGCCTGAGACTCGAGATTTGAGATTCCGATGGACGACGAGGTTCGGAAGATCTTCAATAAGTTCGACAAGAACGGCGACGGCAAGATCTCGTGCGAGGAGCTGAAGAAGATGCTGCTCACTCTCGACTCCAAAACGACGTCGAAGGAGATCAAGCGCATCATGGCGGAGATTGACAAGAACGGCGACGGCTACATCGATCTCAACGAGTTCGCCGATTTCCACCACCATTCTCCCGGAGGAGGAGGAGATCGTACGGTGGCCGCCGACGCAAGAGAGCTCCGCGACGCCTTCGATTTGTACGACCTGGACAAGAACGGACTGATCTCGGCGACCGAGTTGCACGCGGTGCTGCGCAAGCTAGGGGAGAAAGGATCCTTGAGCGATTGCCGGAAGATTATCAGCTCCGTCGACGCCGACGGCGACGGAAACGTCAATTTCGAGGAGTTCAAGAGGATGATGACTCGCGCCTAGAATCGAATCGAACGGTAGGCGGTGAATACTGATCAATCATGCATTGTATTTAATTTAATTTCTGCAATTAATATCGGTTTAGATGATCCGTTAACTCTCTAAACGCAATTCACCATCGGTTTAATTATGATGTGAACTTATCTTTACTCTCAAATGAAATAGTGATTAGTGATTACTAATAGCGTTTTTGTTTTAATTGTACTGTTACTAATAATGACTAAAGGTTAGCTTAATTGAACAAGAACAAAGGCTGAAATGGTTTGATACGTAATTACGTATATAGTACTTTAGGCACCAACAAAGTGGCGTGAGACATATTGGGTTTGATTCAATGAAAAATACGAGGATTAGTTCATAAGTAAGGTTTTGATTCAAAATCGTGAGAATATAGTTTTTTTTTTTTTTGAGAATTAGATACGTGACACAAATCACAATCGAATTTGAATTAATATTAATTAAAGCATGAAAAAATATTGCACAGCTATATATCTCACATGAAAAAGAATACTCTCACTTTTTGCCTCAATTTATCATATTTTAAACTGTTCCATTTAATTTGGACAAATAAAAAAATTTATGTCAAGTTTCTTATATTTTTGCCATCAAATTTTTTAATATAAATATAATACGTGTCAAAAAATATTCAAATGATCAATCACAGTAAAAAGAGAATGTAAAAGATCACATTTTATATGATTAATTATAGAAAAAAGAGAGTGTAAATATAACATATGATTGGTAAAACTTGATAACAAAAATATAAAAAACTTGATCTAAAATTTTCATATATATATATATGGCTGACACTATCTGATTACTAAATTGATTTTGGTTAATTTCACTGGTTTTTTAACTAGTTTATGACCAATTTTTTGATCAGATACACTAGTTTCACTACAAATCATAATCATAACAAAGATAAAGCAAAACCACACATTTATCACTTCTTTAATTTAAAAAACAATATTTAGCTTTTTAAAATAATTTTTTTAATAAAAATAATTTTATGAATAAAATAAAACTGTGATTTAATGTTTTATATAAGAGTAAATGTAATTAAATTTTTACTTATTTTTAACGTAATAAATTTTTTCTATATAAGAGTAAATTGAGATTAAGTTCTTGAATGAATTGGATCCAATTTTATAAAAACTAATCAAATTGATCTGTTCTTTTTTTGAGGGAGATCCTGTTCTTGAATCAAGATGATAGTCACTAAGATAATTGAACTGAACTAGCAAATTAAATAATATATTTAAAAACTATATATTATATTATTAATTAAAATTTAAAATATATTGAATTTGAACATAAATAACTTATTTTATTGTAAAATGGTCTTAAATTAAAATTCAATAGGATTGCACTCCTGGTAGGCTTTGCACATTTTGCCATTGTTGCTGTGATGTGCATATTGTGACTATTGGTGATGCTTCTTTAGCTTCCATATAAAAATTGTTCCTCGCATGTCAAATGTTATGCAATATAATTAACTTGAGGTGAAGTCTTTGTAACTGCTCATAATCCTATTGTCGCCCTTGAATTAACCATGTTTGCACACATTGGGTGATAAATGAAGGAGCAAATTCATGGGACCTAATGCCAAGATAAGAATCAAACCATACAACTCTTGCAAAATAAGAAGACATGATCTATCGTTTTTGAAAATGAACCACATATCAAACAAGATTAACAAGGTTTGACAATGCATCATTTACAATCTTTCAAATGAAACTTTGTATTTTGCTGGGAATAAACAACTTCCACAGAAAACTTTCATGGGAAGAAATCCATTTGTATAATGTTATCCCAGTTTGAAGGAAAAATATCATAGCCTTCAAAAATATTATATTCTCCTTTTGACGAGAATTTCCACATTAAAAAATCTTGATTATTGCACAAAGAAATTGGAATAGAAGTAATGTTTCTAAGGAAACCAACACTAAAATACTGTGAAAGTGCCAATTGCAAGGATGTGATGTATGGTTGTCAAACTCTAAATTTTTTAAGTAAAATCGTGAAAGATAGGTAAAATCATATCGTATAATCGTAAAATTTTACCTATCATAGAATTGTAGAGCCAAAGTTATAAATTATTTTTTAAAATGAAAATAACATAAAAGTGAGATATCTATATCTATATGTGTGTATATATATATATATACAAGTGTCTCCACTAATCTAAAATCTTAACAAGTGGCATCTTAAAAATATGTCAAATGGCACTCTAAAGTTTAAAGAGTGCAAATGCCATAATAATTTAACAAATGATGTTCTAAAATTTTTTATCATATTTTTCAAAATATAAATGTTTGACAAATGGAACTTTAGAATTTTTTTTAAGAAGTAACTTTAGAATTTTTAATCATTTTATTGAATAAAATTTTTTTATCATTAAAATTGATTTTTTAAATTAAAGTAAAAGAAGTCGAAATTAAAATTAACTCAATCTTAAAAAATTGAAAGTCATAGTATATTCTTCTCCTAATCTCATCTAAATTTTAAAAAAGAATACCAAATATTATAAGAATATTATTAATAATTCTTATTATCTTTAGTTGTCTGTAACTACAAATAATTGAGTATTTTTTTCTAAAGAAGTATGCACCAAATTAAACTATAAATAATATTTAGTTATCTGTAACTACAAATAATTGATTGAATTTTCTAAAGAACTATATATTAAATTATTAATCCGGACTCGACTCACGTTGCGCACCTTGCTATGGTTGCATATAGTTACATATATAATTAATAATTCAATAATTCATAGACAAATAACGAAACCAAATAAATCAAACTATATTTTCAACTAAATAATCAAATGATCTTTTCACATAACCATCATTTGATCTCTTTCCACCACCACAATTACCATCATACATCATTATCAAC
Organism: Senna tora; assembly: GCA_014851425.1. Classification (NCBI taxonomy): domain Eukaryota; kingdom Viridiplantae; phylum Streptophyta; class Magnoliopsida; order Fabales; family Fabaceae; genus Senna; species Senna tora. Next base: position 11,683,903 of record CM026264.1, read on the forward strand.
ACTTGATACTTCATTAATGATGTTATGTAAATTCAGACACATATCGTTTGAAGTACTACGAACTCGATCATTGTCAACATTATTCACAAGATTATCAATAATATTAACAGGAAGAGTTTTTTTTGTTGGGTAGGGTTATTTATATTCACACAAACATGTAAAAAAACTTCAAACGACTCTATTTTTTAGATTGTGATGAAATCGTGAAATCCCTAGGTAAAATCAAGATATCATGTAATTTTACCCAATTCTACCTATTTCACCGATTCTACGGTAATTTTACACTTAAACAATTTTGTACACGATTTAATAAGATTTAAAGGTGTAAACCGTAAAATCACAAGATTTTAATAACCTTAACGGGAAAAGCATTTTAGAGAGGGTGTTCAATATTATAATAATATTAAATTTCAATACATTATTCTAATCATATTCATAATTCATATAAATTAATTTTTATTAACGTAAATTTTTATTAATATTAATAAATAATACTAAATAAATAAAGAGATGGTGTGAAATTTAATATTTTTGTAAAAGAGAATTTTTATCGCCCATCGTATATTCGTATTGTTGGTAAATATTTAACCAGTCATTCTCATTGAGGCCACCATTAGCTTAGCCAATAAAGTTTGGTATATTTGGACTGAAATGATGACTTATCAGTGAGCACCATTGGCCAGTAATGTTTGGTATTTTTAAATAAAAATAAATAATTTTAGATGAAAAAATTGTTTGAATTTAAAAAAAACCAAGATGAATTTTTTTTATTTTGTTTTTTAATTCTTTTCAATCTTAAAACGCCCTAACAGAGCAAGGCTAGCCTTACTGTCCTAAATTAGAATAAATAAATTAAAGACTTCAGAATTATTTAAGGATCTCTTTTTAAAAAAAAAAATTGAACAAGAGATGAATTGAAAAGATTCTCAAGTATAGAATTATTTTCAATCATGAAATTCCACATTGATGAATGTATTGGAGAAAGTATTTTAGTATAAACAGTAGATAACATGTCAGATTAACAAAACATTTTTTACATATACTCGGCTAAATAATTATAGGGTTTTGCTACGAAGTGTCTTTAAGACATTGTTTAATATTTTATTTCAATTAATATATTGACTTAAAAAATTGTTTTTTTTTACTTTTCATCAGGTTCAAGACAATATATTCTCTCTCAATCAATGAGAGAAAACTTTAATAAGTGCCATAAGACATTTATTAAATAAACCCATAAATATATTATATTGTAGAGAGTAGAGACACACTAGATTATATCATTCCCAAAGAATAACAATGTTTAACAGACTGATTGGGAAAAAGACAACTCGAGAAAATAAATGAGTTCTGCAGACAATCTTCATTATTATTTTTCCTACCATTCTTCCATTTTTTTGTCTACAAATATCTTTACCACAACTACAAAATGATCATGTTTGAGATTGCGACTTATCAATTTCATTGATGCATATTTCAAAAACGAAATTGGATCCAAGTGCAATTCGCTTTCGTATAATTTCGGTGCAATTCTTTTAAAATGCACATTTTTATTTTATTTTTGAAGTACTAATACGAACTCATACTAACAATAACCCACCATGAATAGATTAAAAGCCAAATTATTATCAATAGTAGCAAATATCATCACCTTAAATGGATTAGGGACTAAATTATTATTAATATTGAAAAATAGTCTCACAAAGCTATTCAGTGATGATATTTGTCAAAATTGATAATAATTTCGTCCCTAATCCATTCATAGTGGGTTATTATTAGAGTAAGTCCGTATTAGTGTTTAAAAAATAAAGTAAAAATATACATTTTGAAGGAATTGCATCGAAATTGCACAAAAGCGAATTGCACTGGATCCAATTTCTCCAAAAACACATCTTATAATATATACTCTTGGGTCTTTATTGTTTTAGGTAATGTAAGACTTTATTTGACACACAAACATCCAGATATATGCACTATTATTATTTATAACAAGGGACGTTTGGTGTAAGAAGTAGTAGGTGCTAGTGGGACGGGTGATGTCAAATGAGCATATATCACTTAAAGATGTTGATAGGTGAAATCGATCGGGTGAGAAATTGGGCTCGATCGATAATAAACCCTTAAAAGCTATAGATATTATATTTATTACGTATCCAATAATGACTAAATGCCTCAACCACAAACAGATGGTGGAAGAGAATACCTTTCAATAGCCAAGTTTCAAAAGGACAATGGCATCTTAAACAGAATTAGATGCCCATATACATAAACCACAACATAATGCTATACACTCGCTTCTCTGCTTTCCTAACAAAGAGATTTCTATATTAAACAAGAAATCTCCTTTTCAGATGCTTTACAAAAGTCAAAATCAAATTACTAAAGTTTCAAATTACGGATAAAAGTTCAGTATTATAGTATTATTGAATATTTTTTTAGTCTTTTTTTTGTAGAAGAAAGTTTATGTGGAAGGTAAGCACAGATATTCCACTATAATCAGGAAGACGACCTCCAAACTTTACTGAGAGTTTATAGGAGGATTTATATATCACCCACCAAATAAGGTCTTCACATCGATCATAGAATTTGAATCATCGCTTTTGTGGGATAAGAATCCAAATTCTAACAAACTGTATCACTCCTCATTGACATAATTTATGCAAAATTTTAAACTTTGTTCGGATAATTCTCTTATTTGACCAATTTTAAGGGCGTATTTTTAGACTTTGACTTGAAGAATTTAAAATTTTGACTATGTTAATTCTTAACTATACAAAAATTTTTAAAAGAGGATAATAGAAAGTTCCAAGTTCTAACAATCTATTTCAACTGTTAACATACGTATCCCCTTTTGAGCTTAAATTGTTAAAACGTCCTTAATTAATTTATTGGAGAGTGCATCACTTCTCTCTCACTCTAGCTCAGCAAAACAATGTCGTTTTGCTGAGTTGGAGTGAGGGAGGGTGTTATGTCATCCAAATATGACACGTAGGAGAGATGGTATGCAACATAAGCCTTCCACGTCAGCATTTAACAAAAAAAAACCAGACGGAGCTACGCTGGAGGACCAATTTTGACAAAAAGAAAAACGTTGAGGACCTAAAATAACTTTTTGAAACGTTAAGGACCAATATTAAACTTCGTGCAAACGTTGAGGACCAAAAGAATAATTTGGCCTAATAAATATTTAGATTCTATAGCTAACATTATCTATCATAGCAGACATGATAACTAATTTTTTAAATACTTTGAGGCTCATTATTGGAGGTGATTCTCCCAATAAATGACGCTCTATTCTCGTCCCTTGAAAGACGATAATTAAAAGAATATAAATTCCTTATCATCTGTGTCACATCATGTTGGTATATATTTTTATTTTCAATCAAAAGGACAAGGACCACTCGTTCAAGGAATTGTAAGGAAGTAGAATGGAATGGTCGTGTGTGAATATACTCTTATTAATGTAAGAATGAATGTCTAATTACAAAACTATCAAAGAAAAATAAAAGATCAAAAACCAAATTTATCGACATCAATGATTTTACCCTTTAACATTCAAAATTTTGAAGGAAAAAAAAAACTGAATGCACTTATTGTTATTATCGACACCCAAATCGAAAACAAAAGTTGGTAAAAAAAAATTTACAGAAAAAAAAAAATCAATTCGTCAATTTGTAAGACTTTCCCGAGAAAGCTTGAAAACTTTGACTTTCCTTCTTTGACTTTTCCTCCTCTTTAATATTTCCATCTTCCTTTGATGATTGTACACTACTATTGGACCCAAACACAAGCCTCCTAGACTTCCAACCATCCTTTTGCGACCTCGAATTTGAGCCCGAGAAACCCTTCGTTGTTGCACTCCCACCTATTGATACCTCCTTCGTTGCCACCTCGATTGTCGGCTTCCCATCCAAACGCTGCGCTTTACCCTCAAAAGGTACAAACTTTATTTCCACATTATTTGATACCTTTTGATCTTGATCGTCGAATTCCAATTCCTTTTTTTCTTCTTTCTCAGGTTCTTTATAATCCATAGGAGTAGCAAAATCAACTTCACAATCCGTATCAATAATACAAATACCCTCATAGGGTTTTGTTTCCAACACATCAATATAAAACTTATGGTTATTATACTCTAGCATTATGGTATCCCCACAAGCCAAACAAACAAAATTCCTCAACAAAATCTCAAGTACAGCTTTAGGGTTTGTTAGCTCCAAAAAAGCAACATTGTGGGGTTGCAATTTTACAAAAGTACCCTTCTCGAAGAAAGTGTCGTACAAGACGACATCGTCTCCTTCTTCGAGGGCCAAATTCTCCATCATCCAATCAGGCATGATGATGGTACCTTCTTGGGATGTGAACTCTAGGACCCCACCATGGGAATGTTTGCCTGTTTTAGGATTCTCTAGAATGAACATCATAGGAAAGCTTAAGGATATACGAAGAAGATGTGGTAAAGCAGAAGGAGGCAAAATGATTCTGTTACCATATGTCTCTGGATTTGGCCTTGAAGACTTTGAGAGAAGGTGACATTTGTAGGATTTTATAAATCTTCCCCAAGTCCAATCTTCTTCGTCCATATATTCTTCGTAATCTAAATTTTCTTCTTCGTTCGAAGATTCTTTTTCTTCTTCTTCATCATTTGGAGGCGAAGGATTCAAAGTTGGAAGAGAAGATATTTCTTCTTCTTCTTGATGATCTTCTTCCTGATGCTCATTTTGATGATGATCTTCTTCCATGGGTGCTACTTGATGATCTTCTTCCATAATGGACTTATGAACGTATGAGATATGTATGTAATTAAGTAGAATTAATTAGGTGTTTTTGTGTGTGATAATTCGTGAGATTATATTGTGTGTGTGTATATATATATATATGAAGAGGTTATAGACTAATAAGGATAAGGAATTACTTTATACCTGATTTAACTACTTTGTATAAAATTTTGATTGATTATTGTGAGATTTGAGTAGTTTTAAATTATATATATTCTGATTGATTAATATGTTTCGCTTCAACACAAATAACACTTCTGAAAGAATTAAAAGATATTATTACTAAATTAAAATTAATTTTAACATAATTTAAAGTATATCTTACTTTTAGTTTATCTTTTGAGAACTGTATAAATTTTTAAATTTAATATATATATATATATATATCTGTAAAAATATGATTATAAAATTCAAATGTGAATCTATATTTATAAAAATCGAAATTTAATATGAATAGAACCTCCATGAACTTGTGTGCACAAAACTCTCTTTATATCAAATATATATTATATAAATTTTAAAATTTAATCGATATAAAATCTTAACTAATATATTTTTATAAAATTATTAAATATAATAATTTATAGGTTAATATTAAAATTAAACTGCTTTATTGATGAAATTAAAAATAATAATATAACTTGATTAAATATATAATTTATAATATAAAAATATATTTAAATAATTTACATAAATCAGGTATACAAAAATTAAGCGATATAAAATCATCCATGTCTCAACTCAATACAAAAATTATAAATACATACTCCATCAAAAGTTAAATGGGCCGATGAATATGAAGTATAAACCCTTCCTCATGCATTAAGAAAGAAACAAACAAACAAATTGATAAATCATTTGAAATTGTGTTATTATTTTATTAATTTTAGGATTGTCCCAACTCCCACTAGCGTCTGATTGATCATATATATATATATACATATATATATATATAATATGTTTACAAAGTGGTGTGATATGGATGGTGAAAGGTATTTGTTCCCTTAACTATTGCCTCTTGAGTTCAGTTTTTGGAATGGGAATGGAGCGTCATCCATTGGAAGGGTTGCCTCCAGTAATGAACCCCGCAATATCTGAGGGATTAGTCATCAAGCCCGCTCTGGTGGCAGGTAAAAGACAATATATATATATATATATATATATATATATATATATATATATATATATATATGATTGTGTGTGTGTGTGTGTTAAAACTTAATAAGGTTTTGCTTTTTTTAACTCCTGGATTAAGAAAGTGGGTCAAATAAGACAATTGAGTTCTACTACTAAGGTCAATAACCTTAATTGGCAATTAAAATAGGTAAACGAAATTAAGAAAAATTTTAATAGATATTTAGAATGGAAGTAAAGAAATAAAGTAAGGGAAATAATTAATTGAAAAGAGAACAAATAAAACAAAATCTGACTGAAAATTGCAATAAGTCAATAATTGGAATATAGTAGGTGTTGAGCAAGTAGCCTGATAATTATGCTTTTAATATTTGTATTTTTTATAAGAAAATTATTTATATTTATCAAAAAAAATTTATATATCTTTAAAGGAGTCTCATTCGGACAATATCCCAATTGCATCTTTGGTCATCAAGTCAATAGAAGAATTATATATCTTTTTGGCTGGTGGTTGTATTGTTGACTTGGGTTCTCATTAAAATAGAAGCATTAAAATAGTTACGTTTAGATCCAAAAATAATTAATTAGAACGATAAATATTTTATTCTCTTTAAATAAAATTTCGAATCTGAACTTTGTGTATAAAAAAAAAAATTCTGCTAAGAAAACTTTATCCCTGTTATGAGGTCTCTGCTAGTTCAAGCCAAATATTCAATGAACATTTGGATATTGAGGTTTTCAACCAAAATAAAGTTGAGCTTAGGGCTTCAAGTATTGGAATTGCAGGTAAAGAGCTTTCTATGTGGACAACCCTAAAACTTCCATTGACAATGGGGTAGCCATTGAGTCACAATAAAAAATGAAGAATTCTTGAAGTATAGTTTTCCTACTATTGAGGTTGTTCTAATAGGTCTACTTAAGACCAATACAAACACAAGTCTCCATTACAACAAGAGAAACAAACTTCACCACTCCCTTCAATCTTCACCCACTAGCTGCATCCATACTTTTGAAGACAAATCACATGAAAAAGAAGAACATTTCAACATGTCTAACATTTTCTTAGTCATGCAAAAATTTAAAAAAGAAGAAGAAGAAGAAACAAAATAACAAATAAAGCATTAGGTTCAGGCTTATGAGGCAGCAGGTCCCATATGTACAAAATGTGAAGCAGAAAGAGAGAAGCTCATGATGCTGATGAGAATGTAAAGCACTACAGACCCCTTGAACCAGGAATGTCAATCCATTGCAATTGAAGCTCCACTTCCCCAGACTCCACATTCCTTAGCCTAAGAAATAAGTTCTGCACAACTTTCCCATCTTTCCACACAATTTGGCTCTCTTCGGCTAGACAATTTTGCCGGCTAGGTTGTATTCTCGTCACTATTGTGCCGTCCGGCAGACCTTCTAGCCGCATCTTCACGGCCTCAAGGAATGGACTAATGTCAAACTCAGCCTCCCCCATTTTGTCATCCAAACTGAATCGGTCCTTGTCGTACACCAACTGCAATCACAAGACAACGAGGATTATAAGAAATCATAAACTTTTGAGGCGAGAATCCTGATTAAAAAGAACTAGTCCCTCACAATGTGACAAATCAAGGTTTGAATCCCCGGTGGGACAAGTGCTTACATTTAGTGCTTGCCAGAATCTCGGACAGGATTGCCAAAGAGTATTATTGGAGTATTGAAAAATATTTCCCACCAAAGTAGGTGTGTGAGTGGATCTAACCACTTGGAACACCCACTTGGGTATATTAAATATGTGCCTAAGAATTTTCAACATAAATATGCAATGCATTGATTCTGTGAACCCCACATATGGTGATTAAAAGACAAAAGGAAAATTTGTTGAATTTGAATGAGTTTGGGACAAATCATCGACCCAACAAGTGTTAAGACAGCAAGCAAAAGTTGTAACTTGATTTATATTGTCACCTAGTGACAGGTAATAATATGCTTCAGTAACTAACAAATTTTGTTCAATGGTACTAAAACACACAATTGCGCAAGAACAGATAATTACTTACAAGATGGACAGGAAGGCGAGGATCTGAAATAGATAAGGTCAAATCATCATTCCACTCAGGATTGATATTCTGCTTCACCACTCGAGTCTTCAATTTCTGCATCGAACATCAAATGCAAACATTACTTGAAAGTAAAGAGCAAGAAAATTGACAATGGATCCTCTGAAGTAGGAGAGAGATAGGAAGAAAAAAGTCCTGAGTCTTCTTTTTCTTCTTATTTCACGAACTTCACCTCTCTCTCTCCCACTTTAGATAATCATATTCCAAGAAAATTCTTCAAGGTTGCTAGTTGATAACTTGATATTGAATCTCAGCTAATATATATTTTAATTGAAAACTAAAGTGTTAAACAGATTAAGATATGGTAAGAAGTATATATATATATGCACCATCTCTGACCCATCATGGTAACTCAAGTTAAGAGGCAAAATTACTAAACTGCCCCCAAGACACGGCTGACTGGAGCTCGCCGGAATCCGGCGTTTACCAGGTTGAATTGCCATAGGAATGGAAAATTTAATCTTTTGGAATTTGGATAGATCTGATTTTTCATGCAAAGATATATAAATAGTGAGATAGTGGGGGAGAAGAAAGAGTGAAATGTTCTAGGGATGATTCTGAAATTTAGTAGGAGACCTTAAGGATGGAGTTCTTCAATGTTCAATCTATGAAAACTCACTGAGATTTTTTCTTTCTTTTGGGGTGCAGTGGTACTTTTTGAAAAAAGACAAACACAGATATTACAAAACATAGTCTGACTCTGACAACACAGAATAACAAAATCCCCAATGCTTTCCCTTTGAAAATCAAAGCCAGAGATGATAGTAGTCAAAACAGAAGCAAAATACCCAAAAGCAATTGAGATTAGAAACACAAATCAGTGGGAAAATTAACCCAGAAACAGAATCAAAAGCTAAAACAGAATCAATAGAATCAGAAGCTCAAAACAAATAAAATAACCCCAAAAGCACCAAAATCAACGAAACCCCAGCAAGAGCCATCAATCACACAACTGAGAATGAAAACTGAATGAATGAATGGATTCACCTGCTTGCCCATTTTGATGACAACGTAAGGGTCGCTGCTTACGACGTCTCTGATTGCAAGATTCACCCCTCTCTGGACGTGAATTCTGAGAAGACCCATCAAGTGCTCCATTGAGAAATGAAAGAGAAATGGCTTCTTCTGAGTCAAAGAGGAAAAAACTATGCGCGGAGGAAGATAGATATTAGATACAGAGTCCTTGGGAATTCTGGATTCTGACTTGTGATGATGCTTATAAATAATAGCCTTAAGGAGGAGGAGGAGGAAATAGCATTGGTATTTAAATAAACCCAATAAAGAAAGGCCAAGTCTTTTCTAAGTAAGTAAGTATTAGAGTTTAATTAATTAATTAATTAATTAAGCGCGTTTAGTTTAGTTTCAGACTCGTTCTCATCTCACGCGCTCACAGTGGACCTGTCTCTTTCCTGATCAGTCAATCTCACTCGCTCTTGGAGTGAAAAGTATGCGTTTCATAGTAACGGCGATTTCAATTTGGATGACCTTTTAGCAGTGTTTTTAAAATCGGATCGGACCGGCGGTCGGATCGAAAAACCGGTAAACCACTTGCCAGTCCGATCTAGAATAACCAAAGAACCGGTCAGATCTAAAATCGGTCAATAACCGAAAAAATCGGTCAAGAACCGTCCAAACCGGTGGTTTAGACGGTTTGACCGGTTGTTCTTTTTTTTAAAAAAATTGTGTTGTTTATGATTTAGTATTTATTGAGAATTTGTTGTGACTTGTAGTTGTAAGGATTGTTCTATTTCAGTATTTATTGTTTGGTTTGTGATAAGACTTGAGACTTAAATATGTTGATCCTTGAACTTATTTGAAGAGTTTAATATGATATTGTGGTAATTTGCAACTTGTTCTATTTTTATCATGTTTAGATCGAGATTGAGACATATAATTATAAATTATATAATTTTTTTATGATATATTTTAGTATATTTAATTAAAAATATATATTTTAAATGCCACCGATTCGACCACAGTTCGACCATGGTTGGACCATTGAACCGTGAACCAGTGCCTCGACCGGTTCAATGATCGGTCTAATTTTAAAAACATTGCTTTTTAGAAGTTCAAATTTATTAGTTGTAATTTGTAAGTTATTGAATTTGTCTTGATATTTGTGTATTATTTTAAATTTTTTTAAAAATTATATATTTTTTATTACAGAATTTCTAAATAAATCTAACAAGCGATAAATAATAAATTTGAGCTGTTTATAGTTGTATAGCATTACCTTTCAGGTTAATATTACTGTCCATTCTTTGAAAGGTTTAAGCATTGGATTGTAGCGATAAGTTTCAAGCTTTCCTTTGACAATAAATAATGGCGGCTACACTACGTAATATAGGAACAAATTCTTTAAAGTTTGTTATATTTGTAATAAATTCAAATTTAAATGTATTACTCCATCAAATAAAACTGTCTCCGCATCAGAAAATATTTGTGAAAAAAATTATTTATATATTTGTTATAAAGATTTTTCAATTATAAAAACAAAAAATATCTTATATCAGATATATAAGAAACATTATTCGGAGCACGTTTGGTATACTTACAAAATAGTGTATTACATGTAATCTCATGATCTCAAAAAAACTTTACATCATATTTTATACAAAACAAACACACTGTTTATCATACTTTTTCTCTCTCCTGATTTTTTTTCTCTATCTCTCTCCTCACTTTTCTGTACAGTACTTTCTTTTATTCTACAGTACTTTATATCTGTGCATTTATATCAAGCATGCCCTAAATTTAGTCCAAAAGAATATCTATTATCTTAACTAAGGCCTCTTATATGGTGAGAGAGTCGCCCACAACAATAAATTTGGCCCTACTTAAAAAATTAATCGAAAGTGAATCCTCTCTAGACTCTAGAGTAATTCTCTATATTTTTTTTGTGTAATTATGAGATAGATAGAAGAACAAATTTTCTCTCTTGATTTTTCTTCTCTTTATCTCTCTCATAACTCCACCCAAAAATATAGAAAATTACTTTAGAGAACCACTCACAAATTAATCACTAGATTTTGGTCTAAAACCAAAAAAAGATGTAATGCATTTTTGAGCTAGTATTTGATATTATTTTGTTAATATTTTAGTAAGTAATTTAATTTTTTAAAAAGATTATACAATTTAGTTATATATTATATTTAATTAGATCTTAAGTTTTAAATGATTAATAATACTATATTTTTATTGCCTTATTTTGCACCGGGCCCTCCAACTATGACTTATATTGAGTGAGGCAGTAAACGCCAAAAGAATTTCAAAGTAGTTTTGGAATTTGCCAATTGGAAGAGTACTTTGAAATTGAATTGCCTAATTTTGGTTACATATGAGATGAATATTCTTCCTTTCTTAACATCAAATATATTTCATAATACTTATTGTTTTCCAATATTGAACTTTTAGTTTTTATTCATTTTATAAAGAAATCCCAAGAATTTATGGATGAGAAACAAAACAAGGAAAGGGATTTAATTAATTTATGTACTTTGAAATCCTTATGCTCATGATTTTTTTCTTTTTCCGACTGGGATTTTTTTTTCTAACTATAATGTATGCTACATATTAATTCCAAATACTATTAAAAAAAAACCTTAATTCTCTTCAGAATTAAAAATTTTGAGAAATGTACTTATTAAGAGTTTTATTCAACTCAACAGGAAATAATCCACTTAAAAATACCATGAATTCTTACTTTAGAATTTGTTTTTAAATTAATGTGACTTAAGAATATATATATATATTAAGGAATTTTTACTATCTATCTAGAATCTAGATAGGGTACCCCACCTGTCCCTTTCCAATTCCTATGATGTATGTGTGGGTAAATAAATAATTATTTGAAAAAAAAAATACTATATAAAACTTAACTAATATTATATATGCTTTGAATTATATTAATTTTTTTCGAAATGCTTTATTCTTATTGTTTACGTGAAGGAGTTTTAATTTTTTTTAATTTGTGAAAATTATTTATTTTAATTTTTTTTTTCAAGAAAATGAGTTTAAATTTGTTAGGTTTCAGAATGGAGAATGTAATAACTAATATCTTATCACTCGTTTGCCCTCATTCTATTTCTTACTAATTAGTCCATACAATTTACGGTAAATTTTTAAATCATTGCACTTTTTATTAATTTTACTTAAATTTACGTATTATTTGCACTTAAATTTTTAAAGTTTCTTATAATTATATTTTTAGTACGTCTAATAATTTTATCTTAAAATTTACAATAGTTATATTTTTAATATTTATAAAAAAATTTATATTTTTACTCCTGAACTTATAATAATTATATTTCTTCGATAGAGAACGTTAATCAGACTATAGAATTATTAGATGATCTCACGGTGGCATGCTTTGATGATGGCGATGTTTTGCCCATCTTTTACTAGTAAATAATTATGAATTAATTTTAATATTAAATCTTATATATACATGTACTCTACTACATTTTGAATTTATTTTTTAAAAATGAAAACATTATATATATATATATATTATTTAGGTCAAATGCCCATTTTGGTCCTCTATGTTTCACACAAGTTTTAAATTGGTCCTTTATCTTTCAAAAGTTCTATATTGGTCCTTTATGTTTCCCAAAAATTTTATATTTGTCCTTCAGGTTTCATTGAAGTTCTATATTGGTCATTTATGTTTCATTGAAGTTCTATATTGATCCTTTATGTTTCATTGAAGTTCTATATTGGTCCTTTATGTTTCATTGAAGTTTTATATTAGTCCTTTATGTTTCATTAAAGTTTCATATTGGTCCTCTCAGCATGATTTTATTTTTGGTTTAAACGACGTCGTTTGAGTGTTTTTAGTGTATCTAAGGCTACGTCAGCTGCCTGATACACGTAGGAGAGATTACATGTTCACCTCGGCACGTCACATTAGCAGTTAACTTAAGAAATTGACGAAAGTGGACGGAAGGACCAATTTGGAACTTCTTGTAAACATAAAGGACCAATTTAAACTTTTTGAAACATAAAGGACCAATATGAAACTTCGTGCAAACATAAGGGATCAATTTAGAGTTTTGACCTATTATTTATTTATTCAAAGTTGGTGGGCATAATGCATGATTGAAGGGAAAGAAAAGATGATAATTATGTGGTGTACAGGAGTTTGTGAGTTGTGGGAGCCAGCCATCTCAAAATTCTTGAAGTCCCAACAATAGTGGATAAGTGGATAAGTGATGATGGTGAGTTGGTAACACTACATGGCCGGTCTCAATTTGAATCCGAATATACTAAAATGTATATTTGATAAAACTCGTGAATTATATACAATTTGAGTTAGAGTATTATAGTATATAGATATAAATTTCGATTTTTATATGATAATCTGAATCATTCACTTACACTTAACTGAATCCAAATCCGTATTATTATTTTTAAAAAGTTTAACTCACCCCAAAAGAGCTTTCAAGGAATAAGTGATGATAGTGAGTTGGTAACACTATATGGCTGGTCTCAATTCGAATCCAAATATACTAAAATGCATATTTGATAAAACTCGTGAATTATATACAATTTGAGTTAGAGTATTATAGTATATAGATATAAAAATTTCGATTTTCATATGATAATTTGAATTCGAATCATTCACTTACACTTGAGTGAATCCAAATTCGTATTATTACTTTTAAGAGGTCTAATTCACCCCAAAAGAATTTTCAAGGGAAGAGGATTACTTTAGATTATATATACAGCTTATTAACTCTTTAATTAAGCAATGTGGGACTTCAACAATTACGAAGCAACTAAGAAGGCGAAGAAAGCAGTTGCCAAGTTCGGATTGAAAGCAAGCAAGCAACCAATCATGCATGCACATCCTCAAAACGCTGCCAAGCAGTTCATGTGCCGGGCGGCTTTAGTTGTCGTTTGGGTAACTTTTGGCTAAGTAGTCAATATTGGAGGTGTACGACACCGAGTTGAAGGCACTCACCCTCTAAACGCACCCAAACCATGAGTTATTTCTGTTCAGGGCTGCTGAATCAAATGGACCTTCCATGGTCAAACTAAACCAAAATGAGCAAAACATGAATAATCAATTCATCATTTTAATTTTATACCTGCTGTTAATAATTTTCTATTTCTTGGAAAATTTTAATTTATTGTGCCAAAAAAAATAAGTATATACTATAGAACTTGGGATGCCACTATATATAGGTGGTGTTCTTTACGTAGAATTGAAAATGGAAATAAGGAAATAATGGGTAGAGTCCATTTGGTCCTACATTTTTTTTTTATCAACTTAAAAAAATACAAATATCTATTATACTATTTGATTTGACACAATCATAATTTTTTTATTTTAATATAAAAGGCAAAGTGGTAATTTTAATACATTTCTATTCTTAATTTTTACTATCAAACATAGTAAATGCATTCTCATTCCCTCTCTGCGTAAAGAATGTGCTCATAGTAGTATACTATATAATTATATATCAAGTTTTTTAAAAAATTTAATTTTAAATAAAAATAAGAAATCAAGTAAAGTCTCTTTTATTTTATTTTTTTGTATTTTCACATTACCTATATTAATATGGTCGTTGAGTCATTAGGCTCAAAAAGTACATATTTTTAATTAAAAAAATACAAAAATATATATATATATATATATTATGAGAAGATGTAGAAAAAAAATAGATATGATGGATAATTAATAAAAATTAGGGAAGTAAATAATTAAATTCTCTTGATTTAATTTATTATCATAAATTATAATAATATTTTTATTTTATTTTTAAAAATAAATTACAATATATATGAAAAACCTTTAATGTTATATATATATTTTTAGAAGATTAAAGTAATGAAAGGCTTACAATTATATGATATAGTAGATATATATATATATATATATATATATATATATATAATATCATTATTATGTTACAATTAAATCTTATCCTATTCAATATTATTTCTTGTAATAATATATTATCATGAAACGAGATGTTGATGCAAAGGATGGGTTCATTACTTGTCGTTTTGGGACATTTTGGCCTTACACGGCACTTGATATCTTGTGAGTGTTTTTAGTGGGAAGTGGAAGTAAAAATGGAAGTGGAAGTAAGTGATAAAAATTATGTTTGGTATGCAGGAAAATTGAAGTAAAATGTAAAAATAATATTATTTGGTATGGTGGGAGGAAGATAGGGAAATAGAAGATAAAAGTATGAAATATCTTCTTTGTCTTTATTTTTTTAAAAACCACAAATTTTTTTAAAGACATTTTGGTCTTTAAACCAAACTTCACATTTCCTGTACTGAAGGCATACCAAACATGCACCAAAATATATTGGAAATTAAGTCAAGCATGTGCAACACTAAATTGCAATTCGTTATCATACTGGGGACCTTTTATAATGATACAATTTATTAGTTTCACTTCTAGATTGATAAGTTGTAATGGTCTCTCAATTAAATTCCAATCCGAGTTGTTTTTTTTTTCCTATTATATTGAAAGTTTATTTTAATTTTTTTTGGTAGAAATTTTAATTTTTTTATTTAGTGCTTGAGAATACTTTGAATATAGTAACGGAAGAATATTCCAATCCGAGTTTTTTTTTTAAGAAAAGTTACAAATATTATGGACATGAATGTGGAATTATAACATAGAGACCAAAACAAAAGGTGCAAATTACACCAACTTTCTTTAAAATTTGGTGAAATTATACTTAATTATATTATCCTTTTAGTTTCAAAGTTTAACAACTGATGTTGATGCAATATTACACAATTAAATGCATATCAAACAATAGTATAATATAGGATTTTTATTTTTATCTTTTAATTTTATTTCTACCCTGAAAACTTTTTACGACCCGTGTTTTAAAGGAAAAAAAATACAATATATATATATATATATATATATATATATATATATATATATATATATATATTAATGATTAAACCCATGTTTTAAAGGAAAAAAATTAATGATTAAACCCTAAAAAATAAAATGCCCTGATTTGGTTATTGAAAAATTAATTCTTTATCAATTAATTAATTATTTGATTAATATAATGGATAAAAAATAAATTGATAATAATATTAATGAATAATGAAGTCTAACTAATTATTAAATGTTAACATAATTTCATTTTAATAATTTATAATTATAAAATAAAACACATCAGAATTTTCCCAAAAATTAAATTCTCCTATTATAAGTTATATGAAAAGAATTTAGTTTATCATTTAACTACCGTTAATATCCATTTATAGTTCTGTTGGTTATTTTTATATTTTTTATAGTAATAAGATGACGAAATTAATAAATAATTGATCTTTAAATAATTAAATTGAAACATTATATTTTTTAAGGACCAAATTAAAAGATTATACATTTTTCATAGATCAAATTATTAAGGCTAAAATGCACATAGAACCCCTGAGTTTTGGGTCAGAAACACATACACCCCCTGAGTTTTAAAACGTTGCACATAGACCCCCTGAGTTTTTACTTTGGGGCAGAGACACCCCTTCTGTTAGAGTTCCGTGAAAATTAGGCGTTAAGTGCCACGTCAACAAGTATGTGTGAGGGGTGTCTCTGCCCCAAAGTGAAAACTCAGGGGGTGTATGTGCCCCTGAAGTGAAAACTTAGGGGGTGTACGTGCCCCTAAAGTGAAAACTCAGGGGGTGTATGTGCCCTCAGACATGTTTGCTGACGTGGCACTTAACCCCTAATTTTGACGGAACCCTAATAGAAGGGGTGTCTCTACCCCAAAGTGAAAATTCAGAGGGTCTATGTGCAACGTTTTAAAACTCAGGAGGTGTATATGCCCCTGACTCAAAATTCAGAGGGTGTATATACATTTTAGGGGTTTAGCCAATTATTAATACATTGGATAATGGATCGAAGTACACGCACCACGGATGCGAGTTGGCATTGCAAATATACGAGTGTAGAAGAAAAACTTGTTAAACAAAAGAATCTGAGACACTCTTAATTAATTACTAGATCTTAATTCTCATATCTCAACTCAAGTCAAATCAATTTTAGTATTTATATTTATTGCTTAGTTGCTACAATTAATTAATTAGTACAAGAGATTTGAATCTTTCTAGTCCGTGTCGTGAGAACCATTCATTTAATGGATAATTTTATGGAGAGACAGTGACTTAAAGTTTATTATTTGTTAGTTATTGAATTTGTTTTAAGATTTGTGTTAAAATATTTTTATTTTTTTTTTAAAAAGATGATACAGATGTCAAAATAAATCCAATAATTAATATCTAGTGAGCTCTAGCTATCTATAGTTTGAGGAGATGTTTAGTGATACTGCAGTACGAAGTTCAGTACATCCTTTCAATCAATTGATCCCTAAACTATTTAAGATGGGTCATTATTATTATTAATGTGAACTTATATTAATATTAACAAATAATTTTATATAATTAAAGAGATATACTGAATTAATACAATACCAATAAATTTTTATCCCTGTAGCTTTGTATATTTACCTTTCCGAAATTAATTGAATTAGCTTAGGCATAGAAGTAGGTATGATGGCAATTTTTAATGCAATTCCATTCCATTCACCTTTCTTTTTCGAGTCTTTGAAATTAAACTTGTAATATTTAGGAGAAGCAAAGACTGAGAATAAAAAAACATGTGTGCTCCATCTACATACAGACTTTTTGGTAAAGTCTCATGTATTTTTACGATTCTCAAAAAAATTTTATATCATATTTTATATATACCAAATATACTTTTTAGAGTTTGGATTCAGTGCAATTCCTTTCCGTGCAATTCCGGTGCAATTCCTATAAAATACACATTTTTACATCATTTTTGAAGTATTAATACGGATTTACTCTAACAATAACCCACTATGAATGGATTAGGAATGAAATTATTATCAATTTTGATAAATATCATCACTAAATAGCCCTGTGAGACTATTTTTTAATATTAATAACAATTTGATCCCTAATCCATTTAAGGTGATGATATTTGTCAATATTGATATTAATTTGGTCTCTAATTTATTCATAGTAAATATTATTAGTGTGAATCCATATTAGTACTTCTAAAATAAAATAAAAATGTGTATTTTATAGGAATTGCACCGGAATTACACGGGAGGGAATTGCATTGAATCCAATTTCTACTTTTTATCATACTTTTTCTCTTTCCTAATTTTTCTCTCTATATCTCTCCTTACTTTTCTCTACAGTACTTTCCTTTATTCTACAGTACTTTACTCTACAATACTTTCTTTACAGTACTTTGTACATTTATATCAAACGTATGCCCGATAAGTTTTGGAAAATCTCGCATAGTCCACCATACTCATGTTTTTTTTTTTTTAAATTATCATCTCTTATATTCAATTTCTATAAAGATGAGAATAAAAAAACATCAATCAAGAAGATCGTTTCAGTAATAAATCTCATCATTTTTAAAAGATTAGTCATTGTACGTTTTAGTAATATTCTAATTGAAGAAAACAAAAAACTTGATCAATGTAAGAATCAATAGTTTAAATTTATCAATGATAATATTCTAGAATTCTTCCAATTTTTTTTTTTTAAATAATGGTTGTACGTCTCTATCACTTTTGGATGCTCTCTTTCTTGGAATGATCATTAAGAGAATAAATGAACTTTGCTTAGTACACTTCAAGGCTGGTATAGAAATGGGACGAGAAGAGAAGTGACGTAAAATATTTTTAGAGTAAAGTAGTATAGAATAAAAGAAATGATTGTACAGAAAAGTGATGAGAGATAGAGAAAAAAATTAGGACAGAGAAAAGTATGATAAAAAGTGCGTTTAGTATGTAAAAAATATGATGTAATTTTTTTTAAAAAAATCATAAAAATACATGGATTTCAGGGTGTGTTTGGTAGAGAGAAAAGAGGAAGGAATGTGTATGAGAATGGGAAAAGAGGAGGAAAAAGAATGTCATGTCAATGTAATGTGAGATATGAATAGAATAAAAGTGAATAAAATGACCATTTTACCCTTACATTAAAAGTGGGAATGGAATAAAAATGAAAAAAAAATAAAAACAAAAATATAATTTCATCACATTACAAAAAGTCAAATTTGTTTAATTAGAAAAAAAGAAGAGGGAGAAGTCTCCCTCTTCTTTTTGTTCATCTTATTTATAATCTACCAAACACAACCTCGTTGTTTGGGTTTCTTAGCAAACTTAGGCGAAGAAAAACACTTGTAATTTGTAAGGCACAAGAATAATTGGTCAAATATTGAAACTATTAGTTGAATAGTTGTTAAGTCAAGGTGTAAATTTCTAAAAAATAGAAAAAAAAAAATAAAAGAGTTTGGTTAATTTGTCTTATTAATTAATGATTTATTTTAATTAATTAAAAAATTTATAAAATTATTTTTATTAAGTTCAAGATAATAATTTTTTAACCTATATAAAAAACTTGTATAAGTGTCAGCACTCATTAAATAAACTCATAATAAAATGCATTTAAAGGTCATAATGTGAAACACTGTCAAGATCTAGAGATGATCAAGATATCCTATGCAATGAATATTTTAAAATTTTATTCTGTGAGTTTGGATATGAGTTTGGGGATGAAATCAACGAATTTAGAGATGGATAATGATATATCATATTCATATCTTACTTGTAATAATATTTATATATATATAAAAAGGCAATATTTTTAAATTTTCCTGTTGAGAAAATATATGATAATAAAAAAATGTTAAATATTTTATATATTAAAGTAATTTAATAGGACTTTTATATTTATGATTTAATTATTTTTTAACTTTTGTGGTTATAAATGATAAAAATAAGTTTTATATTAATATAATAATAATTGTTTCAAAATTTTTATGATTTCAACTATTCGTAAAGGTTAATAGATAGGGATTGGCTTTGATATTCGCTCGAATTGGATTCGGGGATGTAGAATATAGTATCTTACCTATGATTATCCCTATCCAGATCCCAAAATAGTTTTTCTTTATTATATTTAAAAAATAAAAAAAATTATATAGTTTCTCACTTTCTCATATATATATACTAGAGGTTTCGCACGCCGTGCATGTAATTTATTTTTTTAATTTTTTTATAAATATATTATAAAATTATGATTATTATATTTTAAATTAATAAAAAATTAAATATTAAATTATTTCAAAATTTTAAAATATAAAATAAAATAATTATTATATTTAAATAATAAATAAAATTATGGGAAGTTATCACTATTTTTATTTTCTTTCATCCATGATTTTCTCACACATCATATTTTTAGTTTCTTTTTTAATTAACTAATTGACTATTTTAAGAGAGGAAGATCCACAGCCATATTAATATATATATTATAATTTTGATCTGTTGGAGACCAAAAATCAAAATGCCAAAACTTTGTACATAAAATAAATAGTATAAAATTTGCTTTCGAAATTAACCTAATAAAATAATTGAAAGTACAACAACAAACAAAACAAAACTTATTTAAAAAAACAAAAACAAAACAAAACTACACTTTTATACGAATATATAATTATTTAAAATTAAATATATTTATTTTAACATTATTTACTGGTGTTTTTTCGGTAACAAATAACTTTGGCTAAAGGTCTATTTTGGTCCTCAATATTTGCATGAAATTTGATGTTGGTCTTCAATGTTTCAAAAGTTTAATGTTGGCCCTCAAAGTTTTTGTTTTTGGTCGATTTTGGTCCTTGAGCGTAACACCGTTAACTTTTTGCCGTTAAATGATGACGTGTCATGCTTATATGGCACACCCTCTCTCTTACATATTATATTTTAATGATGTGGCATGACACATCACTGCCACGTCACCCCAGATTGCCACATCATCATCTTTTATCCTTCATCAGCATCATTATCATCATCATCTTGGGTGACGTGGTAGTGATGTGTCATGTCACGTCATTAAAATATGACATATAGGAGAGATGGTGTGCTATATAAGCATGCCACGTCATCATTTAATGGCAAAAAGTTAACGGTGTTACGCTCGAGGACCAAAATCGACTAAAAACAAAAAAACTTTGAGGACCAACATTAAACTTCATGCAAATAATGATGACCAAAATAGTACTTTAGCCAATAACTTTTTATCTAATATACTTTTCTATAAATGTGTGCGTCCAACTAGGGAAGCACACGGATAAAAGTTCAATGGTACCGTACCACTGAATTTCAGTGCATCCCTCCAATCATGTTGGCATCGGATATTGGTAGAGTCACGTTCCTTCACAACTTTAGGGAAGCCAACACGTGTGCTGACTGGCTTGCTAAGTTCAACTTATCCTCTAACGTTGGTTTGGTGGAACTTGCTGACCCCCCTAGTGATCTTATGAGGTTTATAGCTAGAGATAAATTAGGGATTTCTTCTTGCAGGGTTGGTCCTGTGTAGTTTTGCTTTGGTGTTTGTTTGCTCTTTGGGCCGTTGGCCCCGTTTCCTTACCAAAAAAAAAGAAATATTATTGTATTTTTTTATTATTTATATTGAATAAAATTATATTTTGTATTAATAAATTAAATATGTAAGTTTGATAACATAAAAGTCATAAATTGCCAAATTGAATAGCTCAAAACCGCTCATTTATGATTTGATGCTATCAACTTAAACCGATAGGTACACTAAATTTTCAAAAAAAATAGTCCAAACCGCCCGCAGAAGGAGAGTGAATCTGTACAGCATAAAAAAGCAAGAAGGGAGAGTGACACATAAATAGATCTCATAAATAAGTGGGACACACATACGGGACCTACAATGTGTCACTCTATGTTTTTACTTTTTTCTATGTTTGATAGTATAGGATCTATTCTCCAGCGTAAGACCTAGTCCATTCATCCCAATTGCCACATGCCGATTTTCCGGGCCCTCGATTTCGCCACGTGGCGTGACTGTGATCTCCAAAACTCGCCACTATCCTTTCTTCTTCATCACGAAAAATGTTTCTTCTCGGAATCGAAACCCAGAAGAGTGTGGAACTTCAGTGACTGCTACTACGGTAAATCTTCAGCCTCTCACGCTCCTCTGTAAGTGCCTTAGCTAACTCAATTCCATTTATTGTATTCGATTCTTCATCTGTGCGCACTTCTAGATGCTTCTTTTCTTTTGATTTTGGTTGGGATAACCGAACATTTTCGTATTTCTTTATAATTGGAGCATCATACTGTTCCTTAAATCGTTTTAGTTGGCTATACACATAATAGTTCTCAGTTTTTTTGGGAACTTAACTTGTTTTTCCAGCCGGAAATGAATGGAAATCTCTGTATTGTGATGTGTTAAACTTTTATTGAAGCTAGGACAGGAAATCCCCCCTTTGCTTTCATAGATTTCGAGTATTTCTCAATCAAGAACCGAGAGATGTCGAGTTTGCACAGGCTTGCTTCTGAAAGAGACTGTAGTGTTTTCTATACACTGCATAGTGCTTTCTCATTAGTCATTGCATGAGTACCACGAGTTTTTAATTTTTGTGCGCTTTGCATTTCGATCCAGCTTTTAGCTTCGTTGCTCATAATGTAATTCTAATCGGACTCTGAGATATCATCCTTGCATTATGGCTTCATGGTGTTACTATGTTGCAACTTGTAAGACTCAAAAAGCCTCCTGATATTATTGCTGATGTTCTTCTTTCTGTTCTCTTCGGTAGGAAGCTAAACAACTCTTCATGATGGAAATAAGTACAGCAAGGTAAGTGTTCGTGATATTAAACTAACAAATTAGCAATCCATCTTGAATTCTTTGTTAATATTGTTCCTGAATAACAAGGTTTCTCTTGGGGATGTTGTGCACGTTAGCTTCATTCTACTTTGTCATTGTATTTTAGATTCATTTTAGTGATAATTTATGATTTTTTTAGTCTGAGTAGGTGTTGTCTGGAGACACAACCACAGGCATTATGCTTTTCAAGAATTTCAAGAACGTTGGGATGGGAAAACAATGATAAACTTTCTTGTATTATAGCTGTCCGGCGTTCAAGGTTGGGCTATCGAGGCTTGGCCTCTTCCTACCAAGCCTTGATTGAAGTGTATCCAAAGAGGCCTTTCTTCTGTAGACCTCATTCTGTGCCAACTAGTTTGGAGGAGTCTACATCCTTACAGTCTGAAAGTGATTCCAGTGAGGATGAGAATGCATCTGCAGACTCAGAAGAGGAGATTTTGGAGCAGCCACTGACGAGTGAACAGGTAATCTCCACTTCCACTTCATTATTTTTCTGTAACTTAGGTTACAGAGATGAGCTCTCATGCAAATTTGTGGTTTCTTAAGTTAAGCTAACTCTTGCATTATATTTTTCTTACATCTAACTAGCATTTGCGAGGTCTCTAGGTAGAGTTATTCATCTTGAAAGTGATATTGTTTTCTTATTGGCAACTTGTGCCAATATATTTTATTTATGCTGATACTGAAAGTGATACTGTTTTCAAGATAGCTGCACTACTTGCTGATACTGAAAGATTGAAACTCACAAAGAAGCTTAGTGAAGCCAACCAGCAAAATCGGTTCCTTAAAAGACAGGTCTGTGCATATACTGGATATCTTTTGCATTACTCTTAAACTTGAAATCTGGGTGCAGTTTTTTATTTTCCTCATTATATGCAGTTTGGAAATTTGTGCCAATTTCTGAACAGTCTCTGTTTGATCTCAATCTTTTAAACTACTGAATGAAATTGGTGTGAGCGTCATTCACAAACTAGAGAACAATATCAGAATCAGATGTATATGTTAGAGTTGAAAGCAACAGGATCGGTTTACTCAACACAACTAATTTGGATGTAGCATCTGCCCCTTATAAAATATGATGGCAATAAAACAAGATTCTGATTTATGGTTTAAAATTATTGGTAGAAAGAAGTTTATTTATAAGAAAACAGGATAAAAATGGATGGCATTGGTTTTGTAAATTACATCAAACTGGAAGAAATGATGAATTTGATAAAGTTATTTTTGGGGTTTTGACCTTCCTTTTAGTTATTTGTAATTGCTAATCATAATAGACTAATAGCCCATGTATATCATGGGGTAATGCTGAAATGACATGACTTACTAATTCTTAAAAGCTGTCAGCTGTTATTGACACATGCACTGCTATATTGTTGTAGCATATTTACCAAACAAATTGAATTGGGAATAGACTCAGTTATCTAATTTAAATATCTAATATCATATTTTTTTACCTTCAATCAGATAATCAATTCTAGTGTGTTTGGTTTGACTCTGACATATACATTCTAATTCCGGGTGGCCCTTTTCTATTTCTTCTCAGTAAAAAAGGGGAAAGGGACAGGGGTTTGGCTCCTTCTGAATTCAGAACTTATTCTGATTCCTATTTTCATGTTGAAACAATTTTTTGTGGAGATACCATCTGGTGTTGTGAGAAATAGAATTTAAATGGGTTCATTAAGAAGTCTTCAAATAACAAACAAGAAGCACTTGGCATCAGGTTTATAGTTAATTATAAAGTCCTTTAGTCTAACATCCTGTATTGATCTCTTTTTTCTACAGTTATACGTAAAGGAGGAAGCATTGGTAAACTTTAAAAGTGA
The DNA here is from genome assembly GCA_014851425.1 of Senna tora. Lineage (NCBI taxonomy): Eukaryota > Viridiplantae > Streptophyta > Magnoliopsida > Fabales > Fabaceae > Senna > Senna tora. The sequence continues at coordinate 11,708,443 of CM026264.1, forward strand.
GCTTGCTGTCATGGAGCTTGAGGTTCAGGTTAATATCTATTGCTACTTTTTAAATTTCTATGCCTTTTTTATGCTGCTTAACCATTTAAAAAAATTAATTGATGTGTCGCCTTATGTAATGTACTAATGTCGAGTTGAAAATTTCACTAACTTGTCTTTCGTGACTATGATTCTACCATAATATCTTCCATTTCATTGCTTTGGGATTTGAGTAATGAAATTCTGTGGAAGGACTTTAAAAGCTTATATGGTAGCAAGTCTGGCACACTTCTTTAACTTCCACATCTGCTGCTGTACTTTCTCTTAAATTAGTAACTTTTCATACCTCTAAAATCCCTGCTGCTGATATCAGATTCTGAAAACTACAAATTATCAGCACTTCATTTTTATCCTACTACGTACTACCATAATCATGGTCAGAAGATTTATGAGACACCCTGCTCCCTTGTACTAGTGTATTATTAATAGCACAAAACTGATCTTGCTCTGTGTAAACTGTCTCAACTTGAGATCAGAACAAATGCATACTTCCACCATAATAAATTCTATTTGGGGATTCCTTCTACTTTTGCACAAAAGTTGCTTCACATCAATGCTTGCCACACTCTGCCTGTTATAATGTTAAACTGTGTGTGGATAAAATTAGGTGTTTGAAACTATTTTAATAATAGTTACGTAATTGTTTGAACAATTAAACTTTATTTGATTGAGATTGTAATGGTGAAAGTTATTGGTACTAATAAAAAATAAGGATTTAGTTTGTTACATACAAAACTGCTCGTAGCTGTTTAATATTATTTTTTGGGCACAGGCACTCGTCAAACTATCAGAAGAAATTGCTAAATCTGGTATTCCTGAAGGTTCAAGGAAGATCAATGGAAAATATATTCAATCTCACCTTATTTCTCGATTAGAAGGTATAATGGTTTTGCTGTTATCCTGTGTACTCTACATGCATTGATCCATTTATATAAAAGTTAATTACACAAACTTCCCTTGTAATTTGACTAAATTACATTAGATACCCCTCTTTTTTCAAATTTTATTCTTGGCTTTCCTGACACTTGATATGTATTGCAAAAACCTCTAATCCAATTTATTTTCTACTAATGAAGTTAACTTTTTGCGTAACATAAGACTATGACTTTATTCTTAAAATAGAAATAAAGGCAGGAAATTATTGTGAAGCTCAAATAATTTATTTGGAAGTATCACATTGTGTAGATAGTTAACTTCATTGGTAAAAAATAATTGGAAGGTAGGTTTCTGCAATACATGGCAAATGCTAGAGGAGCCTAGTTTAATATTTGAGACAAAAGGGACTGCAGGTATAATTCAGCCAAACCTCAAGAGAGGCTAGTGTAATATGCTTTTGTTGATGGGTGAATTTATGGCATTTATATATTGACTTACATGCCGAAAAGTTGATAGAACATAATGGGAAGAGCCTTTAAAAAAAGGTGTAGTGAAACATTACTCAGTTGATAAATTCTTGCCCCTTTTGTGTTTTGCTGCATATGTGATTGTTTCACCTCAAAGCTATGCGAGAAAAATTGAAGGAACAGATAAAGGATGTAGATTCAGCAAAATCCAAGGAGGTTCATGTGTTTTGGGTTGGCATGGCTGAGGTAAACATACAAGACAGTACTTCAGATATTCTATGGAAATTTCGGTTTAAATCATGGAAACAAAATTTCATTGATGATTCATTGACAAATACATTTTTGTTTATTAATCTGTACAATGCTTTAAATACATTTTTGTTATTAATCTGTACAAAATTGCTTTTGGAGCTCTATAAATGAGTTAATATGTAGAAGTGGACTTAGCCTATTGTACTAGACTGAGCACTGGCTTCAAATATCAGCAAATAGAACAAATATATCATTGTGTAATTCTTAGAATTTAGAGTAAATTACTATTTTGGTCCGTGAAAGATTCTACTTGTCTCAATTTTAGTCCTTGAATCATGAGAATATCTAATTTAGTCCCTAAAAGGTTGCACTTGATTCAATTTAGCCCTTGAATCATAAAAATACCAAATTTAATCCCTGAAAGGCTGAAAGATATCTTGTATCACAATTTCGTCTCTGTTTTATATTTTGACTTTCTTTGGCGGGGACGAAATTGTGATACAAAATATCTTTCAGGACTAAATTGAGACAAGTGGAATCTTTTAGAAATTAAATTTGATATTTTCGTAATTCATGGACTAAAAGTGAGACAAGTTGAATTTTCGAGAGACCGAAAAAGTACTTCACTCTAGAATTTATTCTCTTTCTGGTGATCAGTCCCTCAATTGCCTGTTTACTATACTACTTTTCATGTAAGAGCGTGCAAGTTATGGGCACTTTTGATGGTTGGAGCCAAGGAGAGCACCTATCACCAGAGTATGACGGTTCTTTCACAAAGTTCTCTTCAACATTGATGCTCAGACCAGGAAGGTACCATTGATTTTATTAACTTGCAGAATGTTTTAAACTTGATGTTATAAACCTGGAGAGAGACGTCTTCTTTACAATTTCATTCATAAAAGAATCAAACTTGCTGTGTAGGTATGAAATCAAATTCTTGGTAGATGGAGAATGGCAGCTATCACCAGAGTTTCCTACTGTTGGTGAGGGATTAACCAAAAATAATCTTCTAGTGGTGGAGTAAATAATATTATGTAGCTTCTAGACCTATAGCTAGCTACATTTAGTTTTATTAATTTTCAACTTTAGTTACTTTTTCTTCCTATTTTTGACCTATTGTGTGTGAGGTAGATAAGAATAATAAATACTGCAACTTGGATAGTGATTAGTGAATGTGATAGATATCATATGGATGAAGCGAATTATTTTACCGAACTTGTTTAACTTGTATGCTTGCTTTCCATTTCAAATTCAATTTTTGCTCTAAACAAATTTGTAATGAAACTTTGTTTGCTTTGAATTATTTTTATCATTCACTGTAACCTCGCAAATGTAAATATGGTTATGACTTTTAATACTGATTGTGATGATCAATTTTGTACTTAGTTTTGTCGAAGTGTTAATTTAGTTATGGTTATTATTGTGATACTATAAAAATAAAAGATAGTTATTGTAGCTACATTGATAATGTTTTGTAAATTGAAAGTTTAAAGATATAATTGACTCCATAAAAAAATATATAATTGACAAAAAAATAAAGTTTAGAGATCAAATTATAGCGACTATAGTTTTAAGAGTTAAAAAGATACTCTGCCTAATTATTTGTTAAAAAGATGATAAAATTACTTGCAAATCTGAAGTATTAAATTAAAATTTTATATTGACGTAATAAATAGAAAAGTGGTATAGGATATGAATGTTGAAATTATTATCATGGTTGAATGAAATAATTTTGAATAAAATACTTTTGATATTCTCAATGTTTAATTTGAGTCTTTGGTCAAATATATTTTTAATGTTTGATTGCGATCATTTATAACCTCAACATTTTAATTTTTGAATAATTTTATCATTTTTACTAATATTATTAAAATAGATAATAGTTGTCACTTATTTGGTGTGACGCCATTAGAGAAAATTTTCTTCAATTTTTAAAGATGTGTCAATTCGTCAAGTTTTAAAGTAAAACAATGACAAAAATAGCACGTTTAACCTTTTTTCTCTTAAATTTTGTAAAAAATTACCTTAGACGTCGATTCATTTGATTAGAGAAATGTAATAAAATTTAGTGCTAACATACTAATGTACTATTAAACATTTTCTCCGGAGTAAAAAAACGTTCATGGTTAATTCTCTTGCTCATATTTATAAGATATTTATGTTTCAACTGCGTCTTCATTATATTCTTGAATGTTCATAATCTCTGTTCCCAATTGATCTCCTTTCTTCATAGCTTCCAACATATTTAATTTCTCCCTTAAACTTGTTCCTCTAAATGTGTCATAATTCCAAGCATATTATAAAACTCATTTTCATTTAATGATTTTGTGAAAAGAATTAGTTTCTCGTGATGAATTTGAGCTCAAATCTTTAAAGGAAGAGGTGCTCACATTTAGTATATGATAGTGCCCCAAATAAAATTATCTTCAATAAAAATATACCTGTAAAAAACTTCATTCCGAGTTCATTTATTTTGTTTGTAAAATGAAACTACACATCAATTATATATATATATATATATATATATATATATATATATATATATATATATTTTTTGCTTTATCCTTTAATTATAATTTTCATGATAGAAGGTCTTCATAGCTAGCTAGTTTAATTTTTTTTTGTTTAAATTAAATTATATTTATCGTCGAATACAGTAATTAATTAAATAATTATATTCTTTCGTTAATTTGTAACTACTCAAAAGATATAAAACACCTTACAAATAACAAACATAATGATCAAACTCTTGATATTGAATTAAAAACGAGTGATTGAGTCACACCCTTCGAGTTGTACCATATTTAATATTTGTTATCCATAATTTATAACTTCTTTTGTTAGAGTAATATTATTATTGCATGACAGAAGTACTATGTTTTACTGCTACATATATATTATATAGCAAAACTATTTCTCAGAAGACTTGTCAAACTAATTATAATTAAGCTTCATCATAAATTTGAGACAAGACGTAGATGGGAGACACAAGCCACCCCCCACCCTATAGGATTGTGTAATGACTTGTGCAAAGAAAAAAAAGATTAAGCATAGGAGAAACTAAACCACCCTATCTTATCCTACCATTTTACATTTATTGCATGCATGCATCAACTTTTAATTAGTTTATCTATATATACTTTGCTACGTGCTTCATAATAAGATGTGAGAGATTGATATATATATATAAAAATTCACAATCATGTATTTCCAAAACCCTTTGGTTGCTGGAGAAGGGGTTAATTATCTGCTGGGAAAAATAATGTTGTTGAAGAATCATGTGAAGAAGAAGAAGAAGAATGATGAGAAAGTGATGAAGAGGTTCTTGATCATAATCAAGGTTAGTGGAAGTACAGGGCCTTTGAGAATTGTGGTGAAGAAGCAAGAATTGGTTAGTGGGGTCATTCATTCTGCTCTCAAAGCTTATGCTCGTCAGAAACGCCTTCCTTTTCTTGGATTTGATACCAATCATTTCCTTCTTTACTCCTCAAATCATCCACATTTCCAAGGTATATATACAGGGTAAAGTATCTTGCTGTCTCCAAACTTTGCTGTAATGTTCATATATTTCTGCCCCCAAATTTTTTTTTGGTTCATGCTTACCTCCAAACTTTCAATTTTGTTCATGTCTGCCCTTTTTGCTAACACCGTTAACTTGTTTGATGGAGTTTGCTGACGTGGACGATGAATGTTCATCACTTTTTTGCCACGTCATTGCACCTCACATTTAACTTTTTACTTTTATTAAAAAAATTAACCTAATCCAAATAAAAATAAAATAAACCAAACTTTTATCCTAAAATGTTTTTTTATTTGGATTAGGTTATTTTTTTTAATAAAAGTAAAAAGTTAAATGTGAGGTGGACAATGACGTGACAAAAGAAATATACATTCATCGTCCACGTCAGCAAATTCTGTCAAACAAGTTAACGGTGTTAGCAAAAAGGGTAGGCATGAACAAAATTGATAGTTTGGAGGTAGGCATGAACCAAAAAACTAATACAACTCTTCAAATAAATAAACATAAATACATGACTCTTCAATCAACACATCTCTTCAATTTAAAAATATTTCAACAAAAAAAAAGTTTGGGGGCAGTAAGGGTACTTTACCCTATATATATATATATATATATATATATATATATATATATATATATATATATATATATTTGTAATAGTACAAAGTAATTAAAAACTAATAATATGGATGCATGATGGTGGAATTTTAATTGATTTTGTTTTGCAGCTTTGAGCCCAAGGGAAGCCATAGGATCTTATGGGGCGAGGAACTTCATGTTATTCAAAAAGCAGCAGCAAAAGGATTATTCATCAGAACCTTCTAATTCACCAAACTTACAAATTGGCCACAACTGGAAGTGGAAGCCATGCTTTAATTAGCACCAAATCTAACTTAGGGCCCTCTCATCTCTTTAAGTTTACTTTTCGCTTTTTTAAGACTATATTAATAAATTGATATATATATAGTCTTCAAAATATGTAGTTATTGGCCGGTTTGGTTCCTCTATCATACGACTGAGGTGCCATAAGACAAAGTGAGTCTCACACGTGTCTATCTCTCTCTAATTAGATCCTCTGTATATCACATGATAAAGGATTCCTTTTACTAAAATACAAGATGTCCTATATATATATATATATACACTATGGTGCTAATATAATGCATATATATGTGATTTGGATGAGAGGGTATAGAGTGCATGCATGAACACTAAGGATTATATATGATCTTATTTAAGAGAGAAAACTCCACTTCTTTATATAGAAAAAAGATAGGAAGAAAAAATTAGTAAGAGTGAATTCATGTAAGTCTTATTTTTTAATTTGTATCTCTCCAATAACTAAAGGAAGAACAAAGAAAATAATAGAAGAAACTATTAGAAAAAACTTTGCTATAAATAACTTAACCATAAAAATGTATAAAAACATAATATATTGGTGTCGCTTGATCCATATAGCCGACCTTACCTAATGAAAAAAGACTTTTATTGTTGTATCTCTTTTCTACTATAGAAAGGGAAGTAGTTAATAATTGTCTAGAGAGTAGAAAATTGTAGAAAAAGGAATGACTTGTTAGAGTAAATTCCACTCCCTTTTTCTAAGTCATTTTTCAAATTATACTTTCTTTTGACCAAAATGTCCGTATTTTTATTATTTATCTAATTAAATATGTATTTGATTAAATAAAAAATTATTGCTTTAAATTTTATAATGAAATCATTAATTTTCACAAAAAATAAATTATAGTGAAATAATAATTAAAAAAAATATGATTTTTATTATACATTATAATTAGCTTAGAAAACTGATAATATTATTAGGATATTTTAGTAAAAAATAATGAAATTATATATTTTTTTTAATTTTTCAAGGTGAGGAGTGTAAATCTTTAAATAGAAGTTAGAGAGTGTTATTTTGACATCTCGTGTAAGTTAGGATTTTTTTTGGTTTTTGCCAATAATTTCCTCCTATTGATATAATAAAGAAATATAGCAAAAATTGTCCGAGTCCAATTGGTCTACTCTTTTTTTTTGGGTCAGTAATTTGTCTGCTTCAAGCTTTTTTTGGGCCTGATGCTTCAAGCTTAGAAGGTGAGAAATTAAGTGTGAAGACGTAGCCCAAGCCCAATTGTTTTCTCTTTACGTCCAGTCCAAAGGCCCCTATCTAAATGTTTGGGCCCAAACATCTCCATTAAAAACTTAGATCGTCTAGACCAAATCCATCATTTTCCGAGTGATGGGCCCATAAATTTCTGGTCCAATATTTCAACATCATCACAAACTTCGTAAATTTTTTTTTATAACCAAACTTTGTAATTTTTTTTCTCTCTTTAAATGCAATTTTTTTCAATATTTTTTCTCATTTAATTTTTTGTCCCGACCAAGGTATCATAGTATACACTAATATAGGCATGATAGACTAGTTACTCGAGTATAGCAAAACTCATTGTTTAGAGCTATTCGCCTATTAGATGACACTTTTAAGATCATCAAATTCAAAAGACGATAGTTAAGAGAATACATAAATTAAGTATATTTGATATGTTGTAATAATTTTATAGAAATGTAATGAAATGAGATATAAATGAATGTAATGAAATGAAATCTTATAGGCAAAAAATCAGAAGAATAAAATTTAAGAGTTAAAAAGTAAAATCACTTTAATGTCTAAAGTGATAGTAATGAGTAATGACAATGGTGGCGAGAGGAACACAAAATAAAAAAAAAAATAGAGGGGCATTTTAGTCAAAATATCTTCAATTACATTGAAAAAAAAAGCCTTTAATTACATCCACACGTTACACCTAATAATTGAGTTTACAAAATAGAAAGTAAACTTATATTACTTGTAATCCATATTACCATCACTAAATGTATACCAAACGTTGTAATTTGTTAAAATCTTGTGCCAATAATTACATTTACATTATCTAATTACATTGCCAAACATAATCATACACAGTTCTTACTGCCACATTCCCCTACTTCACATTTAATAATTTTTGTTTATATATATATATATATATATATAGAAACACATATTATAGAGTAGGGAAGAAAGCTTAATTGGGAATGGAGTGTGGTGGTCCTTCCTCCTAATTCCTAAGAGACTGCTGTTTAGACTTGAGCATAGTGCTTTTATTAAAAGAACAATTCTAGAAGGAGCATGGTTCGAAAAAGAAGGGGATTAAAACAAGATTCCAAAACACTTTTGCAATAAAGATTAATTAACTTTTTTTTTATTTGTGTTTTATATTTTGTTCATTTTCATTAAAGATGGAAAAAAAAAATATGCATTATGAATTGATATGGCAACAATTCTTTATGCAATATGCTACTATCTTTGTGTCTTTATTTCTTCCACTAATATCCATTAATAAATGTTGCTTGGTTTATAATTAAAATAATTAATTATATATGCACTCTTGAGTTTAAAAAAAATCACATATTATTATAATTTTGTCAAGAAAAAACTTAATAACAAACACTGACATCATATATTCAATTAAGGCAAAAGTACCTTTCTTACCCCCTAACGTTTGGAGTCTTGTTACTTTCACCCTTAACGTATTTTCGCTGTCAATTGTACCCCTAACGTTTTGTGTTTCTCCCAATGTCAGGCTTTGGGCTAACACCGTCAATTTTTTAACGGTCTTTTATGACATGACATCCTATGTGACCAACAATTCTGACTGGACTTAATTTTTTCCACATCAGTAGTCAATAGTATTGAGTTTTTTGGTTCCATTTTACTGATATAATGAGTATTTTGGTGTATTGAATTTACTGATGTACTGAAATTTTGGGGTCCATTGTACCCCTAAAATATATTACTGATGTGAAAAAATGAAGTCCAGTTAGAACTGTTGGCCATATAGGATGCGACGTCATAAAAAACCGTCCAAAATTTGACGGTGTTAGCCAGAAGCCCGACATTGAGAGAAATACAAAAACATTAGGGGTACAATTGACAGCAAAAAAATGTTAAGGACGAAAGTGACAGGACCCCCAAACGTTAGGGGTAGGAAAGATACTTTTGCCTTCAATTAAATATCCTATCTTAATTTCAATCCATGCTTGTAACAATTAATTAAGATCTGGAATTTATATACATAATTTTGTGGAGTTAGCTAGCCCTTTTGGCTAATTTCTCAACCCTTATGTGAAACAATATTATTTAACCTTTAATTTGTATATATATATTTTTTTTTATTTGTAATTATAAAATTTTAAAGTATATAGATATATTTAATTAAAAGTGAAGTGAATTAAACTATAGAGAGATGATCATAAGAATATTAAAAAATATGCAAAGTAATATATATGAGATTTATGATGGAAAACCTAAATTCATGAATGAATGGAAAGAATATATAATAGTTGGCAAAATTCTAAATGAAAGCAAAACACAAAATATAATGGCCAACCAAATATATCCCTAGAAGGATAAAAGGTCATAGTCCAAGAATTTAAAGTGGAAAGGTCAACTTTTAAATTTATGAAACAATATTGTAATTGATAAGGTATATATAAAAGGGATTGATGTTGAGACACTAACACACAACGAATATAATTTGTTATGTTTGTAATGAGATTTTTTAATAAAAAATATATAAAATAATTTTTATAAAAATAATTAACTATGAAAGAGGTGGATTGTTTAAATTAAACCACACACGTGTCAATTTGTAATTGAATAATTTTATTCAAATTTTACCTAAAATTTTTTTAATTAATGGTATAATATTGTTTTATACAATAAAAAAAAAAGAGTCACTAATTATTGATGTGCCTTTCTTGATTCTCTAATTAATGTGGTTTCTTAGGTGAAACAAGAGATTGATTGGATGATACCAAACACTTTTTTCCACTAGTGGATGAGTTCTCAGCTTGACAATGGGCACTCATCAAACTCCATAGACCCTCCTTTTATTTCTTTTTTTATTCAAAAACAATATTCTTTTATTTGCACTACCTTTATAGTGGAGAATAACAAATATTGTTTTAATTTGTAGACTAAAAATTAATTAATTAGTACATTCAATTGATTATAATTATTTTATTAATTTAATTGACCTAAAATTATTTTTGTTTAAAAGATCATGAGAGAATGGTCATTTACTCATGCCAACTAATTAAGTTATGACAAAATTTGTCCTAGCTAGTTAAGAGGCTTAAGTAGCTCAAATGTAAGATCAAACTATGGTAAGAAACCTAAATGTGAAACTTAAAAGTTACCAGTGATTATATTTAAAAAAATGTAAACTATATACCAACCTTTCTTAGGTTTGGTAAAATTATATTTATTATTTCTTTAACTTTGAAAAGTACCCTCATGAGTATACTCATCAAATTTGATACAATATTATACAATTTTTTGTCTATAAAATTTTAATTTTACACCGTATGTGTTTCTAATGAAATTGCTTAACAGTTTGTACTATAATATTAAGAATTTTTTTATTGAATCTTAATATAAATTGAACAGAAATTATTGATATATCAAAAATCAGAGAAATTTATATATCTATATTCTTTATTAATTCACAAAACTAAAATTAATAAAAGGGAGTAATTAAGTGAATTTTTTGATAATATTATATATGACTAAATTTAGGTAAGGTTTCTTATATTTTTGTCATTAGGATTAAATTTAGGAAATGTTTCATATATCTTTGCTATGAGGTTTTCCACCATAAATAAGGCACGTGACAAAAAGTGTTTAAATAACCAATCACAATAGAGATAGAATATAAGAGACTACCTTTTACATGATCAATCATAAAAGAGAGAGAATTTATAGGATCTGATGCTTGGCTCTTATGTGCATTAATATGCTAGGATGTCTTTTTTCCTCGTTTTCTTCACTTCTTTTATTTAAATTTGAGGAATTGTAAATTTTACTAAAGAATAAGAAATATAAACACAAAGAAATTAAAAATTCCACACAAATCGGGACCTACCATGAATGGTTTATGGACTATCTTTATTAGGGACTAAAAAGTTAGTCCTTAATCCATTCATGGTAAATTCTCGCTTTATGTGGAGTTTTAAAATTTTTTTTGTATCTATATCTTTCATGCTTTAGATATTCTTTAGTAAAATTTACAATTCCTCAAATTTAAATTAAAAAAAGTGAAAAAAATGATGAAAAAAGACAACCTAGCACGAGATCAATTCTTATTTATAAATGAAATATATGTTTGGAGGAACCTATAAAATACATCTAATGAACTTTACCTTAATTTATTTATATATATATAATTAATTAGTCATAGGGGAAAATGAAAGGGGAAAGGGGAAAGGGAAAAGGTAGAAGAAGCAGTTGGTTGAAATGGAAAGGGTCTTTCTTTTGCACTTGAAAGTGGATGGAGGGGATGTAAAAGAAGCTTTATAATGGTTGGAGGGGCCCTATGTTTTTTCCATGGAAGAAAAATATATGGCTAAATACTGCTTTCATGATGCAGCTTGCCAATGGAAACCCAAGCCCTTGTCCATATCAAAATATATTTTTAATAAAATAAAATATAATTCTAAAAAAAAGAATTTTTTTTGTTGTCACTGCTAATTATTAAAAAACGTACTTTAAAATCAATAAAATTTTGACAATCGAAATAAGTTATTGAAAATATTAATATATAATAAAGTAGTTTTTTCAAAGGCTAATGTTAAAAAATATATTATTAAAAACATTATTATCGATAATTAATAATTATAAAAATACTTATTATTATTATTTTCAATAATTTATTTTGACAACTAAAATTTAGTTATTAAAAAAGTATTTTTCTTAACAATTAAAAATGGCCATCAAAATAAAAATTATTAATAATACACTATTTTTTTGTAATGTAAGATTTGAGTCATAGGGATACCGGAGACAATAAAAAGTAAAGACAGTGATATGAAAGTTACAACTTACAACATAGAGAATTAAATAATTTTTTATATTTAAACTATTATTTTAATATTTTATTATTATTTTATATTATATTTTATAATTAAATTTAAAAAAAAATGACATGGGCGCACAATGCAAAGCCCTTGATGTGTGTATATAATATATATATATATATAAAAGACTAGATTTCAAAGAAAATGACCTTCACACCAATTAGCTTTAGAGCTTCATAGCATTAGAATTGATAGAGCATATATTAGAGTGAATATGGAAGGCAGTGCTTGTCAATTTATAAATGTCATTCATTCATAATATCTATCATCTTTTTCTTTTCCTTTAACTTTTTTGGGTATAATGTTTATCAACTCCACCAGCTTTGTGTTGACTTAATTGGCAATCTCATATATATATATGTGTGTGTATGTCAATTTTTTCATAAGATTTAATTCTAATACTTTCATGAAATTTTAAAATGGAAGTGGAAGTGGAAATAAAAGTGAAAGTAAATGATAAAAAGTATGTTTAGTATTCAAGAAAATGGAGGTGTAATGTAAAAGTAATATTGTTTGGTAGCCAGAGTGAGAAGAAGATAGGAAAATAGAAGATAAAAGTATGAAATACATTTTTTATCCTTACTTTTTTAAAAGCCACAAATTTTGTAAGGGCATTTTGGTCTTTAAACCAAACCTCGCCTCATCTTCCCTCCACTTCCCTCTCAATTTTCATGACAACAAGCTTCCCTCTCAACTAGGAAGCTCAACCTCACCTTCTTACTTCTCAAAGTATACCAAACATACTTCAACCTTAACTTTCCTCCCACTTTCTCTTTGGAAGTGATACCAAACATGGCCTAAATGATATTAACTTATTTGTTGCCATAGATTTTCTAATTTGTTATGAGGTATATATCCTCGGACTATATTGTAGTCAATGAAAATGGCCTTTCTGGAGCATATAATGAAATCTCTAACAAAAATGAGTTAACAGTTATAAAAATGAACACATTCTGTAAATTAATTATTTAGCCTTTGAAATATACATATTTATTCTTTTAATTTGACCTTTAAAAGAAAAAAAATGTTTCAATTTGATTCTTAAAAGGTTCTCTAATTAATTTGGTCATTCGATTAATAAGATACATAAAAAGTTAATTGGCAGTCGCTTCATAGATGTTAACATGACTATATTAAACGATAAGTTGGATCATATTTAACCATTAAAAAATAAAACACATTAATTTTACATATTAGATAGTAATATTGCCAAAATTATAAATATTATATGTTTTATTTTACAAATTAATTACATATATATTCAAACACACACCATTTGCATTTGCATTGTGTCGTTGAAGATGATTTTACTCTTTTATTTAACAATTAGTAAGTGTCCAATATTCCATTAACATCATTACTAGCTAGTTAACTTTTAAAATATCATATATATATCAATCAAACGATCAAATTAAGCTAATTAAATATTGAGCTTTTATATAAGGACCAAATTGATATATTTAATATTTTAAGAATTAAACTGAAACAATAAATATCTTTCAAAAATTAAGTCATTTTGCCCCCAAAAAAAAGAAGAGTCAATTCATTAATATACTCAATTAAATAATGCTCGATCTAGATTTTGGTAGGTACAATTTGTTCAGGGAGAAATTATTTTTATGGGAACAAATTAAAGGATGCTTAAAAATGAATTAAGTGTTCTAGCCTAGCTAGCTATTTTTAACATTTCAAGTTCAAGATTTTATTCATGATTATTGGTAGAATGAAATTATTGATGATTAAAAAATAGGTTAGTTAGATAAAGCCTGACATATCATCATAAATGATATATATTAATTTAAATAAATTTTGTAAATAATATATTTAAATAGAAAATCTTTTGTCACCTATAATTAAAAGAATCTTCTTGATGAACATTAATTTTACACATGGAGTCTAGAGAGAGAGATCATGTGCTTAAGAACCAGACTCCACCTTCTCTTTTAGAACTCATGGACCTTACTTAATTACAGTTATATATATATATATATATATATATATATATATATATATACACTAGAGGCTTCGCATGCACGTACGTGCATGTAATTTATTCTTTAATTTTTAAAATATAATATAAAATTATTATTATTATATTTTTAAATAATAACATATTGGATATTTGATATATTTTTTTTGAATTTTTAAAACACAATATAAAAATTAAGATTATATTTTTAAAAAATAAATTAAATATTAGGAAATTATTTATTCTCTTACTTTTTTTAATAATTACCTATCATATCTATTTTCTCTCTCCCACATTCTCCCACCATCATATATTTTTCTTATATTTTTTAATTAGAAAATCTCTATTTTGTGACCCCAATGACCAGAAGGGATCACAACCATATTAATATAGATATATATATATATATAGATATATATATATATATATATATATATATATAAGGTTTCAAATTGTATTTTGTGAAAGTTATAAAAAAAATTATTTTAAAAAATATACATATGTTATAATATTCTCAAATATATAAAACTAAAAACATAGACATATCATCTTCAAAATGCGTAAAAACAGGTATTTTCCTTTGCTAAAGTTTTTGAGATGACTTCTTGATAGAGTTTTAACCTAATTAAATCAAATTCAATAATATACTAACGCAGTGTGACACATATAATGAAAATTTTAAATTCTCTTAATTAATGTTTCTCGAATTTGATTCTTGGAGAGGTGGAAATAGAGCATCATTGAGAGAGTGACTTCCAATAATAAATCTTGTAATATTTAAAGATTAGTCATCATAATTGCTCGGATAAATACCCCGATATAACATTGTTCAAATGAGCTATAGTATGACCTAATTATCCATATGATCGTAAATTTATAATAAGCTAGTCAATCAATTTTTTAAACTAATTTGGAGATAGATGTAATTAAACTTGCTCAATTTGGCTCACAAGCTAATACTCGAGGCTCGAGCTAGCTTGCAAGCCAACTTCTTTCCCCTCAAATTTTAATAAAGATAAAAAACAATTAATTCGACTAAAATTGTATTCCAAAATTTAACAAATAAAGAAAAACAAATTAAATTTATTTTGATAAAAATAACATATATAAATGAGTGAAAACTAATTACATCGGATCCAATTTTTACAATTTGTTATCCATGTGACATCTATCGTTAAAGACCTTTTTACCCCTCGACAAACCAATATAAATCTTATCAAAGATATTAAAGATATTTATATCCAAACATTGAGTTCATCTTACATTTATTGTTATTTCGATTTTTCTCTTACTGATTTGAGTGCTCAAAATCACCATGTGAGTCTCCTTTGAGGTTGCTTGATAGATGAAATGAGTGAGGAATGGAAATAAAAATAGTAATGATAATGAGAATGAGAATGTTAGAGGGAATAAAAATATCATGTCAATATGATGTGATGTGAATAAAATAAAAATTGATAAAATTACTATTTTACTCTTACATTAAAAATAAAAATAGAATAAAAATGAGTAAAAAAATAAAAATAAAAACATAATTTTTTTACATTACACAAAATAAAATATATTTAATAAAAAAAAGTTAAATATAATTTTAAATTCCTCTGTCTCATTAATCAAACATATCCTTAAACCTCCGTGAATTACCTTGCAAATAGTTGAAACTTGAAGGTTAACTATAGAAGGTTCCTTTCCTTCATCATATATTAATAATTTTTAAAAAAAAAAGATATATTGTCAAATCAAAAGATATATAGTTGCATGCAATAAAATGGGGGGTACATAGTACTTTTGTGTGCACAAAAATGGATGTTGTTTGAAACCACGCGCGGCAAAGTGTGGTGGTAACCTGGAAGTGGTGTGTGCTGATCCTGATGTGATGACACACACTCTCTTCTAATTACTAACCTACCTATACATTACACTACACTACTACTTCCTACTACTACTTCCTACTGCCTACCACCTAATCTCATTACACCCCTGAGTAGTGTGAATTTAAATTCAGTGTAAAGTATATTAAGTATAAATTAGATCATTAAGGTATGCTTAGTATAGATGTACGGATGCAAAGTACTGTAAAAAAAAAAAGTACTATAGAGAAAAGTGAGAAGAGAGATAAAGAAAAATTAAGAAATATAAAAAGTATGACAAAAAGTGTGTTTGGTATGTAAAATAGGCTAAAGTACTATTTTGGTCCTCAATGTTTACATGAAGTTTAATGTTGGTCCTCGAATTTTTTTTTTTGGGAGTCGATTTTGGTCCTCGAGTGTAACACCGTTAACTTTTTGCCGTTAAATGATGATGGGCATGCTTATATGGCATATCATCTCTTCTACGTGTCATATTTTAATGACGTGGCATGACAAATCACTGTCACGTCACCTCATATGGTGATGATAATGATGATGACGAAGGAGAGAAGATGATGATGCGGCAATATGGGGTGACGTGGTAGTGATCTGTCATGCCACGCCATTAAAATATGACACGTAGGAGAGAGAGTGTGCCACAAAAACATGTCACGTCATCATTTAACGACAAAAAGTTAACGGTGTTACGCTCGAGGACCAAAATCGATCCAAAAAAAAAAACTTTGAGAACCAACATTAAACTTTTGAAACATTGAGGACCAACATTAAACTTCATGTAAACATTGAGGACCAAAATAGTACTTTAGCCTATAAAATATGATGTAAAATTTTTTTGAGAATCGCAAAATACCACGATTTTACTGTTTGGTTTTGTTACCAAACATACCCTAAATTAAATTGATATTTATGTTCGTATTATAACAGTATCATCTAATAACTCATATTATACATTTTATGTACTTTATCGGATTCGTACTTTAGCAAATCTGGATTCCTAAAATGTATGCAATAAATACATAACACTTAGGCTGTATTTGGTACATAGATAAGAGGATGGAAAAAGAGTGGGAGACCACTTCTCCCTCCTCTTTTCTTCTTACTAAACAAACCACACTTTTTATAATATGGTGAAATTATGTTTTTGCCCTTACTTTTTTATCCACTTTTATTCTAGTTTCACTTTTAATGTAAGGGACCATTTTATCCACTTTTATTCAATTCACATCACATCATATTGACATGACATTTTCTTTTCCTCCTCTTTTCCCATTCCCATTCCTTCCTCTTTTCTCCTTACCAAACACACCCTTAACCTATATTCAGAAGCAAGAAATGATAATGAAAAAAAGGGAGAAGGCTTTTTTCTTCTTACCAAACAAACCTCATTTTTTGTAATGTGATAAAATTATGTTTTTTTCCTTGCTTTTTTATTCAATTTTATTCCATTCCCACTTTTACCAATTTTTATTTCATTCACATCATATTAACATGACATTTCTATTACCTTCTCTTTTCTCCTTACCAAACACACTCTTACATACATAGTGAATCTTTTGTATCTACTTAAATGGTGGAATTAGTGATTTAGGTTCTGTTTATTTACTTGTCTGCGGATACAATGAGAATTTACGCATGACTCATCAATGTATAAGATTTTGGTATAAACAGTTAATATAAGTATTTAAATTTGAATAACTGTTTGACTCTTGGTTGACAAGAGGAGAGTATTTACTATTTAGTCATCCCTTCTTCCTTCCCACTATTGTGGCAGTGTCAGGCCATGCAAATCTTGATCATCATCATATCCATCTTCTAATAATATGAATTTGTTAAAGTGTTTTTTTACAAAGACATAAAGTATAAGATTTAAATCGTTAAATAAGTATCAACGTATATATCTATATTACAATACTTTAGAATCTACATTCTTCGCATGAAATGCACTTTAATTTATTTAAATTGATCTAACTTCCCCTCCTTCCCCCTCTTTCTCTCAGACTCTGCACCGAAATGGTTAATTAATTTCTCCTCTCCACCATTATAGGTACAGCTATTAAACAGTAGCAGTCTTTTTCATTATTAATGCCCAAAGAATATATCAGTCTTCAGATATATCTTGTTGGATCCACCACGCACCACACAAACTTGCACCCATCCCACACCCAACCCAACCCCTGCCTCCCCTTCCCCACTTTTCTAATTCCCCAACCACTATACATATACATTGTTGTTTCAATCAAAATATTTGTCAAATTCACATACCGGTTAAAAAATACTTTTTTTAATTAAATATTAGGATAACTAAATTTAACAAATAAAAAAACAAAAAAAGTACAATTATACATTGCTTGATTTTACTTTATTTATCCTCTACTTTTCATTCTTCCCCCTGGACGCTGACTCACTCAACTCAAAGCTGAAAGACTTCAGGAAATTAATCTACAGTATACATCTCTTTCTCCCTAACTCCGACTCGGTGGGTCAACTCACTACATATCGCCGCCGTCACTGGCCGGAATTTTCCACGCCGATGTGGCTATGAGGGGCCGAGTGTGCCATCCAAGCATGAGGCACCCATTATTCTCCTCCACCCTGTACCCATCTCCGCCGGCGAACACCGCCAATAACATGCTCGCTTGCTTGAAAGCGTTCGAACCCAGATGAACCGGGTCGAACCCGGCCGACCCCATCCTGCTTCTCCACTGGCTCAGCGTCTCGTGCCTTTCCACTCGGTCTGACCCTTCGCACGCCACGACGTTGCATATCTGCTTCCCCAAGTACAGCTCCGACATCACCACGTCTTGACTCGCCGCCGCCGACGACGACGACGATCCTTCCAGTGAGTCGAACAGGTTCGAGTAGTAGTGTAGTGCTTCAGTGAACCGGTCCAAGAAAATCGGTCCGTTGTGGTTTGCTTCTTGCTCCACCACGGTTACGATCTTCGGTTTCAACGCCTTGATCGTGTTTAGGACCTTGTCAATGGCGCCGGGTCGGGCCAGGAGGCCGTGGAGTTCGAAGACGGAGTTCACCGCCACGGCTTCGCCGGGTCGGATATCGATCAGTGAGGGTTCGAGATCCGCCAAACTGGAGCAGACGAAGCCGCGGAATTCGAATTGGACGCCGATTGTTTTGGCCAACTGCGCGAGTTTCCAGCCGACTTGTTGCAGAGCGTCGCTGTCGTCCGGCTGCGGAGGTCCGATTCCGGTTAATCGGAAGGTCGGAGGACCGCCGGGACGTAATGCGAGGGCCTGCATTAACGCCGGCCATTGCATCCCCTGCTTGAGCCCGAAATCGATGACGTGGACTCTGTTAGCGCCGGCGAAGGCCTCGAGGATGGCTTGGTTGGCGGTGAAATGTGCGAATTTCAGGTAAGGGCAGGACTCGTAGAAATGCATTTGGAGCATATCGGAGAAGCAAGAATCTAGGGCTTCTTGAGGGTAGATCCCGTAAATCCGACGAGCTAGAGCTTGCGCGAAATAGGAGGCTACCTTCCTCATAGCTCCTGCTTGAGACGTCGCGAGGAAACCCACGTGCTTCACGAGCGCGTCTGCTAGCTTCAAATTGTTCTGTTGAACTGCCTCTGCACACGCCATGAGCGTGTGCACGAGACGCACACCATTTTCTTGGGAATCGACGAGAACCACCGACCGCGCCTGCTCTGTCGCAATCGGCGGCGACGGGGAAGCCGATTCGATTGGTGAGATTTTCAATCTCTTGTTGCTAGTGCTGGTTTCTCTTTGTGGATACGCGGCCATGCCTGGAATCGCTCTGAGATCGTACTCCGAGTCGTCGTTGTAAACCTGCGATGGATTCTCGATCTGATGCTGAGGATTCGAGAAATTTGGGGCGGATGCGAGAATCGGGTAATCGATTTGCTGGTTGGCTAATAGAGCCGATGGATCCAGACAAGAGGGTGAAGTATTGAGTTCTGTGAGCATGCTCTGAACCCATCCATGGAGATCTGTGGGATCGTAGTGGACGGTGTCAGAAGCGAGATGAGAAATCCCATCTTCCTGAGCAGAGCCCATCACCATCTCCAGCCGCTCAAGCTTTTTCGCCACATCCGCCATGTCCGACGACCGCACCTTGTAGCCCAAAGCCTCAAGCAACTCATCGTGTTCTTCTCCCTCCTCCCACATCTTCGCCTTCCCACTTGACATTGACGAGCATTCAGAACCTGAAACACCATTATTATTAGTATCATTACTCCCATTTACTCCTACGGCTCTGAATCCAGATCCAGAGCCAACACCAGCAAAGGCTTCTCGGTTATCCCTCTTCATCTCTCTCTCCAAATACAGATCTGATTAGTTTAGAATTCGTTCATGAGAGTGAAACTGTGTTGTGCTCTCAAATTTCTTCAATGGGAGTGAGAGGCTCAAAGGCAAAAACAGAGAGAACTCAGAGGGATAAGGGGAAACGGAAGCATAATAATGGAGTTCTTTTTTCTATGAATAAATCCTGTTTTTTTCCTTACAATTTTTATAATTTTTGGATTTTGTAAATTACCATATTATTATTATTATTATTTTGTGTTATAACTTATTTATACGAAGATTATATATGCGTGTCCTTTCCTAACAATGGAGGTGGGGCCTTTGGGAAGAAGCAAAATGGAGCAATGGCAGCTACAGCTAACACCAATGAACTCATATTACTTAATTACCATATTACTTGTAAAGTATACTCTAAGTCTCTAATCAATAATTTAGACTGTTAATCAATTATAATAAAATTATATTTTAGTTGATTAATGATCTAAATTATTAATTATAATATATTTTACATGAAATTACTTTAATTGATCTAAATCTTTTAAAAGATTGAAAGAGACACAAGATGATATATCACAAACATCACACAACATATCTTAATAAATTGTATTTTCAAAAAAAAAAAAATTGTTGGCTTCATAGGAGAAAATTTTATTACTAATAAAGTTTGTTCATAAACATCTCAAATTTTTTAGGGATATAAAGCTTTTACTTTTAATTTTTTATATATTTGTGCAAAATATTTTAATATTATACACATAAAATTTAAGAGATTTAATAATAAATTAAATTAATTCATTTCTAATAACTAACTTATCTATTCACATATTTTAAAATCTTAACGACCATATTTATCAATGATACGCTATTGCATGCGAAGTTGATAAAGTGCTCGCGCCATAGACAATTGGCGCGTTGTTGCTCGCGCCAAAGACAATTGGCGTGCTATTGCTCGCGCCAAGGACATCTGGCAACGCAATGGTTAGAGCGTTGTCAATTTCATTTAACTTGACATGCACCTTAAATGCATTACGTTATATTTGCGCTATTGGTTTAGTTTGAATTAAAACAATTTTTTATATAAGCTTCTAAAATTTGTTATTTTATACATATTCAAGTATGAGTTTGGCTCCCATAAAAGTTAATTTTTAAAAATTTGTTTGAAGTTTTTCAAATACTAACTTTTGATTTGTCTAAAATCTATATATATATATATATATGTAAGGTGGTGTTTTTTAGGTGGAATCAAGGAAAGAAACGAGGAAGGAATGGGTAGGATCTAGTGGGTTCCACTTACTTTTTTTATTTTTTTATTTTCATCAATTTTTTAAAAAATAAAAAAAGAAAATACAAAATGTCTATTATACCCTTTGATTTGACACAATCATAACTTTCTTTTCTTTTTATTATTTTAATACAAGGGCAAAGTGGTAATTTTAATACATTCCCATTTTATTTCCATTCCCAATTCTTACTGCCAAACAAAGCAAATAGATTCCTTCCCCTTTCTATTTCTACATAAAAAACGTGCCCGTAGAGACAACACCAAAAAATTTAAGAAATCTCAACTTTATAAAATCCTCTCTCAAGTTTCATCTTTTTATTCTATCATTAATTACGATTATTTCTTTGACCAAAATGCTATTTTGGTCCATTGCATTTAAGATGCTCCTCAATTTGATTATTTACTTTTGTTTAATCTCAATTTTATCTCTTATATTCATAATTTTTATCAATTTGGTCTATAATATTTAGACAATCTCAACTTAGTCCCCTCAAGTTAGCAATTGATGTAAACTTGGTCCTCCAATATCTAAGTATTAGAATAAATTGAATATTGAATATATATATATATATATATATATATATATATATATATATATATATATATATATATATTAATACGTACATTTTAAGTAGCGTATATAAAAACAACAACAATAATAATAAAATTTATTTTTATTTTTTAAAAAAATTATGCTAATGTTAATACGATATTGTGGCCAATTTGCCATCACTCTCACACCTAATTTTAGCGCGTTTTTCTCATTTTTTTTTCACTCAAATCATTTTCCCCGCTCACTCATTATAGTCATCGACTCCACTTCACTTAATTAATTACTTGTATATAGTTTTCACCTTTTTACCTTTTGCTTTCACCTTCGAACTGTTGAAATGGAATTTTAGAAGACTTTAATCTTAAGGATAAATTATTATTAACTAACATATCAACTTGTTTAAAAATATTTGATTGGGGTCATAATTTTATATTTGACTTTGTGAGACAATCAAGACATTAGTGTACATGTCACTTTATGTAATTGGTAACATACATATATAGATACGTTAAGTACAGAGATGCATGCTAATAATTATGAAGCCATAAGAATGAACATATATATCGTAGGTTCATTTATGATTTCATTAAATTGTTGCAAGATATATTTAATATTACGGAAGGATAGAAGTCGATCTTCCTTTTAATTATTATTTATTATTTGTTAGTATATTAATGAAAAGGTTGTCCGTGATTTATTTAAGGTGTACTTTCATGAGACAAACTACATTTTAAGTCTCTGAATGGTTGGTCAAATTATTATTTAGTCCATATATTTTAGAAAAATATTATTTAGTCTCCAAATTTACAACTGTATATACCAAATGTGACCGTTAACTGCTGACGTTGCGCCGTTAATAATGATGATACGGGTGTTTCCGTCGATGTAGGAAAGAATTTTGTCGTGAAGATCAAGCATGATGTGGTCGCCATAGCTACACATGAAGCAAAGCTTAGCTTCAGAGATAGGGAGAAGGGGGCCATCGATCCAGTTTTTTACAACGCGAGATGAGGAGCGAAGAGAAGTCCAGCCACGTCAGCAGTTAATGCCATGTCACTCGGTTATCTAATGAGTAACGTTTAGGGGACAAAATAATTTAAAGAGTTACAAATTCGGATACTAAATAATTTTTTTTTCAAAATTCGGAGATTAAATAGTAGTTTGACCAACTATTCCGAAATTAAAAAGTATTTTACCTCAATTTTTATTAGTATAAATTATTTATTAATATTAACAAATAATTTTAAATAAATAAAATAATATATTAAAAATTCAATACTAATGTAATACGAGCACTATAAAAAAATATGTTTTTGCGACATTTTTTTTTGCTTTAGAAAGCACTTAACGGCGGTTTGTAACTGCCCTAAAAATATGTTGTAACTGCCCTTTTCAGTTTGAAACTTTTATGCCCTAAAAATATTATGTAACTTGCCCTTTTCAGTTTGAACTTTGAATTATTGGTAAATGATTTTAAATATTTGGATATTTTTTCATTTATAATTTAATTTATTTTCATTTTATACAACAAATAATAAAGTTTTTTTACTTGAACAAATAATAAAGTTGAAACAAAATAGACATAGACATACATATCAAAGTTTATAGCCTAAAAACAATAATTGACAAGAACGTTTTTTGAATTTTATTTAAAAATGATAAGAAGTATATATTTACTATAAAATTTTATATATATATATATATAACGGACAAGTAATATGTTTTGGTTTAATGCTGACCTGGCCTGTTTGAATAAAAAATAAGATTAATTCAAAACTAAATTTATTTACTTATGTTCATTAAAAAAATATTTATTTATTTATTTATTAATCTCATAAAATATTTGCCTAAACAATAAAACTTTAAAAAAATTTAGTTTTAGAAGATTCAATTTCTAATTTTAATTGATTAGTTATTATAATTATTATAAAGAAATCATGACGTTATAAGCGATGAATTAGTATTAATATTCTATGTGAAATGTCATAATAACATTTTTTATTAGTAATTTGAACGATATTATGTGTAGGATAAAAATCAAAACTATGAGAACAAAATCAATTAGAATTCGAAACTCTTAAGACAAAATTGACTAAGTCTAAAGATTAAATTAAAAATTAATATAAAATTTGGAGACATAAAGGCAGTCTTGTCATTAATAATTATCATATAACCAACTTGATTTACCTATCTTTCTGTTTGGTTGGTGAATTTATTTGAGGGAAAGGGAATGAGGATTATAATGAGAATATGAGAGTGGATGAGAAAAAAAGAGGAAGAGAGTCAGGTAAAATGACAATTATATCATTCATTTAAAAACTGTTAATATTTTAAAGGGAGAGCAAAATTGACATTTCCGTAACTCATTCTCTCTTCTTCCAACATTTTCTCATCTAAATCTTTATAACAAACAAGGCTTTAAAGTTGATTTAATATTAGGGTGTCTATGATGCAACTTGTTGCATGTATGCAATGTAATTTCGGCCGATAGGATTGTGACATGTGGGTAGGATGACTTGAGATGCAATGCAATTTTCCACGTGTTACAATCTTATCGACCGTAATTATATTACATGCATGCAACAAATTACACTATAGACTAACTCTTAATATTAAATTTTGATTAATTCAAAGTTTAGAAAAAAAAACATAGAAACAACTTAAAAAACTTAAACTTTAAGAGATAAAATATAGGCAATTTTACCTTAAACCCATAGTATAAAATTTTAAACCCCAAAATTTCCCTTCTTCAAAAAGTATTCCCTTAACACCCCATTTTTATCTTTTTGTTAGTAAGAATCAATCCGTCTCAAGCCCAGACGGATTTGGACTGTTTTTTTTTTTTATATTATTTAATGCAATCCGTCTGCTTAGCAGACGGATTGCATTAAATATATATATATATATATATAATATATATATATATATATATATATATATATATATATATATATATAAGAAAATATATATATATATATATATATATTTATAAATTTTAATAATATAATATATAATTATTTTTTATACTTAAATATATAATAAAAAATTAATAATATACTTAATTATATATATATTTTAATATGTTAAATTAGAGTCGAAAAAATTAATTACTACTCACTTAAGTTAGGAGAGTTTATGTTTATTTATAAATGAGCCAAAAATATTTCAGCTCACTTAACTTGCGAGTTAGATGAGTCAACTCGTAGGTTAAGTGGGTTAAACGAGACAACCTAATATATGAGTTAAACAAGCCAACCTAACCCTACGAGTTGTCAATTTATAACTTCTATACAGACATGACTCTATACCCACACATTTTTCTCTGCTCAAATGATTCTTCCTATGCTTGTTTATTTTTCTGTGTGTCAAATTAAATATTGCCTTCCACGTTGAAAAAATTGTTCATGAGTACTTAAGAGCAATTATATGAAAAAAAGAGCAATTATATGCAAAAACTGTCCAACATAAATTGTCCAAATAAGTGAGTTAGGTTAGTTTGTTTAACTCATATGTTAGATTGTCTCGTTTAACCCACTTAACCTACGAGTTGACTCATCTAACTCGCAAGTTAAGTGAGCTAAAATATTTTTGGCTCATTTATAAATAAGCATAAACTCTCCTAACTTAAGTGAGTAATAATTAATTTTTTCGACTCTAATTTAACATATTAAAAAATATATATAATTAAGTATATTATTAATTTTTTATTATATATTTAAGTATAAATAAAATAATTATATATTATATTATTAAAATTTATAAATATATAAATAAATATATATATAAAAAAGAAAAAAAACATATATATATATATATATTTAATGTTGCATTAAATAATATAAAAAAAAAAGACAGTCTAAATCCGTCTGGGTCTGAGACGGATTTGAATTCGTCTCAGGCCCAAACAGATTCTTACTAACAAAAAGACAAAAATAGGGTGTTAAGGGAATACTTTTTGAAGAAGGAGAATTTTGAGGTTTAAAATTTTATACTATAGCTTTAAGGTAAAATTGTCTAAAATATACTCGTCTCGTTATTTATTTTAACTTTTCCAGGTAATATTTCATAATAATTTATATAATGCTTGTATTTTATTTTATTATTTTAGCTGCCTATATAAAATATTAATTAATTATATTTGCGTTTTAAAGACAAACTGAAATGTTAAATCACAAACGCAAGTAATTTGGCCGGGAATAACATTTTGCGACGCACGAGAGAGAGATCACTGGAGGATCAAAGTTCTTTACCACGCGCCATACTCGCAAGTTTAAATTACGGCAAATAGGGGACCGCTTCGTAGTTCTTACAACTTCGCTTCGCAGGACAAGTGGCGTGTGCATGGGGCAAGTGTATCACACGCTCCAATTTCGCGATGATGAATAATGAAGAAGCTGCAAGTTGAGTTGTACTTGGGCCCCACACTCGAGGACCTAACGACGGTTTTACGACCATCACACCTCACACGTGAGAGACTCTTGGAAACTTCGAACGCAAAGGCGCCGTCAACGATAAACGACATTACAAGTATTGCCGTTTAACGTCTGTTTCTTTGAACTTCATAAATTTTCACATTTTTAAACGAGATCATATATGTTTTAATCCTTTAAATGAATTTACTAATAAAAATAGATTATTTAATTTTTATTTTTTAATTATCTAATCTAATTATTATACAATTGGTTAACGTGATTGTCAAATGCTTATTTGTCACCTTATTATATTATTTACTTATCACATTATTTTGAAAAAAAATATTTTAAAAAAATAAAAATAAAATATAAATTAGACAAAAAAATTATTTTCAATTTGGAGTTAAATATAATTTTTGACTATTAATGTCGCATGACAATACAAGTGACAAGTAGTTAATTGTGATAGTATGACCACGTAACCCGATTAGTTAATAATAAAGGGACTACATAATTTATATATAAAATAAAATTAATTATAATCCTATAAAACAAATAATTAAATTTTTTTATCAACGAGATGTTAGTTTTAGTGGTAAGCGATTTGATATTACTTAAATAATGTCTCATATTTAAAACTTTGTAAATACAATTATTTTTAGGACTAAACTGAGGTAAAGTTACTTAGGTGCTTGCTATAAAGTTCACCAATATAATTGAAACACGTGGCAAAAATTTTTTGTATAACCAATCATGGTAGAGAGAGAAAATGAAAAGCAATAAATTACATAACCAATCAAATTGGAGAGAGAATATAAATAAAGTTTATGATTGGTGAACTTTATAGCAAGCACCTAAGCAACTTTACCTTAATTTTTTCCTTATTTTTATTGAGAGACTCACTCACCACAATCATATGTATTACCGGAAAAAAAAAAAATTTATTATTTCATTTTCTCTTGCTTTTGACCGAAAATTTTGACAAGTAACTATCATAAAATCATTATTTACTGATACGCTGTTTTTTTACCCAGGTAACCCTTTTCTTCGATTCAACTACTTTTGTATTTTTTTAACCATGCATCATAATTTTTTTAAAAATAAAGAAGAAATTGAATTTGTGTTGTTAGAGATTAATTGGAAACATAATGATATATAGTTTTCCTTTTCCATATCCAAATTGACAACTGAATAAAAAATATGTCCAAAGTGGATAAAAAAATATTCTTTTGGTTAGAAGTCATGTCATTAATTATAGCAAGTAGATTTGATATTTCCTTATTTCGTCTCAAATGTGACTTTAATTTGCACTTATCCAAATATATTAATCAAAGAAGGCTTTATGATATAATTAATGTTTCAATTTCGCCATTTGTTCGGAAGCATATTTATTAATTATATATGAAGAAATATATATATGGATGCTATATATATATAATTTGATTTAATGATTAATAAGATTATTTAACTTATAACTATATCCAATTTTTTTTATTATAATTATATGATGATAATTGCATTGATTTGGTAATTTTGCATATGAAAAAAAAATTTGTTGAGAGAGTTTTATTCACATTATGAAACTTTCACTAGCTTGAACTAGATCAAACATAGCATAATGAACTTTTGGATACTAGTAATTTTGATTATAAAAAAAGATTAATTAGAACAAATTAAATCTTTTTTTGTTCTTTTGCCCATTAATCTTCTCATTTATTCATTTATTTTATTTTATTTTTTTCATTTTAAATCACATATATTGAAGCAATAAACCTTTTTCTTAGGCCAAAATTTGACTTGATCTTAAATCAACTGGCCGGTTTGTAAAAGATCAATCAGAGTATCAGATTGCGTGCCGAATGAGTTAATTATAATTAATTGATTGATTAATTAATTAATTAGGGTATATATATTTATATGCTACTTGTATTAGAAAAATTAATAATATGATGGTCCATAAATATCAATAATATACTGGAAATAAAGAATATACTAGCTCATAGGGTGGTCACCATCCTCTAATTATATATATATGGTTTAGGCTGTAACGTTTGCCCTGTATCACATCAATTTCTTATAATAAATTAATTAACTTCATTAAAATATTCAAAACTCAACTTCAATCAATTAAAGATCTAATTAAAAAAGTACTGCACTAGATATTATATTTATTAAAATTCACACGTAATTTAATTTAATTATTTTGAATGAAAAGGATATAATTTATTAAATATAATTATATATATGTACCAATAGATAATTGGTTGAAATGGTAAGTACTTCGGCCATTCATTTTAAGCAAGGTCTCGGGTTTAGGAGACTTATGTACGAAAAACCTCTACAACAAGAACTTTACTCTTGTTATGAGACTTCAGCTAGCTTGAATAAGATTGTCTCCAATAAAATATTATTTATGAAAAAAAAAGTTGAGTAGGATATAAAATTAAATTATTTCAAAACTTTCAGTAATATTGAAGTTCTAGAAATATTTCCTTCCTTTTTGGTCGCATATTTAAGAAATTTAAGATCCAGTCCTTAGCTCTTGAGTAAATTAGCTGGAAATAAGAATGGAAATAGGTATGGAATGCTCTATTTTCTCGTACATTTTATTTAACAAAACAAATATTACTTTTTGTAATGTGATGAAATTATGTTTTTGTCCTTATTTTTTTATTCACTTTTATTTTATTTCCACTTTTAATGTAAGAGTAAAATAGTCATTTTACTCACTTTTATTTCATTCATATCACATTGGCATGACATTTTCATTTCCTCGTATTTTCCCATTAATTCTTATTCCCATTTTTATTTCTATTTCTATTCTCATTATCAAACACACCCTTAACTTTACGTTAAACCCACAACAACAACCACAATAATTATAATTACTATTAAATGGATTTAAATACAATCAAGACTCAAGAGTGTTCGTTTCTCATCACAAGGGGTTTCAAAATTATACTCGCACTCTCTTGAAAGACTAGGCATACAATTTCACTCCTTTTCTACTATAGTATCCTTCATTAATAGTATATTATTAATTTTTAAAAAAATGTATTATTAATTTTTAAAAATAATTATAGTTCATTATAAAAACATGTATGTTTTTAGAATTTTTTATGATTTTAATTTACAATTAGTTATTTTGAGTTCAAATTAACATTATTTTAAATTAAAAAATAATATAGCTTTAAAAATTATTCAAATACATAATTTAATTATCAAAGCTAAGGCTTCGATTATACATACATGTATATAGTTTTTGTCATTTTAAGATTTAGTATATTATTATTATTATTATTATTATTATAATTTTAAATAATATAAAATTATAACTATCATATACCGATTATTTGTTTTTTTTTTTCTCTTTCTCATCTCATCGCTTCATATATTTTATCTTATTTTGAATAATAAAATAATTTTCATTAAAAAAATTAAATAATTATTTTGTGACAAAAAAGTCCACCTTCATATTAAATTATTAATGTAAAAATAAAGAATAAACATGGGTCTTTCTAGTCAAAATAAATAAAATTATAAGTTTTTATATTTCAAATTACGAGAATGTAATTTTATAAAGCAAATAAAGAGAAAGACATTCTAATTCAAAGAGGAGAGAGTGCAATTTTTTTTGGTTTCTCATCGCTATTCTCCTATCGAAGATAATCCTATTCAAAATATTACCGAGTATTAAATGTGAACATCTTTCACAGTAAAAATTTAAACTCAAATTAATCATATTGTGAGAATTTTTTTTTTACTAGACTTAACCCTGTTGGTGGAGAGAGTGTAATTAACTTTACAATCAATAACAAATATCAGAGCCCATGATCGTATATATATGCCAACTAATGCTTTATTTAGCAATCTATTAATTATTAAACATATTAGTTCGCTTAATTAATTATTAATGTTAGCGCCGGCAGCAAATTTAGCATAGAAAAATAATACACCGATGGAAAGTGATTAAGACTTAAAAATATTATATGCTCCATTAAAAATGATGAGTTTCCCATAAATAATTGAGATGATATTTAATTAGTTAAGACTAATTATTGACAACATGAATGCATATTGACGTAGTGCATGAGATCACTTTCAAACTATATATAATTTTTGTTGTCTATGACAAAGGTATTTATTAGAGCGAGTCTGATGATTAATTTTTTAAGTATTACGAGACTTTGAGAGCTAACCTTTCAACGAATGACATTTCATTCACATTTTTTTAGGAGATCGAACATGAAAAATAATAATTAAGAGAACACAAAGTCTTTATTATATGTGTCGCGTTAGGTTAATAAATTATATATAAATTAAATCTTATTATCATATGATGCCGCACGTAAATGGTTGGTGAATGGACTTGTAGAAAGTTAGAAACTTTTGTATAGCAAGATAGGTATATGTGTGTGTTTATATATATAAGAAGCCTGATTTGATAGATCATAGAAAATTAATGATGGATTAACTAATAGGCTAATAGCTAGCTAGGATATATATTATATTCCAATGAAGACAATTTATTACTATTTTTTAGTTTGAAAACTAAATTATATTTTTCTAATTTATTTTTTCAATGAAGGCAATTTCTTGTGTGTAAAATAAGATTATAATGTTATTTTTAATATAACATCTAATGTAATTAAATAGTTTTAGAATTTTCTGATTAATGAATATATATATATATATATACTAGAGGTTTCGCATGCACGTACCGTGCATGTAATTTATTTTTTATTTTTTTTAAAAATATTATAAAATTATAATTATTATATTTTAAATTAATAAAATATTAAATATTAAATTATTTCAAAATTTTAAAATATAAAATAAAATAATTATTATATTTAAAATAATAAATAGAATCCTGAAAATTATCACTATTCTTATTTTCTCTCACCCATGATCTTCTCACATCATATTTTTTTTTAATTAACTAATTAACTATTTTAGGAGACCGTTGACGGGAAGACCGCACAGCCATATTAATATAGATATATATAATTTATGTAAAATATTAATTTCATTAATTAATAGAAAATAAAATATATTAAACACAAAATTTGTATAATATCATATCAAACTTTAAGAAGGCTGATGAAACTTGTTTTAAGGCAAAAATATCTTTGATATCCTAATTGTGATCATAATATCATATCCATTAATGCAACAATTAACATGCATAGTTTTAAAACCCCTGATCGGCCATGGAAGAAGAATTTTAATAGAAAAAGAGTTGAGATTGAAATAAAAATTTGGTAAATACCCTTGTTGCCCCTAAATTTTACTGCAATGTTCATTCTCCTGCCCCTAAACTTTTTGGTTGGTTCATGCCTACCCCCAAACTTTCAGTTTTGTTCATGGCTCCCCATTTTGCTAACACAATTAACTTGCTTGATGGAATTCGCTGACGTGGATGATGAATGTGTATTTTTTTTGCCACGTCTTTGTCCACCTCACCTTTAACTTTTTACTTTTATTAAAAAATATTAACATAATCTAAATAAAAAAAATATTTAGGATAAAAGTTTGATTTTTTTTTTAAAATTTGGATTAGGTTAATTTTTTAAAAATAAAAGTAAAAAGTTAAATATGAGATGTAAAATGAGGTGGCAAAAGAGATACATATTCACAGTCCACGTCAGTAAATTCCGTCAAGCAAGTTAACGGTATTAGCAAAAAGGGCAAGCATGAACAAAACTGAAAGTTTAGGGGTAAGCATGAACCAAAAAAAAGTTTGAGGGTACGAATGAACATTGTAACAAAGTTTGAGGGTGGCAAGGGTAATTTACCTTAAAAATTTTAAGGTTAAAAAAGGATGAAATCACAATTTTTTAATAATTCCAAGCATGCCACGTACTTGTTACCTAGGCAAATTGGCCTTAATTATTTTTCTGTATCTTGCAATATTTGTGACTTTAATTTTGGGTCCCCCATAATGGAGCATAATTTACATGTGCACATATAAAGCCTCAATTATATTGTTGAGGCAACTTTAAATCACATGCATATATATATATATATGTATGACTTCCATGATATTCTAGACCTATATATATCTGGGGGTCCCTATAGTCCTATTCATGTGTCCTTTAAAACTCAGTTCAAAACAATTATTTTCACCTTGATGTGATCATCACTTTCACTCACCTATCCTTTAATTTATTTGCATGTTACACGTGCATAAATAAACATGGATGAAAATATTGGATTTTTTTTAATTATTTTATTTTATTTTTTGGATAAGAATAAAATTATAAAAAATTGTTCTCAACCTTCTAGTTATAGTCATAATGTCATGAAAGATAATTAATAACTGAGGCAAAAGTTATATATATTTTTTGTAGTAATTTTTTTTTGGTAAACTACTTCGTATAGTAATTATTCCAACCTGTGTGTGGTAGCCAAATTAAAATTGAACTTTTATAACTTTAGGCTTCAAACCTTCACTTTCAATCATATGATCGATTTATATATACCTAGCGCGCAATTGAGTAATTTTTCATTTTAATTAAGAATCGTCGAGAGAAAAATGTGTTAATTATTGTAATTCTATAATATTCTCTCATATTCATATGTGGCATTAGTTTTTTAAAAGATCAACTAGACTACGAATCAGTGATAAGTGGTATCGCTTAATGGCCTTTTGCATACCTCATACCACAATTCCTCCAGACACTCTTGTAACGTAACAGACATGGAGGGGGACCAGAAACATGGGTCGAGCATAATCTATAGGAACATGAGACAACCACGTTCCTCCCTGCACCAAGTATAAATACTCCAGGAATTCAACAGAAGTCTAATCGACAAATAACAAAGCTCCCTTATTCTTTCAGAATACATTCATTCTCTAACTCTAAAGTACCATTTAGAGACCCATGTTCTCTCACCTATTACTCAGCAATATACCTCCAACAGGTGGCTCGTTTGCTCGGAGCAAGATACACACGTTCTAACCGCACACGGCAACCACATGTAACATTCCTGCCTAACAGCTCATATGAATTTTTTTTTTCGAATTACGTGAACTTTTATCCCTTAACAAGGGTACGTAGATACCTAAATTATCATCTAAGGACAAGCCCCTAAAATTAAGATCCCTTGTGATTTTCATTTTCAATTATGAATTATTTGAATAAAAAACGATAGTTACAATTATATTATTAGAAAAAAGTTTTGAGTTAGCTAGTGGTTCCGGAGTTAATAATTATTTCTAAAAAAATTAGAAAATTCAAGTTAGAATCTTAATTTTAAGGAAGCAAAGAGAGAGGGAAATGACTATATGCTTTGAACTTTAAAGTTCAAACTAGTGCAGATTATATATATATATATATATTACCATTATTTCCTCCAATAACTCTGGAATAGGGATGAGCAAACTTGCAGATTGATTTGATTTGGACGATTTAGATAATCGAATCAATCCAATTCGCTTTTTGGACATCAACTGAGCCAAATAAATTATAGTCGGTTTAGTTTGGTTCGGTTTGATCGGTTTTTTGACCAATTTTTTTTTAAATTACTATTTTTTCTCTTCAATTTAAACCTTAAAAAAATAAAAATAGCTATTCATAACCATAGAAACCAACAAACTATAGTTATTAGTACAATATTTCAACATTACAAACTTAAAATTATAATCAAACATCATAAAACCATAAAAAACTAACATCATAAAATATATTTAAAAAATTATAATCGGTTGGAATTTGACCTCATTTATCAATCGAACCGAACCAAATCGACTGTCAAGAAAATAAACCAATTCATCCGATTATGTAGTCGACTTTGATCGATTTTAGTCAATTTAATTTGAATCGAATCGATTGGTTCGGTTAGAAAAATCGATTTTGCACAGACCCTTACTCTGAAATCTGGAATGACCTAATCAGTCGGTCCGCCCAACGACACATCGACATCAAGCTATATATAACAAAATCGGTCAAATCTTCACTTCCTGCGTACTTCAGCTATTCAAAACCATACTCAGCCCACACCGTCCTCTAAAATTCTTGCTAACTAAAAATGTTTAGGTAGTGTTCGCTTACTGAAAATCATGAAGGAAAGAAAAATAAAAGTAGGTGGGGCCCATTTAGGTAGTGCTCGCTTACTGAAAATCATGAAGGAAAGAAAAAAAAAATAGGTGGGGCCCACCGGGCCCCACCTACTTTTACTTTATCTTTTCCTTTGACTTTTTTTTAAAAATTAATAATAAAATAAAATACAAAATGTCTATTATACCCTTTGATTTGACACAATTCTAACATTCTTTTTTTATTATTTTAATATAAGGGGTAAAATGGTAATTTTAATACATTCCCATTCCATTTCCATTCTAAATTTTTACTACCAAACACATCAAACCCATTCCCTTTTCCTCTCCCTCTCCCTTTCCCTCTCCCTTTCTACTAAGCAAACGTGCCCTTATTGTTGGTCTCATCTCATGTGGTTACCAATAAATCTCCCAAGTGTCGTGTATATATATATATATATATAACATAATAATGAATTGCAGTCTATTAATCATTATATCTATATCTATATATATATAT
Organism: Senna tora; assembly: GCA_014851425.1. Taxonomy (NCBI): domain Eukaryota; kingdom Viridiplantae; phylum Streptophyta; class Magnoliopsida; order Fabales; family Fabaceae; genus Senna; species Senna tora. The sequence continues at coordinate 11,743,476 of CM026264.1, forward strand.
ATATATATGGTTTTAAACTTTTTTGGTCATTGGTGTCACAAAATAATTATATTTTATAATTAAAAAATATGGAATAAAACATGATTCGAGGAGATATGAGAGAAAAAAGATTATGGATAAAGTAGTTAATAAAAGTGGTGAGAGAGAAATTAGAAATATTATAAGTAGTTATTGAATTATTTATTATATTTAAAAATAATAATAATAATTTTTTTTATACTAAATTAAAAAAAATGATTGCAATTGATTGTATATATGTATATGCGTTGAAAAATCTATATCAATATGGAATAAAATTAGAGAGCAAAACCTTATATGAAGTGCACTATGTTTTGTATATTAAGTCTTTGGGCTCTGCTAGTATAATTAGTAAATAAAACGATAATTTATTTTGTACATTAATCTGCTAACCTATATTAATATATAAAACAATACATTTTTACTGAAGGCACAATAATTTAAAAGATCTGAATCCGTAAAATTGACAAGGTTGACTACAACAAATAATTGTGGGTATAGTATGATATGATATGTCACACCACAAATTAATTTATGAGATTGACTTCTTATCATCTTCTTATGGAACACGTGAAGTGAATAGTTATAATCACCTTTTTGCTTTAGTCAAATGCGTGGCATGCATGGGAGACTAATAAATAATTTTTCACCTATATGTGTATATATATATATATATATATAAAATATGCTATTGATTTTATGAAATGATAGTACAAGCTAGGCTCCAATCATTCTACCTAAAACTCTCATTTTTGTACTTTAAGAGAATAGTTAGTTAGTATTTAATTAATATTTCGGATAATTTATTTTGTTAATTAATTGCAATTGATACAAAAAGTATACATTAAAAAGCCTGGTTGATTACTTGTTTTGTGGATATAATGAAAATGAGAATGGGTATGAGAACATTGAAAGAAATATGAATGTAATAAAAGTGGAAAAAAATAACTATTCTTACCCTTATATTAAAAGTGAAAATGGAATAAAAGTGAATGCAAATAAGAGTAAAAGTATAATTTTATCATATTAAAAAAGTAATATATATTTGATATGAAAAATATTAAAAAGAATATTAAATTGCAGTGAAGATTATGTCCGTAAAATAAGTAATCAAACCACCCTAAATATTGAGCTTTATACTGCTTGTAAGTTGTATTGCTTTAAGATAATATTATTATATGGACAAAAGTAGATTTTAGATTGAAATTTGATTCCTTCATATATATATATATAAATAAGATTATCTGTGGAACTTTAAATAATTAGATTCATTTTATATACTGATTTTTTCGGTGTATAGGGTAAGATACGGGCCCTCTCTTAAGAATAATGGTAGCTAACTTGATCGGATTTCTGGATGTGCCTTTATTAAGTATATAAGATTATCTGTGGAACTTTAAATAATTATATTCATTCCTTTATTAATTACAATATTTGGCATTTTAAATGTAGGCATTATATATTAGCTGAAGTGATAGATATATATATATATATATATATATATATATATATATATATATATATATGTTTTTTTAGTTTTTTTATAAGTATATAATCAATTAAAAACATATAATAAAGTGTATTTGTACACGTCACCCAAAAAAAAGTTATAAATAGTGGTCGAAATGAGATTGAATCTTATGTTGCCTAACATAAAAAAATAAGGATTAAGGAGGGAGAGTGACACATAAGTGAGTTTTACATGTGGGATCCACTTATCTATCATTTTCTCTGCTTATTTTTCTATACTTGACAGCATAAAATCTATTCTCAGTCGAAACAGAGAAATTGCGAACTAAAAGAGAGACAATGAATGCAAAGGAGGAGATTTCCCAGTTACATATGCTTAAGTAATAAAACAAGGTTTCGCGGACAAATTAAAATAACGAGAAACGTATGGTACGTTCTTTACACAGAAAGAGAAAGAGAAAGGGAGAGGGAAATAGAATGTATTTATTGTGTTTGTTAGTAAAAGATGAGAATTGAAATGGAATGGGAATGTATTAAAATTACTACTTTACTCCTTATATTAAAATAATAAAAAGAAAAGATTATTATGATTGTGTCAAATCCAAGGATATAATAAATATTTTGAATTTTCTTTTTTAATTATACACATTTTTCAAGACGTAAATAAAAAAGTAGGTAATATGTGAGACCCACATATATTTTTTTTCCATCCATTTCTCTCTCCTTATTTCCTTCAACCGAACATGCCCGGCTACAAAATTTGCATACCTGATCAAATACTAGAAGGCATATCTATATATTTTTAGTGTTTTTTTTTGGCCAAAATATATTTTTAGTGTTTGATAACGATTAATTGTTCATATATCAGCATTTTAAATATATGTAGAGGCATTAATTTAACACGCACACATATATTAGCTGATGAAGTGATTTATTTTTTATTTTGATTTTTTTTAATAACTAGGAGCACTAAAATAATTGTTAAAAGGCTAATGGATTCATTGTTTGGTAAATGAATCGTTGAATTTGCAATAGTAATTACTAATTAGTATTTAGTAAGGATATGAATTATTTTTTCTGGGCAAGAAATAGTAATGATTTGGATGGAATAATCACAATATTAAAAGAAAAGGAAAGAATAAAGAATCACATAAGAGAGACTTGGGGTGGTGTTGGCCCAAATAAATAAGAATGTTTTGATGCTTTCACATATTGAAGCAAATTTGTAAAGCTTCTCTTATCATGGGCCAAGCCTATTGTGCAAGTCCAACAAACTGGTCATATAAAGGGAAAGAGCCCAAAAAATGACAAAAAGATTTAACATTTTTTCCCAAAAAAAATAAAAAACAGTACGCTTTGTATAAATGCACAAATGTAAAGTACTGTATAATAAAAGAAAGTACTGTAGAAAAAAGTGAGAAAAGAGATAGAAAGAAAAATTAAGAGAGAGAAAAAAATATGATAAAAACTAAAAAGTGTGTTTGCTATGTATAAAATATGATGTAAATTTTTTTTTGAAAATCGCAAAAAACTATGATTTTACTATTTGATAAGGATACCAAACATACCCTAAGTAATTAGCCACAAAGTCTCGTATATTAGTAAATAGGATTTTTGTTTTTAATAAATTAATTAATAGTATAGGCCTCCTGTAAAGACGTCCTCTCAACTTAGATTTTGAAAGATAGAATTTTTTATTTTAGTCTTTAAAAAATCAATTTTTAATCGATTTGATCATTTAATTAATAAGATTGATGGAAAATTTACTCATAATATCATTAGTAAATACCAACTAAATATTAAATGATGAATTGAATATTACAACTGAAAAATGCAAACAATGTTTGAAGATATATAATTTGTGCAAATGAATGAGGTGAAAAACCATATACATATATATATAGGCTTCCATTGCAAGATATAAACGTCTAGAATGTATAAGAAGAATGCCATCTTGTCTTCCACCACCATAATTTTTTAATTTGATTAACTTGATCAATTTACTTCATTTTGCCAAAATAATTTAAATAAATTGATTGGTCAAGCTCTCAAGAACTTTGTATTAAAAAATTCAATCCGTTAATAAGTAATCAATCCGATAACACACCCGAACTCAACAAATTAATTCAAATAGTTAGATAAAAATAAAAATCACCTTCGGCTTTCTCTCGTGCCGCGTGAAGTTCTCTCTCTAAAAAAATATTGTTGGGATTTCTGTTACAAATCTTTCTTTCTCTTTTATTTTATTTTAGACTTTTGGTTCTTCCTTTTTCTCCTTTCATGGAGGATTCTTCATTCCATCAGAGAATGTCTTCTTCTTTTATTATAGAAGATTTTTTCCTTTTATTCGGAAAATTTTTTTCATTGTTATATAAGATATTTTGAAGATATGCAATATGTTCAAATCTATATTATGGAGCTCAACTTTGAAAAAACAAAAATGTTTTGACAGGAGACTTCGATCTTAATTTCTTAGGTGCGTTGTCTAACTGTCTAATTATGTTTTTCCAATTTTATCTTTGGAATTGAATTGTAGGCCTATATTGTTTATGTAAGCGTCTTGCTAATATTCCTAGCCTCAATGCTATTTCTTCTTTACTGAATAATAAGTTTCTGACCAAAAAAAAAAATAGAGAATGAAACAAAATAACCGGTTAATTAAACTGTGAAAAATAAAATCAATTCATTTTTTTTTATCAAATTACTCTTTCGGTCCTCAACGTTTTCACGAAGTTTAATATTGGTCCTCAACGTTTCAAAAAGTTATTTTAGGTCCTCAACGTTTTCTTGGGTCAAAATTGGTCCTCTAGCGTAACGTCTGTCTAGTTTTGCCATTAAATGCTGACGTGGAAGGCTTATGTGGCGCACTCTCTCTCTTACATGTCATATTTAAATGACAAGGCACCCTCTCTCACTCAAACTCAATAAAATGACGCTGTTTTGATTCATTTAAATGTTCTGTTTTGAATCAAAACGGTATTGTTTTGTTGAGTTGGAGTGGGAGATAGTGCTATGTTATTTAAATATAATACGTAAGAGAGAGAGTGTACCACATAAGACTTCCACGTCAGCATTTAATGGCAAAACCGATGGATGTTATGTTAGAGGACCAATTTTGACAAAAGAAAGTTGAGGACCTAAAATAACTTTTTAAAATATTGAAGACAAATATTAAACTTCGTGCAAATATTAATAAGTAAAAGAGTAATTTCGCTTTTTTTTAAAATAAAAAAAAACTCTCATCAACAAAGAAAATACAAAAGGAAAGAAAAGAATGGCCACGTTTTGCCATCAAAGATGTGACACGTAATCATTGTCTCAAAATCTGAGTCCACTTTGTGAAGGGAAAAAAAAATGCATTTCTCAATTCTCACTCTTTCTCTTCTCTCACACAGTCACACTCTCTCTTAGCTTCTTCCTAATCATCACTCAAGCATCTCATCCTCATCTTCTCCATCCATCCATCCATCACCTGAAAACCTCTCATCTTCTTCCAACGCCAATTTCCCTCCCCAGCTTCTTCTTCCCATGTCCTCCGCCAGAATTCAACCCACGGCTTGTGCGGTCTCCTCCGCCATCAAACACCTCCGCCTCCGCCCCAACCCCTCCCTTTCCTCCCTATGTTTCCACCATTTCGCAATCCGCGGTCGTGGCTCCCTCCGGAGGACCCTTAGGGTTTCTATGTCTTCTGCTCAGTCATCCAGCCCTCTTGAGATTTGCGTCAAGGCTTCTGTTACCACCCCCGATAAGCTCGGCGACTGTAATGAATTTTACCTCTTCGCCATTTCTGTTTTTATTGAAATTAATTGATTATGAGGGATTGGACTCACGCTCTGAAATTTAATTTTTAAATGTAATGTTGAATGCTGGGCACTCAAGTTGAGAATAATAAAGTGCATGGTCTTAACAATTATGAGATGATATATTTGTTCTTTAGAATGATGGACTATTCTAGTATAATAGATTCAGAAGTTCAAACTCAATGCTGGCATTTGATATTGTCATGTATTTCTTTTCACCTTGAGCTTATGTAGACTAGAATGAAGGTGAATATAAATATTTCTTAGAAGTGTATTTAGAAAGACAAAATTCAATTGTTTCATAGAATTTGAACCTTTTCCCTTTCCTTAATTTTAAGTACGTTCTGCTTGTCTTGGCTATTTTCTTTTCGGTACTTGAATTTGTAAACGAGCTTACAAGATTCTCAGAAAGATATATGATAACTAAGTTATGCAACTGAATAGATATATTTAAAAAGTTCCGAACTATTGTTCATATGGGACTTTTTCCTCCTATTTGAGATTTATGATTATCTAAGAGGTAGTTTCCTATTGCAAGAGGCCTTCAATCTCTGGATAGATGTAATAAGAAAATGGCCTATATTCGTTTATTACCGAGAGTTAACTGTTCATATATGCTTTGTTCTAACTTTTAAGGAAATTTATATATATATATATATATATATATTATATTTGTCATTGTCCTTTAAACACAGGGTACTTATAATCACCAAATGACTCTGCTTAGAATTTCCTTTTTCAGGCCCATTTTCTCAAAGGGTATTGCTGACATTGGAGGAAAAGCATCTACCTTATGACATGAAGTTGGTAGATTTGAAAAACAAACCTGAATGGTGATATTCTGGTCCCTAATTTTTGTTACTTTTTGTGTCATACAAGTTAAACGAAAAATAAATGAGCTGTTTTCATAAATCTGAATCACAAACAGATGACAGCTTGGCCTGATGCTACTTTAATAGCAGTTAGTGATCCTTTTACTTTCATAGGTTCTTAAATATCAACCCAGACGGTAAAGTTCCTGCGATAAAACTTGATGAGAAGTGGGTTGCAGATTCAGATATTATCACACAAGCATTGGAAGAAAAGTATCCTAGTCCACCATTGGGAGCCCCACCTGAAAAGGCTTCAGTGTATGTTCATTATTTTGGTGATGGTTTATGCATCTATCTCCTATATAACATATTTTCTGTGATTGATGGTACATAAATATTCCTTGGATTTCTTAGACAAACACAGTGTATGGCACACTTGTTTTTTTACCCATTTTGCAGAGCTTTCTATTGTCTTTCATTTACTCTGTTATATCTGTTTAATGCCCCAACATTGTTGAACTTATGGTGCTCGGCATTCTGTTTGAAGGAAGTTAGTTAGGATAGTTTGAAGATTTAGGAAATTTCCATTACACTTAATGTAGACTATTAGATTTGAAAATTGAAAGATAGAATAAAATTTAAAATTACAAAGTTTCCTTTCCTACGTTTTACTCATTTATTGCTTCCTTTTTTGAGTGGAGTAATGTAAATATTAGGTATTGTCACTCTTATTCACCTGTGTTTCTAGTCTTTTACTATTAACAACGTTGCCTTTCTTTGTGTAGTATACTATTTATGGCATGCTTTCTCATCCACTCGTACTTTTTTCCTCCTTGGAACTTCCATTTTGATTTCTAGATAAGCTCATGTACATTTAAGATATTGAGATTATGATGACAGTAAATAAATGGATATGCTGTTTGTTTGAATGTATTTAACTTATTCTTCCTTGATTCAAAGCTAGTTACAGTAACACGGTTTACGCTTCAGTGCTCATGCATGTGCGGCATAGTTTTCAAATTTATATCTTGCCATGCCCATTAAGATTACCTTGGTTATATACTTAGAGCAGTTATTTTCAACTTTTTGCTGTAGTGGGTCAAAGATATTTTCTACCTTTATTGGGTTTCTTAAGAGCAAAGATCCAAATGACGGAACAGAGCAAGCATTACTAAGTGAACTGAGCTCTTTGAATGATTACCTCAAGGAGAATGTATGACTTCTTTCTTCTGCTATGAACTATCTATTTGCTTTATGTTTGCATCTAGATTACTTTCTGGATTCTGAGAGAAACCCTTCTTTTGGTGATAAATGAGATAAAACACAATTTATTTTGTTGAGTTTGTAGTGGCTTGCAAGAGCAAGTGTGAGATCTGCTTAACTTCTCCGGAACCAAAACACAATTCATCTGGAGTCTTTATTATACATTCTACTCGATAATCATTGAATCGAATCAGGCCCCAACTACTCTTCCGTAAAATTCATGACAATTTAACCATGTTTGATAATGGAGAACTCAACCCAAGACATTTATTTTGAATACGAATTGTAGGGAAGTATTTTGTTTTCTTCTTTTTCTTTTTATTCATGTGGATTTTTGCTTCTCCCTGTGGTAACTCATTGCAGGATGATTTCAACCTTTTGGTTTAATTTACAAATCTTTTTCTTTTTTTTCAAGGGTCCTTTTATCAATGGGAAGGATATATCTGCTGTGGACCTATCGCTTGGACCAAAGTTATACCATTTAGAGATTGCTTTGGGGCATTTTAAGAAATGGACAATTCCTGATTCACTCACATACTTGCAGTCTTATAAGAAGGTATGTTAAGGATGAGCCTACCCTTTCAATGTGCTTCTTATCTTCTAAGCAAGTTCTTCACCATGCCACTGGCCATTCTGTCAAAACTGTCAATGATCTTCAGTGGCTCCTCTAGAAATATGATAATAGATACTGACTGGCACCTCCACGATTGCAATGAGCATATATTTCATCATATTTGGATAGACTGAAACATGGTTAATATGATATTCAAACCTAAATTTGTATTACTGGTTAGTGGCTACTTGCCTACTTCCTTTTACCCATGTTTTTGCCAACAGTCTCAAAATTGACTAATTCTGTGAAAATTCTGTACATAATAAGTTTGTTCATATTTATGCTAATGAGTGAAAAAGCTTCTCAACAAGAATAAAGATCTATATTTGTTATTTCTTTCCTGCATTAACAGCATCACTGTTTAAGAAGCTCCAGTATCTGCCTACATTACATTCTATAGTTTTAGGGTATGTTTGGCAATTAGGAGGGGAAGGGAAGGGAAGTGATTAGAGGAGAAGGGAGGGGAGGGGAAAGGAATGTTAACCTTCCATATGCCTTCCCCTTGTTTGGGTGTTGGTAGCTCCCTCAAATACTCCAATTTAGGGTATCTTGAATTTGTGAAGGGGAAGGATAATGGAGGATTAATAATTAATCTTCCTTTATCTTCCCCTCCAATTATCAACTTCACAAGAAAGGGGAAGATATCTTGATTCTCTCCCCTCCCCTTCCCTTCTCCTCTGTAATCCTCAATTTAAACATAACCTTAAGTGTTATACTTGTGAAATTGTTTTAACTATAATTAAATGATATACTGATTTTATACACTAATTTTCACCGGGCAATTTTTGTCCAAAGTTCACTTATAGAAAATTGTTAATTTGTTATGCAAGGTTTTGACCCCTGTAATTGGCATTAAAACTTATATTGTTTGCTATAGCTGTGTAGCCTATGGCTAATAACAATGCTCAACATGCAGGCAATTTTCTCAAGGGATTCGTTTATCAAAACACGTGCGCAACCAGAGGATGTCATTGAAGGTTGGCGTCCAAAAGTTGAGGGCTGAAATCTGCTGATGCTGTTATTTCCATCAGACTTTCAGGTTCTTACCTGATTAAAATGAAGTATATATTCTGTCATCAAATGGTTGAAGAGCTCAATATCTCTATCTTTTTGTATTATATTATAGGGTTAATTATTAACTACGGGCTGTTGTTAAGATATACACGTTTTTAACAATGTTAAGCCAGAGAATATGAGGTTTGTTAGGAAGACTGAAAGACTACATGTAAGATCCCTAATTTTTAAGAAGCAACAGATGCGCTGCCTAAGAAATAAGATTTATTTAGTTAGTACAAAGAAAGAAATGCTTATGCACTTTGTTGGTGGGAAAATTTCTTTCTTCTGTTCTTTTTTTTCCTTTTAGCAAAGTAGATGTTTAACTTTAGCCTGCTTCAATTACATCTATGTGGCACAATCAAAGGATCAAAATTGATAGACCTGCCCAGAGTTTGGCCAACGGACTCTGAACATTCTTCAAATACATAAGCCATGGTGAACTACATGTAATTATCACACTAAAACAACAACAAAAAATCCTTGCTATTTTTGCCTATTGGCCATATAGTTAGCTAAGTGATGCAAAGGAGCAGCCTTTCTAGCATCAAAATAGGAAAGTTCCATTATAGCTTTCTCCACCAACTCACTAGCAAACTTCTTAGCCCCATCTACACCCATCAATTTCGGATAGGTAGCCTTATCACTCTCCAAATCCTTCCCTGCACTCTTTCCCAACTCTTCAGAAGACTTGGTCGCATCCAATATATCATCCACCACTTGATACATCAACCCCACATACTTCCCATACTTCCTCAACCTCTCTACCTCTATCACACTCCCTCCTCCCATTATGCCTCCACAAACCACAGAAGCTTCAACCAACTTGGCTGTCTTGTGGGTATGGATGTACTCCAACTCACCCAAACTCACCATTTTCCCCTCACTATTCAGGTCCATAAACTGGCCTCCTGAAAGCCCTCTTGATCCTGATGCTGCACCAAGCTCAGCAATAGCTTGTAGGACTCGGTTGGGTGAAACATTTGTAGTCTTAGCTGCTATGTGTTGGAAGGCAAGGGTGATGAGGGAATCTCCGGCTAGGATCGCGGTGTCTTCACCGAAGACCTTGTGGGCCGGCGGCTTACCGTGTCTGATTTCGCCGTTGTCCATACAGGGGAGATCGTCTTGAATGATTGAAACAGTCTTGATCATCTCAACTGCACAGGCCATAGGCACTGCCAAGCACTCTTCTCCTCCCACAAGTTCACAGGAAGCAATACACAGAATTGGACAAACTCGCTTTCCTTGAAAAAGAGAGTACCTCATGGCCTCAGTGAGTCTCATGGGATGATGCAGAGGCACTGCCTCATCTAATGCTGTGATCACTCTTTTGGCCTTGGTGGCTATGTACTCCTCCAACTGGAAGCCAGGTGAGGAAGAAGAAGAAGAAGAAGGCAGATGGTGTAGTGATTTGGTGACTAATTTCTCTTCTGTAAATGGCTGGGTGGTTTTAGTTCTTATTGGAACGAATTTGATGTGATGGAGGCTCAATGGGGTTGTGGGAGGAATTTTGATTCTTTTAAAACCATTTCTTGTGATTGCAGAGAAGGCCATGAATTTTGATTTTGGAGAAGGACTCTTAAGCGTTGATCGTTGATGAGATTGTTGATTTAAAGCTGTTTGGGAGTGCCAACTCAAGCTAGCATGTGCATAATAAAAAAATTAAAAAAAAAAATCCATGGACAGCCAGCTGCGATGTTATTTAATCTACACATTCCCAATAGATTCCTCTATTTAAGTAGGAGGTAGCACGTACTTTTAAGTTATAAATTAATAATTGAAATTAATGAAAATCCAATATATATGTAATTAAATCTAGCGGTAGTAATAGTGATGGTCATGGGGATGATGGTGACGATGGCAATAATGACGGTAATAATGGTAACAATGATAATGATGGAAATGGTGTTGAGCGGGGACATTAATAATAGAGGCAAAATTGTAGAAAAATTTATGACAATATCATGGAATAAATTGATTCCTTCCCTCAAAGGAGGGATTCCTTTCCTTCAAATGTGGGAAATGAGAGAGACAGAATCCTACTCTTCACAATAAATCAGAGATGGGAATAAAATATCTACATACTCCGTTCTCTTTCTCATTCTCCCAATTTCACGAATTAGGCAATGAAAAAAATTTAATAAATTTTTTATATTTTATATGACACAAAAAGAGTGTAAATGTAAAGTATAATTGATAAAACTTGATGGCAAAGATATAAAGAACGTGAGTTAAATTATTTTCGCAAGGCAATTCCAATTTCCACCAATTAAATATGCTCTTAATGTGTTGGTCAATGGTCATGCATGGTAATTGATCATCATACGACTGTGGGAAGATGGTTCAAGTAATGCAAACCAAAGCTAAAAGAAGTAATTAATTTTGTATGATTATAGTTTTTTTCTGACTTTTTTTTTTAAATTTACAAGTGCTAATTATTTATGGTTAAAGTAATATATTATAGTCCCTTATTTTTTCTTAAAGTTTTAAAATGTATTTAAAAGGTTCTTTAATTAAATGTCTCATACTATATGACACCATGTCCGGCAATACTTGAAAGTGTTTTCTATTGCTACCATTTTTTCTAAAAAAAAAAAAAAATTCTCTTGTGTACAATTGGTTAAAAGCAAATTATAATTACCTTTCCTAATATTTACTTCTAATTACAATTTTTTTTCTTAATTTAAGTTATAAAAAAGTTAATATTGAAACCATGTAGACTTTGAAAAGAAAACAAAATTTATTGATATTTTCAATCTCTTCAACTATTTTCACATGAAGTTATGGATCTTGTCTTCTCATAGGGAAACAAAAGATCTTGGTTATAAAATCATGAGTTGGTGTAAAGAAATGTAACGTGATGAAATTATAAAAGCAAAAATGTATACAAAGAAATAGAATATAGAAGTTAAAAAGTAAAATGAGTTTAAAGTTTAAAATAATCTTATATCTAAAGTGATGACGAAAGTGATAGTGGTAGCAGTGGGAGGGATAATTTGATCAATTGGCCCTCAATTACATTGCAAAAATAAATTTGCCTAGCTTACGTGAAGGAGTCCAGTTGCTTATATAGGGGCTGTAAACTAAATTGTTTTGTAATGGAGATTGCTTCTAGTTCAACTCATACCAAACAACTCTATTCACTATTTCTTGAAAAATGGGTATTTACATTGCAATTGGACCAAAGCTATCATACCAAAGAGATCCCTCCTCTTCTCAATGTGCCTTTTCTCCTCTTATTTGGCACAAAGGAATATTGCAGGCAAAAGTATATTTTATTTTTGGTCAAAACTCCAAATTGATTCTTTATGTTTGTACGAAGTTTTATATTGATCTTTTTATGTTTCAAAAAATCTAAATTGGTCATTTATGTTTGCAAGAAGTTCCAAATTGGTCCTTCCGTCCAAGTCCGTTTATTTCTTCCGTTAAGTGTTGACGTTGACACATCATCTCTCCTACGTATCAATTGAAGCTGACGTGGCATAACACGTCAGCTTAGATGGACACGTCAGCACTTAATTTAAGAAATTGATGGAAGTGGACGGAAGGACCAATTTGAAACTTCTTGCAAACATAAAGGACTAATTTAAACTTTTTGAAACATAAAGGACCAATATGAAACTTCGTGCAAACATAAAGGACCAATTTGAGATTTTGACCTTTATTTTTTTTAATGTTATCATTTTGTCATGTGACATTGCACATGGCAAAATGAGCTTATTGAACATAGTATTTTTTAAGTCATATTTCTTTCTATCCTCTTCAAAAAATCAATTATTTAATGACATCAAGTCATATTTCTTTTTATTCTCTTCAAAAATTAAGTATTTTTCACATCATACTTTCCAATCATTTTCTTACTTAGAAAATACTAAGTCCACTTAACTCATTTTACCACGTGATACCACATCAGCAAAAACCGTTAATTCTTAATGGTGCTAGTGAAAAGGGTAACATTGGTAAAAAAATAAAATTGACAGCAAAATAACATTGGGAGCATAATTAACAGTGACATCAAACGTTGAGAGTACCAAAAGATTCTTTTATTAATATTGTAATATCTCATGTGACTCTTTCTCATTTAAAAATCAAAATACTTACTTATTTACACGGCTTATATTAATCCCTCATTTGACAGATTCCAATCTTTCAATTTGCAAAAGAAGCAGGTGACTTTCATTAAAAATAAAATGAAGCAGGTGACAATAATCAATAATATGAAATGTTGATTGCAATGAAGTTTGTGAAACAAGAGGTTATTATTTATTTTTTTTTAAAAAAAAGATATTATAATTTAATTTTAATAAATTTATAATCAAAAGAAAATTTTCATGAAACAAAATGTAAGTGAGAGGACCATTTTAACATGTTTGAAAGTTAAAGGGACCAATTTGAAATGTTAAATAAAGCTAGAGATCATTGTATTAGTTTAACCTTATTTATTTCCAACATCACTAAGTGAAAAGATATGGTTGATTGTTAACATGTACAAGTCAACATTAACGAACCACATCATTCACTATATTAAGTTTTCAAATAATTAATAGAAAAACTTTATTACTAACGATTTAATATGTAATGATCCAAATTGAGAAATACCTCATTTTTTTTTATAAAAAAAATAAATTGTATTAAAGAAAAAATGAAGTTTACGAGGGCAAATAGAAAATACCTCATTGAAAAGGATCAAAACAAAGAGGCACATGTTTCCTACCCTGAAAGGATACTATCATACTGAAATTACTAGATTGAAACATTATTCATATAATTCTCGCTTTTTTTTCCCAAAAAAAGAAAAATCATCCAGCACAAAAGGAAACAAAAATAAATTAGGGCATAAAATAAAATAATTATACCTCAGCGAATACTAACTCCAGCAATAAGATGTGTATAAACCGAACTTAAGAAAGATCTTATGCTCAGAAAGATCAGCACTCTGATCCTAAGAACTGTCCCTCAAAGAGTTTCATTTTGAAGAGCACCCTCAAAATTGTAAGGGAAAGATGCATATAAAACTTCATTTTCTTTTTTGGTATTGAACCAAAGTATCCCAGAAAGGGCTTAGTGACTAATCCATCGGGTAGTGTGAGGCCCATTGCTGGAGACGACCCTCCCATCAGATGATGCTCAATTTCCATCCTTCTAAGATTGAACTCGAAAGACGATGATTAAGGGAACATAAGCAGACTCCTTACCATCTAACATCTGTGACATGTTACGTTAGTAAATGTCATAAACAAAAATTATATTGACACCAAGTGGTTGGTTGGAATGGTTACTCGTGCTCCACTGCCCAAGTGGTCACAACCACATGAAAATTTTCTTCTTTTCATTCACTACTGCAGGGATTGGTTAAAATCAAAGGTTATATGACTGAAGGTCATGTTCTTGCAATGAGCTCAGATAGTAACATCTTTAGGTTAAAAAACTAGAAGCAGTAATTTGGCATATGCAGCCACACAAAGTTATATGACTTTATCCCTTGAACAACCTTGGTTTGAGGAATTAATGATTTTATCCCTCCACTAGTTTGAAGCACCAGTCTCCTGTAAGTCATCCGTTCAAATTTATATGATTACTAGTCCAGCGCCAATTCAAGAATAAATTGAATCATAATTACCTCAATAAAGCAAAGTTTCTCTCTGATGTCTGGTCTCATCCCTGTCTCTCTGGATGACTCTCTCAAGACATTGATATGTAGCAATGTAGTTCCCATATTTCAAAGGAGGTCTCTGCTAGAATTGTTTCAGCTTTCAGGCTCATATGGTGGGTAATTACTCTGAAATAGCAAGAAGCAATGGGTTCTGAAAAGCTAACCTCTGCTTCTATTTTGCCAAGGCACAATAACTAGGCTTACAATCCCAAAGAAGCCATTTCATTTTGAAGGTGGAGAGCACTTGCTCTATCATCCTTCTGCAGGTAGCAAGCAATTAATGTCTTGTATATCATCGCATTTGGCGCCAGCAATCGACCTTTCATAATCCTCAGATATTTCTCAGCATCTTTCAGATTTCCACGACGACAGAAGCTCAGAATTAATGCTGTAAAAACAGTTGATCCAGGATGCAGAGATTTGTACTCCATTTCGTAATATATCTTGAGAGCTTCCTGAATCTCGTCAATTTTAGCATAACCCTCTATCAGATGAGAGTATGTTAAATCATTGGGTATGAACCCATTATCTAATAAGGTTGTTAGCATGGCATCGGCCAGCTTCATATCCCCCCTTTCACAGAGCTTTTCTACCATCTTATTGAATGTCAAACAACTAGGAATAAGCCCAATTTTCAACATTTTCTCATAATTACTTAAGCACTCCTCCAATCGTCCTGTTTCTATATATCCTTTGATAAGATAGTCAAAAGTCTCACTATATGGCTTCAACCCCGTTTTTTCCATTTCTTCTATCAAAGTTCCAGCTTCTTCAATTTTGCCCTCTTCACAGTATGCACCTATGAATGATGTATAAACAAAACTATTTGCCTGGAAACCTCTTTTCCTCATTTCTTCATATACCTGCCATGCTGAATTTAAATTCCCAATTCTAACTTTGGCATAAACAATTAAAGAGTAAGCAACCGAGTCAGCAATCATAATTTTTTGCAACAATCTCCTCAGCATTACCATGCTTTCTTCAATTCTTCCCCCTTCTAAAACCCTGAAAATCAAGGCCGAATTCACAATCACTGAAGGAGAGCTTCTCTTCCCCATGATTCTATCCAACTTGTTTACAATTTTCTGCAGTTGCCCTTCCTTGCACAAAGCACTAATCATGATCCTGAAAGTTACTTCATTTGGGTAAGTTCTTTTTTGAATCATATGCTCATAAATATCCCAAACTAGAGTGCAATTATTAGATTTCTGAACAACATGAAGTAAAGTATTGAAACTTATGAGGCTAACAGAGAACCCGTGTTCTTCCACATAGAGGCAAATGTCAAAAGCAAGGTCAGACATTCTCAATTTGGCATAAGCCTGTATTAATAAATCAAATACCAAGGGATGAGAAGCAGAAATCTTATAACTACCAAGCAGTGAATCAACAACCAAAAATCTCAAAGAACTTTCCATATTTTTCTTCAGAACTGATTCAAGTAATGCCCGAGCATCCATGAGCAACCTGGCTCTAACTAGAATATGAATAGCTAAACTGTAAGATCTTACACCATGTTCAATGTTTTTCATCTTTGTCGACCAATGGAAGAAACCCAAAGCACTTTTTGCATCACTTGGTTCCTTCAGCTCAAGTAGCACTCTCTCCACAACTGAATCATTAAACTCGAAATAATCAAACTTTCTGCTTATGATATCCCAATTCCAGCCTCTTCTAAATGAATTACATATTGCAATAACATCATCCTTTGACGCCGTCTCTGTATGAATCACCTGAGCCAACTGTAAATGCAATTGGGGACAGAAAAAACCAGTTCTGGAGAAGAATATGAAGGGTTTGGAACCCAAAAATGCAGAAATTTGGTGCAGCAAAGGCATGCTTCAATGACGAAGAACGGAAGAAAAGCTTCCCTCTTCCCTTCGCTACTATGCATCATTTAATCTGCCAAGGAAATATGGATTAAAATTGCTACGAAGAACATTGTACTTCGCACTATTCATGGAAGTGACTGCTTGCTCGAGGCAATTTCAGAAATATCCTATCAATGAAGAAGAAGAAGAAGAATGATCCGTGGCAGATAAATCAGCAACCAAACAAGAAAATTCCAAGGGAAGATCAAGAAAAAATTAATAGACATGGAAGAGGAAAATTACCGGAAGAGAAATTGCAAGAAGCATGTAAGCCATAAGTCGATGTTTCTGATACTTGAGGAAGCCGAAGAAGAAGAAGCTACCCGAACTCTCCACAGAGCCATTGATCTGAACTGCACCATCGGTCGCTCTGCGAGGTATTTTTTTTTTGGACTTGGAGGCATGGGTGTAAGGGTGGGCCTTCAGTTTGTTTTTGGACCCATAAGAACGGCCCGAGTTTTCAATCAGATAAAATATGGACAAAAATCTAATTTTGATAACTGAAGTTTAACAATTTTTTAATCTGATCTCCTCCATTTGAAACGGTTATCAATTTAGTTCCTCTTGTATACAAAATCATCAAAATATTTAGGATATATTTGGATTGAGAATTAAAAAGAGGAAGACAAAAGAAGTAGGATATTTCCTTATTTGAGAAGTTAAAAATTTAAGAATGAGATAATGGATGATTAATTGTTGGTCCTTCAATATTTCTATCTTTTATAATTTTTAAATACCTCAATTTATAATATTTTAAAGTTAAGAGGGAGAAGGGGAGGTCACCCTTAAAGTTTCCATTAAGAACAATTGCTGCTAAAAGTATTACAATCAAAAGAGGATTGTCAGCAAGTAAAACAATAGTATCTTAAGAATCATCTGGGAAATTAACATGAGAGTGTGTAAGAGGATAAAAAAAATCATCTTGAAGCTTGTATTTTGTAAGAAAATAAGAAATATTCTTTACAAAATATTATTTATCATTTCATTCATTATCTAATCTATTCAATATATATATATATATATATTTGGTGGGAGAAGATGGTAGTAAGGGAAGGCACTCCCAAGTACTACCGAGCAGGGCGCCAGTGACATGTTAGGGAGACCAATAGAGGCCCAACCCAAAGGATTACTGCACAGGCCTAAACCGCAAACAGTTTTATCCCGTCACAGCTACTCAACTAACCCCTGGGTGCCAGGGGATCTCCCTGAGGAGGGATACCCACCAAAGCAAAATTTTGGATAATTTTAAGGGAATCTATATATATATATATATATTAATTTTTCTATACATTATATATTTCTAATTTCATTAAGTCATAAAAAAATAACAGCACCCGTACATAACACGTGCACCAGACTAATTATTATAAATAGACGAAATGGCCAAAACATTATTTTGATTAATTAAAAATAAATTAAGTTATATTACAAGTTCAAGTAAACCCTCTTTAGTGCTTACCAATACCAATTACTAAACAACAAGTAATGTCATAGTGAAAGCACCGAATAAAATAACGTGAAGTAGATTTAAGTAATAAGCTATTTATCAATAAAAAAAAGTAATAAGCTATTTAATATAATTTAAGTAAAATTTTAAACATAAAACTTTACAGATGCAACTATATTCATTAAAAAATTCTTCTACAATAACTAAATATGCAGTGCAATTTAAATTAATCAAAGCAATATCTCAAATATTAAAGTAGAAAAAAAAAATAATCAGAGTCCTTCCCTTATCTGCTGAACTGAACTTCCCCTTCCTAATCCATCCCAATTCCCAACACCTCACCTAACCCAACTCTAATTCACTCCCTTCGACCTTCGAGTTCGAATCCCTAACCCACACCTTAGCCATGGACTCCACCCTTTCACCTTCTCCCTCTAAGCTTCCCATTAAACGCAAAACCAAAACCCTTCCCTCCCATCCCTAACCCTAATTTCCCTCTCTCTTCTTCCTCCTCCTTTGATGTGGGCCCCACCCCGCCCCTTTTCAAATTCCACAACATCTGGATCGAGCCCGACGAGATCCGGTTCCTCCGCGGCCTCCTCGACTCCGCCTCCGATGGCCTCGTCTTCCCGCGAGACCTTCCCGTCTTCTACGACCGCTTCTCCCGCACCGTGTCCCAACCCTACACCAAGTCTCAGCTCTTCGAGAAGCTCTGTCGCCTCCGGAAGAAGTTTCGCCTCGTCTCCTCTTGCCTAGCTCGCGGCCTCCACGTCACGACGCTGTCGCTGCACGATCGAGCTCTCTACGATCTCTCCGGGAAGCTCTGGAGCTTCGAATTCTCTTCGATTCCTCCCTCCGTTCATAATCCTGGCTAGGTAATCGATGATTCTAGGAAGAACAAGGTCGAGAATGAGCTCGATGGTTATGGCGACGGGGAATTGAGTGAGGTGGCTGCAAGAGCCGTATTGGATGTGTTTGATGAGTGTGTGAGAGAAGGTAGGATGCGTCTGGTTCGGAAGTTGAATCAAGAAGCAATGTCTAGTTCTTCTCCGAGAGAACGGAAAATGGTGGATTTCGTGAAGCGGTGGGAAGAGCAGTATGCGCTGGAGTTGGATGTGTTTGCGAGGCGTTTGAGATTGAAGCTTGAGAATTCTCTTCATCAAAATTGAACTAATCTACGAGTGAGTAAATATCTGTAAAGAAAATTGGTATGTAAAAATGGTTTTTTTAAAAAAATTATTTTTCGTTCATTGTACAAAATTAGCAGAAATATGATTAACCTGGCCTATCACTAGTTAGTAGTTTGGATATACAAGGTTTTACCTTCGCTAAAATATGAAAGTTGTATTTTGATGTTAGGGTAGTTTCAAATGGTATTGCAGATTAATGTTCAATCAATCTTGGGGATTTTGTTTCTTAGGAAATGAAGGATATCCTTATGATTCGATATTTAAAATTTTTTTGATAAAAGTACCATAGACAACATATGATTGAGGACATATCTAAATGTAACGGTCCTAATAGCTTCAATCAAATCGTATAATTAATAACGTTATTTTATTAATCTAATTACAATTAATATTGGATCACTATAAAATAAAAGATGTTATTGAAGTTAAATTAACAAAAAATTATAGTTAAATATATAAATTCACATTCCAATTAATACTGAAACTTACAAAGATAAACACATTTGAATTTATCATTAACTATTTAAACAATATTTGCATAAAAAATAAAATTACTTTCAATTTAAAAGTTCAACAACACAATTATACCAAATTGACAGAAAACCTATATAATTTAGGACACCTATCTTTTGCGAGATGAATTTGGCTGGAGAGATTGAGAATTCATGAGATCATTGTTTTTCTTTTGTCAATAAATTGTTGAGAAATTGGGTTAACAAGACCCAGTAAATTTAGATGGAATAGGCCCAATTGATACTAATGTGTCTAAGCAACTTATTGGGCCCAAATATATCATTATAGACGAGCATGCAACTTATTGGGCCAAAAAAGAGAGCATGCAGAAATTTAGGGGTGTTCATACCTCGGGTTGGATTTTTGCTTTGACTCGAGGTTCGACCCGAATTTGGTCGAGACAGTCAGGTCAGGGATTTCTTTTTTTAAAAAACAAAATATATTAATTAAAATTTGACATATTTCATAATAACAAATTAATTTAAGTTAAGGTTATATTTTATGTATTTTCAATTAATAATCAATAAAAAATAAAATTATACATATAAATATTATATATTTTACATATAAAAATACTTAAATAATAAATATAATAAAAATTTTTTAAAAATAAGTATACCCCGAATTAGGCCATATTTTGGACAGTCTAACCCGGAGTCCGACATGACTGACCCGGCCCGATACTCCCAAAAGTGATAGAGGGATTACTGGGTTTTATGTACACCCTTATGCAGAATAATTATGATGAACAAAATTGAGTATAAAAGAGCTCCCCACTATTGTTAAACAAGATTGGATTCACTTGAAACAACATGTTGACTAAGGAAGAAGGCTAGGAAGCTATCAAATCCATTAAATATTGGCACATTGTTTGGTCAATAGCCAAACTAAACCTAATTTATTATTTTACGAAAAAAAATAACCTAATTTATTAATTTTCGGAGTTATTGAGTCTAAGTTCTGGATTCACTTTTATCTTGGATTTTTCTTGGTCAACAGATATATATTTACTCGTATAATAGGGATGAGTGAAAAAATTTAAAAGAAGTATTTACGAAAAAAAATTAAAACCAAGTCTATACTTTTTAATTTGTTTTTGGTCAGATATATACTTTTTAATGACCTATTAACAAATTGCACCAATGGATAAATGAAAAAGAAAAAAGAAAAAGGAACTTAACCAATGAGCACACTTATCAGCACTTTTTAAAGAAAGAAGAAAAGAAAATAAAAGAAAGACCATAGTACTTGTTGGCAACTGAGTTGCAAACTAGAGATTCAATTAAAAAAAATTGTAATAAATTAAATAATTTTCTGTTAAAGTATGCTCAGGAATGAAATTGAATTGTTTGTTTACTGCACACATTGACGATTTTAAAATGAATGCTGATTCAATAAAATGCATAAAATATGTATTTTGAATTGTTAAATAAGTGTGAATACAAATATTAATTTTTATTTGACGGTCTGAATCGTGTACTTTATGCACTTGCACTTTATTGAATGGACATGAGAGACTAAATTGATGATAATTTAATATGGGAGGGACCAAATACAAAATGTTGAAGAACCAAAATAAATTTTTAATCTTAATTTTAAACAACTTTCTATTAGCAATTTAGATGACTGAGTAAAAGAGAGACTATATTAATAATAATTCAATTGATCAGGGATTAAGTTAAGAACGAAAACTCATGAGCTTAAAATATGAAAAATTCTATTTGTGAGACGCCAAAATTGAGATTTTATTCCTAAACTTTCCCCTCTTTTGTTATTAGTCTAATTTGTAAGAAAATGTTGTCAAAGTGTATTTTATAGGAGAATAATTTGTATAAAATTAACAAATTGAAGGGGGAATTGTCAAGATTTTAAAATAAAGAGAGTAAATTACATAATTTGACAATAATTTTGTGTAACAAAATAAAGTAAATTATACTCAGTCTTTTGAGAGATGTCAACATTATATTGCCTCTTTTCTATTTAAAAAACCTCCGCATTCATTTAAAAAATTAAAAAATTTACAATTCCTCATTTATGACTAAAATACTCTTTTTTTTATAATTAATACTCTTTTTTTTGGAAGACTAAAATACTATTATTTCACCAATATCTTATTTTAACTAACTGTACCACTCCTCATTGATAAGAATATAAATTTTTCAAAATAAAAGAAAGATAAGTATATTTTAACAATATCTCATAAGAAAAAAAAGTATAATTTATCCAAAATAATAAAAAATAAGATACTTTACATAAAATTTAAAATTAAAATTATTATTAAATTTTGAATTAAAAAAGATAAAATAAAATGAGCACACAACTAAGAAAGCCATTTCATTTACAATAACAATAACAATAATTGTTGATGAAGATGACAAAATAAAAATATCTCCAAAACTAGATAATGGCATAATGGTGATTCGATGCAAAAAGATACACCCACGTGTCCTTTTACACAGCGTCCCTTTCTCTGTCATCTTCTTCTTCCTCCCTCACTACTCAACCCGACCCTCTCTCTCTCACTATATATATATATATATTTCTGGACGAGAAAGGGAAAAGACTAGTACTACCCTTTCTTCTTTACACAGAGAAGTCATCGTCTCTGAAAGTATGGACGAGAATTCAGCTCTGATCGAATCCATTCTCCGAGAGCAAGAGGAGGCTGATCGAGGAACTTACCGGAAGGAAAACGACGACGCCCATGGCTGGCAAACCGTATCCAACAAGAAGCGCAATCGCAAGCCTTCCAAGCCCTTACAGGAGAAGAATTCCGGTGATCTCCGCGTCAACGGTGTTGATTCCTCCTCCGCTGTCTTCCGTGATATCGAGCAGCATTCTGAAGAACGCCGCCGCCGTCTTCAGGAGGCTCAGATGGCCTCCGCATCTGCATCTGTGGATGCCGATGTCGGCAGATCGAAGCGGCATTCCGACGAAGACGAAGACAGCGACGCAGAGTTCCAGGGTGCCAACGTTGAGAATGGCTCTGCCGAGGTGAAGAAAGTGAAGCAGAAGAAGCCGAAGAAGCCCAAGGTGACAGTGGCTGAGGCTGCTTCGAAAATTGATGTGGCTGATCTAAACGCGTTTCTCGCTGAAATTACCGTGAGTACCGATATGAATTCAATTCAATTCAATTCGATTTTGAATTTCTTCTTGGGCCGTGTTCGACTTCGATCTGCTTGAATTGGATTTGGTATTATTGTGCTGTTTTTCATTGAATTAAATTATGCGTGCGTAGGTTTCGTATGAATCACAGCAAGAGATTTTGCTCATGCGATTCGCTGATTATTTTGGTCGTGTTTTCTCGTCGGTGAGTGGGGCTCAATTCCCATGGTTGAAGATGTTCAAAGAGTCACCGGTTGCAAAGATTGTTGATGTGAGTTTCTTTTAGTTGTTTTTAAAAGATATTTCAGTTTAAAATTTGATTGCTTTTTTGAACCTTGTTCTTGCCTAGAATCTGCAATTGCAATGTGTGCTAGCGTTTGAGGTTAAAGAATTGGTCTATTTGTGATGCCAATGATGCATGGCAATGTATTGTACTTAAAAATGCATGTGCGTGCTTAAAGTCAAGCTACGGGCCATGGAATAAGTCTCCAGATAGCATGGTCCATGAATATTCAGCAAATAATCATTGAAATTGGTGATATGCTCCTATATAAGTGGAAAGTGAAGCTCACCCTGACCCATTGGAAAGGCAATAAGTGGCGGATAAATTGGAAAAATTTGTGCAGAACTCCATACAGAAGGAATCTCTTTTTGATGACCAACCCTTATTTTGCTTTTGCCCTTATCAAAATGACTTGAAAGGGGCTAGATTCCTCTGTTTAGTTCCGGAGTAGCCCGTGTTTGATTTTCTCCTTGTAACCAGGAAAAAATACATGTGTTCTTGGTGACAATTTTATAAGATAGTTAGCGCTTTTTCTCTAGTAAGCCCTGAAATGATTTTATCATTTGCAGTTGATCATGAAAAATAACTCTGAATCACGCGTCTTGGTAGACAATTGGGTGAATTTCATTAGTATTCCATCTGTTTTTGTGATCATTGTCATTGTTATTTCTTTTTTGACTGTTTAAACACTGTTAGTCCATGATTGTTATTAATTACTTTAATTATATTGTTTTGTTTCCTTACTAGATCCCTCTTTTACATATATCTGAGGATATATACAAGATATCAACTGATTGGATTGGTCAGCGATCATCTGAAGCACTTGGGTCCTTTGTGTTGTGGTTGTTGGACAGCATTCTAGCAGACCTAGCCAGTCATCAAGGAGTTGCAAAGGGAACAAAAAATGTGGCCCAGCAAGCATCATCTAAGTCTCAGGTAGCTTTTGAAATCATAATAAACTACCTAATAATTGGGAGTTGCAACAGAATAAACTTGGAGATCAGTTTAAGTCAATACTCCAAACTAGGATTATGGTATTGAGATTTCTTTTGTCCACATCACAACTTAAGAGCTAATTGCCTACATATTCATTGTTATTGTTGTTAAGACAAATGGCAGTGTATTTTTCTAGCATCTATATGGTATATGCCTAATTGGTGTGTATTGAGCTTATCAGCCCATGATCCTAAGGAGAGATCGAGGTTCCAAGTAGTTTAAAGTTATTAATGCAAACTGAGTAGTTGATGATTAATCTATATATAAGGTCCAAACAAAATGACCTCTAATTCCATTTGCTTTTGTTTTCTTGTTTTCCTTTTCTTTTGTTGCTAATAAATTATTCCTGCTGTACTGCAAGAAGCTTTGCATCCTAGTTTGTGCCTGTGGCTGCGTCTGGACATGTCTGCGTGTGAGAGAGGCTATATACCTCTTTGTTCTGTTGCACTGGAATCAATTTATGCCTAGTGCTAGATCAATCAGATTAGTGACTATGAAAATAATCTATTTTCTCCAATTTCTGATTATGTGTATTCCATGCTCTATTGATTGAGTTTGGCATTAATTTGTATTTATATTTTCTGTTTATGTGTGGTCTCCTCCCTAATTGTATATTTGAAAACTATGATCATTATATGTAGTTATGTACCATACAATTGTGTGAACATTGCATAATTTTTCAATTGTAGGTTGCCATTTTTTTGGTGTTAGCAATGGTTCTCCGACGAAAACCTGATGTCATGATCAGCTTATTACCAATACTGAAGGAGACTCAAAAATATCAAGGACAGGATAAACTCCCTCTCACAGTTTGGGTGATTGCTCAGGTGACTGATTTCAACATGATTCAGTATATTCCCATAAATATATTTATTTTATGGATTTTGAACTGGATTTTATTTGTATAGGCTTCTCAAGGAGATTTGGTCATGGGATTATACTTGTGGGTATCACTTCTCTTGCCAATGCTGAGTAGCAAGTCAGGTTGTAATCCACAGTCGAGGGACTTGATTTTACAGTCAGTGGAGAGGTTAGAAACCAAATATTTAAAACTAGTTTTTCATTTATACATTCCTGATTTATTTATTTCAATACCAAGTGCAGGATTCCTTGTTGTTTATTCAGATTGTTGATGAATTTCCCTTCTTTCCCTTTTTGTTGAATCAGAATTTTGTCATCTCCTAAAGCTCGTACAATCTTATTGAATGGTGCTGTCAGAAAGGGGGAGCGTGTAGTGCCTCCATCAGCTCTTGACACTCTATGGAAAATCACCTTCCCTCTCCCTTCAGCCCGGGTCAAGGTAGATGGTTTAGTTAAGCTTGTCTATTTTCTAATCACATGCATTGCTATCTTCAGTTGTTTAAAGAGTTAACTTTTGTTTCTGTAATTATATTTTTGCTCAGGCAACTGAGAGATTTGAAGCTGTTTATCCTACATTAAAAGATGTGGCCCTTGCGGGATCCCCTGGAAGCAAAGCAATGAAGCAACTTGCACAACAGATATCAAACATTGCTTTCAAAGCTGCTGGAGAAGGTAATTTCTAATCTGTGAATTGTCCTTGTTCTGGGGTTCTGAGTGCATTAAATTTACTCTTTTTTTGCACATGTTAAGTATTGAGTTTAGGGGGTTAGTATTGTGTGTTTTGTGTGGAAAGTTAATGCATGAACCTTTTACAGCCAATCCTGACTTATCAAAGGAGGCAAGTGAAATTTTTATTTGGTGTTTGACTCAGAACCCCGAGTGTTACAAGCAATGGGTGAGTACAAGGAATTATATCTTACATTTTATTTTTTGTTAATTTAGGCCTCCCCTTCCCTCTGAATTTTTTTTTTTTTTGGGGGGGGGGGTGATTACAAAATTACTTCTTAATTTATTCTTCTGCTTTGTTGAAACAGGATACACTTTATATGGATAATCTTGAAGCAAGTGTTGTTGTTTTGAGAAAGCTCTCTGAGGAATGGAGAGAACACTCCTTGAAACATCCTACCCTTGATCCTTTGAGGGAAACTCTCAAAAGTTTCCGGCAGAAGGTGAGCTTTTTTCTTTTTCTTTTTTAGTGTTAATGGGAATACCTGTCTGTTTGGAAAACTTAAACCTTGGTACTGCAAATCTATGTTCTCATTGTCTACGAATTTGAACACTGCTTATGCATTGCCTGTAGATGTAACAAAACTAGGCATATTAGGTATTTGGTTGTGTTTGTGTGGCTTGCATTACTGTTTTTGTGGGCATCACAAAATTGCGAATTGAACAAGCAACTATTTATGCTTTTAAGCTTGTTAGTACTCTGATATGTTGTATTTGGTCTAGGATTATCTGTCAAGGATGCATCTTATCTTCAATTTCGTAGCTCACTTGTTTAATTATTCTTATATTATAGAATGACAAGGCCTTGGATAAGGAGGATGATGGTGCTCGCCAAGCATTACTGAAGGATGCAGACAAGCACTGCAAGGTCATATTGCGGCACGTGTCAAAAGGCCATGGATGCATGAAGGGCATGGCAGTTGTGTCAGTTGTACTTGGCGTTGGTGCCGTTTTATTGTCCCAGAATATGGATTCATGGGACTATAATAAACTTTCAGAAATGTTGAAGGAGATGCTTCAATGAAGAGGTTTGCTGAGACTGACTAATTACTTACCTACTCTTCTTATATCCGGCATGGATCACTTCGGCTCACGGCCCTATATAATATGATGAGGAAGATTTTATTTAATCCTCTCTTCAACAGAGTGGAATTAGGAAAAAACATAAAATATGAGGAAATAGTTCTAGCACAGGTATGGAAGCGTGTGGGCGGTTTATTCCGGCATTGGTGTGTCTTGTTCTGCAGTTTCAGGTCAATTCCTAAATTGATCTGCTTTTAATTATGACCAATTTATAGTGCGGTGTTATGTACTCAGTTTTAGTTAATGCCAAATGGCTATAGAGAAATGGAAATCGAGCTGAAATCAAAATGTGTGTGACTGAAAATTTTGAAGTATTTGAATACCTATTTGCTGTCATTTTGGTTTTAACTGTATCTCTTACATTTATTAAACTCTCATGGGTTTTCCCAAGTGTGAGTTAGATTTTCTTGGATTAAAGCTTCTCATAAATTTCATTGCACACACAAAATCCGGTAGTTTTTTTTTTTTTGGGGAAATTTACAGATCCTAGGTTTATCTCCAAGGCATGACATAGAAGGATCTCATAAACATTCGAAACACACAGGTTTTGGCTGGTAATGTTTGTTCCTTGGCACTTTTCCCATTGAAGCTAAGAGTACCTTTTCAGAAAGGAAAAAACTTAGGTCCATTTCCTTATGTCCATTTCATCCAATTTCACCAATCATATATTGTATTTACACTCTCTTTCTTCTATGATTGGTCATATAAAAGGTGGTCTCCTATATTCTCTCTCTACTGTGATTGGTCATTTAAACACTTTTTGCCACGTGTCATAATTATATTGGGGAATTGGATGAAATGGGCATAAGGAAATGAACCTAAGTTTTTTCCTTTCAGAAATTGATTTGAGATTGAGGTGTTTCGGAAGGTTATGTAATTAAAAAAAAAATTTGATTGTTGTTGTTGAATATATACAAGACCCATTCCATCATTCAATAGTCAAATTAACTTTTGTTATTGATATGATTTTCATTTAACTTACCGTTTATATCATATTAATTAAAGGACCGACTATATCGATTGAGAATAGATCTTTTCAGAGAATCATTGAAAGAACATGTGCTAAATTATTAATTTATATTATAATTTAACTTATCACTTCGCTGTTTTATTATATTTAGCAATATTTGACAAAAAAAATAAGGACTAAATTTAGGTCAAGTTTATTATATCTTTGTTATAAGGTTTTTCAATATAAATAAGACACGTGGCAAAAAGTGTTCAAATTATAATCACAGTAGAGAGAGAAAATAGAAGATTATCTTTCACATAACTAATCATAGAAAAGAGAGAGTGTAAATGAAAAATATGATTGTAGAAAATTTATGGCTAAAAAATAATTAATATTTTGGCAATATAAAAAGTATGCCAGCGAGAGTTAATTTATTTGGTTACTTTTCGTCTATAAGAATTGCATAACTTAGATTTGATTTTAAGTGATCCCTTGTTTGGACTAATGCGCCATCCTATCAACTAAATTTTGTTTGGTTTATGACCGGAGAATCTATTAGAGTTGGCTTGATGACTAATAATCTCTCGGGTACTGTGAACTCATTATTAGAGGCGATTCTCTTAGCAAATGATGCTTCATTTTTATTTTTCCTTGGATCGTACCAGGAAATAATAATCAAGGGAACATAGACATCGCATGGGCATGGTATCATCATTTCAATTTTTTTTTTCCAATTTCTATGGTATTCAATAATATGTCAACGTACGTAAATAA
The DNA here is from genome assembly GCA_014851425.1 of Senna tora. Lineage (NCBI taxonomy): Eukaryota > Viridiplantae > Streptophyta > Magnoliopsida > Fabales > Fabaceae > Senna > Senna tora. Next base: position 11,771,959 of record CM026264.1, read on the forward strand.
TCATTTTAGGAAAGTTTGAGTATTTGAGATAATATTGTAGAAGAAAAAAATGTTTCTAAAATGATATTGAATGAACCAAATTAAGAAAAAAAAGGTTGTTTAACCTAAAATATTCAAAGGCCAAGCAATATATATTAATGAGGGAGAGCATGGGTGTCCCCAAGCTATTAGCTACTTCTAATTTTCAATGTAGTTTTTAGTGAAAATCAAATGGGATCGTCATGAGTGGTGACTAGTTGGAAGAAAAAGAAAACATCTTATCCACATTTTGCCCCAACCTATGTAGTTTGGTATGGAAATTTTAAGAGAGTTGGGTAAAAAAAAATAATAGTTTTTTCAAAAGTTGTTCTCCATGTAAATATTATCGATAATTATTATTTATCCAAAAATACTATTATTGATATTTTTAACCTTCCCCATTTGTAATAATTGGTCTAAAAATTGAAGACTTGTTTGTATCCGAGGTGAAAAATCAAATCCTTATATTTAACTTAAGAGTAAATAAATTGTTTCCTCTAGATAATGCCTTTGGACGTATTAGTCCATTTAAATTGCGCATTATTCACCGAAGAAAATAAAGTTGATAGCAATGCAGCTACGCGCGGATCACTGACACGGGCATTGAATGAATTACGTCTATTCATTTAATTGAGACTTCCAAACAAGACCTAAGTGCTGACGTGATGTGTTGAGGATACGAGCACAAGTTTTTGAGAGAATCACACCTCAAAAGCTAGCTATTGAATTGGGAGAGTCTAAAGCCTTATAAAACCCTTTCTTGAAGGTAACATCCCCAATGTGGGACTTGTATAATTACCACTCCCTTCGAAAACAGGCGTCTCGACGGCTGCACACTGCGACATTTCACTCGATGTTGCTTCACTCGATCACGGTCAGCCCCTTCACCGGTCAGAACCCTCCGCAGGTAGCCTTTTCCAGTTGGCCAGCTCTCAATGAAAGCACCAATTGATACGAGCACAAGACCTTGGGAGAACTACACCCCAAAAGCTAGCTATTGAAGTGAGAGAACCCAAGGCCTTATAAGACCCTTCCTTGAAGGTAACCTCCCCAATGTGGGACTTGTATCAGAGGTGGATATATCATCTCTCCTACGTGTCCATCTAAGCTGGCATGTCATGCCACTTCATCGCTATGTCATCATCTAATATCATATGTGATGACGTGACATAACATGTCAGCTTAGATGGACACGTCAGCACTTAACTTAAGAAATTGACGGGAGTGGACAGAAAGACCAATTTAAAACTTCGTGCAAACACAAAGGACCAATTTAAACTTTGAACCGGTTTTGACCTTTTAGTTTAATCTCCTTTATTTTTTGCATATAAGGGATTAAAAGTCACTTTTATCTTTTCTTTACTTTATCAATTAAATAAGATAGATTTTTACTTACTCCAAATTTGATGGTGATTTTGTTCAGATTTATTTTTTAGTTCAGTCTTTTTTTGTAAAAGAGTTTTTCTAGTTACTAAATCGACATAGATTTGAGCATTTATGTCTGAAAGCTTTTAACCTTGTATCAAATATATGGATAGAGAAGGCTATGACATCTAAATTTGTGCAGAACATAACTTTTTTAGTATGCAAGAAGTGTAACGGTAAACATTTTGTTGGTAACATCAAGATCGGTGAAGATTTCATCCTAAAGTTCTCTTACTTAGCTTATAAGATCAATTGTGTTTTTATTTCGCTCTTTTGGTCTAACATTTTCAAATTATTATTCTTGTGTATTATTGGGTTTGAGTTATTAAGTGCCGTTTGACTTTCCTATAATATAATTTGATTTAATGCTTTTAAGAAAATATCAGATAACTCAAGGGGTGTGGTTGAGTGGAAGGGACTCATCCACTTCCTTAACCAAGTGTCAAGGGTTCGATCCCTGCTTTGGGTATGGAGCAGCTTTAAATCCTTGGGCCAGCTGTCTCATCCTTCGAGGTGTCTACAATTCAATGAGGGGATTAGTCACTGTGCTCGACGGTGAATACCCTGGTATAGACAAAAAAAAAAGATAAGATATGATAATATATCTTTAATAATTTATTATTAAAATTGTCATTTGTCAATGAACCATTTATTAATTTATCTCTCTGTCTCTCTCATTTATATATATAATGTAACTTCCATTCAACTTAATTCCACACCATTATGTCTTAACTACGGTACTTCATCCCCAATCACCACCATCTTCTTTACCTCTCTTATTCGATTCCCTCTAATTCCTTTCCTCATCTCTACTACACTTCATTTGTTCCTGGTAAGTTCATATATATATATATATATATATTTCATTTCTATGTTCATAAATATTAGAAATTACTTTAAGGGGAAAAAAACTTATTCTCAGTCTTTATATATTTTTCACAAAATTCTCTAATCAAAAGCTTATATGTATAATTTATACAATTTATCTCTTTTATTTTTAATTTTTTTTTTTATAAAAGAACTTGTTCACATATTTTATTTTAATTAAAAAAACTTCAAAAAACTTCAAAAAATGCATATAGGTAAAAGTTGTTTAGGTGCTTGCTATAAAGTTTACCAGTATAATTAAAACACGTGGCAAAAAAAATCTGTATAATCAATCGTGGCAGAGAGAGAAAATGAAAAGTCATAAATTACATAACCAATCAAATAAGAGAGATAATATAAATAATATTTATGATTGATGAATTTTATAACAAGCACCTAAACAATTTTACCTTAATTTTTTTATATTATTAATGATAATACACATCTTGCTCATTAATCTACATGACTTCACTCTATTAATAACCACTTTATCACATACTCGATTATGTGATATTGAAGGGTCAGGGACAGAGTGAAAATGAATTAATGGCCTCCAAAGCCAACTTTAACCATTCAAAATCTCTTTTTTTTTTTAATCCCTCAAATTGGGAGGTTAATTAAGGATAGACTTGTAAAATACAATTAAACCGATTTTTTCAATCACATGTTCTTATGTTATAAGGGATAGTAATAAATAATAATAATTAATGCATAAATCTTAAACTATTTCATTCATTTTATTATAACTTTCAAATAATATTAATAAGTGCCTCTCTATCTTTTCTCATTAAAACTCTCAAATAACATATTTAATCAAATTATTCCATTTCATGTCATTTTATTGAAGAACAGTACTACTAAGTTGGATCCGAATCTGCTAAAGTGCAGATCTGGTAAAGTGCATAAAATGCACAATATAAACCGTTTGATGAAACTGTTACAATACAGACACGAATCTCGAATTTTATTTAACAGTCTGGATGATTCACTTCATACACTTTACACATTTTACACTTCATTTAATCATCTTCCTTCTAGAAACCTTAAACTCCTACATATATATCTGTTGATAATAATAATAATAATTTTTACGTAGGTGCTGTGTCATGCAACGCAAAATACAAAAGAGCCACAGGTTATCGCCTACGATTATCTAAACCTCGAAGTACTCAAGGTAAGGGCCACATTTAATTATTTGAAATTTAATTATCTATTTAATTCTTCAATATATATATATATATATATATATACACATTTATATGCTGTGGATCCGTTCTGTCAATAGTCTCTTAAAATAATCATTTAATTAATTAAAATTAAATAAAAAGATTATGTGAGAAGATCATGGAAGAGAGAAAATAAGAGAATAGTGGTAGTAGTAATTTTTATTTTTGAAAAAAATAATGATTAAGGTAGTTATAAAAAAATAACTTTTTAATCTTTAATTTATTATTTTTATAATTAATAAAAATAATTTATTTTATATTTTGTAAATTAAAAACAAATTTTGACATGCACGTAAATGCATATAAAACTTCTAGTGTGTATATATATATAATGTTTTAAAGATTTATTATTAATTAGTATGACCATTTCATTAATAAAATAAAAAAGTTTTTTTATGGAAAAAAAGTTATTAAACAGTAGTATTACTGGAGGTTAATTATATTATTAATCGCTAAATGATAAATTTAATGTTATTTAATAAAAAACATCAAATTTAAGAAATTAAACAATTTCATAATGCAATATTGCTTACATTATTTATGTATATTGTATAAATATGTGTTATTTTATAAATTACACATTGTCAAAATATATTGTTTATATTTTTTATTTGAATAAAATTTAACTTAATATTTAATAGTCGGTTAATCACTTAACCTTTAATAATACTATTGTCACTAGACTTTCTATCTAGATGCGTACACTGGTTGGATCGGTCCGGATTTGGGACCAATCTGAATCTACTCGGGTAGTTCGGGCTGGGTTGGCCGGGTCCAACCCAGTCATTTATTTTTTAAATAAAATTACATATAAATTACAAAATTTATATTAAATTTAACATATTTAAACATTTAAAAAAATAATTTTAATTAAATTAAGGTTATATTTTGTGTATTTTCAATTAATAATCAATAAAAAATAAAATTATACACACAAATAATATATCTTACATGCAAAAAAATAAATATAACAAAATTAAAAGAAAAAAGAAAAGAAAATTGAGGTACCCCGGGTCGGGCCGAGTCTAAGAGTGCCCAACCCGAGACCCGACCTACCCGGACCGATGGCCAAAAAATGGTTGGTCCGGGTCCATTTTGTACACTCCTATTTCTATCTATAACTATTGGGAGTTGATTTTTTATGAATTAAATTGAAACATTTTGTTTTATATATGGAAATAAATTGAGAGAACATATATCTTTCAATGATAACTAATTAAGAACCTATTTGGACAAGCTTAGCTTCTTTAATTTGGCATGAATTTTGAGGTGTTTGTAGGTCAGGTTACTTTTGAGAGAAGTGCTTTTGAACAGTAACAAAATTATTTTTATCTTTAATTTAAAGTAGAAATTGAAATTTCTACTTCTACTAAAAATAAGAATAAAAGTTCAATACTATCGTACTACTGAACTTCGATACATTCTTTCAATCATGTAATGTCATTTGTTAATATTAATAAAAATTCACATTAATAAGGATTCACCTTGAATGAATTAGAGACCAGCTGATTGAAGAAATGTACTGAAATTCAGTACTATTTAGCACTTCATTTAATTTGATCCAATTTTTTATATGCATGCAGACTTTAGGGACTCCGTATTTGAGGGACCTGCAGAGATTGTGGAGGATGACATAGATGAGGAGCAAGCTAATTATGAGGACAAAGTTCTTTCATCAATTATTTTTTTTGAAAAAATTATAATTAATTTATTTTATAGCTAACTAAATTAATTATTGAAAGGTATGGGTGAGGAATAATAATGAGATAAAAAGGGGAGTGGAGAGTATAAGAAAGAAATTGGAATGTATGGAAGATGGAGAAATAAGCATATCAGCTTATGACACAGCATGGGTTAGTCTTATAGAAGACGTTAATGGAAGTGGTTCTCCCCAATTTCCTTCTACTCTTCAATGGATCGCAAACAATCAGCTTCCTGATGGCTCTTGGGGCCATCCTCATTTCTTCTCTGCATATGATCGACTTATTAATACCCTAGCTTCCGTTATTGCCTTCAAATCGTGGAATATCCACCACCAAATGTGTGAGAGAGGTGTTATATATATATATATAAGCTGCTTATTGATAAGGGTAAAATACATATACCCCCTCTAACTATCATTTAATTGTAAAGAATCTATTTGTACTATTAATTGTGATAAAGACCCTGTTTTATATTCTCACACTTCAAATTTAATCCTGTCTTTTCATCTTCTGTTATAACTATCAAGTATTTTTGTGTCATATTTTTATTTTTTTTATTCGAAAAGCCCTAAATAAACCATAATTCTTTTACCATATAGTTCCAGAGGAGAGTTACTGCTGCACACAATTGTACAATGATGACTGTAGCATTAAAAATATGACACACAAATATTTAACAGTTTTAACAAAAGATTAAAAGTCAAAATTAAATTTGAAGTGTGAGAAAATAAAAAGGAGTCTTTGCCGCAATTAATAGTGAAAGGGGGTCTTTGTCATAATTAACAGTATAAGGGGGGTCTTTGCAAATGAATAATAGTTGGAGGGGTATATGAATAATTTTACCGATGTAATTATATATATAGTACGTGTGTGATGCATGCACGCAGGGATGGCATTTTTGAAGGAAAACCTTAGGAAGCTTGAAAATGAGAAGGCGGAGCATATGACAATCGGATTTGAAGTCGCTTTTCCTTCGCTTCTGGAGTTTGCTCGGAGTTTGAACATCCAAATTATACCACATGATTCCCCTTTCTTGAAGGACGTATATGCCAAGAGAAATTTAAAGCTCTCAAGGTATATATATATAGAGTCATTTTGATAAAATATATAATGTATGTTATTAATTATTGTAGTGTGTAATATATAGGATACCAAGAGAGATGATGCATAAAGTGGCAACAACACTACTGTTCAGCTTGGAGGGGATGTCAGGGCTTGATTGGAAGCAGCTTCTGAAATTGCAAAGTGAAGATGGCTCATTCTTGTTTTCTCCATCTTCCACTGCCTTTGCCTTCATGCATACTCAAGATCAAAATTGCCTTACTTACTTGAATAAAACACTCACTCACCATCTTCAACGGCGGAGGTAATTAATTAAAAATTATGGAGTTATAAAAATCCATATATAATAAACTTTTGCTAATCTATATTATTATTATTATTATTATTATTATTGTCTATCCCTATATATATATATTAGTTCCAAATGTGTATCCAGTGGATTTGTTCGAACGTCTTTGGATGGTAGATCGGCTGGAGCGACTGGGAATTTCGAGATATTTTCATAAAGAGATTGAGGATTGTATAAATTATGTTTATAGGTACAAGATCATATATATATTGAGTGGTCATGAGCATGGGTTAGTTTATAATTAATTAAGGATTCTAATGAATTAATGTGAAATTTAATTAGAGAGAGTAATTATATATTGGTAAGTAAAATAATTATAGATAAATTAATTAATTTAGAGTTGAATTTCAGATATTGGAGTGATCAGAAGGGCATATGTTGGGCAAGAAATTCAAAGGTTACAGACATTGATGATACATCAATGGGATTCAGGCTACTAAGAATGCATGGCCATGAAGTTTCAGCCGGTATATATATATATATATATATATATATATATATATATATATATATATATTGGTCAAAACCCTAAATTGGTCCGTTTGCACGAAATTTCATATTGATTCTTTATGTTTCAAAAAATTTAAATTGGTCCTTTATGTTTGCAAGAAATTTCAAATTAGTCCTTCATCCACTTTCGTCAATTTCTTAAGTTAAGTATTGATGTGGCGTGCTGACGTGTCCATCTAAGCTGACATGTCATGCCACATCATTGTCGTATCAGCGCAGCGTCACCACATATGATAGTAGATTATAACGTGGCATGACACGTCAGCTTAAATGGACGCGCGTAGGAGCGATGATATGTCCACCTCAGCACAACACGTCAGCACTTAACGGAAGAAATAAACGGACTTGGACGGAATGACCAATTTAGAACTTTTTGCAAACATAAAGGACCAATTTAAACTTTTTGAAACATAAATGACCAATTTAAAACTTTCAACAAACATAAGGGACCAATTTGGAGCTTCGACCATATATATTTGCATAACTATATTGAATTGCATGTTTTATATTAATTACTAAGTTTGGATATGATATATATATATATATATATATACACACACAGATGTGTTTAAGCAGTTTGAGAGAAATGGGGAATTCGGCGATGCTGGGCAGTCAACACAATCGGTGTCAGCAACGTTTAATCTGTATAGGGCTACTAAAGTAATATTTCCTGGAGAGAAGATTCTCGAACAAGCCAACCATTTCTCATCTAAATTTCTGAGACACAAACAAGCAGCCAATCAACTCATAGATAAATGGTTCATAGCCACCAACTTACCTCAAGAGGTATATATATATATATAAGAATTAATGTGGTAATAATTAAATAGTGTACTTATGTATAAATTAATATAATACAGGTGGGTTACCCATTGGATGTGCCACGGTATGCAAATTTACCTAGAGTGGAGGCCAGATTTTATATTGATCAATATGGTGGAGATAGTGACATCTGGATTGGCAAGACTCTCTACAGGTTAATTATTTCCTCAATAATTAAATAATAATTACATTATATTTCAAAATTTATAATTATTATTTTATTTTGAACAAGGACATTTACAAAAATCAATTTTGGTGTGGTGTAATAAATTACAGGATGCCAAATGTGAACAACAATAACTATCTGGAGCTTGCAAAATTAGATTACAACAATTGCCAAGCACTGCATATAAAAGAGTGGGGCCAAATTCAAAAGTACGGAAATTAAGAGCAAGTAATTAAAAGTTGAAGAAATAATGTATAATTTTGTGTTTCCAATATAATTATGAATATGAAAAAATATATATATATCAGGTGGCACTCAGAATGCAGACTAGGAGAATATGGATTGAGCAAAAGAGATCTTCTGTTTGGTTATTTTATGGCAGCAAGCAGCATATTTGAGGCCGAAAGGGCCCAAGAACGACTTGCGTGGGCCAAAACCTCGGCCTTACTTCACACAATTACGTCCTATATTAAGGATCGCCAAATGCGGACACCTTTTTTAAATAAATTCACCAACCAAACAGAGGATATTCACGACGGAGTCGCGGGAGCTCTGGTCGCAACTATAGACCAGGTGTTGCGAGATGCACTCGTCTCTCACGGCCATGAAATTCGCCATCAAATACATCACATTGTGAGTCTTAATTAATCAAGTCACATGTGAATCCTACTTATATGTCGATTAATGTTGTGATTGTTTTGACAGTGGAAGAAGTGGCTTTTGTTGTGGATATACATATATTTGGATATATGTATATTTGAATTGATGTGGATATACATATATTTGGATATATGTATATTTGAATTTGAAATATTTTATAAATAGTTAGGATTACGAAAGATTATTTTTGGATAAGATTTTAGGAATATTATATTTTGAATTTTGGTAGATAAGGTTGTTATCTACGTTTAAGGATAACTCTAGGAGTTTGATTAGAATTTCTTATTTTTATGTATAAATACCTTATAAAGGTGAATGATAAAAAGAGACGATTAGAGAGCATCAGAGAGGGTTTTTTCCACTATCTTCCCCCTTTACAATCTTAACAGCTTTCGAGTTGGGAAAGTGAAGGAGACACGTGGCGAGGGGATCAAGCAGAGGTTTTGGTGGAGACTATAAACCTAAGCGGTGGGCGTTGGATTTCAGAGGAGTTAGTGATGAATCCACAATATCAACGACTCCTTCAACTCACAAACACTCTGTCTTATACACTCTGCTCTTGTCAAAGCCACAAGGTTAGTGGTGACTACTACGGCATCACCAACCCAGAAGCAGAAGCAGAAGCAGAGTCAATAATGCAACAAATTGTGGAATTGGTGCTTCCAAAATCTTCTTCTTCTGATGATGATGGCTTTGATTCCGGTATCAAGAAAACATTCCTCGCGGTAGTAAAGACTTTTTACTATGCAGCTTTCTTCGATTCAACTACCATCCACCTCCACATTTCCAAAGTTCTCTTTCATAAAATCATTTAAAATTATGTATGTAATTATTGTCTTCACTCTTCAATACACAAACTACTCACGAGTTGAGGAAGATTGTTAAAATTTAGATTTAAATCTCAAAATTGTGTGCAACATCATTTTCGTGTAAAATTGCCATAGAACAAGTGAAATTAGGTAAAATCGCACAAAATCTCAATTTTACCTAGTGATTCTACGATTTCACTGCAATACTCGTTTGGAGCTTTTTTTGGGCATGTTTGTGTATATATAAATAATTCGATCTATCTCAACAAAACTCCTCACATTAATGTTGTTGATAATGAATCTTGTGATTAATGTTGATAATGCTCGATTTCGTAAATGATATGTGTTTGGAATTACATAACAATAGGAATGAAGTACCAAGTAATGATAATAATGGATGGTCATAATTTTGGTGGTGGAAATTGATCAAATGATGGTTATGTGAAAATATAATTTGATTATCTTAGTTTAAAATATAGGTTTTTTTTTGGAGTAATTATTTGTCTATAAATTATTGAATTATTAATTATGTATTATAAACTATCTGCAACCTTAACTAGGTGCGCGACGTGGGTCGAGTCCAGATTAATAATTCAATATATAATTCTTTAGAAAAGACTGTCAATTATATATAATTACGTTACAAATAACTAAGTATTATTTATAGTTTAATTTGGTGCATAGTTCTTTAGAAAAAACATTCAATTATTTGTAGTTATACAAATAACTAAAGATAATAAAAATTATTAATAATATTCTTATATTATAATATTTGGTATTTTTTTTTAAAAACTTATATGAGATTAAGAGAAGTATATACTATAACTTTCAATTTGTTAAGATTGGGTTATGTTAATTTTAATTTTAACTTCTTTTACGTTAATTTAGGAAATCAATTTTAATGATAAATTTTTTTAAAAAAAATTTATTCATTAATTAGGTTAAAAAAATCTAAAATTTTATTTGTCAAACATTTATATTTTAAAAATTATAATACAAAAATTTAGAACACTACTTGTCAAATTATTATAACATCACTATTTAAATATCTAGATTATCATTTTTTTTTGCCAAATCTAGATTATCATTTGACATGCTTTAAATTAGGACGCAACTCGTTGAGATTTTATATTGATAGAAATACTTATAATATATATTCAGTTATTCACACATAGATATCTATAATGTAGAATGAGTCAAGTTAACCACTCTATATAATAATACGTAAGTTTTAATAAAAATGAGAAACTTAAACCACTCATTGTTGTTTAACTACATTACTATGATAGTATCTATGTTTAGCATATACGTAACATATTTATTTTCTTTTAGAAATAATACTTAAATTTATTTTAATATCTTAATAACCTTATGTCCTTAATTTAACCATGCATGTTTCAAGTAAAGTAGTAGGTTGAGATAAGGCAGCTTGTATGCCAAATGAAAAAAAAAAAAAAAAACAGTTCATCCAAAAAATATAAAATAAACAAATATAATTTTTTTAAGCAGTTGATTGAAAAGAATTTTTAAATAATTCAAGTTATCAAAACACATATTTTATTCTACACTAATAGCGAATATCCCATCACGTGTGTACACGTGTATGAGTATGACTCTATGTAATTATATATGGCGCATTGATATTATCCACCTAGGAATATTATTCTGTCAGTATATATATATAGTACAGGATTCTTAATTCTTATTCCAAATCTTTTTAAATAATGCTATGTACTTATTATATTGGGATCGCATCTTTAAATTAAAAGTACAAAGAAACTTTATGTTTATGAACCTCCAGACTATTTTGTATAAAGTAATTAAAGGATTTGACTAATTATTGTCTTTAATTTATTTTGATTGGTGGATGGAAGCTGGAGCCGAGCTTTATTAACTAGTAACACTAAATTTTTTATTAACTAATAAAAGAAAACTCATTAATTTTCTTAATAAAATTTTTAGATATTAAAAATTATTATTATTATTATTACTATGACTTTTTATACTATTTAAATCATTAAATTCGTTATTAACTAATAAGGAAAAAAACTTTAACAAATGGCAAAATCCTATATTATTTTGATATTCAGAGATTAAATAAGCATTTATTACTATTATATGGTAAATTTGTAACTAGAAATTATAACTTATGTTTTTAGCATTTATTATTTGTTAACCAATCAACTTTGGTTTTATTAGAGACTAATTAATCATAGCAAAACCCTACAACCGTCTTATTTTTTTAGCCATTAAAGACTGATTATTAGCGAAAATAGAAAATCATAAATTTTCAACAGCTAAATTATTCTATTTAGAACATTTATTGAAGACTAAAAAGTAAAAAGGATGCGTAATTAAAAGTTTTACTGTTTTAGGCGGTGGAATTAGTTGACTTTGGTTTACCTCAATTAATTGAATTTCTTTTATTTGGGCAAAAAGTTTACCCGTATACGGATACATAATGCATACAAATGATAAAGGCTAAGAAAATTGCAGAGAAGAAAAATAATCATTTAATATAAAATATAAACTCTATCTTGTTCTTAATATTTAGTATCTTTGTCAATTTGATTCTTAACATTTGTTTAATTTTAATTTAGTCCTTCATATTTGTAATTAGTATCGATTTAATTTTTCCATTTTTCAAGTATTAAAATTACTTAAAAAATTGACAGATAAAGAAGAAAATGTGAAGAACCAGATTGGTACTGATCATAAACGTGAGGGATCAAACTGAGACTAAAAAAATATTAGAGATCAAATTAAAAAAAGTACTAAATGTTTAGGACCAAAATTAAATAGGACTTATAGACAAGAATTTTAATTACTTTTTTTTACCACCTTAGCAAGTCTAAAGTGAAATATGTATAAGTAATTAAGATGGATAATTATATTTAAAATATATATAATATCTTTTCAGTAAAGATTTTGAGGACCCAGCTCCCATGTTACCTAGTTGAAAAAACCGAAGAAAAACAAAATGAGTCATTCATTCAAGAGACACGCCGCTTTTATCGCTCACGTTTTTTGCGAAAACGCTTCGTTTCGTAAATCTCTCAAATAAATTCCATTCCAATCTTCCCATTTCAACGCCTTAAACTTCGCAATTCCCTTTTCTGAATTCATCATTAGATTTTTCCTTTTCTGCTTTATATTTTATTCTTTCACTCCTCCTCCTATAAATACACTTCCATTTCCATCTTCTTCCTTCACACTCTTCTTCACTCTGATTCTCAATTCATTCTTCTCTTTTTGACATTCTAGTTCTGTTTCTTCCTCAACAATGGCGGCTCCTCCGTGCAGATCCATCCTCATTGTCCTCTCTCTTCTTCTTTTGGTCACTCTCTCTCAAGTGGCTGAGGTACTGACACTATTACAGTATTATTACTTAACTAAACACACAAACTCTTTGCATTGCGTAAATCAATCGGATCTAAATCTTTCAAAATGTTGAATACGAAATTTGCAATATGAACTTCAAATCAAACAGAGCATAAACAGAGGATCGGAGTAGGATCCGTTATTTAGATCTAAAATTACTCGCAATATCTACTGTTTTGTTCTTATTCTGACTAAAATTCTGCTTGAATCCTATCCTTGAACAGGCTCGCGGACGCTCTAAACTTCGTCCTTCAGGTATCGTCTCGCATTGTTCACGACTTCTATAGGTTTTCCGTTTTCCGCAGAGAATTAAGAAATAGAGTTCATTCGTAATTCTAGGGTTTTACATTGTGAATTTGTGGATTATGAAGCAAGAAATCGTGCGATGTGTGTGAAATTGAATTGAATTGAATTGAATTGCAGATTGCAAGCCGAAGTGTACTTACCGATGCTCGGCGACATCGCACAAGAAGCCATGCATGTTCTTCTGCCAGAAATGCTGCGCCAAGTGTCTATGCGTTCCTCCTGGTACGTACGGCAATAAGGAATCGTGCCCTTGCTATAACAACTGGAAGACGAAGGAAGGAGGACCGAAATGCCCTTGAAGAAGCGATTTGCCTCTGATCTATTTTTCTTATAAAATGTAATAAGCATAACTGTTTGGAGATTTGGTAGTTGAAGGGCACATTTGGTAGGTTTGTTTGTTCCCTTGGTAGAACAGAAAGCGTGATAGTATTAATTAATTTGCAGTATCTTCCGGCTACAATATATTCTTTGTTCTAACTTCTGAATGTCTGAATTACTTGAGGAAGAAGATTGATTAATTAAATTGTTAGCTATATATAATTTGGGAAATATTATGTGTTGTTTATGTTTGGTTTGCATGTGTATATACACATTAAAAAACATATACTCAAATTTGGTCACATTTAAAAATTATCTACATTAAAAAAGATTTCATTGAGGGTATTTTTCTTAATCATTGAGGGCGTTTATATGGTCAATAGTAGAATTTTTGACAAGAAAAACGTCCTCAGTGAGGGCGCTTATAGGGTCAAATGGTCTACTATAAACGCCCTCAATGAGGGTGTTTTTAACCCTAATATTTACATGAAAACAAGTGTGATAAAATTGTAAAAAAGCACTCTCATTGAGGCGTTTATAGGTTGCCCTATAAACTCTCTCACTGAAAGTGTTTTTCTTGTTAAAATTTTAAAAAAGTCTTCACTTACGGTGTTTTTGTTTGTTCATTCACGGTAAAAATATTATATATCTGTAGATAATTTTTAAATGTGACTAAATTTATTTATATATTTTTTAATGTGTATATACATGTGCAAAAACCGTTTATGTTTTTAATAGAAAATTTGTTTTTTATTTTTTGTTCTCAGCGAAATACTTGTTGTGAACTGTTTAAATATCAAAGTGGTTAGTGAATATCAGATTTTTAATATCAATCAAACACATTTGGTAGTTTTTATATTTTTGTTGTCAAGTTCAATGGTACCGTACCACTAAACTTCAGTGCATCTCTCCAATCATGTAGTGTCATTTGTTAATATTAATAAAAATTCACATTAATTAGGGTCCACCTTGAATAGTTTAGGGACCAACTGATTGGAGGGATGTACTGAAGTTCAGTACTACCGTACCATTGAACATCTACTCCTCAACGAAATACATGTCTTGTAATACCAATTCTTTTTATTATACGGTGTTTATGTTACGTTTTTTAAGATTGAAGTATTGAACTATTTTAACTCGCATACTACAAATTTGAATCACTTAACTCCTGATTTAAATGAACCAACAACACACGAATAAAATGAATTGACTTGTTTAATTTCAATTTATTTTTAAATTTGTTTAATCACATAATTATTTTGTAAAGTCTTAACCTTTCTTCAAATGTGATTATAAATATGGATATCTCGTCTGTCCTCTTAACACAAATACAACTTCCATTTGAATGTGTAAAAATACACTTCTAATTGTTATTTTATTTTTATAAAAAAAAATTGTTATTTTATTTAATTTGAAACTTGTATTATTATTTGTTTTTTTATAAAAAAATAATTAAATTTAAAAAAAAAGAGTTAAAGTGATTTAATCTGACTCACCGCCTTAATAAATCAAGTTAACATTTTTTTAACTCATGTGATGTAAACTATTTTCAAAAATTATATAATTCATATATCTATAATATTGAGCTTGTTTCTAATTCTAGTTCTGAAACAGTAATCTCACATTTACTCAATGTTTCATACAATATATTAGAGGGCACTTAATTCTAACATGTGCCTAAGTTAATATTTCTTTTGATTAGTCAATTGAATTTTTAAACATAAAAATAAATTTTCGTAAATTTTCATGATATAAGATATTTTATTGACCAATAAAAAAAAAACATTAACATCTCTCCTTACTTTTATGTTAAATAAATCCTATATTAAAATTTTAATTAAATCGATATATTATTTTTAATTATTAAAGAATAGAAGTTTCTTAAGCGCCTCATCCTCACCTACGTTACTTACGTTTACGTAGATAAGTTGCGGCTGTTCATGAAGTACTCAGTGCAGCCAAGTGTAACTAATTGCTGCTAAAAGTTATAGCAGTTGCCAAATGGAAAATGACCAAAATTTTATTTTGGTCCCCAATGTTTTACATTTTTTAAAAATTTGATATTTAATATTTATTCAATATCAATTTTGTCCCTCAAATTTACGATTAGTATAAATTTATCTCCTAATGTGTGGTCAATTTCAATTTGATCCCTTAATTTTGTTAAGTAAATTTTATACTTGATAATAAAGGGACCAAATTGGCATCAGTTACAAACATGAAGGACTAAATTGAAACTAAACAAATGTTTGGGATCAAATTAGTACCCATTGTAAACGTGTTCGATCAAATTGATATTAAATAAATATTAAGAATCAAATTGAAAAAAGTGCTAAACATTAGAGATGAAAAAATATTTTTATCAATGGAAAATATTGTCTGTTTTATGTTTAATTTTGGAGTAAAATATTACTTTGGTCCTTTATAAATAGTATTTTCTCAATTTGGTCCTTCTTAGATGGCCTTTATCAATTTAGTCCTTTTTAGATTAATCATTTATCAATTTGGTCCTTACCGTTAAAATTACTAACGGAGTTAGCTGAGGTGGATAATTTGGAGTAAATTTATAATTTTTAAATAATAGTAGGGCTTTTTAATGTAATTATTTTGGAACAATTTTGTAATTTTCAGAAATTGAAAAAGAAACATGGTACCATTTTCAATGTGAAAATTACAAAATTGTCCCAAAATAATTACATTAAAAAGTCCTACTATTATTTAAAAATTATAAATTTATCCCAAATTATCCACCTCAGCTAACTCCGTTAGTAATTTTAACGGTAAGGACCAAATTGATAATGGATTAATCTAAAAAAGACTAAATTGAAAAAGGTCATCTAAGAAGGACCAAATTGAGAAATGTGCTATTTAAAAAAGAACAAAATAGTGTTTTACTCTTTAATTTTGCATAAATTCGTCACATATTAATAGTTGGGCAGGTAAACTTTAAATCATAATTTAAAAATGATTTAATATCATTTAAATTTGTTTTAATGGTCAATTATAATTACATCTCACGTTTTTTGTTATATTTTACTCTATTAAATTCTTAATATATAATAAATCTACGTATAATTTTTACGTACTCCATAGAAACATAACTCTTTATCGGGGTAACTACTACATCATATTGATCAATAGATTCTTAAAATTTTGTTATATTTAAAATTTAAATCATATAAAATAAAGTCGCTCTTTTTTCTTTCTTTTTTTTTGCTTTAATTTGTATGCAGGCTCTGTGTGACTTGGTCTTTTTGTTTGTTTTGGATTTAAGCCCCGTTGCCTTAAAAAAAAATCATTTATAACTTTAAAAGAATCTATTTTCATTCATTTGAGTTAAAAATATTTTAGGATTTTTTCATCACATAGGTAGCATAATATTTTTATAATTTTAGAATATTTTTAATATAATGTGTTAGCTAGAAAATAAATCAAGAGGGGGGTGAATTAGTTTTCTTTGAAATTCGTCTGTTAATTAATTCAAGTTGTGATTAGGACTCTTTATGCAAATAGGACTCTTAAAATGTTAAATATGAAAGCGAGGTCTAAGGTAGAGATTTGCACTAAGTCCTTTTTCAGGAGAGGTTCACTAATTGAGTATGTTCAATTCAGCTACGTCCTCTCCCCTTCTAACCAACTAGTTAGAAGGATTCTATTAATTCAAAAACTCTTTACAACAAAGCAACCCAAAACACCTTTTGGGAAAGCACATAAGCTTTTAAGCTTCACCAAAACTTTTTCTCAACAAGACAACTTCTGCACAACCTTAATGTACAGAGGAGTTACAGCAACCTCGTAGAGGATCAGCTTTAATCTAGCTTTTACAAGAGACTTCCTCAATACATTAAGTTCTTGCTTCTTTCAGAGTCAAATCAGGACTCTCTAAGTATTTAAGAATTGAACACTTCTCTGCAACCTTGTACCACTTACAAGGACCAGAATTTTTACACCTCTAGAAAGTGTTCAATGCTTAAATACTGCAACTATAGAAAAAGAAGAAGAATAAGCGGAGAATGTAAACTTATTACAATCAGGATTCAGACAGAATTTATGGCAGCAATAAATGCACAAGCAGCAATCACACAGACAGCTTCCTGATCTCTTTCTTGGATTGTATTTAGAATTTTCTCTGAATACTCAGTTGAAAAGCTCCAACAAATTGCTCTTTGTCATTAAATAAGAGAATAGTCACCCAAGTAGTTGTTATGCCTTTTTAAAATTTGAAGCCATTCAATTTCACCTTTTTCTTTGTTGCTGCAGGACGCTCCCCTCATTCCAGGAGAGGTGACTTGCTTGATGTTTTTAGCCTGCAAGGTGAATAGTCTCCTACTCCTAACCCATAGATTAGTCATGATAAATATATAGTAGTAATAGCTAAAGAGTGGACTTGCGTCTAAGGATTGACTTTATGGGCCAGCAATTTATTGAGCTTACACATTAAATACCTTTTGACCCGAAAGAATATTTGATCCAAACAAAATTAAATGACATTAAAACTCAGAAGTAATTGCAACCAACATAATGAAATTTAACAACATAAAAATTAAATACCACGATTCGCTTAAGGATTTGTGTAATTTATTAGTTTCCTTAGCAAATCTCCTAAACTTTTAGAATTATGCATTTAACTGAGAATTTTTTTTATTTTAAAAAATCATATAAATAAACTAAAATAATTTGATACTACATAATTTAAAATAAATTCTGCTTTTAATTTATTATTATCATCTTAAAATAATATTTTATATTGAGTCACAATTTAATCAATAATAAAAAAAAACTTACATTTATTTTTTGATATGAATGTATAAACTTACTTTTTGGTCTTTAAAAAACACAAAATTACAATTTAGTTCATAGAAAGATCATATTACATTAAAGAAACGATTTTTATATGTTTTTATAAACGTGTGTTTAAAACACTTGAAGCATTTAGGGTAGCACTGTCAAAATGAGCCGGCCCGGTCCGGCCCGCACCGGCCCGTGACGAGGTGGTGTTAAACGGGCCGGTCCGGGCCGGCCCGTTTATTTGGCGGGCTTGGAAAGTAATGCCCAAACCCGCCCGTAATGGCCCGCTGGCTAAACGAGCTAGCCCGCGGGCCAATTTTTTTATTTTTTTAAAATATATTTTTTTTTAAAAATTAATTATAAAATTATATATTTATTTAAAAATTAGTAAGTTTTTAACTTTAAATTAATATTTTAGTAATTTTAATTATTATTTAAATTATTTATATACTTTATTAGAAAAAATTATTATTTAACACATAAAATTATCTAAAATATATATATTTATACATATTTTAAACAAATATATATTAATTTTTTATTTTTTATTATTTTTTAATTTTTTGACGGGCCGACCCGTGGGCTTAAACGGGCCTATTTTTTCTTGCCCAAGCCCGCGGGCTCCGGCCCGTTTTGACAGTGCTAATTTAGGGTATGTTTTTTAGAAAGAAATGGGAAAGGGAATGGGTGAGGCCCACCGGGTCCCACTTACTTTTTCACTTTTTTATTTTCATCAATTTTTAAAAAAAAAAGAAAAAAGAAAATACAAAATATCTATTATACCATTTGATTTGACACAATCATAACTTTTTTCTTTTTATTATTTTAATATAAGGGGCAAAGTGGTAATTTTATTACATTCCCATTCCATTTCCATTCTCAATTCTTTCTACTAAACACATCAAATGCATTCCCTCTCCTTTTCCATTTCCCTTTTTATTTCTGCGTAAAGAACATGCCCTTACGTATACGAGAATTCTTTGTTAGCTCTTTTGCCTTTTGTTCTTTTGGGCCTTAGCCTCCATTGTCTTACCCCCAAAAAAAAAATACTTGGAGCTCATTGGCAAAAATGTAAATACCAAATAAGGTGTAAATAATGGCAAAAAAAAAAGGTGTTAGTATATAGGAATAAATTTTTATTTTCAGTGTACTTTTTTAGGAATGTGATTCATTTGAATCATATTTTAGAGAATGTAGTTAAAATTATTTGATTCACTCAAAATGTTCCTAAAAATGTTTTATTTATAAAGTCTTCACTTATATATTTGTTTCAGTCAAAATATTTTAAGATATTATAATTTTTTATTCAAAAATTTCTTTAATCACTTTTTTTTATTGAAATTAAGATTAATAATTATTTATGAATTTATTATTTAATTTAAAACTTATTAATAATGATAATAGGGTTGCAATGACAAATAAGGTAGAGTTGGTGTGACAATAATGATAATAGTGGTGGCAACAACTACAGTAATAATTGTAATGAGGGTAGTAGCAATATTAAGACAATCAAACGATATTCTTTAAAGTTGAGAATTTTATATATTTTTTATATTAAGAGAAAGATAAAAAAAAAATTAGTTAATTTTTAATCTATTCTGGGTAGATTCCTGGGTCCTTTGTGTGTGTGTTTTTTTTTTAAAATTTGTCTTTATGTATAAAATAGAGTATCATTCCAAGACCAAAATCATAACAATGGAGGTGAAAGTGGTGGCCATAGTAGTGATACTTGATGACCTGTCTAAATTTGTCATTACTAATGATGAATTTGTGCGACAACAATATAAATAATATAAATCTATGAATAGTTCTTAAGAAATGCTAATTTTGAATATAATGAAAAAATATCAAAAGTATTTGTGTGCAAAAACCTAGTTTTGTTTGTGAAGTTTTAAAATTATTTGCATAATATTTATCCAAATAAAGTCTTATATTCTTTGCAAATTAGTTCTCAAAATTGTTTTAAAAATAGATTAATAAAAGAAAATAGAGTAAATGTCTAAGTTAGTCCCTAAAAGATTAAGATTGTTCCAATTTAGTCCTTGAAAGATACAAATGTCTAATGTAGTCCCTGAAAGATAATTTTTGTCCCAATTTGACCCTTTTTTGTTTTTCTGTCAAGTTACTTAACAGCAAATGACACATGGACGCTGACGTGGCAAAGTAAAATAC
Organism: Senna tora; assembly: GCA_014851425.1. Classification (NCBI taxonomy): domain Eukaryota; kingdom Viridiplantae; phylum Streptophyta; class Magnoliopsida; order Fabales; family Fabaceae; genus Senna; species Senna tora. The sequence continues at coordinate 11,792,541 of CM026264.1, forward strand.
ATATAATTGCCACGTCATATTCAATCTCAAATTAAAAAAAAGAAAAGAAATTCAGCGATGAACACCTTAAAGAGAAAAAAGAAGACAGATGGAACACCTTCTTCTCCAACTCAAATCCACCGTCACCGCCGCCTTCCCCACCACCTCCCGCCGCTCCTCCGCCGGATCCCTCAGATCCAAGATGGTTTCAAGCGTCACCGCCAGCTACGCTCTAGCCCTCACTAAACACCTTCTTCTCTAAAAAAATCGAACACATTCCCCTATATTTTTTAGTAGATTAATTTAGAGAGTGAAAAACCTTTGCAGTTTTCCGTGTGTATTTATATATAGTGTCCATAGTCATACCATCTTCCCCTTGGTCAGTTTCTTTTCTGCCTCCCCTGTTCTTTCTCTTTGTTAGCATATTCTTGTTTCCCATGCTTCTTTATTTAATCTTTCTTTTTTGGCCGAAATTAAGCATATCAATTAAGAGTAATCGTTCTGCTTGAATATTTTTTTATAGCAAAATCCATTTAATAGATTTAGTTATATATTATTTGGTTTTGATTGTATATATATATATATATATATATATATATGAACTTGTTCTGTTCTTCCTCTATTTATCTCTGTTTTGTTATTTTGGAAACTAGAGGTAGCGAATTTAAACTTCGTTGGAAAGATGAAATCAAAGATGGATGTGTGTGAGTGTGATGAGCTAAGGATTCATGAAAGTGAGGATGAACTAAGACTGATTTGGCAGACTATATTGGTCAAATTTCAGACACTTCTGTGAAGGATCGAGGTGTCTTCACTATTGCTCAAATTTCAGACTATATTGCTCGACATCGCCAAGGTAAACAACGCGCTCGATGCCACCACTGCCGATATCGAGGAGATCTTCATCAATCCCGGCGTGTTCGACTTCTTCAACAAACCAACCGTAGACACAGAGAAGAAGCAGAAAGTAATCGAGGAAATCGCGAGCTCCTCGAGCCTCTAGCCACATACTAATCTATAAAAAGAAGGTGTTCGATTTTTGGGAGAAGAAGGTGTTTGGCGAGGCCAGGGCGTAGCTGGCGGTGGCACTCGAGACCATCTTGGATCCGAGGGCGACAGATGAGCGGCGGGAGGTGGTGGGGAAGGTAGCGGTGACGGTGGATTTGAGTTGGAGAAGAAGATGTTCCATCTGTCTTCTTTTTTCTCTTTAAGGTGTTCATGGCTTAGTTTTTTTTTTTTTTTAATTTGAGATTGAATATGACGTGGTAATTATATGTATTTTACTTTGTCATGTCAGCGTCCATGTGTCATTTGCTGTTAAGTAACTTGACAGAAAAACAAAAAAAGGTCAAATTGGGACAAAAATCATTTTTCAGGGATTACATTAGATATTTGTATCTTTCAAGGACTAAATTAGAACAATCCTAATCTTTCAGGGACTAACTTAGACATTTACTCAAGAAAATATACCTTTTTAATGATGCCATAGTCCCAAAATATATAAAGGAGCGCGAATTAAAGTTATTGAAGATGGAATTAATTTTGTTTAAAATAATAAACTTGAAAATAAATCCAACAAGTAAGTGTTTTGGTATATAAGAAAATAGAAGTAAAATATTAAAAATAATGTTGTTTGATATGGTAGGAAGTGATAGTACTCAATGTTCAATGATAATATCCAAACTATTCAAACTCGAATAGTGAAAATTATTGTAGTGTCTCTTTTATACACTTTCTCGACTAATTCGGACTCAATCCGCTCCATGCAACTGACTATAATCATATGTGTCAAACGGGTAAAACCGGTTGTATGGGTTGGCCCGTCACGGGCCAAACGGCCAACCCGCACTGGTCAAAATTTTCACGGGTTGGGAAAATATCAACCCGGCTCGTATATGTTCGGGTTGCGGGTTAAACGGGCCAAACGGGTTGTGTTTTTGGAGTTGTGTTTGGAAATGAAAAATACAAGAAAGAAAGAATAATAGCTTAGCAAAGAAGGATATATTATTTATTTGATTCCATGAATTCTCAATAATTAGAGTTTGTGGGTGTAGTGTGTGAGGTGAGGTAAAGTTGGAGTTGGTAGACCAAAAAAATAAATAAATTCATAAAATAGATAATATAAATTAAGTAAAGCCAATACATCCAAACACAATAATATATCAAAATAGTCCCAATAGACATTAGACAATAGTCAATACTAAAGGAAAGCCAATACATCCAAACACATATCCTAAAAACACGTACGTTAATTTAATAATATTATTAGTTAATTATTTTTTTAAAAAGGGGTTACCCGCGGGTAACCTGGTTAAACGAGTCAAACAGGCCGGGTTCATTTACCCGCGAGCCATTTTTTCATGAGTCCAACCCGTCCAAATTTGCGGGTAAACGGGCATAACCCGCGGGTTAAACCCGTTTTGACAGCGCTAACTATAATAAGAGAGCCTCCTAATAAGTGCAAGTTTAGTAGGAAGCTAAGTGATAGTACTCAATATTTCTTGCTCTTCTTTTCTTCCTAACCAACAAAACCAACTTTTTTCGATGTGATGAAATTATGTTTTTGTCTTTACTTTTTTTAATTACTTTTATTCTATTATCACTTTTAAAGTAAAAAAATGATCATTTTACCCACTTATATTTCATTTACATCATATCATATTATATTGACATGACATTTTTATTCCCTCATCTTTTTCCATTCTCATTCTCTCATCTTTTCAATCAAAACAACATAAGTACGCAAGAAATATTATTTTATGTCATTGTTTTTTTCTCTTCTTGTGTTAGAAAATACTTATATTTAAAATTTTATTATACTCCAGGGTAATGCTCAAGGCTGAAGCCTAATATAACTTTTTTAATAGAGGTTTTTTTTACACAAACTTTAAACTTAAGATTTTATTTAAAAAAAATTAAGTATTTTTTCCTCCACTCAACCAATTTATTCGAGGCTTAATTATAGTTAAAGCTCCTCACCCCTTTCTACAACGAGTGTGGAATAACCCAAGAAATCTTCCCACATACTCTGTGAAGTGAATCACAACATGTCGGTAACCAAAACCATTAGTTTTTTTTGTCATTTTATACTAAGAACCTCCTTAATTACGTACCTATTGCCTCTTAAATTATAACCATCGCTTAATTAATACCTGATTTATATATCATCATCCTTCATGACTTTGACTAATTAAGATTTAGGGTTGGGTAAGCTTGATTATCTTATTTCAACAAGGCTCCCTCTTTTCAACCCAAATCCAGGAATGAACACAAAACTTTAATTTCTTTTTCAAAAGCTATAAATCAATTAAAAGCAGCAGATAGATAAGAGACCCATAAAAGCAAAAGCTGTGTACTTTGAAGTGGAAGAAAGAAGGATCTTGATCCCCACATATTGCTTTGTTTTTCAACCTTTATCCACAAAAAGCCCTCAAATCATTATCACACCTCTCTCCAATTTCATCCTATTTCTTTTTTTTTTTAATTTCACATTTCTTTTTCTTTTATTTATTTTTTCCAATGTTCATAATACCTTCCACTGTGGATACCCATTGTCTCATCATTCCCTTCCCTTAAAAAAAAGAAAGAAAAAAGCTAGAATCCCAAGCCACCCACAATTCCTTATTATGTGATCTTGTTGATGGATGTTGAAATTTAAGGTAACTTGGGGAACTCATCCTCAAAAGCTAACTCGTAAGGAGGAAGAACCAAGCTTCCTTAAGTATTCAATTGAATATCTTATTCTATCAGATGTGGGACTTAATCTTTATCTCTAATACTCTTCCTCAAGTCCAACTGTTCTTTTTTTCTAGTTGTGACTTGACTTTTTTTTTATTATTCTGGCTTGTGTTCTTTTTGAGTCTCAGAAGCCTCTTTTTTTTTCTCTGGGCTTGTACTCTTTTTTCTTGAACCTCAGAGGCCATATTTTTTTCTTCCTTTTTTTCATCGGGAGTTTTTTTTTCCACATCTAATAATTTGGATCGTCATGGGCCGTTAGGCCATTGAGCTCTGATACCATGTTGAAACTTAAGGTAACTTGGGGAACCCATCCTCAAAAGCTAGCTCGTAAGGAGGAAGAACCAAGCTTCCTTAAGTATTCAATTGAATATCTTATTCTATCAGATGTGGGACTTAATCTTTATCTCTAATAATGGATGTTAAAATAATGCTTCTAGTAATCTAGTTATATTAGAAAATTGTATTTAAATAACGAATAATACAATAATAATATTGTAAATTGAATTGGACTATTTTTAAGCACAACTTACTTATCATATTTTTACTAAGATTAAAAAAAACAAAAAAAAAATATTTATAAGGTGAGAAGTTGTAAGATCATGGTAATCAAGATCGCGATCTAGATCGTAAGATCGCGATCTAGATCGTAAGATCGTTTAAGATCGCGATCTAGATCGTAAGATCGTTTAAGATCGCGATCTTGTATCGTACTTTCGATCTGGATCGTGCTTATGATAGAAAAATTTTAGGATCGGAATAGGATCGCAATCTTGATCATAAGAAAAGATCGTAAGATCGTATAAGTTAATTTAAAAAAAAACAGAGGCTCAAAACGCAGCTTTAGTCCTAGATATTTATGACTATGAATTTTGATATTTTGTTTGTTGAATTGATGTATAGATACTGTCACTTTGGTGACTTATGAACTAATTTATGAAAATATCATGAAATTGTGATAATTTTATATATTTATTTAAAATATATATTATTAAATATATAGATTAATTATTTTTTAAAATTGATAGGATCTTACTATCCTCGATTCGATCTTACGATTCGATCTATCTTATCTTATATCTCTCCCGATCCTACTTAAAATTTCGATCTTGATTGCCTTGTGTAAGATTATCCATTTTATTAATAAACCTCATGACAAAGTTATATTTATTTATTTTCTCATTAAGCACTATAAAAAAACATAATTTTAGCATAGTTTATGGTTGACCATAAATGGTTTAACATCAATTCCATAATAAAAATTAGAGATTATATAGAGAACATTTTAAATTTAGTTATAATAATCAAAGTAACAAATAAAATTAATTAACTTATATTATTATTATTTTTTTGTAATAGAGGAAGATGATGCTTCAAGTTAGAGAGTAAATAATTGCATTAAAGCATATTGAATCCCCATGTTGAAAATCACAAAATAAATTATTGCAATGTGAAAGGATGAGGGATTATAAGGTGGAAATTAGTGCATACTCAAGAAGATTATACTTAATTATTATTATTATTATGAATAATAAAATAATAAAACCGTGCAAGTTTTTGGCATTGGTAAGAGCGTTTGTCTAACAGTACAATTACAGGTAGGCCTAACAACACATGTACGATGTGGCCCACTGCCCATTTTTATGGATGGCTGTGGGGCCCATCTTGCGCGTGCTGTGGCCCAAATCAAATTCATGGACCAAAAAGCAGCCAGTGCCAGTCATGTGTTTCCTTCTTAATTTTGGGTAAACTTCAATTTTTTTTTGTATTTCTAGTTGATAAAATTTTGAAGAGTGAGTGTAAGTGTGCAAATTGAAGGTTCAAATCGCTACGTTTCGTGCATAGTTGGAGGTGAATTTTAGCTTGTGCCATGTATGTATGTCCTGCTGAGCAACTAACGGCCCCCGTGTGCAATTAACGTGCCACGTCAGCAAGTCCATTAAGAGAATTTAACTGAAGATGACGGAATGACCAATTTGTGTAACAGTGCAATTTTTCAAGGACCAAATTGTACACTTATGATCTTTCAAGGACCAAATTGTCCACTTCCAAATATTTCAAAAACGAAATTGTCTATATAGTCAAATTTTGAAATAAGCTAGTATTCATTATTCAGTTCGGATGATAGGAAAATATACTAGTTGAATCTTAAAAAGTAATTATATTTACGAAACATTTAATAAAGGATGCATGTGTTTTAGACCCAAGGGTTATTTTTCTCTGAATTTTCTTAATAAACATCACATTTTAGTACATTAAATTTAATATATTTTTATTGAAAGTTTATATCTATTTTTAATGCAATTTTATTGCATATATATTTGCTCAAGTGTATTATTTTCTTGTCCAAAGAAAAACATTTCATACATGATATATCGAATCTCATTTTTATTTACAATGGATGATGAGTCTAGAAGGATTAGTATCAAGGTTCAAACTCTTTAGAGGTATATTTATATTTAGTACTCGAGGATACATGTGGAATAGTAAAAAAATTAAAAAGTAAATTATTATTTTTGTTCTAAAAAGTTTATTTGTCTTAATTTAGTTTCTAAATCATAAAATTATTAAATTTAATTTCGAAAAGATTTTATTTGTCTTAATTTAATTTATAAATCATGCAAATACCAAATTGAATTTATGAATGATACCCTATATTATAATTTTATCTCTACTAAAAAAAGGTAAAAATATGAAACACATGGACACAATTTTAACACAAAATATTTATTTAAAAATTAAATTGAGGCAAATAAAATTTTTAAAAAATTAAATTTGATATTATCAAGTTTCATGGACCAAATTAATGTAATTTATTAAAAAGCAAACTCATTTTGATTTTTTTCAATGCATGCATTAATTTAGAAGTTAGAACACATAAAATGAGAAACTCATCATACACTTTTCACCATCCATGAAAAAGTGTACAATACAATATTACCACTTACCAAATGTTATTATGGTGTCGGACTGTCCTCAAAACAACCCCCACATAAAGCTAACATTGGTGATCTTACACACTCACACTTTTTTCTTACATCCATTTTTTTAGGGTGAGTATATAATGCAATTTGTTGCATGTATGTAATGTAATTTTGACTAATAAGATTGTGACACTTGTTATTTTGTTGTATCATACAATGCAATTAGATCACATCAATAGTTACAATTGTGCCACATAACTCATTGCATGATGCAACAAATTGTATTATAGACTCACCTTTTTTTATGATCGAGATATTCACTAGAATGAACTTGATAAATAATCCATTAACTATTATAGGATTTATTATTATAATGACCCTCTCAACAGATAACGCTCTGTTTCTATTTTTTCAAAATCAAACTAAAAATAATAATAGTTAAGATAACATAAAATATTCCCATCAAGTCATACCCACTTTAGTTAACCTTTAGCTAAAGTAATGATGATACGTATAACCCATTGCTTAACAAACAAAGACAAAGTACCTAAATACGCTCTCTCCAATTCACTTTCTCCTTTTTCTTCTTCTTCTTCTTCTTCCTCAATCTCACATTCCTCCTCCTCCTCCATCAATGGCTGCCAACAAATTCACAACCTTTCTTCACAGAAACACCAACAACAGAATTACAGTGGCTCTGGTATATGCAATTCTAGAGTGGGTCTTGATACTTCTTCTCCTTCTTAACTCTCTCTTCAGCTATGCCATCACGAAATTCGCCATGTGGGTTGGCCTCAAGCCTCCCTGCCCCTACTGTTCCACACTCCATCATGTGCTCGAGCCAGAGCCAGAGCCAGAGCAGAGCAAGAGTTTTCGGACCGATTTCGTGTGTGAAGCTCACGCAGCTCAGATTTCCAAGATGGGATTTTGCTCTAACCATGGAAGAATGGCAGAATCGCACAGGATGTGCGAGGATTGCTTTCCCTCTCTCCCAAATCACTCCGAGAAAGAGAAAGCCTCCATTAAAGCAGGGGTTGCTCTGTTTTCATGGTTGAATCATGAGAAAACAGGGGAAACAGAGAGGTGCTCTTGCTGTAATAAGAGCTTCAAGTTGAACTTGAACTCTCCTTATTTGCTTTTGGAGTCTTCTTGGGGTGATGGGGATTACAAATCCAAAGAGGATTTAGTTGTGGAATCCTTAGATGATGATGATGAAGGTGATAAAGAGTGTGAGCATCAGATTCTTTCTGATATTGAGAGCTTTATACTCAGAGAAGTAGCAGAGGATCGTTCTGAAGATGCAGAGAAGGATGATCTTCTTCTTCATCATCATCGTTTCTCTGAACCTATTTGGGAAGAAGATAGATCGCTTGAAGTCATCACTATGCATTTTAAGAATGGGGTAGCAGCTTTTTGTGATGATGATGATGATGATGATGACATTCACAGAATGATACCCGTGGAGTTAATAGACTCTTTAGAGTGTGCAAATTTTGGGTCTTGCATATCAGAAAAGGGTCTTCTTGAGCCAAAGATTGAAACTTTGGAGAATTCTATGGTTTTGGAAGTTGAAGAAAAGCAAGATAATGCACAAGGTACAAAGAAAGCTCTTGATTTATATGTAGGAATTTTGAAGCCTTATCTCTTTTCTTTACACTTTTTTTTTCCCTTTCTTCTTTTAATTAGAACCAGCATTTGAATGCACTCAAGAAGATGAAGATGAAGATGAATCTTCCAGCAGTGAGGATGATGCTGAAGTTCAAAATGCATTTGATGAATTCATTGCTCAGAATAATCTCTTCCAGTCCCAATCTTTATCCTATGATGACTGCAATATAGAACAAGATATAGAAGAAGAAGATAATACACAAGGTACAAAAGAAATTGCATTATTTATAGGAAATGTGTAACATTAATTCCTAATTGCCAATTTATGACATCAATGATTACACTAAGTTTCTTCTCATACAGCCAAGCCAATTCAATCTGAAGAACCTTCCTGCACTTGTCAATCTATTCAAGAAGATCATCAATCCTCAACAAGTGATGGTGATGATGATGCTAAAGTTCCTGATGCTTTTGATGAATTCATTGCTCAGAATAAACTTGGTATGTCTTACTCACATCTTGCATCCTACTCTTTTTCTTTTCTTAAATCTTCTGAAAGCACTTAATTCTAAACATAGTTAAAGGAGTAAAACCTTAAATGCATCATTTTAATATGGGGTAGTGTGACTTAGTTTAAAAACTTTTCCAAGACTAAATGTTCATTTTGGTCCATGGAAAATTCACATTCTCAATTTTGATGTCCCTCACAAAATAAATCACTATCAATTTGGTTCCTTTGTTTGGTTGTCGTTTAAATAATTAATGGATTTGATAAGGTAGATTATTTGGTGTTGACTATGTAACATTTAAGATACGCTAAAATAATTCATTAGTTATTTAAACCGTAGCAAAATATAAGGATTAAATTGAAAAAGATTTGCTTTTGAGAGGAACCAAATTGATAACGATTTACTTTGTGAGAGACCAAATTGAGGAAACAAACATCTGTGAGGGATCAAAGTTGTAACTAAATTGAAAAAATGAGCATATGTGAGGGACCAAAATGGAGTTCTAGTTAATAATTAAACCACAAAAATGCATGCAGGTCCTGTTCAAATAATTGCAGAAGATGATGAGGATGTTGAAATGAACTTGGTTGAAGAGAATCATGAAGAAGAAAAAATATTCCACCATGAATCATCAAAAGTCACTGAGGAAGGTGAAATAGAAGAAGACAAACTTCCTGAAACTCCAAGCTCCATGGATGGCCTACATTACTTGCAGAGGAAGCTAATGCTTCTTGAGAAACCAGAATCCCTTGATGGCACCGATACAGAAATCGGCGATCCGACATCGACGATCGAACGCCTAAAAAGGGCTCTAAGTGCGCTATACCAAGAGCTAGAAGAAGAGAGAAGTGCCTCAGCAATAGCAGCAAACCAGACAATGGCCATGATCACAAGGCTGCAGGAAGAGAAAGCAGCAATGCAGATGGAGGCACTGCAATACCAAAGGATGATGGAAGAACAATCCGAGTATGATCAAGAAGCCTTGCAGCTCCTGAATGATCTCATGCTGAAAAGAGAGAAAGAGAAGCAAGAGCTAGAGAAGGAGTTAGAAGAGTACAAGCAGAAAGTATTGGAATATGAAGCCAAAGAGAAATTAAGGGTCTTGAGAAGAATGAAAACTGCAAAAAGTGTCAAAACCACAGAAGAATCAGAATCTATTGATCTAATTCTAAACTGTGAAGCAAGAGAAGAAGAAGAAGAAGAAGATAAAAATAACAATGTCAATACTACTACTATTAGTATTAACCATATGAGTGCTCTTGATAGTTCATTAGAAGAATTTGAGGAAGAGAAAATGTCCATTCTATACCAACTCAAAGAATTGGAGGAAAAGCTTATAACTTTGGGAGAAAATGAGCAATTCCTTGAAGTTGAAGACACCCCAGAAGAAGAGGGAAGGCCAATGGGGTGTCTAGCAAAGAGGCTTCTTCCATATTTAGATGAAGCTGATGAAGCATTAATGGAAGACTCAGGTGCTAATGATGATGATGATGATGATGGAAGCATCAAAGTGTCCATTGAAGAGGAGGTGGATCATGTTTATGAGAGGCTACAAGCTCTTGAGACAGACACAGATTTTCTAAGGCATTGTATGGGATCCATACAGAAAGGGGATAAAGGAATGGATCTTCTTCAGGAAATCTTGCAGCATTTTCGTGATTTGAAGGATGTGGAGCTACGGTTAAAGGATTTGGGTGATGATGATGATGATGATGATCCACTAGTGTGAAGTGAAGTTGCATTAATCAACCAAAGTTTGGAAGATATATATGAATGCATATAAGGTATGTATTTCTTTTTTGTTTCCCAACAAATAAAACTATATAGAAGTTAAATCTTAAATGCTTGTCATTCAACATCATTCATTCAAATAGGTTAAGTGAAAATAACAAAACTTATTGAATAGGAATGACCAAAATACTTGTATTTTCTTATATATGAATATATATTCAGAAAATTTACTTGTTGGGTCTATATCTAGGTTCTAATATTTAAATAAACAGGTTAGAATATAAGAATTTTTTCTAGAGATTTTTACAGATTTAGGGAAGGTGGTATCCATCATGGATCTAAACTTGCTATATAAAAAAGAAATAACGTTTTTTTAAATGATGAGTTAGTATTAATATTATATGTATGATGTTATGTCATTTACCGTTAGTAATTTAGACGATGTTAAGTGTGCTAAAATGAAATTCAGAACTTTCAGAATAAAATTACATGCAAAAAAAAGTTAAGTGACAAAATTGAAATTTGATATAAATTTTGGGGACATAAAAAGGTACTTATATTATGCTTTTTTTAATAATTATAGATGAAATCATGAATAAAAATACCACTGATAATGAAATAAATTATTAGGGAATTGAATGAAATACTTTAAATCATATGGTCAATCAAACAAAGTTCATGCCAAACCATTATAATAGGTTAAAATTTTATATATATATATATATATATAAACTCAACATCACAAATGTTGATTCTTCCATGAAATTTTCTCATGTCATTCTACTAATGAAGAACACAATAACCAGGAAATTGAATGTGCTTAATGAAGTATTGATGCATCACTTGCTTAACAAATGCAGGATGAATCTTCAAATTTAGGTATTCTAAGGAGTCATTCCATGCATCATGCAGAAGCATGGGAACCCAATTTTGTATCAAGAAAACTGGAGAAATTCCTCCATGGAAGGTGGGACTTCTTTTTTTTTTTTTTTGTGTTTGTTAAACTAGTGAATGGTGAAAGAGATGGAGACTTCAAAGTTGAAGTCATGGGACTTTTTTTTTTTTTTTTGAGTTTGTTAAACTAGTGAATGGTGAAAGAGATGGAGACTTCAAAGTTGAAGTTTTAATTTGACCATGCATATATATATATATATATATGTTTAAGGAGTCATCAGTTAGGATTAGTTTTAGAAAAAGAAAAAGAAAAAATGGAGCCCAAAATTTTGAAGGATTTCTTCATGACATCTTCTCCAAAAGAAGGTGCATGAAAGATGAGATTAGTGAGTTGCATTTAAGTCATTATAATTAACATATTGGTAAACTTATCTGTCAATCATGTATACACTATATATGGACTTATTTGTTAATATGTAGTATTTATTTTCTATGGTAAAAAGTGCTAATCACTGAGTAGAAGTTATATAATCATTATTCTGTTGAGCAATGACAACTCAGATTAGCTAAATTACTTGACAGAAATAGTAATGAGTTTGTGTTCTCTTAGCTATTATTTTTTAGGTTTGATCCTTAAAAAGATATAAATGGATGAACTTAACTGAATTGGGGAAAGCTCTATTGAAGGAAAGGTATACAATATGAAAGACATGGATGATACTGAATTTCTTGAATTTTTTAGTTGGCATGCGTTTAAGCAAGCAGTTCCTGAAAAAAGATTTTGTTTAACTCTCAAGGAAGGTTGCTTCATTAATTATTTAATATTTCCACGTGGAAATATGCTTGCAATAAACCCTTTGAATTTCATTGTAAACAAAAAAAAGTTTACACGGAGTCTTAAATAATTCCTCCAAATCAATGACTAAAATCTTTGCCTGAAAAATGAAGAAGGGAGAAGGATTTGAGAAGTTTTTTAGGGATCATATGCGCATGACATGGGACACTTCCATTAAAAAATTAACGGATTAAAGCACGGGGCACCTGATTGGCAAAAATAAAACCATATAACACTTAAGTAAAATCGGACCAGGCAATTAAAACTTAGTGCACCCGATTGAAAAAATGAAAACCTCCCAAGTTCATGGTGTCGGTTGAATGCTTAGACTGAGAGGCCATTCAAGAAAGATGGGCCGGCCCACTTGTGGTTTGAGCAGCTTGCCAGTGTCTGTAGAGGGAAATGGATCCTCTACATTAATTCTCTACATTTCTTGATGGAGTTATGAGAGAGAGATGATAAAAAATTTCTCTTAATTCTTCTCTCTCTTAATTTTCTTTCTCTCTATCTCTTTCATAACTCCACAAAAATATAAAAAATTACTTTAGAGGATTTATTTTCAGAGACAGCCAGGCCCAAAGGTAGGCCTCGAAAGATAAAGAGTCATTGAGAGAATGTTTGTCATGTAATTGCTTTGTACATTATTTGTGTTCTTTGGGCTATGTATGTACTCTAACTTCATGATGTACATTGGGTCTAGCGTTGGGTCATCTAAATAAATAGAGTATGATTTTATTGTTTTTATTTGTTAATTTAATTTTTTAAAACGAATTTCCACATGAATAATTTCTACATGAACACCTAATAAGAAAATGTAGGCCACCTGTGACCTTTTATTTTTTTGGGTTTTTGGATATGTTAAAATTTTTTTTCCAAAAAAAAAAAAGATATGTTGAAATTTCCCGCTTTTTCTTTCGTTTAAAATTTTTTGGCATATAAGTATAACCCTAGAATTTGCTTTTAATTTGCCCACACCATCTTTTCTTTTTTTGCCTCCCTCCACTTTTTCTTTTTTTCTTTTTCGTTTAGTTAACATTTTTTTTTGTCCACACTATTTTCTATGGTTTGCCATTTGTATATTGACACAAAAAGGTTGACTCCACGTATGTATTTCGACTAAATGATAGAAAACAATATGATATAATAATAATAATTATATTATTATATTTATGATGTTATTCGGTTCATCGTTGATTCTACTAACTAAACTAATCAGTTCATGACCCGAATTTTTTTTAATTTAATTCTCAAAAATTTTGAACAATGAAATAAAGCAAGTTTCCTCCACCAAAACTGCTTTTCAAGCCAAGTGTAGGCAAATTAAATTAATCTCAATATATATAGCTCACCAAAACATAATAGGGAATTTTGTAAACTTCATATCAGTTCAGACTGTAAAGAAAGGAGTAGCATGCATGAATTCAACCCTTGTATATATGAAGGTTGTAAACTTGTAATATAAAATAAAAGCATTTGAAAACCCACCGAAGAATAAGGACATGTTTGTTACTAATATTTTGTGAGGTGATGTTGCAACATTCCCTTCAACATTTTGTATACCAAATGAATTTTACTTTTTGTAATTTGATAAAATTATATTTTTGTCTTTATTTTTTTTACCTATTTTTATTTCATTCCTACTTTTAAATAAATGATAAAATAATTATTTTATCAACTTTTATTCCATTTACATTAATCGTATTTCCATTTTTCCAAATATTTTACTAAACAAATATACCCAAGTCTTCGGAACATCCGTCAACAAAAAATGAACGAGAGGTGTAAGGACCTATATGGTATTTACTCATGGACCAAACATTGGAAAAGAAAGAAAGAAAAAACACCAACTTCATAAAATCCTAAAAACCATTATTATTTTGCCATTCTTTCATATTGATCAAAAATACAATTTTTTAATATGTTAAATATATTAATATGTAGATATATAGTTGAATGATAAGTAATTAAGTATTATATTTTTGATATCTCGGATTTGAATTTTATGTGAGGATGTTTGATATTACGAGAGTATTAAAAATATTAATAAAAATTTAATACTCCTTCAATTAATTATTTATCATTTATTTATATTAGTAAAAATTTGATTATTAAAGATGAGTCCCTATTAATATTAATAAATAATATTTAATAAATGAAGAGATGTATTAAGAATTCAATACTTAACTTTTATCCCATAAACCTTTTATATATATATATATATATATATATATATATATATATATATATATATATATATAATTATATATGGGGAAAAACTCTTGGTTATAGTTTCTCATTATATATCATTAATGACCAATTTAAATTTGTGCATAATAAATATCTGATACTTTTTTATTTTAAATTTAAATCACATTTTGAAATATTTTTAATGTGTGATACTCAAAGATCATTTTTTAAAATACAAGATAATGATCAATTTGTTAATTTTTAATATGGGTGAATAGAAATGTAAATTATATAAAAACATTTCAACACTTTTTTTGTCATATTAAAGATTTTTCATATGGTGTAAAAAATATTTTACGATGACATATCATTGTTATTTATTACATTAAATGCACCTTAAATGTTATTATTCTTAATTTAATATAATAGATTGATGATTTTACTTTAAAATAGTAATTTTTTTTAGAACAAAATAGTAAAATTTTTAAACATGCTAAAAAAAATACATTTATATGTAAATGCTCCATGTATATATATGCCTTGGAATAATACATATTAATTAATTAGTAATAGTAATTTTGTCTTAAAATTTTAATTTCTAATTTTTGTTGGACTTGAGAAAATGTTTTTGCTATCATTAGAAAATATTGCTCATTTTTTTAAGAAACAACTTAGCCAAATACTTTAAAATTAAAAAAAAAAATTATTCACTAAAAAAATATTGTTGGAACATGCTGTCATTGTTCCTTCACTTTTTTTTAAAAAAACAAAACCTAATATATTATTATTAATTATTAATAATCCTGACCCATCACAAATGTAAGATATAAGAGGGCAAATTCAAAATAGTTGCCACGTCAGCGATCCAAGTGACCCTCACACGATGAAACGTGGACCATCAGATCAGCTCCCCCTTCATGATTACCAGCCGTCCATTACTCCCTCAAAAGGACGCATGAAGAATGGGAAAAAGAGGAAGAGTGGTTCCTTCCTTTATTTTATTTTTTAATTTATTCATTCTCCTTTAAATCCAACCCTCACGCCTTTGTCTCTCCCAACCAAATTTAAACAGTGCCCAAATTTCTTTTATCATCGTCTTCTTCTTCTTCTTCTTCATCTCAATCTCCATCTTCAGCTTCCGCTTCTTCACTCCGTGATCCTGCTTCGCTTTCAGTAATGGCGACCGAAGAGGTTAATAAACCTCCTTCCCTTCCTCCTTACCCCGAGGTATATACTTACAGATTCTAGATCTTACCCTTACATTTTTTTTTTTCATTTTTGTTATGATTGATTGAATGAATGAATTATGAGTATCTGATGTCCTTCTTCTGTCTTCTTCCAGATGATAATGAAAGCTCTCGAAGCCCTCAACGAAGAGAGTGGCTCCAACAAATCCGCCATAGCCAAGTACATAGAGTCCACCTTCGGCGAAATGCCGGCGGGCCACACCACGCTCCTCTCTCACCACCTCAACAAGATGAAGGAGAATGGAGACCTCGTCTTCATGAAGAACAACTACATGAAGCCCGACCCCAACGCTCCGCCCAAGCGCGGCCGAGGCAGGCCGCCCAAGCCCAAGGATCCCCTCGCTCCGGGCACCGTCTTGTCCCCGCCCAGGCCCAGGGGCCGCCCACCCAAGGACCCAAACGCCCCGCCTAAGCCCAAGACTACCGCCGCCAGCGGAAGGCCCAGAGGCCGGCCCAAGAAAATAGCCCGGTCCGTTCCGACGACAACGAGCATGCCAGCGGTGAATGTGACTGCGGGTAGCGGAAGGCCCAGAGGGAGGCCCCCGAAGGAGAAGCCCGCGTTTCAAGAAGTGAGCGTTGAACAATAGATTGTGTAGTGGCTAAAAAGTAGTGGATGTAATTTTTTTTTTCCTTTTTTAAAAAAATCTCATTGTGTATGTAGGAGAGGGTGTGTGTGGTGCTTAGTTTGTGGTATTGTAGTTGTTTGTGTAAAATTTGTGAAGTTTTAGTGTAGTGGTAGTTGCTGATTATGATGCTGAGGCTTAATTTGTTGGGTTTCTAATTATCAAAGAGGACAATGACTAGAATTGATGATCTATCATCTGGGTTTTTAACACTAGAGAAATTAATTATCAAATTTGATTCCATGAATATGGTGGAGAAGGCAAAACTAGAGAAACTAATTAGGGCTTTGATAAAGCCGATAAAAATTTGTTGGAACAAATAAATGTGTCTTAACTCTTAGAACAAGAATTGAAATTTGGATATATTTCTCATTTCCACGTTGAAGTGGGGGAAAAAGATGAAGAAAAAAATGTGTGAAATTTGAGGAGTGAGATGGTTGGAGATTAGAAATAGGGTAAACTACAGTTTGCCCCCTGTGGTTTGGCCTAATTTCAGTTTGCTCCCTTGTGGTTTAAAGTGCGACATTTAACTACCCTGTGGTTTGACTTAAAATTAATGTGACCCCCTGTGGTTTAGAGTGTGACACTTGACCCCCCTGTGGTTTGTTATGTTATCACTTAACTACCTTCACCTACCTTCTATCCAAATTTTAGTCAAATTAATCATCATTTTTATACTTTTAATGTTTAAAATTTGTTATTCAACACTCTAGAATTATAAAATAATTCAAAAAAATTATATTTAATATAAAAAAAATTATAATTTTAAAAAATCAATAATTTGAATATGTTAATACTTAATATGAAGTTGGATTGTCACTTTATTTTGGTACACTATTAACGTTATATGATTGGATAAATTGGATACTTTTCTAAGAAAATTATTGTTTAATGTTAAAATTTCTAAGCTCAATAACGTTAACATTCAATTCAGGTATGTATGTTCCGAACTTGAACAATAAAAAACACTTAAATTTAGTTATATATTTATATTATATTATTCTCTTACAATTTTATTTTGATTGATTTAGTAATTCTAAAATATTAAAGATAAAAAATAAAAATAAAATGAATAAATAACTAAATATAAATAATCAATAGAGTAAACAATAAATATTAAATTATTTTATTGATTTTTTAAAATTATAATTTTTTTTATATTAATTATATATTTTTTGAATTATTTTATAATTATAGAGTGTTGAATAACAAATTTTAAATATTAAAAGTATAAAAATAATGATTAATTTGACTAAAATTTGGATAGAAGGTAAGTGAAGGTAGTTAAGTGCTAATATAACAAACCACAGGGGGGTCAAGTGTCACACTCTAAACCATAGGGGGGCACATTAATTTTAAGCCAAACCACAGGGTAGTTAAGTGTCGCACTTTAAACCACAGGGGGACAAATTGGAATTAGGCCAAACCACAGTGGAGGCAAACTGTAGTTTACCCTTAGAAATAAGATGTTGTACTTGGGACACTTCACTATATTGATACTATGTTATCTGTTTCTTTTGACCGGGACTTCTCAGTGTGCTGTCTTTGCTGGTAGTTGTACCTTTATGTTTCCTTAGACGAGGAAATCCTTCAATTTTTTTTTTTTTGTTTTAAGAAAATTAAAATACAGGTTGGTATTTTGTTTAAAATCTCAAGTATTATTAGATAGGGCACCAGGGGTATGTTGGAGAGACCAACAGAGCCAAAATCTAAAGGATTACTGCAAAGGTCTAAACTGTAAGCAGTTTTACCCAGTTGCAGCTACTCAACTAGCCTTTGGGTACCTGAAAATCTCTTTGGAGAGGATGCCTACCAAAGCAGATAGGAGAATTCAAACCCTCGCCTATGGATGAGGCGAGAACTTTATTCCAAATCTTTGATATAGTTTAATGACTATAAATTTTATTTAATCA
Source organism: Senna tora (assembly GCA_014851425.1). NCBI lineage: Eukaryota > Viridiplantae > Streptophyta > Magnoliopsida > Fabales > Fabaceae > Senna > Senna tora. The sequence continues at coordinate 11,810,726 of CM026264.1, forward strand.
ATTTGGTGAATTTGTTATGAGTAAATTAATTTGATCTGCTTCTGACTGATTTTGAAAACAAAGGAACAAAATGTTCTGAAATTGTAAATATTTTGTTTACCGGATTTACACAAGAAAATGGAACTTTTATTATTATAGATTTAGTTATTATTTTTTTAATAAGATTATAATAATTAGGATTGTTTGGGACTTGGGAGTGCGTTGAAGGAGGGGGAAAATGCTTGTTTTCCTAAAAAGTAGTGAATTTTAAGAAAGTTAAGATAACTGGGAAGAGTAGATGTTTCGTGGTACGGTAGTACTGAACTTCAGTACATCCCTCTAATCAGTTGGTTCCTAAACCATTCAAAGTGGGCCCTAATTAATGTGAATTTTTATTAATATTAACAAATGGCACTACATTATTAGAGGGATGCACTGAAGTTCAATGGTACGGTACCATTGAACTTTTATCCAACTAGGAATAGCACATAAGTTATTTTTTGGGATAAGCATAATAAGGTCAAAATGTTATTTTGGTCCTTTATATTTTATTCAAATTTTATTTTGGTCTTTTATATTTCAAAAGTTTAAAATTAGTCTTCTACGTTTTTAAGTTTGTCCAAAATGATCCTTTGTCTCACACCGTTAGCCTCTTCCGTTAAATGCTGACATGAAATATTGATTTAGACCAAAATTCTCATCGGCATTCTAAGTCAACATTTAACGGAAAAAGCTAACGGTATGAATTAAAAAAGAATCACTTTAGACAACTTAAAAACATAAAGAACCAAAATAAAATTTAAAAAAACATAAAGGACCAAAATTGATTATTTGATTTTAATTTTAAAGTTCCGGTACATAAATATTTTTATATACTATTTTTTTAGGTATGTCAACTCTTACGATTTTATGTTACGAGTTTATTCTCTCTCCCCGAATTTACGTAAAAAAATGAGTTTGACAACGTTACGAGTTTATTCATTTGTTGCTAATGTTGCTTCTCAAATGCATCAAGTTTTAACCACGAGACCTAACAGACTAACACAATTGGTGTTTAGTTGAATTTTTAAAACATTTAATTAAGAATTCGATTCTTGGTGGTATATAGGAAAAGGATTTCATACCCAGCATTAAAACACCTTTCCAAAAGTCTACAACACTATAAGATTAATCACTCTTAGATAGATACCCTTAGCCTCACCAAGAAAAATACACGTCAAGCTTTACACTTTCATGGAATTTTGATGTACTATTGACTCATGTGACTTTGATGATGATAAATGAAAAAATAAAAAAGATCATACACATGCATATATTGATGAGGAAAAGAACTATGTGCATAACAGAAGCAGCACCAGCAACAAATGTAGTATATGTGATCCATCATTCGTATGTTTCACATCTGTGAATCTTGTGTTTTTTTTTTGGGTAAATAAGTGCAATTTATAAATCCTTTGTTTCTTGATTTTTTTTTTCTAAAATACACATACACCTCCTGAGTTTTGGGGCAGGGGCATATACATTCCTTGAGTTTTAAAATGTTGCACATAGACCCCTAAGTTTTTATTTTGGGGCAGAGACAGCCCTTCTGTTAGGGTTCCGTGAAAATTAGGCGTTAAGTGCCACGTCAGCAAACATGTGTGAGGGCACATACACCCCCTGAGTTTTCACTTTAGGGGCACATACACCCCATAGGTTTTCACTTTAGGGGCACATATATCCCCTGAATTTTCACTTTGGGGCAAAGACACCCCTCACACATGTTTGCTGACGTGGCACTTAACGCCTAGTTTTCACGGAACCCTAACAGAAGGGGTGTCTCTGCCCCAAAGTAAAAACTCAGGGGGTCTATGTGCAACGTTTTAAAACTCAGGAGGTGTATGTGCCCCTGACCCAAAACTCAAGAGGTGTATGCGCATTTTAGCTTTTTTTTTTATAAAAGTTTAGTACTACTATACCACTAAACTTCAGTGTATCTTTCCAATTATGTAGTACCATTTGTTACTATTAATAAAAATTTAAGGACAAATTAATTGAAAGGATATACTAAAATTCAGTACTACCATGTTTAAGGTTTTTTAATGTTATTTAAAAGCAGGTAATTAGGAAAGCTTGTGGAAATTGAAATATTAATATCTTTCAACCAATTATGTTTTAATGAAAAGTAATTTAAGAGCCTGATATGAAGAAATACGAAATTGTAACTAATTACTCTAACTTTAGGTATCGGGTAACTATAATTTTTTTTGGGTTATTTGTTTCATTCTTTGGGATAAAAATTCAGTACTCTTGAATTTCAATATATCCTTTCAATTATGAGTATCATTTATTAATATTAATAGAAACTTATATTATTAAGGATTCACCTTGAATGGATTAGAAATAAACAAATTTGAAAGATATACTGAAATTCAGTACTACAGTATTGCTAAACATCTTCTCCATTCTTTGATATGCTTATAAGTTAGAGAAAAAATTAATCATCATGATTGACGATGGATATTTCGATTTCGACAAAAATAAAATAGAATTATTGATATGAAATGACTATAAGATGTTTATGAATTCCTCTTTTTTTTAAAAAAATAAAAAATACATAAAATAAACATTTTCAGTAATGATATATACATAAATACAAAAAATTTATGAATATGGAATTTCCAAATTAATTTTATAAAATAGTTTAAACAATTAAAAAAATAAAAAATAAAGCAACTTTATGGGTAAAATAAAATAAAACAGAATGGAACAGATCATAATTTCTTAATCTACGTTGTTCCACTGAGAAAAAAAGAGAATTATTGGGCTTTATTTAGCCCATAACCAAAAACAGAATTATTGGACCAAAAAAAAACACATTATGAAGGGACATATCCTCTCCTCTGTGTCACAACTCACACGGTACTTTTCCGAGTAGGAAAAGACATAAAAGCCCTTCTCCGCGTTTAAAAGCCCCTCATGCGGAAGATGCCGTGTGCGAACACCGCCTCTTTTTCTTCGAAACCCTAAATCCCCACATCAATACGAGCATGGTCGGATCTTTCTTCCGTTTGAGTTTCCTAGTTCCAACGAAACCCTAAGTTGCTCCTCCCTCTTTTCCTTATAGCTTCGCTCCGTAATCTCTCTCTCTCTATCTCACTCTCACCGACTTTCTCCAAATCTCTTCCTTCGATTTCTAGGTTGACCCTCTCCTGCTTCCTCCATATTCATCCCACGTTTCTGTTGGAATCCGCAGGTACGTTATCAATCACGTCTTTACGCTCTCATGCCCTGCTATTGCCAGATCTTACTTTGGTTGGGTTTTATATGGGTTTAAATAGCTTGGTTTCCTTTGTTTGTAACTTGGAACCCTATTTATATGTATGTGTTGACCCGGGGATGGGGTTTTACTCGTACAGTGGATGATTGTACAAGTAATTTCTGCTGCTTTTGCATGAAAAAGAAAATTACTTATATGAGGAAATTAGAATCGATGTAGACTCTTATTGTTGTTTCGGATCACTTAAAGAACGAACACGGGTTCGTAGTTTCTCGATCCAGTGCTTCCTTGTCATAGATGTCATCTTTTGGAAGGGGGATTATCTTAAGAGCTTATTTGCATGTGTATTGCCTTTATTTTGGATGCCCTTTTTTTATGTTGTTAACCGTCAATATAGTGCAAAATGCATTTTTCGTTGTGTTAAATGTTCGTTGGTCTTTTGTTTAAACGTAAGATAAATGATCTTAAATTGTAGCAATCCTTGAGATGGATTCAAGGAGCAGGATTTTCATATGAGCTGTGGCAATTTGTCTTGATAAGGGCAGATTGCTTTAAGATCAGTCTTTAGCTTTTTTTTTTTTTTGGGTTCTCCCCTTGACACAGTATAGATGTCGTTCACAGGACAGTTTGGAGACAGAGTGCAACCTAAGATTCTGTAGATGAGGTTCTTGTTGTTGAATTGTGTGTTTGAGTAGTTGAATGTTCAGAAGTTACTCATTAAGTGGTATCTGGTATTACTAGTTGAGGTTTTCCAAGTTGTGCATTTTAGCACTTTGGGAGGTGATGCAGGGTAAAACTATGGTTGACTGTCTGAAAATGTGGATAAGGCAATGTAAAGTGAATAACATTAACAGAACTTTGATCGGTTGCTGTATTAAGCTCACTACCAAATAAGATGTCTCAAAATCTTCATAAGAAACCTATTTTGCAGTTATAGCATGCAAGATTTATACTGTAATTTGCTCTTACAAGGTTAGGTTTTCACTTTTAGGTTTGTTCAGTTGCTGGTATTAATTAGATCATACTATGTGCATATTAATTATATTTATGCTAAGTCACTTGTATCAACTCGTCATTGGTCAGACGGACCTCCTGCACCTCCCTTCCATACCTGCTTCATCTCATGCTAACTCATCATGGTGAAAGACTTTGAAGATAATTTGTCTCGTACATTTTGGCTGAACTAAATATAGGTGAAACCTTGATAATAGTAATTTAGAAAACAAATGGTCGAAGAGCTTATAGCTGACATTGATTTAGCCCCGATCTCTAAAATATTGGTGAGGTTGATGGACTTGGGTTTAATTCATACACCTTCTGAATAGATACTTGTGGTTGGTTCATTATCACCTTTTTCCTTATGCATTTCGAATTACTGATATTCCACTAAAACAGCTAGGGTATGTACCTTTTCCCCCTCTGAATAGATGGCAAAGGCATATTCCTGGCTTGAGGTGGCTCCCCTGTAAAATCATCTAGATGCCTATTTACTTCAGTGCTATAGGCATGCTTCTTTGTTGCCATGCACATCACTGCTGCATACTATCTGCTTATTCGTTGAAATAATTTCATTGAACTTTGTTGTTTTCTGTCTATATATTTGGCAGGCCTACAATAGAAGCATTTCTTGAAGAATACCTTTCTGTTATATTGCAATTGCAATGGCTACTTCCTTGGATATGTCACTTGACGATAGAATAAAGAACAGAAGTAACAGGGAGAGAGGTAGAGGGCGAGGCAGAGCCCCCCGTGGCCGTGGACCAGGTCGGAGTCTTGGTGGTGGAAGAATGCCTGGTGCAGCTTCTAGAGTTCCTCTTTCAATTAATGCTCGGCCATCATCATATGCCATTGCCAAGGCAAGCTATAAACATGGATGCTTATACATGTGCTTGAGAATCTGACATACTATAAAATTCCCAAATATGAGAGGATATCTTATTCAGCACTGTAGGAACTCAAAAGCAAGAGCGATTCTTACATTTGTATTTGTTCCACGGAGAAGCTCAGTTATCACTTGGTCATTTTGCATCATCGATACCTGTTATAGTTCCATTATGTTGCAATTAACATGCACCTAAGAGTTGTTTGCTTTTGTTTTTGGGGGCTTTGCTACAGAACTCCGATATTTGGTGGTACCTAGCACATAGTGTATTTCAAAATGGAGCTCTTACCAGTAGCACAAAATCATATAGCTATAAGAGGGGTTAAATGCTCTAAACCATGCTAATTCATTTGATTTAGATGAGGTGGCTTTTAGTGTTTGATGACTGGTTGTGTGGACCGGAATTTTAATGGATCCTCTTGCTAGTTGGTTCTTCGGTGCAAGATTTCAGTTTACTTCCATATTTCATGGTATTTTGCAAAGGAGGTTCCTTCACCTAACTTCAGAATTGGAGCTCTCACTTGTACCATAGCACCTGTTTATGTGCAGTGGGTTGAATTCTTACTCCTGTTTACCACCCTTCGCCTAAAATAATGATTGTTGAGTATGGATTTTTTTTTTAATGTATCAATTTGATCAGATCTGCTTCATAAACAGCTTTTATTTTTTGTGGGGATTTTCCTGATCTCTGTCTGACCTTGAAGAATGGTGAATATCTTCTCATATGTGTTCTTTTGCCCCTTTCGAATCTGTTCTGTTTGCTTTCGCCAGTCTATCCGAAGAACCAGGCGTTTTCCATGGCAGCATGATTTGTTTGAAGATAGCCTAAAAGCTGCGGGGATACAAGGAGTAGAAGTTGGCACGAAGTTGTATGTTTCCAATTTGGACCATGGAGTAACCAATGAAGATATAAGGGTACAAATCATATTATATTCTTTGATCTTTATCAATGTTCCTGACCGGCCTCTCCTGAAGTTCTCTTGAAACTTAATTTGCAATTCAGGAACTTTTCTCTGAGATTGGAGACTTGAAGCGCTTTGCAGTTCACTATGATAGAAATGGACATCCTAGTGTAAGTTTTGGACTTTAATAGCTACAGTTCTATTATAGCATGTTCCGTCTTGATTGTTCTCGATACTGTCTCAAGTCTCCAAAAGAGGCATGCAGCAGTTTTTTTTCTCCCCATTTTTGGCTGTTACCTGTTGAATGATTATGGCATTTTGGACTAAGTGAATTTTTTCCTCAATATTGGAGTGTTGCCAATTCTCACCTCTTTTTGATGAAGCTTAAATATTGGAGATATAGAGGCCACCACTTGACATTGTTGAAGATTGTATTGCATGGTAGAAATTGAAAATGTAGATTTATAGGTTGGTTTTCTTATGGAAAATGGTCTCTGTAAGATGTATGTTAAATTTTATGACCACTTAGTAAGACAAGTGTTTGATCAAGTGAAGTTGTGTTTATTCATTTTCAACTGTCAGGATATCAACTTCCATTGGGTCATCTAAATTTTCTTTTACTGGGTTACAGGGTTCAGCTGAAGTTGTTTATACCAGAAGAAGTGATGCATTTGCAGCTCTTAAACGATACAATAATGTACTTCTGGATGGAAAGCCCATGAAGATTGAGATCGTTGGTGCTAATGCAGAATTGCCCGTATCAGCTCGTGTGAATGTGTCTGGGTTAAATGGGCAGAGGAAGAGAACAGTTGTCATGACGTATGTTATCTTTGTTCATTAAATATTTGTCTTTTGTATAGATATCTGTGTGCTTGTGTAATAAATGAAATTTTCTCTCGCAATTTCTAAACAAGGATATCCAAAATAATGTTTAGATAGTTCACTGATGTTAGATGTTTTTGCAGACCTGGAGGTGGTCAAACTGGAGGTCCTGCTATGTTTAATCGTGCTGTGGGGTATGTCTTTTGATTGGTTAATATATTAATTTGTTCGATGTATTGCTTTCTCTTTTATTGTGTATTTAAAATTAGAAATTGAAACACATGAATGAATCTGATCTTTTCTCTGGAGCTAGTTTAGGGAATTTCAAGTCATGTTGCTTTTGAAATATGAATCTCTTGAGTAATGTCTACATCCTATTGATTTGTTTGGAATGTCTCGTGTCAATATCACTTTGATGAACATTAACGTTGGATATTTTATATAAGTATATATATATATATATATATATATATATATATATATATAACTAGGCTACTTGCAATGGATTGGAATTTTCTGACTATGTGCTTTTGAATTCTTATATGTTATCAGACTGATACTAATCTGTGCTGCACGAGGTGAATGCTACTGCATTGAATTGGTGTCTAACCCTTGTAAAATATGAATTGTCTTGTCCTTAGGCTTGTGGGTCTGTTGTGACTTTAGGTTTGGGCGGAATATGCTGTTGCTGGTTACATATACGTTGAGTAGGGAATGTTCATTTTTGTTTTGATGGGACCTCTACATGAAGGTTAACATTATAGAAGCCTTGGTAGTTGAGTGTATTTTTTCACTATATGGTTTGGCAAGATAACATTGTGTAAAATTTCATTATTTTCTTATCATCCTAGTAATATCAGACACATGCTATTTGGAGATAGAACGTTGCTTATATTCTTTGCTGTAATATATATGGGGTGCCAACTGCCATGATCTTGGACTTCTATAAACTCCATAATTTTTCACCTCATTTGAGACATTTCACCAATACCTGCTATTTGGAAATTGAACTTTGTTTATAATATTCCTACAGATGGGGACGTCGTGGTGGAGGAAGGAGTGGTAGTGGGAGTACACGTGGTCGAGGCCGTGGACGAGCTAGGGGTCGAGGACGAGGTCGTGGGAAGAGGGATGCTGTTGAGAAATCTGCAGAGCAGCTTGATAAAGAATTGGAAACCTATCACGCGGAGGCCATGAACATTTCGTGAGCTGCAAAATTTGCCAAGAGTTAGCTAATTGGCACCTGTACAAAAGTGGTTTCGTGGCCTTTTTAACTCTTTAACTGCGCTGTGCTTGGGAGTGTGCATTCTATTTGATCCCATAAAGAATTTTTTTTTGAAAGAAGGTGAATGACGAACTGGATGATTTTAGAGGATATTTTTGTCAGATACTAGACGTAGTTTGTATGCTATTTCTGCTGAATCTTCTTATCTATTATTACTATTGTAAATTGCAACTTCCTGAGAAAGTCAGGACTCTGGAGTCACTAAGCTTTTCAAGTCGCTGTTGGTGATTTTGAATGGCCGCGATGGTGGTTAAGGGTAAGATTATTAAAATCAAGATTTAAATTTTAAGATTTAATGATTTTACACCTATATATTTTGTTCAATTGTGTATAAAATTGTTTTGGGGCAAAATCTGTCATAGAATTGGATAAAATTGCATGAGATCTTGATTTTACTAAGCAATTAATGGTTTAATCACAAGATTGTCAACAACATCAACACGTTTTCTTGAGTAACTCAAACGAGATTTTAAAATTTTTTTGGGCAAAATCTGTTTTAGAATCTGATAAAATTGCATGAGATCTTGTTTGAAATGTTTTTGGTACGTTTGTTTAGATATCATCAATAACTAAACTTGTGTTTATGTTGTTGATAATCTTGTGATTAATGTTATAACTTCAAATGTATGTGTTTGGATTAACAACATTAGAAATGAAGTATCAAGTGATCATAATGATGCAAGGTGGTAATTGTGGTGGTGGAAATAGATCAAATGAACATGTAACAAGATCGATTGATTATTATAATTGAAATTATAGTTCAATTTTTTCGGTTTAATTATATGTTCTATGAATTATTGAGTTTGGATTAATAATACAATACATAATTTTTTATTATTTATTTAATTAAAAATAATTAAATATTATTTATTGTTTAATTTGGTCTATAATTTTTTAGAAAAAAAATATTCAATTATTTATATAGTTGTGAACAATTAAGGATAATAAGAATTATTAATCATATTCTTATAATATTTGGTATTATTTTTAAAATTTAGATGAAATTAGGAAAATATACTATCACTTCTAGTTTTTAAGATTGGGTTCATTTTAATTGATTTGTTTTACTTTTATTTTTAAAAAAATCAATTCAATGATAAAAATTTTTATTCATTAAATTAAGTAAAATTTAAAGTTTCATTTGTCAAACATTTGTATTTTGAAAAATATGATAAAAATTTTAGAAGACCACTTGTTAAATTATTGTAGCATTATTCTTTGAACATTTATAGTGCCATTTGACATGTTTTTAAGATGCCAATTGTTGTGCTATCCTATTAGATTGGTGGGAACAAATATATATATATATACACACACATATAATATCTTATTTTTTATGTTATTTTTATTTTAAAAAATAATTTATAATTTTTTTGGTGAAAAAAAGAAATTTAAATTAGATAAAAATTAAGTTCAGTATATAAAATAAGAAGGGAAGAAGATAAAAAAAGAAGTAAAACATGGCAGCAAAACCAGACAAATCAGAAAAAAAAAGGAGGAGGACAAAAAACAACGGAGAAAGCAGAAGGGGATAATACAATCTAAAAGGCTACTAACAATTAATATATCTAAGTCTTTCAATAGATAAGTCATGAGCTAGGTGTTTAACAGTGCCAAACTTGTACTTTCAAGATTTGCAAGAGTGTCCGGCACTTATTTACTTCTCTGTAGACATATATCCGGTTATCAAACCAATGGAGGTGTCTTGATAATGTAGTGATAGAAAAAATCTTACGATTCTTTGAATTAAGGGCATTATGATTGAGTTCCACTCTTGTAATTTTTTGTTGGAAAAGTCCTACGTTTGTAATATAATTTCGATTAGTTTGAATTAGATTAGTAAATTTTGATTAGAGTTGTAAAATTCAAAAACGTTAGGCTGATATCTATATTGTATATCGTAATTAGTAAATGCTTGCAAGTCTTTCCCTCTTCAGTCATTATCCACTGAACAATACCAACGAGATTACGGGAAATTAATACCATTTCAGAAGTTAGGTGAAAATTTATAGTTTCAATCTTTTTCCATCAGACTTTTCACAATATCGTTAAGTAATAAATTATTAAATACTACATATAAATGTTGGGCAATGGTGAGGTCCATAAAAAGACGTTTCTCATAAATTCGAGTATATTAAATCTAATATGAATTTTTATATTTTAATGATTAAATAGATAAGATTAAGAATAATATAATTTAAAAAATTTAATATAATCTTTTTTTTTTCTGCAGCTTAATTCTAATCACACGGATTTTTTTATTAAACTCTTAATACGTGATAAATTTATGTACGTCTTTGTATACGTGAGAAATTCGTATTCTAATCTATTTTTTATAACTTAATTTCAGTAGGGCAACCCTATTTAAACAGCCTTTCCCCTACAAACAAAAAATTTGATCTCGATTGTCACATAGTAGCAACCTTATCATTGCTCCAAAACTCACCGACCGGTGAGCCACTCAATATCTGTAGAAAACCCTTCCCATCAAATAAAAAGGAATAACAGAAAAATCGGACATAAGCTCAACAGAAATTTCAGGAAATGTAATTCCCCTTAAGGCTGTACACCAGGGGTTTCATTTCATTGTAACATTTTTTTTACAGCACTCTGAAAGAACTTTAAAAGCAAGGAATAGAAAGAAAAGGACCACTAGAGTCCAATTACAAAACTTTCAATTACAAAGACCAAGGTAAAAAATCAATCAGAACAATTCAATCCAATGAGGTGTAAATATATCTAACCTGAAGAAGAACCGAGAGAGAAAAAATATATGTTATTTGGGGACACTTGTATCCCTCTTAAGATGTAGATCTCCTGACTTACCCTTCTTGAAGAGTTGTTCAACAACTTCATCCCAGTTCAACTTTCTAGCACTTGAATTGGATTTGGTAGTACTTCCATTGCCATGTTTGTTATTATTATCATTGGAAGGCTCTCCCTCTCCTTCTCCTTCTCCTTCCTTCTTCTCAGTGGTTTCATCTTCTGCTGATTCCACAGCATGAGGCACATTTAAGCTAACAGCTCTTTCCAAAGCATCTTTATGTTCCTTCTGAATCGTCTGTAACCTCTCTATCTTCTGTACGGTTGGAGGAACTGTCACGGTCTCAGAGTTGCTATCCTTCATCATCTAGAAATGAATAACAGAACATGAGATTCCTCATATGCAGAGAAAGATGAAGTGGCAGTACTATAACTTACTAGTTACTACAAAATGAGTAATCCAAGGATTAAATTATCTTAGTGATAAACAATAAGCATGCAAAATACAAGATTTCGATACGATCAATATCCCCAAACATTTCACAACCACTGGCTAATGGTGAATTATCCATTAATGCGGACCAATGATGGGCTAACAAGGTACAAACAAATTTTCTATGATGCCATGAAGAAACCATGAGAATTGGATTCTGATATAATCTGAATTAGTTATAACTCATGAATCATAACTCAACTTGCTGGAGCAAAATGAGATGATAAATTCGTCAATTTGAGTAAGGACATTTCTAATCATATTGATTCAAAAAAGCACCCAGCATCTTTATTCTTCAGTACATGAAACAAAGATCATTAATGCTTGATTCCTTCCCTCTCAGCACGAACATGAGAATAAAAGGCTAGTAATTATTAAACTGAGAGGCCTAGAACTTGACAAAAAAATTATTTAAGTAGTTGTGAAGCAACAGAAAACCCTAAGATTGAGGCTTTACTCCCAGATACTCAGATTCAGTTCTTAGAATTAGTTACTAAGCAATTCAGGGGAAAAGCAGAACAAATAGTGAATGGTAGATAGAGAGTTTCAAACCTAATTTCCCTTACTTTTAAAGCCTTCTCTGCTTCCCTTTCAATCCAAATAATTCCATGGTCTGCTGTTGCATTACAGGACAAGACAATATGCTCAAATCTCCCATCAACCGGAATAGCAGTCCTCACTTCTGGAGGAAACCTCCCACATCTGTGTTTGCCAAGCAATAAGCAATTTCATATATGCACTGTGAACTGAAGTACTGATAGACATAGTTCAGGATATGATTCAGCATTGCATATGATACATCATACTACTCACAATTGAGCGATACATAAATGTTACACCTCAAACAAATTCAAATCTCACACCTCTCAAAGAAGACAATAAGACAGTGTAGTTCTATAGGGTTAAATCTCACACCTCAAACAAATGTCGTATGTAACCACTAGTAGTAATTTTTGCTTTCAGAAATCAAATTAACAAGGTAGCTGGGAATTGTATAGGCTTCACATTATATTACATATAGCAAACTTAAAACTAATTTTGCACCAAGCAACTGAAAAATTTAAGGAAAATCCCACAATCCTCGGGATTATACTCTACAATGAACAAAGCTACTAGCATGTCAATACCTGCAAAATTTTCTCTCCACAATATGGTACATTCGTCCAGGCGCATAAAGTCTTCTTGGATCTCTAAGCTTTCTACCTTCTGGTATGAAGGTGTCCCTCAAGCAAATCAAGAATAATAAGCAGGGCAAGCTGTTTAAATCATCAAGCCCTGGTTTAAGAGACCATAATTACAAAATTTACTAAACTCAATCAACATAGTAAATGAACAACATATTATGTCTATTTAAAACTTTATGCACGCACTACTTTATTCAAGAAAGAAGAGCACTAACCAGAAGATAGACTTGAAAATGTCTTCTAGTGGAGTGGGTGTTCTCGGTAAGAAATCGTCCTGCATAAAAGGGAACAAGTTAAAGTAAGCCTGCACTATCAATGTACTTCAATAAGAATCTTTGAATAACATCACATCTAATGACATCAAATACTCGTTTTTTTTTTTTATGCAAAAGGGATTCGACCCCTCGCCCATAGGTAAAACGAGAGTTTTACTTTGAATCCTTAACCTCACATTGTCAATGACATCAAATACTAAACATTCAGTTAGTCAATACAACAAACACCATATATTCCAGTCAACAGTCAAAAACAGGATGAAAGTTGATCACCTGCAATACTATAGAATGTATGACATCCGCATATTTGACTGCCAAATTCAATGACATGCACCTCGCAGGAGCTATAGCATAACACCGAATCTTATTCCTAGGAATTCCCCCCAATTGGTCCCCATGATTCACAACCATTATAGCCAACAACGAAACCACACCAGAACCTAACGAATGCCCAGCGAAAACCATCCTATAATCGGATCCACTCTCGACCCACAATCGCTTCAGAGTCTCCGATTCTTGCTTCAGCAGCCAGATAGCAGATTTCAACAGCCCGTGATGAACATACCCACCATCGAACATCTGCATACCCAACCGATTGTCCAAAAGCAGCTTGTAGTCGCTCTCCTTGACGAGATTGAGCCCGCGAACGGCCAGCACAATCTCGCGGCTTTCGTGATCGGTATAGATGATATACGGCGGCGCGTTGCCGAGTGTCTGCTCGTACGTCACGCGCTTCACGACCCAATCGGGATTAAGACGGTAGCCACCGTCGGGAAGGTAGTTGGGCTTGCGGAGATCGGGCTCGTAGACGGCGAGGATCAGCCGGCAGACGCGCGGGACGGGCTCGAACTCGTCGGCGGTGGCGGAGGGCCAGGTTGCGCTGTCGTAGGAACCGATGTAGGTACAGCGCTTCCACATCCAGCGAGCGCAGCCGAGTACGAGGACGCATTCCACCCCGCATGATACAGACATGGTGGTGGTGGTGAAATCTAGAGTGTGTGAGTGTGAGTGTGGGAGAAGGATGGAGAAATTGGAAGATTGGAGACGGAAAAGTGGGGATTCTTTGGCTTCTCCGATAGAAACGGAAGCTAGATTTGCGTGTGTGTGTATGTATGTGGGAAGTAAAGGGTGTGTGGTGTTTTAACACATGGGATGCTCACATGGAAATGGAAGATTCGCGCTTGAGGCCGCGAGCTGGAGAGGAAGACAGATATTTAGAGATTAGAGAGAGAGAGAAAGTCGTTTTCGTTGCCGTAGGCATTAATTAATTCAAATGTCGGAATACGAGTAAAGTGGGTCTCAAATCTTAATCTCACTCAAAAAAGCATATTAATTCATTATTAATTTATAGGCTAAAATACACATAAACTCCTTGAGTTTTGGGTCAAGGGCACATACACCCCTGAGTTTTAAAACGTTGCACATAGACCTCATGAGTTTTTACTTTGGGGTAAAGGCACCCCTTCTATTAAGGTTTCGTGAAAATTAGCCGTTAAGTGCCACGTCAACAAGTATGTGTGAGGGGTGTCTCTGTCCCAAAGTGAAAACTCAGGAGGGTGTATGTGCCCATAAAGTGAAAATTCAGAGGGTTTGAAAATACTAAATTGCCCTCACACATGTTTGCTAACGTGGCACTTAACGGCTAATTTTCACGGAACCCTAACAGAAGGGTGTCTCTGCCCCAAAGTGAAAACTCAGGGGATTTATGTACAATATTTTAAGACTCAGAGGGTGTATGTGCCACTGACCCAAAACTCAGAGAGTATATGTACATTTTCTCCTAATTTATATTATGCTTAACTTTTTCTGGATGGCCTCAGCCTCCTTTGTTAGGATTATTTGTGGAGGAAATGTAGATGGGATTGAAGCAAGTCTTTTGTTTGTTACACATTTTTTACATTCTTGGCTTTGATCATTTTCTTGATTAGATGTTTGAAAAACACAATTAAGGACCTATTGTATTAGAGACTTCGTGATTATGTGATCTTGGCTATAAGTTGAGAAAATGGTTTTGTTTTGGTTTTTATTGAATAAGTAATTACTTATTAATTAATTTGTGTTCTTCTTCTTATTTTTGTTAATTGCTCGTTTTTCACTATTTAGTATTTACATGCAATGTAACGGTATATATTGTCATGCATATGCTGGTTTTGACTGGTCTTAATTCTTAAAGGCAGGTCAAATTAAACTACTCCATTTCCACAAAAAGGTACTATAGTTTTACCTAATTTTTAATTATTATTTTTAGTTTAAAATTTTAATTTGTAATTAAGTTTTTATAATTTCATAAATTTTTAATGGCCAAAATACACACAATTCTCTTTAGTTTTATATTATGGACGCAAAATTCTTTGAATTTTAAACTTTATATCCAATTTCTCTAAACTTTAAATTTTAGGTACAAAAATCTCTCTCCATTAAGAAATAATAGTGCAATACTATGATTTAGTCTTAAAAAATTATAATATATTATTGGTCGACCCAAAAATATCACATCGATTAGCTCATTAATTTTGAGTTGTTAATTCTTGACAATGTGATGATATGTTCGGTTAAATATTAGGGTGATAATTTCAAATGTTTGATAATTAGATGTCCAATCGATATTATGTGAATTCTAATTTTTTTTTTGGTCAAAATGTGAATTCTAATTAAACTAAGAAAATAGGTGATTGGACTTTAAAATTAAAAAATACTTGGGTCTTGTTCTTTAACAAAAAATAACTATGAAAATGAAGAAGAAATGGGTGGGGCATACTCATTACTTTTTTATTTTCATCAATTTTTAAAAAAATACAAAATATTTATTATACCATTTATTTGACACAATCATAATTTTTTTTTTCTTTTTATTATTTTAATATAAGGAGTAAAGTGGTAATTTTAATACATTCTCATTCCCAAACTTTTACTAACAAACACAGTAAACGCATTCCGTTTCCATTTCCCTTTCCATTTCCATTTCTGTGTAAAGAACGTGTCCTTAATGTCGCCACATCTCTCATAGGTATGCCATTTTTTCTACCAAGACAATTAGGTGTCAAAAGTATATATTTATGCTTTATATATATAAAAAAAGTTTTTTTCCCTTATTGATAAAAATAACAAATAATAAAATGATATTAATGCTAAATAATATTCCCAATATATACAAATCACTTATGGCTTGTTTGGTATAGTTTGAGGAGGGAAGGTGAGTGGAAAAGTGAATGTGTTGTATGTTTGGTATGGGGAGGGAAGGTGAGAGGGAAGGTTGAGAGGGAAGGTTGAGGGTAGGTTAAGGGAAGGTTGCTTCCCTCTCAATTTAGAGGGAAGGTGAGGTTGAGGGAAGGAAGTAGACTTAAAAGTACTATTTTACCCTTCTATTCTCATGTGAGGGCATAATCTTAGAGGGTAAAATAGTCTTTTACACTTTTTAACTTCTACTTCCCTATCTCATTCCTATCATACCAAACAATTTTATTCTTATTTCCATTTTACTTTCCTTACATACCAAACACACATAAATCTTCCACTTCCACATCCACTTCCACTTCCCACTAAACACTCACTGGATACCAAACGCCACCTTAGGGTCCGTTTGCTACCTTGCAATCATACTCTGCAATGTAAAGTGGCACACTTTTCAAAAAACTGAAATTGTTTGGTTTGAGTTTTTAATTCA
The DNA here is from genome assembly GCA_014851425.1 of Senna tora. Classification (NCBI taxonomy): domain Eukaryota; kingdom Viridiplantae; phylum Streptophyta; class Magnoliopsida; order Fabales; family Fabaceae; genus Senna; species Senna tora. The sequence continues at coordinate 11,827,234 of CM026264.1, forward strand.
GTAAATTGGTTTACCATGTAAATTGGTTTACATTGCAGAATGCCAATTTTTTTACATCAAAAAAGTTGTGCAATCTATCTTTACAGAAGGAAAGTACACTAAAAGACGATGTTATCCCTTTCATTTTTGACCCATTCTGCCTCTCTCTCTTCTCCCTTCTCTCTTCTCTCTTTTCTCTCTCTTCTCCCTTCTCTCTTTACTCTCTTTTCTCTTTACGGATCTTTGCCTGCAGTCGCCGCCGTCGTCTTTATGCTTCCATCATTGCCGTCGATCGCTGTGGCTTCTGGTTCCATCAGATCTTCGCCGCCTCTGTCGTCGTCTTTCTGCAAGTATCATCGCCACCACAAGCACAATCTCAGGCTCAAGGCGGGAAAAGTGAACGACGACGCTAAAGAACTCCACATGTTCATGTGGAGCTCAAGCGCATCGCCGGTTTCAAAAGGCGGCACCGGCGGCCTCCACGTGTTCGGCGGCGCTGACTTTGCAGCGACGGAGCAATTCGGATGGTCCGATCAAGGCGCCAAAGAGAAACGGATGCTAGTAGCCGATGATCACCCTTCAAATGGGGAAACTAACAAGAAGCATAGGTGTACTCATTTCAATGGAAAATGATGTGAGATTTACTAATTTTAAGTAATTTGTGAAAAAAAAAATGAAGCCATGCCAGAGCAAGAGGTTGGTGGGGAAGAAGCATGGTGAAGACAGTGAAGAAGCATGACGGTGAAGAAGCAGGGTGAAGAAGGGGCATTTTAGTATTTTATCTTACTTTACCTACTTTACTTTTCTTTTAATTTTTTTCACACCAAACATATTCTCTCTTTTATATTGCAAAGGTATTTCCTTTACATACTTAATATTTCTTGTAAAAACCTTTCCTTTACATATCTGTTGGTGAACCAAACGGAGCCTTAGATGGGGACGTCATTGGCATAAACATAAGACCCATAAAGATTATTCCATCTGTATCCTAATATTCCTTCTCTCTTCTTTTCATCTTCTTCTCTTCGTTTGTTATCTGGAAAGTTCAATCACTATACTATCACTTTTTCTTGATCCAAATAAGCAATAATTTAACCCCCAAAAAAAAAGATTATGAGAAATTACTATTATGAGGAGTTTTTGGACCAACTACTTTCAGTTTCGGTCTATAATATTTAAGCTGCGCTTTTACTATTTATTTGCGTTTTTTTTTTAAAAAAATCAAAGTTTCTTTTTTTTTTTTTGATTTAAAAAAAAATCAAAGTTTCTAGATACTTTCTTTGTGTTTTGTCAATGAAATAAATAATTTTATATTTTTTATATAATGAATATGCTGAGGAAAAAAGGGTAAATTTCTTTCAAAATATAAATAAGATCGATCGAAGACGTTACGCGATTACTTGTTAATGTTTTATATGCAATTCCGCGGGAAGAGTAGTTCAATTCTACGGTTAAATATTATTATTATTTATTTGCTTCTAAATTTTTATAATAAACAATAACTACTTAATTTGGAAACTACTTTTCCCTAGTTGTATAATATAATACAAATTATAGAATCAAATTCAGGTTCATTGTAATTGAAGAGTCATTAGAATTGACCAATGTTTCCCTAATTAAGACATGTTAAAGAAGATTGAGGTTATTGTCAATTTGGCCTCAAATTTATTAATTTTAAAATTTATCCTTAACATTTATTAAATCATTAATTTAATTATAAAAACTTAAAAAACATTAATTATATAAACAAATATTGCTTATATAAACCACGTCATTTTGAGTTTTTTCTTTTGTTGGGAAGGTAGGTATATGTAAATTAAACAATATATAGTACATGTTAGCTTAGCTTAATAAATAATCTAAATGTAATGTTACATAATTAGTAATTTTTATTAATGTACGTAATTGATTATGTTATATTATTTAAGACGAGATTGACTATCTTAAATAATCATAAGGATGAAATTGACAATTCTTACAGATTTCAAGAACAAAATTCACAATAATTTCAAACTTCGAGTATGAAAAATATATTTGTGCATGCTAAAATTTGATTGAAAAAGAAACCAAAATGATTATCAAAGGTAGAATGAAGAAAAGTTTATGAATTATGATTTGACCAGATAGAGTTTTCTTTTCTTCCATTTGGAGCAAATACATGCATGTGAAACTTATAACAGGACTACCATATAAGAAATTAGAGGCTTCGCATGCACCTACGTGCATACATGTAATTTAATTTTAAATTTTTTTAAAATATAATATAAAATAGTTATTATATTTTAAAATCATTAAAAATTAAAAAATTTTAAATTTTTAAATAGAATTGTTATCATAATTTAAAATAAAAAAAATTAAAAAATGAGAAGTTATGCACTTTTTCATTTTTTAGTAACCACTTATATCATACTTGTTTTCTCTCTCCCACATCTTCCAATCATATTATTTTTTTTGTATTTTTTAATTATAAAATATAGATATAGATTTATTGAGAAGTTGGTTATTTATTGAGAAGTTGAGGGGGAAGTTATTTTTTTAGTGTCACACTTGCTTGTGTGACACCAAAAACTCCAAAGCCATATATATATATAGATAGATAGATAGATATAGATTTATTGAGAAGTTGGTTATTTATTGAGAAGTTGAGGGGTAAGTTATTTTTTTGGTGTAGATAAAGCTAAGGACAGTGAAAAGAGGAGTATTATATGTCATATTTAATTCATCAACTGTGAGATATATATTAAGAAACCGAACCAAGTTCAGAAACAGTAACAAAAGAGATAAAGTACAAATTTGTGTAGAGAAACATCAACCAACACGTATTTGGATACGTTAAAGTGCGGTAGTGTGGTTAAGTGTGCGAAGTAGCTAGTGTCCATTAGATATAAGTTTTACAGTACAAACACAAATATTGATATAGTAGACTTCATGCAATCTAAATCTCAACCAACACGTGCAAATGAAACGAATAGTTCATGAACAGTTCGGGTTCGGCTCGCATGATAAGAGTTCGTTCGGGCTCATTCATTTATTAAACGAGTCAAATTTAAACATTTAGAACTCTACTCGTTTAGTTCATAAACGGTTCGTTTAAGAATAAAATAATATAAAAAAAATTTATTTTTCTCTATCTTATGTATATTATTATATTTGAATATATAACGAATAATGTTGGCCAATATATATATAAATAAATAGAGAACATATTTTGATGCACCTAAATTTTTTTATTGTTAAAAAAACTACTAAAAAATATTATTTTAAGCTAATAATAGAGAATAACATAAAAAAATAATGACAGATGATCTATTCTCATTCTAATAATTTCTACACACAAGAATATTAAATATTTTGAATAATTAACACATGTGTTTCCAAGACTCTGAGATGGGCTTGCTTTTTCCTCCAGAGTTTTCAACAAGTGGTAAAAAAATAATACCAACCTAAATCTTATGTACTAATTACTTGTGAGATCTAAAAATGTTGAGGTCAAGCCTATATAATTTGAAGCAACCTATATAGATTCACCTTTTAATCAACAAGATAGTTGTTGAACAATATGCATGCAATTCCATATAGTGAGGCAAAGCATAGCAAAATGTATTCAAATTTCTAGGTATATTATAAACCCTTTTAATTTGTCACGTGACAATTTTTTTTTTTAAATAACATTTCATTATTATTTATCTAGAGTTAAAAATAATAAGTTTTTTAATTTTAAATTGTAAAATATAATTTTTTATATTAATTAAATATATATTTAATCACTGTTGCAAAGAAGACTAGCAAGCAAAAGGAGCATTGCAGACTCAAAAATCAGAGTGGGCCAACTCCTGAGAAGAATAATTAAAGACTCAACCACTAGTTAATCAAACCTTTAATTATATATGATATAATTTACTTAAAAAGTAATTAACTCGTGTAGTTTTGAAAATCACCACCTAATAAGAGCATTCTTGAAGAACTAGGCATGATGAGCGTAAGTATGTATATATATATATATAAATATTGTTATTAAGTAGCTAGAAGAAGAAGGAAGCTAATTAAGAGAGGTTGAAGATGGAAATAACGATGGGTTTTATGATAGTAATAATTGTATTGATGATGATGAAGATGGGTTCAGCATCTGGAATCATAACGTTTGTGTTTGGGGATTCACTAACAGATGTTGGAAACAATAACTATTTGCAGTATTCTCTGGCAAGATCTAACTATCCATGGTATGGGATAGACTATAGTGGTGGCCAACCTACTGGAAGATTCACTAATGGCAGAACTATTGGTGATATCATATGTATGTATATCTTCTTTTCTCAACCTTATCATTATATTCCTTCCTTTTCTTTTCTTTTAATTTCTTTTTGGTTGCTTATTTGATCAAATAAGTATATATAATTTGCAAAAATATAAAGGTCAAAACCCCAAATTGATACCTTATGTTTGCACGAAGTTTCATATTGGTCCTTTATGTTTGCAAGAAGATCCAAATTGATCCTTTCGTCCACTTCCGTCAATTTCTTAAGTTAAGTGCTGACGTGTCCATCTAAGCTGACATGCTATGCCACGTCATTGCCACATAATCACATATGATAGTAGATTATGACATGACAATAATGACGTGGCATAACACGTCAGCTTAAATGGACGCGTAGGAGAGATGAGATGTCCACCTCAGCATGCCACGTCAGCACTTAACGGAAGAAATAAATGGACTTGGACGGAAGGACCAATTTGGAACAACTTCTTGCAAACATAAAGGACTAATTTAAACTTTTTGAAACATAAAGGACTAATATAAAAATTTCGTGCAAACATGAGGGACCAATTTGGAGTTTTTATCAAATATAAATTATGAAAATACACATCATCAATATCTGATCTTAAGATGTAGGCTTGATATATATAACTTCTCCTTTTAGTTTGATTTAGACTAGATTATTTTATTGCAATTTTAACAACTGAAACATATAATACACATTGCCTCAATTTAGCTATTAAAATCTTTAATTTCCTCCTTTAAGTTATATTTCACAAACGATTTAGTTCATATATATATATAATTATATTTGTGTTAGTTATTGATGAGGTAATTAATTAATAATAAAGTTGTATGATATGTATGTGATGGATGGTGTAGCTGAAAAGCTAGGAATCCCATCTCCACCGCCATATTTGTCATTGTCTCAAAACGACGACGCTTTGCTTAAAGGGGTGAACTATGCATCAGGCGGGGCTGGCATTCTGAATGACACTGGTCTCTATTTCGTAAGTTTCATTTATTCTAATTCCTTTATTAATTAATTAATCAAACTTGTACATTACACACTAATCTCATATAAATAGTAAATAACTAATTAATTAATACCCTTTTCAGATTCAGAGGCTCTCTTTTGATGATCAGATCAATAATTTCTACAAAACCAAACAAACAATTAAGGCCAAAATTGGAGACGAGGCTGCCAATAAGCTTTGCAATGATGCCATGTTCTTCATTGGGATTGGTATTAACCTTAATTCATTTTCACTTGATCAATATGTTTTCAAGTATATTGTGTTATTTTATTTATGTATTAACCAATTAATATTTAATTATATTTTCACTCCACTAAAAGATTTCCATAATATATCAAATAAGAAAAGAATTATTAATTTTTTTGTTAAATATGGTTAACAATATGTAGAATGAGATAGTTCTCAATTACGATTTGTTCAACTGGAAATTAATACAACTGTCCTGAAGTGACTGTTAAGATTTTTTTTATTAGTTGAGAGAAAATTTAATTTTTTTAAAAGGACTAAACTGAGGTAAAGTTACTTAGGTGCTTGCTATAAAGTTCACCAATATAATTAAAACACGTGGCAAAAATTTTTTTTATAACCAATCATGGTAGAGAGAGAAAATGAAAAGCAATAAATTACATAACCAATCAAATAGGAGAGAGAATATAAATAAGGTTTATGATTGGTGAACTTTATAGCAAGCACCTAAGTAACTTTACCTTAGTTTTTTTCTTTTTAAAATTGGTGAAAAGTCAACAAACAAAATTTTTTAAGCTCTCTCATTAATTGAAGAAAATTCTTAATTAAAAGATATCCTTAGAACACTTATTAGCAAAACCCCTATCATAATTAAGGTTTTGTTAACGAGCAACTTATTGCAATGATTAATGAGTTTCATTTAAATTATTAATATAGATTTTTAATAATAAAAAACTATTATTTTATTGACTTTTTTTTAAAAAAAATTATAGATATCTCAATCCAAAATTCAAACTTGGCGTGTTTACTGGTAGAGGATAGAGTGTTAGGAATTTAACTGCAAGCAAGGGTGGCTAGTTGAGGGGTAGGTGCCTAGCTTGGGTGTTTGGAAAGAATCAAGAAAGAGTGTGGAAGAGGCCAAACAAATATAGGGAAAGCCTCAAATCATGCATAAAACTTTTTTTTTTATCTATGACGGAATTATTCATTAAAACGGGCTTGATGATTAAGAGCGGTTCTCCCATCGGAGAACACTCCATTCTCATTTTCATACTTATTAGTTGACGAGTCAAAGTTTTATGTATGAATTTTTACTCAACTAGTAAGTAAATATAATCGTGCAGAGGTGTGGACTAGTTTTCCACTTGGTTCTTTAACGGAGTGATGGGATTTGAATTCTAATTTTGGGCATCAAAAATATTATGTGACTAACCGTTTATCCTTAATTGAAAAAAATTATTCAATGTTTTAGAAATTAAAAAATAAACCTAGTAAATATATATATTTCACTTGTAAAAAAATATTTACGGAAAAAAGGGCCCAAATGAGACTAGTCTTATATTAGGAGGGTGTAGGGATATTAGTGTATAATAAGGGTATGTTTGGTAAGAAAATCAAACAGTAGAATCGTGGTATTTCATGATTTCCAAAAAAACTTTACATCATATTTTATAGGCTAAAGTATTGTTTTGGTCCTCAATGTTTGCATGAAGTTTAATGATGGTCCTCAATGTTTCAAAAGTTTAATGTTGGTCCTCAATGGTTTTTTTTTTTGGTTGATTTTGGTCCTCGAACGTAACACCGTTAACTTTTGCCGTTAAGTGATGACGTGACAGGCTGATGTGGCACACCCTCTCTCCTACGTGTCATATTTTAATGACGTGGCATGCCACATCATCATCTTCTTCATCTTCATCTTCTTCAATCCTCTTCCTCTTCCTCCTTCTTCTTCTCCTTCTTCTTCTTCATCATCATCCCCACCACCACCATCCCACCGCCGGTACCACCACCACCGCCGGTGTCAGCACCGCTGCCGTTGCCGCCGCCACCGTCGGAGAAGCCATTGCCGAGAAAAGGCAAGCTTTTTGCAGCTTTCACACGTCCAAGGCTTCTGTTTCTTGATGAGCCAACTAGTGGGCTTGATAGTGCAGCTTCATACTATGTTATGAGAGCAATAGCAAGACTTGGTCACAAAGATGGGATTCAGAGAACCATCATTGCATCAATTCATCAGCCTAGTAGTGATGTTTTTCAGCTTTTTCATAATCTTTGCCTTCATAGAAAAAAGCTTGCCTTTTCTCGGCAATGGCTTCTCCGACGGTGGGCTGGTGGTGGGGATGATGATGAAGAAGAAGAAGGAGAAGAAGAAGAAGAAGAAGGAGGAAGAGGAAGAGGAAGAGGATTGAAGAAGATGATGATGTGGCCATGATGGATGATGTGGCATGCCACGTCATTAAAATATGACACGTAGGAGAGAGGGTGTGCCATGTCATCACTTAACGGCAAAAGTTAACGGTGTTACGTTCGAGGATCAAAATCAACCAAAAAAAAAAAAACATTGAGGACCAACATTAAACTTTTGAAACATTGAGGACCATTATTAAACTTCATGCAAACATTGAGGACCAAAACAATACTTTAGCCTATTTTATATATACCAAACACACTTTTTATCATACTTTTTCTCTTTTCTAATTTTTCTCTCTATCTCTCTCTTCACTTTTCTCTACAGTACTTTCTTTTATTCTACAGTATTTTACTCTACAGTATTTTCTTTACAGTTACATCCGTGCATCTATACCAAGCGTACCCTAACTAAGGGAGAATAATTAGGAGATTTTTGACAAGAAGAATGTTGTGTTGAAAGGTCTTCTTTTGTTAAGGCATATTAAGTCTTGGGATATAGATTTTTCTTCAATTTTTTTAAAAGATAATTATTATAAATTTAGGAGTAAAAACATAAAAATTTCGTAAATGTTAAAACTTAAAAGTATAATATTATAAACTTTAGAGTCAAATTATAAAATTATCAGACATCTTAAAAATACAAATATCAAAAACTTAAAGGACTGAAGTGCAATATTTAAACTTAAGGGTAAAAATATAAAAATTTCATAAACATTAAAAGTATAATTATTATAAAAACATTAGACATCAAGTTATAAAATTAGGCTAAAGTACTATTTTGGTTCTCAATGTTTGCATGAAGTTTAATGTTGGTCCTCAAAATTTTTTTTTTGGTCGATTTTGGTCCTCGAGCGTAACATCGTTAACTTTTGCCATTAAATGATGACGTGGCATACTTATGTGGTGCACTCTCTCTCCTACGTGTCATATTTTAATGATGTGGCATGACACATCACTGTCACGTCACCCCAGATGATGATGTGGCAATGTAGAAGAGAGTGGATGCCACATAAGCATGCCACGTCATCATTTAACGGCAAAAAGTTAACGGGGTTATGCTCGAGGACCAAAATCGACAAAAAAAAAAACTTTGAGAACCAACATTAAACTTTTGAAACATTGAGAACCGTGCATCATCGCATTAGTCGATGAATGTTGATTGGATTGTTGAATCATCCAAAATACTTTCGGATCATTGAACAAATACATGCATGAATGGATCTATGTATGAACAAGAAATAAAGCAAATAATTAATGCATGAATGAATTGGAATTTTGCAGGGAGCAATGACTACGTGAACAATTTCTTACAGCCATTTTTGGCAGATGGTCAGCAATACACCCACGATGAGTTCGTTGACCTCTTGATCTCCACTTTAGATCAACAACTAACTGTACTATTTCAATAATATCCCTTCTATATATATATATATATATACTAAATCATTCAATTAATTTGGTCACACATATATATAAATTTAATATGATTATATATATATGGCAGAGACTGTATGAGGTAGGAGCAAGAAAAATGGTGTTTCATGGGGTTGGTCCTCTGGGGTGCATTCCGTCGCAGAGGGTGAAATCCAAGAAAGGCCAATGCTTGAAGCGAGTGAATGAATGGATCATGGACTTCAATTCCAGAGTTCAGAAGCTAATCCACACCCTCAATCATCGCCTTCCTAATGCAAAACTCATCTTTGCAGATACATACCCTTTAGTTCTTGATTTGATCAATAATCCCTCTACTTATGGTAATTTTAATTCAAACCCTTTTTCCATTGAGTAATAATCATACATACCTTTTCATCCATGAAATATTAACAATCTAATATTTATTTTCCAGAAGATCATAATATTGTTTTGGTCCCTAAAAAATCATAAAAGTCAACTCATTAATTTCTGAGCAATTAGGGTGTGTTTGGTTGGTGGTTTTGAGAATGTAATGTTGGATGAAATCATCCAACATTACATCCAACATTCTTCCTACCAAACAAACCTTACTTTTTGCAATGTGATAAAATTACGTTTTTGTCCTTACTTTTTTACCTGCTTTTATTACATTCTCACTTTTAATGTAAGGATAAAATGGTTATTTTACCCACTTTTATTCCATTCACATCACATCATTTTGTCATGACATTTCCATTCCCTCCAGCATTCTCATTCCCATTATATCCGACATTATATCCTCCATCCCACTGACCAAACACACCCTTAATTGTTAACAGATGTGATGTGAACTATTAAATAATGATGTGGTTCCGTTAAGAGTTTTATTCAAAATTAGCTTGTCTATATGAAAAAATATCCCACCTCAATATATGCCACCTTATAAATTCATCTCAAAATTAGCGTTGAATAAAGCACTTAACCTGACCTGGAGATGGTTTTATGAGATGACATTATTTTCACTTTTCATATAGAAAAGTTTATTCGACATCTAACAAAGTACTCAACGATGTTACGACGACTTAAAAACTAACTATTTCTTAGGAACCAAAAAAGTGTACTAATCAAAAAGTAGGTTTACTCCTTTGTTACAGTACTCTTACCCATTACTTTACAACTCTTATAGGTTTCAAGGTTTCAAATACATCTTGTTGCAATGTGGACACAAGCATAGGAGGCTTATGCTTACCAAACTCAAAGCTATGCAGCAACAGAAAAGAGTATGTGTTTTGGGATGCCTTCCATCCTTCTGATGCAGCCAATGCTGTGCTTGCTGATAAATTTTTCTCCATTCTTTTCTCATCATCATCACCATCATCATCTCCTTCACCAGCACCACACTCATAAACACACTTGTTTGTTTGTGCTCATATATCACAAACACACACTATAAAGTCATATTCAATGTCTCTACTCTGTACCTGTAAAACTGCATTATTAAGTATTTGGATGGATGCAGCAGGAGTATGTATGTTGGTTAGTTGTATGATGTAAATGCATATAAATTAAATTTGGTCACATGCCATACTTCTTCTTTCTTTGTCTTTCATTACTCAAAACTGTCACTCTTTCTGTCAACATTTAATTCTTCATTCAACTCTTTTGCCCAAGTAACAAAGTCCGGACTCAGATAATTCAGTTACTCTGCTTTTTATGGTTAAATACAAAATAAAACACAAGGAATTAATGTAGGAGTTAATTAATTATGTAGTCCCCAGAAGGTTATATATGGTCCCTGAAAAATACGGTTTGTGACAATTTAGTCATTGAGAGATCGAAATGTCAAATTTCGTCCATGTGAAATTTTATATGAAGTTGTGTTAATGGAGATCTTTAGGGACTAAATTGAGACAAAATGTATCTTTCAGAGATTATACTTGATATTTCTATCTTTCATGGACTAAATTGAGAGAAAATGCATTTTTCAAGGACTAAATTTAACATTTTCATTTTCTAGGGACTAAATTGAGAGAAACTGCATCTTTTAGGGACCAAAATATTATTTTACTTTTTAGATTTTTTTTTTTTTTCACTTTTGTCTTTCAAAAATTTTACTCAATTAGTTAATGGCAATTTATTCAAAATAAGGTCATCTAGGCAAATTTTACAGAGTTAAATGATTGCTAAAATTAACCGTATTTTAGGTGAAAGTTCTCTTAAAGAAGGCAATTTTAAGAGTTAAAAAAAAGTCTGGACAAGTCCAAGTCACAAATTAACATGATCATTTGATTAAAAATAAAAACATAGTAAAATTATTTAACTATTCTTATAAAAATAAAACAAAGAAAGCAATTTTTTGAAAACCACAACCATAATGCAGAGTTCTGACTTCTGAGGAATATTTTGAAAAGCATCATCATCTTCATCATTTGATTAAAAAGTAAAATCTAATAATGAATGAGTTAAAAACCAAACATTGTTTAACTCCAAATATTTTCAACTATTTGCTACCAGCACAACCATCCTTTAACCTTTGAGTGGTCAAGATCCATCTAGCTCTCTTGGAAGAAGTGAATGAGCAAATTTTGCCGTTGTGCCATTTTAGTGTAAGGGTGAATATTTTGAGTTATCAAGAGCTTAAATTCACCAATTGCAAGCCGTTTGATCTGTCTTGAGATCTGTGCTATCTTATATTTAAAAAAAAAAATAGTATTTCCACACAGATCTCCGAATATATCCAATAACTAACAGATGATGAGCTTGAACTCTTAATAGCTCTATATCATTACCTCAGTGCAATACATCCTTAAGTGAGAGTGGGATTTGAGGTGCCATCATATTTTTCCATCTTAGAGTCTTGTCTTCGTTCTGTCCTAAAGTTCTGTCCTTCCATAGCTTTACTTCTTATCCGAGTGTTGTAAACTGTCCTGCTTCCATAGATGTGTTTCCCTTGGAACAAGTAATGGTGTTTATTTTTCTTCTACAAATGATGTCGTATATGTAGAGTTTGTTAAAAGAAAAACTTTGTGAGGAATGTGATTTATTTTTCTTCTACAAATAAAATTTTAAGAATTAGAGTTTAGTGTTGGGATGAATTAGGGTTTTAGAGAGGATTAAGATTAGAGTTTCTTTGGTGATGGTTTTAATTTCCTTTTTTCCCTTAGAAATCCTAATAGGAAAGATAAGAGGGGGAAGAGTCAAAATCTAATAATAATCAGTTAAAAACTAAACATTTGTTTAACTCCTAATATTTTCACCAGCCAAAAGTTTAATATTACGTGAATACTGAGTTTTTCAGCACTCCTTCTGATAATTCAATGTCATTTGTCAATATTAATAGAAACCTATCATAAATGAATTAAAAACTAAATTTTTATTAATATTGACAAATGAAAATTAACTACTAATAGACTAATTCTAATAAAAAAAAACAATAAACTTTTGGTGAAATCAAATAGCTCAAGACCTTTACCATTAGCCTTCAAAAAAAAATAATAATGATGATCATTCAATTGAAGGAAGCCTAATTAAATCCGAACCCTCCTGTTTTTTTTTTTTTTTTGTACAAAACTGAATTGACCGATTTCACCAATGCTACCAATTAAATAAGTAGCACCGTCTACCACAAAATTTTTGAGAAAGTAGTAGATGCATAGTGAACACATCATATAAACCAAATTTACAAAACTAACCCCCATATTAAAACTCCCATCACCATCATCATTACAAGGCTTCTCATCCTCAATCCACAGCTATGAAGATTGCAGGCAGAAGAATCTGAACTTGTGGAATTCATTGATGGTTCTGTTATGTTTGAGAATGTCCCATTCTTGCCAAGACTGCACATAAAATCCATTCACTTATTAGAAATTTTCTATTGCCAAAAACACATCTCAAATTCTCAATCGTATCACATAGCTTGTGATCAATATGAAGCAAAAGAAGTAAATCTCTCTTACCTTCCTGGAAATGTACATGAACCATGACCTGCAATCATTCACAACACACTCTTTTTAGTAATCATTAATAATAGAAGAGTAAATTACCACTCAAAGTCCTTAAAAGATGTAGACTAAATTATCATTTTAATCCCGTAAAAGATGCAATGTGTCACATTTTAGTCCCTAAAATGTTGAAATGTCAAATTTAGTTCATGAAAGATGCAGTTTGTCTCAATGTCCCTAGAACTCTACATTTGCATAACCGATAAAAACTTTTCCAAAGACTAAAATGAGACAAATTGCATCTTTTAGGGACTAAATCAAAACAAATTTGGCATTTTCGTCTTTCAAGAACCAAAATGATAATTTAAAAAACTAAATTGATCAATATTTCAATATTTAGAATCTAAAAGGAAGAAGTATTCTAATTACTTGGATCAGAGGTTGAGACTGTGGCCACTCCATTGAAGTCACAAGCCTCAGGAGACTTTCCCATCTTAACATAGTAAGCATCAAAAGCAAAATTTGCATGTGCCATCACATTGTCTGGTTCATAACAATCTTGTCCCTGAAGCAATATAGAACAATCCACTTTCCCAGGCCCACAAGCCCAATCCAGTGCTGCCTGCACCATCTTACCATCAGCACCATCTTTCACAATACAAAAAGTCTGATTAGTAGTGTCATTAGCCAAAACAGCTCCTGATCCTGTCAAATGCAACACATAAACAGGTTTCCCATAGGCATCAAACAAGCCCCAGTTCTTCTCGGACACCGGCCCGGGCTTCAAATCCTCGTTGTACAGCTCATAAATGAAAGTACTAACAGCAATCCCAGGATGTTTTGGTGTCCCAGTTTTGTTCAGCACATGTTTGATCAAATTGCTATTGTAAGTATTAGCATTGTCCACCGTGGCATCAGGCTCACTCGAAGGATCGCCTCGAGAGGGCCATCCTGACTCTGTGACCACCACAGGAATGTTGGTGAAGTTGAGGAAGGACATGGCGAAGTAGGCTGCATCAACCACGGCATCAAAGACATTGGAGTAGTGTAGGAGTGTGTTCGAGTCCACGGCTTCTTTGTTCGGAGGGAGAGGCTTGAAGAGTGCATAGTCTAATGGAATCACACCATTGGATTGCATGTAATCATAGTAAGGATACACATTGAGCATGAAGTAGGACTCCGTGGACTGCAAGAAATCGAGCAATGGGACTAAAACCGGGTTCAAAGACCGATTGAAGAAGGCCTGAGAGGGTGGGAAGGAGTCAAGGATGATGGAGGAAGGGAAGGGGGATGAGACTTTGATGTGGGAATCGAGGTTGGAAGCTACGAGGGCCGAGTGGATGTACTTGAGGGCACTGACAAGGAGTTTGGCCACGTTCGGGAGGGTTGTGACAACCTCGGATCCGACACAAATGGCTGTGATGTTGGTGGATGGATAGTGTGCTACCACATTGTGGGAAACCCAATTGGCTGCTGTGGAGTTTGATTGGCCTATTGCTAGAAGCTCTTCATTTGGGACAGTCACAACAACCTCAATGCCTGTCTTTGCAAGCGCAACCAGCATGGATTGGTCCGCGTTGTACAACCGAACATGCCGGATTTGCTGCGCTTTGAGCAGCGCCACCACTTGAGTTGGGTGTGGCATGTCTGAGAGATCTGTCCCTATGTTCACACCAATAAATGGTTCTGCAAGAAACAAAACATGAACATCATAGGTTTCCCCAATGTCAGGTTAAACATCAACATGTTTGACAAGTTATATATGATATCCTACAATAAAATGACTGAAAATAAGGACAAGCAATAAATCATAAATGGTTCAGCAAGCAACAAAACATGAACAGCATAGGTTGTTTCACAATGTTTGACAAGTTTTAGTTTTGTTTAGTAATAGGTTTCCCAATGTCAATAATAGGCCACCACAAAGTTATATCGCACAGAAAATCCCAATATGGAGAAAAAACAAGACAGAACTGTCCCTATATTCACACCAATAAATGGTTCTGCAAGTAAAAACACATGAACAGCATAGATTTTTCCCCAATGTGAGGTTAAAGATTAACAAGTTCTAGTTTTGGTTTTAAAATGAATCTTATTTGTTTAGTAATGGGTTTCCCAGACAGGACAGAACAGGACTGTGTGTTAGAAGCATTTAAATCTTAATCAATCTGAATCCTAAAGAAGATACAATGAATGTTCAAGAAATGGTGGGTGTTGAGTGAAACTAAGCATGAAAACAAAGGAAGATTAAGCATGCAAGAAAGAACTTGAGAAGTGGAAAAACTCTGGATCTCTCTATTACTCATACTCACCTTCATCAGCAGAAGTAGAAGCAAAAGCAGCAAGAACTGTTAAGAGAAGCAGAAGAAGCAAATGCCAGGAAGCCATAGATTCAATCTTCCAGAAACACCCCCCACAAAGAAATCTTGAGAAAATGAGAGAAAACCAAAGGAAAATGGGAAGAGGAAAGTTGGGGTTTAAGCTTTGAAAGAATAAATGTGAGAGAGAAGAAGAAGAAGAAGTAGAAGAAGAGATGGGGTCACACGTGGAGGAAAGATTGGTCAGTTAAATCAAGCAGAGAGGTTGAGGAGGAAGAAGGAGAAGAGAAAATCAAGGATAACAACTTTTCTTTCTCTTATTTATTCAATAAAAACTAATTTTTTTTCAATTTTGCATATTTATTTACAGTCTGTTGTAGCAGTGGGACACACATAGCCGTTAGGCATAACCTTTCTTCGGCTTTTCTTTACTTTTCAGTTGGATCGTTTTGTTTTGTCTGAGTGACATGGAATTATGTATAGAAAATTGTTCAATTAAAAATTACAAACAAAAAAAGTGACAGAAAAAAAATACTCAATCTGGTTAAATTTTTTAGTCTTTCTTTATAAAAAAATACTTAGATAAAATTTTTTATATATTTATAATAAAAAATTTTAATTATAAATTTTATTTATACTCTCTCTTCTATAATTAATTAGGTAAAAAGTGATCTATTATATTTTTTTATTATTATGATTAGTCACGCATAAATTTTTTATCACGTGTCTTCTATGTATTGTATTGAAAAATTTTAGAAAAAAAATCTCAAAAAAAAACTAGCTAAATTTATTCCTTATATATATATATATATATATATATATATATGTGGTTGTGTGTGTGTTTATGTACCAAGAGATGGAAAAATATTTAGTTGTATGTATTAGGACTCATTTATTATGTATCGGCTAATAATACTTTATTTATTTATTTATCATATTCCTGTATTATTAAAAATAAAAAATTAAATGAATGGTGAAAAAAACAATAGGCACAAATTTTGGAGAAAGAGTTAAAAGGTGGGACCCAGCTTCTCTGCTATCAAACAATGGTACTAATGGGACAGCATCCTTGAAGACACCGAAAAGATCCATTAAAAGCGTCAACGGTCAAATTTACCTGCCATTCCATATCTACCCCCATACACTATACATACATACTAATAATAATTAAGATGAAAAGAATACTTAATTAAGAGAAAATCTTACTTCCATAACATGATTATTAAATAAATATAAAGTAATCCACTTGATTGTGTTTTGGGTTTTCCCATATCACTTATAGATACTTAGATTGCATGTCTCACTTAACTATTCTTTTTTTCTTTTAACTAAAGAATTATTAAACAACATAAGACAACAATATATGTTTATTTATAATTAGTGAGTTACACTTTTGTCTTTTTTAAAACATGTCAAGAGTTTTTTTTTTGTTAATGTTATAGCCTACCTCTTTTCATCTCTGTGTTAAAAAAAATTATATTTGTCTTTCAATAATTTATTAGATGAACTACACTAGCTTTATTTAGTTAAAATAAAATATAGGCTGCAAGTTTATTTATTATAATCAAAATATTTCACATTTATTATTGATATGATATAATCATATAACGTATATATATAATTGTTAAAAATCAGTAGCTTTTTTTTCCCAGTATTACGAAGAAGTACAACATAAATTGAATTGAAAGAATAGATTAGGAATTATCAAAAAGAAAGAAAGAAAGAACAGATTAGGGATTATAAGACCCTGTTATATACATATATATACATATATATGTATGTATAATACAAAATTAATTATCCAAAAGTTATATAATATTTCATTAAAATTCATGACCTGTTGAACAATTTTCATAAAAAAAATTCTTTTTGGTTATGTTTGGTAGAAATATACGGATGAAAAAGAAATGGATGTAAAGTACTGTAGAGTAAAAGAAAATATTGAAGAGAGAAGGTGGAGTGAAGGTGAGCTGTTACATGTTTGGCATGCCTTCAACACAGGGAATGTGTGGTGAAAGTTCCCTCTGCGCACAAAGAGAACCTTGCTTCCCTCATGATATGGAAGAAAGTAGAGGAAAGATGAGCTGAGGTGAGGTTTAAAGACCAAAACACTCTTAAAAAACTTGTGGCTTTTAAAAAAGTAAAGGCAAAAAAGACATTTCATACTTTTATCTTATATTTCCCCATCTTCTTCCCACCATACTAAACAATTACATTCCACTTCCATTTCCCTACATACCAAACATACTTTTTATCACATATTTTTACTTCCACTTTCTACTAAAACACTCACCAGTTACCAAATGCCACGGTTTTTAGGATTAAAAAGATGTTAGATTATAAGATCAAACTTACAAAATTGAGAATTTATTACTATTCTATTAATAGGTTTTACTACTAAAATCTTTGAAAAATAATTCACTTTATTTTTTTGGTTTTTTCTAAACTCGTCTAAAATTTTGTTGGGTGGAAAACTTTCTCCGCAAAAATATTATATTAGTAGTTGAGTAGTTGCAATTAAATAAATTACTTGTTCAACGTGTTATACCTTGGTTTATAAATTGAGAGTTTTTTCTCTGATCATCTTATTAAAAATAAATAAATCAATAAAAATTAATAAAGAGCCATGAAAGTTGTTTTTAATGAAGGATTTTTATATTATTTTAAAAAAGTGCTTTCAGACGATTAAAAAAAGTATTTTCCAACTTTAAGAACTTTTATATATTTTCTCATATTACAAGAAAAGAATGTTAATTTATATATGGATCCTTACATAAAGAAAGTAGAACTTATCATATTTTTGCTAGAATTTTTGTTCCGAATAAAGACTAACTAATCTGATCAGCTATTCTCCCTCTTGCTTGTGACATGTTCGAGAAGGTTCGAGTTTATACCAAAGTATTCCATTATCTTGAGGAGCTGGAATGTTCTGAAGACAAAGCACACAATTGCACAAATTAAAATAATAACATTTTTAGTTTTTTACCATTCAATATTCTTATTAGTGTATTTATTTATTTATGTAGCTGTACCACATGCATAAGCAACCTAAAGCTTAAAATTAATGGGACCCTTTTACTATAATTATATGATTCCATTATTTAATATAAATGATCTCTGTTACAACTACAAGCTAGAGATTCAACCATTAACCATAATTGCCACTATTATGGCGCTTTTGACTCAATCACTCCTACTAAATTCCAATTGATTCTACTTTTTATTTAATGCCACCAAACAAGTAAGTCCGGCAAAAAAAAAAAAAAAGATAAAACAAGTAAATAGTTTGCACTTTGTACGTTGTAGGCTGTGAAAAATAGTGAGGATTTCAAAATGGGTTGGATCCGTTCTGGTATGAGAATAATAAGAGTTCTGGTCAAAAATATTTTATTTTATTGGCTAAACTAATATTTTGGTCCTCAATGTTTGTATGAAATTTAATGTTGGTCTTAATGTTTGTACGAAGTTTAATATTGGTTCTCAAAATTTTTTTCTTTGGTCGATTTTGGTCCTCGAGTGTAACACCGTTAACTTTTTGTCGTTAAATGATGATGTGTCATGCTTATGTGGCACAAACTCTCTCATACGTGTCATATTTTAATGACGTGGCATGATACATCGCTGCCACGTCACCCCAGATGATGATGAATGAGAGAAGATGATTATGTGGCAATGTGGGGTGGCGTGGCAGTGATGTGTCATGCCACGTCATTAAAATATGACACGTAGGAGAGAGGGTATGCCACATAAGCATGCAACATCATCATTTAACGGCAAAAAGTTAACGGTGTTACACTCGATGACCAAAATCGACCAAAGAAAAAAACTTTGAGAACCAACATTAAACTTCATACAAACATTGAGGACCAAAATAATACTTTAGTGGCTCAAACCCAACCCAACACACCTTATTGAAGGCCATTGGAATTGGCGGCTCATGATAGATCGACCCGGCCTATTTTGATATGCCTAAAAAATAGTTAAATTTTGCTTTGCAAATTTTTTTTGCCAAAATTATCAGTCATATTATAGAGGTGGAGCTTTCTCAACTAGATATTTTCACATGAAAAACTTAGATCAAGTTCTTTATATCATTTTCACCAAGTTCCTCAATGGAAATATAACACGTAGCAAAAAGTGTTTAAATAACAAATCACAGTAGAGAGAATATAAAAGGTCACTTTTTATATGACTAATCATAAAAGAAAGAGTGTAAATACAATATATAATTGGTGGAATTTAATGAAAATGATATAAGAAGCTTGATCTAAATTTTTTCCCCTTTTCCCATAACCAAAACCACTCGTTTTATAGGATTATGAGCGAATGAGAATGGAGTCAGTTTCTGTTGTTAGAAAGCTATTTTATGATGGGCCAAGCCCATTATTAGAATTCGTAATGAGCATTTGAGCCCACAGTTATCCTCATTGAGTCATGGGCCTATTTTTTATCTTGTCAAAATTAGGCCTATACCAGTTCAAAAAAAAAATAGGCCTATATTTTTTTTAAAAGGTTTTTGTAATGCAAGACCAATTGAGGTTTGGACAAAACTTATATGCTGTTGTTTACATGTTTTTGGTAAGGTTAACCAATTAAAAAAAGACATGTGTCAATTTTAAGACACATGTCTTTTTTTAATTGGTTAACCTTACCAAAAACATGTAAGCAAACAGCACATAAGTTTTTTCCTTGAGATTTCTAACCTTTTTTAAAAAAAAAAATGGACTCAAGTTTTTGTTTCTCACTGTCTCACAAGTGTACCAAAATAACTATATATAAATATTGTTCTATACCTTCTCACATACTTGGTGTGATCAGAAAAAAAAAAAAATGATCCATTTTTTATTGGTCCACAGAGCATTTCAAGTTTTAAAATATGTAAAAATTTAACTGAAATAAATTTTAATATTTAAAAATTTTATTAATCAATAAGATGAAACCTTAAGGTACACGTTAGATGAACCCAAAATATAATAATCACATTAAGTTTTTATTTAATTATTATACTTAGTATTAGCTTCAAATTTATAAATTGTAATATGCATTTAACTTGTACTTTTATTTTCTAATTATGGTTATAATATTTATTACTGTAGTTCATATACCATTCTTTTTCTGTAGCACATATCTCCAATATTTTTAATGCAAATTATTATCAACAACTTATATTTCGACGGCTACTTAATTGTTACATTTTTTTCAACAAGGCCGTCAAAATAAATTGCTGAAAAAATATAATAATAATATTTTCGACGGCTAACAATTGCCAATAATATTTTTTACAACAGTTTTTTCAACGGTATTTTTTTCGACAGTCATTATCGACAAATGTATTGTCAAAAATAATATTTTTGACAAATATAAAATATAGTTGACCATCGAAAATAATATCATTGATTTTTTTAAACAACTTAATTCGACGGTTAAAATTTGTTTATTAAAAAAATGTATTTATTTTCGCGGTCAAAATTTAATTATTAAAAAAAATATTTTTCAATAATTAATAGTGACCATTGAAATAAAAATTATTAAAAATACTCTTGTAGTGTCATTATCGTTATATCTTCAAATATATCAATTGTTATGTTTTGTTCAGGCAATTTTAGACACAGATGCGACCATCCGTTGAAAATATGCCTCGTAATTATTAATTAGTTATGAAAAAGCATGGTAAATTATAGAGTTATTTCACTTACTAATTTTTAAAAATTTCTTAACTAATAATAATAAATACACAAAAATTTATGAATATGGCACATTTACCTTTTAAATATAAAATTTTAAACTTATTAAAGGATAAATATGTTATATTCATAAACATTGTGTGAATTTATCATTGTTAATTAATTAGGTGAAAAAAACTGAAAGAACTATTTATAAATTATAAGATAATCAATTATATCTCATTTCAAAAGTATATAAAAGTATTAACAAGTAATTGATTAAAGTAATATATATATAAATACTTTATTCCATTCCACTACTAACACTGATTGGTCAGTGAATTATAATTTAAATATCTGTTAATTAAAAGACTAATTATGAAAAAGAAAAAGAAAAAAAAAACATTACCCTAATCAAGATCGATCGATGTCATGTCCACACTATAAATAAATGCAAAAGTAAAAAGTAGTATATATATATATTGATCAATGTACATGATTCATTTGAACGCAAATAAAAAAATATATCTTAATCAAAAGAAACAAAGTAAACGTCTTATTCTATAAATTGAGATTGGATTCGGTGCAATTCTCTTTCGTGCAATTTCGGTGCAATTCCTTTAAAATGCACATTTTTACTTTATTTTTGAAGTACTAATATGAGTTCATACTAACAAAAATTCACCATGAATAGATTAGAGACCAAATTATTATCAATATTAGTAAATATCATCGCCTTAAATGAATTAGGGACCAAATTGTTATTGATATTGAAAAATAGTCTCACAAGACTATTTAGTGATGATATTTGTCAAAATTGATAATAATTTCGTCTCTAATCCATTCATAGTGGGTTATTGTTAGAGTAAGTTCGTATTAGTACTTAAAAAATGAAGTAAAAATATACATTTTAAAGAAATTGCACCGAAATTACACTAAAGAGAATTACACTAGATCCAATTTCCTAAAGATTTCCAACTTAACAATAAATATGTACACAATCATTTGTTTAAGGATATTATATATATATATATATATATATATATAATATATGGTCCCTTTTTTCAGTTTCCCGTCACATTATTTCAATTTGAATTCAATCTGCATTACGCATTTGATTATAATAAAAGAGTCTCCCAATAAAAATTCAAAAATAGTTATTAGTTACATTCATAAAGTCTTAAAATTGAGACCTTATTTAAATAATACCAAATTACTTATTGTAGCTCTTGATTATATATATATATATCTATATATATGGCTTTGGAGTTTTTAGTGTCACACAAGCAAAGTGTGATACCAAAAAAATAACTTCCACACTAAAAATAACTTCCCATGATTTAATATAATTAATTATATTATATTTTGAAATTTAAAAAATATCAAATATTTAATATTTTATTATTTTAAAACATAATAATTATTTTATTTTATATATTTTTTAAAAAATAATAATAATAAATTACATGCACAGTATATGTATGCGAAGCCTCTAGTATATATATGGCTTTGGAGTTTTTGGTGTCACAAAACTAAAATGTGGCACCAAAAAAATAACTTCCCCTCAACTTCCCAATAAATAACCAATTTCTCACAAAATAACTATATTTTATAATTAAAAATACAAAAAAATAATATGATTGGAGGATGTGGGAGAGAGAAAACAAGTATGATAGGTGGTTACTAAAAAAAGTGGAAAAGTGCATACCTTCTCATTTTTTATTTATTTTTTATTTTAAATTAGGATAACGAACAATTCTATTTAAAAATTTTAAAATTATCAAATATTTAATTTTTAATAATTTTAAAATATAATAACTAATTTATATTATATTTTAAAAAAAATTTAAGAACAAATTACATGTATGCACGTAGGTGTATGTGAAGCCTCTAGTATATACGTGTGTGTCGTCGCTTTAACTTAGCACCACAAATAATTAATTAACCAATGGTGTTCCTAGAAAGCCTTAAAATTTTTGCCACCTCATTCTAACTCTTTAGCTTAACTTTATTATGGAGTAAAACACTGTTTTGGTCCTCCACAGATGCCTCCTTTGTCAATTTGGGCCCCCGCAGATCAAAATGTTAGCAATTTGGTCATTTTGTTAATTAACTTGATGACATGTCAAGTTAAGTTGTGACTCAGCAATTTTTTTATCTGACTAGGCATTAATTAATTTAGAGTAATTTATTTTTTATTTAAAAAACTTTTTAAATAAAAAAAGGAAAAAAAAACTTTTGACATACCTCATTTTAACGCAAAGAAGCATATTTGTGCCTTAGGTATGTCAAAGTTTTTTTTTTACTTTTTTTTTTAAATTTAAAAGGTTTTTTAAATAAAAAATAAATTACTCTAAATTAATTTATGCCTAGTCAGATAAAAAAATTGCTGAGTCACAACTTAACTTGACATGTCATCAAGTTAATTAACGGAAGGACCAAATTGCTAACAGTTTGATCTGTGAGGGACCAAATTGATAATACCGATCTGTGAGGGACCAAATTGACAAAGGATACATATGTGGAGGACCAAAAGAGTGTTTTACTCCTTTATTATGTGTTGAAAATTCATTTGAGTTTAATCCAGCTGCTTTCCACCAAATGATCATGCTTTAACAATCGATTATACCAAAGACTAATTAAATGAATTGAAAAGCCAATCACAATTAATAAAATCTTAAGTTATTATATAATATAAATATTGCTGCGCCTTAAATAATGAATAGCTCTAATTACACATTTACCTTTTAAATTGGACCACCTCATTTAAATATAATTAATTAATGTCTCTTTATCTTGAAAAAAATTTTATTTAAGTGTTTTTTATTTATATTATCAATTTTTAATAAAAATTCTCTAAAAAAAATTTTTTTTATTAAAAATTGGATAATTGTATATAATTTTCACAAATCATGCATCTCTCTAATTGGTCCAATTGACCTAATGGTTCGACCCCAATCAAAATCGGATAAAGTCTCGAATCCACTTCAAATTTGACCTGACCCGTGAATACCCCTAAACGTGTCCATAACCCCCTTCCCTAAACTTCAAATTAAACTTAACATATACAGAACACTTTCTTTTTTTAATCCAAAAACTATTAACTGCAATTCATTCAATTTTGGACATATATGTGGGAAATCAGCTTTTGCAATATCCTTGACATTGAACAAGAACAAAGGTAAAATATGGACAAATTTTGTCCTCTCACACATTAATTAGTCTCACACTACGTCTCTTTGATCATCTATCTTATCTAGAAGAAAACCAATTGATTATATAGAAAAAGGATTTCCGATCCGCCATGCATATTGTTAATATTATTGCATATATATATATTTAATTAAGCTTGCTCTTATATATAAATATATAAGATTTATTTAAAAATGGATGAGGGAAGATATATAATTAGGTAGGAAGCAATGAAGAAGATGGTAATGATTGAAGGGTTGAGTGGTTGGAATGATAATGAAATGAGAGGTAGAAATTAGAATTGGAGTTAGATATATATCTTTGTAATTAGTTGTAAGACGCTTTCATATGTATAATTATTAATTAATAACCCAAATTGGAGGCACAAGTGGGTCCTACCTCTCCCACTAAAATTCTCCAATCACATTTATACGCGTTTCGCCAATCAACAAAAATATTTAATATTGCATCACCTTATTTATATAGGTCAAAATTTCAAATTAGTCCTTGATGTTTTGCACAAAATTTTATATTGGTCCTTTATGTTTTAAAAAGTTTAAATTGGTCATTTATATTTGCAAGAAGTTTCAAATTGGTCCTTCTATCCACTTCCGTCAATTTCTTAAATGAAGTGCTGACGTGTCCATCTAAACTGACATGTCATGCCACGTCATTGCCACATCAGCACCACGTCATCACATATGATGTTAGATGATGACGTGGCGATGATGTGGCACACGTCACAGCTTAAATGGACACATAGGAGATATGATATGTCCATCTCAGCACGCCACATCAGCACTTAACGGAAGAAATAAACGGACTTGGACGAAATGACCAATTTGAAACTTCTTGCAAACATGAAGGACCAATTTAAACTTTTTGAAACATAAAGGATCAATATGAAACTTCGTGCAAACATAAGGGACCAATTTGAGGTTTTGACCTTTATATAAGATTAAACTTTGATAAATCGACTTTTTTGTATCTCTAATACAAAGATGATATGCGGTAAAAAATTAATATGATCAACCATAATAGAAAGAAAATATATAAAATTATCTTTTATATAATTAATCACGAAAGAGGAAGTAGAGTTTGCTTTTGGCCAAGAAGAGAAAGAAGAGTTTAAATGAAGCCAATAATTAAATAATTTTATAATAAAAATATAGGAATTTTACTTGAATTTTATCCATTTATTTATATACTGGTTAAATAATATTCATTCATTAATCTTATAAGAAAATAATATTCATTAATTCATTTTTATTTTATTTATTATGTCAATATAATTTCTCGCACCACCAAATTAAAGTACTGCCGCCCCAAAAACACATACACACCACCCACCAATTGAACATTCCTATCCCCACTTTCAAAATTAACAAGTATTGTATACACTCATTTCATTTTTAATGGTGAATGGTATTTGTTAACATTTTATTAATTAATTGGTAGAGTTTTTAATTAACGATTTAAAAATTGTAAAAAATCAATAAAATAATAATTTTTTATGTCTATATATATATATATATATATATATGAAAGAATAGTTTTATTTTTTTATCAAAAAAAAAGAATAGTTGTATTTAATATTTATATGTATTTCATTTTATTTTTATATATGTTTTTTTAATTTGAATAAAGCATGTTTTAATTTTTTTTTAAAAAATTATCAGAGAGATTAATTATATAAATTACAGACATAAATTTTTTTATTAAGAAACTTGAAAAAAAAAACATTCAACAAAATTGATATTGTGAATCAAAAAAAGTATTGCTTAATTAATTTTCACATTTTATTAATCAATAAAGGAAAACTTTAATAACATGACCTACTAGCTTTAAATGTGAAAGAACTTTGAGTCCATCTATGTAGGGAATAAAAATTTAGTACTATAATTAATAGTAATGATGTTCAATATATCTCTATAATTATATAGTGTCATTTGTTAATATATATTAATAGAAACTTACGTTAATAATTAAGAATTCACCTTAAATAGATTAGGGATCAATTGATTAGATAGATGTATTGAAGTTCAGTACTACTCCTTCCGGTTCACAATATCTGTTTTATTGGATAGGTACGCACAGATCAAGGAAATCATTAGGTCACCTTAAACTTAGAAAAATATGAAATAAAAAAACTAAATTACCCTTACTAATTAATTACTCCTACTTACTCTTTTAACATTAATCTTATATTGGGAATATGTAGTAGATAGGGATAAAATTGTAAAAGAAAATAAATTAATGCTTTCTTGATTTTCTAAAATAGCAAATATTTTGAAGCATAAAAAATTCCCCACTCAAACAAATATTATAAACCAAAAAGAATACTATATTATATTACTGAATACTGAATATATTCTCATATTACTATACTACTAAACATATATTCTCGTACAATAGATTGTGACAGATAATCATATATAAGCTAACTATAATTATGGCTGAAATCAATGATGAGTATGTGAATACAACTAATAAAACCACCTTAGAGATTTGTGTGCGAAATTGACCCCCTTTTTATAACGATTGCTTTGGAAGAAAATAACATTATTAATTAATTGCATATTACTGTGTTGCCTTAACAATTAATAAGAGCCTTAAAATTCACAATATGCTGTCTATTGTGAAAGCGCTTATTTACATTTTCAAGAATGGTAAAGTTATATTATCGAGTTTGTTTTATTTTTTAAGGTGTCTATAAATTAGTGAAAAGATTGATCACTGTGATAATGAATACTTTGGGTTGGACAAAAATAATAATAATATTTTTTTATATATTTGTTATAAGATTCTCCAATACAAAGAAGATACATGGTAAAAAGTTTATGCATGATCAATCACAGTAGAAAAAGTATAAAAAAAAATCACATTTTATATGACCAATCATAAAAGAGAGAAAATATAAATAAAACTTATGATTGGAGAACCTTATAACAAAAATATAAAGACTTGACCTAAGTTTTCTTCAACATTTAAAGTCTATTAAAATAATATATTTAAATGGCAGCCCTACATATAAAAGGATTAAATTGATAATGATTTATTTTATAAGGGACCAAATTAATAACAATTTTTTTGTGAGGAAAAAAAATTGGAAACGAAAATCTATAAGAAACCAAATTGAAGAAAACAAAAATATTATGTGAAGGACCAAATTGAAAAAAAACATATATGAAATACCAAATTGGAGTTTTAGTCAAATTGAAAGTAATGGCGTGTGCCCTCATGTATAGCATCACAATTGCGTTGACTCCAATATAAACAGCTACAGAATGTGAGAATAACACGTGGACCGAGTCAACGCATAAAACTTAGAGTTTCGATCTTCTAAAGTTAAAATTTTATGAAATTTTTAAAGTTGATTCAATATTCATTTCTGATTGGTCCAAAGTTTAAGAAATAAAAAATAAAAAAATTTATAAATATATATACAAGAAACAACTTTAAGAACTTAAAAAAATTTAAACTTCAAATGATCTGCTCTCCTAAAACTTATGTGACACTAGGAAATGAGAGTAGTTAAGTGTGTATGATGCTTTTTTTTCTTTTAAAAAAATTCATAATCATAAGCAATTTAACTTTTTATAATTATTATTTTGATATATGCAATACTTTAATCTTAATTAGCTTTACCCTTAATTAGCTATCGTGTCCTTGAAAAAAAAAAGATGATGAGAAGTTAATTAAACTAAACAGTTAACTATCAATTAAGTGTTGGATTTAGTGAAAGATATTAATTCTTCGTAATATGGTGAATTCAAGTTTAAATTTATAATATATATATAGGCAAAAGAGTATTTTTTTACTTTCAACGTTTGTCGTCCCTGTCAATCTTACCCTCGAAGTTTTTTTTTGTTGTTAATTGTATTTCTAATGTTTTATTTTTCTACCAATATTATCTTTTTTACTAACACCATCAAATATTTAATATTTTTGCTGACGTGGCATCACACGTTTGTGCACTGTCAAATTAACCCCTAATATAACGTTTCTGTAATACTGTCAAATTCACCACTAACGTGTGTGTTACTGTCTTTTTTTTATAGGGGTTACTTCCAGCATTAATTGGATGAACTCCTCTTAGGAGTTGACCAAAGATTCTGCGTGCATTACTTGTACAACAAATTTAGAAAGAAATTTCTCAGTATACACTTGAAAATCTTGATGTGGAATATGTAGCAAAGGCAACTTACCGACAAGATTGGAAAAGAGCAATGTTGGAAATTCAAAGGTTAATGAAAATGCATATCAACATTTGAAACAGATTCCCCCAAGGTTTTGGTCAAAAGTCAGCATTCACCCCAGAACCTAAGAGTGATCAACTCCTAAACAACATGTGTAAGACATTCAACTCCTGCTAGAAGTAACCCTTACAAAAAAAAGACAGTGACACCCACATTACGGGTTAATTTAACAGTATTGTAGAAACGTTAGGGGTTAATTTGACAGTGATACAAACGTGTAATGCTATATCAGCAAAAACCATTAAATATTTGAAGGTGTTAGTGAAAAGGGTAACATTGATAGAAAAATAAAACGTTTGGAGTACAATTGACAGTAAGAAAATGTTAAGAATAAAATTGATAGTGATGCCAAATGTTACGGATAAGAAAGACCCTTTTGCCAGGCCAATAAATAAAAGAACCTCCAATAAAAAAAATATTTGTTGTATGCCAAAAAAAATTAAACAATTAAGTGAAAAGATTAAAGGTCAACAAAAAACATAAAAAGAAAAAACAAGGCCAAATTACTCTTTTGGTCCTCAACGTTTGAATGAAGTTTAATATTGGTCCTTAACGTTTCAAAAGGTTATTTTAGGTCCTCAATATTTTTTTTTTGGTCAAAATCAGTCCTCTAGCATAACATCCGTCTGGTTTTGTCATTAAATACAGACGTGGAAGGCTTATGTGGTACACTCTCTCTCCTACATATCATATTTAAATGACATGACACCCTCTCTCACTCCAACTCAGCAAAACGACACCGTCATTTAAAAAAAAACGTTGAGGACCTAAAATAACCTTTTGAAACGTTGAGGACCAATATTAAACTCCGTGGAAACGTTGAGAACCAACAGAGTAATTAATTTGGCCAAAAAACAATGTGAACCATGTAAATATATATATATATATATATATATATATATATATTATTGACTTTAACCGATAATTACAAGGCAAGAGATTAGTGTGATTTAATTTTCTGTTTTATACTTTTATTACATACAAATTAAAATAATTAAATATGTACACTTGTGACACTTAAATGAGCTGCACTTGTCTGTTTTAGTTTGAAGCGAGAGATTGGAAATGTGGATTGAGAACAATACGCATGATGAATGATGATAAGTAAGGTCTTCTTTCCACCATATACAAATGCCATATGCCCACCGTACCAATCCATTATTACTCTCTCTCTCTCTCTCTTACTCCATATACATTCTTACTTAAAACAATTATGCTCTAAGTATTATTAATTAAACATACACTAAATATAAATACTTTTTTCAAATGAAATTTTGAACTTTAATTTATTACATGTTGTAAGGGAACTAGTCCCTTTTATTATACAACATAATCCCGTTGATATTTTTTATTACTCTTTATAGGAGTACGAAATTTAATTAGGTAAAAATTTTTATAACACGTGACAACAAAGAGAGTGGATTCTCTAAAGTAATTTTTTATATTTTTTGATGGAGTTATGAGAGAGATAGAGAGAAGAAAAATCAAGAGAGAAAAAAAATCAAGAAAGAAAATATTTTCCTTATCTCTATCTCTTTCATAACTTTACCAAGAAATATAAAGAATTACTTTAGAAGATCCTATCTCGACAACATATTCTTGTATGACTAATTATGTTAGAAAGAGAATATATATAAAAGATCGCCTTTCATATGATTAATCATTGAAAAAAAAGATTATAAATAAAACTTATAAAGAAACTTACAAAAGTTTAGTCCGGAATAATGTGGCATGATAGATCTATATAATATTTTCATATTATATTTTAATAAATTAAAGGAAAGAAATGGCATGCCTTGATATCTATATTATAATATATTTGTCTTAAAAATTATATGTAATATATAATATAAAATAAAATTAAATATGTAGTGTAAGAAGAGAAGAAAGAGACTATATAAATTATTGAGAAATTAGAATAAATTAGAACAGAATAGTAGGCATTAATACATTTTCATATTTAATTTATTATTTTAATAATAATTATTTTATATTATATTTTTTAAATTACACTTAATTTCAAAGAAAAAAAAAGTTTAATTGATTAAACCTATCTCATCTTCCTACCGTATAAAATGACTCTTTTTTTTATGAAATAAAATGACACGTTATTATTGATTAGAAACATAAGACTTATAGAAATGACTAAAATTTTAATTTTAAACAAAAAAGTGGAGAAGACACTGCATATGTGTGTGTATATATATTAGACTATATATTAGTGGTGATGCCCACAAGAGATTTTATGAGAGACGAGAATCTTTGATATAATTAGAGAATTGCCAATCTTTGAATGCCAATGAAGCATTAATTTCTTAGGGACATAAATAGACACAAGATGTGGCCTAAGGAGTGTGTGAATGCAAATGCTAAAAGTTGCAACATTTTCAAGAATTCATAACAAAAATAAGAGGCCCTAATTAAAAGAATATACATCCATCACATTCACATTTAATTTTCACATATATGAGGATTATTTGCCAAAAATTGGTGGATACTATTGTATATATTTTTTACCACACGGGTTTAATCTAATTATTATTATTATAATAATAATATTATATATATTATTTATGATTAGGGTACGGTATTTATTAGAATGAGCTAGATGATTAATTCTTCGAGTACTACAAGCTTATTATTGGAGCAATCCTCTCCACCAAATGACACTTCATTGATCATACTCATCATTTTAAGGATTATAATATATATATATAAAGACGAGAATTATAATATCCTATTCATGATCATCCTAGATCCTATACATATAGCCAGCTATTTTCACTTTCAGCATGCATGTCATCGTCTTTGAATGATTTTGCACTCAATATCAAGCAATTCAAAAGTCTTACACGTTTACTTCTCTCCTTTTCTTCTTCATTCAACACACTATCATATATTCATATATATATATATATATATATATATCTTACGCGTTTTTGGCTTTTGTTTTTAGCCATACGAAAATTACATTAATATAATATCCTCGTTGTTTTGGTTAATACATCCATATATATATACTAGAGGTTTCGCATGCACCTACGTGCATACATGTAATTTGTTATTAAAATTTTTAAAATATAATATAAAATAATTAAAATTTTTAAATAGATTTTTTATCATAATTTAAAATAAAAAAATAAAAAAATGAGAAGTTATGCACTTCTCCATTTTTTTAGTAATCACCTATCATACTTGTTTTCTCTCTCTCACATCTTCCAATCATATTATTTTTTGTTTCTTTAAATTATAAAATATAGATTTATTGAGAAGTTGGTTATTTATTGAGAAGTTGAGGGGGAAGTTATTTTTTTGGTGTCACACTTTGTTTGTGTGACACCAAAAACTCCAAAGTCATATTAATATAGATATATATATTAAAATTCTTATAATATCTGTTATAAGATTTTTTAATAAAATTATATTGATGAACACACGACAACAAAATTTTGTATAATCAATTATAAAAGAGAGAGAACATCAATAAAGTTTATGATTGAAGAAACTTTATGACAAACATTTTTTTTTAAAAAAATTGCATGCACCTCCTTTTTAATTTATTTTTTGTTAATAAAAATAATTTTCAATATATAATCAAATTATATGCAGGATTACCTAGTTCATTATAAAAGGATACTTAATTGGGTTTCTACCAAAGTGAAATGTTCCATTTTTTTCAAAGGATATAAAAAATAATATATATATATATATA
The DNA here is from genome assembly GCA_014851425.1 of Senna tora. Taxonomy (NCBI): domain Eukaryota; kingdom Viridiplantae; phylum Streptophyta; class Magnoliopsida; order Fabales; family Fabaceae; genus Senna; species Senna tora. The sequence continues at coordinate 11,859,358 of CM026264.1, forward strand.
TATATTAATTGGAGGTTGATTAATGACATTGTCTGATTAGATTATATATATTGACCTATATATTTGGTGTTTTTTTGTTGTCTGTCCGGTGTTCGAGACACTGTATGTCTTGACTAATCCGAACTCAATCCGCGTCATGCACCTAATTTTAGTGGGAGGGTCTTCCAATGAAAATAGCTGCATTCACAAAATCTCGAATATAAAACCATACTTAAGATGATACTAAGACACTTATCACTTTGAACAACTCTATTAATGCCTATTTCGTGTTCAATGCACTTATATATAGAAGAGAAAAAGTGTTCAAAAGTCAAACTTATAATATCGTTGTTAATTATGCTCTTTTGCCTTTTTTATTTCTATAAAATTAAGCTTGATGTCAATCGTAACACTTGATAAAACTTAATTAGCAATATGAGGTTGTATATAGTTATATTTCTTATTTTTATATACATATACATACACACACACACACACACACATATATATATATATATATATATATATATATATATAGTTCTAAAAGTCAACTTAATTTGGTTTTTATATAATTTTCCAAAATATGACTAGTGAAATTAACCTAAACCATTTATATATAAGTAGAGCTATTTTTAAAATATAATGGCTTGTTGGTCTCTCACTGTTGATCATTAATTTTTGTTAAAGTTATATATATATAAAATAGCAAAACCAAAATTTAATTTTAATTTCAATAAAAGAAATGAAATATGTCTTTAAGAGTTGTCTAATCATTTTTTAATTAGTTCAAGAGAGGTATATATGCATATATTTTGGAAATGGAAACATAAGCAGCCTAATTTAGTATCTCTTAAAAAGAGAGAGTAACTTATAAATTATCTGAATTTTTATGAGTTTATATAATTAGTACTTTGATTTCTTTTTTCCAATCTAACTACTAAAATATTCATTAGAACGGGTTTTATAACTAATTTCTTGGATTAGTATGATAGGATCAGTTGTTAAGAACAATCATAGTTTCCGACAAATGACAATCTATTATATCATCTATTTAGGAATTGAACCACAAAAACAATTATATTGTCAAAGTAATATAATTAATTTTTTTACTCACATCTACTTAAAACATTATATGCGAAGGAAATTTGCTTTGTAAATACTAAACTGCGAAAGTATTTATTAATTATTATTGCTTTGATTTTACCTGCATTGAGGTAATTAAATAAAATCTATAATGTCATTTACTAAAAATTTGTTTCTATTAATATACTACATATACAGCTAATCAAATTACAAATGGGGTCGTTTTTTCTTTAATTAATTTTAATAGAATTTGACTTCCAAATCCAATAAATTAAACCAGCTGGTTCATACTATTACTTCCTAATAATTGGGTACCTACGTAATTAGGTGATTGATGGCTTAGTAATTATATTTTACATTTAATATATATATCTCAATCTCCATTATGAAGTACTGGTTATCTTATATTTAAAATATTTAATTTCTACGAAAATTCTATTATATATCCACTTTGTAAAATTTAAATATTCATACGTGCATAGGAAAGATAAGTGGAAAATAAAAAAAATATTCATCTGTGTAAATCATATTAATTTGAATTGATAATGGAAAATTAGTACAATTGAGACGAGTATATATGAGAAAAAATTTAGGTAAAATTAATTACTTATTTTTTTGTCATAAAGTTCTTTTAATTATAAGTTTTATTTACATTCTCTCTCTTTTATGATTGGTTATGTAAAATATAGTCTTCTATTTTCTTTCTCTATTATAATTAATCCGTCAAATTAATAGGTTGAACACCATCAATATAAATTATCAAAATATCTATTAACTTAGCTTGTAAAATAAATAAAAAACTTAATAATTATATTTTGTCGCGATCGATGTTAACATTTATACATGAAAAATAGGGTTTAACTTTGAAGTTAATGGTAATGGTTAGCTATTGGCTATTATTATATATGAAAGAGCCAAGAGTAGATATTTCGACAAAGAAAAATAATATATCGTTTTGTACTTATAACAAAAAAAGTCGTTGCTATAAGTACAAACGATATATTATTTTGAAATAATTTTTTACTAAGTTTGTGTTTAAAAAGTTTAATTAAGATTTCAAAAAAAAAATTTTAAAAAAACATTAAGCCAAATTAAATTTATAGAGAAGCCAAACGGCACTTACAAATAGTCAGAGAACTACAACCCAATAATACAGAAGAAGGATAATTGACAAACAATATTGAAACTAAAAAGCAAAAGAAAAGCACAATTAATCCTATAAAGAAGATAATCTTAGGATGAAAATCCACACCAATCTTGGTGATGCCAACAAATTGCTTACCCTTACACTTCTTGCATACCAGATAAGTAGTATTCTGCACATATGTAGATGACATAGACTTTTCCATCAATTTGATAAGAGACTTAAAGCTTTCCGGCATAGATGCTCAGATCTGAGTCGATCTAGTAATCGAAACAGAATCTTTCATAAAAAAAGACTGAAACCATAAATAGATCTGGACAAAATCACCACCAACCGTGGGGACTAAAAGATCTGACTTATTTAATTAAAAAAACAAAGTAAAAGGAGAAAATCAGGAGTTACAATAAATACAACTCCTCCCTATAATTAAATTTGTTAAAGATGAAGAAGAAGATAAAAAAAAATGGAGGAAATTGCCTTGTAATTATTGCAAAAACCTGACAAAATTTTTTTGAAACCGCCTCATAGCCTCTCTAATTAAAAAATATTTTTAGTAGCTAGTAATTGAGTTATGTTTAATAAATTTGTATAGAAAGTAATTAATTTTGACAAAAAGTTTTCTAAAAAAGGATAACATATATATTTATGGTTGTATTATCAAATTGGGAGGTTTATAATGATTTTTATTATTTATAATATTTAATTTTATTATTAACTTTTTTTTATTCGAATTTTGCTATTTTATTATAAGGGTAATATTGTCCGTTACCTTTCTTATTTTTTTAAACTCTCAATCAATGAAATAGTTTGTTTGAATTATTCCACCCTATCCTATTCTACACAATTCCATTAATAACCGCACTCTCTTCAAAACTCCCAACTCAACCTTTAACTATTAAGCAATCTTTGAAGTCATTCCCAAGTTAAGAATTTAATATTATTTAAATTCTTATTTACGAGTACGTACAAATAATTAAAACAATTCCCTATTCTTTTTTTAAGAAAATGTTGACAAATAATTGCTTTGAATTGACCTTACTCTATGCTCTCATTATTTTAACCAGAAACTTGAGTGGTGAATTAATACACGTTATTAATTATATATATATATGGGGGAATATTGTAAAAGTTGACAATAAAAATAAAAAATATGAGTGCCAAGAGGATTATGATGTTTAGTAATTTATGATATTTAGACAAATATATAAATGGTCAACTCGTACGTACTTTAGACACAAATAATTAGTATAATTAATACATGATTGTCATGTAAACTAAATTATTTACCTTTTATTTTATTTTTTGACTGACTGGGCAAAAAGTTCTGTTGGAATAAATATTTTGGAGTGAAGTCCTGTAAAATTTATTGAAATTATCATTTTGTATATCAATTCACTACTGGTTTAATGAATAAAGCTAGTTCACTAGGTCGCTTAAGCAAGTGTTGGGGGTTCGAATTCCACTTTGTGTATGCAGCAACCAATTAGCCAGCGGCAAACCCTTAAATGGAGTTCAGATCCGCAGAAGATTAATCTTTGACCTGTCGGGCTGGGGGATACCTTGAAAAACAAAAAAAATGAATAAAGCTAAATCAGAGTTAATAATGTATTTGAACGTTGTCTAAAGAAAACGAATTTTCCAGAAGATCAAATAATTCTAAAAAAGTAATTATAGCATTGATGAATCTCCAAGTGTCACTTGATTTCTCCGGGTATTTCAAGATAATCCAAGGCGGGAAAGTCCTCCGGATTGGACTCCGACGCTCAAGTCAGACCGACGGAGAATGTATAGGTGATAATAGGTTATACCTGGAGTAGGTCTTGAATATTTATAGGCATCTGTCAAGGGTAGTTTAGTCTTTCAGGGCGAAAGGTTGACCCACTTGTAACGGTATTTGGTTAAGTGATAATTGCGTGATGTTGACAGCTGGAACGAAACGTCCGAACAAGGTCGCTCGTTCGTCTTCTCGAGATGCTATAGTTCGGGTAAGTCGATCGGTCAGACATGTTATATCAAGCATTAATTAGTGTTTTTATCAATTGGATTATTATATATAGCAACTAATTGATAAATTTTTTGTTTGTCTTTATTTATCGTGGAGATCGATTTAAGAATTTAATCAATTTTGCAAATTGTTTCCTCTCCTATTAAAGAAAGATATCGAGAGTGAGACTCATATATTCAGGGTCCTATTTTTTTTTCTCTTATGATAGGAAAAAAACAAAATTAGATAATTTATTTCAACTATGGAGTATGGACCCTTTGATTGATAGATTGATTTTTGTTGTCGGTGAGATATTCATTAGAATGAATTTGATAATTAATCTTTTAATTATTGTGGGGTCCATTATTAAAACAATTCTTTTAAGTTCTAACGAATAATACTTCATTTTCATCCCTTTTAAAATTGAATCTGCGAAACGATAGTTAAATAAATACAGACTCCTTACCATCTGTACTACCTTACCTTAACCGCTTAGCATTTTATGGATTGATATTGAGAGAGTAAGAATAAAAACAAAATAAAATATAATTACAATCAATATAATATAAAAATGAATAGATTTGAGTTTGGAATAGAAATAAAAAAAATATAATAATTTATTTATTCTTATAATTAAATTTAGTGAGCACAATGGGTGGTATTTCTGTGACTTTATAATTAGTAAAAAAAAATTAAGAATATAGAACAAAATCACAAAACATACAAAAAAGAAGAAGAAAGAAAACAAAATACTTTAGGGTTGTGTTCACTATATGGAAATGAGAATAGGGAAATAATAATGGTGGGTCCTACTTATTTTTTTATTTCTATCAACTTAAAAAAAATAAAAATAAAATAAAATATCTATTATACTCTTTTGATTTGACATGATTGACACAATTATAACTTTTTTTTTCTTTTTATTATTTTAATATAAGAGATAAAATAGTCATTTTAATACATTCACATTCTATTTTCATTACCAAATATTTACTACTAAACACATCAAATATATTATATTTCTATTTTCATTTCTATTTCTATTTTTACCTAATCAACGTGCCCTAAATGATTGCTGTTTAATTAAGTTCTCCTTGCTTTGATAAAAGTGTTCCTAACCTTTTTCTCTAATTTAGAAATAGCATGGACCACGGTACAATAATAATAATAATAAATAATAAATAATCGTAACACAAAGTATTACACAAATTTAAATTACATCAATTAAATCTCTCTTTGTCCGTACAAGAGAAATTTTCTGTATGTCTATCTTAGTTAAAAAGAAAAATTGATTAAGTATATTACTTTATCAAATTTGTTAAGACATCTCTATCTGTTGGAATTATTTTATGTAGTTTTTTTTTGTCAAATAAGTTTGAATTGTTAGGAAAAGCCGATTTGCTTTAATTTAAATTTATGCATTTTATAGTTCTGAATCAGACAAATAAAAAGATCAAAGGTAGTTGGAAAATATGTATCACGAATAGATGTAATAGAAAAAAAATATTGATTTTTTTAACTGAAAAGACAAGTAATTAAGGAGGTAATTTCATTTTTTTTTTCAATTTATCCAGATGAGATTGGATTTGAATACCCTATTTTAAATCATAACAAGTAGATTGTAATATATAATATTTATATATTTTATTATAATAAATATTTTATGTTTGACTAAATATATTTAATTATCTTTAAGATTTTACCATGTACTACAAGTGTTCTTTAATTTTACTTTTATTTTTTAAAAAAGTAATGTTTAATTTTCACACGTTATTTAAATTTTTAATAATAAAAATTTTAAAAGTACCCTAAATATTTTTGGATATTGAATGCAATTTTTTTGGATTTCTAATGGACAGTCAAATATATAAATTAAAATTGGTTCTGTCACCATTCCCTGTGTCAAAATTTGAATTTGTTAAAGTATATATTAGAATAAAATATATAAATTATACAATTTAAATCGTTGGATAAAACTCTTATAACATAAATATAAACTTTAATTTTTATCTTGACAATTTAAACCGTATAATTTATACACTTTTACTTAATTCAAATTTCTTATAATCCTAGTTGTAAATAGTTAGTCTTCAGCCTTGCTCTGTCAATCTGTCATGCGAGTAGATGTTTAGTGGTACGATAGTACTGAACTTCAGTACATTCTTCTAATCAGTTGGTCCCTAAACCATTCAAGGTGGGCCCTAATTAATGTGAGTTTTTATTAATATTAACAAATGGCACTACATGATTGGAGGGATGCCCTGAAGTTCAGTGGTACGGTACTATTGAATTTGTATCCCAGTCATGCACTATCACTTATTAAAGAATGTGTGTGAGAGAGAGAAATATAATTAAATATAATTAAATTTCCATTACATTAAGATTTAAGATAAGGATTTCAGAACATTTCCCTAATAATAAATTAAAGCAAACACTTGCATCCGTTACATGCACTTCTTTTTCTTTGATAAAAAAAATTTAATTTAATCTTCTTAGTTTAAAAATAGATGATGTTGTCTCTTATTTTGTAAAAAATTAAGTTATGCTTAGGGATGATCAAAATACTCAAATCTAATGGGTACCCTAAAATTTTACTCTGTGAATCTGGGTATGAGTCTGAGTACGAAATCAACGGGTCCAGATCGAGGTAAGGAGGTACCCAACCCGCAATAGTAATTATTTATTTTTATATATATAAAGTATTATTTTTAAACTTTTTTGTGTTGAGAAAATATATAATTCTAAGAAAAAATGTTAAATATCTTATAGATATTAAAATAATTTAATTGTACATTTATATTTATGATTTTTTTTTGTGATTATAGATGAAAAAAATTGATAAAAATAAATTTTATATTAATAAAATAATAATTTATTTCAAATTTTTATGAGTCTGGGTCTGGGTATGAAGATTTAACTACCCGTAAGGTTCAGGAATGGAGATTGGTTTTGATATCCGCTTAAGTTCGAGTCTGGTGGATCTGGGGATTATAGTACCTTACCCAAACCTTATCCATAATCATCCCTAATTGTGGTTGAGAGTTTTATAGAAGATAGAAGTGACTCCTTGTTAATGAGAAGGAGAGGAGAGCAGTGGAGTTGAGAAGAATTAATAAATGTTGTGTGAGAGTTTTTATAAGGGAAGGAAAGGAATTGAATGAAATTGATAAATATTTTTTTAAATAGATTAAATTTAATTTATTTTAACAATAAATTTTAAATCTTGTTATTCAAAAATTTTAACATATACATATAAATATACATGATTTGATTTAATTAACATATCAAACGAAACATTCATTTGTATTGTTCGGTTTGATTTAATGGTATTAATTTTGTTTGATTTTGAACACGCCTACTAATTTTTATACTTTGATGAAAGAATGAAAAGATAGCCCTTGAGGAGTGATATTGTTGGTTAAAGTTCGAGAATTTATCCCATAAAAATGAGACTTTGAACTCTATGACCGATGTAAAAGTATATTGATAGGTGGTATGTGAATTTTCATTAAACCCTCAAAAAAGTTAAGAAATCTTCAGTAGAATATCAATAGAATAGCAATGTTTGCTCTGTGCAGACTTTTTATTTGTCAAATAAAGAGTGAAAAAGATTGTGGAAGAGAAAAAAATGGATAATCTCATCACTTTTTTATTCTTTGTAACAACTTATAAACAATACAAGTAAGCCTAAACTATACTTTAAAAGGAAAAATAATTATTAAAAAAGGAAAAGAAAAATCAAAACAACCCATATGCCCAAGATTCATGATCCATGACCATTCTTGGATAGTACTGGTTTAGAGAAGAATCAAAACCAATGCTTCCATCACCATCACCACCACCATCATCATTCATAAGCAAATCCAAACTCGTCATAAAATCATTATCACTGTAATTACAAGACCACTCAAAGTCTGGAAGATGCAGGTCTTGGAGAAAATTGGATGATGAATTTGGAGATGATAATGATGATGATGAAGAAGAAGAAGAAGAAGGTTCTAGAATCTCATGAGGTTCTACTATTGGGACTTCATCTGTGGAGAAGGCAGTATTGTTGATGGTGTGGTCCACTGAGTCAAACGACGTCGTTTCAGTTTTGATTGGGTTTGATTCAGTTAAGGTTGATGATGGTGCTTGGTGATGAAATTGAGGTTCAATCTTGAGATTAGGAGAGAGAGGGGTGTGTGTGTTTGGATCGATTCCCATTTTCCTGAGCTTCTTCTTGATGTGGGTATTCCAATGGTTCTTGATCTCATTGTCAGTTCTTCCAGGAAGATGAGAAGCAATCTTTGACCATCTGAATATATATATATATATATAACATAATAATTAGTAATTACACAGATGATTTTAATTCTGAGAAGAACAAAAAACAGAGGAAACAGAGAGAAGGGGAACGAATCATTTGAGTACTAAAGTGAGTACCACATCGGATAAATAAGAAAAATTCGAGGTCTATATATATAATTGGGAATGATTAATAGCAACTAATGTTAAGGTACCTGTTGCCAAGTTGAGCATGGAGGTTGATGACCATTTTCTCTTCATAATCCGAAAGGAGGCCTCTCTTTAAATCAGGTCTGAGATAGTTGGTCCATCTTAATCTACAGCTTTTCCCACACCTCAAAAGCCCTGAATCATCATCATCAATTGAATTCCCAGTATTGAATGAGAAAAAGACAGAGGAATAAGATAACTAATTAATTACCTGCAAGCTTAGGAACAGCTCTCCAGCAACATTGGCCTTTGGAGAGGATGAAGCTTATGAGCTTCTTGTCTTCGTCAGCTGTCCATGGCCCCTTCTTCAACCCCACTTTGTCACAGCATGGTTGCCTTCCCATTCTCACTTTCACGATCAACAAGAAATTCTTAAGTATCAGAGAGATAGAGTTTGTGAGTACAAAGCAACAACAATGGCATCACCTACTTATTTATACAAACTCAATCCCACTTTCTCTCCACTCCACTATTCCAATTTCTCTCTCTCTCTCTCTCTCTCTCTCTTTTGTTAAATAAATATATCTTTGAATACCATGACTAATTTCTTTGGGAATTTTTTAGGGTGCAAACAATTTAGAATGTAAATTCATACAAACGTTTATGTGACGCGTTTGTATAGGTTTGCACCTTGTTGAAAATCAAGGTAATTTGGGAAACCCACCCTCAAAAGCTAGCTCATAAGGGAGAAGAACCAAGTTTCCTTAAATACTCAATTGAGTATCTTATTCTATCAAATATGAGACTTAATCTTTATCTTTAATACACCTTAAGCCATTTACATCCTAAAATGACCCTTTCTTTGTTATCTTGCATTTATGATTAATAATAAATAAATCAATACTATTAATTAATATACAAACAATATGCATAATATATGTACCTAAGTATTGTTCTAAAGAGTATGATAATTGACTCGAAAATTTTAAACTCTTATATTTAATTAAGGACAAATGACTCTCTCACACTTCACGGGCTAATATATATATTTTTAAATAATTATAATTGTTAACCACTTAGACATATTTCAATTATTTTCTTTTATTTGTCTTTCATTTTTTCGTTGTCAGATAAGTAATAAGAAAAAGTTGTAAAAAAGAAATAATTAAAGTAGTACACATCATGACCATCTATTTTATTTTATTTTGTTTTGGGAGAGTATAATAAACATGTGTTTTGTTTTGAGAAGAGGCACGTGCCGCACGTGGCATGTCATCCTCAGAAAGCGCCACCTCATCCACCTCCTTTGCTTCAGTTTCAAGCGTGAGATACTCCACTAACGCATCTGACCAAAGTCTCGTATTTGATTGGTCTCAAATCTGAATCACATATATTATACGTATTTTTTTGAATAATAATAAATGTACTCAAAATCAATATTTCATTTCATGTAATAGTAAAATTATAAATATTTGTTAATTTTTTTATTTCTATAAATTATATTAAATCACCTAAAGTTTGATTTAATATTAAACAAATTTATTATTTTTTTATCAATATATAACATGGTTTATGCCATAAACTTCGCTCTATAATAATAAAATAACAATGATAAAAGTTAGGAGAAATTACACAAAATTAGTATTATGAAAATTTAAAAAATATAGATATTAAAAAAAAACTAAAAGAGGTCATTTTAGTTTGATAAAAATTTACAAAAAAAAAAAAACAAAAAACTCAATTCATAAAAGTCATATATTGACCCACCACTTAGTGATGAAAAAAAAACTGATTTATACCTATTAAAAAAATAATTTAGTGGTGAAAATTTTGTTACTAAAAATTAAATTCCGTTACTATTTTATATTCTTTTTTACGAAATAATAAACAAATTCAATTATCAATTAGTAAGATATTTTTTATCACTAGCTATATCATTTTTTTCTAGTAGCCTTTGATATAATAATTTTTTTTTAAAAACTACATTAATTTTAAATTTATTTACTTATCTATTCATATGTGACAAAATAATGGCGTTGGATAACGTTTAGAAGAAAAAATATAAATGAAAAATGAATGAGAAGTAAGGTGGCATGCGCTTTGTATTGTTTATCAAATTAGGGTATGAAATGATACATTTATATGAGATTATACTTTTTGAGCAATGCCAATTTCATATCCATAAATGTATAAACAACAATTTTAGAGTCGTAGCTATATATCTTTAAAATATTATAGGCAAAAGGCATTTTTGGTAAGTTTAATTTCATTTCAGTCCCCTAAGTTTGAATATGGTTATTTTGGTCCCTTAATTTTATAAAATTAATAAACATCATTAGTTTACTTAATGCAAAATATTGTGTTAGAATTATTTATAATATTTTTATCCTAAATCATTTACCATCTCATAAATTCATTAATCTTACATATTAAAATTAAAAAGTAATGATAAAATTTTTTAAAATTTCCATCAACCACATCTTGATGACTTAATTTCTTTTTCATCATAACTTCTTCCATGATGATATCAATGTTCTCAGGATCGAACGAAACAAAGACTCGGACAAATATTTAATTTATGGTCTGATCGGTTTAACTGGTCGAGTCGAATGACACAATAAATAATAAAATATTAATTATGTCTATGTGATACTAAGTAAAACATCACAAACATCCAATCATCAACAAGTAATGTATAAATTTTTTATTTTGACCATCACAATATAATACTATAATTAAGTAAAAATAGAGTTAAAAAATGATGAAGATGAAACTTAGAAAATGAGGGCTTCGAGCAACTTTGATTTCCTGTATTTTCAATTTTCAATTTTTTATTAATCTTTTTAAAACTAAAGAGGGTAGTTGGAATGGACGCGTGGTTCGGCGGTTGGACCCAGTTTAACAGTTAAACTCCGATTAAATCCGATCCAATTGATAATTTGACTTTTTAGATCTAACCGACTCGTTCTACTCTCTGATTCACGTTTGGACTGGTCGAACCGTCCAATCTGGTCCTAACAAACATTGAATGATAGACTTAAATTAAAAAAAAAAAAAACAAAGTAAAATACAACCTATATTGTTTTTTCGGCTTTATCTCAATATTAAATAAATTAATGGTGTTACTGATTAACAAATTTTTTGATTTGTTCTCTAAAGTCAAGGGACCAAAAATAAAGGGACTAAAAGTGTCATTTTGGCAAATCTTATATAGGATTGTAGATACTATATACATATACCCACGAGATGATGAAATTAAGAAAATGTCATATATATGTCATATTAATTAATTAATTCATGCCTTCATAATTCAATATTCATTAATAATGAAATCAAGTAAATAAACTATTATAATTCATTATTCTTTCTGTCTACGTATACATAATCTTTTCTACTAAACTTATACTTTAATTTTCTTTTCAGTTCTACGTATCTTACTTTTTATTCATTTTTTCTTTCTCGTGTGTTCATTTCTCAGTAATAATGGATATACTAGCAATAATATTCTGACCTTTTTTTTTCTAGGTCTTTTACAAAACAATTTGAGTATAAATATAAGATTTTTTTTAGAGGATTTTTAATGAATATATATATAGGTCCAAAATTGAGAATAGTGGTAAATATATAATAGAGACTTATATAAAAATAATATATTATATTGCTTCAAAAAGTGGGACTCCTTTGCACATAGAATTCACATGTTTATTATTTTAAGGGAAACCTTTCAACATTGAAAACTTTGGGTATGTTTGGTAACAACACCAAACAGTAAAATCGTGGCATTTTACGATTTCTAAAAAAATTTTATATCATATTTTATATTTACCAAACACATTTTTTATCATACTTTTTCTCTTTCCTAATTTTTCTCTTTATCTCTCTCCTCACTTTTCTCTACAGTACTTTCTTTTATTCTACAGTACTTTTTTTACAGTACTTTACATCCATGCATCTATACCAAGCGTACCCTTTATTTGTATGTTAAGCATTCTACTTTAGCTACAGTGAAGGTTAGTTTATTATATATTTCGTTACTGTGAATATTTAATTATAATTAACGAATAAACTCCCATCCCTGTTATATATATATATATATAATATATCTCTTATATTTTTAAAAGTGCTCGCGGTAGTGAGAAATTATGAAAAAGCTCTCGGATTAAAGTTGAGAGAGAATATACTTGATCTGAATTATAGGTTCAGAATCTAAGTACCTAATAATAAAATTAAAGTTTACATAGTTCAAAAAACTTGCTTCTTCTAATTGAAAGAGATAGAGAGATTCTGTCAAAACGGCCCGCCTGGCCCAGCCCGCATCGGCCCGTTTATTTGGCGGGCTTGGGAAGTAATACTCAAGTCAGTCCGTAATGGCCCGCGGGCCAATTTTTTTTATTTTTTTAAAATATATTTTTTTTAAAAATTAATTATAAAATTATATATTTACTTAAAAATTAGTAATTTTTTAACTTTAAATTAATATTTTATTAATTTTAATTATTATTTAAATTATTTATATATTTTATTAGAATAAAATTATTATTTAACACATAAAATTATTTAAAATATATATATTTATACATATTTTAAACAAATATATATTAATTTTTTGACAGACCGGCCCGCGGGCTAGCCGTTTAGACCTGTTTTTAAATGGGCCTATTTTTGCTTGGCCAAGCCCGTCCATTTAGTGGACGGGCCGGACTAGCCCGCGGGCTCTGGCCCGTTTTGACAGTGCTAAGAGAGAGTCAGGCATATATATATATATATATATATATATATATATATATATAAAGTCAGTGAATTTATGAATCTTGTAGAAGTAATTCTTTTTCTTTTCCTTCTATGGATTTTTTTGTTCTTGACCAAGTATTTATCGGAACAGGCTTGATAATTAATTTTTCGATTATTATTAAACTTATTGTTGGAGGTGATGAGATGCTCCATTCTCATTATTTTTTAAGAATCTAACTCAAGAGATGATGATTATTAAAGAAAAGTACAAATGTATATATATACTTCAACAAAACAACGAATTTGTTACGGAAATATTAGCCACACAGATTCTTCCGTAGCTAATTCATGACTAAAATTTAGCCACACATATTAGGTATGGATTTTCACGTTTTAGCCACGAATTTTTCGGTGGTTAATCTGCAGTTTTTGTTGTAATCATTTTGATTATGTTAATTATTTTACAACTCATCTTCTCCATTGAAATTTAAGGATATCACACTTAATACATTGATAATGTTGTCTTGTCTCTATATTATACTTGGTACTATGTGACAAAAAATGGTAAACTTCAATGGCACTATATATATATATATATATATATATATATATATATATCAAAACTTCGCAGAAACTAGTGTTGTCTTCTATTATTTCTTTTTTTTTTTTTTTAAGTTTGTGAGTTTTTATCATTCTATTTGATTTTTATTCACACAACTTGTTTCTATCGTTTTGGAAATCAAGAGGCATTTTATTATACTGTTCTTCCTTAGAAGTCACCTTCATCAAATGAATAGTAAATTCCCAGCCTCAATAGATGAGCTAGCCAGCTTTTATTATACCAAACAGGACGTTAGTGATATGTTTGGGAATCATAAGGTCTAACTCAAATGATTACTATACAAATTTAAACTACAGATGATTTTATTTAATTAATCGCAAATTTAAACTACAAACAATTTTATTTAGTCACAACTATTCAGTTAATTCAAATATGTAAAGTTGCATGTTTGATATACTATATTTAATACATAAAAAAAGTTATTAATACATTTAAAGTTGCATGTTTGATATACCTAATTAATTATAGTGCTCTGTCTCTATGTACATGCATAAAGAAAGAAAGAAAAAAAATTTAAGTGATAACACATACGACAAATCATGTCTTGCCGGCCACCTTAACTCAAAACTTTGTATATATAATGAATAATCCCACCCTAAGCTCTGTAAATGATAATAAACTTTGACTTTTTTATTTTTAATAAATTAATAATATGATTCCCAAAGATATTATTTATTTTAATTTAATCCCTTAAAAATACATTCTCAATTATTTAATTTTAAGTCCCTCCAGCAAAGTAGTGGATCGATGAAAGTGTTATATAACACCATTGTGACATGGCACACACATGTACTCTACGGGAGTGTTTATTTGATGGAAATGGATTATGAAAAAAGGGATGGAAATGAAAAAGTAAGTGAATTTCACTGGTCTCACTTACTTTTTTACTTTTTTATTTTTATCAACTTAAAAAAATATAAAATATTTATTATACCCCTTTGATTTGACATGATTTGACACAATTATAACATTTTTCTTTTTATTATTTTAATATAAGAGGTAAAATGATCATTTTAATACATTCCCATTCCATTTTCATTACCAAACTTTTACTACTAAACACATCAAATACATTCCGTTTTCATTTCAATTTCCATTTCTACCTAATGAACGTGCCTTCATTAACGGTGCCACCACATTGATAGAGGGACTAAAATGATTGAAAGTGTATTTTTTAGAGACTAAATTTAATAATTTTATCATTTAAGGACCAAATTGTTAAGTTAATCTTTATTTTTGAAAAAGAAAATGTTCTTCATTATTATTATTTCTATATATTGAGGTCATTCTAACGTATGCATGTTGTATGCAAATACTTGCCTTTGCTTGTCCCTCTCAGCAAATATATAAATACATGCATTCACTGTCCTTTTCTGCTTTTTCTAACTAAAGCTTTCTCTAAACCACAAAGAAACGAATCCAAATCCACATATGCAATTTCTATATTGATTTCTTAAAAATGAAAATTTCATTTTTAAAGTTTATAATATATTAAAAATGTGTTTGTTATATAAAGTTAAAAATTTGCTCTTCTTTAAGTCAAAATTTCTTAAATGATTGCAAACTTTGTTTGATTTTTGAAGTGTGCTCACTTGCCCATCATTTATTTAGTATATTAACAACAATAATAAAAGAAAATTATACTCATTTATTTAGTATTTTGAAAACTTTATACTTAAGCACCCTCAATGATATTAATATTAATTTATTTTGTTAAAATAGTAACATATTTAAAAATGTATTTTCAACATTTGCTTTCAATATTAGTTATTATGTGATTTATATGATTAAAGGAATTGCATTTTTAAAGGAAAATTACAAACAATAGCATGCGAAAAAGTGGAATATACTTTTTTAGGCATTTATTGCCTTGAACCAATTTTTTTAAAAAAAACTTAGAAATATATTTTCTTATAATTAGACCAAACACATTTGTAATCATATAATCTATTCTCAGTAAAAATACAAACAGAACTCTCCCATACTTTTTATGGGTCTCTTTCAACATTAGCACTCTAATAAATAATTTTGTTGAAGTTTTTAATTAAGAAAAATTAGAAACATGCATTCTCTCAAAATATTAAATGAATTTTGTTTATATAATTTACAAATGGCTAAATTACTCTTTTGGTCATTAACGTTTGTACGAAGTTTAATATTGATCCTCAATGTTTCAAAAAGTTATTTTAGGTCCTCAATGTTTTTTTTATCAAAATTGGTCTTCTAGCGTAACATCTGTCTGGTTTTGCCATTAAATACTGGCTTATGTGGCACACCCTCTCTCATACGTGTCATATTTAAATGACATGGCACCCTCTCTCTCTCTCAAACTCAGCAAAATGATGCCGTTTTGATTCATTTAAATGTTCTGTTTTGGTCATCAAAACGGCGTCGTTTTGCTGAGTTGGAGTGACAGAGGGTGCCGTGTCATTTAAATATGACACGTAGGAGAGAGGGTGTACCACATAAGCCTTTCACGCCAGTATTTAATGGCAAAATCAGACGAATGTTACGCTAGAAGACCAATTTTGACCCAAAAATATATTGAGAACCAATATCAAACTTCGTACAAACGTTGAAGAACAAAAGGATAATTTAGCCTTTACAAATTCATTACACTTCATGGCTCATGCTTGCATCACCTTTTCTACCTAAGGAAGCAAAAGATAAAAATTGACACATGTGAGGCAAGTGAGAAATGAAGAAGTGAAGCTTTTATAATTCTTCATTCATTTACTTTTATAATCCTTTTTCTTGGTAATTACTTCATTGAAGCTTTTATATTGGTCTTCGTCTTTGTCAATGACGCAGCATTTACAGACATAATACGTCATTTGATTTGGAAATTTATAGCTTTTGTACATAATAATTATTTACTCTTAAACCATAATAGTGAAGCAGCCATTAAATAATTACTACCATGTTTTAAATGTTCTGTATTTTTTATCATATTTTTTGAAATATACCAAACTAGTTGGACATTAGTCAAATCTAGGGGTGTTTATTGGGTTGGGTCAACCTGCCAACCCGCTCAACCCAATCCAACCCGCTAGTTTGGGTTGGGTTGGTTCGGGTTGGCGGGTTGGTTCGGGTCCAAAATTTCAACCCGTTCATTGATTGGTTTGGTTTGCGAATTTGAAAATTATGAACCCGTCTAACCCGCTCTGGTATATATTATTATTGGTAGTTCAGAGCATGCAAGAACAATGTGAAAAAAAATACAAAATCAAAATCATCTGAGTTGCGGAGTTTTGGTTTTTGAGGTACGAAATTAATTAATTAAGCATGGGCCGCAAGAGTAATTTCCCTTTGGAGCCTTCACTCGTATATTGTTACGATAAATACCAAACGTTTTGCTCGCTGTCTGAGACTCACAAGATCTACCGAAAGAGGATCGCTGCTTTATCCGGAGATTCAAAGATTGTTGCTCATTCTTGTGGTTGGTTCCTTCTCTCCAACCAACAAGACACCCACTTCTCTCTTTGGAACCCCACAATCTCTGATTTTTCTTCATTCATTCACTTGCCTCCTCTCTCATTGAACCCCGACTCTGAAATATCAGATTATTTGCTATCATCACCCCCTGGAGATCCCGATTGCAAGGTTCTATTGCTCGACAGAGTTCTTGGTTCGATCATATTTATACGTCCTGACGATCCTAATAAAGAATGGACTCAGATTCAATATGACATACCATACACCAATTGGGAAGGAAAGGAGACTAGAAACTTCCTTGACGGATGTGTTTCTTGCAATGGAAAATTATATGGTTTCACCTTTTATGAAAGCGAATTATTGACACTCAGCATTGACAACGCCAATAAGTTAGTTATAGAGTCTGTGTGCAAGATGCCAGATAGGCCCACAAGCACAGTGGGATACGAACTTTCTAGGGCTTCATATCATCTTGTTGAATGTTGTGGGGAACTATTGAATGTGCACCTTGAGTTTAGTGGCTCAAAGGGGAACCAACTCATTGAAGCTCATGTCTTCAAATTTGATTCCGTTGGAATGGTTTGGAAGAGAGCTGAAAGTTTGATGGGCCAAGCTGTTTTTCTTGATGCAATAGGTGCTTCTTCCTTTAATCCAGCATTATTTGGGAAAGGAATACAAGCTGATTCTCTATATTTTACCCATTTTAATGGTCGGGGATTCTTGTACAATTTCAATGTCACGGATGGTTCTACGTCCGTCACTTTACCTTGTCCAAGTGTACCATCGGGATCTTCCAGTCCTCCTAAGATCTTTGTGCCTCCTCATGTCTGGTATATATATATTGTAATTCTTACAATTTCATTTATTTTTGTCAATTTTTTAATGGATTATGTTTTTTAATTTTATATTTGATTTCATTGGTTAGGTTAAGTTGTAATAATACTCTTCCTTGTGGTAAAGAAGAACAAGCCCAAGATTTTGATGAAAAAGAAGACTGTAATATAGTTCAAGCAGAAGGAACACATTTTCTTGACCTTCCGTTAGAAACTCTTGTGCTTATTGCACATTGTTTAAATCCATTTGACTATCTGAATTTTCGTGCTACGTGTCGGGATTGCCGCTTAATAATTCCGAGGCTCCAACAAAGACAAGCTTTACAGATGTTCAAAACCTGTCATTATTCATCATCACCAATGTGGATGTTACATTCTATAAATGATATGACTGCTTTCAAATTTATTGATCCTGTTCATGGTACTAGTTTTATCATGAATGTTCCTGAATCACTAAAGGGATGTGCAGTGCGTTATTCAAGGAATGGTTGGTTGCTAATGTCTGATAGAGAATCCTCCATGTTTTTTATAAACCTATTTACTGAGGAAATCATCAAATTGCCAGAAACACCAACACAAGCGTGTGCTAGTTCATATGCCATGGCTTTCTCATCTTTACCAACTTCCCCTGACTGTATAGTTGTAGGCTCCATGGGCTTCTGTGGTTTTCCTTTCACAGATACTACTGAACTTCGCATTGCAGTTATTACTATGGGAGGACTCAATGAATGGACAGAAGATGGCAAAGTGCGTGATGCTATTTTTTGGTTCAATAATAGTAGTCCAGTATTTTATAAAGGGTCTTTTTATTTTTTGGATCTAGAAGGAAAACTGTCGGTTTTGAAATATGAAGAAGAGGAAATTGACTTGGAGTTCCATCGAACAGTTTCTTGGGATATTCTTAAAAAACCTAAAATACCTTGTAGGTCTTTTTGTCAAAATTTTTTATTAGAATGTGATGGAAAGCTCATGTCTATATTTGTGGGTCAAACGGAAAAGTGGTTACAAGTTTACAGTTTAGATTTTACCTCAATGTGTTGGGAAAAGGTGGAAAGTATAGGAAATTATGTGATTTATGTTTCTCTATCTTCATCTGTAGCCATCCAAGCAAGGGTTATAGGAACAAATAACAGGATTTATTTTTCAAGATTTTGTGATAATGGTATCCTATATTATTCGTTGGAGACAAGAAAATTTCACATTGATGGTCAAGGCACTGTGGAGAACTTCTACAATACAAGCGAGTTAATTTTAGCCACTTGGATTGAACCTCCAAGTTCATGATTTAGGGTTGGTGTTAGAAACTATATATATTCTTGGATAATTTTTTTTCCCTTGTAGACCCAACAAATAATGTTTGATATCAATAAAAGTTTATACTTTGTTTAACCACAAATATTTCTACGAGATTTTGATATGTAGTATATAAAAAATTTGTTCTAGTAGTTTGGTTTAATCCAAAAAGTCCTTTCAATCAATTTGAATCTGATTATTCTAAAATTTGTTTTTGGTCATTTTCATCTTTTTATTCACATTGCTTTTGATAAGAAGAGAAAATAATTGGCAGAGATAATTTTGATAATATACTTAGACAAAATGATATCACTAATCTGTCTTTAGTTTGTTTGTATTGGTCACTTGATTTATATAGCCAACCACACCCAATAAAAAAAGACTTTGTTTTTATTGTTGTTGTTGTTATTATTTGTGGTAGAAAAATACCAATTTAATTTAAGGTAAAATTTTATTGCACCTACATTATTATAGGGTACTGAATGTTGACAATAAAAGGTCAACATGAGTAAAAATACAATGTTGCGTTGATTGAATTAGAGGAAGCAAAAATACAATGTTGCGTTGATTGCATCAGAGGAAAAATCCTTGTAGTACCTATCGTAAAGAAGTCAAAGTTTTATTTAGCTTGTTTTAGGAGAAATACAAGATTATTTCTTGCTTCTTGATATTGAGAAAATATGCCTTTGTAAGGAGTGACGTTCTTATGTTTTCAGCAGGTACCCGGTTATACGGCAAAAAAGGAGTAACATTCTTGTGAAGTCCGTCATGTGTCAAGAGTTTAGTAGAAAAAAAATAGTCAAATAAAATTATAATTGACGGTTACAAGAATACATAAATTATATTAAACTATTTTTAAATAATATACTTCAAATTTTATCTACTTAACTGTTAACAAACATGTGGATTCATGTAAAATAAGACAGATTTGAGTATGAGAATATTGTCCTAAGAGGGGATTTATGTATTGAACAATTAATCAAAAACAGAAACAAAGAAATGGGGATTCATCATTCATATATATCAAATCTAGCACTTGTCTTTTCCCAGAAGCAGATCATCACTCAAAATTTGTGATACCAGTAACTGCTAAAAAATAGTAGACTCTAGAACAAGAACAAGAACATAAGATTTGCTTCCCATGAATCCATACTAAAATTTCAATGGGATTGAATGAAATAAGGCACTAAAATGATTATTGACTCATGCTTGCAAAACAAATTGGTAGTTCAGAGCATGCAAGAACAATGTGAAAAAAAATACCTAGAATGCAGGATTTTGAAGATATCTTCTCTCATACAAACCAGTTATTTGATCAGCCACAGCCCACATAATGGCTTGGCCAGGTGGGATTCTCATGAGCCTAGGCAATAGACCTTTCCACAAGGCACGAAGCCCTTCTTCGGCATATATTGTTCGGATGGCATGGATCAAACCCTTGTACTTCAGTTCTCCTCCGCCTCGGCTCTGAGCCATTAGCCTTGTTTTCACTACATCGAATGGCCCGGTACAGATTGGACCGGCTGTACCTGCGAGGAATCCGGAGATCATAGATTGCCATGGTTGGAGGACTTTCCCGTCTCCTTCGTGTTTCTTCCATAAAAGGATGTCAAAAGCATTTTTGGCTGTAAACATGGCAGCTTGATTAGTCCCGTTTCGCATTATGGTCGGAGTAGCCCCTGCCCAGAGCCCACGAAGACCTTCGTCCCTTATAATCATTCGTGCACAGTGCACAGGACCCTTGTACTTCAAGAGCTCAGGACTTAGGCCTTTCTGTTGCTGCAATCTGATTTTCACCACCTGTAACAACAAGACATAACAATAAATCACCAATTTTAACCACTCATCATTCTTAAAAAAACAAATAATGCTAAGATGTTGATAATGTCAAATGCCAAATAACATTGCAATAGATAACTTGTATATATATATATATAACCAAAACAGCTTTGCTCATTAATGCTATAGATAAGAAGAAAGCAATCAGCATCTTCTCAATGTTTAACACTAGGGGTATGTTTGGATTGGGGAATAAGGAGGAGAAGGGGAGGGAAGGGAAGAGAAACAAAACATCTTCCCCTTGTTTGGGAAGTTAAAAATTTAAGGGGGAGATAATGGAGGGTTCATTTTTTATCCTCCAATATCTCTGTCATTACAGTTTTCAAATACCACAATTTGGGGTATCCAAATGAGGAGGAGAGAGAGAGAGAGAAGGAAAATCCCTCCTCCCCTTCCCTTCTCCTCCCTTTCAATCTCTCCCCTTCCCTCCCCCTCCTAATTGCCAAACATTCCTTAAGGGTATGCTAGGACTGAGGAAAATGGAATAAAAGGGGAGGGAAATAAAGGTAAGTTTGGTACCATACAACAACGCAACAACAACAACAACAACCAAAGCCTTTTCCTACTAGGTGGGGTCGGCTATATGGATCAAGCGACGCCAACATGTTCTGTCTTTGCACATTTTTATGATTTAGGGTTTAGGGTATCCAAAACCATACAACAATGCAAGTCAAAATAAAATTCTCTCTTAAGTTTGAGTAGTAATTTTCTATCACGAATGACACTTGAGCTTCTTCCATTTCATTCACGCAACTTGGACTCAATGATTTACATCCCCTTCTATTTCTCCATTATTTTGTATGATAGTCTCTAACAATAAATGGAAGAAAATGTTAAAAACAAACTTCTGGACCTAACTACTTATGCTTGATAAGACCTATATATATATTGCTTCATTTTTCTACCATGTAATAGAAGGCCTATCGTCCAATTAAAACATGTAATGTGCAACATTGAGGGAGAGAGGAAAATGATAATTAAAAAGTCAATTAATGCTTTTCGGTTACAACACAAGAAGAGGGCTGAAAATGAGATCAATTATCCAGTACTCTTTTCATTTTCTTCTTGATAATTTTTTTGTTCTGAAAACTTAAAATCAAAATCAGAATGGGAGTGAACAAAATAATCCAGTGGAAGAGAATTCCTGAAGATTCAAAATGTCTATAATAGGACTAGAATATCCTATGCAGATTACTACTCATCAAAGCTATCAACTGATTTTAGAGTGACTAGACTTCACTAAACTAAACATTATACACCTAGGTAAAGTGTAATGACCCCAAGGTAAAGTGTAATCTCAGAAGTGGCAATGGCAAACATTGCTAACAAGTGCTTATGGATACTTTTGAACAATTATTAAATTCAAGCCATTTGTAACTTTAAGAAAGCTAAACTGCACTATCAAATTATCAATAAAATGTAGAAAAATAAAATATGCAAACCTCAAATGGAGTAACAATAACAAGGGCCTCTAGGACCCCGGCACCAAAGCCAGAAAGAAGCCGCCCCTGACTGCTGAGTTTGCCAGTCTTAGAGTCCTTAAATAGTGTTTGAAACATTGCGTTTGAACCCATTCGAAGTGTATATTTCAAAGTCAAATGTGTAGCAAAAGGCGTCAATCCCTTCCATAATGCTCGTACCCCTTCAGTGCGTGTAATTGTGGTACCGCAATGAATTATTCCCTTGTAGTTTCCAGATCGATCAAGTTGCAATCTGGTCTTAATGACATCAATAGGCTGCAAGCAACAGGCCTCCACAACCCCTCCGAGCGAGCCGGAAATTGCTTTCATGTAAGGGGGGATTGCTTTCTTTGGATGTGTGTTGGATTTATCTTGCATAGCATCTTGTTGACTCATGACTGATGGTAGAAGCCTAATATATCATACACAATAATGATTCTGATATCAGAATAGAACGTAAAATTCAAAGAAACCAAAATCCAGAGACAGAGTGTGACTTTACTTTTGGGTTTTGCATGCTTAGCGGCTGCTTTAGCAAATATGTTAGTTTAACTTAGTTGAACATAATAGTTAGCATACTAGAACTTCTGTTATGCTACTGTTTACTTCCTAACAGACTATTGACACAATTTAACTGATTGAATGAGAATTCATTTCCTCTCCCTATTTCCTTTCTCTGGTTCAGAATCTTTTCACATTGAAACAATAATGAACATCTTAAAGCCCCAATGTAAGCAATAACAAACTATTGACACAATCTTGGCCTTTTCTTGCATTGCCCCCAAATTGTTGGATAATCCAATAAAATACAACGAACTTGGGATTGCGTCTTTACAGCATAACATTCGAAACAAAGAAAGAAAAACGTACTATTGGATTAGGATGTGAGGCTCTGAGCTGAACTATTCCCACCAGATGGTGAGATTTAACTCCGCTCCCCGTGAAATCTGAAAACCCACAATAAAAATAGTTAAATCGAAAACCCAGAAAATAGTTGATTCAAGAATGAACATTGAACTTACAGTAAGAAACGGAGGTCGTTGCAGCCACACGAGGCGGCTTGCGGGGAGCAGATGAGAGGAGGACGGGAATTTGATGCCAGCTACTTAGGAATTCATGAACAAATTTGTGGAATATTTGTCGTAGAACTTGCGGCTTGAGCAGCTTTTGTTTTTTTTTTGCAAAAAAAAGAATATTTTCTATTCTAAAATGTTGGGTCTTTAGAATTTGATCTTAAATATTTATTTTAAATTAATTTTATTAGAATTAAATTATTTTTTTAATAGTTAGTCAAACTATTATTTTTAATTTATAAATTTTGAAAATAGACTAATTAGATCATGGATTTACACTTCTACCAATTATTTGGTCCCTTAAACACTATTAGTTAACGTTGATATGTACTAACATGATGTCGTTAACTTGTCATCATATTATCATTCAGTTATTCATTTTATTACATCATCTAAATATTTAAAAATAATACTCAATATTCTATATATGTATCACTATATTATTACTTTTAATTAATACAAAACTACCTAATATTACTTTTAGTTATTACCGTCCATTTATTGGGGATTTTGCATATGATGGTGTATTGTATGATTGTTCTATTTACTGTATTTGTAGCATAACTTAATGACCAAAAATTTTTGAGTAAATTACACTGTCTTCTCCTGAGAGATGCTGAAATTATATTGTCCTCTCCTCTACTTTGAAAAATGACACTCACATCTCTTGAGAGATAAAAAGTCATTACACTTTTACCCAAAGCTTCATTTTTAAATAAAAAAATGTCTAAAAAATAAACCTTTTTCAACTTCAAATACTACATATCATTTATGACTAATTTACCCCTTTTAATAAATATGACAAATCTCTCTTCGATTCATCAGGGGCTCCCAGGTTTGTTATTTTTTCTTCCTATTATTATCTTTTATTATTTTAATAATATTTAATAGTTATGATTAATTTATTAAAATAAAATTTTAAAAATATGTAATTATTCTTGCACTAATAATATTTTAAAAAAATATCATTTCTATGCATGTGAACTAGTTAAATGTAGATTTATTATTTAATATAAAATTATGATGGATTCAATAAAAAATTGTAAAAAAATATGGAGACCAAGTCATTATTTTAATTGTTATAAGATATTACTAATTATACTGGTAATAATTTATTTTTATTTTTATTTTTGTAAAAAATAATTTGCTAATACAACAACAATAATTACAGATTTTTTTAAAAAATTTATTTTATTAAAATAATCATAACTATAAATATTAATAAACTAATGAAAGACAATAATAAGAAGAAAAGAAAAAGAAAAAGGAGTGTTGCCGGAGGATGGAAGCAAATAGGAAGACTCACATTTTATTTAACTTCTTTTCATTAAGAGGGATAAATTGGTCTTAAAAGATATGTAGTATTTGAAATTAAAAAAAAAAAAGATGATTTTTTAGACTTTTTATTGAAAAATAGAGCTTTGGATGAAAGAGTAATGGCTTTGTATTTCTTAAGGGAGGTGAGTGTCATTTTTCAAAGTAGAGGAAATGACAATGTAATATTAGCATCTCTCAGGGGATGGCAGTGTAATTTGCTCAAAAATTTTTTTGTACCATAACTTGTTTAACGTGTAAAAACATTTTTTGTAGCTTCAATATAATATATATATATATATATAATTTTATATATATGGCTCTATCTCAAAAAAATTGTTTAAAAGACTAAAATTAACATGTCAATAATATATAAATAAAAGTTTATGTAATATATAAGTCTAATTATAAATTAACTAAATATATGGTATAGTTTAAATTATAAAATAGTATTGATTTTTAGTTACCTTTCATATATGTTAATTATTCTTATAATTATATGTTTTCAAAAACAATATATTTCTTTTTAAATGATGAAAATTATAAGATCATAATATTTTTTAAAATTAACAAATTTAATAAGAAGAGTAAATATCATAAACGATTGGATGAGTTTTCATCCAATCAGACAACAAACATGATCAATATTATGTCATGAAGACCGTTCCTAGATATTTATTCAATATGGTCAATTATAGATATTATTTCGTAACATCGGATCGAATCAAATATGTCTCAAGTGATATAATTGAGTCAAATTATTATGAACTTTGCAATATGTCTCAAGTGCATCAATTTGTGCACTTTGATAGATATTATGTCGAAAGATCAGATCGAGGCTCGTAAGATCTTACCAATTTTTGTTTAAATATATATATATAGTCATATAAATTTTTTAAATAAATATAAAATTACTAAAATCACACCATACATTAATAAAAACAAGTAGTATGTTGTCAATAGTTCAAAACAATCAAAGTGTCCCAAACAATTTAAACAGGCAATCGTAAATCATCATAAAACACAATACATAAGCCAATAGGAGCTCAAAACTTCACAGTTTAAACATAACTAATCAAAGGAGGTCAAATCTAGATAACAAATTCAAAACAAATATCTATTCATCTTCCATGCAGCATCATCATCATGCCCATCTTCATCATCTTACATCTAATTAAAACCAGTAACAACTAACATAACAAGTAATAAATAAACCAAAAAAAAAAACAGAGGAACATCGAAACAGAGCAAAACCAACACAAGAAAATAATGATTATGAACTAGAAACAAAGAGAAGAGAGAAGACGGACTCATGAACATATGGAAGAGCACCGTCGTTAATGTAACATTACCATCATGAAGAATGGCCGAAGAAGTTTGAACTCTCTCAAACTCAAGTCTCAACTCAGCACCATCAATCCATCACAGTAAAATTTTAATTTAAGTTAAAAAATAAAAAAAGTAAGAGAGAAACCACCGTACCTTTTTATTTCTAAAACTTGGATCTTAACAAAAAAAATTAAAGCTGGGTAGAATCGATGGAATCGTAAGATTACAAGATCCTGCTTGAAAGATTGAGATCCCACCCGATCTTACTCAACTTAGATCCTGCATGGGATCGAACTAGGGAATGTGGTGCAAGATCGTAGGATCTTAAGATCTTAAGATTTAGCAAGAGATTATTACAAACTTGGTTGTAGGTAAGTCCCATCATTGATGACGATTATAAGGTCAAATAATCAACTCTATAATCGCCATCAATGATAGCAATTATTTAAAAAATCTTGCATAGTTGATTCAAGCTACATCGCTTCGTTGTAATCACTCAATTAAGACCGATTATAAGGTTGACTGTTTGACCCTATAATCGCCCTTACTGTCTCGGCAATTACCTGTGACATTTTTAGGTAAGTGTCATTGTTGATGGTGAGTTTGTGCTGCTACAGTGAAAATGGTAATAACCTGTGGATAGTTTTAAAATGTTACTAAATTTGAGGATAAGAATTTTTAGAGGTATACACAGAAAACCTAATAATATATGAGAGAGTCAATTTAAAAGAGAAAGATGCTCAATTTTTTTTTAATTCCCATAAATAGATTCAAAATTTTAATAAATTTATTTAAATTTTCAAATGGTATCTTTATAGAGTACATTACTAAATTAAAAAAACGAATTTATCATTAAAATATTTTAATTAAACGGGGTAATTTTTTTTAAAAAAAAATTCAACATTACTATATCTCTATTATATTGATTTCTATAAAACATTGGTATTGCTAATTTGCTATTAAAAAAAGGGAAAAAATATTTTAGAATATTCCTTCAATGAGGTGCTAATAATTAAGATATATATCTTTTGAGATAAGATATTTGACTATCTTCTTATCCATAAAAGAATATAATTATCTTAATAAATCAAGATAATTGATGACCAGGATTTTGAATATAAATAAAAATCTTATAAATTTATAATTCATCAAACCCTAGTCATGTACTAAATTTAGCCTATATATATTGCACCCGTACTTGATCGATGAAACAAACATCCGAAAAAAAAAACAAAACGTCTGAGTTGTGGAGTTTTGGTTTTTGAGTTACGAAATTAATTAATTATTTAGCATGGGTCGCAAGAGTAATTTTCCTTTGGAACCTTCACTCGTGTATTGTTACGATAAATACCAAACGTTCCGCTCGCTGTCTGAGCCACACAAGATCTACCGAAAGAGGATCGCTGCTTTATCCGGAGATTCAAAGATCGTTGCTCATTCTTGTGGTTGGTTCCTTCTCTCCAGCCAACGAGACACCCACTTCTCTCTTTGGAACCCCACAATCTCTGATTCTTGTTCATTCATTCACTTGCCTCCTCTCTCATTGAACCCCGACTCTGAAATATCAGATTATTTGCTATCATCACCCCCTGGAGATCCCGATTGCAAGGTTCTATTGCTCGATGAAGTTTTTGGTTCGATCATATTTATACGTCCTGGAGATCCAAATAAAGAATGGACTCATATTCAATATCAAGAATTACTCCCCCCCGATTCGGAATGTGAAGAGCATATTGAAGGAGAGGGGACTATAGACTGCCTTCTGGAATGTGTTTCTTGCAATGGAAAATTATATGGTTTCACCTGTCCTTTGGGTAAATTATTGACACTCAGCATTGACAACGCCAATGAGTTAGTCATAGAGTCTGTGTGCAAGATGCCAGATCATACGCCCAAAAGCACAGTGGGATACGTACTTTCTAGGACTTCAGATCGTCTTGTTGATTGCTGTGGGGAACTATTGTATTTGCACTTTGAGTTTAGTGATTCAAAAGGGAACCAACTCATTGAAGCTCATGTCTTCAAATTTGATTCCGTTGGAATGGTTTGGAAGAGAGCTGAAAGTTTGATGGGCCAAGCTGTTTTTCTTGATGCAATAGGTGCTTCTTCCTTTAATCCAGCATTATTTGGGAAAGGAATACAAGCTGATTCTCTATATTTTACTCATTTTAATGGTCAGGGTTTGTTGTACAATTTCAATGTCACGGATGGTTCTACGTCCGTCACTTTACCTTGTCCAAGTGTACCATCGGGATCTTCCAGTCCTCCTAAGATCTTTGTGCCTCCTCATGTCTGGTATATATATATATATTGTAATTCTTACAATTTCATTTATTTTTGTCAATTTTTTAATGGATTATGTTTTTTAATTTTTTAATTCTATATTTGATTTCATTGGTTAGGTTAAGTCGTAATAATACTCTTCCTTGTGGTAAAGAAGAACAAGCCCAAGATTTTGATGAAAAAGAAGACAGTAATATAGTTCAAGCAGAAGGAACACATTTTCTTGACCTTCCGTTAGAAACTCTTGTGCTTATTGCACATTGTTTAAATCCATTTGACTATCTGAATTTTCGTGCTACGTGTCGGGATTGCCGCTTAATTCCGAGGCTTCAACAAAGACAAGCTTTACATATGTTCAAAACCTGTCATTATTCATCATCGCCAATGTGGATGCTGCATTCTATAAATGATATGACTGCTTTCAAATTTATTGATCCTATTCGTGGTACTAGTTTTATTATGAATGTTCCTGAATCACTAAATGGATGTGCAGTGCGTTATTCAAGGAATGGTTGGTTGCTAATGTCTGATGGAGAATCTTCCATGTTTTTTATAAACCTATTTACTGATGAAATCATCAAATTGCCAGAAACACCTACACGAGAGTGTGCTCGTTTATATGCCATGGCTTTCTCATCCTTACCAACTTCCCCTGACTGTATAGTTGTAGGCTCCCTGGGCTTCTGTGGCTTTCCTTTCGAATATAATGCTTCTGTACTTCGCATTGCAGTTATTACTATGGGAGGACTCAATGAATGGACAGGACATCGCAAAGTGCGTGATGCTATTTTTTGGTTCAATAATAGTAGTCCAGTATTTTATAAAGGATCTTTTTATTTTTTGGATCTAGAAGGAAAACTGTCGGTTTTGAAATATGAAGAAGAAGAGATTGACTTGGAGTTCCATCGAACAGTTTCTTGGGATATTCTTAAAAAACCTAGAATACCTTGTAGGTCTTTTTGCCAAAATTTTTTATTAGAATGTGATGGAAAACTCATGTCTATATTTGTGGGTCAAACGGGAAAGTGGTTACAAGTTTACAGCTTAAATTTTACCTCAATGCGTTGGGAAAAGGTGGAAAGTATAGGAAATTATGTGATTTATGTTTCTCTATCTTCATCTGTAGCTATCCAAGCAAGGGTTATAGGAACAAATAACAGGATTTATTTTTCAAGATTTTGTGATAATGGTATCCTATATTATTGGTTGGAGACAAAAAAATTTCACATTGATGGTCAAGGCACTGTGGAGAACTTCTACAATACAAGCGAGCTAATTTTAGCCACTTGGATTGAACCTCCATGTTCTTGATTTCGTATGGATAATTTTTTTTCCCTTTGTAGACACAACAAATGATGTTTGATTTCAATAAAAGTTTATATTTTGTTTAATCACAATATGTAGTATATAAAAAATTTATTCTTGTGTTTTGGTTTAATCCAAAAGGTCCTTTCAGTCAATTTGAATCTGATTATTCTACAATTTTTTTTTTTTGGTCATTTTCATCTTTTTATTCACATTGCTTTTGACTTGAATAAGAAGAGAAAATAATTGGCAGAGGTAATTTTGATAATATACTTAGACAAAATGATATTATTAATCTGTCTTTAGTTTGTTTGTATTGGTCACTTGATCTATATAACCAACCACACCCAATAAAAAAAGACTTTGTTTTTGTTGTTATTGTGTTTTTGTTACCAGTATTATTTGTGGTAGAAAAATACCAATTTAATTTAAGGTAAAATTTTATTGCACCTACATTATTATATGGTACTAAATGTTGGCAATAAAAGATCAACATTATTATATGGTACTAAATGTTGGCAATAAAAGTTGGATGCAAGGTAAAATTTGTTGAAAATGAACCTTCATTTATAAATTTGTTGAATGAGAAAGAAAACTCTAATTCTGTATTGCTCTGTAATGTGTTTTATACAAGGGTGAGTCTATAATCCAATTTGTTGCATGCATATAATGCAATTTCGATCGATAAGATTGTGACATGTAGAAAATTGCATTATATCTCAAGTCATCCTATTTACATGTCACGATTCTATCGGTCAAAATTGTATTACATGCATGTAACAAATTGCATCATAGACTCACCCTTTATACAAAATGATATGAGAAACTAATAAAGGAAAGGTAGCCCACGTTACAGAATATGCTGTTTCTTGTAACGCATTACACGCCAATCTCTATGAATGCAACGAGAAGACCCATGTCACTATAATATTGATGATTAAATTGAGGAGGTGAAGGAAGAGGAAAAGATCAGTCATTTTAATTTAGACACTTTCTTTAATTTAGATTTACATATAACTTTTTTCTTTGAGATATGTTGAGATTAAAAGGATGGATCTGGATTTGTTAAAGTGCAGATCCGGTAAAGTGCATAAAGGTTTGTGAATAATAGAAGGAAAAATGTCAAAAAAAAATATTTTTTCACTCTCTCCCTCCGCTGCATCCTACAATGATAGAACACTTCAAACATAAAGTCCAATAATGATGATACTTTGCATCTTAATCATATAGGTCACATCAAAATCCCTCCAATCATGATAAAAGTTCAATAGTACCGTACCACTGAATTTCAGTGCATCCCTCCAATCATGTAGTGCCATTTGTTAATATTAATAAAAACTCACATTAATTAGGGCCCACCTTGAATAGTTTAGGGACCAACTGATTGGAGGGATGTACTGAAGTTCAGTACTACCGTACCACTGAACATCTACTCCTTAATCATATAGGTCACATAAAAATCCGTACACTAATCATAAATAAAATTTTATGATCTAAACATATTGATAAAAATACATAGTAAAAAAATACTCTTGCTCAACTGATACTTGATTATATGGAAGAATACATAGTAAAAAAAAAATGGGCAGTTAAGAAAATAGTAGAGAAGTAAAAAATTTGCTATTTATTCGTGTGTACACATAACAGTAAAAGAAGAAAAAGAAAGGGAATAGAAAAATTATATGGAAGATGAAATTGTTCATATCAAAGACATTTACATGCATCCCTGTAAGTGTTGGACATAGGATAAGAAAGAATATAAGTGTATTTATGTCCGAAGTCCAAATTAATTAAAAGCAACATTGAATATAGAGTGCATTTATGTCAGCAGCTTCATGTGAACATTCTCAGGATACTCAATCTGCAAAATCACAAGAAGGATGTTCATGGTCAATTATAGAGGGAAATAAATGCAGTGCATGAATATGTATTTATAGAGAAGGAAATAAGTAACATATAAGAGAGAAATATAAAGGAATTAAGGAAATAACTCACAAGAAGCTCCAAATTCAATGGTTGAACATAAGAGAAGAATTAAAGAAATGATATGATCAGATTTCAGATCTTGTGAAAGTGTTGAAATATACCAGTACTGGTATATTTGTTTAGATATATGTTACTTCAGGATTACTCATAGTTAACATATAAGAGAGGAATATAAAGGAATTAAGATATGTTATTCAAATGTCATTACCATGAAAATTTCAAGCAGTACATATCAATTTTCAAATATCTCAAACTGTGATTGGAAGTGCTTCAGTGGATTATATTATACATAGAAAGGAATTAAGGCTTTCCATTGACCAATGTAAAAGGATTCATCTCTAGGAAAGTGAAATCCAGGTCTGATACACCAAGAAAGAGTGAAAAGTTAAAATTCAAATTCCAGCATGAAGATAAAAATAAAATTGTCTGCTCAAGCCCATTTAGTGGTGCAGGAAGTTATATCTTCTATATACCTTGAAATAGAGTGAAAACTTCTTTGAGGAATTGCTCAATTTCTCCCTTGGTCTGTAAGTATGAACAAAGTACTCATAAATAATTGAATCTAAGTGTTAAGAAAAGTAAAAGGTAAAAGGAAACATTCAATCAAATGACCAATTGGTTCAAAATTAAAGTAATAGACAAAATTACAAGCAAAGAAAAGCCTAAAAAAGATAGTTTGTGATTCTGTTCAGATTGATATTATATAAAGAACAATTAAGAGTAAATTACCTGCTTAGAAAAGAGATCTTTTCATGGCAATGTGACCAATGGAATATTTCTCTATCTATGTGCAAAGAATTAAGAAGACACTTCACTGAGCACTGTGATGCACAAATAGTTGCAGCAAAAAATGAGAGGAAAATTATAAATTGAAACCAACATCACAGAAACACATTCTTTAACTCTGCATTCACATGACTCATCTACTTATTATTGCAGCTCCCATCAGAAGAGTTGCAACTAGTAGCCTCACCCCAAACCATATTTCTCAACACTTGCTGATTCTGAGTGGGTCCCATGATGAAACTGCTGTCTTATATATATTCTATATATGCTTTCTCATGCTTATGGATCAATGACAATCAAGGTCAAAACCAGAAATTAGATTGATGCTTAAAGCAAAGGAAATAGCAATAGCAGCAAACAAGCTAGTTAAACATGAAAGAAAACCATACCAGTAACCAAATCATAGTCCAAGCACACAAATCGGCAATCGAAGATCGAAAATAAGCAAAAGACTGAAAGAGAAACATGAAAGAAAACCGTGAAAGATGAAGATTAAGATCGGAGCTACCAAAACTTAGTCTAACGTATTTATATTTACTTGTTTTTTTCATACAAAGCAAATTTTATCTGAATAAGACAATCGACCGTAACAGATAAATCAATCGTATTCGTGAATGCGATTAATGTGTCTAAGTTGGTTAGTCTAATACTCTAATGTCGCTATGAAGTTTGATTGGAGTAAAATCAACATTAGGTTTTAATGTTAGAACTTGGATTTCAACCAGAGACTAAAAAGAAAAAAGAAAAAGAAAAGAAAAGTCAAGAACAGAGGAATCGATCACCTTCTTCTCCACTGGCACCGGCGAGTCCTTCGAAGAGGACTTGAAAGCTTTCTTCACCGACGATAACCAGCCGCCTCTCTACCCTTCTTTCCTTCATCTACTCATAGAGATCAAGATGCACGCGAAGGCTTTGAGCGTGATTTCAACTCCAAGCATGAATGAGGGCTTCGACTTTGGACGGTAGCGTTGGAAAAAAATATTAAAAGGATTTTTTTCTACACAGCTGTTGAAAATAGTTAAAAAAACATAGTAGATATTTTGACGGTAGAGTAGAAATTGAGAGGGCTTTTTCTATACCTGTACTCTCATTATAAACATTTTTTTCTTCATCGTTGTGTGCTCGTTTGCTTAATTTTCTTTTCTTTTCTATGTCTTTAATGTTGTTGAAATTTTCAAATCTTGCACAGTCGGACAAAATGGGCAGGAAGAAAAGGAAGGCTCCTGCTAATAAGAATAAAAAAAAGATTGGAAAACCGTCAAGGCAAAGAAAGGAGAAAAACCAGATGTGGGATCACGATACCAATGCAAGTCATGCGGACTCACTTTTCAGGTATCGGCGGTTTACTTTGTTCACCGCCTAATCCACCCCGCTGACCGGGGGATTGGGTGGCGGGAAAAAGAAAAAATGATTCTCATCAGTTCGCCATTCTACAAACATGCAAGTCAAGAAAATTTGTTACACTTAACAATTTGTGGGTTTCGATCTGTGAGCATAAAACATTTTCCATATATCGTGATTTTAATTTGTATCTCAGGTGTGACATTTGGTTTTACACTTGATTTCTATGATTGAGAATTTGCATGAAGTAAAAAAAGAATTGGGTATATTGTTGCCAAGATTTCTCCTCTCCAATTTAGGAAAAGTGAAATGAATTAAACAATATGAATATTAAAATAATAAATTTTAATTAAATAATATTTTTCTAATTAGATAATTAAATAATATTAATACTTAAAAATAACTTTATATACATATTAAAATAATTTTTAATTTTATTTTTTTAAATGGTTTAATTATAAAATTAAAAAAATTATTGTAGATGGAATGATATTTAGAATAATAAAAGGTGGGAGGATGAATAGTGCAATTATTATAAGTTTTATATATACTAGATTATGATACTCAATTTTGTTAAAACACATTTATTTCGTGAATGCGATTAATGTGTATAAGTTGGTTAGTCTAATGGTGCTATGAGGTTTGATTGGAGTAAAATCAACATTAGGTTTTAATGTTAGAACTTGGATTTCAACCAAAGACTACAAAGGAAAAAAAAAATTCAAGAAAAGAGGAATCGATCACCTTCCTCTCCACTGGCACCGACGAGTCCTTCGAAGAGGACTTGAAAGCTTTCTTCAATCTTCACCGACGAGAACCAGCCGCCTCTCCACCTTTCTTTCCTTCATCTACTCATAAAGATGAAGATGCGCGTGAAGGCTTTGAGCGTGATTTCAACTCCAAGCGCGAATGAGGGCTTCGACTTTCAACGGTAGCGTTGGAAAAAAATAGGCTAAAGTACTATTTTGGTCCTCAATGTTTGCATGAAGTTTAATGTTGGTCCTCAAAGTTTTTTTGGTCGATTTTGATCCTCGAGCGTAACACCGTTAACCTTTTGCCGTTAAATGATGACGTGGCATGCTTATGTAGCACACCCTCCCTCCTGCGTGTCATATTTTAATGACGTGGCATGACACATCACTTCCACGTCACCCCACATTGCCAAATCATCATCTTCTCTCCTTCATCATCATCATTATCATCATAATCAGGGTGACGTGTTTGATGGCTGGTGTTTGACCCTTCTTTTGTCTGTTGAATTTTCATTTTATAATGATGAAATGGTGGTTTCAGTGCTCTTTTGGTGATGTTTGCCTGTCTAATTTTTATAACCATGTTTTGATGTCTATAGCATGTTTTCAAGTTAAAATATGTGTTGTTTTCTGTCCATTTTTTAATCAAGTTTTGCTGTCTTAAATCTTCTCTTTTATAAGATTAGTTCTTATTTGAATAGCCTGAAAGTTGAGTTTGATTTCAACATGTTTTCACTGTCCTTCTAATAGTGTTTTAGCATGTTAAAATTCTAATTTGGATGTCTTGTGTGTTGAGGTTCATTATCCCAACGTTCATGCGTTCGATTTGTTGTCGCAATGCATTGAGGGTGATGTCTGAATTCTTTGGATTTTCATCTCCATTTGATTCGTCACATGTATAAGCCATCGAAATCTACAAAAAAAAGAATATGTTAGTGAAATAAATTTCCTCACAATCTTTTTTCTACAAATATCACTCACGCTCGTGTTTCACTCTTATATGGCTTTTTCCCACGATAATGATCTCACACACTCTTACCTTTTATCACTCTAAATTACTCTTGAGGCTCTTTAAAGAACTATGCAACTTTAATAAATACTATCAAACACTTGCAGAATTCAACTTCACACTTAAGACTTGTAAAAAAAATCAAAGGACATTCAAATGAAATTTTTAAAGAAAACCAAGACTCTAGGAATAATAGATCTAAAAAATAAGTAGTATTATTTCTTTGTTTTTGTTTTTTTTTTAATTTTTTTATTTTTTTTTTCCTTTTTTTCAAAAAATAGAGAAACAAACTAATAAACGTAAAGAAAACAAAGATGCAACTTTAGACCAAAAATTTACACGAACAAGACTCCAACAAAGATGAATAATCATTATTCATCTTTGTTTTTCTATATAAAACATTGTACCCTTCTACCTCTCTATATACTCTCTTTGACTCTATCATACATTATTAATTACTTCAATGGCTTATACATCTTGAGCTACTCTTCCGTCTTCAATCTTTACTCATTTAAATAATTTATGATTCACATTGATTCAAAATTGTTAGCAATTATGGGAAGAAACAAAACTAAGAACTACTATGCTAAGAACCCTGCCCAGAAATCTGGGAAGAAAGTGAAGAGTTATTTTGCTAAGAGGTCTGGGTAAAAAGCTGGGACGAAGAAACATTGGACAGTGCATAAATTTGATGGCAAAAATGTTAGTACAGTCAAAACTCCTCGTCATGTGTGTTATGACTGCCGGATTGAGTTTCCTAATCCACAAGATTATTACAAGCATCGTAAGATCCATCTATTGACAGAGATCTTGGAAAGGGTAAGATTTGTTGTTTGTTTTTTTAAATTTTTTAATTTAAATTTGATATATTAATTAAATTTTTTAATAATTTGCAGGTAAATGAGGGGAATGAGAGGGTGCATCTACTGTTCTGTATTGCAGCTGTTCAGTGGTTTTAGTTACTGAACTTGTGATGACTTTGTTCTTAATTAGTTATATTAGATAATTAATAGTTTAGTGGTTGTGCTAACGTGTGCTCTCAAAGAAGCATGATTTTAGTTCATACATTCATCAATTACAAGTCCTTACATTTGAAAATTTGAGTGGAAACTGGCCTTCAACATGTATGCTTCTGTCTTAGCTTTATGTTTTTTTTGTGGGCATTTTTTTAAGACTGAAACTTCTCACTTGGGTGGTGAGTGGTAATTATGACTAATATTGTCTGTGTATGAAAATTATATGGCGATAAATTGCTAGTTCCTCTAATAATCATTCTCTTTTACTTAGCATAATTTTAGTTAATGTTATATTTGACATCAACGAAAATTTGTTGAGTTGGAATGCAATGAATATGATCGGAGGGAAGATTTAATGTCAACTAAAATTGACTTATTTAAAGTTTATGCATATACTTTCACTATTGCAAGTGATTTATTTAATCTGTTTATATTTCCCTCAAGCAATGTGGAGTAAAGGGTGACTGATAAGGTAGCATTATTAAAGCTAAATAGATAAGTAAGATAATAATGCTAATATTGCAGTGGAATTTTCTTGTTTTTCTATTTAGTTTTTAATTAACATAAATAATTATTTAAAAAGAAATTACAAAATTCAGATTAGACATTTAAATTAATATATGTATATATAAATTATAAGAAAAATATAAATCTAGAAGGATGTGAAACATGTGAAGCAAGGGCATGATACCTATCTTGGGTCTCAAAGTTGTTTTGGCAAATTTAGGGTTCGTTTGGTAAGAATGCAAACTGTAAAATCAAATTTAGATAAAAAGAACTTTCGGTATTGGACGGTTATTTTTTGTGGCGACTTTTAAGAGTCATCAAATAGTTTTATAAATTAAAAAAAAATAAAGCTTTGGTAAAAGAGTTAAAAAAATAATTTTAGATTATGAGCTACGGTATCTTATAATTTCGTGTTTGGTACAAGAGTTAAAAAAGTAAGTCCAGAGATCTTACGATCTCAAGAATCCTATATTATTATATTTCATCATATTTTTAATCCTACCTAAAGGGACTGTATTTTGATAAGCCTCAGGATAAAATTATTTTTACCTACATAAATTTACTAAACTACCCTAATAATTTACATTCATTAATATACCTTATCTCTATCACATCCTTTCATATTAATATAGATAATAATTTATATTTTAAAATAATAACAAATTAAGTATTTAATACTTTTTAAAATTTTAAAATACAATATAAAATAATAATAATCATTATATTTAAAACAATAACTAAATAATGAAAACTTATTGTCTTCTTCATTTTTTTAATAATTACTCATTATGTTTATTTTTTCTCTCAGATTCTCTCATTAGAGATTATTTTCATATTTTTTAATTATCAAATATCTATTTTGTGCATGAAATTTTTTTTAATGACTAGAAAACACAACTCTATATATATATATATTAGCATGATAACTTCAAATGAAACAAACTCAAGGAAAATCAAAAGAAGAAGTTTTTCTTTTCCTTACTTCGTTGACTCTAATATATTTTGGGCAGATTGTTTTCCATGTAAGTTTCTAGTAATTTCCAATTTTTGTAATAATTGTTTATTAAGTGGAAATGTGAGCAATTTGTGGAACTATAGTCGCTATTTGCTATGAATAAGACTGTTACTTCCTATTCAGTTAAGTTAAATACTGATGCTAGCTTTTCTGGTATGAGGCAAAAATATTAATTAGCTAAAGAATTGATCAATGCTTATTTAGTTTATATATATATATATATATTTCAGGTTTGTGAGTTTTACTAATATGACACGAATAATTAATGTATCACTTTTGGGGTTTTCCTCTATTACTCAATTAACTAGTACTAACAAGATATTATCAACTTGTTGTAGAACCTCCTATGTTACTAAATTAACAACTAATTGGGTTTGAGAGATTGTTTATATGTTATCTCAAAAGTATTATTGGAGCTAACAAAGTATAATTAAAAATATTATTTTTGAAAAATAAAAAATGGGTCATTCAACCATATTCCTTGATAGGGTTGGGTTGAATTAGAGAAATCTTAACTCTAATTAAAAACGATCTAGTCCAACTCAATCCTAAGCAACATTATCCTTATTGGGGTTGTTGCAAATGTGGGAAAGTTTTCAGTGGCAAAAATAGGTTCTTTAATTTTAGGCACTATAATGTGCTTAGACAGTTGGATTGGCTTGTGGTAAACATTTTTAAATTTCCTTAATTTAAATTTAATATTTATAATATCTTGATACAATTAGTTACTTTGCGCAAGATTAGTGAACAGGGAAGGCGATAATTAGTTGGATTACTGAACAGTAATGATAGTATACACATTAATAAAATTGTTTTGTGTCTCTAGTTTCGAAGTTGCTCTATTCATGAACTTAGATTTAACAATGAGTGGTACATGAACATTTTCTTGTTCTGTTTATGTGGTGGCAGTAATGATTTCTTTATGTATATATATATATGTTAAATCTAAGTCGGGCTGTCTCTTACAAGTTTAGATGATTAGGTTCAGTGTCTCTAATTTCGGAGTTGCTATGTTCATGTAAGATACAAAATGCATGTAATCAAGTTTAGCAAAAAATATCAAGTCCAACTTCAAAAAAAGGAGGGTCAATTAAAATCGGACCGGGTAATCGGTTTTAACCGATTTTGTCTGATCCAACCCGGGTCAACTCAAAATCGAGTTTTTAGCTGAATCCCTTGCAATCTTTATTTTCAATTATGAATTGTCTGAACAAAAAATAATAATTACATGAAGTATAACATCAACATTTATAAAAAAAATAATTAAGAAGTCACAGGTATACTTAAAACTTAAAAGAAAGCTCAGGAATGTAAATGTACAATCTACAGTAAACAGAGGAGACAAATAAGAAGATGCATCTTCATTCAAAGCTTAAGCCAAATACCACCAAGAAACTCATAAAATCACCCCCTCAAATCAAAACATTCCTTAAATTGGATCAAACATCATGAATAATAATTATACAAACCCTAAGTAATCATAGGAGGTCAAATGAACGGCGGACGACGATACTATGAAACCAAACTAAGAATAAAAGATATAAAAAAACAACTAGTACTATTCTTTGTTTCTCTTTTTTTTTTTTAACTTTGTTTTTTTTTATTTTTCTTTTCTTTTTTTTTTTTAATTTTTTTTCTTTTTTTTCAGAAAATTGAGAAACAAACTAATAAACGCAAAGAGAACACAACGGAGATTTCGTCCAAGTTGGATCGGTGGCCTTTGGGGCAGCCGTTTGTGATTTCTTTGGCGTAATAGATTAAGCTCTCTGCATCAATTGCATTGCATTTTAGGGGTGTACACCAAACTCGGCGACCCAACAAACCCGACCCGACCACATTTGGGGCCATCGGGCCGGGCTAGTCGGGTCCCGAGTTGGGTTGTCCAAAATCCGGCCCGACCCGGGGTAGGTTTATTTTCTTTTTCTTTTTTTTTTAATTTTTGTTATTTAAGTATTTTTATATGTAAAATATATAATATTTATATGTATAATTTTATTTTTTTAATTATTAATTGAAAATATACAAAATATAACCTTAACTTAATTAAATTTATTTTTTAAAATTATTAAATATGTGAAATTTAAATTAATACAATTTAAAAAAATACAAAATACGACCTGTCTGACCCGTTTGACCCGCCAATGTCGGATCGGATCTCAGGTCCGACAAAACTCGGCCCGACACCGGGTTTGTCCACCCCTATAAATCTATAATGCATCATATTCGTACTCGTAGGGGTGTGCAAAACCGATCCAAACTGAATCAACCGATTCGATCCAAACCAAACCGATCAAAACCGACTACATAATCGGATGGATTGATTTATTTTTTTGACAACCGATTTGATTCGATTCGGTTGATGAATGAGGTCCAATTCCAACTGAACCGAACCAAACCAACCGATTATAATTTTTTAAAAATATTTTATATCGTTGATTTTTATGGTTTTATGATGTTGGATTGTAATTTTAAGTTTGTAATGTTGAATTATTGTACTAATAACTTTGGTTTGTTGGTTTTCATTGTTAGGAATAGCTATTTTTATTTTTTAGGGTTTAAATTGAAGAGAAAAAATTAATAATTTTTTTTTTAAAATTTTGTCAAAAAACCGATCAAACCGAACCGAACCAAACCGATCTATAATCGATTTGGTTGATGTCCAAAAAGCGAATCGGATTGAATGACTTTTTTAGTTCTCGAATTGGATTGGTTCGATTATCTAAATAGTTAAAATCGAATCTGCAGTTTGCTTACCCTAATTCGTAGTGAGAGAATCAGATAGCATGAGATCGTACGTAGCATTCTTTTTTACTCTGTTCCCTTTCAATCTTGGCGTCTCAGAAATTGCAGAGCTTAAGCAACTCGACAATGGCTGCCAGGTTAGTAGTGCTACGAAACGACAACTCCTCCCGAAATTTTTATTTTTGACGCATCCCAGCCGTTCATTGTAGCCTCATTTTCTTCTTTCGAAGCTGAAGAGGGTTTGGTAATAACCGTTGGTGGTGGAATTGGAGAGGAGAGAAGAGAGGAGGGCATTGAGATTGGCTTCAAAAGTGGTGTTGGGGTTGTATGTGGTAGTATAGTTTGGACATGCCTCAAATTCTATATCCCATTCTATCATTCCCAATGCCCTCTTTACTCCTCCCTGCAACCAAATTAGCTTTATCTTGCCTTATAAATTCTGAATATTATTTTCAAGTCCTCTAATTAAAGACATCTTGATCTTGAGTATTGGTAATCAAACCAAATGAAAAATATCCAATAAGCTGGCAGACATTTCTGGGATGACCAACAATCTCACACCCATTCCCTGCCACTGAATTTGTCTTTGTAGGCAATAGCACACCATGTGATACCCATTATGCAGCATATAAAGATGACTATTGTGTTCCCTTCTTACACACAACAATCTCATGCATTCTGTAGAAACACCACTCTGCACAACATACAACAATCTCATGCATTCATTATGCCTCTCATGAATTTTAGATCATTCTACATCTTTTGGATTCATTGGTTAGCACACAAAGTGCATCACTTTTGGCAAATTTGGTAAATCATTGATGGCATTAGGTATAAAAACCATTAGGATAATCTCTCAACTATGGGAATCCAATTAGATATTAAACAAAAGATTATTTAATTCAACATTTTAAAGGAAACATGCTTTAAGCTTTTACTATTCTAATCATACACATCTTGCAGAAGTCAAAGGAGGCTAAAACTGGGTGCATGAGAAGGATCAGCTTTAGTGGTTTCCTGGTGGTGCCGTGTTGGTATCCATTTCAAGCATGGGCCCCTGAGTGCATTCAAAGGTAACTGAAATTTACTTATTTTGAAATATGACAATTGTTTCCTGTGTTGATTATGGTAATAGTTTCTCAATTATAGATATTTCTTTCTCAGAGTAGTTTCTCAATTATTTGATATCCTTTTTTGGACTTTCTTTCTTACTTAAATCTTCTCTCAACAACACAATATAAAGATGTTTTCTGTGATAGATGGATAAGAAATGAATTGGGTCAAACAGCTTTTGCTAAGATTTTTCAAAAAATACAGTCATTAATTTCGCATTTTCTCTTAATGACAATATGACATATTGACTACCAACGTTGGTCATGTTGGAATTTTACACTATGTTATGTATTTGGTACTTTTTATTATTTTACATCTTCACTGCTACTGTATATCGGGCATGCCCTCACTCTTATTATTTTTGTAGAAAATAGATCTCAAGTTCGCTTCTTCAAGATCTACTCGAGTATGCCCCTTTCCTTTCTCTCTCTTTGTTTGTTTTTACATTCGTCCCTTTGACGATTTGCTATCAAAAGTGAACTTTAATTTATTTTTTCTCTTCAAACCAAATAATGACTTATAAGTTATAATGAATGGTTTACTCAATTTTGGGTGTTCATGAGATCATACAGTGTTACTTCCGAACTTCCAAATGATGCTGATTGAAACAGATTTAGATCTTTGTCTATATTTGATTCTCATCTTTAATTCGATATCTCTTAATTGTTTTGAATTTGAATCTTTTTTCCCACTCTGAATCTGGTATATGGTCACTGATATAAAGCCATGTTCTTCTTCTTCCGTTTCATCCTACCAGTGAATTGATACGTTTGAATCACATATGTCTACAGTGGACACCAATGCTGCCATCTCTCTCGCCCAGTCTCTGCTCTCCAATCTAGAAAACGCATATGCAAAGGTCAGAAAGATGCATTTCTGTAGCCTCCAAGTTTTTACTTCTAGAATTTTTTTTTTTTCATTTAAAAAGGTAAATCCATTTCTCGGAAATCAATTAATGGCATGGCATATTGGATGGTGAGGGTCACGTTGATATTGATGTAAAGTGTAAGCCCCTTTCTCCCTCCTATCATCATTATTTTTGAGTGAATGTGTGTGAATTTGGTACTAGTATTTTTGCGCTGCTTGCTATTAGTATTTTTAACTTATATTTGTATTTTTGGCTATTAATGGTGTCAATTTGCAACAAAATACACATTTACCATAAACAACAAAGGCATGGGTAAGAGCCGTCACTTCTTTTTCTTTATTCTCATTA
The DNA here is from genome assembly GCA_014851425.1 of Senna tora. Lineage (NCBI taxonomy): Eukaryota > Viridiplantae > Streptophyta > Magnoliopsida > Fabales > Fabaceae > Senna > Senna tora. The sequence continues at coordinate 11,902,985 of CM026264.1, forward strand.
ATTCACAGTTACTAATTTGCTGCTCTCCGTCAAACCATTGGAGGAAATCTGCTATGTTCACTCTTTTCTGCATCCCTTTGTCTCTTCTCTCAGGTTTTATATATTTAGTTTGGAGAAATGATACGAGAATCACTTCAAGGTTACTATTTCTTTACCTTCCTCAAATATACTTTCCACCTTTGTTCTGCAAAACTTTGCTTCAGTTGGCTTTTGGTGAATTGATTGTTTTGTTAATCTTAATATATTTCCCAGAACTTGGTCATCCAGACCAGACCAAGAGTGTTGAATATATGCCATTTTATCTTTCAATATCAACCTTCTTAATGAGAATTGCGTCCTTAAATTATGGACAATGATGACGTCTTTGTTTATGCAAGGTTTATTTCTCTTTAACTTGATGTCTTTTTCTTTTTTGCTCTTCGTTGTATGCTTCTACTAATCTTTAGAGTTCCAAAATCTGACTTAATGACAACTGAGAATGTAATAGAAGATAAGAATCTCTCCCTTGCTGTTAATAAGCACCCTTATCTCTCCTCTGCCCAGTTTTTGTTTTTTGGCTTAATTGTTAATAAGCACCCAAATTATCTTTGTTAAAATCTTGCTTATGACTTGATCTCTTATACACTTCATTGTATCTTTTATTGCTTCTGAGCTTTTTTATTGTAGAGATTGATCGTTTTCTTATTATATGAAATGGGCAAAGGAATTAGATGTTTTCATCTTTACTTGAAATGAATGCCAGCATTTCCTTTTTTGCTGATCTACATTAAAAATTATCTTTATGATGTCATTATTAAGTGGATGAGGCTCGGTGGGTCACATAAAATGATTAATCTAAGGAAAAATTAGAGTGAAAAGAAAATGGAGATGTGATATAACTAAACTTTGCTGCACCAGTGTTGAGTTTGTATGCATTTCTTCTTTCCGTCTCTGTCCATTGGGTCATTGCTAATTCTAATGACATGAGAAAAAAAGAAGCAATTGTTAGTTATTATGTTTTTATGGGTTAGTTTGTTTGGTTATACAAGTTGTTGTTTCCATGATTAGTGTGTCATTTTCATCACGGATGATAGCTCCCAATCCCCACTCTGAATCAGAAAGTTTTGTTGCTCAGTGTTGAGTTTGTATGCATTTCTTCCTGGCTTTGTCCATTGCGTCATTGTTCCTTAATCTGGTAGTAACCTTGTATTTTGGATAGAAAAGCTATTGTTATATTGGATAATTAATAGTTTAGTAGTTGTGCTAACTAGTGCTCTCCAAGAAGCATGATTTTTGTTCATACATTCATCAATTACAAGTCCTTACATTTGAAAATTTGAGTGGAAACTGGCCTTCAACATGTATGGTTCTGTCTTAACTTGATGTCTTTTTCTTCTTTGCTCTTCGTTGTATGCTTCTACTCTTCCGTCTTCAATCTTTACTCATTTAAATAATTTATGATTCACATTGATTCAAAATTGTTAGCAATTATGAGAGGAAACAAAACTAAGAACTACTATGTTAAGAACCTGCACAGAAATCTGGGAAGAAAGTGAAGAGTTCTTCTGCTAAGAAGTCTGAAAAAAAAGCTGGGAAGAAGTAACATTGGACAGTGCATAAATCTGATGTCAAAAATGTTAGTGCAGTCATAAATGTGTATTATGATTGCCAGATTGAGTATACTAATCCACAGGATTATTACAAGCATCGTAAGATCCATCTACTGACAGGGGTCATGGAAAGGGTAAGATTTGTTGTTTATTTTTTTATTTTTATAATTTAAATTTGATATATTACTTAATTTTTTTAATAATTTGCAGGAAAATGAGGGGAATGAGAGGGTACATCTATTGTTCTGTATTGCAGCTATTCTGTGGTTTTAGTTACTGAACTTGTGATGATTTTGTTCTTAATTAGTTGTTATGTAGGATCTTAATGCATATTGCAGTTGTTCTGTGATTTTTTTGGTTACTGAACTCTTAATTAGTTGTTATGTAAGATCTTAATGCATATGATAATGGAGATTAAGGTGTACAAACAGTGCAAGTCTTTTGTGACTTGTGTGTCACTGATTCCAAGTCCAAGTGTCTTTGACAAAAGAGGCATGACTTCCATAGTTCCATTCACATTAATGATTAACGACGTGTTCTCCCCAATTCTTGCAAAAGCCATCTTTAGTATCCCTGTTAGTATGGCTAACAAAGCATACTCATGGTACTGGAGTGAAGGGGTGGAATGACGGGTGTTCGGTAGGCAATTTTGGCGGTTTTTGGTGAAAATATAGTACACTTATCGGTTTAAGTTGATAGCATCAAATCAAACAAAACAAAACCAAACCATAAACGAGCGGTTTTGAGCGGTTCGATTTGGCGACTTAGAACTTTTATGTCATCAAACTTATATATTTAATTTTCTTAATAAAAAATATATTTTTATTCAATATAAATAATAAAAAAGTATAATAATATTTCATTTACTTACAATATACAATCAACTTACCAAACCGAACATTGATCGATTTTGTTCGGTTTGTGCTAATTCGATTTAGTTTGGTTCAAGTGTGTCGATTTTGTTCGATTCTGAGCACTCCTACTGGAGTGGGATAAGAATGTATGAAGCTTAAAAAAAACTAAACTTTTCAAGGTTACTTATTATATTTTTAAGAAAATTATTATCACAGATAGTTAATAGAGAACCTACTAAATAAGTTATTTTAATTAATATATATATAACTTTTTTTAAAATCTACATATAACTTTAATTATTATGATATTTTAAATGCTATTCATAAAATAATATAGTATTTAAAGTTTTTATATTTTCCTTTTCAAATGACAATTGTATTTGTAATTTTTTCCCAATCATCAATATATACATATATGTGTGTTTACACACATATATTATTTAGTCCCTGAATTTGACAAAAATATTATTTAATCTCCGAATTTTCAACTCTGTTAACTATTTAGTCCCTTAGTCGTGACCCGTTAGATAACCGGTTGACGTTTAATGCCCAGTCATGTGCCACCTCACACACCATGTTAATCAAATTCGAGGACTAAATAGTATTTTGCTTCAAAAAAAATTTCTACTAAAAAATATCATCTTCCACCTCTTCTCATGTAGGATATAGTTTCATGTAACCCTAACTCATGAAAATTTAGGGTACGCTTGGTATAAATGTACGGATGTAAAGTACAGTAAAGAAAAGTGAGGAGAAAGATAGAGAAAAAAATTAAAAGAGAAAAAAAGTATGATAAAAAATATATTTAATATCTATAAAATATAATTTAAATTTTTTTTAAGAATAATAAAATACTATGATTTTATTATTTGGTGTCCTTACCAAACATACCTTTATTCACATAATGGGCTATCATGATTCATTTCATCAAACTTTTCTTTTTTGAGAACAATAATCTAATTTGACCAAAAAAAAAGAAAAATAATCTAATCTTTAATTTCAATTTTAATTTTAAAATGTCTAAACAAAATTCAACATTTAAAATTAAAAATTTAGATTTAATTCGTAATTCTTGTATAATCTCTTTTAAAATTCTTTGCGAAAATACCTAATTTATCCTTTTGTTTAATTGAAATTGAAAATTTTAATGATCTGACTAAATGCTCTCTTTGGTAAAATAAAATAGGATAAACTATAATTTACAAGATTATTTTGCCCACCGGTGGTTTAAAATGTAACACTATCACTATGTAGTTTGGTTTAAAAGTAATGTGCCCACTGTGGTTAAAAGTGTGACACTTAGGATACGTTCTTTACGCAGAAACAAAAGGGGAAGGAAATACATTTATTGCATCTGTTAGTAAAAGTTGAGAATGAGAGTGTATTAAAATTACCACTTTACCCCTTATATTAAAATAATAAAAAGAAAAGAAAGTTATGATTGTATCAAATCAAAGGGTATAATAAACATTTTGTATTTTCTTTTTTCTTTTTTTAATTATACACATTTTTCAAGATGGAAATAAAAAAGTGAGTAACATGTGGAGCCCACATATTTTTTTCCATAAACTTTTTTCATCCTAAAGAACATAACCTTAGCCTCTGTCGTGTGTTACCAATTAACTACCATATATTATCTTTTTTGTCCAAACTTTAGTCGATTTAGTCAATAATTTAAAAATTTATAAAATCAGTTTGTATTTATGCAATTTTAAAATAAGTAAAATATTATTTTGATTCTTTTTAAAATAAGTAAAATATTCTTTGTGAAAATACCTGATGTATCTTCTCAATTAGTCATTTTTAAATTATCTTATCTCCAAGATAATTTTTTTTTAGATAAGATAATTGATGATCTTTTTATCCATAAAAAATGTAATTATCTTAATAATTATCTTAAATTATCTTATCTCCAAGACAATGCTGTGTTTTTCTTTATTTAAATGGGTTCCTAGATGCAGCAATAGGAGTGCTCATTTTATTGCTAATTTTGTTAAGGATTTTAATTATGATTTTAAGTGGACTAATAGTGAGACTAGATCTCTGTCAATTTGATGAATTATAATTTTGCCCAAGTACCATCCTGATTTAAAAATTAAAAAAAAAAAAGTTGTGCACCCGTACTTGATCGATGATTGATAGCCCATTATTCACATAATGGCTGGGCTATCATGATTCATTTCTTCAAACTTTTCTTTTTTGAAAACAATAATCTAACTTGTCTTTGATTTCAATCTTAATTTTAAAAAATAGATTATAAAATAAACTATTTTAAATTTTAAATTCCATTTAATTTTAAAATGTCTAAACAAAATTCAACATTTAAAATTAAAAATTTAGATTTAATTCGTAATTCTTGTATAATCTCTTTTAAAATTCTTTGCGAAAATACTTAATTTATCCTTTTGTTTAATTGAAATTGAAAATTTTAATGATCTGACTAAATGATCTTTTGGTAAAAAAAAAGTTATTATTGTATCAAATCAAAGGTTATAATAGACGTTTTATATTTTTTTTAATTATACACACTTTTCGAGATGAAAATAAAAAAGGATAACATGTAGGGCCTACGTGTTTTTTTTTCCATAAACTTTTTTTCATCCTAAAGAACATAACCTTAGCCCATGTGATTTGTTGTGTTACCAATTAACTAACCTATGTTATTTTTTATCCAAAATTTAGTCAATAATTTAAAATTTTATAAAATCAATTTGTATTTATGCAATTTTAAAATAATTAAAATATTATTTTGGTTATTTTTAAAATAAGTAAAATATTCTCTGTGAAAATATCTAATTTATGGTTTTCAATTTGAACCTTTATCTTTTCAATTAGTCCTTTTAAAATTATCTTATCTCCAAAATATATATATTTTTTTGGAGATAAGATAATTGATGACCTTTTTATCCATAAAAAATATAATTATCTTAATAGATAAAACGTTGTGCACCCGTACTTGATCGATGATTGATAAGATAATTGGAAATTATCCATAAATTAAGATAAATGATTAGGATTTTGAATATAAATAAAAATCTTATAAATTTATTATTAGTGAAACCCTATATATATATATTGCACCCGTACTTGATCGGTGAAACACACATCTGAAACAGAAACAAAAACAAAATCAAAATCAAAATCATCTGAGTTGTGGAGTTTTGGTTTTTGAGGTACGAAATTAATTAATTAAGCATGGGCCGCAAGAGAAACTTCCCTTTGGAGCCTTCACTCCTATACTGTCACGATGAATACCAAACGTTTTGCTCGCTGTGTGAGCCACACAAGATCTACCGAAAGAGGATCGCTGCTTTATGTGGAGATTCAGAGATTGTTGCTCATTCTTGTGGTTGGTTCCTTCTCTCCAACCAACAAGACACCCACTTCTCTCTTTGGAACCCCACAATCTCTGATTTTTCTTCATTCATTCACTTGCCTCCTCTCTCATTGAACCCCGACTCTGAAATATCAGATTATTTGCTATCATCACCCCCTGGAGATCCCGATTGCAAGGTTCTATTGCTCGACAGAGTTCTTGGTTCGATCATATTTATACGTCCTGACGATCCTAATAAAGAATGGACTCAGATTCAATATGACATACCATACACCAATTGGGAAGGAAAGGAGACTAGAAACTTCCTTGACGGATGTGTTTCTTGCAATGGAAAATTATATGGTTTCACCTTTTATGAAAGCGAATTATTGACACTCAGCGTTGACAAAGCCAATAAGCTAGTTATAGAGTCTTTGTGCAAGATGCCAGAGCTTATAGCAGAAAGTACAGTGGGATGCCCTTTAGTTAGGGCTCTGTATTTTCTTGTTGAATGTTGTGGGGAACTATTGTATGTGCAGCTTGTGTTTAGTGGCTCAAAGGGGAACCGACTTATTGAAGTTCATGTCTTCAAATTTGATTTTGTTGGAATGATTTGGAAGACAGCTGAAAGTTTGATGGGTCAAGCTGTTTTCCTTGGCGCAGCAGGTGCTTCTTCCTTTAATCCAGCCTTTGGAAAAGGAATAAAAGGCGATTCTATATATTTTACCCATTTTGAAGACCGGGATTTGTTGTACACTTTCAATGTCATGGATGGTTGTGTGTCAGTCACTTTACCTTGTCCAAGTGTACCATCATGGTCTCTTCCTCCTAAGATTTTTGTGCCTCCTGATGTCTGGTATATATATTATAATTCTTACAATTTCATTTATTTTTGTCAATTTTTTGATGGATTATGTTTTCTAATTCTATATTTGATTTCATTGGCTAGGTTAAGCCTTAATAGTACTCTTCCTTCTGGTAAAGAAGAACAAGTTGAAGATTTTGATGAAAAAGAAGACAGTCGTACTGCACAGATAGTTCAAGCAGAAGAAACACATTTTCTTGACCTTCCATTTGAAACTCTTGTGATTATTGCAGATTGTTTAATTCCATTTGACTATCTGAATTTTCGTGCTACGTGTCGTGATTGTCGCTTAATTCCGAGGCTCCAACAAAGACAAGTTTTACCGAAGTTCAAAACCTGTCATTATTCGGCATCACCAATGTGGCTTTTGCTGTCTATAAATGATTTAACTGCTTTCAAGTTTGTTGATCCTATTCATGGAACTAGTTTTATCATGAATGTTCCTGAATCACTAAAGGGATGTGCAGTGCGTTATTCAAGGAATGGTTGGTTGTTAATGTCTAACAGAGAGTTCTCTATATTTTTTATAAACCTATTTACCGAAGAAATCATCAAATTGCCAGAAACACCTAGGCGAGAGTGTGCCCGTTCATATGCCATGGCTTTCTCATCTTTACCAACTTCCCCTGACTGTATGGTTGTAGGCTCCTCTGGCATCTCTGGCTATCCTCCCACATATACTAGCTCTGATCTTAGTATTGCATGTATTACTATGAGAGGACCCAATGAATGGATAGAAAGTTACATAGAGCATGATGTTAGGTTTTGGTTAAATAATAGTAGTCCTGTATTTTATAAAGGATCTTTTTATCTTTTGGATCTAGAAGGAAGACTCTCAGTTTTGAGATATGAAGAAGAGGAGATTGACTTGGAGTTTCATCGAACAGTTTCTTGGAATATTCTTAAAGAACCTAAAATACCTTGTAGGTCTTTTCACCAAAATTTTTTAGTAGAATGTGATGAAAAGCTCATGTCTATTTTTGTGGGTCAAACCGGAAAGTGGTTACAAGTCTACACCTTAGATTTTACTAAAATGCGTTGGGAAAAGGTGGAAAGTATAGGAAACTATGTGATTTATGTTTCTCTATCTTCATCTACAGCCATCGAAGCAAGGATTATAGATACAAATAACAGGATTTATTTTCCAAGATTTCGTGATAATTGTATCCTATATTATTCATTGGATACAAAAAAATTTCACCTTGATGGTCAAGACACTGTGGAGAGCTTCTACAATACAAGAGAGCTACTATCAGCCATTTGGATTGAACCTTTATGTTCATGATTAACTTTGGTGTTAGAAGCTATAGTAGTATTGTATAATTTTTTTTCCCTTTGTAGATACAACAAATGCAGTTTGATTTCAATAAAAATTTATATTTTGTTTCATTACTTGTATTTTTACAAGATTTTGATATGTAGTATATAAAAAAATTGTTAGTTTGGTCTAATCCAAAAAGTCCTTTCAGGGAATTTGAATTTGATTATTCTACAATCTTCTTTGGTCATTTTCATCTTTTTATTCATATTGCTTTTGGACTTGAATAAGAAGATAAAATAATTGGCGGAGGTAATTTTGATAAGTAATGATATTACTAATCTGTTTTAGTATCTTTAATTTGTTTGTTTTGGTCATTTGATCTATATAACCAATATCACCCAATAGAAAAAGACTTTGTATGTTATTGTTGTGTTTTTGTTACTAATGTTATTTGTGATAAAAAAAATACCACCTCAACTCAAGGCAAAAATTTATCCCACCTAAGTCCTTGTAGTACCTACCATAGAAAAATTAGCTTTATTTAGCTTGTTTTGGGTTGGTGTCTGAAGCTTATTTTTTTCCCTTGGATTGAATCTCTATAATTTTATTTTTCCTTTTGATGTTCTGTAATGAGAGCTAACAACAAGGCTGGCCAAAATGAGTTGGGTATTACTACAGAACACGTGAGAAGAAGTATATGCATACAAAGGCCTACATGGAAGTGTCAGCAGCAAAAGAACATTAGTAACAGATTGGGAAGGGATTTTGTGTGTGTGAAATGATTTGTGAACCTTTAATTTCTCTATGGAGAGATGACCTTCAATGCTAATTATTTTGCTTTTGATTGATAGCAAAGCTTGTGTCTGCTTATAGTTTGTTTCAAATGAACGCCTATTGAATCTTGAGACCTTTTCAATTTTATGCAGAACAAGTAGTGAATTGACTAAATATTATCATAATGGACAAAAAGGTAAAATTTGTTGAAAATCAACCTTCATTTATATTTTTTAATATATGATTGTCAGTAATTCTACCATGCACTGGATTGGATATCTCATTATGTATATATAATTTCTGCTTTATAACTATTGGAAGTATAAACTAAAGCTACAAACTTGTATAGGATGACAAATATAGTGGGGTTTTGTGTATTGATTACTTTCCCTCATATCTTTTATGCCTATATAAAAAGAAAAGACTTAGGAGCAGTTTTTATATCTTTACCATATGTGTACAACAATGAAGAGAAAATTGAATGAGAAAGAAAACTCTAATTCTGTATTGCTCTGTAATGTGTTATATACAAAATGATCTGAGAAACTAAAATAAAGGAAAGGTAGCCGATCGACGTGATGTGCACTAAACCGAGCAACTAAAACTAACTAAGGAAGTAACAGAAATCTCTTTGAGCCTATATGTTGCAGCATTACTGCTATAATACACCAGAACCAATATACATCAACTACACTGTACCAATCAACTACAATATTCAACAATATGAATTTTCCATTGGAAAGACATACAAGTTGGTTCCCCTTTGAGCCACTAAACACAACCTGCACATACAATAGTTTCCCACAACATTCAACAAGAAAATACAAAGCCATAACTAAAGCGTATCCCACTGTACATGCTGCCATAAGCTTTGGCATCTTGCACAAAGACTCTATGTGATTTATTGTTGGTCACGTAAGATGTCACGTCATCAAAAATCGTTCAAAAATTGACGGTGTTAACTGAAACCCTGACATTGGGAGAAATATAAAACGTTAGGAATACAATTGACAGCGTAAAAACGTTAGGGGCCAAAGTGACAGGACCCCCAAACGTTGGGGGCAGGAAAGGTACTTTTGCCTATCATTTATGTTTCATTAAAGTTTTATATTAGTCATTTCTGTTTCATTAGAATTTCACATTGGTCCTCTCAGCATGGTTTTATTTTTTGCTTAAATGACGTCGTTTGGGTGTTTTTGGTGTGTCTAAGGCCACGTCAGCTATCTAATATACATAGGAGAGATTATGTGTCCACCTCGGCATGCCACGTCAGTAGTTAACTTAAGAAATTGACAGACTTGAACGAAATGACCAATTTAGAACTTCAGGGAAAGATAAAGGACTAATGTAAAACTTTCGAAACATAAAGGACTAATTTAAAACTTGAGTGAACCATAGAGGACCAAAATAATCTTAGACTATGACCAAAGTGATTGAAGAAATATTTTAAAGTACTTCTCTTTTTTTTTTTTAATAGCAATTCCAATGTTTTATAGAAATCAATATAATAGAGATATAGTAGTGTTAATTTTTTTAAAAAAAAAAATTACCCCGTTTAATTAAAATATTTTAATGATAAATTTAATTTAAAATTTATTTTTTTTAGTAATGTACTCTATAAAGATACCATTTGAAAATTTAAATAAATTTATTAAAAATTTGAATGTATTTATGAGAATTAAAAAATTGATCATCTTTCTCTTTTAAATTCACTGTGTCATGTATTATTAGGTTTTGTTATAAGTATATACCTCTAAAAATTTTTATCTTTAAATTTAGCAATCTTTTAAAATTATCCATCATAGGTATATACCACGTTCATTGTAGTAGCACAAACTCTCTATCAACAATGACACTTACCTAAAAAATGTTGCAGGTAATTGTCATCAGTAAGAGCGATTATATGATTAAAAAGTCAACTTTATAATCGCCCTTAATGAGGGGCATTACCACAGAGCAGTGGAGCTTGAACTCAGATAATTGCCATCATTGATGGCAATTATAAAGTTGACTCTTTGACCTTATAATCGCCATCAATGATGGCACTTATCTGTGACATTTTTTAGGTAAATGCCATTGTTAATAACAATTTCGTGTTGCTGCAGTGAAAATGGTATATACTTGTGATATATAATTTTAAAAAGGTTACTAAATTTGAGGATAAGAATTTTAAGGGGTATATACTTGTTAGGGGTGTTCGTCGGTTCAGTTTGTACGATTTAAAGAAATTTCCAAACCAATACTTTTTTATTTCGACGATTTGGTTTGGTCGGTTTGATTTTATAGTGTCAAACCAAACCAAACCATGAATGAGCAGTTTGGTTTAGTGCTTTTGAGCGGTTTGATTTGATAATTTTAGACATTAAAATTCATCAATAAATAACAAGAAAAATAATATTTTATTCACTAACAAGATAAAATCATATATAATCTTAAGTCTTAACTAATTGATCACAATTAATAACATTAGAATCAAAATAAATAATACTTATATTTTTCTTTCAAATTTAGTCCAAAGAAAATCAAATTAGTTCTAAAATTAAATTTAAAAAAATATAGTATCTATATGTATATATAAAAGCCAAAGATATGAAGCCAATTCTTGCCACATGGCTGGAGTGTCATGTTTTGCAATTCGGCCACGTCATTCTTCAAACAAATCTAGCATACCTCCAAGCCGACGGCCAAGATCGTTCCTTAGCATAGCCTTTTTAATTAATGCATATTGTATATAATTAATCATATCATAAATATTTGTATCATTTATTTCAATTGGGTTGACCTCATCACTAATTGATTTAAACTAACAAATATCATATAAAAAATTTAAGGATAATTTTATATCAGCTCAAATTTTAATATTCAATTAATTTTTTATATGCAAATACAGAAATTAAAAATAAATTAGAATTAAAAATTAAAAAATTTATATAAACTTAGTATTAAAAAATTTAGAAAAAAATATTTTATAATTTAATAATTATAACCACAATTAAAAGTTCTCAAATATGAGTGGATTGAAGAAAATAAAAGTTATAAATAAAAGTTTCAAATATATATTATAAGTAAACTAAAAAATATATTCAAAATTTTGTAATAAAAAATAATAATACACAAATAAAAGTATATAAACATATTAGTACTATTCACAAAGAAAATATCACAAAATTCTTTTAACAAATCTTTTTCTATTATCTATTAATCTTATATTAATATTCAAATTAGTTTTTATATGCAGATACAAAAATTAAAAATAAATTAGAATTAAAATTTTAAAAATTTAAAAATCTATATCTATATATATATAAAAGCCAAAGACATGAAGCCAATTCTTGCCACATGGCTGGAGTGTCATGTTTTGCAATTCTGCCGCGTCATTCTTCAAACAAATCTAACATACCTCCAAGCTGACGGCCGAGATCGTTCCTTAGCATAGCCTTTTTAATTAATGCATATTGTATGTAATTAATCATATCATAAATATTTGTATCATTTATTTCAATTGGGTTGACCTCATCACTAATTGATTTAAACTAACAAATATCATATAAAAAATTTAAGGATAATTTTATATCAGCTCAAATTTTAATATTCAATTAATTTTTTATATGCAAATACAAAAATTAAAAATAAATTAGAATTAAAAATAAATTAGAATTAAAAATTAAAAAATTTATATAAACTTAGTATTAAAAATTTAGGAAAAAATATTTTATAATTTAATAATTATAACCACAATTAAAAGTTCTCAAATATGAGTGGATTGAAGAAAATAAAAGTTATAAATAAAAGTTTCAAATATATATTATAAGTAAACTAAAAAATATATTCAAAATTTTGTAATAAAAAATAATAATACACAAATAAAAGTATATAAACATATTAGTACTATTCACAAAGAAAATATCACAAAATTCTTTTAACAAATCTTTTTCTATTATCTATTAATCTTATATTAATATTCAAATTAGTTTTTATATGCAGATACAAAAATTAAAAATAAATTAGAATTAAAAATTTAAAAATCTATATCTATATATATATAAAAGCCAAAGACATGAAGCCAATTCTTGCCACATGGCTGGAGTGTCATGTTTTGCAATTCTGCCGCGTCATTCTTCAAACAAATCTAACATACCTCCAAGCTGACGGCCGAGATCGTTCCTTAGCATAGCCTTTTTAATTAATGCATATTGTATGTAATTAATCATATCATAAATATTTGTATCATTTATTTCAATTGGGTTGACCTCATCACTAATTGATTTAAACTAACAAATATCATATAAAAAATTTAAGGATAATTTTATATCAGCTCAAATTTTAATATTCAATTAATTTTTTATATGCAAATACAAAAATTAAAAATAAATTAGAATTAAAAATAAATTAGAATTAAAAATTAAAAAATTTATATAAACTTAGTATTAAAAAATTTAGGAAAAAATATTTTATAATTTAATAATTATAACCACAATTAAAAGTTCTCAAATATGAGTGGATTGAAGAAAATAAAAGTTATAAATAAAAGTTTCAAATATATATTATAAGTAAACTAAAAAATATATTCAAAATTTTGTAATAAAAAATAATAATACACAAATAAAAGTATATAAACATATTAGTACTATTCACAAAGAAAATATCACAAAATTCTTTTAACAAATCTTTTTCTATTATCTATTAATCTTATATTAATATTCAAATTAGTTTTTATATGCAGATACAAAAATTAAAAATAAATTAGAATTAGAATTTTAAAAATTTATATAAACATAGTATTAAAAAATTTATTTACGAAAACATAAAAGAACCCATATACTTCAAATCACATCATGATTTAATTTTTTCAACGTACAAAATAATTCAAATTAATATAAAATAGTCTTTAGTCATATCCCGTGCATCGCACGGGTTGAATACTAGTAAACTATAAAGTAATTTACCAAATCTTTTAATACAAATCTTAAACTTTGAAAAACCAACCTAATAGGCTAAGACAAATGAAAAAAGAAAATTAAAATTATTCAATATATTTTATTTTAAAATTATAAACAAATTGATGTTACCTTAAATATGTAATGGTACATACATTTATTCATTTTAAATCAAATACTTTCAAAATATATATATATATATATATATATATATATATATATATATATATATTTTGTGGTTTGGTTCGATTTAAAAAATAATAAATCGAAAACCGAACCAAACTGTCCAAAATTACCAAAAGCAAACCGAACAAAACCAGTTTAGTTTGATTTTTGTTCGGTTTGGTTTGATTAGGGTGTAATGATTTTGTTCGGTTTTGCACACTTCTAATACTTGTAAGAATGTAAGAGAAAACATGTGTTAAAAATTAGATATTAAATTTTATCTCTCATGCTATCTTCATCAACAAGGAAGCAACTGGATCATGTCCATTCTTAATAGCTTCAAGTAAAGGTGTGTTCTCAAAAATGGCCAAAAAAAATGTGTTCTCAAAGTTATTTATACAAATTTGCCAAATATGTTCAGAGTGTCAAACAAACATTTAGGTATGTATTATAAGGCTACGATTGGTTCTCACATTTTAAGAGGGAAAAGAAGAAAGAAAGAGTGGAGCCCACCTCTTTGTAAAGGAGAATGAGATTCTTTTAGTATGTGTTAAAAAAATGTTTGAAATGTCTATTATATTTTTTTGATTTGACGTAATTATAATATTTTTTTTAATATTTTAATATAAAGAGTAAAGTAATAATTTTAATCCTTTTCTATTCTCATTCTCAAATTTTATTATCAAACACAAAAAACTTATTTTCATTCCCTTGCGTACAAAACACCTAAGGATTCAAATTCTTCGAATTACGCAGAAAAACAAATCATTACATACACAGTAACTCATTAAGGGATTAATGTACAAGTACACTTTAATATCTCCTGAATGGCACTTTAGAGGATTTTTTCTTCAAATATGACATGAATATGATAAGTTATACAAATGGAATAATTAACTTTAATATTGACATCTACACATTCCTGAATAAGGAACTGTGTGATATTTTCATGTCTTCTGGATACTGCAAGATGCTATGACAGAAAAAAAATTAACAGAATTTCATAATGTTTTTAGATATATAAGAAAAAGAACAGAGGTCTAATCAGAACCTTAACTCATCTTTGATATTTATGGTTAAGTGATAATGCAAACACCACATAAATGATGTTATTCAGGACAGTTTAAACTTTAAACAAAAATATAGTATTTACGTGACCTCTAGCAACTAAATAACAATAAAAAAATTAATTAATTAATTAATTAATTTTATAAAAAAAATTAATTATTTTTATGAAAATTAATTTTTCTACTGTCTATATTTTAATAAATTAATTAATTTTTTTCATAAAAAATTAATTTTTTTTATAAAAATAATTAATGATAGAAAAATTATTTATTTGTCCAGCTGACATGGAATTAAAATGAGATGTGGAAGCTGATGTGGCATTGAGTGTTAAAAATTGGATGGAAAAGTTAACAGAATTCTTTATATGCAAAAGTTGAAAAGTTTAGGGAGGTGCTATGCAACTTTTTTGAAGTTCAGGGAGGTTATGTGCAAACACGCTATAGTTCAAGGGGATTATGTGCATTTTAGCCTAAATAATATTAATAAAAATAATGGTGATGGTATAGTTGTACTTTTGTGTCGTCACTCGAGAAAAGTTTGTGCATAACAAAAAAAAAAAGAAAAAGTATTGAGGCACTTTTTAAATATTTGAGAGTGATGAACTCTACTTTATATAATCCATGGCTACATGCGAAAGCCACCCAGAAATAATTAACAAAATGATCTCTCAGATTTGTTGCAATTGTAAAAAAAAGTCCTCTTTCATTTTTTATATGGGTTAATTTCTCAAACGTAACTGATCAGTTCAATTTTATTAGAACTTAATTAGGCTTGAATTTATTTATTTTTCCAAAATAATTTTTATGATTATTCATTAAATACAAAATAATTTATAGTATAATATTTATTTTTATTTTTATTTTTATTTAAAATTTAAAATAATAAAATATATTATTAAAATATGAATTAAAGTAATTAAAAATGTAAAAATAACTTCTTAAAATGTAATATATCTTACATAGGATAAAGTACATTTCGTACCCTCAACGTCTGCGCCTTCGGTCAAATATGCCCCCAACGTTTCAACTTTTGGGCAATCTTACCCTTTTTACTAACACCGTTAACCATTTTAACCGTTTTTGCTGATTAGGCGTAACATGTGGCATTAATATTTAACTGGGATCAATTTTTTCCATTTAATATTTTATTTAAAAAAAAAAAAAAGAAAACGTGCTTCTTCAAAACCTCAATCTAAACGATTTCTTTTTTCTTTTTCTTTTAAATAAAATATGAAATAAAAAAATTGATCCCAGTCAGATATTAATGCCACATATTATGCCTAGTCAGCAAAAATCGTTAACTATTTTAACGGTGTTAGTGAAAATGGTAAGATCATTTAAAAATTGAAACGTTGGGGTTTTATTTGACAGCAATCAAACGTTTGGGGTATATTTGACCGAACGCGTAAACGTTGGGGGTACCAAAGATACTTTACCCACCTTACATATCTTTTTATACTATCAAATATTAAATATAAGCGTCCTTTTAACATGTGTTCTAAGGGTACATGTTAGAGTTTCATCTAATTGGTCAATTGAATTTTTCATCATTAAAATGAATTTTTGTAAATTTCAAGACTTAAAATATTCTATTGACCAATAAAAAAAATTTAACATGTATCTTAAAGACACGTATTAAATAAATCCTAAATATAAATATCTCTTCATATAAAAATTTAAATCTTAATATGTCACGGGCGTTGTAAAAAAATAACTCATTTCTCACTACGATGAATCTGATTTCTTTCTTATTCCAAAGGAAAGCACCAATAACTATATAAAAAAAAAAAAAACTCCATTCATTGAGATTCACTAGAGAGTTTGTTTAACACCTAAATGATTTGGTATTATTTAAGTCATGTTCTAAGTCTGAGAGACTTTATAAATATAATTATTCTCATTAAAAAAAATTTTAATCATAATTAAATGCGCGACCGGAAGAAAAAAAAGTATTAAATGAGTGCCAGTTCAAACTCTTATGCCACTACAAATCTACAATACAACCATAACTTTCTCCAAAACACACTAAACATGGCCAAACCCAAAACCACTTCTTCTTCTTCCCTCTTCTTCTTCCTCACTCTCATGATCATCACTTCCTCTTCCTCCTCCACTGACACACACAGAGACCCCTTCTCCTTCATCTACGCAGGTTGCACCCAACACAAGTACTCCCCAAACTCCCCCTACCACTCCAACCTCGACTCCCTCCTCTCCTCCCTCCTCAACTCCGCCACCTACTCCTCCTACAACAATTTCACCATCCTCCTCTCCTCCTCCTCCTCCGACGCCATATCCGGACTCTACCAGTGTCGCGCCGACCTCTCCATGCCCGACTGCTCCTCCTGCGTCTCCCGCTCCCTCGCCCGCCTCCCCGCCCTCTGCCCCGGCTCCTGCGGGGCCGCCATCCAGCTCGACGCCTGCTTCATCAAGTACGACAATGCCTCCTTCCTCGGCGTCCAGGACAAGACCCTCATTTTCAAGAAATGTGGTCCTTCTCCTTCCTATGGTGATGGGAATACAAATAATGGTCACGTTGATGTGGAGGAGGGCATTATGGGAATGGGGAGTAGTAATTACAAGGATGATGTGTTGGATGGGTTGGCGGGTTCGGGTGGGGCGTTCCGGGTGGGCGGGTCGGGTGATGTGCAGGGTGTGGCGCAGTGCACTGGGGATCTCGGGTTTCAGGAGTGTCATGATTGCATCGCGGAGGCGATCCGACGGTTGAGAAGCGATTGTGGTGATGCGGCCTATGGGGATGTGTTCTTGGGCAAGTGTTATGCGAGGTATTCTGTTGGTGGGGCCCATGGTTACTCTAAGGCCCATGGTAAGGCCCATTATTTGTTATTGCTTAATTTTATTTTATTTTTTGTTTCCTGTAAATAATTCTTTTATTATTTGAAAATTAGGAATGTTTTCTGGAATTAAACCCGATTTGATTTATCTAACATTTGACTATTAAGAAAAGTCTTTTTTTTTTGGCATTAAATAATACATTTGAAATATGATTTTAGTGTAAATTTGATAATTTAGAAGACTTCAGGAAGTTTTCTGTAATTTTTTTTTCATTTTGTATGGAATGTTATTTTAAAAGATTTCACTTAATGTTGTATCATATTAGGACCATCGTTAAATTTTTATTTTTTTTTTGATAAATAGGACCATCGTTAATTAATTGTAGAGGAAAGTTTAATTAAATATATTTAGGTAACTTAATAATGTTTGATTTGATTGGTTAATTGTGTAGAAAAATCAAGAAAAGGTGGAGGTGAAAAGACATTTGCTATTATTATTGGATTATTAGCAGGAATAGCCATACTTGTCATTTTCCTTGCCTTCTTGAAGAGGGTTTGCACTGGAGGCCATGGTAAATACTAAATACTAAATAGGAATATTTATATATATATATATATATACCCAATTTTCCATTTTTTCTTTTGAATTTCTTTCTTTTATTTTTATTTTAATAACACCTTGGATTCAGTACTCTCTTAACAAGATTCTTACTTGCTTTTTTTTCTTTTTCCCATGCAGGCAAATAATTTTATTTTATTTTAAAAAAAAAAAGTTCGTCAAACTCAGTGGCACAGCACTTGATGAATTACTTCTTCTTTTTTTCCCTCTTCAAATTGTCAACTTTCTTTAATTTAATTCACCTTTACTACACTTTTTATATATCATTCACATTTAAATATTCAATCCAAATGAAGGAGATCTCATATGGAAAAGAATGAACGTGGGCATGCACATCCACACTCACTCAGAAGAAAAGACAGCTGAAAGATTCTTGCTTACTTGCTTCATGCTTCAAAAAGAAAAAAGTTAATTGTATTAATTAATATTTTTCGTTAATAATTAAAGTTGCATAAATTTACTCTTTATGTATCATTGGTATATGCGCCCTCTTCTAGCTACGATATGGAATTTCCATGTGATTCTCTCCTTTTGATTAATTTGCTTGTAAGTTGTATCAGCTTTAATTTTAAAGAGTACTTTTCATTTTTTTCTTGTTTAAATTACACTTCAATTATACACCGAAAGGCATGCATATATATATCAACTAGCAAGTGTATTAATTAGTGTTTGGAATTGGTGAAATGAGGAATAAGAAGAAATTTAATTTTAAAAAAAAAACAAATTAATGGCTCGCCATAGATTAGGGCTCTTCCTATATCTCACCTCATGACTTCACTAATTTTTCATTATAAATTATAAGTTGATTATTTTGAAGTAGGTTACATGCATGTTTTAAGAACCAAAGAAAATAAGGATTTTTTTCTTTTGGTGCAAAGGAAAGAAAAATGATAGTAAGGGATGTCAATTTTAAGTACTATCGGGTAAAGCGTTAGTAACATGTTGGGGAGACCAATAAAAATTCAACTTAAAGAAATACTACACAGATTTAAACCGAAAACAATTTTATCCAATCATATCTACTCAATTAAAATCATTAGATACTAAGAGATATCTTTAAAAAGAAATACCTACCAAAAGAAATTCTAGATATATATAACTTCACAGAGATTAAATCCGTATTTATAAATGAAACGAGAGTTTTTTTTTCTCTAAAATATTAATTATTTATGTCAACCCAAATTGACAAAAGAAAATAAAGAATTATAATAGTAAGAATGTGGTGTGTTGCGTCTAACAATATAAGATGACGCAATTTCACGTGAAATTATTTTATTAAATCGATTGGAACCATTGATCCGCTCTATTATAATTTTATTACAATCAATCAATAATGTATATTAATTAAAATGAAATAATTTTAATTAAATATATATATATATATTCAATGGGAAGCCCAAAGAATAATCCAATTTCGTATGCCTATAAAGACGTGTAGTGGGATTTATTGCCAAGCAATGACCTTGGATCTCTTAATGGCCTCTCCCCTCTTGTTGACTTTTCATCAATTGATATTTCCCCTCTCACACAATCAAAACAAAACTTTTACATTATTCTAAATTCTAAAAATTAATTTATATTGATTATATATATATATATATAATTATTTAAACATAATCGGTACTTCTCTCCTAACAGGATTTCAAGGTAAAATTATTTTTTATACTCTCAAATTTTGATGTTTTCATCAATTATGTCCATAAATTTTGATTATGGTCAATAATTAATTGTATTCTTAATCTTTTATTTTTTGAGCAATGTTATCTTTTTTACTAACATCATCCAAATATATATTAGGCAAAAATATCTTTCTTACCCCTAACGTTTGGGGGTCATGTTAGTTTCGCCCCTAACGTTTTTTTGCTGTCAATTGTACCTCTAACGTTTTACGTTTCTGCCAATGTCACCCTTTTTACTAACACCGTCAAATATTTAACAATTTTTGCTGACGTGGCATCCTATGTGGCAAAATATTTTTTATCTATCAATTGTACCCCTAACATTTTACATTTCTACCAATGTCACCCTTTTCACTAGCACCACCAAATATTTAATAGTTATAGCTTACGTAGCATCCTATGTGGCAAAAATATCTGACTTGGCATTTTTTTTCATACCAGATTTTTTACTCATCTTTTTCCCATCAAAACCGTGTCGTTTTAGCCTCACCATATTCCTTTTAAAATATAACTCAAACGCACGTGCCATTTTGCAGACAAAAACATCGGAGACGTTACCCATTCTCTACTTTGTCGGAGACGTTACCCTAAAATAGAGAATGGATAACGTCTCCGATGTTTTTATGAGCAAAATAGCGCGTGCATTTGAGTTATATTTTAGAAGGAATTAATTGGCCGCGGTCAAAACGACACAACTTTGATGAGAAAAAGATGAGTAAGAAATCTGATGTGAAAAAAAATATATACCAAGTCAGATATTTTTGCCACATAGGATGCCACGTAAGCAAAAACTATTAAATATTTGATGGTGCTAGTGAAAAGGGTGACATTGGCAGAAATGTAAAACGTTAGGGGTACAATTGACAAAAAAAAAATGTTTTGCCACATAGGATGCCACGTCAGCAAAAACTGTTAAATATTTGACGGTGTTAGTAAAAAGGGTGACATTGGCATAAACGTAAAACGTTAGGGATACAATTGACAACGAAAAAACGTTAGGGACGAAACTGACAGAATCCCCAAACGTTAGGGATAGAAAAGATACTTTTGCCTATATATTAACAGTGAGTACTAACGTGGCGTTATACGTGATCAATTTAATTCATTATTCTTTATTTTATTTTCATTTTATTTATTATTCAAATAAAATGAGCAAACTTATTTTTTTATCAGATCGATTTGGATTAAATCTGCACATATCCCTACTTCATATGCATAATTTGGATCTTATTGAGGAATATACTGTATCTGAAGTTTAATTAGAATAGTAATCATATATGTCTTTTTATCACTCACAAAATTAAAGTTTGTTGATGAACAAAAATAAAATATTTGTCCTTATCAATTAATCATAATTAAACTACATTTTCTTCCTTTCATTAATTGCATCACTATATTTTTTTTCATTAAACTAGCTTTTAATTTTGATTGCCTAATATATCACTACATTAAAAATCTGATTTAATTAACCTCTAACTACATACATATATGTAATTCTGGGATTCAATGGCACCGTACCATTGAATCTCAGTACATCTCTCCAATTATGTAGTACCATTTGTTAATATTAATAAAAACTCACATTAATTAGGGCCCACCTTGAATGGTTTATGAACCAACTGATTGAAGGAATGTACTGAAGTTCAGTACTACCATACCACTAAACATCTTCTCGTACGTCTGGTTTCAATAGCACTATGGTTTAATTAATATATTTAATATAATTATGAGGGAGCCATCTGAATAAGAAAGTGAGAGAAACATTCTAAAATCATACTGCAAAAAAGTGCCTCACAAGTCACAAACTTTGCTCCATCCAAGGTATCCAAAACTTAAGTATTAAGGAAAGAAATACAACCTACAATCACAAAATTCACGACCCATTTTGAAATAGTGTGAGTGAATAATTGAGTTAATTAATTAATATTTAATCCAATGATATCACTCTATTGGACAATAAACAATGTTGTACATATAAGAGGCGTTTGGTATGGTGTATCTCAAATAACATGGTATTTTACATATTATGGTATAAAAGAGTGTCATCTTAGATATTATGTTATCTTTGATACTCAATTACTTATGTTTGGTATGATGTTTGACATCACGCTGATATAAGATACAAGTATTTTGTATAAAATAGTGTCATCTAAGATATCATGTTATTTATTTTTTTATCTTCAAAATTTACCCTTATAAATTTAAGCAAATTAACTATTATATTTATTTGTTATGATATAACTCTAAATTAAAAAATATTAATCAACATAGAAAACAAGATATTTTAAATAATCAAATAGTTTAATATAACAAAAAAATAACATTTATCTAAATAACCAAAATGTTCTAAATAACTTCAAATATTCCAAAAATATTTTAAATGTCAATTAGCAAAGAATTTAGAGATAGCACAAGGGTTTAGCGTTCCATTAGTATATATAGTTTTTTTTTAGGGAAGAAAAAGCCTAGAAGTAAAGAAAACACACGCAACAAAGAGGCAGAAAAAATTAGGGTGTTTTTAATAATTGGCCAAATTATTCTTTTGGTCCTCAACGTTTGCACGAAGTTTAATATTGGTCCTCAACGTTTCAAAAAATTATTTTAGGTCCTCAACGTTTTTTTTTTGTCAAAATTGGTCCTCCAGCGTAACCCCGTCTGGTTTTTTTTGTTAAATACTGACGTGGAAGGCTTATGTGGCACACCCTCTCTCCTATGTGTCATATTTGGATGATATGACACTCTCTCTCACTCCAATTCAACAAAACGACGTCGTTTTGCATCACTTCTCTCTCACTCCAACTTAGCAAAACGGCGTCGTTTTGTTGAATTGGAGTGAGAGATGGTGTCATATCATCAAAATATGACACGTAGAAGAGAGAGTGTGCCACATAAGCCTTCCACGTCAGCATTTAACAAAAAAAAAGCAGACGGAGTTACGCTAAAGGACCAATTTTAACAAAAAAAAAACGTTGAGGACCTAAAATAACTTTTTGAAACGTTGAGGACCAATATTAAACTTCGTGCAAACGTTGAGGACCAAAAGAGTAATTTGGCCTTAATAATTTATATAAAAGAAAACAAAATATAATTAATAAGAATAATATTGGTATGTTGAAAAAAAATTCACACCCAAGGGTGTCATCTCATGTAACACAACATTTTGAGTGTCATGAGACCATAAGCTGTGTCATCACATGACATTATAACAAATTGGATCATCCAACAGTGTCATTACCCTCAAAATGACACCATACCAAATGCCCCCATAATATATCTCGTATTATTTAAAAATTTATATAAGTATCCCTAATATTTAATAAAATGTGACATAAATGTATTTAAATTTTTTTTTCATATATATATATATATATATATATATATATATATATATATATATATATATATATATTCATTTAAAAATATTAAAATTTAGCATATATATATTTAACTGTGCTAAAGTACTATTATATTAAAATAAAATTACAGATTTATTTTGTACGAAAGTTGACGAAGAGGTCATATACTATTTTAAATAGAGAAATTAATATGTGTTTAAGTGAACCTTACCTTATATGTTATAATATAATTTACTATTTTGAATTTGAAAATTTTCTATGATAAGTGTCTGTCTATCTTCGACAAAAATGATGGAAGTAAAATGTAATTAGTAAATACTAATTAACATACTGACAAAAAAAAAAAGTGATCAACATATTTCATAATGGGCTGGGCCCTTCCTGATAAAAGCCCAAATATGTCCTCTTCAGTCAATACTTGTTTAGTTGTCTTTTTTTTGGGCCTGAAGTTGTCTTTCAAATATTGGTTTCTTGAGTGTCAAAAAAATATATTCGTTTCTTTCTTCTCTTGACCAGCAGGTTTGGACCAACTTGATTGGGCTTTCAATTTTGGCCCATGAAGCGGAACTTTATTTTTTAACTTGCTATAGCCTAGATATAGTAATCTTTTGTCAGTAAACAAAAAATAAATGTATATTTTTAAAATAATAAAATGCAAACAAAATTCTTGAGTTGTAGGCTAGAGGCAGTTGAGCACATAACACCGTTAAGTTTTAAAATTTTACACTCAACACTTGATCTTTCAACTTCAGCACTCAACCCCTTCTGTCAAGGTTTCCTCTCTTTTTTTATCACTGTTTAATCACATCAGCATTTTTATTCAGATTAGTGAAAGATATTTTGGTAATTTCACTTAACATGCTCAACATTTTTTAAAAAAATTATCAAAACAACTTTCACAAATCTAAATAAAAATGTTGATGTAGATGAAAAATGTTAAGAAATAAATGGAAACATGACAAAAGAAAATTGAGTACCCAAAATTGAATTGAGTGCAACCTTTTAAAGCCTTTCCTTACTACCATTTCATTACAAAAAAAAAAAAAGAAAACTCATGAATATTATGTATCTTTGACCTAAAACTCACGAGTCTTAAATTTTGACCCTTTTAGAACTAATAACTAGGTAAACAAATTGCAGAAACTTTAATTATTTATAACTAAAATTTAGAGAATGAATGTTTTCAACAAAATTATAGAACAATTAATTGAAATATATAATGATTAAAAGAAACATTTCCTCAATTTCAAAACTTTACTAGGTTAAGAAAATTGAGATTGTACAAATTAGTGGAAGAAATTCGAAAACACAGGTGGGAAAATATTATTGCTTATTGCTGATTACTATTGTACGTAGAGAACATATATAGTTTATAATAGTACATAATTAACTTATAAAAACAAGTACATAATTAATAGGGTATATTAATGATTTAGTCATTAAAAAAATAGATATTTTTAAGGCTAAAATGCACAGAACCCCCCTGAATTATAGGGTGTTTGCACATAACCTCCCTGAACTTCAAAAAGTTGCATAGCACCCCCCTAAACTTTTCAATTTTTGCACATAAAGGATTTTGTTACTTTTTCCATCTAATTTTTTACACTCAATGCCACCTCACCTTCCGCATTACATTTTAATTCCATGTTAGCTGGACAAATAAGTAATTTCTCTATCATTAATTAATTATTTTTATGAAAAAAATTAATTAATTAAAATATAGACTATAGAGAAATTAATTTTCATAAAAATAATTAATTTTTTTGATAAAAATAATTAATTAATTAATTAATGGTAGAGAAATTACTTATTTGCCCAGCTGACATGAAATTAAAATGTGATGTGGAAGCTGATGTGGCATTGAGTGTAAAAATTGGATGGAAAAGTTAACAAAATCCTTTATGTGCAAAAGTTGAAAAGTTTAAGGAGGTGTTATGCAACTTTTTGAAGTTCAGGGAGGTTATGTGCAAACACCCTATAATTCAGGGGGGTTCTGTGCATTTTAGCCTATTTTTAATTTAGTGAATAAAAAAGTAAAATGTTCCAATTTGATCCCCAAAGATTAAAATTTTAATTTGTTGGTAAAAAATGCAAAAATTATATTAAAAGATCAACCAAGAGTACAACCAGAACATCATAAATATAACACACAAAAAAGCTGTATAACAAAAAAGACACCTAATTAACTTGTGCATTTTCCTTGGCCAAAAGAAAAAAAAAGCTTATGCATTTTCCAGTCAATTTAATTCTTTAATTAATAGGGTGGATAAAAAATTAAATGAAAGTAATATTAATGAAAATTATTGATTGTTAAAACATTAAATTAAATTTTATTCAGCTAAAAAGTATAAAGAGAATATTTTGATATTGTGTAATTTGTAAAATAAATACATCAAAATTATAAACTATGCATAAAAAAATTGTAACCGGTGTAATTTGTAAATATGATACATTTTAATTTTTTATGAATATAATCTAATTTACCATTCAACCATTAATTAATATTGATCACATTTACAATTTAATCTTTTAAAGATGAATTGAGACGTTTTATCTTTTAAGTACTAAATTAAAGGATTATATATTTTTTAAAGACTAATAATTAATTAATTCTATATAGATTATAGAATATAAAGTGGAAATTAGGGGTGTTCGGCGGGCGGTTTGGGCGATTTTTAGCGAAAATTTTGTGCACCTATCGGTTTAAGTTGATAGCGTCAAACCAAACCAAACTAAACAAAACCATAAACGAGCGGTTTTGAGCGGTTTCGTTTGACGGTTTAGGACTTTTATATCATCAAACTTACATATCAAAGTTTATTAATAAAAAATATAATTTTATTCAAAATAAATAATAAAAAGTATAGTAATATTTCATTTACTTACAATATACAATCAACTTAGTTCTAAAATTAAATTTTTAGATTGACTAAATTTAATCTAACATTCTAAAAACAAATTTTAAACTTTATTATTTAAAAATTTTAACATAATATGTATATATATATATATATATATATATATATATATATATATATATATATATACATGTATGTGTATGCGGTTTGGTTCGGTTTTTTAACATACCAAACCGAACCAAACCAAACATTGATCGATTTTGTTCGGTTTGGTTTGGTTCAAGTGCGGCGGTTTTGTTCGGTTCTGAACACCCCTAGTGGAAACTAACTTCGTCAAGTGTAGTAAGTTTCCTTTGTATATAAGAGTTCGATAAATGATAGAACTGTCTTTCGTATGAATCTAAAGAAATATAGAATACGGTTTTTTTTTTCGACCGATCTCCGAGACACTGATTTGATTATCCGAATTCAACTCATATTACATATTTGACTATAATGTAAGAATCTTTCAATAAAAATAATTGTATTCATAAGATGTCAAATTTGTGATAATGTTTAAACAATGTCAAAGTGCATATCACTTAGATCAATTTTTTATTATCTAAAAAATAAGAATATAATCAGATTAATAAGCCAATTGAATTTTTTTGGAAAAAAAGTTCCAAAATTCTCACTCTGGACTCTGTAGTCTGTGGTATATAAATATTCAGTCACCAAACTTGAGTTCATTTGTCGTGTTATATTATTATTTTTTATATAAAATTTAAAAGTCTAGTTTGCGTATGACAATTTTATCTGGACCCAACGAGTATCCAAAAAATTTACCTGTTGGGTCCATGTCTGGGTATGGGTATGGGAATTTTAACGGGTAAAAGTTCGGAGACGGGTAAGGATGTATTCACCCCGGACCCGAACCCGGTGATAATATATATATATATATATATATATATATTGAGTATATAGACAATTTTGTCCCTGAAAAATTCGGAAGTAGACAATTTGGTCCCTGAAAGATTGCACCGTTACATAAATTGGTCATTCCGTCATCTTCAGTTAGATTCTCTTAACGGACTTGCTGACATGGCACGTTAATTGCACACGAGGGCCATTAGTTGTTCTGTAGGATATGCTTACATGGCACAAGCTAAAATATATCTCCAACTAAGCACAAAACACAGCGTTTTGAAGCTTCAATTTGCACACTTACACTAAGTTGGAGGTGAATTTTGGCTTGTGCTGACAAAACGCAGCACAAGCTAAAATCCACCTCCAACTTAGTGTAAGTGTGCAAACTGAAGCTTCAAAACGCTGCGTTTTGTGCTGAGTTGGAGGTGAATATTAGCTTGTGCCATGTAAGCATGTCCTACTAAGCAATTAACGGCCCTCGTCTACAATTAACATGCCACCTCAGCAAGTTCGTTAAGAGAATTTAACTGAAGATGACAGAAGGACCAATTTGTGTAATG
This sequence comes from Senna tora, assembly GCA_014851425.1. NCBI lineage: Eukaryota > Viridiplantae > Streptophyta > Magnoliopsida > Fabales > Fabaceae > Senna > Senna tora. The sequence goes on from CM026264.1 coordinate 11,930,586, forward strand.
GTGCAATCTTTCAGGGACCAAATTGTACACTTATGATCTTTTAGGGACTAAATTATCAACTTCCGAATCTTTCAGGGACGAAATTGTCTATATACTAAAAATATATTATATATCATATCAAATTATGTGTTTGAAGTTTATTTTTCTTAAACTTGGAAATAATTAAATTTATGAATGTGTGTTCAATACTTGTGATGAAAGTAACAAATTTTGTAGAAAAAATAATAAATTTTTCGAGTCTGAGATCTAAGTATTCGATGGGTCCGGGAACGGGTATCAAATTTTATACCCGGCCAAGAACGGGTCCGAAGATGAAAAAAAATATTAACTACCGAGGCTAAAAATAAAAAATGCCCTACCCATTGTCATCCCTAATTTCGCCCATTTTCAAATATAGTTGGGAAATTCATTGACATTGATGAAATCAAACTTTCTTCCTTCCTTCCTTTCCCAACGGTACAAACGACGTGAAGACAAATTTGCGCAGTTGTAATAAATAATACATGCGGATACGCCACCCTTATCCAACCTCAGGCATGAGCTTCGCATTTTGTAGTGGGTCCTACATGTGACACGTCAGGCCATATTCATAAGTACGGTAATAGTGAATTTCAGTATATTTTTTCAATTAATTGATTTTTAAATTATTCAAGATGAATCTTTATTAATTTAATTTTTTATTCATATTAACATATAATTTTATATGATTAAAGAGATATATTGAATTTTAATAATACGGTATCAATGAACTTTTATCCGTAAGAGGCAGGCATAACTAACGACTCCTCCCCAACCGAAACGTGATGGACGGACGGTGATGGAATTTACTCAAGTCAACATAAAGCCAAATTATCTTGTGATTGTTTGAGAAGTAAACGACTTGAGTCCACCTCAATTTTAATATGATTAAATTTAGCATTTATCCATGATATTTGTTAAGAATATTTTAATGGATTTATCTGATAAAGTTTCAATTATTGATTGAGAGACGATTTATTGTTATGAAGATGTGTTTGGTACAAGGTTTAAAAAAGGTTAAATGTTCATTTTGGTCTTTTATGTTTCATCTCAGTTTTAAATTGGTCATTTATCTTTCAAAAATTTTATATTGGTCATTTATGTTTCCCAAAAGTTTTATATTTGTCCTTCAGGTTTTATTCAAGTTCTATATTGATCCTTTATGTTTCATTGAAGTTTTATATAATTAGTCATTTATGTTTCCTTAGAGTTTCATATTGGTCCTCTCAATATGATTTTATTTTTTGCTTAAACGATGTCGTTTGGGTGTTTTTGGTGTGCCTAAGGCCACGTCAGCTATCTTATACACGTTGGAGAGATTATGTGTCCATCTCGGAACGCTACGTTAGCAGTTAACTTAAGAAATTGACGGATTTGGACGGAAGGACCAATTTAGAACTTCTAGGAAACATAAAGGACTAATTTAAAACTTTTGAAACATAAAGGACTAATTTGAAACTTGAGTGAAACATAGATGACCAAAATGAACATTTGACCTTTAAAAAATAATCTCAGGATTATTTCTTTGACATTTTGTAATCAAGTGTTTGGTACAAGAATTAAAAAATTAATTCTGGGAATCTTATATTCTCGGGATTATTTTTATCCCATGTTTCTTCATGTTTTTAATCTCACCTAAGGGGTGGGATTATGATAATCACATGGGATGACATTATTTTTCAATACATACTTTTTTTTGGTAGAATTTTCAATACATACTTTTACTAAATTACCCTTGTCCTATTTATTAACCATCTTGTAAAATAATTTCATGATTATGAAAGTTGAACCAAATAATTATTCTAATATTCTCGATAATCCTAATACTGGGAATCACATTCCTAGGATCAAGATTCCTGGAATTAAAAATTTAACTCTTGTACCAAACGCAAGATAATGAAAAGTTATTAGGAATAGTTTGTTAAGTTCTCTCATTGATTGAAATGAATCCTTAAACAATGTTTTATGGATACTTGTTAGCAAAACCCTTTTAGTGTTTGAGAGGAAATTTATTTTGAAAATTAGTGAAAAGTTAACAAATATAACTTTATAAGCTTTCTCTTTGATGGAATGGAATTCTTAAACAATGTTCTTAGAGCAGTGATTAGCAAAACCTTTTTAAATTTAAGGCAAGTTCAAATTTATATAAGTGTTTTAAAATGAATAAAAAATTATGATAAAATTTAGTTTATTTTATTAACTAAGCTGTTCATAAATTTAACGAGTTAAATTAAATAATTTGCGAACAATTTTATATACATAAATTTAACGAGTTAACTAAATAATTTGCGAACAATTTTATAAATATAATATATAACTATGTGTACATATAAAATTAAATTAAACAAAAAAAATCAAATCTTTCATAAATTAAATGAGTGGAACATTGTAACAAATATAATGAGTATGTGTACGAGTGTGAGAGACTAAGGAAATTGAATTCTTCAAATTCTTTTTATGTAACTTTTACGCAATTTTTTTGAAATGTATTATTTTTGTTTCATTTGTAAAATAATAATATGGAGTCACACTAATAAGAACATATCACAAAAAGATTAGAGATTAAATTATTATTAATATCAACATATAGCATTATCTTAAATGAATTAAGAACCAAATTATTATTAATACCATTAAATAATCTCACAAGACTATTTGTCAATATTAATAATAATTTAATCCTTAATCTATTTATAATAAACCCATATTATATTAATGTAAATTCTTTTTAGGCAAAATTATTCTTTTGGTCCTCAACGTTTGCACAAAGTTTAATATTGGTCTTCAACGTTTCAAAAAGTTATTTTAGGTCCTCAATGTTTTTTTTATCAAGATTGATCCTCTAGCGTAACATCCGTTTGGTTTTGCCATTAAATACTGACGTGGAAAGCTTATGTGGCACACCCGCTCTCCTACGTGTCATATTTAAATGACATGGCACCCTCTCTCACTCCAACTCAGCAAAACGATGTCGTTTCCATGGACATGGCAATGGAAAATTGAATCAAAATGGCGTCGTTTTCTGAGTTTGAGTGAGAGAGGATGGCATGTCAAACACGTAGGAGAGAAGGTGTGCTACATAAGCCCTCCACGTCAGCATTTAATGGCAAAACCAGATAGATGTTACGCTAGAGGACCAATTTTGACAAAAAAAAAACGTTGAGGATCTAAAATAATATTTTGAAACGTTAAGGACCAATATTAAACTTCGTACAAACGTTGAGGACCAAAAGAGTAATTTGGCCTTCTTTTTATTACATCACAAATAAGATAAAAATATATATTTTAAAAGAATTATATAAAAATTATAATAAAAAAACTGCATTATATTATTTTTCTTTGTCAAGTCATAAGTTATGTGAGGAAATTGCCCCAAACATTGAGCTGACTTAAAACGTCATTTTCTATTCCCAGACAACCAAACAATGGCCAATTTGAAAACTAGAGGGGACCACTCAGATGGGACCACGTGGCCACACTTCCATTTCAGGATTACGCTTTACTTTTTGTGGGACAATAAATGTTGCCAATTGCAATTTCAGACTTTTACTCTTTTAGTATTCCCTTAGCCAAAATATATTTATTAGTAAATTAATGACTTGACAAGGGAAAGATACTTTTTTGTTTATTTTTTATTAAAAATAAAATATTTTAGTTTATTTTTTTATAATATTAATTTTTAATTAATTTAATACTTCAATTAATCTTATTCAATAATATTTGTTTCTTTGAAATGCAAAATAAGGTTTTAAATTCTAAAGTAGATTGACACAAATGGTCAAAAATTCGAAGAAAAGTTTTCGTCTCATTTATGGACGAGAGTTCGAATCCTCCTGTAGCTATCCAAAATTTTGCTTTGGTGGGATACTATCAGGCAGGATGCCAGTGGTATGTTGGGGAGACCAATAGAGACCCAACCCAAATGATTACTGCATAAACTTAAACCACGAGCAGTTTTATCCCGTTGTAGCCACTCAATTAGCTCTTGGGTGCTAAGAAATTTCCCTTACTACTATTTTTTCTATCAAACAAAAAATAAGGTTTGTTGTATTTTGCTTAATGTAAATAACATTGCAACATGTCTCTCACACACGCACACATAGAGAGGATTATATATATATATATATATATATATATATATATATATATATATATATATTGTATTTTTCAAGTTGAAATCTTAGACGGATAGGAATGAATTATTATTCAGTGAGAGGATCATACTTAACAATGAACATTAGATTATTTAAAAGATTAGTTACCATGTAGTGGGCAAAGGCTAGAAACACGATCGAGAGAGCTAGAGAGAGGAGAGACTTAATTTGGGTTGATAAGTGATAACCTAGGGCTCACGTATTCAATGAGAGAGATAAGTGGTGAGAAAGAAAATCGATGTATGCTTAAAATATGTGTATTTAGGAAATGTATAACCTCTCATTATCTAGACTAATAAGAGAATTTTTTGTGCATGCTTATTTTTATGAAGAAAATGCTTATTGTTGTAATAATAACTTATTTTAAAAAAATTGTGCTATTTGTACATATATATTTAATAAACAAATTATTTTCATTTGTAGTAAAATACACTTTTTTAACTTTAAACAGAAGTTAGCAATTAGAGTTAATTTACTAGCTAGTATTAAAACCTAACATTTAAATATTCTAGGACGAAAATACCTTTAATAAAATTTTATATTTCTTATTATACCATTTTATTAATAAGATATCATTTATATGATATATTGTGATGTGTTTTTTTATAAACACATATCAAAGTTATTATTGAGTCATTTAAATGATAAATTTTGCATTTTGTATATACGAAATGTTATATAAGATTACAATATTTGTTTGTATTTGCACATTTAAATATGTTTTTATATTTATGCGATACTGTCACCAGTCATGTATGCACAAAGGAATATTAAGGGCACTGATTAATAATATATTTATTATTGTAAATTAGTCAAAAAAAACTTATAGAATTATTAACTTGCATTAAATGAGTCTATATATTTATTTTAAAGACATAAATACGCCTAACTCATATTTTTAATATTTAATATTCTTATAAATTTAATAATTTTTTTTTATTTTACCTGCACACGTTTTAACTCTAATATTTTTTTTATTTTACTTATGATTAAAACTAAATTCTTCAATTTTATAAATATACGATCTAGCTCTGGTTTCGATTTCATGTTATTTAATTCTTCAATTTTATAAATATATTTGACTTTTAATTTGTTGATTCACTGAGCAATTTTAATCATAAGTAAAATAAAAAAAAATTATTAGAGTTAAAATGCGTGCAGGTAAAATAAAAAAATATTAGATTTGATAAGAAAATTAAATAGGGTTTTGCTAACTAGTGCCCTAAGGGCACTGGTTAAGGAAGCATTAAATGAGGTTAGGTAGTCAAAAAGTGCATGGAAATCTGAATTCATATTAAATGTGTTTTTCAATATTTCTTAAAGACACTAATACCCTCAACATATTATTTAGTAAATATTCATAATTACATTTCAATAATATTTTTTTATATTTATTTCTCTGTATTTATTTATATTCTTTTATTTTTTTTATTTATCCAATCATGTTAAATATATTGGTCACATTTTTATTTAATTGTTTTATATCACATAATAAATTTTTTTTTATATAACGTTAATGGTAAGTGTTTTTTTATATATAGACTTGTTATATAGTAAGTGTTTAATTTATTTAAAACAATTAAACAATTAAATAGAGAGAATTAAATATAAAAAATATTATTGAGATGTAATTATGAATGTTTACTAAGTAATAGGTTGAGGGTATTAGTGTCTTTAAGAAAAATAGAAAAACGCATTTTAATATAAATTCTGATTTCTATGCACTTTTTGACTACCTAACCTCATTTAATGCTTCCTTAACTAGTGCCCTTAGGGCACTGGTTAGCAAAACCAATTAAATATTAAAGATATGAGTTAGGGGTATATTTATGTCTTTAAAATAAGTATATAGACTTATTTAATGCAAGTTAATAATTTTATAAGTCTTTTGATTAATTTACAACAATAAATGTCTTCTTAATAACCAACGCCCTAAAGGGTTCTGGTTAGCAAAACCCTTTAGATTAAACTATAATTTAATAAAAAAGATTACACTACTCTTTTACTTAACGAGAAATCTTTAAATTAAATCCGGTGCAATTAGCTTTCGTGTAATTATGGTATAATTACTTTAAAATGTACATTTTACTTCATTTGTAAAGTAATTTTAGGGACCTACATTAAAGACATACCATGAATGAGTTAGGGATTAAATTTTTATTAATATTGACAAATATTATCACTAAATAGCCTTATGAGACTATCTATTAATATTAATAACAATTTGGTTCCTAATCTATTTAAGACAATGATATTGTCAATATTGATAAAAATTTGGTCTTTAATCTATTAATAATAGGTTCTTATTAATGTGAGTTCTTATTAATATTTTATAAATAAAGTAAAAATATATATTTTAAAATAATTACATCATAATTACTCGAAAGCTAATTTCGTCGAATTTAATTTCAAAATCTTTAAAGTACCGCCTTAATTATTAAAATGGTCTTAATCAATAGTTGTAAGAGAATCATCTGGCTCATAATAATAGAGGGATCTTCCTCTTCTCATAATTAGGCACACTTACCTATAATAATATTAATAATAACTTATATAATCTTCTTTTCTTTTGTTGAACACTACACTCATATTATTAAGTTGTCATATGTATTCTTTGTATAAAAAAAACATGTATTCTTATATTGGGATACGAAATTAATATTATGTATTTCTATGTGAGTACTGAATTTTAATATATTTTTTGTTTATTTAATATTATCTATTGATTTTAATAGATATCCACACTAATAGAGACTCTTATTAAAAGAATTATGAACTAAATTTTTTTTAATATTAACAAATGAAAATAAACTAATACAGGATTACCAATTTTCAATAATTTCACAATACCAATATTAAAAGTTAATCTTATTTGAAGTATTATTAGATACTAAGATAAACATATTTTTCGATAGATATTAAAACTTTAGCTCGTTACATTATAAAGATTTAATTTTTTCCATTAAATTCAACTTTGTTACTAAGTACTAAATAAGAAAAAATCTTTTTTGGATTTGGGAAAAATATAATTGTTATTGTATATCCTAGAGAGGAAAAATTTTCCTTTAGAAAAATAAAATTAAATCAGTGCAAATTGAACTCATATATTAAGCACCTGGATTTTGTTCTTTAATATTATATAATTTTATATTTCTAAGAGGAAAATCTTTGTATATCTTTTTCCATTTTAATAATCCCTAAATTTGGAGGTACGTTCGCGCTCACACCGAAGCAGAACCCTCCAAAATCTCACCTCACCTCCCATTGGACCATTCGAATTAGAGTGGCCCCCACATAGAAGCTTCCTTAATTGTTTAAGAATAAGTCTCGAGGCGCGTCGCGGTACACTGTTGTAATTTGCACGTGAATGTACCGTATAATTTCCCTTAATGAAGAAGAGGATCGATTCTCTCTCTCTCTTTCTCTTTCTTTCTTTTCTTTCTCTCTCTTAAGTCTTAACCCTCACGTATTCAAATACGTGACACCCACCTTCTCTCTCTTCCTTTCTTTCTCTCACATTAGTAAAAGAAGTAGAAAGAAACCCCCTTGCTTGATTTTCCCTCTCTGATTTTCTCAGTTGGGCTAATTTTCTCTGTAGCCAAACAGAAAGTGGAAAATCACAGTGTGACCAACAAAAGGTTAAGGTGGTGATGGCACGGATTCCTTAGCGTGCTCTCTTGCAAGTTTCAAGACCAAAAGCCTATACATACAAATTGGCAATCCAAGGACGTGTTTCTTTAATCGTGGGAGAGAAAGAGAGGAAGACGTGGAGATGGAGATGAAGATCAACAAGTCTTTGCTGCCACTTATCTTCTTCGTCTTCCTTCCTGTTTTCTCGCTGTGTCTGTTACCCATCGTAGGCGCAGATCTAGCCTCCGATAGAGCCGCTCTCGTGGCTCTACGCGCCGCCGTGGGTGGTCGTTCCCTCCTCTGGAACCTCTCCGCGACGAGTCCTTGCTCATGGACTGGCGTGCGCTGCAATAACGTCACCGTCACTGAGTTGCGTCTTCCCGCTATGGGTCTTTCCGGAACGCTTCCACTGGGAATTGGGAATCTCACGCAGCTTCAGACTCTGTCTCTTCGCTTCAACGCTCTCACCGGTTCCATTCCCAGCGACTTCTCCAAGCTCGTCGCCCTTCGGAACCTGTATTTGCAGGGGAATTTCTTCTCCGGTGAAATCCCCGATTTCCTCTACGGTATGCAGAACTTGGTTCGTTTGAATTTAGCTGGAAACAGTTTCAGCGGTGAGATCTCGCCCAACTTTAATAACCTCACGAGGTTGGCTACTCTCTTTTTGGAGAACAACAACCTCACTGGGTCCATTCCCGACCTCAATGTCCCACCTCTTGACCAGTTCAATGTTTCGTCCAATCGGCTCAACGGGTCCATTCCGGCGAAGTTTTCGAGGTTGGATGCGAGTGCTTTTGCGGGGAATTCGCTTTGTGGGAAGCCCTTGCAAGAATGCCCTGGAACACCCAGCAATGGAGAGAAGGAGAAGAAGAAGAAGCTATCTGGTGGAGCAATTGCTGGAATTGTAATTGGTTCTTTGGTTGGACTTATGTTGATTCTGCTCTTACTCTTCTTCTTGTGCCGAAAAAGGAGCAGTGAAGAGAAGCATACAGGACCCGGGAAGCAAGTTCAGATTCAAGCTCCTCCTCAAGAGAAGACAGCTAGAGAAATTGAGAATGCTGGAGCAAGTAATTCAGCACCAACTAGAGGTGGTGTTGAGGCTAAGAATGCTAGAAGCAAGAGTTTGGTCTTTTTTGGGAATGTGAATAAAGTGTTTGATCTAGAGGATTTGTTGAGGGCATCGGCTGAAGTGCTGGGGAAGGGGACCTTTGGAACCACATATAAGGCTACTTTGGAGATGGGGATGGTTGTGGCAGTGAAGAGGTTGAAGGATGTTAGTGCATCAGAAAGTGAATTTAGAGAGAAAATTGAGCAAGTCGGGAAGATGGCTCATGTGAACTTGGTCCCTCTCAGAGCTTACTATTATAGCAGGGAAGAAAAGCTTCTTGCCTATGATTACATGCCCATGGGAAGCTTATCTGCACTCTTACATGGTAAGCATCTTTTTGGTACTATATCATTCTGCTTTCCTGTGTCATAATTCTTGTTCTCTTGTCTGCTATGTTACATTATGTCTCTTGGTGTTTGTATTGGAATTCCATTTCATGTTGCCACTTTTGTACCCTTTTGTCATGGCATGGCCCAATTTTTATCTTCTATCAGCCCCACCACCACGCCATAAATTTTTCTAGAGTAAGGCTGTATTGCTTGGATTTTTTGCTTGGAATTACATCTTGTGGCTGTCTGATATGGATTATGTTTCAGTATAAATAAATATAAATGGCCTTTATTTAGTCCTAAAATTGATATGATATCTGGTGAAGGAGCACTTAATTACTTGTTTGCTGCACATTATGTTCATGCAAGATGAAGCCTCAACTTCTATAGTTTACTGTGATATATAAAACATTTCTGGATTAACCTGAAATTTGTGATTTCTTTAGGGTGACATGCTTTGATTTTGAATTTCTTTTGAGGTAATGCTGAAAAAATAATGCTTTAGGATTTTTTAGTGATTCATTGACAATCTCTCTGCTCTGTCAAATTATTGCATTTGCTCAAGTATTAACTGCAAAATGCTGGCTGTAATTGAAATAGTATCTCTGTTAAATTGCTTCATTGTTTGCAACCAGATTAATTGAAATGGTTCACTTAGTTATACATCTTGCTGATTTCATGTTACAGCTAACAATGGAGCTGGAAGAACTCCACTTAACTGGGAAACAAGGTCCAGCATCGCCCTTGGTGCTGCCCGTGGAATTGCATACCTACACTCACACGGCGCTTCTGCCTCCCATGGAAATATCAAGTCTTCAAATATCCTTCTTACCAAATCTTTTGAAGCTCGTGTTTCTGACTTTGGCCTCGCTCATCTTGCTCATCCAACCTCCACACCTAACCGTATTTCTGGTTACCGTGCTCCAGAAGTCACGGATGCTCGCAAAGTATCCCAAAAAGCGGATGTCTATAGTTTTGGCATTATGCTCTTGGAGCTTCTTACAGGGAAGGCTCCAACACATTCCTCCTTGACAGAAGAAGGGGTAGACCTCCCAAGATGGGTGCAATCAATTGTTCAAGAGGAGTGGAACAATGAGGTTTTTGACATGGAGCTTCTGCGATACCAGAATGTGGAGGAGGAAATGGTCAATCTCTTGCAGCTTGCACTTGAATGCACTGCTCAGTATCCCGACAAGCGACCTTCAATGGATGTGGTGGCGAGCAGAATCGAGGAGATTTGTCGTGTTAGTTTAGAGAAAGAGGAAGAGAAGATTCGTTCTGTGAAAGATGATGAAGATAATGGATTTTCCCCACCTTAGTCTGTGTTTTTTCCAGGGCGCTTCTACCATCATTATAGGATTGAAGTTGAGACCTCCATTATTTGATCATGGCCCTTGTTCTGCCATTCATAATATATAGTCTTGTTTGTTTATTCATTGACTGGAGTCTTAGTTGGGGGGGTTTCTCTTCTTCCCCGCTCTTTATTTTCTACATTATATTCTTGAGGGGCATATTTGTTTTTTATTTTTCTAGGAATTTGTGTGAAATGTGAATAATTTGCTTGGATTCATACATTGATATTATTCCCTTCAGAATTCCAATCCTGAATCATACTCAAGTTGGAGTGACTAGTATCCTTATTGCTTTAACAGTTTGGTCTATGGATTATTAAGTTTATTTAGTTATAGTCTAATAATTAGTAAGTGTTACTGTGTTACAAGTTTGTTTTTATAAAAAAAAATTAATTAATATCACGTGAATCTAAATTGTGGTAGTATCTTAATTATTTGAGAAAGAAATGAATCAAATGATACAGTCATAAGTTGAATCTACCAAGAAAATCGGAGGAATTCTAGTTTAGCAATTCTTCAAAAGAAAAAAAAAGGTCTTATATATTTTATATACAAAAAGACATGTCCACTTGTGGATTGGAGTGATATGTACACAATTTTTTTTAAGCAAGCTCCATGAGTTAAGTTTTATATAATATAAAGGGTGAAAAAAACCTTTGGTAAAATGTTCTATCTCTGTTATGCAAGTTTAGTTAATTCAGAATTAAATTAATTAGACTGATAGTAAGATTTTGACCAAAAGAGATATGTCCCTTGAAAAGAAAAGACAGTGCAGGCTTCGGAAAATTGTTCCATTGTCTTTTGTTTTGGGGTTGTACGAGGACCACCACCAACCAAACAAAAGGATAGAGAAAGTATAATATAATAACATTTTTCACATTCTCAATTCTCAAGTAGAAGCAGAAACTTTGGCTCTGCTTTTGTTGAAGGTTGATTTTGTGTTCAAATTCCAAGATGGTCATGCACAGCACATACTGATCTCTCTATTCTATCTATCTAGCTACTTTCCTTTTATGCCACTTATTCTGGGAATAAAAAGAAATCATATTTTTTATTTTTAGAGTGTGATAGATTGGGAGAGTTTTCTTTCTTTATTCTTTAATAATAAGACAAGATAGAATCGTTGTGCTATTTTCTAGTCATTTTATATATGCTAATATGACATTACTTTTGCTTTTTAAGACTTAGTTGTAAAGGCTCTGTTTCTAACTTGTAATCCAAAATTATGGCTTTCAAGAAAAGAAAAAGAGCAAGACAGATCAAGTGAAGTCTTGCTTTCGCTTATGATGCAATTTTGATTAGTTGAAACTGAGTTTTTCAGTTGGTTTCACAAGTGAAATGAGTTTATACTTTATATATATATATATATACACACACACACACTTCACATAGTATTATAATGTTATTAGGCTATATGTCATTTTTGTGAACGTGTAATTTTGATCATCATCTTCTAATTGTATTATTAATTTTTGAAGCTTTCAAATTTTATAAAGGTCAAAAGTTTTGAAATGTTCAAGATAGTGTTATTTCCAAAGCATTTCTAAATACATTTTACGGGTGAGAAATAAAACGACGGTATCATGTAAAGAGAGATATCTATGCAAAATTAATAGAATACAAGATGATTTTTATTTTAAATTATTTTGTTGGACAATACTAAACATAAATTCTAAAATGGTTTGATAATAAAGATGTTGATATTTTATAAAATGGAATTTTGTTTAGCAAAATGTTGCAGAGGAAGTTGAAATTTCTCTTCATTTCCTATTATTCCAAACTTCCGAAACTCTTAAAATAAGTAGACAGTTGGGGATATTGGTTAGAATTTAGAATTAATGATTAGATTTAAACCCAATTTGGGGCCTAGATTCTTGCAGATGCGTTGACAAAAGAAATGTTGAAGTGTAAGTATCAAGAAACTACTTAGTAAAGTGAACGAATATTTATATGAAAAAAAAAATAAACTAAGGTGAAGTTATTTAGGTGTTTGATGTGAAGTTCTTTAATAAAAATAAGACACGCGACAAAAAGTACTTATATAGAAGATTAAATTATAATAATCAATCATTAAAAAAAAGAATATAAATAAAACACGTGATTCGTAAAACTTTATAGTAAGCACCTAAATAATTTCACTTTTAATTTTTTCCAATAAAAAACGTGAATGAATATTGAATAATGATCAAAGAATTGTACTTAGGTATTACCACAAAAAAAAAAAAGAATTGTACTTAGGGAAAGGGGTTAAAATAATTAAATAAGGTGAATCTTAAAATACTTTTGACTATATTCTTGATTTAATTCATCAACCAATTCAATAGTATATATATTTTTAATTAAATTATATTTTAGTTTTTATAATTTTCCTCAATATTTTAACTGTCTTTTATATTCGAAATTTTTTTAATAAGGTCTTTACAATTCTAAATATATATTTTAATTTATTCCCTAATTTTAAATTTCGTTTTTGTAGAATTTATGTTAAATTTACCAACTTTGTCAACATATATATTATATACCATGTTAAAGCATTGAATATGTATGATTTGTCAGAAAAAGAAAAAGAAAACGAAATGAAGTAATAGTAACTTACATATATAAATATTAAATGAAATTGTATTGATGTCAAGTAATTTGAGTAAAAAGACTTGAACTATGTATATTTAAAAAGGAAAGACGAATGAAGCTTTCTTTTTATTGCAAACTTAGCACGAAGGTCTCCCAACAACTCAGAATATCACAAAATAAAATGTTTACTAATTTACTGTTATTAATATTACAGTCAGGAGCATTTATTACAAGAGTTGAAAAAAATATTCTTAGATTATGAATTCCAATATCTTGTTACCTCATATTTAGTAGAGTTATTCAGAACCGAATAAAATTGACACACTTGAACAAAACTAAATTGAATTTAGCACAAACAGAACAAAATCGATCAATATTCAGTTTAGTATGCTGAAAAATCGAACCAACCCGCATACACTTATATATATATATATATATATATATATATATATATATATATATACACACACACACACGTACATATTATGTTAGAATTTTTAAATAATAAGGTTTAAAATTTATTTTTAGAAGGTTAGATTAAATTTAGTCATTATAAAATTTAATTTTTGAACTAATTTGATTGTATATTGTAAGTAAATGAAATATTACTATACTTTTTTATTATTTATATTGAATAAAATTATATTTTTTATTAATAAACTTAAATATGTAAGTTTGGTAACTTAAAAGTTCCAAACCGCCAAACTGAACTGTTCAAAACCGTTCGTTTATGGTTTGGTTTGACGCTATTAACTTAAACCAATCGGTGCACTAATTTTTTACCCAAAACTGCCTAAACCGCCCGCTGAACACCCCTAGTATTTAGTATACGAATTGAAAAAATAAATCCGAAAATATTACACTTTCAAAAATTTTATAATCTCATGTTTCTTCATTTTAATTCTAGCTAAGAGAGTGATATTATTATAATCCAATTGTATAGAATTATTTTTCTCAATGAATGAGAATCTTATAAAATATTTTTGAAAATGTAAGAATTAAAACAATTAACTTTTATAATATTCTTGAAAATTCCCAAAAATAAAAAATAATCCATATACCAAACGCTCCCATGTATTTCTATCATTTTGGTTTAGACATGTACGTTATTAACCTGTGTACCAATTTACTGTTATTAATATTTTGCATGTCTTTTTCACCAAAAAAAAAATGTCATTAATTGTAGTCATGTTAAACTTTAGATTTAAATTTAAAAATCTGATGATTTTACAATTTTACACTTTCAAATCTTGTTAAATTGTGTACAAAATCATTTTAATACAAGATCATCGCAAAATTGGTGGAATGGGTAAAAGCGAATAAAAATGCATAAAATCTCGATTTTACCTAGCGATTTCACCATAATATAAAAAAGACTCGTTTGAATTTTTTTCTGACATACTTGTGTGGATATCAATAACCCGACTCAACCCAAAAAAACTCTTCGTGTTAATGTTGACAATTTTGTTATTAATGTTGATAATGCTCGAGTTCGTAATACGACAAATGATATGTGTTTGAATTTACATAACATTAGGAATGAAGTTCCAAATGTTGATAATAATGCATGATGGTAATTGGGATGATGAAAATATATCAAATGATGGTTATGTGAAAAGATCAGTTGATTATCTTAGTTGAAAATATAGTTTAATTTCTTTGGTTGAAATATTTGTTTATGAATTATTGAATTATTAATTATGTATTGAACTATTTGCAACTATAGCAAAGTATGCGACGTGGGTTGAGTCCGGATTAAAAAAGAATGATACATTTTTGTGCAGAAAAAACTTCATGAATGAAATTAGATATTCAATAATAATTAGATATTCAGTAGTAATGCAGTAGTAACTATTGAAAAAAGAATAATTTAGACTAAAATGAAGTGCAAGATTTTCTCTTGAAATCTTTTGGACGGAAATATAAGTTAGTATCACATATTTCTAAACTAATATCCTATAAGGACATTTATTTATATTTCTAAACTAATTTCCAGATGCTGTGTGAATAATAATACATAAGAAGTTTTAGAGTTAAAAAGATCCAAAAAGAGTGGAAACTACTTATAGGTTTGCATTTCTATGGAAGGGACAAAGTTCAGTTCTTGTTTTCTGAAACAGTGTTTATGCATCTGAGCAATTAGAATCATCATAATGGGTATTGGCATGCCTGATATGTTCATGGAATTTGATTTTGGAATATCTTTATAGTTACTACCAATATACAAAGTTACTCATGCAAGATGTGTATCAACTAATGCCATAATCGTTATTGTACAGTTGTGAACAGCGGCGACTTTTCGAGAATCATCTTCAAAGATCACGCACTTCGAAGGTTTACGATTTAACTGCAAAGTTTTTTTTTGTCAATCAAGTAATAAACTAGCAAGATACTTTATCAAGAATGAGAAAGTAATTATTTGGTTCATTCCGCATATTCTTAACTATCTTCCATAGCACTTTGTATAGAAGACTTGAAGACTAGATCATCTATGGAACCAAAATCAATCCTTTGGCTTCTTATAGTTTACAAATTTGTAATAAGGTCTTTACAATTATATATATATATATATATATATATATATATATATATATATATATATATATATATATATATATATATATATTAATATATTCCCTAATTTTAAATTTTTTTTATAGTAATTTGAGTAAAATGACTTGAACTATGTATATTTAAAAAGGAAATGAAGTAATAGTAACCTACTTCGCGAAACTTTCTTTTTATAGCAAACTTAGCACGAAGGTCTCCCAACAACTCTGAAATTACACAAAATAAAATGTTTACTAATTTACTGTTATTAATATTACAGTTAGGAGAGTATATTACAAGAGTTGAAAAAATAATCTCGAGATTATGAACTCTAACATCTTGTAAAATCATATTTGGTATACGGATTGAAAAAATAAATAAATAAATCTTACAATCTCAAAAATCTTGTAATCTCACTTTTTTATTCCCACCTAAGAGAATGATATTATTGTAATCCCATTGTATATAATTATTTTTCATTACGCAATGAAAATCTTGTAAAGTATTCCCGAAAATGTAAGAATTGAAATAAACAACTTTCATAATATTCTCGAAAATTTTCAAAAATAAAAAAATCAATACATATATCAAACGCTCTCATGTATTTCTATGTTTCTGGTTTAGATATGTACGTTATTTAACCCTATATACCAATTTACTGTTATTAATACTACCCATGTCTTTTTCACCCAAAAAATTAAACATGTCTTTACTTGTAGACATCATTATACTCAAACTTTTCTACCTTTTGATGGCATTAAATAGAGCTACAATGCAACTCACTATCAATAGGAAGATTAAGAGTCCACATTATCAGGAAACAACAATAAATCAGTCAATTATAATAATATTCCAAATTTAAAACTGATGAAGAAATATTAAAAAAAAAACATGAACAATGCATGGAAGACTTGACTCAATGACTTCATTAATGCAGGAAGACAGTAATATTTGCAGCACAATTTTATAAAACCAAGGAAAACATATAGCTCAAGGAAGATATTTCAGCAAAGCCTCACTTCTAGAACCAAAAGTAAAATGGAAACTCAAACCGAGAGATCATTATGCAGTTCTCGAGTGCTTGATAAGCCAGTCCATGACAACATCTATGTTTATGGAATCCTTGCATGAAATCATATAGCAGCAGACCTCTCTGTCTTTTATTGATTCGAGCCCTCTGAAATTACCGAAAATTGCATAAGAAAATGCAACAAAATAATTAATTGATAAATTTGACATATATGGAACAATTTCTGATGAACTCACAGCTGATCTACCAATGCTTGCTGGGATAGAGCTTCAGACTTGTCAACTTTGTTGCCAAGAACAAGCAAGGGGATTCCGTTTAAGGAAGGTTTCGTCAAGAGCTCGTGTAACTCACTACGAGATATGGGAACACTGTCTCTATCTGCAGCATCAACAACATACCTGTCTTTGAATCAATCAACACAACGACACAAAAATGAGAAAACATTGAAAAAAAAAATCCTAATTATTTGTAAAAGGCTACAATTACAATATAAACCACAAGGAATATAAATGAGCATTTCTCATTTTAATAAGAGAAAGCAATAGATATCAACAAAATCAACCATGCTTATAACTTTAACAAGAAAACAAACAACAGCATACAATCAAGCCATATGATGATGGTAGTTTGCAACATATGTTGCAGAAGTTTAGAGATGTAAAGCAAAATCATTCCTATGAATGTTCATAATAGTTCAAGCTTTTAGGATTGTTAGGCTTCAACAAGGTTGACCAAGAGTTCGGGTATTTTGGCGCTTACTGCATAGTCCATGCCTTAATTTTGAACTGAGAAGGACATTTTATGAGTGGGCATATCACAAAAGTAAATCAAAACCATTTCAAGTTCTTCTGGTAAAATCCTAAGCTTTTAGGATGGCTGGTCTTTGACATTGGTGATCACTATATGTACATGCTTCCTGAATATTTTCCTTTTGAGCCCCCCCCCCCCCCCCCCCCCACAACCCAAAAAAAAGGTTTCTTAGAGAAAAGATAAAGGCATCATTCACAGTTTGCACCACCAGCAATATAAAATTTTCAGACAATGATTACCAGAAAACGCATAAGTTTGTCTCCCTACAGGCCAATAGTGCTATAAATAAAAAACCAAAAGCCTTTAAAAAGAGGGAAGAGGCAAGTTTGCGCAAGTATGACACATTTACATATGCATGCACCCTGCTGTATGTATGTATGTTTGTAAAGAGAGGATATCAAGAGAAAGGCAGTACACTATAGCAGTAACACCGCGACAGTAACGTTCCCACATGGTTCGGAATCTCCTCTGTCCACCAAGATCCCATAGCTTTATCGTGACATTACCTTTAGTCACTTTCCGCATGTTGAATCCAACCTGGGTTTCATAGCAGCAATGGGTTTGTATGACATCTACACAACCTTCAAAATTATTCAAAATTTATTCAAAGATACCTACAGTTGGAATCATGTCCTCATTGTAGCCCCCTGTCTGGTAAACATCAAACCATTAATACCAAAAGATGGGAAATTTTGTGTGTATAAAGAGAATGAAATTTGAGGATCTGCATTAAGGCTTTGACTCACAGCAATTGCATTGACAAGTGATGTCTTCCCCGCATTCTGAAGGCCTACAAGGGAGAGTTCCATCTCCTGTTTAAAAAAAAAGCTGGCACATAGATAAACATTATATTTAGTACAGGGCTTAAAGGAGCCAGTGTTTCTGTTATGCTGCTCATACAGAGCACATGATGTAATAATCATTTAGAATATATGAATGGATGTCAAAGTGTGAAAAATATTAAAGATGCTGATGTCACTGAGGAGAAATAATAGGTTAATTAAGTATTTTTGGTTCCTTGAGTTTGCTAAATTAGCCATTCAACTTCTGGTTTGCGTCATATGGATTCTAAGCTATCGATTTTCTCAATCAGGTTAGGAAACACGCAAGTTGTGGACAGCATCATCATATAAATTTGTTAATGGAGTTGACACTTTAGAATACAAGTGATAAGAAGTGGAAGTTACACGACCAATCTTGGTTGCTTCAGTTATATCTAATTAAACCATTAGGAGCATGAACTGTGGAAGATTATGAATTTATGATAACTATATATCAACCAAGATGCTGCAGGATAAAATGTTTTATTTTTCAAAGAAAGATGCACTAAACTCATACAAAAAACTACAACTCAACTTTTTTTGGCAAAACAAGGACTCTCTTAACCAAATTAGAATATCTATCTATATGATACTTTAAAGGCACAAATCCAATTCTGCTCAAAGTAATAAAAATGACAACTTTCAATTTATGGATACAGTTGAAAGTTGTGTTGTGCCAACTTCAGAAGAGCCGGACAACCTCTATGAAAAAAAATAACTCCATTCAGTCATATAGCTAATGTTAGCAGTCACCTCACAAGTTTGCAATAACACCCAAAACTTCTCAATATTTAATTTCCACAAGCAATTGTTACAGCTTAGTTAATCATATAACCAAAAATAGAAAAAACCACTGATCTCACTAAATTTTCTAATCGCAGGAGGTTGGAGCATGCTTGCCGTTTTGAGGGTTTTCCTTTTGAACGGATCATGTTAAGAAGCTACACCACCAGAGTTTGGAGAATTTAGGGTTCTGATCAAGATTTTCCAAAAGGGTTCATTGTCCAAACTCCAAAGCAATCTATGCATCACATCTCATTACTAACTAAGAAGACGCACTAATCTGGGCGGAAAGTTTAGTTGAAATTGTGATAGAAGTTCATCAAGTGAGAAGAAGGATAAGAACGAACATACCTGCGGAGCCAATTGAGTAAAGAATCCAAGAGACCCATTAGAGCGAAGTCAAGGATTTAGTTGAAACTGTGAATAGAGCGATGGAATTCCTAATTTTGTCGCAGTAAAGCGTAGAGAAAAAGGAAGTGGGGTTTAAGGGTAAGTGGAGAAAACGAGAAACTTCGCTGACCAGGGACGAAAGGAATCTTCAATATATAATAGAGTAAAAATACTATTTAGTCCCTGAATTGTTGGTCAAACTATTATTTAGTCCCTAAATTTATCAAAAATATTATTTAGGGAATTTAACAAAAGTACTATTTAGTCCCCGAATTTGTAACTATGTCAACTATTTAGTCCCCAAACTTGACAGAGTTGTAAATTCAATGATTAAATAGTATTTTTGTCAAGTTTGGGGACTAAATAGTTGACATAGTTACAAATTCGAGGACTAAATAGTACTTTTGTTAAATTCAGGGACTAAATAGTTGACATAGTTAAACATTTCGGGGACTAAATAATAGTTTTGATAAATTCAGAAACTAAATAGTAGTTTGACCAACAATTCAGGGACTAAATAATATTTTGCCTCTATATAATATATACGTTTTCTGGTACACAGCAAGGAGGGAAGACGGCAAATTTTGACGCTAAGCAGAAATTAAGATGGGTAAAGTACTATCTTGGTCCTTAATGTTTGTATGAAGTTTAATGTTGGTCCTCAATATTTTTTTTGGTCGATTTTGGTCCTCGAGCGTAACACCGTTAAATGATGACGTGGCATGCTTATGTGGCACACTCTCTCTCCTCCGTGTCATATTTTAATAATGTGGTATGACACATCACTGTCATGTCATCCCCACATTGCCACATCATCATCATCTTCTCTCCTTCATCGTCATCATTATCATCATCATTTGGGGTGACGTGGCAGTGATGTGTCATGCCACGTCATTAAAATATAACACGTAGGAGAGATGGTGTATCACATAAGTATGCAACGTCATCATTTAACGGCAAAAAAGTTAACGGTGTTACGCTCGAGGACCAAAATCGACAAAAAAAAAAACTTTGAGGGCCAACATTAAACTTTTGAAACATTGAGGACTGGCATTAAACTTCATACAAACATTGAGGACCAAAATAATACTTTAGGCAATTAAAATGTAATATAAAAAATTAAAGTATTATTATAGGGATAATTATGTTTTATGAACTAGAGAGATATTCTTTACCAATGAAAACAAAGATAGCGAATTTGAATATATAAGTGCATTAGATAAGAGAATAATTTTTAAAAATGTATTTAAATATTAAATTTTTTAAAAATATACTTTGTTAATATATAAATAATGAATTTTTAAAATTCAAATAAATAGTAAATTGGTAAAAAAAAAAAAGTATACAAAGTATTATTTGGTAGTTTCTAGAAAATGCTACTTGTCAACACTATACTCTTCAAAATTTTTATTTTTAAATTTAACAATTTTTAAAATTATTTATAGGTATATACCACTTTTTTACTATAGCAGTATAAAATCACTATCAACAATGACACTTATTTAAAAACTGTCATTGGTAAGTGCCATAATTGATAGCAATTATAGAGTTAAATAATCAATCCTATAATTGCCATCAACGATGACAATTGTTTGAAAAATCTTGATTTAAGCTCCACCACCGCTCCGTGATAATCGCCCTCATTAAGGACGATTATAGGGTGACTGTTTGATCATGTAATCACCATTAATGATGACACTTAACTGCTATTTTTTTTAGGTAAGTGTCATTGTTGATGGCAATTTTATGCTACAGTAAAAATGATATATACCTGTAGATATTTTTAAAAGGTTGTTAAATTTAAGGATAAATTTTTTTTTGAAGTATATACAAGTAAGAAAGTTAGATTCTGAGTCATTTTTATATAAATTTCTTTTTTTGTATTTCTAATTACATATGCACGTTATAAAACTGTACACAAATTAGCTATCTACTTTCTACTATGTGCTACAAAAAATTAATGATTGCCCAAAATTCGTAAACTCAAAAAATATGTTTTTTTGTCTTGAATATAAAAAAATGTTTTTTTTTAAACTTACTATATTTATTTATTTTATTTCTGTATGTGACATAAGTATATGTAAAATTTTACTTATTAGTTACTTGAAATTTATAAAACAATACGTAACATGTAAAAAATATTTATAGTCTTAGCTAATCATATATATGAATTTTTTTTTTAAGAAGAAAATGAGTGGTGATAGTAGAGTTTAATTTACTAAAATTAAAAATAGTACTGTGATAAGAAAACTAAATGTAATATAACATACATTCAAAAATACCTATGAGGCTATGGCACGTTGGTAATTATTTGGGTATCCCTCTTGGCATGAATTGTAGGATAAGTAAATTCAAACTTATTGGGAAAAAAACTCACCGTGTTTTTTTTTAAATATATTATACAGCATAAGATTCAATTTCATAAAATATATCTGGTTTATAAGTAAAGTAAGGCTTATTAGATCTCTTTTATAAAACTGTACCTATTGTCTATCCTTATGATGTAATAGTTGAAAGGAATTATTTTAGATTATGAAAAGTATGTAAAAACTGTACCTATTGTCTATCTTAAATTCTTAATGCAGTAGTCAAGCAAAAGCATTCAGCCGGAGGAACAGTGAGATCCTAAATTTCTCAACTCAACTGCTACTACGTAGAATGACAAACAATTTGAAATTTGTGAATCTGATTCTTTATTATGACTTTATGATGAGTAGCTAATTTTTATTACTTATTTTCAATAATATAAGCTAAGTGATATTAAATGTAATTTAATGAAAACTCAAAATTTCTTTGAGATTTTAATTAATAATAAGAATTTATATATTTTAAAAGAGAAATGTTAATATTTCAAGGACCTTGGTAAAAAATAGAAAGATGGAGACCCCAAAAGAAAGTCTTGGAAAGACAGACTCAAATTGGATGATTCAACTAAGGCCTACGTACACACAAAGGATATTAGAGTTCACGTAATTCGCTTGGATAAGACCAATTCTTAAGTCGGGGAGACGTGGAGACAATATATAGAAGGAGGAGGTAGTAAGTCATGGAGAGGCCTGAGATGTGCCTTAGAGAGTTGTAGGGAATTAGAGGCGAAGGGATACGAGTGCAAGGCATAGTGTGAGTGCCGACTAATGAGGGGTGTATTGTGTCAAGAGAATAAGACAGATCCTTTGTATATATATATAAGTTAGATAGGATAAGTGAGAAGGTCGATCAGTTGGAGGCTAACGAAAAATGATTCGGTGTTATACAACATTGAAAAATAAAAGAAAGAGATAGACACCAGAGTAAGTCCCACATCAAGTGAGACCTATCCTCGAATCTATCTCTCTCTTTATTGTTCAATGTTGTATAGTATCAGATCTATTGTTGGGGCCGACCGCACTATAAAAGAATGAGAATGGATCTAGTGCTTGGCTCTTCTATGCATTAGTATGCTAGGCCGACTTTTTTTCATAGTTTTCTTCATTTTTTTTTATTTAAACTTGAGAAATTGTAAACTTTTTATAAAAAAAAATAATTATAGACACAAAAAAATAAAAAATTTCACACAAATAAGGATCTACCGTGAATGGTTTAGGGACCACCTTTATTATGGACTAAAAAGTTAGTCCCTAATCCACTCATAGTAAATCTCGATTTACATGAAGTTTGTAATTTTTTTTGCATCTATATCTTTCACACTTTAGATATTCTTTAAAAAAAGTTTATAATTTCTCAAATTTAAATAAAAAAGTAAAAAAAACTATGAAAAAAAGTCGACATAGCATACTAATGCATAAAAGAGCCAAGCACTGAATCCATTCTCCAAAAGAATATCATCCCACGGTAGTGATCTTAAAATACCAAATGTATAAAATATATTGAGAAAATTAAAAGTTCAAGCAAAGTATTAGAATTATATATATATACCTAATTATAAAATCCGATTCATCTTGGAAAAGCTATACATTAGCTTTTTAAATTAAGATTTAATTATAAAATTAGTATAGCGAAAATATAAGGTTAAATTTAATTATATACTATATTTTTAATAAAAATGTCAAATTTATGCAATTGCTCTGCGTGTAGCCTTGATTGCAATAAAAATAATTCAAAAGAAAATGTATCAGGCTCCTCCACCAATGTATAGGAGCCTACAGTTTTTTTCCCCTTTCTTTCCCTCTCCTCAATTCATGGCTCACTTCACCATTTAACATAGGGGATTCAATCTCAAGAAAATGCATCATACTGAAATTGATTAATGTGTCTACCTCTTCACAACCTATAGAACTACCCATAAACTGAAAAGCCCAAAGAATAAAAAATTCAAGAGAGTTTTCCATGTAAATCCCTACACTGATTTCACAAGAGGCATATCATCACCTTGCTTTAACATTGTAAACTTGAGCCACAAATCATAGAATTTGGTGCGGTCTGTACTATACATAGAGTGCACATACTCCCATATTTCACGTCTAGTTCCATGGTTTTCTTCGTTAAATTTACTATCTAAAATTCCTCCAATTCCCATATTGCGATTTTTCGTTTATCACCTATAGGGGCTTTCTCACCAGAAAATAAAGGTGTTACAAAGGAACCACTGGAATACAAAAAGAAATCATAGAAGTAGTGACTTACAAAATGTATCGAGTTTTCAAAACATAAAATCACATACTATCATTCACAGTACACAGCCCAACAGTGGAGTACCAATGGCTTGATATATTATCAACACAATGGCCAGACATTTGAAAGTGTAACAAAACAAAAGCACAGTAAATGAAGCCAATTAACACTACTTCTAATTGGTCAAGATGTCTTTATCCTTCGTCTTTAGTAATATCTTAAAAAGGAGAACTCAAAATATTGAAAGGATAAATAATATTATTCTTGTAGAACAATCATTTTAGTGGGCATTGGGTACTGTTACTATATGTTGTGTTGGCTCACTCATCCGTCTTTGAACAGTAAAAAATAAAACATTATTTAGTTGATTTTTGGCTAAAGTACTATTTTGGTCCTCAATGTTTGTATGAAGTTTAATGTTTCTCCTCAAAGTTTTTTTTGGTCGATTTTGGTCCTCGAACGTAACACCGTTAACTTTTGTCGTTAAATGATAGCGTGACATGCTTATGTAGTACACCCTCTCTCATACGTGTCATATTTTAATGACGTGGCATGACACATATCAAATGCTCCAACAAAAATACAAAAAACAAAAGAGTTGGACCGAGCGAATAAGCAATTGGACCACAGTTAAATCCGATCTATTTTGGTTCATCTGCTAGTTTGATTTTTAAGGTCTGACTAACTTGTTTTCAAGTCTAGTTCACGATTAGACTAGTCAGACCGCCTAGTCTGATTCTAATAATATTGTTTTGCATATATCAATTACAATGACTACTGCTATGATTAGTATTGTTAAAAAGTGTTGGTGCGGCCAATACGGGTCCCTTTTCAAAGGGGATAGAAAGCGGATCATGCTAGCTAAGTATATCAATATTTTTTGTTAAATTATTTTAAAATATAATAATTATTATCTATATTAATATGAAAGAATGTGATAGAGATAAGGTAGATATTAATGAACTCTAAATAATTAGAGTAGTTTAGTAAATTTATGTAGGTAAAAATAATTTCATCTTACGGCTTATCAAAATACTGCCCATTTAGGTAGGATTAAAAATATAAAGTAACATAAGAATATAAGATTCTCGATATCGTAAGATTTTTGGACTTACTTTTTTAACTCTTGTACTAAACGCGAAATTATAAGATACCGTAGCTCATAATCTAAATTTTTTTTTAACTCTTTTATGAAAGCTTTATTTATTTTTAAAATTTATAAAACCTTTTGACGACTCTTAAAAGTCACCACAAAAAATTAACCGTCTAGTACCGAAAGTTGTTTTATCTAAATTTGATTTTATTGTTTGCATTTTTAATGAACGAACTCTAAATTTGCCAAAACAACTTTGAGAACGAAGATAGTTATCATGCCCTTGCTTCACATGTTTCACATCCTTTTAAATTTATATTTTTCATATAATTTATATATACATATATTAATTTAAATGTCTAATCTGAATTTTGTAATTTCTTTTTAAATAATTATTTATGTCAATTAAAAACTAAATAGAAAAAATAAGAAATTCCCACTGCCATATTAGCATTATTATCTTACTGCAATATTAGCATTATTAAATCTTCCCTCCCTCCGATCATATTAATTGCATTCCAACTCAAGAAATTTTCGTTGATGTCAAATATAACATTAACTAAAATTATGCTAAGTAAAAAAGAATGATTATTAGAGGAAGAGGCAATTTAACGCCATATAATTTTCATACATAGACAATATTACAAAAATTGATCAATTGTTTAGCTAATTAATATTTTTGCCTCATACCAGAAAAGCTAGCATCAGCATTTAACTTAATCAAATCGGAAGTAACAGTCTTATTCATAGCAAATAGCGACCCTAGTTCCACAAATTGCTCACATTTGCACTTGATAAACAGTTATTACAAAAATTGAAAATTATTAGAAACTTACATGGAAAACAATCTGCCCAAAATATATTAGAGTCAAAGAAGTAAAGAAAATCAAAACTTCTTCTTTTGATTTTCCTGTTTCATTTGAAGTTATCTTGCTAATATATATAAATATATATATATATATATATATATATATATATATATATATAGTTGTGTTTTCTAGTCATTAAAAAAAATTCATGCACAAAATAGATATTTGATAGTTAAAAAATACGAAAATAATCTCTAGTGAGAGAATGTGAGAGAAAAAAATAAACATAATGAGTAATTATTAAAAAAATTAAGAAGTCAATAACTTTTCACTATTTAGTTATTATTTTAAATATAATGATTATTATTATTATTTTATTATTATTATTTTATATTATTATTTTAAAATATAATAATTATTATTTATATTAATATGAAAGGATGTGATAGAGATAAGGTAGATATTAACGAATGTAAATAATTAGGGTACTTTAGTAAATTTATGTAGGTAAAAATAATTTTATCATGGGGCTTATCAAAATACCATCCATTTAGGTAAGATTAAAAATATAAAAAAAATATAAGAATATAAAATTTTTGAAATTGTAAGATCTTTGGACTTATTTTTTTTAACTCTTATACCAAATGCGAAATTATAAGATACCGTAGTTCAAAATCTAAATTTGAAGTTTTGCCACAAAAAATAGTCTTCAGTGTAACTTCTCAACGTCGTCACCTATAGTTTTGGGATTGAAATTTTGCGGCTACGTAAATTTTATGAAGGGGCTCACCTTTTTTTAAAAAGACTTGTCTACATGATTTTGTGCTAATGAAGTAAGTTGGCACCTAATATGTCATATTAGATGGCGACCCGCGGTTTGGTTCGGTTTGTTTTTGATAATTTTGGGTGGTTTGATTTGGTTTTTAATTTATTAATTTTTAAATTGAATCAAACCGTTATATATATATATATATATATATATATATATATATATATATATATATATATATATATATTTTAAAGGTATTGATTTATAAATGAATAAATGTATGTACCATTACATATTTAAGGTAACATCAATTTATTTATAATTTTAAAATAAAATATATTAAATCATTTTAATTTTCTTTTTTCATTTGTCTTAACATATTAGGTTGGTTTCTCAAAGTTTAAGATTTGTATTAAAAGATTTGGTAAATTACTTTATAGTTTATTAGTTTTTGGCCCGTGCACATGCACTGGAAATTTTTTAAGTTGGCATGATAGTAATGTAAAAAAATATATAGAATTCAAAATTATTAATAGAAAACTAACATATTTGTATCTACTTAGATGGAAATACAAAGGGAGGTGTATAATTAAACATGTATATTCAATTTTCATTAAATAAATGCATTAAAATTTAATTATGATTATTATCCTAATGAAGTAAACCATAAACGTACTTATACTCTCTGAAATTTGAAAATCAAAATATAAAGTTGTAGTGAACAATAAAAGGGAAAAATTTCGTCCACATTATGCTTAATAAGAAATGTAATGTAATTTAATAATAAAAAAAGATAAAGATGCAAATGTGTTATCTAACAATCAGAAATTAGAAATATCGGAAAAATAATTATACATCGTATTTATTACTTTACATTTTGAAAAACTTCTCTGTAAACTACATTTGATGTCTTGTTTGGAGGACGACCATCAGTATTAGATATCAAAACTTTAAGACCTGATCTATTACGTACCTGTAATAACATAACATATAATTTCAATTTAATATCTTTTCAAGGTGCTCATTGATGGATAATTCCACTCTCTTTACAATACATTGACCACGATAATTAATAACCACTAACTACCAAAATCTCTTCTAATTTAGTGGGTTAAGAAGAGCTCTATAATCTCACCCCAACCAACTAACCATCCCGAGCAAGCGTCTAGAATGCAATTAATTGATAGCATTAAGTTTTAAGAGATGTAATCAATGCAAAATATTAAAATCCACAAGCGTGTAGCCTAAATACTTCGAATCCAAGTTCCTTAATATAAGAAAAACATTAAGCAATAATTTTTACTATATCAATCACCACTTTTATCAACTCATTCGAACTATTACGCATCCGATAGAGACGATTGGCAAGAAAATCATTAAGGAAAATAAACAACGGGCCCGATCATTCATCCACTCAATGAAAATCAACAATAAAATCTGAAACATGGAAATATTGTAAAAGAGAATGATGAAGATTCAAAGCAAAACACATCTCACACACTTGATAGACATTAAATGAAAAACTACTCCTTGACTAGATGATAAGTTTAGCTACACATCATCATTCACAATAAACAAAGTAAGAAATCAATACAAAAGAAGAAGAAGAAAATCGCTGAATGTAGAACCTTCCTCCTTAGCCACGGCCTTCAGCTTAGCCTCCCCAAGGAAGATGAAGAACACTTAAGGTTTTTCAAGAGAGAAGAAGAAGAAGAAGAAAGAATGGTGAAATGTGGAATATGTGTTTTATGTTTGCCCTATTTCTATCTAAATACATCTTAGTCAATGAAACCCACTAATCCTAATGGGCTCCTAAGATGAGAGGATCTCTTTCCAGCCCCAAAAATTCGGATCTCTAAGCACAAGGACGCCTAAGAGAGAGAAAGTTCAGATTTGTCTCCTTTTTAACTCTGCTGTAAGTTCCAGACAGCAACTTAAGGCGTGCCCACGGCTTATAATCCTGAATGGAAGAAAACTCTACATAAAAACCACAAAAAACTAAGACAGACCAATAAATACATAAGCAAGTAGATGTAGACCGAACTCTTTAGAGTACGAAATAAGCGAATAAAGAAAGAAACAATACTTACAAATATAAGTTAGTGTTACATAGGAAGAAGAATTCACTCTCTACAAAAAAAAATGAGGAATAGATATTTATAGTGCCTTTTGAAAAGAAGTGGGAATATTGAGATTGGAATCATCTAATTAATGCGTCAGAATAAATTACAGCATATATCATGGACTATTTAATGATGATTTTAATCAGATATGAAAATGTATCAATTCCTCATTAATTGCAAATGTTTAAAGTGGGAATATTGAGATTGGAATCATCTAATTAATGCGTCAAAATAAATTACAGCATATATCATAGACTATTTAATGGTGATTTTAATTAGATATGAAAATGTATCAATTCTTCATTAATTGCAAATGTTTAAATCAATTTAAATTTTTATGACTTAGTAAATCAGAATATATTGCATTAGACAATGCCACGTATGCGTATCTTATATTACATGGCGACTAATTTGGCTCTTAGGTGGTATATTAAACGACATGTGGATTTATTTCCTCAAATTAAAAATTTTGTGGTATGAGGTGTTGATTGAGCAAAGATTGCCTTAATCCTATGTGGCAAGAATTGGAGCTAGGTATGTTACTATTTATATATACTAGCTTTTGGCTCGTGCACATGCACGGAAATTTTTTTAAGTTTTGATATAGTAACATAAAAAAAATTTTATCATTCATAACCAATAATGGAAGCTTAATATATTTTTATACAATAAGATGGTACTACGAAACCTTACACTTATGTAGTAGTATTAAATTTTTGAATTTGCTATTATAACATGTATAGTCCAATTTAACTCTCATTCAGTAAAAAAAACCCTAGTGCCTCTTCAACTTCTGCTTCTTCTTCATCCTCCAGCGCCTCTCCTCTTACAGATAAGTGCAAGAGGGATTGCTACAACTTACAAATTTTTGTAAGTTTAGCAACCCCTCCTTATTTTCTTAATTTTGTTTATTTTCAGTCTTTAAAATAAATAGATCTTTCAGATCTACATCATCCCCCATTTTGGTGGTGTTTTCTTCAAGATATAGTCTGTGTCTTTGTCTTTCTTTAGAAAAGTTTAATCTCTAATTACTAAGTCTTCTTAGATCTAGTAACTGAAGGTAGTTTTTGTTATTTTCGTTTGTTGGGAAGGTTTTGCAGATCTATATCTAAAATTTATAGATCTTTATGTCAGAAAGCTTCCACTCCTTTATCATGTTGTTAAAAAATTTTAATGTACTTTTGACTTTGAAGATTGCTCCAAATCTAATATGCAGGAAGTTTAACAGTAAAAACTTTGTTGGCAACACCAAGAATGGTGCAGTTTTTCATCCTAAGTTCATCTTACAAATGTGATCAGTTGACCTTTTTATTCGCCTTTTAGTTCAATATTCTTTACGAATTATTTCTTCAGTATAAAAAAAATGTAAGGAAATATTCTTTTCTTTTAGTTCAATAAACTTTGTTGGCAACACCAAGAATGATGCAGTTTTTCATCCCAAGTTCATCTTACAAATGTGATCAGTTGACCTTTTTATTCGCCTTTTAGTTCAATTTTCTATAATTTGATGAAATTTATTATAAAAAAAATGTATAATCCAATTTGATGTAAAATAGTGCATTACAATCCATTATTGATTGGCAACATAATTCAGAGCACTTAAAGCATAATAACATTGTAAGGAAATTAAATTAAAAAGTAATAACGTGTACTGCATAATGAAATTCAAACATTTGGATAGAATTTCAAAGAAGAAACCATTCCATCATTCGCAGAAGCTCATGTTTCTTACTATTTGTCTTGTCGTCGTAAGATGCAATTTCATCACCATACCGACCGTTCGTAGCAGATATTGCATCTGTTACTCACATTCTCACCGCTATTGAAGGTTGCAAAAGCTTATGTTCTGTCGAACCAACTTTTAGACAGGTCTGATCTAGGAGTAGATGTTCAGTGGTACGGTAGTATAGAACTTCAGTACATCCCTCAAATCAGTTGGTTCCTAAACCATTCAATGTGGGTCATCATTAATGTGAATTTATATTAATATTAACAAATGGCTCTACATGATTGGAGGGATGTACTGAACTTCAGTGGTACGGTACCATTAAACTTTTATACCTGATATAAGTCTCCGCATGGCTTGTTTTTATTACATTTTTATCACAAATTATCTTTAATCTCTCTCACCAGTTTTATAACTATCTATTATATCCACTTTTTCTCACATATAATCTAATCATATATTTTATTTTATGTTTTATTAATTATTAAATAGATATATATTGTGAGACCAACGACTATATAAAAATGACTCTAATGAAAGTTACAATCAAATATAAAGATATATTTTGATAACTACTATATCGATCTAATATCTACACTTTCTCTCTCTATATATATTTTGATTACTTCGATAAACGTAAAAATTGATTACCTTATTAAATTTTATTTTGTTATTCATCTTATGAAATTGGCATCCCGTGTCCAGCCATATTTGCCAGGAGTTGATGGGCTGTGAAGCTTATGCATTTCACGGCTGAATTCAATGTAAATAATTCGAAAGTTTTGATCTTGTTTAGAATAAATAAAATTTATAATTTTATTATGTTATTAATAGAATAATATTTAACAAAGTTCTTTTTTTTTGTCATTTGTTTTTATAAAATACTAAAGGCAACGTTGAGACACGCATAAGTCATAACTAATTTTCTTCTCAAATTATTATATCACTCTTCTTTTTAATTCATCCAATATTATTTTAGTGTAAGTTAAGCAGAAACGTGTAAAAATAGAATAGAGACTTGTAAGGTTGTAAGTTAGATAAAAGTAATATAACAATTAAAAATTCGAAATTAAAATAATATAACAATTAAAAAATTAAAAATTAGATTTTTATTAGAATTTTTAAAATTAGTTGATTTCAAGAAATATATTAATAGTAGGTCAGTGTAACATGATTAAAGGAAAATATGAATTTTTAAATTAATATAAGATTAATTATTAAGCTGATTTGAAGGAATATAAAAATCATATTACATTAGCATGAATCAAAGAATTTATTACAAAATTAATTGTTTAATTAATTTAAATTATGATGATTATTTAAAATAAAAAATATAAAGAAAATAAAAAATTGAGATAACCGGCAACTCAAGCTGATTTTAAGGAATATAAAAATCATATTACATTAGCATGAATCAAGGAATTTATTACAAAATTGATTGTTTAATTAATTTAAATTATGATGATTGTTTAAAATAAAAAAGTATAAAAAAAATAAAAAATTGAGATAACTGGCAACTCAAACCTATGTGAATAAAAATGGGGAGTTTAGAATAGCAACTATATATTAATATTAAGGACAACAATTATATGATGTTGATTACATGCTTTTGCTAAGGTTAACCAATTAAAAAAAGACATGTGTCAATTTTGAAAAGATGACATAAAAAAATTGACACATGTCTTTTTAATTGGTTAACCTTAACAAAACCATGTAAGCAACATCAAATAAGTTTTTTTCCTAATATTAATTGATTTTCTATGAGTTGGGTACATATATGCTTTATTAAAAATCGCAGGAAAGTAACGTTCAAGCCTTCAAGGGCATCAACCACAAAATAGCAACAATATATTAATTGATTTAATTTACTTTGACAATAAATATCAGTATAATAATAATAATTAAGTATATATATATATATATATATATATATATATATATATATATCCAGCATATTAATATAAACAATAATAAATTTTAAAATTTTTAATATTAACAATAATAAAATAATTAGTATAATACATATATTACATTGACTAATTAACTGCTTGCTCTTTATAATGGGTATATTCTTTGTTCACACATGAGTTATGTAAGCATCCTTACAAGCCATTGAAATCTGGTCTTGCGATTTTCCATCACCTGCAGACTAATGCATGCTTGAATTGATTAATTAGGAACAAACCAAGAAGCTGGTCTTTCCAATTTGGCAGTCACTGAGGAGGTTGACTTTCAAAGCAACCAAATCAGAAAATAGAAAATAGAAAGAAATAAAATCAGAGATTTAATAGTAGTTATAGTTATAGAATATATTAATTGATCAATTTAATTTTATATTGATCGCCGAAATCATAAATAATTAATAGATGTTTTAAGAATAATGGAGATTGAATTCTCAATTTGAAATCAAATTATGAGAACTCTACCGGCAGATCCAAATTTATAGCCAGATCCTCACCACGCGAACCTTGATAATTCAATCTGTTTTTTGTTGGATTGATAGCACTGATGGGATCAACTCTACCGGCAGCCATTGACTGATAGTGTTCCAATTCAGCATTACTCTATACATATTCAAGTAGGCAAGTGACTGATAGTGTTCCAATTCAGCATTAAGTACATTGTCATTTGCCTCATCCTCCTCAAGTTGAAAGGTCTTGGATGAAGAATTCCATTTCTGCAAATAGATCTTATAACCACACATAATATCCAACACTAAAGATAAGTAATGCATTTGTGAAAGAGCAAAAATCGCCAAAAGAGAAGAAAAAATAGACAACAACAAATGGGCCTGAAAAACATAATCAAATGTCATTATTAACCCAATCGTAACACATATGTTGCCCTGCACTTAATCAAATGTTAATATTTGATAGCTGAAAGAGGATACAACAAAATTTGGAAAGTATAAAAGAATGTTAATCTATATATATACATATAGAGAGAGAAGCATACAACAAAGAACGCGAAAACACATATAAAAAAAATCAACAATGAAAAGAAAAATAGAAGAAACAATCATGAAGGAGATAATAAGAAGAAGAAAAGAGTGGGAAATGAAATCAAACCTTTAATAATGATTTAGAGCACAAGCTGAAAATATATATAGATGTTAAAGGAAAGAGAGAAGGAGAGAGTCGGATTTTGATTTTGAATTTCAAAATTTGGAGATGATAGGGATTGTGAATATATGTAGGTGTATTTAACACGATTTAAAGAATTTAAAATTAATTGAAATAGTTGACATGTTATATATTAATGACAAAATAATAATTCATAATTTAAAATGTTGAAGTAAAAAATTATAAAACAGTTTTTGATTTTGACAACCAGAATATTTTGAGAAATTATAGTCCAACTATTATAAAATTTATTTAATGAAAAGTTTTATTATACAATTAATTATAGGACTAAACTGAGGTAAAGTTACTTAGGTGCTTGTTATAAAGTTCATCAATATAATTGAAACACGTGGCAAAAATTTTTTGTATAACCAATCATGGTAGAGAGAGAAAATGAAAAGCAATAAATTACATAACCAATCAAATTGGAGAGAGAATATAAATAAGGTTTATGATTGGTGAACTTTATAGCAAGCACCTAAGCAACTTTACCTTAGTTTTTCCTTAATTATATTATTAATTACCTCCCGTAATTAGTATAATATTTATTTCAAATTTTATACTAATAATTTTCAAAGGTTAACTCATTAAAGTTGTCAAATTCCATACTAATAATTATCAAATTTTATCTTATTTATTATAATATTTTTAAAAAAATATTATTTAAAAATAAGATTTTGACGCAGAAATTTAAAATTAAGTTATGATACAAATTTTAAAGTTGACTTGCATTAATTAAGGGATTTGATTTTATATTTCAGTTAAGAT
This sequence comes from Senna tora, assembly GCA_014851425.1. Classification (NCBI taxonomy): domain Eukaryota; kingdom Viridiplantae; phylum Streptophyta; class Magnoliopsida; order Fabales; family Fabaceae; genus Senna; species Senna tora. Next base: position 11,965,153 of record CM026264.1, read on the forward strand.
ACATTATTAATATATTATCAAATCTCTAAGCTAAATTTAATTTTGCATTTAGAATATTCTTTTATATATATAGTCCAAAGAATAAAATATATTATATATTTAGAGATTACATCAGAAAATTGATAGCACATGTCAACAACACGTCATCAATATATGTCAGAGGATTAAAGATGTTTACCACTGATGTGGCAGTAATTGCATTAGCGCCTCTACCTTTAAGTATATATAATAGATATAATAGATATATATATATATATATATATATACACTAGCATTATTCCTGTGCTATGCACAGATAATAAAAAATTATATAAAAATAAAATATAATTAAATTAATGAGATTAGTAAAATAAAATTAGATCCTAAATAATTTTAGTGGGCAATAAATTCATTTCATTAAAATGAAATTATTTAATATTAAAAAATTATTATTTTTAGAATAGTTTAAAAATCAATTCTAAAAAATTATATAAATTTAAAACTATTTGAAAACAAATTGTTTTATAAACTAATTTAATATATTATTCTAACTTTTGAAAATAAACTTTATTAAAATTATCAAACTCATAAATTAAATTTAAAATTATTAAAATATTAAATGATTTAGTATAGTTTTAAATTTATTTTATGAAAAAATGGGACAATTAATTAATTTAATTTATTATTATTTGATGTTATATATTTAATTTATAAAAGAAAATATTTAAAAATTATTTTATAAGCCATTAAAATTAAAATTAAAATATTTTCTCTCTCTCTTTTATTTATATATATATATATATATATATATATATATATTAATTAAATCGTGATGCAATTTTTAAATTAAAAATATTAATATAAATGGAGCAGTTTTCTACAGAGATTGTGTAATGGCTGAAAAATAGGAAGTAGTTATTTTATAAAGATTGGGTAGTAGTTGAAAAATATAATGAGGTAGTTATTTGTAGGGAAAGAGTAGTGGGTGAAAAATTGGGTATTAAAAAAAAATTGAGTAGTGGCTGAATTTGAATTTTTTTTTTTAAAAAAGGAGCAATTACTTTATCAAATTGTAGTACTGGCTTAACTTCTTTTGTATATATATATATATATATATATATATATATATACTATGTTTTTTAAAATTTAATTTTAGAACTAATTTGATTTTCTTTGGACTAAATTTGAAAGAACAATATAAGTATTATTTATTTTGATTCTATTGTTATTAATTGTGATCAATTAGTTAAGATTATATATGATTTTATCTTGTTAGTGAATAAAATATTGTTTTTCTTGTTATTTTTTGATGAATTTTAATGTCTAAAATTATTAAATCAAACCGCTCAAAATCACTAAACCAAACCGCTCATTCGTGGTTTGGTTTGGTTTGACACTATAAAATCAAACCGACCAAACCAAACCGTCGAAATAAAAAGGTATTGATTTGGAAAGTTCTTTAAATCGTTCAAATTGAACCGACGAATACCCCTAACAAGTATATACCCCTTAAAATTCTTATCCTCAAATTTAGCAATCTTTTAAAACTATCACAAGTATATACCATTTTTACTGTAGCAACACGAAATCATTATTAACAATGGCACTTACCTAAAAAATATCGCAGGTAAGTGCCATCATTGATGGCGATTATAGGGTCAAAGAGTCAACTTTATAATTGCCATCAATGATGGCAATTACCTAAGTTCAAGCTCCAACGCTCTGTGACAATCCCCCTCATTAAGGGCAATTTTACAAAGTTGACTTTTTGACCATATAATTGCTCTTACTGATGGCAATTACCTGCGACATTTTTTAGGTAAGTGTCATTGTTGATAGGGAGTTTGTGCTGCTACAATAAACGTAGTATATACCTGTGATGGATAATCTTAAAAAATTACTAAATTTGAGGATAAAAATTTTTAGAGGCATATACTTATAACAAAACCTAATAATACATGAGACAGTCAATTTAAAAGAGAAAGATGATCAATTTTTCAATTCTCATAAATACATTCAAATTTTTGATAAATTTATTTAAATTTTCAAATGGTATCTTTATAGAGTACATTACTAAATAATATAAATTTTAAATTAAATTTATCATTAAAATATTATAATTAAACGGGGTAATTTAAAAAAATATATATATTTAACACTACTATATCTCTATTATATTGATTTCTATAAAACATTGGAATTGCTATTAAAAAAAATTAAAAAAAATAGAGAAGAAGTACTTTAAAATATTTCTTCAATCACTTTGGTCCTAATATGGTTAAAGATTCATTTTGGTTCTCTATGTTTCACTCAAGTGTTAAATTAGTCCTAGTATGTTGAAAAACCGAACCAAACCACTAAAATATTTCTTCAATCACTTTGGTCCTAAGTAACAAAATACTTGCACTGTTTGTACACCTTAGTCTCCATTAGCACTGTTAAAACGGGCTAGAGCTCGCGGGCTAGCCCGACCCGCCCGTTAAATGGGCAGGCTTGGGTAAGCAAAAATAGGCCCGTTTAAGCCTGCGGGATAAACGGGCTAGCCCGCGGGCCGGTCCACCAAAAAATTTAAAAAAAAATTAATATATATTTGTTTAAAATATGTATAAATATATATATTTTAGATAATTTTATATGTTAAATAATAATTTTATTCTAATAAAGTATATAAATAATTTAAATAATAATTAAAATTAATAAAATATTAATTTTAAGTTAAAAAATTACTAATTTTTAAGTAAATATATAATTAATTTAAAAAATATTTAAAAAAATAAAAAAATGGCCCGCGGGTCATTACGGGCGGGCTTGGACATTACTTCCCAAGCCCGCCAAATAAACGGGCCGGCCTAGACTGGCCCGTTTAACGCCGGCCCAGCCCGTTTTGACAGTGCTAATCTCCATTATCATATGCATTAAGATCCTACATAACAACTAATCTATATATCTATATATATATATATATATATATATATATATATAAAGGAATCCCCCTAGCCCATTCTCTTGACAAATAGGATGGAGGAAACCTTTGCTCACCTGACACATCATCAACACAACTTTTACTCTCATGCATTTAGTCCACATGTCATGCCATTTTACAAATGCTAAATTTCTATTGGTCCTCATAATTTATAATAATCCAGCTGGATTTTTCTGTCTTCACCCATTCCAATTGAATCGGTTTAATTCAATGCAATTAAATGGGAAGAATCACGAATTCTTTAATGGCACAAATTGGTCAATAGAATTATTAATTAATTTGCACCGAAATCATGCATAAATTGATCAATTTGTATTCAATGCAGATCCAAAATTGATCAACTTTTACCATATAATATGTAGTTCTATTTTAATTCACTGACTACTATGCGCTACTCGGAAATAGTTGACTAATCCTAAAGTATCATATTTTCTCAATGGCTCCCGTTCTTATTGTGCGGAAGTATGCCTTCAACTATTTATGTTAAGCCTTATCATATTCCTTTGTTAAGCCTTATCATAAATATGTAGAATTGTTCGCACGGGTCACCATCGAGAGAGCATTTTTTATCAACTTTTACCATCTTATTCTTTTTGAATTATAAGATTCATTTGTTTAGCAAGTTTTTTGACAAGACACCAGCCTCCTACTTCGCAAGTTTTGATCTCAAGCCCAAGGTTCTTGAAGGCCAGGATACTTACCAATTTCAGCTACATTGGCAAATTTTCTTTTTGTCAAAATACATCTATTTATTTCCGAAATTTTTGACTATTTAATTATCCTCTATTGATTACATAATCAATTATATATTCACGGTCAGGAATTTAGTATATATATACCATTTTAATATAAATTGATTATTTATTTTATTATTTTTTACAATCATATATTGGATCCATTGCATTGACACCTTCTTTATTTAATTTGAATGATAAACACTTACGGTCAACTGTAGTCTTTTATTGTCTTTAAATTATTGATTCTTTAATTGAATTTAATTGACATTGTTATTGTTGACTGCTATATGTAGGGATGATTATGGGTAGGATTTGGGTAGTGTATTATATTTTCCAGACTCAGACTCGGATTGAACGTGTATGAAAATCAATTCCCATCCCCGGATCCAAACAATAGTCAAATCTACATATCCGGACCCAAATCCATAAAAATTTTAATTAAATTATTATTATAAAATTTATTTATAAACTTTTTCATCTCTAATCAAATTTATTATTATTCAGACTTCATTTAAATTTAGGTTTTTATATTGCTTCACATTCTACAATTATTGGAATTCTCAAAGTCTACTTTCATTGCCATGAATAATGTCATTTACGATTTATATAAGGAAACCAGTTTAATTTCTACCCTTTTAATTTTTGTGTGATTCTGATTCTGATTCTGATTAAGTATTCTAATGTATTTCTCATCATATTAAATGCAATTAACTATATTTTATGGCTATAAATAATATCGTTTCAAAAAACTAAGAGCATCAGTATATCGAGCACAATTCGTTCATTGAGCAATTTGGAGTGATTTTCTTTCTCTACAGGTTTCTCCCATATATTTACATTTCTTTTCATTTGCCATTTAGTTGATCCATTTCCGTAGCTATTTGGTTGCACAGGAATAATTATTTCACAAATAAAATCAAATTGCGTCACTTACAAGTGCATTCCTTTTCCAATTCTTAAAATATTGTTCATCCGATTGCATCCTATTATTCCACCATAGGGGATGCAACCTTTTATTTAATTAATTGATTTCATTTTAGTATTTAGGAGTTGTAATGTGACTTACTTTTTAATGTCATGTTTGTCAAGGCAATGGAAGACTTATTCACTAACTCTACTCGCCTTCCTCCTGAAATCATGTGCAAAATTATTGGTGGAATTGGACCTGAAAGTTCTTTTATATCATACTGAGGATCGTGAACCTAACAAAACATCAAATGTTGTGTACAAGGAAGTTTTTCAAAATGTGAATGAAACTCCGTGATGTAAACTAAACTCCGTGATGTAAACTAAATTCCTCTCAATACAGTAGATGCACCCTCTCATTCCCCTCATTTTCCTGCAAATTATTAAAAAATTTAATTAATATATCAAATTTAAATTAAAAAAATGGAAAAAATAAACAACAAATCTTACCTTTTCCAAGACCATCTGTCAGTAGATGGGTCTTACGATGCTTGTAATAATCCTCTCGATTAGGATACTTAATCTTGCATTCATAACATGCACTTATGACTGCACTAGCATCTTTGACGTCAGATTTATGCACTGTCCAATGTTTCTTCATCTCAGCTTTTTCCCCAGACTTCTCAGCAGAAGAACTCTTCACTTTCTTCCCAGATTTCTGGGCAGGGTTCTTAGCATAGTAGTTCTTAATTTTTTTTCCTCCCATAATTGCTAATAATACTGAATCAATGTGAATCATAAATAATTTAAATGAGTAAAGATTGAAGACGGAAGAGTAGAAGCATACAACGAAGAGCAAAGAAGAAAAAGACATCAAGTTAAGAAAGAACCATACATGTTTAGATGATTAACAATGTAAATTGAACCCATAATTAAAGGACACATTTTTATTACTATTCAAGAGAAGAAATCACGTCAAAACCAATTATGTTTCATTATTATTTTAATTGTAAAAATATTTTATAATAATTTAATAACTACTTATATTTTTAATTTCTTTTTTTTTTACAATAACTATTTATATTGTAAAAATATTTTACAATAATTCAATAACTACTTATATTTCTAATTCTTTTTTACAATAACTACTTATATTGTAAAAAGATTTTACAATAATTCAATAACTATTTATATTTCTAATTTCTTTTTTTTTACAATAACTACTTGTAAAAATATTTTACAATAATTCAATAACTACTTACTATTCAAGAGAAGAAACCACGTCAAAACCCGTAATTTTTTTTTTGAAATTTAGTTTAAAAATATTTTCATTATTATTATTTTTTAAGTATAATAAATAATTCAATAACTACTTATATTTCTAATTTCTTTCTCACCACTTTTATTAACTACTTTACCCATAATTTTTTCTCTCAAATCTCCTACAATAATATTTTTTAATTATAAAATATAATTATAACTACATATTTTTGTTATTATTTAAAAATATAATAATTATTATCTGTATTAATATGAAAGTATGTTTCCAAAAATATAATAAAAAGAGTGAGGGCATGCCCGATATACAGTAGCAGTTTCCAATAATGAAACCCGATTCAAGAAATAACAAGAAAATATCAGAAAGAATCAACGACGAACGAACGCATTAAGTACGTACCTGATGACCAGTCCAGAAGAGAGCTAAAACACTAAAACCGCCCAGAAACCCTGAATCGCAGAAGGTGAACATTAGCTTATAAACGAACGTAGTATAAAGAACAGAGGAATGAACGGATGAACGAACGAACGAACGCATTACGTACATTACATACCTGATCGATGACCAATCGGCAATCAAGAATAGAGAGCTAAAGCACGCAAACAGCCAGAAAAACCCTGAATCGCATAAGCTGAACATTAGCTAAACGAACTTAGTAAAGAACAGAGGAATGAACGGATGAACGCATTACGTACATTACATACCAGATCGATGACCAATCAAGAATAGAGATCTAAAGCACGCAAACCGCCAAAAAAAAAACCCTGAATCGCATAAGCTGAACATGAGCTAATAAACGAACGTAGTAAAGAACAGAGGAATGAACGGATGACGCATTACGTACATTACATACCAGATCGATGACCAATCAAGAAGAGAGCTAAAGCACACAAACCGCCAAAAAAACCCTGAATCGTATAAGCTGAACATGAGCTAATTAATAAACGAACTTAGTAAAGAACAGAGGAATTAAGAACGGATGAACGAACGAACGAACGAACGAACGCATTACATACCTGATAATGAGCAATCAAGAATTGAAGAGAGGGAACGAGGCTGTTTCAGATTCAGTACAGAGAGAGTGAGGGTTTAAGAGAGAAAAAGGAGAATGAGAGAGAGAGAGAGAGAGAGAGAGGGGTGCGAGGGAGGTTTTATAGTGAGCTGTGAGCATGGCTTAGGAGGGAACACGAAAGAAGTGAGGCACACTTATAGAAATGAAAATCAACGCATTTTCTAACAGAAAAATGCACTCCGTATCTCGGTACAAATTTCCAGGTTGGTCTCGTGATTTTACCAATTTAACCCTAGTCAAAATGTATTTATATCCCTAAATTACTCCAAATGAAAAATAACTAGGAGATCGTTAACTAGGTCTAGAATTAATTAAAGAGGTGATGATGAATTACATATTAATAGATTATCTTTTAGGTCTTTGTTAATGTTAAGCATTTTATTTTATTCAGTTTTTTTATAGAATTCTTAAAAAACAGTTTATACTAAATTATTTATCATTATTTAAAAAATATATATAACATCATATATTAGAAAAAATATTTAAAAGCAAGTATATATTTAAAATTTAATCATATTTTACTGATCCAAAAAATTTGAACCATATAAACATTTTGTATTTAGAAATTTAAGTTAAATAGTATTTTTATTAGTAGTTAAAAAATAATTTGTGCTTGATTAAATTATATAAAAAAAAAGTGTTTTTAACTACTATGGATGTTTATTATCACATACGTACCTGCTATTTTATCCAAAATATAATTTAGTTAGTCATGTAAAAATTAATTTTAAAATAATGTACACTCTTACAATTTAACAAAAAAATCTTTTAAAACCTTCATGTAACTTGTTATTTCACCTTAAATTTCAATAGTTTTAGTTTTTTTGGTTTTGTTGTGTAGAATTTGAGAACATCCAAAAAGGATTAAATTGAAAGAAATTTTATATCAACCAAGACACAATTTCAATTTTTCATTATAGACACACTCTCACTGAGGAAGATTCGAGATTTGAGCTCGGGTGGTGGTGGGGCCGGCTGTGTGAATTTGAGTGAGTTGCTGATTGGGACGACGAACGACATCGTTTCGAGGTGTGTGCTTGGGGATAAGTTTAATACGAAGGCGGATGGGAGGGTTGTGAGGTTGGTGAGGAAAGTGATGGTGAATCTCGCGCGTTCAGTGTGGGGGATTATTTCCCTTCGTTTGGTTGGGTTGATTCGGTGAGTGGGCTTATTCCGAGGGTTAAGGCCATTTTTAAAGAGTTGGATGAGTTCTTTGATAAGGTGATATATATATATATATATATATATATATATATATATATATATATATATATATATATATATATATTTTTAAATAATGATAAATAATTTAGTAATAACTTAGAACATTTTTTCTAATGCATGTATTGTAGATAAACATTATTAAGATTTTTCAGGAAAATGTTAGTACAAACACAAAGGACCGGGTATGTGCACAAAAATTAAGGTCACGTTCATTGTACAGAAATAGAAATGGAATGCATTTGATGTGTTTAGTAGTAAAAGTTTGGTAATGGAAATGGAGAGGAAATGTATTAAAATGACAATTTTATCCCTTATATTAAAATAATAAAAAGGAAAGAAAGTTATAATTGTGTCAAATCATGTCAAATCAGAGGAGTATAATAGATATTTTGTATTTTTTTTTAAAGTTGATGGAAATAAAAAAGTGAAAAAGTAAGTGGACCCGGTGGGTCCCACCATTTTCATAGGCGTCTCTTGCAAATGAACATTCATTACGGGCATGTTCTTTACGTAGAAATGGAAATGGAAATAGAAACGGAATGCGTTTCCTGTGTTTAGTAGTAAAAGTTTGGTAATGGAAATGGAAAGGGAATGTATTAAAATGACTATTTTACCCTTTATATTAAAATAATAAAAAGAAAAGAAGGTTATAATTATGTCAAATCATGTCAAATCAGAGGGGTATAGTAGATATTTTGTATTTTGTATTTTCTTTTTCTTTTTTTTTAAATTGATAAAAATAAAAAAGTAAAAAATAGGTGGCACCCAGTGACCCCACCCATTCCATTCTCATTTCTATTGTTCTTTCTTGTAAAAGAACATGACCTACGTAGAAATAGCATTTCCATGGAATGCAAAAGCAGTGGGGCTCACTACTTTTTATTTTTTTCATTTCCATAAACTTTAAAAAAGAAAAATAATACAAAATATCTATTATATCTATGGATGGTAATCTTATCCGGACCCAACGGGTATCCGAAAAATTTACCCATTGGGTCCGGGTTTGGGTATTGAAAAAATGGGTATGGGGGGGTCTGAGAATTTTAACGGGTAAAAGCCCGGGTCCAAGTCCGGGGATGGGTAAGGGTGTATTCATCCCGGACCCGGTGATATAATATATATAAAAATATTTTACATACAAATATTTTATTTAAAAATATATTATATATCATATCAAATTGTATATTTGAAGTTTGTTTTTCTTAAACTTGGAAATAATTAAATTTATGAATGTGTGTTTAATACTTGTGATTAAAGTACTTGTGATGAAAGTAGCAAATTTTGTTGAAAAAATAGTAAATTTTCCGGGTCCGGGGTCGGGTCTGGGGATCTAAGTATTCGATGGGTCCGGGAACGGGTATCAAATTTTATACCCGGCCGAGGACGGGTCCGCGGATGAGAAAAATATTGGCTACCGGGGCCGGGGACGGAGAATGCAGTATCCTATCCATAATACCCTACTCATTGCCATCTCTAATTATACTCCTTTGATTTGATATGATTTGACACAATTATAACCTTCTTTTCTTTTTATTATTTTAATATAAGGGTAAAATGGTCATTTTAATACATTTCTCATTCCATTTCAATTACCAAACTTTTACTATTAAACACATCAAATATATTCTGTTTCCGTTTCTATTTTTATTTCCATTTCTACCCAATAAATATGCCCTAAATGTTTAGAATTTTTCTATCAGCTTTTAAAATTTAAAAAAAAAAGGATAAATTATAGCTTATTATATCCCCGTGTTTCAGCCTCAGGTTAAAACCAATTTGCCAATGTATCATTTAACAACAATAAAAATTATTCTTATGTGGTTTGTTTTATTATCACATACGTACCTGCTATTTTATCCAAAATATAATTTAGTTAGTCACGTAAAAATTAACTTTAAAATAATGTACACTCTTACAATTTAACAAAAAAATCTTTTAAAACTTTCATGTAACTTGTTATTTCACCTTAAATTTTAGGTCAAAACCTCAAATTGGTCCTCTATGTTTCACCCAAGTTTCATATTGGTCCTTTATGTTTCAAAATATTTAAATTGGTCCTTTATGTTTGCAAGAAGTTCCAAATTGGTCCTTCCGTCCAATTCCGTCTATTTTTTCCGTTAAATGATGACGTGGCCTGCTGAGGTGTCACACTCTCTCTCCTACGTGTACTGTTTGGCTGACGTGGCTTAAGTTACCCTAAAACTAGGGACTAAAATGAAACAAAGTAATTTTTTACAAAACAAAAATATAATTTCCCCACTCCATCTTCTTCTTCCTTTCTTTCTTTCAACTCTTTACCATCATCATCTTCTCCGTCTTCCTCTACCACCACCACCACCACCTCCGCCGCCGCCTCTGTCGCATTGAGATCGGATTTGGTGTGCAAAACGTGGTACAGAGTAGAGAAATGTATCCTTCCCTACAGTTTTCCAGTACCCACCACAACCATTGACATCTCTCTTGCTAGCATTTCAATTTCTATGGCAAAAAAAAAAACCTCTTCTCTTTGGAATCACCAACGCCTATTGGGATCCAAATCCAAATCTGATTTATGAGAAGCATGAAATAATTGTGACAAACATTGTTAAAATTGATCCAAAAAAGAAGATAAATAGAGATGAACATGGGAGGGAGGATGGGTGGGTGCGGAAGACGTCGAAGTCGAGAATGATGGAAGCGGGTAATGGGTGAGAAAGAACCTTCCTCTTGAGGTAGTGAATGACAAGCTCTTCATCGGTGGGACAGAATATATACCCAACTATTTTCCAGACGAGGTACTAGAGCACGTGTTCGACTTCGTGACGTCGCACCGGGACCAGAACACGGTGTCTCTGGTGTGCAAAACGTGTTACATAGTAGAGAAATGTAGCCGGGAGAAGGTGTTCATAGAGGCGGCGGAGGCGGAGGAGGTGGTGGTGGTGGTAAAGTGTCGAAAGAAAGGAAGGAAGGAAGAAGAAGATGGAGTGTGGAAATTATATTTTTGTTTTGTAAAAAATTATTTTGTTTCATTTTAGTCCCTGGTTTTAGGGTAACTTAAGCCACGTCAGCCAAGCAGTACACGTAGGAGAGAGAGTGTGACACCTCAGCATGACACATCATCACTTAACGGAAGAACTAGACGGAATTGGACGGAAGGACCAATTTGGAACTTCTTGCAAACATAAAGGACCAATTTAAATTTTTTGAAACATAAAGGACCAATATGAAACTTGGGTGAAACATAAAGGACTAATTTGGGGTTTTGACCTAAATTTTAATGGTTTTAGTTTTTTTGGTTTTGTCGTGTAGAATTTGAGAACAACCAAAATAGGATTAAATTGAAAGAAATTTTATATCAACCAAGACACAATTTATATTTTTTCATTATAGACACACTCTCACTGACATTATGCTACACCCTCACGGATCACGTCACTCACTCTTGTTTTTAATTATGCACAACGCAGTCACTCATTCCACACACTTACTCTCTCTCTCTCTCTCTGGTAGATGTGGACTGTGGAGGTGTCAACATTGGTTAACTAGTCCGGTCCGACCCCAATATACTTGGGCTCTAATTTATTATGGTTAAGTTGGATTTGTCTATTTTTTTTAGAGTTAAAATTTTTTGGTCAAATGTTCATTTTGGTCCTCTATATTTCACACAAGTTTTAAATTAGTCCTTTATCTTTCAAAAGTTCTATATTGGTCCTTTATGTTTCTCAAAAGTTTTATATTTGTCCTTCAGGTTTCATTGAAGTTCTATATTGGTCCTTTATGTTTCATTGAAGTTCTATATTGATCCTTTATGTTTCATTGAAGTTCTATATTGGTCCTTTATGTTTCATTGAAGTTTTATATTAGTCCTTTATGTTTCATTAAAGTTTCATATTGGTCATCTCGGCATGATTTTATTTTTGGCTTAAACGACGTCGTTTGAGTGTTTTTAGTGTATCTAAGGCCACATCAGCTATCTAATACACGTAGGAGAGATTATGTGTCCACCTCGGAATGCCACGTCAGCAGTTGACTTAAGAAATTGACGAAAGTGGACAGAAGGACCAATTTGGAACTTCTTGCAAACATAAAGGACCAATTTAAATTTTTTGAAACATAAAGGACCAATATAAAACTTCGTGCAAACATAAGGGACCAATTTGGAGTTTTGACCAAATTTTTTTAGTTCAATCCAAAACATACTTTTATAAATATTTATTTTATGTTATTTTATTAATATTGACTTTAATTTTTCATTTATTAATTATTAATATGTGCACATGTTGTTTGCTGCGCGCTCTGTAGTTTATCGGATTTTTGAGGAATGAGGATCCACGGCGGCGCTTATTAGGGTATGGGGCCCACTTCCTTTTTTATTAGTCATTTATATATAAAAAATAATATTTATTAATTATTATTGTTTTTTCGTTGAAGAAAGATTGGATAAATGAAAGCTATGTTTGATTTGTGAAATTGAATGAGAATGAAAATAAAATCGAGATTAGATAGAGTTTGAAAAATTAATTTTATCTTTTATTTTAAAATAAATTTATCTTTTATTTAAAGATTATTAATATTTAAAATGAATGATAAATTGACTTTTCAAACACATGATTCTCATTCTCTCTTTCCAATTCTCCAAACCAAGTGTCAGGGGTTCCATGCCTGCCTTGAGTATGAAGCAGCTTTAAATCCTTGGGCCAGCTGTCCCATCCTTCGAAGTGCCTACAATTCAGCGAGGGGATTAGTCACTGTAATTGACGGTAGATATCCTGATTTAGACAAAAAAAAAACCTTGATGTAACTTGTTATTTGACCTTAAATTTTAATGGTTTTAATTTTTTTGGTTTTGTCGTGTAGAATTTGAGAACATTCAAAATATGATTAAACTGAAAGAAATTTTATATCACCCAAGACCACAATTTCAAATTTTTTTAACAATGATAAATAATTTAGTATAAAATGTTTTTTAAGAATTCTATGAAAAACTGAATAAAATAAAATGCTTAACATTAACAAAGAGGAGTTGAGGCAATTGAGAGCTATTATTTTTATATAATCTACTTCATCTTTATAACAACATTTTCAATAAAGGGGCTCACCTTTTTTTAAAAAAACTTTGTCTACATGATTTTGTGGCTAATGAAGTAAGTTGGCACCTAATATGTCATATTAGATGGCGTCCTGCGGTGTCTATTTCAGCTGAATATGTCAAATTTTCTCTCTTTATAATCTATTTTTATAAATTAAAAAAAAGATGGTGACCCGTCATTCTCATTACTGAATGTACAATTTTTCTCCAACATTGGGTCGCAACCTTGAAGTTGCCACCTAATGTTTATTATCAGGTGACGACCCTTCAAGGAAAGAAAAAAAGGACATGGTCCTGAAAAAATATACTAAGTATAATATGCTCTAAATCACTAACTTGCTGAAAAAGATTATCATTTGCAAGCCTAAACAGTATGTTTTGTCTGCAAATGAGATAAAGGACATCTTGCGAAATGGTCGCTTTACTATAATGAAGGAAACGCACTTTGATAAGAGAGATATATCCAGCTTCTGAAGCACGTTTGCATCCAGCGAAATCTAGTCCTATAAACTAGCAAGCAAAAAATTACGAAGAACATTTAAAAGGAAGGTATTAAAACCTATAAGCCTTCCTTTGTTCCAAACAAAAATTTTAGAAATACTTCCTTTTGAGAAGAAGCAAAAAACCAAACTCGTCATCCGCTTCTTCTTTTTTAATAAAAACAAACAATTTTTGACCTGAAATTCCTGCTGAGTTAGTGTTCTGTAGTCCCCTTTTTGTTGATGAGGTTGATGTTGCAAAAGAAGACGATTGAAAACATCACCGGCATCAAGATTTGAAATTCACTCCATTGAGCTTGAAAAAATTGGAGGCAAAATACTATTTAGTCCCTGAATTGTTGGTCAAACTACTATTTAGTCCCTGAATTGTTCAAAAACACTATTTAGTCCCCGAATTGTTCACTCTGTCAACTATTTAGTCCCCGAATTTGACAAAAATACTATTTAGTCCCCGAATTTGTAACTATGTCAACTATTTAATCCCAAAACTTGAAAAAAATACTATTTAATTACCGAATTTACAACTCTGTCAACTATAACGGGTAACAGTTAGTAAACTAAATAGTTGACAGAGTTGCAAATTCGATGTTTAAATAGTATTTTTGCCAAGTTTGGGGACTAACTAGTTGACATAGTTACAAATTCGGGGACTAAATAGTATTTTTATCAAATTCGGGGACTAAATAGTTGACAGAGTGAACAATTCGGGGACTAAATAGTGTTTTTAAACAATTCGGGGACTAAATAGTAGTTTGACCAACAATTCAGTGACTAAATAGTATTTTGCCTCAAAAAATTGACATATAGGTAGTGTAATTAATAGGATAGAAATGGAATAGCACAAAACCTTGAAAAAATATGTTTAGTATGTTTAAAAAATCATGGAAAGGGCATTCCAAGACTTGTTCAATTACCAACTTTGTGGCAATCTCAATTCTGAGTGGAAGAGAAAATTGAATTGGCATGGAATTGAGGGGGGAAAGACAGAATTGCCCTCCCATTTGTATCATAAGCCTACAACCACCTCCTCCTTCCCTCTCTTAAGTAGTAAAAGAAACAGCACTTTCAAACAATCATTAGTAGAATTATTCGAGTTAGTAAAAGAAAATAATATCGAATGTAATATTATATATTTTTCATTCTAATTAATCCAAGTATTCCCTCACTATTTTTTTCAGTTCGAGAAATGTTTCTTTTTCTCGAAGCATCTCTTCACAAATTATAGTAATCAGCTTTATATATCCAATCCACCATTTTCATTTCTAATGACCTCAATATATTCATTCAAACATGCTTAAATCTATGAAGATAATTAATATTTGAAAGGTTACAAATTAAACATGTGTTCCCATCCTCTCATACTAAGGAGGTGGTGGTTGTGACTAATTGTGTTGTTCTGTTTCAGACTAGGTTTCAAAAATTTTAAATTGTGACTTTAGATTCAAAAAATGGAAACAAAAGAAGAATTTGGGAGTTTTTTTGGGAATTACGTGCGCAATATACGGGACACTTCTGTTAGAAAATTAACTGATTAAACCACAAGGCACTGTGTTGTTAATTAGTTGTGCAAAGTTCAAGGCATTTGATTCACAAAAATAAAATTACAGGACACCTAATTAAAATTAGGTCAAATCATAGGCTACTAAAATGTAATTTAACCTTTTAATTTTTGTCTCTATTGGCTTTTGGAAGAAACAGAACCCATTTATGATTTATGGCATGAGATAAAACGGTTCAGTAATTTGCCAAACGTGTCCGTAGTTTTTGTCATTTTGAACTATTGAAGGCCCAGACCACGTTTATTTCTCAAAATGGGCTTGAGGCCCACAACATTGTTTTATTGGACATATTTGCAAAAGGAAAATATATTTGACAAAAGAAAGGCATGATTTGTTCATTTGTAAGGGTACACTTGGTTGCCAAAAAATTAAAATTTAGTAGAATGAGAATGATAATATTATTGTTACATTTAGTTAGCCATAACAAGGAAAGAAAAAAAATATATATTAGCTTTACTATGTTTGATTGACAAAACACAATAGGATAGAAATATGTATTGGATAAAATGATTATTTTTTTTTAGATTAAAAAATTAATAAAAATTAAAAAAGGTCACCATTTTGGTGATTTCATGACGAAGAGTGTGTTAGGATGGATATACGATGGAGAGTGTGTGAGAGGATAGGGAGGGATATTTTGGTAATTTCATGATTTAAAGTGGGGACAAAATGGTTCACCATATTTACAAACCCAAACCTAAGAATATTTTCACAAAACCCTTTATCAATGGTGGGTTTGGTGGAAACCTTTAAAATTTTAGGGTATGTTTAGATTGAGTATTAAGGAAAAAAAAAATGAAATAAAATAGTATCTAGTGATTATTTGCTTGTCTAGATTTTGAGATTTTAGAAGAGAAGATATTTGAAGATTTTATGTTAACCATTCTTAACCCTCACATTTTGGAGAATAGATCCAGTGCTTAGTTCTTCTATGCATTAGTATGATAGGCTGATTTTTTTTCATAGTTTTCTTCACTTTTTTTTTTATTTAAACTTGAAAAATTGTAAACTTTTTTTAAAGAATAAGAGTTATAGACACAAAAAAAATAAAAAAATTTACACAAATAAGGACCTACCGTGAATGGTTTAGGGACCACCTTTATTAGGAACTAAAAAGTTAGTCCCTAATTCACTCATAGTAAATCTTGATTTACATGAAGTTTTTAATTTTTTTTTGTATCTATATCTTTTATACTTTAGATATTCTTTAGAAAAAGTTTATAATTTCTTAAATTTAAATAAAAAAATGAAGAAAACTATGAAAAGAAGTCGGCCTAGCATACTAATGCATAGAAGAGCCAAGCACTAGATCCATTCTTCACATTTTGCTAATTTGAATTATTACTAATTAAGAGATTTTGAAGGATCCAAAGAAGGAGGTGATAACATATCATTTTGGAGTAGTTTTGAAAGAATAGAAATGAAAATGAGAATGAGAATAAAAAATATAATTATATAATTGATAGTAAAATAGGAATTAGAGTTTAGTAAGATTACAATTTTATCTTTTGTTTATCCATATTATTATGGTTGAAAACAATTATAATCTTACTCAACATTCTAACGAGAACGTGGGAGAGACAAATCCAAACCTATTTCCTAACATTCAAACCCAATTCCACAACCAAATGAACCCTAAAGTTTTATGGTATGGCATTTTCATTTTTTTTCTTTTCCTTACGCATCTCTTTTGCAAAATAAACAAATAAATAAAACAATGCTGCACAAAACTAATTTTTCCGCAGCCACACATTAATTGCTGTGTAAAGTCATTTTAATTGAGTGGATTCAACCCCACATGTTTGAATCGAAGGAAGAAATGGAACAACACTTTTAATTTAAATAGATTTACTTAATTAAATTTAAATAAACACTATTCTTAGTAAATTATTGTTTTTACTTTTAAAATTTATTAATTTCAAAGTGCATTCATCTCAATTTTAGCATTTGAATTGTTCTTCACAAATTTTGTTTTTATTAAAGAATCAAATTGAGAAGTTAGACCCGTAATTTTAATAAATGAAGGGACCAAGATAATTTTAAAAATATATATGTAATTATTAAGAGAAAAAATAACACATTATACATTAACAAGATCAAATTGTAAAATTGGTCTTTTTTTAGGGGAAGAAGGTGGTATTCATTTCATTGTGGACGAGTGTTTTAAAAATCGGATCGGTAATTAAACTGAAAAAATCTTTTGGGTCATAAGTTGGTCGATTCAATTGATTGAATTGATGGTTAATCGAATTGGATGATGTCATATAGGGGTGTTCAAATCCAATCCGATCCAATGTCAACCGATCCAATCTGATTCGATCTAATAAAATCTAATGAAAACCGATCTTTGATTGGATTAATTGAATGGCTTAGGAGCAAAACCGAATAATTGGACCAATTGTTGGATGAGCATAGGTGTCATCCAATCCAATCCATTTATTAATATTTTAATAATTAATATATATATATATATATATATATATATATAAAATTTACCTTTTATTTATTTTTATTTGTATGTTGGAATTAGATGACGCCTTAGTTATTTTGGAAGTTGTAAGATTGAGGTAATTAAGTTTTTTTTGTTTTAATTGATTGCTTCGTATATGTTTGCAATATATATTAAAATATTTGTTCTATATTTGCAATTAATATGATAAAACAATCCATATTGGATTGGTTGAAAAAATTGTTCCATCCAATCCAATCCGTTGAACACTCCTAATGTCATAAATATAATAATAATAGTTAAATAATCTTAATATAAATAATATATCAAATTATACAACAAAGATTATATTTTTATTCATAAATTTTAAATATAAGAGTAATTTATATGATTTAATGAAAAAATAATAGGCTCAAATAATAATAATAATTAACACATTAATTTTATTTAAACACTATATTAATTGGTCCGTAATTATATAAGACTCAAAATTATAAAATACTCAATACATATAATCAAATCTAATACAAATGTCAGGCCAAAAAAGAGGGAAAAAAACTTTTGTTCAAGTTAGTCAAAATCGAGCAATTTCTCGGTTTGACCACTTTTGACTAACTCAAATTGGTCCAACAAAAAATTCTAATATTTGTTTAGAATCAGATCGAGCACTTGAACAATTATTGATTAAATCGATCAGACCATTCAATTCTTAAAACAGTGTTAAAGACTCACAAAGGGAAGAAAGAAAGTGAAGACATAATGCTGCCAAAACTTTCAATATGGCGGAGAAAAATGGATCATCTTATGAATCAAAACCATAATCATACATGAAAAGAATTTGATGTGAAGGAAGGTAGAAATGTTCAAAATAAAAGTCAACAAATTTTTTAAGTACCAATTTTGCATAACCAAGGAAGAAAAATGAAAGTTGTAACTTTCTTCTTTTGGATAAAATATTTGGTCATAAAGAGGTCCTAATTTTTTTTAAAGGAATATTGTTTCTTTAAATTATCTAACAACTGGTGTGTTTTTAAAAGAAAAGAAAAACTACTACAGAAAAAATGGACCATTATTGCGTTTGATTTCTTGAATAAAATGTAAGACAAATGTTTATTTAATAAATTGATCTATTCTGACATCTTATATTTGTTACAAGTATTTTTTAAATTATTATAAAAATAAATCTCAAAATAACATAACCAAAAGTTTTTGTTTTGTTTCTCTATTTTTGGTCAAAACCAAAGGGCAAGATTACAATATTACATAATGTGTTTTTGCGGCCTAAGAAGATACTTAGCCCAAAACATGAATCTGATAAAGTTGACCCATTAGCAGACAAGTTGGCTGATGTGTAATTTTACAGTGCACATTTCAGTCATTAATTTTATTAATTTTACAGTGCAATTTTTGAAGCTTGATAAAATTAATAACTAAAATATGCACTATAAAATTATACATCAACCACCACATGTCAATTTATCCTTTTTCGACTTAAGTAGTGTTACACTGTGTCTCTTCTACAAGTTTGTTTTATTAAGTATAAAACAATGGGTAATAAATCTATGTTAGTTTAGTTATACAAAGAGCCTGATGATCTACAATAAAACAATATATATATTGCATTAATCACATGGTACTTTTTTTATTTGAAAATAATAATTCTTTTGTTAAACAATCGGTATAAAAAAAATTTATTAGACTCTAACTTAGTTCAAATTGAAATCTCTTGTATGTAAAAAAGAAAAGTCAAATTTCAATTTTAAAGTTGTTTGGTTGATGAAATTTTAGAACGGAAAAAGAATGGGAATAGGTGGAATCTTATCTGGAGAGGAATTCTAATTGAGGCAATTCCAAATGTCTAGACCCCATAAAAATTTGTGAAAATGACTATTTTACTCTTCCCACCCCTCTTCACTTTAATCATTTCACATTTCACATTTTCATTTTCACTTCCCCAAAATCAATCTATCCTCCAAAGGGCCTAAATCATGAAGAAAATTGCAGCAATAGTATTCTTGTTTTTTAAGTGAACAAAAGAGAGAGAGAGAGAGAGAGAGAGATTAGAATATTGAGCATCTGAATTGTGTTGGTGAGAATTAATGGAAGAAAGTCTTACAAATGGAATCCCCACAAATCATATAACAATAACATACTTGCAGGGACGAGGACGACCCTCCCAATTCAGACTTTTAGATTTCAACGACACCAAAACAAAAACAAAACAAGGAAAAGAAAAAAAAGAAGGAAAGAAATTGGCAACTCCTATGTGATCTACAATAATATTAATTATTTACTATCTTCTTCTTCTTCTAAATTCTATCATTAATTGGGCACTACAATACCTCCATTATCCTCTTCCTGATCAAGCGATCCGAGAGAAAGCTAGCAAAAAGTAATTATCATAGCTACCTCTCTATCCTACCAACTCCATCGCCATAATCATCTTCATAATCATGTATTACAATTCAGATTTTGCATCATCATCATCTCCATTAATAAGGCACTTCAATGATCCTACTACTTGTTTCTCACGCCCAAGCTGCTTCTGTGATCTCAAACGGTTCACTAATCTGTCCAAAGCCTCCTTCATCCACCAGTGTTGACATACTTCTCTGGCTTCACCAACACTCATCTACACCCACCAAAATCAAAATCAAAATCAATCATCAGTCACTCTTTTATTTAGGATTCAGAGCACAAGCAATGGTTCGGCTAGTCTAGCCTACATTCACCTCAACAATACAACTTCATTATACTGAAATTATGCTAAAAGACCACCAAGTTTTAAAATCTTGCATTCAAGAAGCTAAGGTCAAATCAGAGGGATTGAGTGTCAGATTTTAAAACTCGTGAGTTTTATGTCTCTTGGGTCTACAAGAGGCATTCTCTGCATTTTAGCCTTAAAATTAAGGATGAATATATGTCCAATTTAATTACTCAATTCTCCATTCTACTGAATACATAATCCTTATAATAATATTTAACTAAGTAGTGGTGAATAATTAAGGAATAGTTAATTACCCAGATTCTTTGACGGAAATTCTGCTCAGGCCAGAGTTCAAGTTGCTCTTGAACAAGGAGAGGGAACATGTAGCCTTCATAGAAAGAGTCATGGGTTTTGCTCTTGAAGCTCCACTTCCCCAATTTTCCCTGAGAGATATATAATTAATTTAAATAAAATAAATAACAAAAAACAAAACAAAACAGCATTCTAATTACCTAATTAATTAATTAATTTGGTTGACTTGGTAAATAAAATGGTGCAGCAGAAAAATAATAATAATAGGAATTTACCCCAACAACGCCTCTGACGCCCGCTTCCTCAATGGTCTCTCTAAGAGCTGCCTCCTTTTTGGATTCATCCAATTCCCACCCTCCCTGCACATAATGAGATAATTCAAAACAACTCATTAATTAACTAAATTGAAAATCATATATATTATTGAGTAATTATGAATAGAATTGGGGGTTTAGGGTATAGTATAGTATAGTATATATACCTTGGGAAATAGCATGCCTTTGCCTTTCTGAGAACTAATCACCAGAACTTCTAATTCTTCTTCTGATGCTTCCTCTTCCTCCTCCTCCTCAATCTTGTATCTGTATGGTATACATCTGCACATATATATATAAAAGTTAATAATAAAGGAAAAAATGAAATGAGAAATTAAAATGAAAGAGGAAGAGTTGAAACTTAAATATATACCCGACGACTTGACGGCGACCTTTGCGGTAACGCTGCAATTCACGGCCGGTGCGAGAGACCAATGCGACGACGTTTTCTTGGGAGACGAGAGCGACCATTATTGTTAGTTCAATACACACAGAGAGAGAAGAGAGAGAGAGAGATTGTGTTGTTTGGTTGCGGTGAGTGGATAGCATGAGATGAGAGGAAAGGGTGTGCGAGAGACACTTTAATAATAAATGGGATGGGAAGAGGGAGAAGAAGGAGTTTAGGAGAGAGAGGGAATTAGAAAAAGATAAAAAGAAACGAAAAAGAGAGAGAGAAGAGTGTGACACCATATTCTAATTTATTAAAGTGTAGATTAGATAAAGTACATAAATCAGCTAGATAAAATTATTATAACGGGAATATATATCTCAATTTTTATTTAATTGTCTATATCAGTGCATCCCTTCAATTATATAGTGCCATTTGTTAATATTAATAAAAATTCACATTAATTAAGAATCAATTGATTAGAGAAATCTACTGAAATTCGATACTACTGTATCACTGAACATTTACTCTGTAGAGAATTACTTGTGAGGATTCTTGCCTCTTACTTAATTTAAATTCCGGTGATGCTTTGGCCTTTTGTGTAGTGTGGGGACCACTGAGGAGGAGAATCGGAGAACTTTTGCATGCGCCCCCTTTGACACGTGTGTATGACGTGTCACGTCACTCCCTATGTCTATGTGGCTCTCATTTCTCTCTTCCCTCTTCCTCACTTCCTCCTTCGCGCATCTTGTTTTTTATTTTTTTAAAAGAACAATTATTTTGGATAACCATTTCAAGATTACAATAAAAATTAATTATTATTTAGAATTTGAAATATATATATATATCTTACTTTTTGAAAATTTGAATATTTAATTTTATGATTAAGGCTTTCAGCTTTTGAAAATACAACTCTGTAATTATGTTTTCTTTGGGAGTTTGTCCGATTCAAATGAAACTAATCTTTTTTAGTTCTTTCTCTAAACTAAAACAATAGGAGAATAGATTTTTTAGAGTAGTTTTTTTATATCTTTTGACAGAAGTATGAGAAAGATAAGAAGAACAAAAATTAGGAGAGACAAAATCTTTATTTCTCTTTTTTTTTTCTTCTCATAACTCCACTAAAAGAATGCAGATAATTACTACTTTAAATGATTCATTCTAGATAAGTGATCTTCTCAAAAAAATTAATTAATCATGTGATTTTGAAAGATGATTAAACTTAAATAAGGTTTATTAGATCTTTATTATAAGTTTCTCAATACAAAGAAGACACGTGACAAAAAGTTTTCTCATGACTAATTAGAATAGAAAAAAATATAGAATATCATTTTTTATGACCAATAATAAAAAAAAGAGAATATAAATAAAGCTTATGATTGGAGAAGATATAATTACATGACCTTTTTTTAAAAAAAATATATAATCTTTTTTAACCAAAGCAGTTTTAATTTCTCATGATTAATAAATTAGAGTTACATGATTGGAATTAAATTATGTTGTAAATCTGTTAAAATGGTTTTTTTTTTCTTGAGTCCAGGGTTATTTATTAAAATCTGAAACATATATATTACTATTATTTATTTTTTTAATATGTACTGTAATATCAGTGTAATGTACAGAGTATTAGTTCTCAAAGTTAAAAAAATTAACTGGCACCTATGGGGCTTCATGGTAAGCTCTAGATGCTTTTTCTATCAGGTACCATGTTCAAGGGCTAGTAGAAGGTGAAGAATCGAAAAAAAAGTTAAAAAAATTACAATTTAAAATTAACAATTCAAAATTTTAAAAAATATATATATTAGGTGAGTTAAGTGAGCTTATCTTACTCACCATGAGTCGCATTAACTTTTTGCTCATTCACTTAAAATTTTAACTCGCGTAAATCAACCCAATTAACTAACTATTGTAGTGGACCGATACTTTGATACCTCTAATATTTTAGTGTAATGTTTTCAATATAAATTAAAAAAAAAAGGATATGATGGAATTTCCTATAAAATCTTTAAATTTGGATAAAAGTAAAGAAAGTGAGTGATGATTTATAATTGATTGGTACGAATTGTGATCTTCAAAAAAAGAAAGCTTTTAATCTCAAGGTGACCACTCAAAGGAAGACCAAAAGCCATGTGTATAATTATACTATTATAATTTATTTTTAAAATCCTTAATTAATCAATTGTGTTTTTATGAAAACTATAAATTAACTCTAAGTTGTCATCAATTTAATTAATATAATTCACACTAATGAAGTAAATATATAGTTGAGACTTGAGAATTGAGATAGATCATAGAATCTTGGGAAATATCAAGAATAAAGTACCAATCTTTTATATATTTCTCAAATAAGATTTTCAAAAATTATGGATCCCAATATATAGTTGACTTCCAAAACAAATGTTATATTTTTATTTTAATATTATCCTTTTCTTTTTCTTACAAGAACAATAGTATATCCTTATTTCATTTTCATGACATATCTTTTTCAGTATACTTCATTCAATAGACTGAAGTATCAACTAGAGGAGGGGAATTTTTGTGTCAACATAATTTTCTCTATATTCATGTATGGATAAAACGTTTTCGATCCTGGTAAATAATGCATATTTTTTGTCATGTAAGGCTTCAAAATTGTTTGGACAATTAATAAATTATAAAAATTAAGAGCCAAATTACTTTTTAGTTCTTGAATTATTGGTCAAATTATTATTTAGTTTTTAAATTTTAATTTAGAAAAATAATATTTAGTTTCCGAATTTGCAACTATAACAATTATTTAGTCCTCTGGACGTTGCCTGTTAGTGTTAGATAATCGAGTGACGTGACCATTAACTGCTGACTTGGCCTCATTAACAATGACGATGCGGGTGTCGCCATTGACGTAGGAAAGAATTTTGTCGTGAGGACGAGGCATAATGTGGCCGCCATATTTGCACATCAAGCAAATGTTGGCTCCGAAAACAGGAGAAAGGAAATCATCGATCCATTTTTCGACAACGCAGGAAGAGGAGTGAGGAGAGGAGTCCAACCACGTCAACAATTAACGGCCATGTCACTTGGTTATCTGACGAGTAACATTCAAAAGATTAAATAGTTGACAGAGTTGCAAATAATTCGGGGGCTAAATATTATTTTTTTAAATTCGAAAATTAAATAATAGTTTGACCAACTATTCGAAGACTAAAAAGTATTTTGTCTCTAAAATCAACTTATAATATATACAATTAATGTTTATAAAACTTAAATATAGTTATACATTTGAAGTTTATTATTTAAATTTGATGCCTTAAATGGAAACTCATATAATATATGCATATAAAATAATAAGTTATATTTTGGTGAACATATTATATAAATATATATATATATATATATATATATATATATATATATATATATATATATATATATATATATATGACATTGAAATATTAGTTGAATGAAATTTTAAATTATAAAAATGAATGACACTAACAATGAAGAAAATAAGCGCCACACCTTCTTTAGGATAAAGACACATCAAGAAAAATAAATCGGTCGCGATCATTTTCAATATCTTTGTCAACAAGAAAAAATTAGATAACTTTTGTCTAAAAAAAAATAGATAACTAAATCAAAATTTTTAAAATTTTTCACGTACAATTTTCTACAAACATTACGATATTTGTACTACTAGCTACTTCTGGTATACCCATTAAGTAAACCAAAATAATAGAAAAATATTTTTAAAAAACTTTGAAAAAATTTTTCTTTTCCGTTTTTTAATCTCTCAAAATACACAAAAATACTATGGACATGCAAAATATACAAAAATTTCTTTCAATTTCTTTCCTCGAATTTTAAATATATCCTCAATTCTGTGAACATCCTCATCTAACACCCTAACAATTCTAGTTTGAATCAACAAAAAATGGTATAACAAATACCATCAAATTGTGTAATTTATCTATCTAAACATTAAAAACCAAAGCATATACAAAAGATCGATCTTGACTTTTAATTTTGTAAGATATATATACCACACCACAACCAAGACAAGGGAAATGGGGAATAGCAAAAAATTATCCCTTACTAATACGGTTCATAACTATCGTCCGACCGATTTTACATATATAACAAGAATTAAACTTGATGAATTACAAAGTTTCAACTAATTTTGTGTACGTATATATGTATTTTTAAACCCGATGAATTACAAATTTTCAACTTTTGTGCATGATGAGGACATCTTGCACTCAATGGCAAAGTGAAATCCCACTTGTGACATTTAAGTGCCGGTTTGATATTCGGTGAGTGTTTTAGTGGGAAGTGGAAGTGAAAGTAAGAACATGTTTGGTATTCCTTACTTATAGGAAAAGTGAGGTGAGATAAACTTGCTGTATGTTTGGTATGCCTTCAGCACAAGGAAGGTAAAGTGAGAGGGAACCTTGCTTCCCTCACAATGTGGAGGGAAGTGGAGGGAAGGTGAGGTGAAGTTTGGTTTAAAGACCAAAATGCCCGGAAAAAATTTGTAGCTTTTAAAAAAGTATGGGCAAAAAAGGTATTTCAATACTTTTATCTTCTTTCCACCATACCAAACAATATTACTTTTACATTTCACTTCCATTTCCCTGCATACCAAACAAATTTTTTATCACTTACTTTCACTTTCACTTTCCAATAAAACACTGGTCGGATACCAAACGCCGCCTAAGTGATAAAAAGTATGTTTGGTATGCAGGAAATAGAAGTAAAATGTAAAAAGTAATATTGTTTGATATAGTGGAAAGAAGATAAAAATATGAAAAATCTTTTTTGCCCTTACTTTTTTAAAAACCACAAAATTTTTAAGGACATTTTTGTCTTTAAACCTCACTTCACATCATCTTCCCTCCCCATCACGAAGAAGAAGGAAACTTCCATCGTCACATGAAAGCTAAAGCTCACCTCATTTTTTCCTACTTGACAACCATACCAAACATATTGCTCCTTTGGAGTTCATAGCATATTATCAATCGTTCTTCTTATTCTACTTAGAAAACAGAATTGACATCTTAATATACAATATTAATGTCTCCTCCCCAAAACCCCTCTCTGAATGGCTCTTCCTGTGCTTGACGTAATCATCTCTTATATGAATGGGGACGTTTGTTGTTTATTTATTGATGTAATTTATCGTGTAATTCAATATAATTTTTAGCATATTCTTACTGTCAAACATATAACGTAATAAAATTATATTTTTGTGTTTAATTTTTTACTCATTTTTATTGGTTAAAATGAGCGCACATACACCCCTGAGTTTTAAAACATTAATATATATATATATATATATATATATATATATATGTCAATGATTAATTAATTTAGAAATGGTATGAAATCACGGCTGTATGTATGTGCATTGTTTGGGATGAAGCATGCATGCATCTTCGTCCATTCCATACTGCGCCCACCTTCCAAGAAAGTTATTATATGCAAATAAATTCTCAAATATCAAAGATGTTTAATTTTCAACTCCTAGCTATCTACTATTATTTTTAATTTCGTAACGCATGCATATGCATCTTACCTTATGAAACACTCATCTTGCCCACAATTCCCTCTTTCTTTTTCATTTTTTCGGATAACTCCCATAAGAATAATTGAATCTTTCTAGAGCTTATTACTTACTTATTAGGAGAGAAAAGTACACACACACATATATATATATATATATTGGTTAAAGCTAAGGTTATTTTGGTCTTTTATGTTTCATTCAAGTTTTAAATTAGTCTTTTATGTTTTAAAAGTTTTAAATTGGTCATTTATGTTGCATAAAAGTTCCGAATTGGTCCTTCTGTTAATTTCTTAGGTTAATTGTTTATGTGACATGATGACATGTCTATTTAAGCTGACATGTCATGCCACCTCATTGCCACGTCATCACATAAGATGAATAGAAGATGATGTGGCGATGACGTGGCATGATACGTCAGTTTAAATGAACACGTAAGAGAGATGATATGTTCACCTCAGCATGCCATGTCAGCACTTAACGGAAGAAATGAATGGAAAGACCAATTTAAAACTTCTAGAAAATATAAAGAATTGCAATTTGAAACTTTTAAAATATAAAGGACTAAATTAAAAATTGGATGAAACACATAAGACCAGAATGAGAGTTTTAATTTATTTTATTAATAGGTCTACTAGAGTGTAATTTATTCTTTTTATTAATATTTTTAGAAATGAACAAGAATCAGAAACATGATTAGAGAATTTTCAGAGAGAATTTTGAAGAAGACGAACTTGACTTGAGTTAGAACCTATGAATCAACGATGGATTATAGTTTACCCAATTTGAAAACTTTACTCTCAAATCTCAAGTTGGATAAGATTGATCGAGAGAATAGAGTGTAAAATCTATTGGATATTCATATTTTGGAGATTCTTATATATATAGTGAATTTAGGAACACTCTAGAGGCAAAGATCAATTTTTTTTTAGTGTGGTTATATTTCCTAATACATCACTAGTTTTTCATTTTTAAAAGATCTCTAATAATAAATAGTTATTAAAACAAATTAAATTAATAAGAATCACTAAAGAATTTTGCTTTTTTGTTGTTACGTTGTTGTCATAATTAAGTATTTTCTTATTAAAAATAATATTATTTGAGATGCTGTCGAATTTAAAACGTGGACACCTCAATCGTTCCCATGAAAATTCGAACACACGAGTTTATTATATTGTGATAAATTAATCCCTTTTCACTAGATCTAACCATTAATTTAATTAATTGTTCTCCTTAAAAAGTTAATTAATTAACCCATAAAAAAATAATCACTATTTTAGAATGTGCAAGCTAAGTACTTTCTGCCTCTTGCTTGACCAGAGAGTCACGTGCATGGTACGCACGAACCATGGAATTCTATTTTTTAAAAGAATTATTCCATGGATAAAATAATATTATATATTTTTATATATATAGTCATGATATATGATGACTTGGTCGGCCTCATGTGGATTATCTTTGAATTTTAAGCCTATTTGTTTATGTTTTGTTTCTAAACCCTTTTAGTGATCCGAAAAGTGTTTTACTTTGTACAAATAAATAAATAATATAATATTATTGGACCTCACATCATCACATACATACATGCAGTTTATTGTTTACCATTTTAATCTTGGAATCCCACCGAAATTAACTACTTTCTAATTATTTTCGGAACTTGATGAAGACAAATATATATTTTATAATCTTATCTTATGCATAGATAATAGTGTTCTTCGTTATATAATATTATAATAATGATTGAAAAATAAAGTTGAGGCAAAATACTATTTAGTTCCTGAATTGTTGGTCAAATTATTATTTAGTCTTCAAATTTATCAAAAATACTATTTAATCCCCGAAATATTTAACTATGTTAACTATTTAGTCTTCGAATTTGTAACTATGTCAATTATTTAGTCCTCAAACTTGGCAAAAATACTATTTAATCATTGAATTTGTAACTCTGTCAATTATTTAGTCTCCTGACTATTACCCGTTATAGTTGACAGAGTTGCAAACTCGATGATTAAATAGTATTTTTGTCAAGTTTGGGGATTAAATAGTTGACATAGTTATAAATTCGGAGACTAAATAATTGACATAGTTAAACATTTCGGGGACTAAATAGTATTTTTAATAAATTCGGGGACAAAATAATAGTTTCCAATAATTCAGGGTCTTTACCTCAATAAAATTCATGTAGGTAGGGTCCACATTATTTAATTTATATTATTGGTAAATAATGTTGCTTTAATTTAAATTTTTAATCCTCTCAAAGTCTTAAACGAATGTATCTAATCTCTAGTGAGTTAATTAAGAGTGGTACCTCTCATGCATGAATTATAATAGATTCCCTTACCCTCGATATATAATTAATTGCATACTTACAAATAAGAAAAAACAAATTTAAATTAATTAATCTTAATAAAATTCATTAACTATGTTTTTGCATCTAATCGTCATCTTAATTAATTTGTGTTTTATTTACTATTATTGGTTGGTGGACATATGGGTTGTGCCTATTATTGTGCTGCTTCCTCTCTAACCTAACAAAGGATCTTTGGTATGATTTGGTCATCACAAACCTCATTCATAGGTAGTTCTAAAAGTATATATATATATATATATATATATATATATATATATATATATATATATATATATATATATATATAACTAATTAAAGTGCATGCATGCTTAATTATTTCTTAGTGGTTATAAATTTTCTATACCTAACATCATCAATTCTTTGTGCATTATTACATATACATCGCACATAAAATTAAAACACTTACTTTTCCTTCTCATCTTGTATAGGTTTGAATCTTCCAATATGTAAAAGGACATGATCACATATATATCTAGCGCTAGGTAAGTATAAGTAATTCCTACACAATATATATTAATTGGAAGATGAAATTAATTAGATAACATTATTTTCTAATGTGCTTTAGGCTCAACCAATATCATGCTCTTTAGCAAAATTAGTTTGGGCCGATTAGATTGAGTCATTTTTAAGGGTTGGTCAAGGTTTAAATTTATCAATATATATATATATGTTGAAATCTCGATGTAATTAAACATAATTAAATCTTTTGTTTTGTTTAAAATCATCATTAATTACTCATTGAACTTTGTTTAATTTGACTTCAGTTGAAATCTCATAACAGAGGATGGAACTTTTTCTACAAGGGTTCTATAAACAAAGCTCGAACATAACATAAAATTTTGTTTAAAAAAAATAGAGTACTTATAGCACTCTATAATCAGCTACCACCAGTTTGTAAATCTTTTGGTGAAAATTATGTAATAAGTGTTGGGGATTTCATTGAATCTGGATCAAATCGAATCAAAAGAAATACGTGAACAAATTAAGTGACATAACAACAAAAAATTAGGTGGATAATTGAGAAGAACAAATCAAGAGAAAAGCCCGAAAATTCGAAGAAGGCATGAATAATAATAATGTTTTATAAAATAAAACTTATCTTCACATCTATAGACTTTATAACAAAATAGTGAATTACCCAAAGGAAATATTAGCCACAGACACTTTCGTATTAATTTCGTAATAAAAATTCGTAGTTAAATTGATTTAGCCACACACATTTCGTGGTTAAATTAATTTAGCCATAGATTTTCGCATTTTAACCACGGTTTTTTTATGGCTAATCCGGATCTACTATTTTGTTGTAGTAATATTTTGGGCGTGGAAAAGAAAATCACTAATTTATAATTGCATTTCCTTTTATGTGTCCTGTAAGTAAAGCATATGCAATATATTAATGAGCATGGTAGATTAAAATAATTATATATCTAGTAGTTTATTTAATATGTTAGTCAACCTGCACTTAATAATTTATAAAACAATATTAAAATTAAACTTAAAAAAGGATAAAAGTTCAATGGTACCGTACCACTGAATTTCAGTGCATCCCTCCAATTATGTAGTGCCATTTGTTAATATTAATAAAAACTCACATTAATTAGGGCCCACCTTGAATGGTTTAGGGACCAATTGATTGGAGGGATGTACTGAAGTTTAGTACTACCGTACCACTGAACATCTACTCCTTAAAAAAGTATCATCATTTTGTATACTCCCCCATGTGTTTGCTAACGTTTCATGTCTCACCTGCAGGTTGCAGCACATTAACTAAATAACTATAATATTAATGGAAATTAATTTTCATTTATTCTCTATGCATATATATATATATATGCACGTTATGATGTTAATTATTTTAGCTTCAATTCTCCTAATTAACAAACGTTTAGGCCTTTGGTTCCCATGCATTTGTTCCCCAAATTAAGACAAAAGTTATATTGTATTGTACGTGTCGTTTTCAATATAATAATTTATGAATTTTTAATATCACGTTAAAACTTAATTTGTGAATTAAATTTTAGTTTACTTTTATCCTTTTTTATTTGCAATATATAGTAGTACGTACTACCTACACAATATTATGAAGATTAAAAAAGTATATATATCCATATAATAGTTGATAAACAAATTAGATTGAAAATTCAAATATACATGAATGATACAAAAAAGTTTATAAAATATTAAATTGATTAGTTACAATACAATTAATATTTCAAGAATTAAGTTAAATTTTTTGAGCAAATTAATTACATGTAATCATACATTTCTTCTTGATTAATATTTATATATTATCGACCATTATTCTTTTTTCATTGTCTCCAAAATGTATTTTGTTTCATGAGATCATCTAAACAATGAACAAAATATGTTAATAGCTTTGTTATCAGAATCTTTTATTAGAGACGATGTACATTCAATTTTATGAAACATTCAATATAATCATTTCTCTTACCAAAAATTCAAATCATGGTCTATCATAATTATTGGATATATATATATATATATACTTTTCTCTACTCTTTATAAGGATTCAAAATATTGTTTAATTAATTTCCTACATGTAAAAATATTGATTTGCGATTGAAACATAGATGTGTCATGATTTTGTTGAATCCATACCATTTTAATTTGGTGCTTTTACTTTTCTCGTCATAATCACAATTATACATTTTAATGGTTATGCTTTATTAAATTTTATTACAGGTATCTTCTATTAAAAGAAATCTTATTGTCAAGTATATAATCAAATACAAGCACCTTTTTACCAATTCAAACCCTAGTTCAATTTTTCGATATTGAACACTTAGGGCTCATTTGGTAAGACTCATATACAATACATTACATATATTCTCACGATTCCCAAAAAAAATTTACATCATATTTTATACATACTAAACATACTTTTTATTATACTTTTTCTCTCTATCTCTCTCTTCACTTTTCTCTACAATACTTTCCTTTATTCTACAGTACTTTACTTTATTCTACAGTACTTTACTCTACAATACTTTCTTTACAATACTTTACATCCATGCATTTATACCAAGTGTGCCCTTATTGAAAATGGATCATGATTACTCTTTTCATTATATAAGTTATTTAAAGGGTAAAAAAAATCAAAATTCAATTTTTAGAGCATCAAATAGAAGAGGGAAAAAAGTAGTATAATCTTCCAAGTCAATTTAATGCCAAATTAAATATATATATATATATAAAGAGTAAAAATAGCTAGAAATTAACCTTTGTTTGTATTAAAAAATAAGATTAGGAAACACGCAACTCCAAAAAGAAATGATATAGATAGTTATGGCAATGACATTCAAAAACTTTTGTTCATATATGGATGGAAACACACATCACAAAACACAAACCTACACGTAAATATTTTATTATTATATATAGTTTCATGAAAGCGATATTTACCTTCTCTTATTTCGTTTTATGCTGTTTTTTTCCGTTTGAAATAATTAATTTTATATTATTTATATATGTTCAACTTACTTTTATAATATTATCTGCTTTTTTGCTTTAGCTGTGTTAGGAAAAGTTATCTTACAAAAGTGAAAATGAGGACCACAATTTTTACAAAAAGGGGATATATCCTCTTTCTTTCTTTTTTCTTTGTGGGGGCAATATTTTGTCATAATCATATCAATATCCATTTAAAAGACCAAGGACTATACTAGATAGGTCAATGCTCGGCCAATAATTTTTTTTTTTAAAAAAATCAAAACAATTACAAGTTGGTATGGTTGAAAAAAAAATTTAATGGACAAAATTATATTCAGGTTCTTGTTTTGAATATTTGTTATATATCAAATTTAATAGTATTTTAAAACAAATTTGATTAATTAGAAATCAACAAAATCATGTTGATAATGGTTACGTTGGCTCATCTGATCTCAATTTTGCTCATGACTATTATATGATTTTGTTTCGATTCTAAGTAATTCATTATTTATTAAGTTATCTTTAAGAACCACTAAGTGCTCTATAAACATGTGACTCTACTTTTTGACCATGGACTGAAGTGTCATTTCCTAAACTAATTTTTCACCGATGTTCCTCCCAAAAAAAAAGAGCAATTATTTTTACAAGAGAACTTGATAAAAAAAAAAAATCATACCCATACTAATATCTTATTAGGGAAGTTAACGATAAATATATAAAAACAAGATATAAGTTTTTTTTTCAATATTTAGTTAAAAAAATCAACATGTTATATATATATATATGTCATTACAAAAAAAACTATTCGAAATCAAAATCAGAAACAAATTTTAACATAGAGTTTAGCATGGTTTTCTTCCATTTAATTAATGAAAAAAATTGTTTCTTTTTCAATAAAGCTCACACAAAAGTGGATACGTACAATAGGCCACAAATTTAAATTTTCATGACAAGTCGAAGAATTTGCACCCTATTTTGTGCGTGGTGTCCACAAATAAAAGGTTAAAGTATTTATTGGTCATTATGGATAATAAATAATGTTGTGCTCTCCATGACATAATCCACCAATAAACGTTTAGGACAACCTCATTTCTTTTTAGATTAAACAAAGTTTATTAGGTATTTATTACGAGATTTCTCAATATAAGTAGAATACATGACAAGAAGTTTTTTTATTTTTGTGCTGAAAGGAAGCAACACAAGTAGCTAATTAAAGTGACCTTAGAAAGTCCGTTCCCATAGGATCAGCGAGAAGGTGAAGATGCAAGTCAGTAGGAGGGGCCTCCCAAATCGTGATCCTCACATAGCTCTTGGTAACAATCTTAGCAAGCGGTATCAGCACAATAATTCGCCTCTCTCAAGATGTGGGAGATAGAGATGCCA
The DNA here is from genome assembly GCA_014851425.1 of Senna tora. Lineage (NCBI taxonomy): Eukaryota > Viridiplantae > Streptophyta > Magnoliopsida > Fabales > Fabaceae > Senna > Senna tora. The sequence goes on from CM026264.1 coordinate 11,999,370, forward strand.
ATATTGATAGAGATTAGGTTTCTAATATCTTCCATCAGAACTCCATAATGATTAGTAGTTATATCAGCCTTCAGGATGATTTCCACTACTTTTTTCGAGTCAGTTTCTAGCTGATAAAAAGTTTGTGTATAACCAATCAGAGTAAAAATATATATATATAAAATAATATATTACATGACTAATTATAAGAAAGAGAGAGTATAAGTGTATAACTAAAATTTATAATTGAAAAACTTCAGCACATTTCTTCATTTTCTTTTTTTAAAGTACATGATTACATGAGATTGGCATATTGCTTGACTTCTTTTTTAATTTTTATCACTACCAAGTAACATTCTTATGTTTCAAATAAAAAAAAAAGTAACATAGTTTTTGAAAACTTTTGTAAGTAGACTATCAAATTTCTTTAAAATAAAAATGTCTTTTAATTAGTTGGCTTTGTACCCCTCCTTCTTCTTCTTTTTTTAATCAAAAGTACCAATATTATGAAGTTCACTAAACTGTCTAATCTAACTTGAGTTAACAAAAGTATTATAACAGAAATAAAGCTCTCACAACAAAATTTTTTTTAAAAAATTTGAACTCCAAACCTTACTTAAAAAAAATAGAATATTTACCAATCAAATCAACCACTCGTTGATATTCCCCTCTTACTTCAAAAATTGGAATTGACAATTTGTTTGTGGTTAATTAAATTAATATTCAACACAATATTTATTTCTTTCAAAACAAATAAAACTATTTAATTATTGTATTTTTTTAAAAAAAATTATAATCTTATTATGTCTAGAAATTATCTTCATTTTGACCCAAAAAAAAAATAGAAGCAAGGTGAATATAATGTTTTAAACTAGAGAACAAATTTCAATGGAGATTAATGTAAATTTGCCCCCCTTTTTTTTAATTGATTAGGTATACTATATATATATTATAAAAAAGAAAAAAATCTACTAAAAAAAGAATATGTTGATTTTGTGGTCATTCATGGGGTTGGAATTAATTAGAGGAGGAGATGTAGAATGTGGGCATGTTAGGTGGTTGATGTCCTACTTCAAATAGGCTTTAGGGACCACAAGAAAAAGGAACATATATATATATAAAATTGGTTATGGGTGTTTCAATTCGGTCCATTCACAATTGAGGTTGCATTTAATTAGAATGTATATAGGTGAAATAGTGGAATTAATAACATTGTGTTCTTCCAAAAAAAGAAAATGAAGATATCTTCATGTGGGCTTCACATATGCCACCATTCTTCATCTGTGCTAACTTTAAAGGAATTTTGTTGTTTAGTTCATTAATTATTAGTAATATTGCTTCTTCTTGTTTGGCCTAATTTCAAAAAGTGACATATTTTGTTTAAGGAATTAGTGTGGCTGAATAGCTATGGTTTTGGTGGTTAGATAAATTCATCAAAGCCCAAATAGAAGAATTAACAAAAAATATTTTGAAGTGCTGGATTTTTCATCCAATATTAGTTGATTACTACTCGACTCGAATTGTACAATTGATAATAGTTAGAGAATCTTTCAACGAGAATAATTATATTTAAAGGGTCTTGATTAGAATAAATTGTTTTAAGATCATATGGGTTTTCTTTTTCTTTTTGCAAAATGTGAAAAGTTTAGAGATTGTATTTGTTTTGGTACGATTTTCATAATGTGTTAGTGCTAGGGTTTTGCATGAAAAATAAGGAAGGTGATCTTTGCACAAATTATAAAAGTTAAGGGAGGGGATTTTTTACCATTAGTTTTCTTTTCTTTTTTTTGCCTTTTGAAAAATGTCTTGATAAGTAGTCTAATTTGCCAACGGATTATGCTTGCAATTACATAAGCTAACCCAAACCAATTAAAATAAGGAAAGGGTTTCTCATGGACTCAAGAATTAAATGGCTAAAATTGAAAATAATATAATTTGAAAAATAGTTAAATATAATTTAATTTTTTTAAGTAATCATTAACTATGACTACACCCACATTTTTTTTTTTTTACTAATCTATTAACACATGACATGTTAATATATAATTTATATAAACTAGATTCTATGGTAACACTACTCTTAAAATAATGGATCGTATTCCAAATAATTTGTTAGAAATACCAATAAAATCAATCATAAACATAGGAATATATGATTTACAATAGTTCAAGTTTTAGAAATGAGATAATCTACCACATAATTAATTAGAGAGAATTATCAATTTGGTCTTGAAAGATACAGATTGTTCCAATTTAATATTTAAAAGATACAAATGCCTAATTTAATCTCTGAAAGATGTTTTTTTGTCCCAATTTGATTCTTTTAGTCCTTAAAAGAAGTCACAAATACATTAACAAAAAAATTAAAAGGATAAAATGGGAACAAAAAAAGCATATTTTATTTTATTTTATTTTATTTTTTTTAGGGGCTAAATGAAACAATCCGTATCTTTTAGGGATCAAATTAATAATTCTCTCAATTAATTAATATAGCTTTACAGTCATCTATCATAAACATGATATAGCTTTTTCCCTTCAATGAACTATTTTAAAAGCCCAATTAGTTTTTTCTTTTTTGTCCAGAGCTTAAATGGTACATTTTCATTTTTGTCAAATACACGCATTTGAAAAGGCCCAATTATTTTGGGCCATTGGCCCAATCTCTTCTATCGTATCATGTATGAGAAAAACTGAATGAAGTTAGAAGTAAATGGACTCAATCAGCCCAAACCACTAAATTTGCGAGCCCAAATGTAGTGGGATACATGGACCTGAAGGAACAATAAACAATTAAAACATGGGGAATAATAATCCGTCAAATAGGAAAAATATTTTGTTTTACATTTTGAAGCTAATTAATGTTTTTTTCATTAAGACAAAATTAAATTTGTAACCCCTTCAACATTTTTTCCATATGGTCACGCTTGAGGTGTGTTTAGAATTTTATTTTACAAAAATTAAATTAAATTAAATTAAATCTAGATAATATGAGATACATTACAAATTAATTTTTGAAGCAAATTAAAGGGGCCATAGGAAAATTGAAGATATATAAGATGCATTACTTTCTTAGTGTTGTAAGTACCTTGGGGACATCAAAATCTTTGTTTGTCGATCGGATTAGTGGATTACCCACACAATACTCAATAACTCAATACATTACATGCATGCATGTTTAATTAATAAGCACAAATCTTGACAAGACATTACATTTAAATTATTGTAGTCATACGCATACCATGCACACACACATAATATATATATATATATATATACACTACAAATTATTTAACAACAAATTATAACCATATTCAAGCTATATAATTAATGTGTTACCAGATATGTAACACAAAAAATAAACAAATTAAATAAATAAAAGTGTAAAATGCACATACATCCTCTAAATTTTGGGTTAGGGACATATACATCCCTTGAGTTTTAAAACGTTGCACATAGACCCCCTGAATTTTTATTTTAGGGTAGAGACACCCCTTCTGTATGTTAGGGTTCCGTGAAAACTAGGCGTTAAGTGCCATGTGATGGGTGTCTCTGCCCCAAAGTGAAAACTCAGGGGGTGTATGTGTCCCTAAAGTAAAAACTCAGGGGGGTTTGAAAATACTAAATTGTCCTCACACATGTTTGCTGACGTGGTACTTAACGCACGCCTAATTTTCACGGAACCCTAACAGAAGGGTTGTCTCTGCCCCAAAATGAAAACTCAGGGGGTCTATGTGCAACGTTTTAAAATTCAGGAAATTTATATGCCCCTGACTCAAAATTTATGGGATGTATGTACATTTTAGCCTAAATAAAACTTGCAAAAGTTGGCACCAGATGTATGCCATATATATATATAATGTTTAATATAATAGGGTGTTTTACAATGTAATTGTCTGTCATTTGGCATCGACAAGGCTAGAGCAAGGAAAACCCATTTGGTATAATCGAAAATTTCCACAATATACTAATTAATCTGTTTACCTTATAATAATTAAAAGAAAATGTTGTCACAGAATTAAATCCTTCAAATCTATGAATCCATACATGTTAATAAAGTTAAGGCAAGAAATTTAAAAGCTTACAAATTAGTTTAATATAATATATATATATATATATATATATATATATATATATTTTTATAATTGTCAATTTAAATTATAAAATTATACATATGTTTTTCTTTATTTTTCTACTCTATTAATCTTTTATTATTTAATAAGTTTATGTACTCGATCGTGGAGTCCATATATAAAATCATTCAACTTTGATTCATTTCATTAAAATGAAGCTGTTTTGATTCATCTCTCATTCTCTAACATATGATAAAATGGTGTCGTTTTATAGAGTTGGAGTAAGAGAGGATGCCTTGTCATTTAAATATAACACGTAGGAGAAAGGGTGTGCCACATAAGCCTTCCACGTCAGCATTTAAACCAAAAAACCAGACAGAGTTATGCTAGTGAACCAATTTTGACATAAAAAACATTAAGGACCTAAAATAACTTTTTGAAACGTTGATGACTAATATTAAATTTCGTACAAACGTTAATGACCAAATAGTAATTTGGCCGCTAGTATATTATGCCACGTTATTAATTAATTTGTTGACGACTTGTCATTTTTGGTCTTTCTAAACCCACAAAATAATAATAAATACATTATTGATTATAGCATATTCGACAAAAAGAAAAACCAAAAGACACATTCTAGAATTTTATATTTTTATATTTTATGTATCTTTGGTTTATTTTTTATAAATGATCGAACAAATGTTCATATATATCCATAGTTAAATGTGATATTTAGAACTGTTAAAACAGGTTCAATCTGGTGGGTTGACCCGTTTAACCCACCAATTTGATAGGTTGGGTTGCAAAATCTCAACCCGTTTATTAAACGGGTTGGAGGAACCCGACCCCACCTAACTTAAAAAAATTAAAAAAAAAACATAATTCCTAATCATGTTTCTTTCTTTTTGTGATATTTTCATTTTTCACTATATTTATAGGAGCTAAGAGGAAAAGAAATGAGTAATGTTGTGATATTTTGACCATGTTTCATACTTTCATTGTTTTATGTTTAGCTATTTGTGAGTAACATGATGAATGATAAATCTTTTCTTTCATTTTATCATATTAAATTTCTTAGTTCATGAAAAAATGTATAAAAGAAGTATAGATTTTTTTTTAAAAAAAATAGAATTAAACAATTTTTAAAAAAAGTAAAAAAAAAAAAATAGGTGGGTTAGGTGGGTCGGGTTGGATTTCCAACCCGTTTAATATGGCCAACCCGAGTGGGCCAACCCGTGAGAATTGGATTGGCCCACTTTGACACCTCTAGTGATATCCATCTATCCTTAATTAAGTGTCCAGGTTCGATTACTGATCTTAGATATAAAACAAATTTAAATTTTTAGACCAGTTATATCACCCTTGGTACCTATAATTTTACAAGAAAGAATTAATAACTGTATTCGACGATAAATACTCTAGTTTAGACAAAAAAAATTGATCACGAGTATATTTATCTATCTTTAGAACTTACATGATAGACCACTTCAAGTACACATAACCATATTGTTTTGGTGTTTTCTTTTTTCTTTATGCCAAGCTTTATATATAATCACAGCTAATTAATTAAGCACCTAATTAAGCAATAATGAATATGGGTTAACATAAAAATCATATGTGAGGCATTTTTTCTTTGGGCCCAATAGTATCTCAGAGTGTTGTTCCCATTTGTAAAAAATCTACCAAAAAAAACCCCTAAGCATTAGCTTCAATCATCTCTATCAATAATGTATCAATAAGCTTATTATAAAATAATATCCAAGATGAAATAGCCTTTAAAAGATTTATAGTCTTTTTAGTATTTTTTTTTTAAATCCAAAATATTAAAATAGAATGTGTAAACTTTGAGAATCATATTAATTAATTAATTAGGTACAAAATACACACAAACACACACATATATAATTTTCAAAAATCAAAGCTTGAGGCAACTATCTAAGAGTTTGACAATTATGCAAATTCACAATATCCCTAATCTATACATGGAAAAATAACAAATTTTCTTGCAATAATATTCTATCTAGAAAATGAAGTATATATAGGAAGGAGGATTCATATATAAAAGTAAAACCAAAATATTGGAAAGGAATATAAATATATTGAATATATATATATATATATATATTGGGGTGCCTTTGAAGTATAAATGATATATAAGGACAAAGTTGAAAATGGAAAAGTTTTGGGAATAAATGATTATTCCAAGCAATTAGAGTCATCATTGGCTGCCCAATCGCTTTCTCTCATTGTTTGTGAATTGTAATGTATGTTTGTTTGTCCTTATTCCATTATTCTTACTTTGCCATTGTTTTCTTCACCTCACATAAATAGGAATTATTTGTTTTTTTTAGTTGACAAACAATTTTAGTTACTCATAATTCAATTCTTCTAGATTTAATTAATTTTAATTTTAAAAAAATTAATAAGTGTACAAGTTAATTTCAAAAATGACAAATTTATTATTTCAGTGAGTAATTATCTATTGTACACTAATAAGTTCTTTCATACCAATTGTCTTATTTTGAAATTTTAATAAGCTTTATCATGCCAATTTTCTTATTCTAAAATTTCAGGTAAATCAAATCAATAAAGTGGCGAATCAAACGGGTTCAAATTTATGTTGAAAGAAGTTGGGTTTTAACAAAATATCTTAGTCAAATATGAATTAAATAAATTAAATAAAACCCAAAATAATTTTTATAATTTGAATTAAAGTAAAATCATGTAATTAGTTTATTGACTACAAGAAAAAAATTTATTTTTAATAACCTCTATTAAGTGACCGTTGAAATAGAGAAATCGGATGAATAATAAGCACTACAAGAAAAATAAATATTTTGAATTACTTATATTTTAACGGTCACTTAATTGTTAAAAAAATAATTTTTTAATTTTGATCGTCGAAATAAATTATTGATAAAAGATAATAATAATATTTTCAATAATCTATAATTATTTACAATTCCTTTTTCAAAAATATTTTTTTCAACAATATTTGTGAGTACATAAAACCCTTAGCTCCTTTCCTTTTAAAGCTAAGGAAATGTTTTAATTCTTAAATATATAGTTTGTATATACAACAAATTTTCTTGGTCAGGATATATAGGTCAATCGGTTTTCTTATACATATATACTCCTAAAAAAATTAATTCTCAAATTTAACAATCTTTAAAAATTATCCACAAATATATATCACTTTTATTGTTGCGCAAAAAACTCGCCATCAATGACAGCAATTACCTGAAAATTTTCAAAGATAATTGTCATCATTGATGGCGATTATAAAGTCAAACAGTCAATCCTAACTATAATCGCCCATAATAAGGGCAATTAGCACTCCCAGTGGGGCTTGAATCATTTATGCAAAATTTTTCAGATAATTGCCATGATTGATGACAATTATAGAGTTAACTATTTGACCCTATAATTGTCATCAATATTGAAAATTACTTTCGAGATTTTTCAGGTAATTGTCATAATTACTTACGAGTTTCCTGGTGCGACAATAAAAATAATATATATTTGTGAATAATTTTTAAAGACTACTAAATTTGAATATTAACTTTTTTTTAGAGGTATATATATGTGAAAGAAAACTTAGGCCTCCTCTGTCATCATGTTTGAGACATATATAATTATCTATGGTAATTATTATAATGGTATTATTATTATACAAAGAAAATAAATATCGTACCTTTTGGATTATATCATATATATGAATACACTGAACACACTTGCTATATATCTTTTCAACTTTGGATAAAAAATAGTTTGTGATGCTAGGATTAGACATAGCAACCATACACTTAGCTTTCACCCTTTTTAATTACTAACTAATTGGTTAACTATTAATCAACATATATAATAATTAATTAATTATATGTGTGTTTATCAAATAGTAAAGTGAGCTCAAAAGCAATTGATTGAGGCACACAGAATGTGACCTTTGAGAATAGCCAAATAACACTTGATGAGTATAATTATAATTTTTCAAGATTGTCTTGTGAACTTCGATTCATGCATGGGATTCTACATATATATTCATATATCCATCATGTAATTAATAAATATATTATGACTTATTATGAGCTGCTTCTCTTCAATGCATCGGTTACCTCATCACATTGAACACTTCGCCACATACACCATATCTATTATTATTATTTTGTTGGTTGTTTATACGGTCTTTAAAGTTCGGTTTCGACTAATTTATAGACTTGATCTCTATTACACACATAATTACGATGAAAGAATCTCTCAATAAAAATATATATAGCTATATTGTCAATGTTTTAAACGTAGAATCTTATTTAAACAATACTAACAGAACATGTATTTTCAAGAATTACATTGAGGGCAAAATAAAGATATATATATATATATCGACACACACCAACTAATATGATGATACGGGACTAATTTCTATTCTCCTAATCATTCTCTTTTCATTTTCCTTTTAATCTTAAATTCAAACATACTTAGGGCACGTTTAGTAGGTAGAAATGAAAACGGAAATGAAAATCGAATATATTTGATGTGTTTAGTAATAAAATTTTAGTAATGGAAATTGAATGAGAATATATTAAAATGACCATAATATCCTTTATATTAAAATAATAAAAAGAAAAAAAGGTTATAATTGTGTCAAACTATATCAAATCAAATGGATATAATAGATATTTTGTATTTTTTTTATTTAAAAAAAAATAAAAAAATAAGTGAAATCCAATAAATTTCATTTATTTCTTAATTTTCCTAGAATTAATATTTTGTAAGTGATCATACCCTTAAAATCTTTTCAGTAAATTGATACGTTGGTCAACATTGTGGATCCAGGCCCATTCAAATTTTTAATCAAATAAAACTATAAGAATTATTGTACCAATATATATATATATATATAAGAATTAATTAGTCAACTTTTGTTATGATGTCATCCAAAATGATTCGAATCATTAAATCATCGTGACCTTTTGTGGATCTAATAAAATACTACTATTCTTTTCCATCCATTTTTCGATTATTATTGAGGGAAAATAGAAAGGAGATTCAAATAGTTATCCATTGACTAAAAATAATAATTTTTATATTTTAAAATAATAAAAATGTATTTTTAATGTTTTACAGTTCTAATGTTCTTGGATTACAGGGTTGACGGTTAGCCCGTAAATCACCTAACTATTAAAAAAAAATTTAATATATTAATAAAAAATAAAAAAAAAACCCTAACTTTTAAGTTCACATATTTCTTATTTCATATATTAAAAAAAATTATTTAATAAATTTAATACTTCCATACATTTATTGTTTTGTATTTAACTATTTGTGAGTGACATGATAAATAATGAATCTTTTCTTTCATTTTATTCTATTAAATTTTATAGTTCATGAAAAATAAATTGTATAAAAAAATATAAATTTTTTTATAAAAAATTAAATTAAAATTTTTAAAAAAATCGAGTTGAAATTTTTAACTCGTTAAACTTTTTCAACCGAGTGGACCAACCCATTTTGATACCTTTAATTTTATATATGAGATTCGAGAGAAAAATAATAATTTACCTTGTCAAATATAATTATTAGAGATGCCCTAGCAAATAATAAATTAGTAAATAAAAATCTAAGCACACAATTATTATTTTGCGCACACAACATAATATTAATATAGCGCAATCACTAAATATTTTATGAAGATGATGAAGGAATTTTTGTGGCCTACACGCAAGAAAGAGAGAAAGAGGAAATACATGTAAAATGTCATATGACATCAACTTGTTATGGTCAATGAATTATTTAGTGTTATAAAAAACTGAAAGTGTACTATATAAATTTTAAAGTGGGAATTATTTCTTGCATAAATATATAAAATATTGTGATACTTGCAAATATATATTTTAAAATCAACCAACTTATGAATTAGCAAATAGCTGTTAGAAATCCATTCAACTAATTAAAAAAGTAAGGTACAACTACATTTTATATCCCTAATTAAAATAATGTACATTAATTTTTAATTTTGTATTTGCGGTTAATTTTATCTCCATAGTTTTGAATTATACAATCGATTTTGTCTCTTAAATTTTAAATTCCATCATAGCACCTAACATCATGTAAATTATTAATGTTAAATGATTACTCGACATCAACTTGTAATATTAATGTTAATTCATCACTTAAAATAACGTTATTTCTTCTTATTCTTTTTCGTAATAAGAAGCGAAGTCGTTTTATATGACGATTTGACATTAATAAGAAGAAATGACATTATTTTGTGTGATAAATTGACATTAATATTACATGTATGATATAACTTTTCATTAATAATTTAAACAATATTAGGTATTATCACAAAATTTAAAATTTTGGAGATGATGAAATCAACCACAATTTAAATTTTTTAGAACAAAATATATCACAAACAAAATTTAAAATTAAGAGACATAAAAAGTAATTTTTCCATAAAATATTGGATCAAACTCTGTGACCCCCTCACATTATGAGACCTAAATTAGCTAATAATTACATAAAAATGGTATTCAATAATATTTATGAAGGGAAATTAAATAATAATAATAATTGTTTATTCTTTTGAAAAGGAAAAGAAAAGAAATGAGAAACGGCATTCATTGCTCCGCCAATTTGTCACCGGGACTGGGACATTTCACACACGGGTATAATATTGACACGTAGACAACGAGGGTATCCTCACGCTCTACACCAGCGCGTGAGCACAACGATATCTCAATTAAGTTTTCCTATTCGTAGGTAGGATATCGTTGAAACACGCGCTACCAATTGTGATGAAGCGCGTGTAACACTGCACTCGTATCTTAGACGGATTCCAAATTTCCAATTGGTGGAAAATTCAAGGAAGGGTGGGGCCCATTTAAATGACCCAAATTATAGGTTAAACATACTTTTTGACCCCTAAAATATATAAAATATTACAATTTAGTCCCTTTAACATTATTAGGACTCGTTCATTGGACGAAATATAATGAAAATAGAAATGAAAATATAGAAAATGGGAGTGGAATGGAAACGGAAATGAAATAAAAATGGATAAAATGATCATTTTATTCTTATATTAAAATATTAAATACAATTAAAAAAAACATATTTTTATCATATTACAAAAAATATATCATATTTGGTAAGATAAATTTGTAAGAGAATGTTGAATTAATTTCAATATTACCTCCAATATTCAAGCTACCAAACAATCTTAAATCTTTAAGGTGGCATTTGGTAGCTGGTGAGTGTTTTAGAGGGAAGTGGAAGTGGAAGTAGGTGATAAAAAGTATGTTTGGTATGCAGAAAAATAGAAGTGGAATGTAAAAGTAATATTGTTTGGTATAGTGGGAAGAAGATAGGAAAATAGTAGATAAAAGTATGAAAAACCTTTTTTGCCCTTACTTTTTTAAAAGACACAAACTTTTTAAGGGCATTTTAGTCTTTAAACCCCACCTTCCCTCCACTTCCCTCCCTACCCTCTTGACAGGGAAGGTCCAGCTCACCTTCCCAGCTGGTGAGTCTTACCAAACGTGTTTAACTTCACATCGAGCTCACCTTCCCAACAAGCGAGTGATACTAAACAGGCTCTATCACAAACTTTTTTAAAAGTTCAATTAGCTGACTATATAAAGAAATAATTTATTTATAATACTTGCATCCACATTTAGTAAATACTATCTCATCAATATTTAATATGTCATATTATCTGAATTATTAATAATTTATAGGTTGGGGATTAACATTAACAAATCGATTATCATTATTTTTTAAAAATTAAATTATAGTATTTACTATCATCCAAAGTTTTTTTTTTAAATCATAGTATTTATTATTGAATATAACGATTAATTCCTTCACAAATTACAGATATATAGACAGCTTAATGAATAAAACAACTGACCAAAAATTCAAACTTATTTCATACAGTAAAACTAAAAATCAAATCACTAACCCCTAATTAAAAATAAATTAATTCATCATTTCAGGCCTATATACACTACTGAACAGCATTGAACGGGAAAACGACACGTGTCAGTTGAAGCTATTGGACGAACAGACAGGGCATGAGCATCCGTTCTTTTACCGTACGATCACGTGAGATCCAAAGCAAGTCACGTGCTAATTTTATTTGCCTAATGGCCACCCTTTTTTGTCGCCAATGGAAGGAAGTAATAATGGTAGACACAAAATGACTCTACCTTCCCCACCTACCCTCTAAAATCTTAATCTAAAATTCTAAATATTACAATAATTAAGAATATGTTTTTTTTCTTATTTATATATTAAAGAGTTTTTAAATATCATAAACAAAAATCTTACTTTGGCCCTTTACATTTAACATTTTTTTAGTTTAGTAGCTAATATTTGCTTAATCTCAATTTAATTTTTCACATTTATAATTGGTATCAATTTGGTCTCTAAAATTTGTCAAGTCCCAATTTAGTCACAGTCACATTTACATTTGTCATTTAGTATCAATCTAATTCCTAACTTTTACATAGTCTCAATTGAGTTCATTTCGTTTGTAATTGGTATAACAATTTTGTTCCTTCGTTATCTAAGTGTTAAAATAATTAATAAAAAGCAATAATGATGATGACAGAGACAAATTAAATATTGAGTACACATGCTCATATGTATATTTAGGTAACATTTCTGCATGATGAGTGTTCATTCCTAAAACAAATAATAATAAATTTATTTTTTCTTTTAATTTACACTAATAATAAAAAACAATGATTTATTTTTTATTAAAAAATAATAATAAAATTGGAAGTTGAGGGATGCACACTCACCATGTAAATGTGTCACTTAAATTTACATATCAACGTGTCTTCATAATTTAATTAACTATGCCAGCATTCTATAAACTATTTTAATATTTGAATAATTGAGGAACGGAATTGATACCAATTGCAATTATGAAACCTTATTGATATTAAGTAATCGTTGAGAACCAAATTGACATCAATATTACAAACATGAAGAAACAAATTCATACCAGTTATTATATATAAACGTGATGATGATCAAATTGAAACTCAACAAATATTCTCGATAAACTTAAGAAAAATGCTAAACGTAAATAATCAAAATGAAGTAATTTTGTCGAACATCATACGTAGATTTAAAAAAAAAAAAAAAAACTTATTATCACATAATAAGGGACACAAAACAACGAAACAATGAAGAACACAATGAAAGAGATGAAAAGCGTATCTGTACATGTAGCAATTATAGGCCATATATAGGAGTAGATGTTCAGTGGTACGGTAGTATTGAACTTTAGTACATCCCTCCAAACAGTTGATCCCTAAACCATTCAAGGTGGGTCCTAATTAATGTGAATTATTATTAATATTAACAAATGACACTACATGATTGGAGGGATGCACTGAAATTTAGTGGTACGGTACCATTGAACTTTTATCCCATGTATAGATGCCAAAAGATGCAAGAACAAGTCTCTTTAATGCACGAATGTTATTGTTGAGCGGTTGTTAATTGTTATGTGCATGATACTAACTTTTTACTTGATTCATTTACTTATTTTATATCACAACTTATTATATATATTCTAACATCTCCTTATTCTATATATATCTAACATAAAACTTGATTAGACACACATACATTTATTTTCAACACTATCACAATTATTAGTAGGCACGAAATTTTCGTAAATTCATAATGTGCCCGGTAATATTTGAGAGTGACTTTCTTTGCTACCATTTTACCTAAAAAAAACCTTTTTATAGAAACCAAATTAATATATTGGAAAAATACCTTAAAACTTTAATTTCAAGTTAATGCATATATATAGCTCAATATATGATTTACATCTAATTTATTTTTTGAAAAAAATTTAAGAAAAAAATTTATGTCCATTTTCTTATGTCCATTTCCTCCATTTCCCCAATATAATTATGACACGTGGCAAAAAGTGTTTAAATGACCAATCACAGTAGAGAGAGAATATAGAAGACCACATTTTATATGACCAATCATAGAAGAAAGAGAGTGTAAATACAATATATGATTGGTGGAAATGAAAGAAATGGACATAAGGAAATGGACATAAATTTTTTCCAAAATTTAATGTGTTAACAAACCGAACAAATCTCTTAAATTGAGGATAGAATCATTCCCAAATTCTTTGACACGGAATCAAATATTTCTTTCACTTTAGGGAATTGAATATATTGAATCATAAAGTGAGATGCCTAAAATCAACCTTATAATTAATGCACACATTATTGCTGCAATTTGCATATTCTAAAAACATTTGGAATATTGTATGGGGAGTGAACTATTTGGCACGTGATTTATTGTTGAAGCCATCAAGAGGAATCAATTTACCTCAAAAAAGAAAAAAAAAAGAATAAGAGAATCAATTTAGAGTAAAATAATATTTTGACATAATATCTGACTTGGTATATTTTTTTTCACATTAGATTTCTTACTCTTCTTTTTCCCCATCAAAGTTGTGTCGTTTTAACCTCGGCATATTCCTTCTAAAATATAACTCAAACGCACGCGCTATTTTGCTCATAAAAACATCGGAGACGTTATTCATTCTCTATTTTAGGATAACGTCTCCGACAAAGTAGAGAATGGGTTTGATGGGAAAAAGATGAATAAAAAATCTGGTGTGGACAAAAATATACCAAGTCAGATGTTTTTGCCACATAGGATGCCACGTAAGCAAAAACTATTAAATATTTGATGGTGCTAGTGAAAAGGGTGACATTGATAGAAATGTAAAACGTTAGGGGTACAATTGACAGAAAAAAAACGTTTTGCCACATAGAATGCCACGTCAGCAAAAACTGTTAAATATTTGACGGTGTTAGTGAAAAGGGTGACATTGGCAGAAACCTAAAACATTAGGGGTACAATTGACAGTGAAAAAACGTTAGGGATGAAACTTACAGGACCCCCAAACATTGGGGGTAGGAAATGTACTTTTGCCTTACAATTTTATGGATTAAATATAATATTTTTATCTTTTACAATTTTAAGGACTAAATTGAAACATATTATACCTTTTAAGGATAAGATGTTATTTTACTGGACAATTTATTTAGTGGACTGGAAACCAGCACAGCAGTTACCCGGTGACCAATCACTGGTTGGACAACAGCAGTGGGCCCCACTCTTTCCGAATGTCAGATTCTTTCCCAAGAACAAAATTGGTATCGATTATCTAAGAATCTGTAGAACCGCAGGCACCCTTTTATACATGTTCATACATTTCATTTTCCACCCAAAAATTTGCTATTTCGCACTAATCAAAATTAAATTTAAAACACAACTCACTAAATTAATTTGTACTAATATGGTAAGAATCTCTGGTTTTCAAAATAGCCTATTGACTTTTTGAAACCAATTATTAAATTACGGTTTTAGCCTCCTTTCCAAATTCATCATTTCATTAAATTATTTTTAGCAAAAACATATTCAATGCCCTAGGAGTTGATGTTATTATCAATTATGTCCTTAAAAGTTATTTACCGTCAATTATATCTTAATCTCTCATTTTTTATTGTTATTGTCATTTAATTAATGCTGTCAAAATAATGAATGATCCGATGCTAATGTGGTGTCACGCACAGCAAAATAAATATGACGAGTTTAATTTATGCCAAGTATCATTGTCAAATTAACTCCTAAAATTTTTATACTATCAAATTAATTCTCAAATTTTCAATTCATGATCACCACTCTTTTTGTAGGGTTTATTTCTAAGATTGAAAGAGTTATTCTCTTAAATTGACAGTGACAGTCATCATAAACACGTGAAACGCCACATTATAAACACTCGTTATTAATTATTTTAATGATATTAGTGAAAAAAATATTAGTAAAAAATAAAATATTACGAGTATAATTAATAATAAACAAATTTTTTGGGATATAATTGATAATGATATGAAATATTGAGGTGAAATGTTGAGGGTACTTTGGGCAATTACTTTATCTTTTTCCAGTTGTACAACAAGTCTACGAGGCCGCACTATAAAATCCATCGAAGTATTTGGCTCTGATCGCATTTCTGTATTGAATCTCAAGAGAAAGAGAGAGAGAGAGAGAGAGAGAGATTCTTGGTGTGAGAACTGAAAACGTTTCGTTCTGATTTGCTGTTCGAATTCGAAACGATGTCTCTGCTCTCAGATCTATGCAACCTTAACCTCTCCGACACCACCGAGAAGGTGATCGCAGAGTACATATGGTATGTACGACGATGAAGATGATTACGATTACGATGACTCTGTTTTTCTCTCACTGTCTCTTAGTTTTGTGCATGAATATTTACGTCACTATTAATTTTTTGTTCGTCTTTCCTTTGATCCATTACTGTTTCTGCGATCTCCTGCAATTTCATTAGCTTTCAACTATGGATTTTGTGTGACTGTGATTTCTGGTTTTTTGTGGTTTTAGATATTTATGTGATTTCTCTGTTTTTTTTTCCTAATATGTTTAACTAAATAATACTGTACTGAGTAAAATGACGAAAAACGACATTGACTTTATGGTGTTGCTTCTTTCTCATCTAACCTCCTTTGCTTACCTACCACACCTTTTTTTTTCTCTTTCCAATATGGCAGGATCGGTGGATCTGGCATGGACATGAGGAGCAAAGCAAGGGTAATTTAGTAATTTAATAATTAATTTTGCTAATTAATCCCAAAGAGGAAATTAATTTCTCTCTCTGTTTTGTTTTGTATTGATATCAACATGTTTTGGTTATATAGACTCTACCAGGACCTGTTAGTGATCCTTCAAAGCTACCTAAGTGGAATTATGATGGTTCCAGTACAGGTCAAGCTCCTGGAGATGATAGTGAAGTCATCTTATAGTAAGTCTTAATTCTTTCTTAAATCATCGACCGGTTAAAACTGCTTGTTCTGTCCGATACTACTTGAGCGTGAAAAGCTTAAACAAATTTGTGAAAAATTCTTTTAACATATAATTTTATGATTTATAAGACACTTTTATGTTTCCATTTACAATATTGTCTTATATTATGTGCACTGCAAATGAAACAGCCCACAAGCAATTTTCAAGGATCCATTCAGGGGAGGGAATAATATCTTGGTGAGCTATCAAAAACTTTTTACCATTAACTAAAACTGAATATTTTACTATTTTTTTTGGGTCCCTTTTTAATTTTTCCAATTTTGATTTAATTAGGTTATGTGTGATGCATACACCCCTGCTGGAGAACCCATTCCCACAAACAAAAGGAATGCTGCTGCAAAGATTTTCAGCCATCCTGATGTTGCTGCTGAAGTACCTTGGTACCAATATTCTATTGTATTGTACCTTATTAATTGCTAATAAAACATAAATAGACATTTTGGTCATATTCGTGTATATATATATGTATAAATGTTGTGTGTAATCTGGATATATAGGTATGGAATTGAGCAAGAATATACCTTGCTGCAAAAAGATGTGAATTGGCCTCTTGGGTGGCCTATTGGTGGCTTTCCTGGACCACAGGTGATGTCAACATTCTTAAAAAACCATTGTAGTGTGTCTTGTTCTAGAATCTGTCAATATTTTTGTTTTTTTGTTTTCTTTCTTGTTTCTAACATCCTTGGAGCAACCTTACAGTTGCCAACCATGTCATCTAGAAACAACCTCTTTGCTTGTAGGGTTAATGCTACGCTTGACCCTTCCCAGACACCACCGGATGGGAGCTTTTTTTTTTTTTTACTTGTTTCTAACATGTGTCTCTTGTTTTAACAGGGACCGTACTATTGTGGTGCTGGTGCCGACAAGGCTTTTGGTCGTGACATTGTCGATGCACATTACAAAGCTTGCCTTTATGCTGGAATCAACATTAGTGGCATCAATGGAGAAGTGATGCCTGGTCAGGTAAATTAGATATATATATATATATTTATTAATTTATTGTAATACTTGTTTTCCTAAATTCCTTTTAATTTGAGAATATTCCACTCTCTTGTGTAGTGGGAATTCCAAGTTGGTCCTTCTGTTGGTATCTCTGCTGGTGACGAATTGTGGGTTGCTCGTTACATATTGGAGGTATCTTGTGTGGCTATTTAGTACTGTCTTCCTCTTCGTCATAGTATTTTTTCTATAAACAAACACTACAACTTATGTGTCTGTTTTGTGTATCACAGAGGATCACTGAGATTGCTGGGGTTGTTCTTTCCTTTGACCCTAAACCAATTAAGGTATTCAAAAAAATAAAAAAATTTTCCCCATCTGGGTTATCAAACTGAATTGATTCCTCCTAGAATCTTGTCCTTTTTTAATGATGTTTTCATTAGGTTTCATTGGATATCTATCTATTGACACATTCCAATTGGGTTTTTACTAACAGGGTGATTGGAATGGAGCTGGTGCTCACACAAATTACAGGTTAGTTTGTAAAATATATATATATATAAGAGGATGAGTTTAAATTAATTAATTATGAAATTTTGTGTTGATTTCTTCATGTTTGACAAGTGTTTTGATACTATGGCAGTACCAAGTCCATGAGAGACGAAGGAGGCTATGAAATCATCAAGAAAGCAATTGAGAAGCTGGGAAAGAGGCACAAGGAACACATCGCCGCTTACGGAGAAGGCAACGAGCGTCGTTTGACCGGGCGGCACGAGACCGCCGACATCAACACTTTCTTATGGGTAAGAACAGGATTGCTTCTAATAGAAGACACTCGTGCATTTCGAGTCAATTCGATTTCTAATTTCGAGAATAATGTTTTGATACCAGGGTGTTGCGAACCGGGGCGCGTCAATTCGAGTCGGAAGGGACACGGAAAAGGAAGGGAAGGGCTATTTCGAGGACAGGAGGCCTGCTTCTAACATGGATCCTTATGTGGTTACTTCCATGATTGCAGAAACCACCATTCTCTGGAAACCATGAAGCTAGCTAGCTAGGTTTTGAGATGGATCCATATATCCTTGTGTGTATCGCCACCATTTCCTCATTCTGTCATATGTGGTTTTTTATTTTTACTAGGTTGTCTTAGTAGTGCGAGTTTAGGATTAGCTAGCACAGTGTGTGTGTGTGTCTTGTAGTACTTTGTGTTATGGTTTGGTGTCTATTGTTGTCTTGTTCGTTGGTGGTAGTTGGTACCAACTAATTACCAACACAAGCTTATTGCTTCAAGTTTCCTCATTGTGATGCTGGACGCTTTAAAATAATGTAATGGGGTCTCTCAAATTTATTATGATAATAATATGGTTATTGTCATGTAATGCCCAATGAAACAAAAGTTTTATTTTTTTTTTCCTTTTATTCTTAGGTGTCGTGAAAGTGGAAGTAATAGATTAAGAACTCGAAAGATGTATTTTGGTCAAATGGGATGTTTAATTACTTAATTAGTTAATTTTGTGAGGAAAATGACAGTGCAAAAAAAAATAATTATTTCTTTAATAAATTAAAAAAATAATACTGATTAATTTTGAGAAAACACTAAAAACTAAATATTTTTTTAAAAAGAATTCAAAAATGTTTTTTTTTTAAAAAGTATACCACATTTCCTTTTTTTTATTGAAATAAAAAGAAAAAACAGTAAAAGCAAACGCAATTTAATTTAATTTAATAACATGTCTTTTGACGACTTTTATATATATATATATATATTTCGTAATCTTTTTGACCACTTATTAAAAACAACTTGTGTTAGCTAAAGATGACTATAGCCATAGTCTCCCCATTGCAAATGTGATCATGGATAATTCCCCCAATATGACTGACTGACTATAGTCTATAGGAGCAGTCTATGTAGGCTGTGGTACTGATAATTTAGATAAAGTAAAGTGCATTTTATGTAAAGTATATTTCATTGCGTCTTAACTGATTAATAGTCTAAATTATTTGTTGAAGTGTACTTTACATGAAGTCACTTTAATCGATTCGGATCCGTAATATTACCCCTCTTTTCTTAAAAAAAAAGATACAATAATTTTTTACCATAAGAATGTTATCTAATCATTTGATAATTAATAGTCAAAACCGTGGTATTAGGAACCGAACCGAACTGGATGTCTTATTGGTTCGATGATCAACTGCGATTGATCAGATTTGTGTTAAACTGGTGAACTGTTTGATCAATTAGTCTGTTTTTTTAGATTAAAATTTCAAAACATGCGGTTAATAAAATCTCATCACAAATGTTATATTTGAAGTAATTTTAATAATGTCACTGGATCAACAGATAGTTATAAATGATACGCATTTTGTTTAATTTATTAATTGAATCAATTCTCTAATAATTTTGAATAGATATATACTTATTTATAATGTACCTTTTTTTTTCCTCTTCTATTACCTATCAAGTTATTTATTTTGATTTACATGAAATCTGGTCAAACAATTTTACATTTTAACATAATTTTTTAAATATTTTTTGTATGATCAATTTTATCTAAAAAATTTATAAATTACAATCAATTTTGTCCTAATTTATAATATGCAGCCTCAAAAAATTTTTTTTTTAAATAATTTATAATATGCAGTCTCAAAAATTAATCATAACAACAATTGATAAAGAAATTAATATATATATATATATATATATATATGTTTTTTTTTTCAAGTTACTTGTAAAAATAAAATAGAATGCACAGCTTCCAAAATCCAATAGGAGAATTGTGAGCAGAAAAACCAGAAAGACGGTTAGTTATTAAAATATCTATCCATCCCTGAAATCACAAAATTGATGCTTCCCTAAAACCCTAAACCCTAAATTCGTCGCTTTCTATAATCCTGAATTGAAGTTTCAAAACACAGTGAAGAGATACACGCAACTGTCTCTGAACTATATACACCTATATTTCATCTTCTTCTCCGGAACAGATGTCTCTACGGCTAGTAGCAGCAAATTTAATCAAAAGATTCCGTTTTCCTGCTCGTGATGCCCGTTCAGCTTCTGTAAGAAATTCCAAAGCGTCACCCATCTCACTTTCTGGTACGTCACATTTTCTGCTTGGTTTGCATATTTCATATTTCCACTCCAATTATTATCATTGTTATTATAATTTGAGGTAATCAGCTAGAACCCAATACTTCATGAAATTACCAGCGTTATTCTAATCAAGGCAAAAGGTTTGTCAAATTTGAAATGTGATCCCAGATTGTTTTTATGCTCAAATTTTCATTGTAATCCATAAATTCTATTGGCAGTGCCACGAAATTGCTTATTATTAGAATGGGTTTTGGTAGTTTCTGTGGGTGAGAGTACATATTACAAGTCTTCCTTTGGGATCTGGATATAAGGTGAATGAATTTCCCACTCAATTGGGATATTTCAGATGGCATCATTGGATGATTTGTAGAGTTTTATAATGAATCAATGATGAACAAGTTTGTTCTATTGGAAAGTACTAAAGATTATACATTGATTGAAATTTACCTTGTTGAATTTGCTGTATGCTAGATCAGGTATTAGTTGTTTTTCATAATGGACAATAATTTAATATTTTAATTTTTCTGCACATTGAAGAAGATTTTTAATTTGAACTATAATTGTTTTCTAATCATTTGTTTTTTATGGCCAAACATCATTTGGTGTTATACCAGGCGAAGTTTATACATCCCATTGGCATGGAAGTGGAGCATATGGTTGGAGGATAGATCCTAGGGATCCTCGTCTATGGATTGTTATATATGGACATATTGGTATGCTTCTCTAGTTAACAAATAAAACAGTTCTGTTGTTACCTTCAAATTGTAATTTTCCTGATGATTATTGTGCATCATGTTTCTTTCTTATCCTTCTAACATTGTAATATTTGTTCCATGTTTAAATCCATAATATCCACAAGGGCCATGCTATGTATTGTAGGCAGATTATAAAGGCTCCTTGTACGAAGAGTTTGAACTAGAGGTCGGGAGAGACCAAAGAAAATCATATGAGAAAATATTAAGATGAATCTAACTGTAAACCATCTAACCATAGAAATGAGTCAAGATAAAACATGTTGGTGTCGCTTAATTCCTGTCGCCAATCCCACCTAGTTAGAATAGGCTTTGTTTTTGTTGTTGTTGGGTATAAGGCTCATAATAGGTTGTGATTCATAACATTATTTTCATTGGCTGCCACCTGCCATATATTATGTACCCTAAAACTAGTCACCCTTACATAGGTTAACCAACCAATTCAGTTAATTTATTTCCTCCAGAGCTAACCCCCACTTATTTGATTTTCTTTGTTTTTGTATGTGTGATTTAATTCAAAACTTGGCATGCTTGCACTATTGCACAATTGAATAACCTTTTATAGATATAGAATGTGATTTTCATTGATCTGCCCATTGAATCATGAGTTTTAATAGTTTAACGTTGATCAGCCACGAAAAGTTTTAGAGATTCTGTATGTATTAATTATAAAAACAAATTGTTTTAATTTAATATTTAGGAAATCATATTTTCTTCCATTCATGGATTTTTTTATAGAAATCCATTCGTGGAATTTTACTGGAGTATAACTTATTTTATGGTTAATTTACTTGGATATGAGAACAAATCTATCCTCCTAGGAAGAGAAATTAGAAGAAAGCAGTGAGCCTAAGAAATCTAAATTAGGAGGTTTCAATCCAAGGGTAGACTTCACATGAACTTTATTTTAGGAAAAAAAATATTCTATAGTGCAGTACTTGGGGTAAAATTTGAAGTTGAATTAAAATTTTTCCTCAAATAGTTTGTGTTTATTACCTTTATTTTTGTGCAGCCTTAATTCTTGGCATTAATGCCAATCCTGTGTTTGCAAAAGATGCATCAAGTGAAGCAGTTTCAGATAATGACACTGAACAGGATGACGTAGTTGGATTCCAAAAAATTGAGGATGGCTCTGTAGTATCAAATATACACACGGCAAAATGGAGAGTATTTACAGATAAAGGGAGAGACTTTTTTCTTCAGGCAAGCGAGTTTTCCTTTTGCTCTTTTTCTTTAGTTATATACTTATATTTTTTTGCATTCCAAACTTTCTTTTCTGTCAATTATCTTCCAGGGAAAAATAGTTGAAGCCGAAAAGCTCTTCCTTTCTGCAGTACAAGAAGCTAAAGAAGGTTTTGGCCAGAGAGACCCACATGTTGCATCGGCATGCAACAATCTGGTCTGTTTATCATTAAGATGTTTCACTTTAATAGTTGTCTTCCTTTTAATTGTAGCTGTGAGAACTGTGTACTAAATGATCCAGTAATCTTCCTGGAGAGTTTTTCATAGAGACCCTTATAGTGTTGCTGTCTTATGTTTCACGTTGACAGTTGTCTTCCTTTTAATTGTATTAGTTAAAACTGTATAGTAAATCATTGAGGACTCTACCTGTGCCTGGAGAGTTAATCTTAGAGAATTTCATTGAGTTGCTATCCTTATTTTCTTTATCTTCTTGTTCTTTGTTTTGATGCCATTGAAGGATTTCTTATCCTTTATAAGTTAAAATGTTCTTATTCTGACATATATTACCATACATATGCTAATTTTTTTCCTGAGATTTAGTGACTTATTTCTGTGTTTGTATATCTGTTAGAAATACTGGTTCATAATCATAATTCATATAGGCTTCTATTAAAAAAAATCATAATTCGTATAGGCAGAATAATTAAAGTGCCAAGGCAGTTTGTGTTATTAACAGTTGATGTTGCTTACAAAGGTCAACTCTAAAAAATTTTTGATGATGGTATTGGTATAAATAAAATGGAAACTTTCAGCTTTTATTCTTTTCTGTTTGATTTTGAAGCTCTCAGATTGGATGACTATGCTTGGTCTAATTATTTCTATTTTGTAGTGAACTAGTGCCTCATAATGAATTGCATAAATTGCCTGAAGAGAGAAAATTCTGTACCTACCACTGAAGTTAGTAGAAAAAAGTAAATGCAACTGTTCTTACACAATTCAATTGTTACTATGACTGTCAATCCAGGCTGAGTTGTACAGAATAAAAAAGGCATTTGACAAAGCAGAACCGCTGTATTTGGAAGCTATTAACATATTGGAGGAATCATTTGGCCCTGAAGATATACGGTAAAGTGCATTTACTATGTAGCCATTGTAATTAATGCTTTTGATCATTTAGGAGTTATGACTTATCATAGGATACATCTGTTTGGTTCCCATGAAGTTAAAAGCCTCACAGCACATAAGGAGAAAACCATCGTACAACATTCATTGCTCAAATAGTAATAAATGCAAATTCTGTTTTCTATCTTCCTCGCATAAAGACCATGCTCTTAAGTCATTGTTCTAGAGAATTCCAGTTTTCCATTTTTCTTGGCATTTCTTATTCTTTCTTGAACCTCACTAATATGCTATGAAGCACAAACACTCCAAAGTCTAGGCCTGTCGAACACGCGTCGGTGTCTGACACGACATC
This sequence comes from Senna tora, assembly GCA_014851425.1. NCBI lineage: Eukaryota > Viridiplantae > Streptophyta > Magnoliopsida > Fabales > Fabaceae > Senna > Senna tora. The sequence continues at coordinate 12,023,793 of CM026264.1, forward strand.
GACACACTGATTTCACGTGTCTGACATGTGTCCATACGTGTCCAATTTAAAAATAATTTTTTTCGGCTTGGACACGACTGGGCTTGGGTACGGCAAAATGATTTTTTTCTAGAAAACAAAGGTAAAATGTGCCAACTTTCATCATTTTTGGAGTTTTGACATTTCCATCTCATTTGCTAAAAGAAAACATGTATTTCATCTCCTGGACTAATTTCCTCTTCTCTCCTGTACGTATCTTCCACCTCGCGCTTCTCATCCGCCCTTTCATCTTATTCAAGTCTCTTCTCTTCTTCGACTCACTTCTTCCTTCACCTTCTTCTATTCTTTCTAAAATTTTGTTCTTCTAATTCATTGAAATTACAATATATATATACATGCCATGTTGTGTCCTGTGATTTTAAGAATTTGGCGTGTCCGTGCCAGTGTCTGTGCTTCATAGCTAATATGGAGGTCAAGGGTTTCCCTTGTAAAAATCATGTTTTGAGCACAAGGGGACCTATAACAGAAGTAAGGGCAGAGAGAGACCCTTGAAAATATGTGCATTCCTCTCCAACTAAACACACTCGTAAACTGATAAACCACACATTGCTATAAAATCATAACACGTGTCATATGAAACTTATCCAGATTCCTGACCTTGATCACTTCTTGAATTTGGCCCTTGCATTTAGGATCCTTTCCCTCCAAGCCTTATCAAATTAATGCTCAACCAAAGTCAATTTGGAAGCTGAAAGATCATTCATAAGTTAAAGATTCATACGCGTTTTTGTGGACATGGTATTCATTTTATTCATGAAATATATATTACCTTTACTTTGTTCTTCTCTAATTGCCCATTCTGGCTCTTGAAACTGTAATTGTCAGCGTGGGGGCTGCTGCTCACAACCTTGGGATGTTCTACCTTGGACAGCGGAAGTTGGAAGAAGCGCATGTTTACTATGCGGTAAAGTGTTACGTTTCATGAATTTATCATCTTGGTGACAAATGCACTACTTTAGAAATTCCTTTATCATAAGAGCATTACTAACTAATCCTTAATTCTAATAAAACCACTCCAATTTTCATTTAACGTGCATATAGTACCTTGTGCTTTCAATACAAGTATAAAATTCCTTGGGTTAATTTGTTGTTAAAAATTCTTTTCTTGAGCACTTTCCTCGTTTCTATGGTTTATCATCATTATACAAAGCCCCAATCTCTGATTTTGTTATGGTTCACAATGAACAAACTTCTTGGAACTTTCATTTGTCTAGAAACCTTAATGATAGACTTGTAATGAAATTACTTTATTGCTAGATATTATTGCTCCTTTTCGTGCTTCCTCCATTCCAGATAGAAGGACTTGTAATCTAGATTCCTTGGGCTCATATACTTGCTCTTCTTTCTTCAAATATTTGACTCGAAGCCCAAACCTTAATTCTAATTTCTTATCTAAATCATTTTGGAAGTTCAAGGCTCCTTCTAAGGTAAAGGCTTTCATAGGAACAACAGTACTCAATAGAATTAATACGAATGATTTACTTCAGACTCGTCATCCCAATAAGGCTTTGTCACATAATGTTTGTGTGATGTGTTTTAGAAGTTCTGAGACGACGTTGCGATGTGGCAAAGTTTATCTAGAATAAAATGTTTGGCTATTTTGAAGAGAGTTGGGTATGCTCCTGGATTTAGGTACCTTTCTTGTTATCAAGTTTGTGGGCTTTGGGAGGAACAAAGAACATAAAGCTCTTTGGCATTGTGAAGTTCTCGCACGTCTTTGATTGGAACGGAATGCTAGGATCTTTAATAATAGATTCCTCCCACCTTTTCTTTTTGTGAGATAGAGTTACCTTTTTATCTTCTCTATGGGTTTCAGCGAATGGAATGTTTAAAGGGGTTTCCATTACGAATCTCCAAAGAGATTGGAAGGCTCTATTGAGCTAAAATTTTGTTTTTCCTTTTTCTTGTTTTTTAGAGGACTTCTTGTCCTCTTTCATTGTACTCTCTTTCTTCCTTAATAATATTTCTTTTTCTATAAAAAATAGGTTGCAAAATTCGCAAGATCTCATACATTACGACAGGTCATAAAAATCACAATTCACAAGTTAAAAACTTATATTTCACTGAACTTAGACTTTTTTTTTTTGAGAACTGAACTTAGACATATTTGATTATCAAGTTCATTAATATCGTCCTCATAAGTTCCCTGAAATACAAGACAGCAAAAATAATTCTGTTAAATCTCTAACTGATCTAGAAGGGAAAATAAAATCTTGGGACTATCATACAAACCAGCAATGGGTATAACAATAATGCAAGAAGCAAATAGTTGAACAAATGTATGTATATATATATAATTATATATATATGTGAAATTTTAAATTCAAGGGAAATGTTATCCTCCTCTTTAAAATGGGCTATCTGCATCAGATGGTCATGTTAGTATTTATTTGGTATTCTGCTTGATATCGTCTCTTAACAGATTATTCTCAGTCATTCTGTATTTCTGTTTATATTGCCTCAGTTCTAGTGATCACATTTTTTTTTTCTTTTCCCCTCTCTTTCCTCTTGTTTTTGTTTTTGACAGATGGCTTTGAAGGTGTGCACCTATAATACTCGTTGGGAGACACTTATTTTCCATTGACAAGGACATTTTTATCTTCTCCACCTTAGATGCATATTGTAATCACTTTATAACTCATTTTATTTTTTAACTTTGTTTATATATTTGTTTTTGGAGGAATATTCAGATAAAAAGGCGTGTTTTGGGATATGACCATTTGGAATGTGCGGATACAATTTATCATCTAGGAGTGGTAATTATCCATTCTTATGCTATACTATAATTTCTTCTATTGATTTTGTTTGATGGATTTTCTAGAGTTAAGAAATATAGATTTACATCTTGGAGTAAATAAAGAAAATAGAAAAGTATTTATCTCAGATCAATTTGATGGTTGCATTTGGATAACTTTCTGACTTCTGTATAACTTTCTAGTAGAATGAATCTGGCTTTGACTTTTTTATATGAAGGATGACTAAATAATGCAAAAATAGTTGTACTTCAAAAAGAAAGAAAATCCAAACTTGAAATATAATTTAGTCATTCTTCTCACATCTATTTGGTTGATATACATGGTGAGTTTCCAAAATTGAGGTCCTATGAGTCATAGTTGGATTTGATATTCATCTTCATTAGGGCATCTCAAAAAGAGCTTGATCTATATTGAATTGTTTTTCTAGTGACTTCAGTTTCCTTAATGCTTTTTGGATTTTGGGCTTGACTAGATTTAAGTTGCAATAAACTTGTGAGTTTAGGTGCTGTATCTCCAAGGAAAAGAAAGGGATGCTGAGGCCTTTATTCAGGACTCTATAAGAATGCTTGAGGTGCATCTTTTTTCTACCTCAAATCTACTTGACAGGCGCTTTTGTATTTCTGAATTGTTTTCTTCATAAGCCAATTTATTTATCTATATAGGAAGCTGGTGAAGGGGAGTCCTTTATATGCATTAGAAGATTGCGGTACCTCTCTCAGGTTGTCTTTTACCCTCTAAGGTTGATTCTTATTCATTGGTCCTTTATATATTTTCTGTGTTTTTTTTTTCATGGGGGCGGGGGGAAGGGTTGGGACAAACTAATAACCATTAAAAAGTGTGCCACCGAAGTTGCTATCCTCTTAAAGTGATAGAATCCAATAAATAACAAAAGAGAAAGTATACTGTAAGCTGATCTGATCTTCCACACTAGGTGGATCTAACAATATTTTCTCTTAACACAGCCTAGCCTCTTCTCCATGAAACTAATAGCATTTTTCTCTCTCCTTAGCCCACAAGGCACATTGCATATCCAAATGATTAGGCCTCCTCATATTCCCATTCTAGGGGAAGCACCTATGAAGCATAATGACTGTCCACATAACTTTCAATGTTGAATGTAATGTCAAGTCATATATTTAGCTAAAGTGTTTCGTTAATTTAGCTTCGGTAACGCCTTTTATTTTGTAGAGCCACAGTTATCACTGTGGCTAAATTAACGGAACAATGTGACTAAATATATGACATGGCATCATAGTCAGCATTGGAGGCCACGTGGACAGCCACATATACGTCCTGCCTTTAATTATTCAGATGGAGTTGGGGTGAAGGGCAAAATTGCTTGCAAATTGAAAGTTTAGGGATGCAATTGATGACAAAGTTTAGGGGCAAAATTGATAGAGATCCTATAGTGTGTCATGGCTAAGTGTCACGTCATGTGTCCGGCTGTGACACACTTGAAGATAGGTGTGTTTATGCTTTATAGAAGCACTCACACTTGATCCACTTGAGCATACACACCTATGAAGCACAGACATTGACACGAACATGGGGACACAGCAATTTCTTAAAATCATAGGACACAACATGACATATATTTAAAAATTAAAAATAATATATATAAATTAATCTTAATATATAATATATATTATATATATTGTAATACCATTACCAATGGTGAGTAAAAATAGATAGAGTAAGAAAAGTTTTAGATTCAAAGAAAAGAGAAAGATGCTTAAGGAAAAACCATAAAGGATGCAAGAACACCACAAAGATGAGAAACGAAGGGAAAAGAGATAGGCGGGAGAGAAAATGTAAATGGGTTGGAGAATGAAACACACTTTTTAGCAAATAGGGAGAGAAAAACCAGATAAAATGCACACTTTAGTATGGAGATAGACCGGAAACAAAAGACACGCTTTAACTTGCTTTTTTTTTTTAAAATTTAAATTGCTGTGTTGAAGGTGTGTCCAGCCGTGTCAAGCCTGTGTCCAAGCCGATTTTTTTTTTTACTTAGGCACATACAAACGCATGTTGGACACGTGTGGTCAGTGTGTCATGGCTGTGTGACACACCATCACGCATGCAGGTTGAAGTGTCCGTGCTTTCTAGATACACACCCATTGCCGGTTATAATTAGGCCCCTTCACAATTTTGTTCCAGTTTTTCTTGTTATAAATGTTTCTAGGTCTAGATCTGAGACTTATTAAGTTGTTGGCTTGTTGCTACATATGTCCTAGATATATGTGAGATCACATCGTCTCGCTGAAGCTGAGATAGTCCAAAGAAAGATCCTGCATATAATGGAACTATCCAAGGTTATCTTTTTTGAACTCCATTCTCATTTCTTGTGTTTACTTAGCATAGCATACTGCTCTGACTGACATTCTCACCCAGTTTTAGCATTTAAAATTTTTTTTTTTATCTAATCAGAGTTCTATGCTTATAGGAAAATGATTATAGTTGATAAACATTTTAAGAATAGGAAAATAATATAGATTTAAGGATTCAAACAACTACTATTATGTATTGAAGGCCATGAAATTTAAAAGTATTATGGGTGCTATATGGTGACCTGTGGCTGACCAACTCTGATCTTGTTTTTCATTGGTCACATAGCCTGTTTGGTGAGTTTTTACTTATTTTGAAATGACTTTTTCCCAAATGGAGTTTTAGAAAAGGTGCTTTGAGAGAGAAGGTAATTGTGTTTAGCTAATTTGTTTAAAAAGTGCTTTTGATTGTAAAATTACCGAAAAAGATATATATAGATCTATTTTTGCAAGTAATGTTTTTTAAATTGATAAATAATTTTAATAGAGATCGCACAATTTGCAATTCTGATTGTGAGGTTCAATACGATTATAAGGGAAAACAATGACAATCATTGGGCTTAATTTCTAGCTGGAAATCATGAATCACACATTTTCAGCAAATCTGGAAGGCTACAACATGGCAGGTCACAATACCAGGTTGTGACACCCGCATTACCCAGGAAGATGATGCGGTTGGGATTGACTTGCTTTTCTTTTCTAAAAAACTAGTAACTTTTGTGATAGACACAAAACGCAGTGCTGAATTGCTGGGTGGTGGGAAAGTGAAAAGCAAATACTTTTTATTTTATTATTATTATTATGTATATATATATGTATGTATGTAGAAGGCAAAATGCAACGTTTTGATTTAGTTATTCTAAACTGCTTAAAATAAATATTTACCAAGGCATAGAGCATAGTGCCGCCAACCTTATTTTTTTTCCTCTCATTTTATTGTTTTCAAGCAAGTAATTTCTGTCTTCTTCCCCATACTCTCTAGTTGCAACCTTATTTCATTGTTATAGCCATGGCTTCCAAAATTTTGACACTAGTCTTGATGAATAGAACTAGAAGATAATTAATTTTAATTTAGTTACTTATGATTTTATTATTTATTGATTTATTATAAATTGTCAATTATGAATCTATGACTTTTGTGAGACTTATGGTACATACAGTTGTATGTCAGTTAGTTTAAATTTCTTATATTGAGCATTTTGTTTATAATATTAACGTATCAGTCATTGATATGATATATATCTCAAGCTACTTTTTGTTGTGTTTTTGAATGGTTCATTCAATAATTAGCTTCCGAATTGATTTGAATTGTGATTTGATAAGCTTGATTTTAAATGTGTATTATGATTAATTTTAAATAAGTCTTTAATTTGTCCCTTGTAGTTTAAATATTTGTTGTAGGTCCTTATAATTTAGAAAAGTTCAATTTAGTGATTGATGTTAAATCTTGTTAGAATTCTATTAAATTTTGCTGATATGGACAATATATACCGTTTTAGTATTATTAATATGTAGCATCAAATACCAATTTGAGTAAATTGGCTTGAATCATGTATATTTATAATGCTAAAAATTATATATAATTCGTCATGCCCACAAAATTTAAGAAAATATTGATGATAGTTTAAGGATAGGGACCATAAAACAATATGTTAAACTATAAAAAGACTCGATAACAAATTTTTGAACTTTAAGAATCAAATTAAAAGGGAAGTGAAACTATAGGGACTAAAAGAATAATTTAACCTTAATTAAAAATAAAGAATAAAATCACCATAAATATTCTAAACATTTTAATAACAATATGCATATGAATACTCTACAATTAGTCATAATCACCATTCTCAATTAATTAGTAATATGTCGCTAGAAATCTAGAACAGATATCTCACTAGATCTGTTCTCTTGTCAAAAACATGGTATGATTTGTGGAAGATAGGGATGGAAATCCTTGGACACTGTTAATGCTGCTGAAAGCTTGGCTCTGACTCTGCAAGCATTTAATAACTTGAAAGATTCTCAAGAGCTTCTTGAAAGGTGATGATTTATTAAACTATTGCAACCTGGGAGAAAAGATTGGCTTTGATTTTATAGAATTAATATATTCTGACTTCCATTACAGATGTCTTGATGCCCGGAAAGCCGTACTACCTGGTGATCACATTCAGGTTTGTATTCTTGACCACAAACTCAATTAGATATTGCAAAATGTGATTTTAAGGAACTTATCAACCTAGTTTCAAAAGCTATTGATCAGTTGCCTAGGAATGATTATTTATATCAACTCGTCCCCTTGTGCTCAAGCCCCACAAGGTCAGTCCATTTTCAGTGTTAAATTGGTTTTTACTTCTCCAAGATGCCCCCTAGGTTCAAGCCTACTGGTTGACTATGGCAAACTTGAATTTGATTAATGCAGTTGTTTTCTGAGAATAGTTGCACTCCGTCATAAATTAAAAGAATTTCATATATATGAGATGTTGATCTTCTTCTTCTTCTTCTTCTTCTTTGAGGCCAAGACACTAGGTGTAGAGTAAAATCACAAAATACTTAAATACTTGTGCTTGTGGGTTGTGGCATTATTTATGAGATATGGCTTGATTACTAGTTTACCACTTGTGAATTTGTGAGGGATTTGAGAAGTGAAAAGTACTATAATAGATAACTAAGTATCTTTTATTTATGAGATATGGTTTAATTATATAAGTATGTGCACCGCACTTCAATGTTGCCATGCATTGTGCAATGCACTATGCGCAATGGCTCCAGGAGCCCTTATCGCAACAGTGCGCTGCACCCTGTCAATAACTATGGGTCAGAGATAATGTCTATCTACTCTTCACTACTATCTGTAGAATAAATCTAATACAAAATAAGTTAAATAATTTGATTTCATATATATAGATATTAGATGTACATGTTCTTGTAATGAACATGTGGGTTTGCTTGTTATTTTGTAATCTTCCTTGTTAACATTTACAAGATTACAGATAAAATACACAAGCTTCACTTTCTTTTACCTATGGTCAGATTGCTGCAAACCTGCTTCATCTAGCAAGGGGGATAGTGCTTAACAGCAGCCAACTGCAAGTATGTGATGCTTCTAGAGAGGCTGGGTTTGATAAGGCAAAGGATCATTTGAATGATTCCACCAGGTTTATATTATGTTTCCACATATAGCTCTTGCAAGACTAAATTTGAATGTCTGAACTAACCCTTGTCTTGTAATAATGTTTTTGTCAACAGAAACCAAAAGAAAAAGAAAAGCAGTAAATTAATGATTTGATCCCTAAATTTGGTCCTCCCAAAATAAAGCCTCTCACTTTAGTTCCCTGTTTATTTTTCCTCAATCAAAATGGTCTCTTGTGTTTAGAAAAGTCATAATCACTTAACATATCAGCTAACATAGCATAAACAGGGAGCCCACATGGCCATGAATTGATGATTTGGGCTTGGTGGGTGACATTCTTCTTCTTTGTTAGGTGAATGTGTGATGGATGGACTTACACGAAGAATCTTTTGATTATAGGACTAAATTAAAAGGAGAGTAATTTTTCATGGTTTAAATCTTTAATTTACTCTTAAAATCATAAGCTGTAATGATTAAGTTCTAGAACATGGCCAAAATTGGTTTATTCTGCATTGTTTTCATTGAAAAATATACACTTCCTGCTTATTGGTATCCCCCCCAAATACACACACACACAGAGTCCTCCAATAAAATAAGTCAGTTACTTGTCATATCAAAAGGGATTAAGGGTATAGGAAGCTTTCTTTTGTGAGCATTGTACAAATGATTGATAAGCTGTTTTAAATTCCATCTCAGGATTGCACGTCAAGTTTTAGAAAAATTATTGAAACAAAAAGACAACAAAAAAACCAACAATGCACTCGGACATTCTAGAAAGGAAAGACAAACAGCATTGGTCATACTGGTCAGTTTTATATTTTCATCATTCGCCTTCTTTTCTGCATTATATTCAAAAGTTAAATATCCTGCACAAGGGCTTTTGTACTGAAAAATCATTCCTTGAATGTCATACTACTACATGCACTTTTGTTCCCATGATTATAGAAGTATGCTTGATATATTCCTTACAGAAGTTTTAAATTTATTTACCTTCATAGATATGGTAGTAACTAGTAACTGTATCTTTTTATGTAATTTGCATTGATATAATGGAGGACAAGACACTAATTGGTGATATAAAGATACTAGTTTAGATTCTATCCAAAAAAAGATACTAGTTTAGAAAGATTAAAGTTGGCATGATTTTCTGTTTCAAATTTGTAACTGGTTTCTTGCTCATGGCATTTATTGTGAAAATTATAGCCCAAAGTTGACTGGTCCAGTTGTATATAAGCTACTTCAATGGTTATTATTTATTTGAGAAGTAATACCAATGTATTATGACCTTGTGAAGTGGCTCATAACGTTCAAACTGCACATAATATGGTCTTTCAAGTTCTATGGTTTTCTGATTGGGGGTGGGGGTGGGGGTTACTTTGTTATTGAAGGAGTTGCTAAAAGGTGAGGGTTTCCGCTTTGCTATCAAATTGACGTTTCCTTCTATATATTTGGTTTTCTTTTCTAAATTATCCTCCACTTTTGGCTCTGTTCTTGCTCTTTTGTACACAAAACTTTCTTGTTAATAAAATTAAATTGTATTTGAGCAGCTGCAATCACTCAATACTTTGGCATTGTTGGAGTTAGCTAAGCAGGAATTCCTGGGATCTCAGGTTAGAGTACAATACTTTGTGATCACTGACTATTTGGCTTCCTAAATATTAGCTTGTCTAGTTATGTAACCACTCACCACATGATTTGACTTTCTCCAAGACTACAAATGGAAAACATTGGATGTTGTCAGAATTGATGCGGTGTCCAAAGGAGTTATTCACTTGATCTTCTTCCTTTATCTTTAATTCATCTGTAAACATAGTTTGGTTTATTTTTGATGGGCAAGTGAGATATAAATTAGTGTGCATGAATAAAATATTAAAGAAAGATTCTTAACCTTTACTAGCTTTTGGTTTTTGGGAAATATATAGCATTCACTCCTATTAATTGCTTGCTATCACTAGACCTTCTGGATTCCATTCATTTGTAGAGTTCTGCCGATCCTCTCCTCGAACACTTTCTGTTACTATGTTAATTTCATTGTCTAGAACACTTTCTGCCCCTTTGCTTTTGGCTCGTATTATAAGCCATCTTATGTAGCACTACATGGTTTATGAATTTAGTTACTCTCAATCTGATCCCTACATCTGCAGCAAATTCTGGAAGTGAATATGAGGGCAAGTTTGATTATATCAAAATAAACATCAATGACAAGGACTTCCCCATTTTCATTCATATTTTACCCTACAACTACGGTGATTTGGAGGACCTAAGCAGCAGTTGTCAAACTCACCAGGGAGTTCTGCTTGCTGAGGGACAGATTTTATGGAAGCTTGGAACGTGTTCTTATATAGGGATAGATTCTAAGGGTTAGGTCTGCTCAGCAAGGGATGTATAGTGCTGTATGCGTTATACTCAACAGAGGGTGTATTAATGGGAGTTCTGGGAGATCAGCTTTCCTGAAGATGGGATCTTTGAGTGAACTAGCAGAACCAGTTGAGTGTTTGGGATGGCCTTAGATAGGATAGTCCCATAAGTGTTAACTATTTCTGTCTTCTCATACTGGGTCTCTTGCTGTTTCTTTGGTCATAGTTTCCTTGAGACAGTGTAGGAACAGTTATAAAATTGGCACCCCTGACCCTGAGAGGTGCCACGCATACCCGGACATTATAATGCCCATTCTCCAGTAATTAAGCCATCTTTATGTTCTATTAAAAAAAAATTAGTGGATGATCTTATACTTCTTTGAAATTATATTCTGAAGAGTGTCAATGCCTTGTTGGATTAATGTGAATAAACTACTCACTCTAATGTGGGAACTCTAGCATATGTTACTTCAACTGTTTAATTAATCAAACAAAATGTTTTTCTTTTCCCACTTGACTTTTGAAGGCTGTGTATGTAAATTTGTAAATGGATGAATCTCTTGGAAATTTTAGTATTACTAGAGATTTTCCTGGCTACAAGCTGAATTTTGGCTGGATCCTTACACCTAAACAAACCAGACACAACACACTGTCACTTTATGGATCTCTGGACCATATCTTCTCTTACAAAAAACATGAAAGGATATTTTACAAATGTTTCATTTTAAAATTCTGGTAAGCCATGCCATGGCATTATTTACAATGTACTGATCATGTTATATGATTAATGATTGCTGTTCATTTTGCAAAGCAGGGAGGGCATATAAATCTTGAGGCTCGGGAGGCACTTCGTCAGTGTGTTCTTGCTTACAGGAAGGTAAAAATTGAACCATAACATGATAATTTTTTTTGGGAACTTTGGGTGCTGTAATCTGGCTACATGCATTTTCTAATTGCTCGCCATCCACCGTTTGTCTTGATTTCTAGTTATTTGACTTAATTAGCAATCTTAATGTCTAATATGCTTAGTCTTCTAGTTATTGCAATGTGAATCCAATGATCCTCTTCTGCCTGCATTGGTAACGAGCAGTAGAGGAAAATAGGTATTTACAGTTTCAGGCATTCTGCCCATAACTTGAACGAAACCTTTTTCCATTAGGTGAGGTTGGCTATATGTATCAAGCAAGCCAACATGTTCTATCTTTGTTCATTTTATAATTAGATTATTAATAGTTAAGTCCATCTTATTAATTTTTCCTGTTGTTTTCTTTGGTCTTTCCCTACCCTTTATTGAAAATGATAATCATGGAAAAATTGGAGATCCTATAGATTCCTACAGGTAAATCATGTAGTCCTAATAAGCAATAGAACATTGTTTACAACTGGAAACTAGTGATTGCTCTTATTGGATGAAGCCATACTTATGACGATATGCTGCAAAGTGTTATATCCAGAATTTTCGAGTTAATGTGAACGACCTTCCATTGTTCACATGGGGTTTTGAACATTTATGACAACTATAATCTTTCTTTACAGTATGGATCTGAGAAGTCAATTGCTGATACCCCTGAAATAAAGAAAGAGTATCTTTCATGTATAAAGTGTGCTCAAAACGTGCTTGGTGGTAAATTTGCTGAAGAGACAACCAATGAGAAGGATTTCAGAAGTTGAATTGCATATCTTGAAGATGTAGCCAAGCTGGACAGAGAGCTTTATTGTTCCTTTCTTGCTTGCTGTGAGAAAATAAGGTTACATCTGATACAGGGGGTATGCCAAATATGTTGTGTCATGCAAAATTTAATAAAAGAAAATTCATATCAGCTTTTTTCCTGCATTATCATCTTAATTTTGGAAATTTATACTTTATAGTTTCCTTTCTAGTGTGATTGTATTGTTTTTTTTTTTGAAGGAATGATTGTATTGTTCTTGACTTGTCTTAGGTGTAATCAAATTATTACGGAATAGAAGAAATTTTTTTATTCAAAATTCTATATATATTTATATAATAGAAGGACAAAAACTTTGTTTTGATTCTCAACGTTTGTTCAGAATGAGTACTAATTTGGTCTCTTCATTATCTAAGTATTAAAATTACTTAACAAAATTAGGGGTAAAGAAGGAAATATGAGGGATCAAGGTACCAATTGCAAATGTGAGGGACTAAACCGAGACTAAGCAAATGTTAAAGAATCAAATTGAGAGAAATGTTAGGGCTAAAATGGAATTTTTGTCAATATAGAAGGAGCTTTGACAAATGGTTTGGCTAAAATCAGAAGCATATGTGGGACAAAATACAACCATTTCAAATCGTAGTCAAGACATTTATGGGAAGGGAAGCAACACAATTCTCAATCTTACAAGTTTTTACTTTACAAAAAAAATCCTTTTCATTTCAAGATTTGAAGTCTGTAGGTCCAAAACTAGTGAGTGCATATTATAAATCCTCTGCCTGAGAGTCAAACCACGATCCTCTACTGTACAGACGAATTCAAAAGGGCTCAAGCTTGTGAAAGAACCTATGTAGTTTCTCCACTTTGTTTTAACTAACAGATTTATCTTGAAAGCTTGGGGAACGTTTGGCATGTAATCTCACAATTCTTAACAAAACTTTATATCATATTTTATACATATTAAATACACTTTTTATCATACTTTTACTCTTTCATAATTTTTTTTTCTATCTCTCTCCTTACTTTTTTCTACAGTACTTTCCTTTATTCTACAATACTTTACTTTACAGTACTTTCTTTACAGTACTTTATGGGGACGTTTGCTTTCCAGATTCAACTCTGGAAAGCAATCCAAATGTCCCACCCACTTTTACTTTTTGGTCTCTCTCTTACTTTTTTTTTTAAAAAAAGAAAAAAAATAATAAAATACAAAATATCTATTATACCTTTTGATTTGACACAATCATAATTTTTTTTTTCTTTTTATTATTTTAATATAAGGGGTAAAGTGGTAATTTTAATACATTCCCATTCCATTTTCATCCCAAATTTTTACTACCAAACACATCAAACCTATTCTCTTTCCCTCTCCCTTTCTCTTTCCCTTTCTAGCAAGCAAACGTGCCTTACATCTGTGTATTTATACCAAGCGTGCTCGAATCATTCTAATTTCAATCGCAAGAAGACAAATAAGTTGAAAATGCATCCAAATAAGAAATGTGTTGACCCAGAACATATTTTACCTAGTGCAAAATTTCTCAAATGTTAAAGTGTCTTAGTTTTGCACATTAATGAAAATGTAACGTTATTTGTTGGAATTGTTGTTATGGATAATGGGCTAATAGTATCTAACAAATTATTTATTAAGTTTGCTCTAGTATATACTCTAGTTAAGACTAAGGGTGTATTCGGTAAACATTTTGGGCAATTTTAAGTAATGAAATGATGTACATATCGATTTGAGTTTACAGCATCAAATCAAATTATAAACGATTGAATCTGAGCTATTTGATTTGGTAGTTTAAAATTTTTAGTTTATCAAATTTAATTTAATTTTTTAAAAGCACATTTAATTTAGAGATTCTAACATAGTATGTATATATAAGTATATGTATTTTTGTTATTTTTTAACATACTAAACCAAATGTTGATCAATTTTGGTGATCAATTTGATTTGGTTCGGAGGCATCAATTTTGTTCGGTTTTAAACATTCATGTCCTCTAATCAAAACTAAAAGTTCACCGATTGATTAATTTATAAAACGATAATTTATTTCTACCTATTTACTATAAACCAGAGGGTTTATTAACATCAAAACAATCAAATTTCAGGACCTCACAAAATGCACAAAGGAGAGGATCTGTTATCCGAAAATGACTTGTATATGAAGAATAAAGGGTGTTATGGGTGTGGACAAGTCAGAAGAATACATTATACAAATACAAAACCTCGCATCTTCCTTCTTCATTAATCATTATCTTCCTCCTTCAATCTCCCTATGGTCCCCACTTCCCCCCATTTTCAAATTAATTAGTGTTATTAAATACTGACAACACCTAAGCAACGAACTAATAGTTGGTGCCAAGCCACCATGAAAGTCACACATACACACAAATCCGGATTTTCTAGAAGTGCAGATAAAATGCATAAATTATACACTTTGAACTGTTAGATGAGATTGTTATAATACAGACACGAATCTCGATTTTCATCCAACAACATCCAAATCCCAACACGCCTTCCTTTGTTGACACATGAAATGAAATAGAGGCAAAATACTATTTAGTCTCTGAATTGTTGGTCAAACTACTTTTTAGTCCCTAAATTTATCAAAAATATTATTTAGTCCCCGAATTTGACAAAAATACTATTTAATCCCCGAATTTGTAACTATGTCAACTATTTAGTCCCCGAATTTGACAAAAATATTATTTAGTCCCCGAATTTGTAACTATGTCAACTATTTAGTCCCCAAACTTGGCAAAAATACTATTTAATCATCAAATTTGCAACTTTGTCAACCATTTAGTCTCTTGACTGTTACCTGTTAAAGTTGACAGAATTGCAAATTTGGGGATTAAATAGTATTTTTGCCAAGTTTGGAGACTAAATAGTTGACATAGTTATAAATTCGGGGACTAAATAATTGACATAGTTACAAATTTCAGGAACTAAATAGTATTTTGGCTCAATGAAATACCTGTGAACCAAACTCCCACTTTTTCTTTTCCTTATTATTTGCATACGTGGAACTTAGTTTTCCCACACACATTCTTCTCCTTCTTCTGCACCAAAAAGAACTTGAATTCATTTCCCTCACGAGTCATGGCAGCCAACATTAAGGCCTTGTCTCTAAATTCTCTCATTGAAAGAACCAGAAGAAGAAGGAAGAAGAAGCCTAATAAGGAATACGATGAGAAGGAGATGATGAGCGATGAAGAATCGGCCATTGTGAAGGCAGCCGCGTGGGCGTGGTACCAACGTAGTAATTCCGCGTCTGAAGGAATCCTTAGGACCACATCGACTAGTTCTGAAAATTTCGAGCATATAAGAAGCCAGCGCCATCCCAAACCTTCGCGTTATAAATTGGAAGCTATGAGATTAATGGCTTCTTCTTCTTCTTCGGAAGATCGCTGCACCGACGGATTAATGTCTCTTCTTGACGCGCACGAAATTCGAAGTATCTCTATGAGATTGGACAGTTTCATCCTAGCAGAGTCCATCTCTGCCCAAAACAAACTCTGTGATGATGATGATGATGATGGAAGGAAGAAAAAGAAGAATAAGAATAAGAAGAAGAAGAAAGGGAGGATTTGGGGAATACATGGCGTGATGTGTAGCACAAGGGAAGAAGACGTGGCTGATAATGGTGTTATTGGAAGACGAAGGGTATCACCATTAGCAAAGAGTAGTGTGCCTGTGGTTCATCTCCCAAAGTGTTTGCCAAGGGTGTGAATTCTCGAGAATGGATTCGATGCTTCGATGCTGTACAACTTATCGAAGAAAGATAGATACCAGAGTGTGGACTTTTACATGTTGTATTTATTTATCTAAGATCTCTTGCTGAATCTTTTTTCATGAATTTTGATCTTTTGAGGTACGGATTCTTGAGAGTCTTTCATGCAGTAGAATATTAAAGAGATAAGAATAAACTCATTATTTGTTCATGACATTTTTCTTTTTATCTACTCATTATTCAATTCATCTCTCGTTATGCCTTGTGAAAGTATCAGAGAATTCATGTAGGGTGAGTATTTGGAGCTATCAATAGCTCAAGCTCACCGGTTGCAAGTCGTTAAATTTGTTATGATATATGTGTCATCTTTTAAAAAAAATATATATTTTGGTTCAGATCTACAGACAAATCCAACGGTTAATAAATAGTGAGTTTAAGCTCTTGATAGCTCTATAATATTACCCATTCATGTATTATCTTATGAATCTTTTCTAATGGTCTTGGTTTTGGAGTATATTTTTGGTATTATGTAATGTATATCTATAATTTGATATTATGTTTAGGATTTTATTAACTGGTTCCTTGACTAGTTGAAGTTTCATTTGATTAGTTTAAAGCACTTATTTGTAAAACAAACTCTTATATTTATTCATATTAGTAGACTTGACATGCATTACAATATATGTCAATTTTACACCAAAAACAAAAGATTTTATTAATTAGTGCCTTAAGGGCACCTTTTTTTATTCGCTGATAAAGTATTTAGACATTAAAAATTATTATTGTTGATTTTTTACAATTTTTAAATCATTCAATGTTTCACTAACCAATAAGAAAAAAATTTAACTAGTGCAACAAAACCCAAAAAAAAATCAAGAGGTTTGCTAATAAGTGTCTATAATCCATATATTTCTTTTGATTAATTGATAGAGTATTTAATAATTTATTATTTATAAAAATTTTAACAAAAATAATAATTTCTAATGCTGAAAAACTTCATCAACCGAAAAACTTAGTCGATGCTGTAACCACTTAATATTGATTAATAGCAAAAACCCAAAATTTCAATATAGATAAGAAGTAATTTATACTTTCCAATAACTTTTCCTCTTCTACTCTTTTGTAATTTTTCTTTCTCATTTTTTTTATAAATTTGTTATATGTTATATGGTTTGGAGATAAAAAGACAAAAAAGAAGAAGAAGAAGAAGAAGAAGAAGAAGAATACCAAACCTTGTAATATAATGAGATGTTGACAAAAAATCTAATCTTTTTTTCTTTTATAAAAATCATATAATCTAGTTTTAAGATTAATTTAGGGTGCGGTTAACTTTGTTGTTTTCATCCCATAAAAATTGTAGTTTTTATTTTTATTGAAAACAGAAAATATGAGTATAAATGCATTTGGTAATAATTTAACTTAATATAGTTTTTATAAAATTTTCTTAAATAAACAAAAGATAATAGTTTTTTAAAAAAAATAAAGGAAATTGATTACATAAATATTATCATTTAATTAATAATAATCAAGAAAAACAAAATTTGTTGTATTAGTGATTCGCATGTATCCATCTCGTTATTAGTTGGTACTTAAAATCATTGATTGATATTATGTATATATAAGGCAGATCTTAGACTGATTCCGTTTATGAAAGATAAATGCAAACGACTAAGAAAATAATGTCTAACTTAACGTATTTACTTCTTCTTCTTCTTCTTCTTTTTTGATGGGAGTATTTACTTCTTTTTCTTAGATTGTTTTTATTTATAATAACTTAATTTAACTATATTATAAAATTTGAAAATAAATTATATTAAACGATAAATCAAAATAATATTGAGTATTCACAAGAATACAAAAATGATGACTATTTGGAGCTATCAAGAACTCAAACTCACCCGTTGCAAGCTGTTGGATATGTCTTGATATCTGTGATATCTTATATTTAAAAAAATATATTTTAACACAGATCTCCAGAACAATTAACAGATAATAAACTTAAAGTTTTAATAATTCTATAACATTAACCATGCAAAAAAGAAATTCATATGAGAGAATCACTATTAGAGCTTCTTTTTCGGTCCAAAGAGGCAAGAGCCACTAGTGTTGGTATAATTAAATTTGTTTTGCGGAATGACTACGATTTACGAGACACTTTGGGCCCTTTTGGACCCAATCATTCTTTATCTGAGATTGCTACTCTACCACATCATGCCAAAATAAGATAATAAATTCAAATTTCATTTCTTTTTCTATTCTAGCTATCTTTAAATTTTACAGAAATTTTTTATTAAAAAAAAATTTTTAAAAGGTTGAGAACTTGTGGTACCCTCATCCTTGTTGAGAAATTTAGTCTTATTTTTCTTTAGGTGTGTTGCTAGTTGCTTTTCTCTTCTTCTTTTTCTCGTGCTTGAATATATGTTGATTGCTGAGTTTTGATGAAAGTGATGTAAATAGGAAAGATTTTTTCTTTTTATAATAATACGGTTAACCATACTAATATCTGATGAATCCTTCTTCACGTACTAAGTTCTGGCAACCCGAGCGTGAAGACCTGCAAGCAAACCTATGGCGGGAGAAGGCTCCCGTGATATGACTCCGACGCACAATTTAGGTTCCATGATAGAGAGTATAGAGAAAGTAATAGGATTCAGTTAGCATATCTAAAGACCTCTTGGGTATATATAGGTTCCAATGGGGGTATGATGGTCATTTGGGAGTTCAAGAGAGTGGCGAGAACCATGTCAGCATGGCCATCCCGTAAAGTGCGGTGGATCGGGACGAGCGAAGTGACTCGATCGATCCAATGGGTCAGAACGAGTGAAGAGGCTCGCTTGATCCGATATGAGCATACCATATCAATATCCATTGTGAGTTTTGCTTGTCTAATAATTTGTATATTTATGGATTGGGTCTGTGGCGCAATGCTAATCTTTAAATCTATAAATACATTTCCTTTACCTAAACTCTTTGGATGTATTTTAGTATACCAACTCAGGTACAATTCTTTTCATTGACAACCACAAAAACGTTATCAAATTACGTAGACTTTGACTTCTCTATAGAGTACACATATTCTCTTCACTTACGTTCTCTTCACCTCGATCAAATCCTCATCGTCTATGAATTAATCGTTTCAAGAATGATTTGTTGGATTATCCTCATCCCTCTTTAGCAGACGTATTTTGAAGAAAAACATTTCTTCCAAATTCATATGTGTGAGTTTGGTATTTGGAATGAAGAAAGTTGCTCACAAAAATTACTTCTCAAATAGAGATGAGATGTGTGCTGCATGTTGGGTTCTGATCTTTTAATTTTCTATTTTATTTATAAAAAATTGTAGATTGAAAGAGTATATTGTTTATATTGTTGAAATTTTCTTTTTTTATTTTTGTAGGTACTTAAAAGATAGACCACAGATATGAAAATGGTTCATTTTTTCCTTTGAACATTAGCATTAAATTGTGACATAAACTAGAGAAAATAATGAATTTAATAGACGAGAAGAAACAATTTGAAAGTTAGAAATTTTGTTTGGGGCTCTTCCACTAATAATAGAAAAATTCATGCCATGAATTTGTCTTCAAAAATCTCAATTTGGGAGTGACTATGATGAATAAACTTTCTTAAGGAGCCATACAAATGATTGAAGAAGATGCTACATTGTGTCTGTCTAATCTAGTGCTTTGTCTTCTAGCACCCAAAAAAAAGTGAGTTACTGATAGATAAGGTGATCTGGCTCGTTGAATGTTGATGTGGTAACATTAAGTATTTTATTGAATCTTAATCAATTGTTTACATAAAAAATTTGCCTATTCAATGCCATGTGAATTCTTAACTAAGAAGCTAACAAAATTGATTAGACGTTTAGAAAAACACTTAATGCTGTCACTTGTATTATGAATAAATCATTTTTTTCCACGTAAACAATTAATTGGGTGTCCAAAAATGTACTTAACGCGGCCAAATCACTTAGATTGGTAGCAACTAACGGCTTAGGAATACGAGTTAAGTGGTATGGTCTTTCAAAGACAAAAATATATGTTATGATCATTTAGTGACTAATTTGTAGTACTACATGTCTTTTAGGAACCAAAAACCAAGTATACAAAAAAAAAATTCTCACTTTTTTAAAGCTAGGTTCTTTATATATTTGCTATAAGGTTTTTAATACAAGTAAGATAAGTGACCAACAGTTTTTGTATGACCAATCATGGTTGAAAGAATATAAAAAATCACATTTTACACATGATTAATTATAGTATCATCATAGTAGAGAGAGTGTATATAAAGCTTATAATTAAAAATAAAACTTATGACAAAGATATAAGTGACTTTATATAAATTTTTTCACACCGAAAACTTTTAATTGCCTAAATTATGTATTTATTCATGTTTATTTTTAGTGGAACCCTACTTTTTAATTCTTGAATTGTTGATCAACCTACTATTTAGTCCTTGAATAATAAAAGGGTCCTTTTAACATGTGCCCTTATGACACATGTTAAGGTTTCTTTTGATTGGTCAATTGAGTTTTAAAACATTAAAAATTATTTTTTAAATGAAATTTCGTAAATTTCAAGACATGATATGCTCTATTGACCAATCAAAAGAAACCTTAAAATGTGCCCTTAAGGCACATGTTAAATAAATTCTTTATAGAAATAGACTATTCGATATCTAAATTTTTATCTATATCATCATTAACTAGTCTCGTTAACATGTCATTTTAAAATGAAAAATTACAAATTTACAAATGAGGCAAAAATGTTTTTTTTAATTAAAGCTAAATTCAATTTTTTTTATTATTCAAATATTAAATAATAAATTAATCAACAATTTAAAAATTTGAAAATAAATTTTTTTTATTTAATATTAAATAAATTTGGAGTTGTATCGAGCATATGAATGAAACAGCCTGATTCTAAAGAGCATGAAGCAGCTGCGTCCATGGCGTCCCTATTTCTGAAACTCCCAAAAACCCATCACTCTCTCTCTCCAAGTTCGAACCTTTTGTCTCCTTCCTCCTCGTGTAGGCCTTTTTCTTCCACTCCTTGGTACACTCCACCACCACGTCCACGTATAGACGATGTTCACATTCTCTCAACAATCTCCGAAGCCATCAACAATTCCCAAACGAGGCCTCTCCATTCCTCTCTCCGAACCATCCTCCCTTCTCTCTCAGCTCGCCATATCATCAACCTCATCAACTTCAATCCCCATTCTCTTTCCCCTTCTTCTCTCCTCTCCTTCTTCAATTGGCTCGCTTCGCGTCCCCCTTTCCGTCACACTATCCAATCCTACTGCGCTATGGCCCACCTCCTCTGCGCTCATCGGATGCTTCCCGAAGCTCAATCTCTTCTCCGTTTCGTAGTTTCCAGGAAAGGGAAGGACTCTGCTCCTTCGTTGTTCGCTTCTATTCTCCAAACGAGAGGTACCCACCAATCCAATCTTGTGTTTGATGCTCTGATTATTGCTTATGCGGATTCTGGATTGGTTGAGGATGCGATTCAGTGTTTTCGGTTGGTTAGGAAGAACGACTCTCGAATTCAGCTTCGTGCTTGTGGTAATTTGCTTGATAAGATGATGAAGTTGAACTCGGCTGAGTCTGCGTGGGGGTTTTATTTAGAGATTTTGGATTGTGGGTATCCTCCGAAACCTTTTAATTTCAATGTTTTGATGCATAGATTTTGTAAGGAAGGTAATATTAGAAATGCCCAGTTGGTGTTCGATGAAATGCGGAGGAGAAGTTTGCGTCCTACTGTTGTTAGTTTCAACACTTTGATTAATGGGTACTGCAAGTCAGGGAATCTAAAGGAGGGATTTAGGTTGAAGAGTGTCATGGAAAATGAAAAAACATTTCCTGATGTTTTCACTTTTAGCGCTTTGATCAATGGATTGTGTAAAGAGAGTAGGTTAGATGAGGCAAATCTTCTGTTTGATGAAATGTGCAAGAGAGGTCTGGTTCCTAATGATGTTACTTTCACTACATTAATTGATGGACAATGCAAAGATGGAAAAGTTGATTTAGCCATGAAAAATTTTCAGCTAATGCTATCTCGGGGCATCAAACCTGATTTAGTCACTTACAACGCGTTGATCAACGGCCTATGCAGGGTTGGATATTTGAAGGAAGCTAGGAAGCTTCTTGATGAGATGAGTGCAAGTGGTTTGAAGCCTGACAAGATAACTTTCACTACACTAATAGATGGATGTTGTAAGGATGGAGATCTTAATCTTGCCTTGGAGATTAAGCAGAAAATGATTGAAGAAGGTAACAAACTTGATGATGTAGCCTTCACTGTGCTCATTTCTGGACTCTGTAGAGAAGGGCTAGTTCATGATGCTGAAAAGATGTTGAGAGAGATGTTGAATTCTGGTTTGAAACCTGATGATGCAACGTACACCATGGTTATCGACGGTTTTTGTAAGAAAGGCGATGTTAAGATGGGATTTAAGCTACTCAATGAGATGCGAAGGAATGGACATTCTCCGGGAGTTGTCACCTATAATGTGCTAATGAATGGACTGTGCAAGCAAGGTCAGATGAAAAATGCTAAAATGCTGCTAGATGCAATGCTTAATTTGGGGGTGGTTCCAGATGATATTACATTTAACATTTTATTAGATGGTCATTGCAAGCATGGAAGTTCTGATGATTTTGAATTGTTTAAAAGTGAGAAAGGACTTGTTACAGATTATGCTTCTTATACTGCACTTCTTAATGAAGCAAATAAAGCTTCCAAAGATCGCAAAAAGAGATGATTGTTAGTTTGTTACTACATGTCTTGTGATATGGAATGCCATAGTTGGTGGTCATGGCTTGCAAGTAAGCATCTCTAGATTTGAATCGAAAGCAACTTAATCAGTTTTTCCAAGTTAATCAGAATTCAGAAGTCTTCTCCATGCTTTGGGTAGATTACTAAAAAGAAGTCTTTAAAATGCCTTGAGGAGAGGATCGGATCCGAACCGTGTACCTCTTAATGTTTCTGTAGTGGATGATCAATAAATGGCAATTGAAGTCTTTTGATCAGCTTCAATTCTATCTTCTCAACAAAGCAACTTGGCTACTAATATGACAGCCAGAAACCAAAGTTAAGGGTAATATCAATGCCCAAGTTAATTTTTCAAGAAGTGCTCCAATGGCAGATACCATATTGCTGATTGACATGCAGAAGCAGGCAAGATATTTCTGGTAGTATCTAGGTGATAAAGTCCTTAATCATCCCATCTCAATGATTCTGATTCCTATATGTGGTAGTGTGCCTTTTTTTGCCTTGATGATGCGCTCTTGAGTTTATTACCTTGGGAAATAAGCAGAGCAAGGAATTAACCACTTTTGATATGTGGAAGCACCATACAAAAGTGGATTGTAATGTTTCTCTTCTCATACTTTGATGTGCGGAAGGGTGAGCTTTGGAGCAACGATAAGGTTGTTGCTATGACTTGGAATTCACAGGTTCAAATTTTGGAAACAGTCTCTCTATTTGTAGGGGTTAAGTCTGGATACATTTAATCCCTTACCAGACACTACCTGGTGGTAGCTTCGTGGACTGGGCTGCCCTTTTATACTTTGATATTTGGAATGATGTGATTTCTTCCTTACCAATTACCATTCTAAGGTGATTTTGTGAACATGAAAGGGAATTTGATGATCAACAATGTCATATCATACAGCTGCTGAACTTTATCACATTGAATTTAGTTCATGATGAAGGTGTATCTTCCAAAAACGGATCTCTTGAAGTGCGAATTTTGTAAAATATTGAAATGTGCTTGTTTTGTATATTGACCCGCATATGAATTAACGTAGAAAAATAGTTACTTCACAAAAAATACAATTTCGTTTTTTTTTTGTTCTCCAGTTTTTAGTAACCAGTTTATAAAACCCTAAACAGAGGCTTTTAGTTGGGAAAAGAGACCGGAAATTCAGATAAAGGTTGGGTCCAAGCTGGTCCAGTTTATGTGGGCTTATGGCAATTACGATTCTGGCCCAATAGATGTGGGCTGGAATCAGAATCATCAGGCCCAATTCAGAATGGCAGTCAAATATCTTTATCATCATGTGCTTCTTGTTCTGTTCACACTTCACCCAAGGGACACACATTATTTTGGTCGTTGAACTTTACTAGAAATACCTTATTCCTTGTCACCTCTTGGCCTTCCACAACAATCTCAATTTCTTAAAGAACAAGCTTTACTATTTCAATTAAATTCATCTCACAATTAATCTTCTAATAATATCTTATACATAATATTTAACTAATAAATAAATATATCAAACACATCATTCTGACATGTGTACAAATTGGGGGTCAACATAGTAATGATAATAATAATGGTAAAATCAATATTCTAAGCAAAATTGACCCTACAAGATAGAACGTCACCAAATCCAATAATGTATCTATATGTTGAAATCTTAATTTTAATTTATATATATTCCTCTTTTTCTCTTTCCGTCATGGACTAAGCCCTATTTCGTTTATGGAAAAGAGGTTATAATATTTTATGTAATTCCATATTTTCTTCAACATTCTTCCTACCAAATATGTCTTACTTCTTGTAATATGATGTAATTATATTTTTGCCCTTACTTTTTTACCCACTTTTATTCCATTCTCACTTTTAATATAAGGATAAAATGGTTATTTTATCCACTTTTATAATTCCAGTCACATCACATTCTCATTCCCTCAAACATTCTAATAACCAAACAAGGCCTAAGTATATATTAGGTGGCAATCAGTAGGAGGGGAATAATTTAGTGGAAAGTAGAAGTGGAAG
Organism: Senna tora; assembly: GCA_014851425.1. NCBI lineage: Eukaryota > Viridiplantae > Streptophyta > Magnoliopsida > Fabales > Fabaceae > Senna > Senna tora. Next base: position 12,048,593 of record CM026264.1, read on the forward strand.
TAAGTGATAAAAATAGTGTTTGGTATGCAGAGAAATAGAAGTGGAATATAAAAGTAATGTTTGATATGGTGGGGAGAATATAAGAAAATTAGAGATAAAAGTATGAAATATCATTTTTGCCCATACTTTTGTTATCTACAAATTTTTAAGGGCATTTTGGTCACACAAAAATTATTCCCCTCTCCAACTTCCCTTTCCCTATACATGGCACATTCCTTCCCTCTCATCATGAGGGAAGCTCATCATCCCCTCTTCTTCACATCTTTATACTTTTCGAAGATATCAAAATTTTACCTTACATCATTTTATTTATACTCACCATTTACCAGAGAAGTCATTAGTATTGACCTGGTCATTAAATTTTCGAGTACTGTTAAATTTAAAACGACTCTCTTATTAGATGACACTCTATTATAATCTCCTCATAATCAAACCCAAAAGTCGATAATCGAGAGAAAATAGATTCCTCACCATTAGTTTCCTCTCTCTTTTTTTCTATGGAATGGTTTCTACCAACTAAAGCAAAATTCATCTCTTTGTATTTGTTTTCCCTCTCTTTTGTTTACCCGAATTCCAAAGCAGCAACTAGAAAGTGTTATAAAAAGGAAAGGGAAGGGAAGAAGGAGCATTAAAAATACAAAAACGAAAGGCATAATGAGGAAGTGAGAAATATCTTTGTGGGAAGAGCTGGCAATGGAAAGAAGAGCAATATTGATTTGAATAGAATTGAAGTTAGTATATAGGACGCCAATTAAGGTGGGGGACCCTTTCTCTATTAATACTACCATAACTCACCTACTACCATTCATGCAAGGCCTGCCTCTCATAGTTATCACACTTAATTAACTCCATTCATTTAATTACTTATTATTACTTCTTTTTTTTCACGTACATTTAGTTGAGATCCCATAACAGGGTAAAATTTTCGTAACAGAGATTTTTTTATACAAAAGTCTCGAATCCAAGAACTTACTTAAGGATAATGAAGTTACTACCACTTCAACCAATCACTTGTTATTGTTTAATTTTTTAAAATAACCAATATTATATAATTTTGATGAGTAATTGACATTTTGTGAGATGCATGGATGGGATGATTACCTTTAATTAATCAGCAAGATTTTGTGTTTTATTTTATCCAAAGGGTGCTTTTTTGGGATGTTCCGTTATCTTTGATGATTTCAAGCATTGAAAAAGTAGAAAAGATGCATACTTGTCAAGGAAGACGGCAGCGTTTTATCTTATGTACCAGAATTGGCATATTAAATGGTGGCTTTGGAGCACAAAGTGAGATTCAAAGAGATTGAGAAAGAGACAAACGTCCGCAGCACCACTGATGATAAGAAATTTGTGTTTTTTTAAATTGAATTATCGATCAGTTAAAATATAATTTTATTGTAATCGATCAAGACATTTCTCTCAAATCTCACTAATAAATTTATAGTACTTAAAAGATTAATCATCAGGTACGTTGTGATGAACGGTGTTATCCGACACCCGGTGAGAGAAAGAAAGAGGGAAATGAGATGAGCTATGAATGAGATGGAAGCATTAGGATTAGGTTTCTCGAGAATGAGAAAATGGAGTTTGTTTGAAAGTTGAAAGTGAAAGTGAAATCTAGTCCACGCTTGTAAGGCCAGCTGGCTATTATTGTCATTTGATTTGGAGACCATATTCTTTCACTCATTTCTCAATTTCTTTTCTTTCCCATCCCTAGTACAACCCTCCCCCATTTCCCATCATTTCTTTCTAACCAACCAATACTATTCAACTAATTAATAATATCAAACTATAATTTTTAAACAATAATAATACTACTACGAAGAGCTTCATTTTGTGAGAAATATATGACGAGTTTAGGGTTCTTTTGATAAGGATAGTAAACAGTAAAATCATAGTGTTTTACGAGTTTTAAAAAAATTTTACATTATATTTTATACGGTTAAAATATTATTTTGGTCCTCAATGTTTCAAAAGTTTAATATCCTCAAAATTTGTTCTTTTGGTAGATTTTGGTCCTCGAGCGTAACACCGTTAACTTTTTGCTGTTAAATGATGACGTGGCATACTTATATGGCACACTCTCTTTCCTACGTGTCATATTTTAATGACGTGGCATGGCACATCACTGCCACGTCACCCCAGATGATGACGAAGGAGAGAACATGATGATGTGGCAATGTAGGGTGACGTGGCAGTGATATGTCATGTCACATCATTAAAATATGACGCGTAGGAGAAAGGGTGTGCCACATAAGCATGCCACGTCATCATTTAACGGCAAAAAGTTAACGGTGTTACGCTCGATGACCAAAATCGACTAAAAGAAAAAACTTTGAGGACTAACATTAAACTTTTGAAACATTAAGGACCAACATTAAACTCCGTGCAAACATTGAGGACCAAAATAGTACTTTAGCCTATTTTATACATACCAAACACACTTTTTATTATACTTTTTATCTCTCTTACTATTTCTCTCTATCTCTCTCCTTATTTTTCTCTACAGTACTTTCTTTACAGTACTTTACATCCGTACATTTATACCAAACGTACCCTTAGGATCCACTAATGTACACACTGTTTTTTTTATTTTTTAAATTATATAATATATTAAAAATAAAAGTTACAAGAATGTAAAAAATTGTTTAATTTTTTATTTATAGTTGAAAACTAAATTACATGGACTTAATGCATGCTAAGTCCACTAAATTTAATATATAACTTTAATAAATTTACATATTTTTTAAAATCATATAGGTGTACAAAAAATTTCTGAGTAGGGGTGGGGAAAACTAGTAATTATATGGCTGACTACACAATCTGGTGTTTATTCATCTGTGGCCACTCAATGGTGATGGGTGGACCCACACTTTTATTATAACTGAAAAAAAAAATACCTGTTGTATTGTATCATATTATTTATACATTGATCAATAATATTTATTTATTTTTATTTTATTTATTATGTATGTCTTTTTGGTCCAAAAAATAAAATAAAATAAATATTATTAATCCATGAATAAATAATATTTAAATTTGTGATGAACCTTAACTCTCATAATCTCCCACTTGGCTGAACAAGTGGTTTTTCTTCCTGCCCCTTACTTTCCCTAAATTCTTTTGTGGTTTTGACTTTACTCTTTTGATGTATTTGGAATATATTTGGTATGGATTTTAAATAATAGAACTCATGTACATTTATGTTTTTCTTAATTTTATAATATATTTTTATATAATAAATATACTTTTCATCAAACTTTTTTTTCCCTAATTTTTTTTTCTATTTTTCTTTTCACTTTTCTCTACAGTACTTTCTTTTATTCTACAGTATTTTATATACATTCCTTTCCCATCCGTACATTTCTACCAACGTAGCCAAATTCAAATTTCATAATTTACCTTCCAAAGAAATTTTTTTTTTAATAAAATATCGTTTGCAATATATTCAAAAATACAGCAATAATGTTCTAGACCATCAATAATAATAATAATAATATAAATTCTAAGTATTACCGTTCTCTTTTATTGTAAGACAAAATATGTATAGGTAATATAAGATCATCATTATATATATATTGAAAATATTTGATAGGTGGGCATATTAATATTATTAATTTTTTTTTGTCGGACTACACTCCCATTAATAATTCTGGTAAGTTTTCGTACATTCTACTTATTGCTTCTGTGAATCTTAAAGTCAAGAAATAAATAATTTTTTATGAAAAAAAAGAAATAAATAAATAAGTGGCAATATTTTCTTTCTGGGTTTCTATTATGTACTTTGTATATGTGGGACAAGGGGCCAAGTAAGTTATAGGTAATATAAGATTCTCTTGTGTTTTGTTACTAAAAAAACTGAAGATAATGGAAATATAAGATATAAATTCATGTTTGGTTGGAAGAATGTTTTTTTTTCTTTTATTATTTTTATTTGAAAGAGGGTTCAATTCTTTGACTAATTAAGGGAATACATTTTCAATCTAGAAATAAATGTAAGAAGACTATAATATATCTCCAATAACACGTCATCAAAGAGTTGAGATTTGAAAATAAATACAATAACACATCATCAATTTAGTCCTATATGAAATTTTTTTTATATCTTCAGAAATTAATTTTGAGTAGTTTATTTTTAAATGTCTAAATTGTGACAAATTATATCTTTTAATAATTGAAATGATGATTTAATTTACCAATATATATATATATAGATAACACTCTAAAACCCTTGAAAATACTCCCAAATGCATGATTTAAAATGTTGGAAAACTGAAAAATTATAAACTTATAAATGCATATGGTAGCTAGGAAAGCATTAATTAGAATTGGCACAAGTCATTTGCCATGTTTGGATTATCTTCAACTCATATATATATATATATATATATATATATATATATATATATATATATATATATATATATGATATAACATCTCTTTCTTGAAATGAAGAAAAAAAGTTTTTGACAATTGATGCCTTCACAACGACAAGCCATACCACAATTTTCACGAGAACTCCTTCCATTCCCATTAATTTCTTCATTATTGTTATTGCATTAAATATAACCCATGACTATATATGTTCTATTTCAAAACTACCAAGAGGATTTAGTCAGGAGTTTGATAATTGACAGTGTATATGAAGAGTGTTTCGCGATCAGCACTGAAATTTTATTTTGAAAAGTCTACAGCATGAGAGAAACGGATTAGTCACTGCTATCAACATTGAATTATACTTTAAACTTATAATAAATTATAAATATCATTCTTAAAATAGTTTAACTGATTTTTAACATGGAGGACGCTTTGCTTTGTGTATTTTTAAAATAAGAGGAAAATATATAATTAAGAGTTTTTTTAAACAAGATTATTTTTTAAAAATATAACCTTAAATTTTTTTACTCAATAGTAGGGATGATGATGGGTAAGGTATGAATAGGGTACTATAATCTCCAGACCCGGACCCGAATTTGAACGGGTATCAAAATCAATGCCCATACCCGGACCTAGACCCACAAAAATTTGAAATAAATTATTATTTTATTAATATAAAATATATTTTTTTCAATTTTTTAATCTATAATCACAAAAAATAAAAAAATTAAATCATAAATATAAATGTACAATTAAATTAATTTAATATCTATAATATATTTAACATTTTTTCTTAAAATTATATATTTTCTCAACACAAAAAAATTTAAAACTAATACTTTATATATATATATATATATATAAATAATTACTATTGCGGGTAGGGTACCTTCTTATCCGGATTCGAACTCGTTGACTTTGTATCCGGATTCATACTCAGACTCATAAGATAAATTTTCAAGGTATCCAATGAATATGAGTATTTTGATCATCCCTATTCAATAGTCAATTTTGCCTTGAGCGGCAAAACAGAGAAAAAAAAAGTAAAAATAGTTTGATTAAAGTGAAAGTATTACGGGGAAGAGAAACAATAATTGTGAAATAATAGACACGTAAAGGGGTGCCACGTATTGGCAAATAAAAAATAGATGGTACCACGTAGAGAGGTAAAAAATGAAAAAGAGGAAAGTGTGTTTTTAGAAGCTAAAGTATTTTTAAACTATTAAGCACATTTTTGTGAGTGCCCAGTCTTTCATTGTTAAATCATCCAAATTTAATAAGTGGAGTTTGCCTTATTTTATTTTGTGTTTTTCTTTGTGAATTTGTTTAATGATAAGGTGATTTTGGATTCAAAGTTTGTTATAATTATATCTAAAATTTACGGATTATTTATGTTAGAAATTTTTACTCATTCATAATGATGTTGAAAGAGCCTACGGCACTTTTGATTTTAAAGATTATTTCGGATTTTATATGCATGAGGTGTAAGAGTAACAACTCTGTCGACAACAACAAGGACGGGGAGATTTTTCATCATAAAAAAAATGATCAGTTGAGCTTACACTTTGTTTACTTAGTTCAACAATTATTATGATTTATTCTTCATTATTATTTAATTGGAGTTTAATAAATTGTTGTAAGTGCCGTTTGACTTATTCTACAATATAATAAAAATTTAATGCTTTTTATTAAAAAAAACTATTAAGGACATTCGATGCGGTTTTAGTTAGTAGATGATTATGGGTAGGGTATTATATTTCTTGGACCCGAACTTGAGCAGATATCAAAATCAATCACAATCCTCCGAACCCAACGAATAATCAAATTCTCATACCCGAACCCATACCTATAAAAATTTTAAATAAATTATTATTTTATTAATATAAAACCTATTTTTATTAATTTTTTATCTATAATCACAAAAAATAAAAAAATTAAATCATAAATATAAATGTACTATTAAATTATTTTAATATGTGTAAAATATTTAATATTATTTCTTAGAATTATATATTTTTTCAACACAAAAAATTTAAAATTATTACTTTTTATATATATAAATAATTATTAATTAATATTGCGGATATGGTACCTCATTATCCGGACCCGTTAACTTTGTACCTGGGCCCATACCCAGACTCACAGGATAAAATTTTAGGGTACCCATTAAGTATGATTATTTTGATCATCCTTAATTTTAGTTAAGATAATATGAATTTTTGTTTTATAAAATTGACAATATATAGGCCTCATCATATTATTAAAAAAAAATCTAGCAATACTTATAATAAATCGAACAATTTCATTTTAATAATATTATATAATCCAACTTAGTATACATGAAAAACATTAAAACAGTAAAACTAGAGTGGCCTAAATACAATTGAGTTTTAAAAAATATGTTATATATATAAAATATGTAAGATTCGATGTGATTTATAGGATTTATTTCGTTGCGTAAGATAGCATAGGATCATGATCGAGGGGTAGTTGTCCTTAGACCAAGATTTAAGATATTTACGTACTCTATAAAGAGATTAAAGTATATGTAATTCGGGTCTAAAAGATCATGAAGAGTAAGAGATTATTTGTAAGAAAGTGACTGAGGACTATGATAGAGGAGGTAAGCTAGTCACTGGAGTGAAGAAGTCGATGGTGACTCTACGGAGGAAATCGAGCTGCCTTGAGTGGGAGGGAGGACTCATGGCAACGAAGGCTGTGATTTCGGAAGTTTAGGGTTCATGTAGTTGTTACATGAGTTTTTGAGTAGTGGAGGCATAGAAAATAGGAAATAGTCTCTCTAAAAAGTTGTAAGGCACTCAAGTCTCTAAGTAGTTTAGAAAAGAATTAGCGTACCTAAGGTTTCGCATGATGGCAGTATTTATAGTGTGGTAGTAGGGCTAATAGGCTTTGAGCCTTGTTGGGAGGGACCCAATCATGTGATTGGCACTTGCTGAAGCCAAATTAATATGAGTACTATATATTCCCTCAATTTCACAATATCTGTTTTGTTGGAGTTATAAATTTTTTAAAAAAAATATTTGTTGTCTTACAAAATCAATAGAACATTGATTATTTTTTACAATTTTATCCCTACATATTCCCAAGATAAGATCAATGAAGAAAGAGTAATTAGTAGGAGTAATTTAGTAAATGTAGTTTAGTCTTTTTATCTCATATTTTTCTATGTTTTAGGTGAACTAATGATTTCCTTTGTCTGTTCACACCTTCCTTAAAAAGCAGATATTGTAAACCGAAAGAAGTATATATTAATAAAAAAAATTAATTTTTTTTAAGAAGTAAGATATCCACCATTAAACACGATAACTATTTTTTTTTTGTTGATTTGTATACACCTCAAAAACTAAGACAGCTAACCAAAAATTTATAACTCCTTCATATCCAAAGTTAAAAAACAAACTCTGACGTTTAGTTAAAAATAGATGAGTTGTTCTCATTTAATCATACCCTTAAATTCAAAAAAGAATTGCATTTAATTTAATAATTAATCTCTTCACTAAACTATAATTAATTTGTAAGATAACGTGAATTTTGTATGAAAAAGAGTGTAAAGTAAGAATGAAGGGAAAGAAATATTGAATGGTGAAGAGAAGGAAAGGAGAGAGAAGTGTTGATAAGTGTGTGTCGGGAATTATGTGGAAGCCTTTCGTCTTCTGGGCGGCGGACCACTCTTCCCCACCTCTCCATTCCTTCTTTTTTTTTTTTTTCTTAAGGTATCCCTGGTCGGACAGGTCAAGGATTAATCCTCCGCAGATCTGAGCTCCATTTAAGGGTTTACTGCTGGCCAATTGGTTGTTGCATACACAAGGTGGAATTCGAACTCCCAACACTTACTTAAACGACCTAGTGAACTAATCACTAGACCAACCAAACTTGATTACCCCTCCCTCCCTTTAACCCATCCTCTTTTTTACTTCCACGTGGACCCTTCTTGATTTTACTACCAAGCTGACGTTATCTCAAAAATAAAGTCAAAAGTTGTCGTTTCGGTCAATTTATTTATTTGTTTTTAATTTCTATATACTATTAACCTTTTCTTTATTATAAGCTATATTTGATCTATATTTTAAACAGTAAAATTTATCTACTTTTAATTTTTTTTATTAAAAAATTTTATATTATATTTTTATATATTAAATATTCTTTTTATTTTAAATTTTTTCATTAATACTTTTTTTTTATTTTATAATATTTTAGTCTACAATATTTTATATTCTTTTCTTTTCCGTAACTACATTTTTACTTAATTTAAAATCTTTATTTCTTGATATTATTAATTAAATTTTGTAGCTTGGCCAATTGTAAATTGTTACACTTTTTTATATTTTCAAAAATATATTTTATTTTGTACGATATTAATTATTAAATGCAATGTATACTATATTATTTTCTCTCCAACACCAATTAAAATTTCATCTATTTTAATTTAAATATTTAAGCTTAAAATTACTTGTTATTTATTTTTTAAAGGTTAAAATACCATTTTAAAGTTCAAAATCAGTTATGTATAACTTCAAGTTGATTCAAGATGATTTTTTTACCTCATATGGTTAGTTTTTTTCTGTTAAATGATAACGTAAAATATTGATGTGGACTTGAAATATTAACGAAAGTTTTGGTTAATCTCATCATTTAACGGAATAGGCTAACGGTATGAGCCAAAATGACCATTTTGAGTTAGCTTAAAAACATAGAAGACTATTGATTTTGAACTTTTAAAATATATAAGACTAAAACGGAACTTGATTGAAACATAGAGAACAAAAATAGTATTTTGACTTTTTTTTATTAATTAAGAAAATCATAAACATGTTTAACTGTTTAAACTTTATTGCATTAAAAAAATGTTTAAACTATCAACTTTCTTTCAAATACTATTTAAAAATATAAACCTTGGGTACGAAGTTCTTGTAAACAAAAGAGTTTTTAAGAAGACAAGCAAATTCCATTCCTTTGAGAGTACTCATTTATGTTACTCCCTCCGTCCCTTAATATCTGATTTTTAAGGTTTTTTCACACAGACCAATAAAATGATTAAGTCACTTAAAATAAAGTGAAATCTAAAACAAAAAGATTGTATTGCCCTTATTAAATTAGACTTAATTATTTCACCAATTTAATACTCATATTTAACTAGTCTTTCAAAAATTAAATTCCTCCAACTAATTTAAATACTCCCACAATTTTTTTATGAAACCTATTTAAATTCTCTACCAAAAGTCAAATCGTCCAATTTGATTAAAAATCTGATTACCCAAACCTTTCATACAAATGGAGATTAATTTTTCTCTACTAAAATTAACTTCAATCCCTTACTCTTCAAAAAATTTTGGAAGTAAAATTTTTAACATATCCAAAAATCCTTTCTGCATCTCTTCATTTGCAAAAGCTTTAGTCTGTTTAGAAGTTTTAGAGTCTACCTCCATTGCATCTTTCAGAACTTCCTTATCTTCAAAATCTTCTAAACTTGCCATTTCAAGTGAGTCTTCAACCACTTCTATTTCTTCTGAGTCTTGAACTGTCAATATTTCTAATGAATCTTCTTGTGCTGGCTTTTTGTTTTCCATAAATTTGGCATGTAAATTACTCTATATGAAGAGTGATATAAAGAAGAGAAAACAATGATAATAATAAAGGACTAATTAATATCCATTGACAAAGTTGATATTGGAATAATAAATCTGGCCCGTAAATTCTTGTACTAATTAAAATATGTTGACAATTGAGAATAATTGAGAAATGTTTTGATTCATTATGAGTACAATATTAAATAGGAATAAAATGGTAAAAAAGATAATTAATGGTCTCTTGATTTTATAAAACATCAGATATTTGGAGACAAAAAAAATTATCCAATGAAACTGATATTAAGGGACCGAGGGAGTATTAGTTAGTCCTATTTTTTCTTTTTTCTGGCCGAAAGTATAATTAGTTAGTCCTAATTAGCCGAAAGCATTCAAGTAATGTCTTAATTAATATATTCTTCAAAAAATTCTAACAATAAAACTTACAACTTTTAATTAAAGTAAATGCTCCCTGCCATCTGGCACCAGCAATAAATTACACTAAAAAAGTTCCAATTAAAAAGTTAAAATTTATGAGAGGTAAGTCCAAAACTTTCCACAAGAAGAACAATTTTAAAGCATCATCCTTGATCCCCAGAACAGAACAGTGGGTAATATTTTATTGTCTATTCTGAAACTTTAACCGCTAGAAAAGTTAAAAACCTGGGAAGAAACGGTAAAATGAATGGGCAAAACGCAACGTCGTAAATATATCTTATATATTCATCATATTTACTAGTGCTCCTCATATATACATCAATCTCATTCAAAGTATATAGTAGTGTACATGATTATTGCGAGTTTCGAAGCATCGGCTTTTCTTTCACGAGATTAGAACCACAAGAAGCCCCACCTCGTGCCTCGGTCCAAAACGATTGACGTTTACCTTCACCATCACAATTGCCTCTTCTTTTCTTCTCTTTTTTTTTTCAGCAATCCTGGACCGTCCGATTTATCTCACCATTCTAATAATAACCACATGTGGATTATTAATTTATCTTCTATACAGTACTACTGCGCCCGCACCACCTATCATATAGCTGATCTGCTACAATCGGCCTTACCGAAACCCACTCTCCGATTGGCCAGATCAAATTCCACCCACAGATTCTGCTGGTGTATGTTTCCTATGATGTTACTGGCCGCACCCAATCTGTCCGACCGTCCGATTCCCACGCACTTGACCCCACCGCCCACGTCAGCCAGGACCTGCTCCTTCGGGATCACAATCTCCACGCCTCTCTCGAACTCAAACGCCAAATCCCCTACCAGCCGTCCGATCTCCACCGCATCGCCGTCGAAACACATGTCCGCGACATCACCGTACACGTACCCCTTCTTCATCTTAGCCCCCGCGAGCCTCACCACCTCCTCGCGCACCTTATTATAAGCCTCGTCCACGAGGTAAGTGAACTCGGATCCGGAGTCGATCATGGTTTGACCCGACCCGCCGGCGTCAGGCCGGAAGACCGTCGCCGGGATGATCAGCCTCTTGGGCCCGATTCTGATCCCCTGCATTGGTAGAGTGAAAGCAAGAGGGTCCAAATTCGGCATGCGTTGACTCTCCCTGAAAGTCAACAAGTTGACGTAACGGAACCCGGCGGAGTTCGGGTTGTTCCCGAGGTAGAATGACCCGGTGGGGAGGGTACCGGGTCGGGCGACCCGGGTGGGGACGCAGTAGGAGAACTTGGTGATTTTGGCTTGGGAGGCGAAGGAGAGGCGGCCGAGGTTCATTCCCAAAATGCCCTTGGAGTCGCTGGTCTCGGTGGCGCAGCCGAGTATGAGGGGAGGGGTAGAGAGGGAAGAGGAGAAGGTGAATTTCTCGCGGACGAGATTGCCCTCGGCGTAGGTGCCGTCGGCGTAGAAGTAGGAGTAGTGGCAGAGGCGGTTCTGGTCGCAGGAAGTGGGGAGGGTAAAATCGGGAACTCGAGGCTTGCAGAGAGGGTGCGTGCAGGGGAGGACAGAGAAAGTGGAGGAGAGAGAAGGGTCGAAGGAAGCCATGGGAGGAGCCTTCTTCTTGTTGTGACACTGAATCCACGAGAGTTGGCTTCCGGTATCGAGCACCATTTGCTGAACCTGAGGAGGAGTTCCAATTGGAAGAGACACAATCAAAGCCATGGAGTATTTGAAATTAGATTTGAAGTTGTAAGAAGAAGAAGGGAGTCTGGATTTGGATTGGACTCTGGAGATGAGAGAAGTAGAGAACAATGAGGCGGAGACGTTGGAGGAGAGAGGGAGGGGAGTGAGGGGGAAGGAGAGTGAGAAGTTGGAATTAGCAGAGAGAGTGAGAGTGAAGAAGAAGGTGAAGGAGAGGAGGAGGAAGAAGAGTGATGAAACAGAGGAAGAAGCCATTTTAGAGAGAGAAAGAGAGTTTGGTTTGAAATTTGATTTTTGAGGAGTGAGTGGGGATAGATTTGAGATGGGTGGGGTTGTATTTATATAGGAAAAGAAGGGAGGCAAAAGGGAACAAAGAAACGCCAAAAGAAGGAAATACGCGTTTTCTTAGGTTGAGTGGGTGGATCTTATAATTCACTCACTCACAGCACACAAAAGCTAAAACACACACTCTCAATCCCAAGCAGAAGCTTCACTTCACATTTTCTGTGTTATCATCATGATGATTCTCACCCTTCTTTTCCTTTTTTTCTTTTTGAATTTTTAATTGATTGGTTTCATTTTTTCAAGAATAAATTACTACTCTCAAAATATTTTTAAATTATACTTTCTTCTCTTAAAAAATAAAAAAATTTATAATTTTATCAATTGAAACTAAAATATCTTTATATTTATTATTTACATAATGTAGTTGACTAATAAAAAAAGCAAAATACTATTTAGTCTCTGAATTGTTGGTTAAATTACTATTTAGTCCCCGAATTTATTAAAAATACTATTAGTCCCAAAATTTATAACTATGTCAACTATTTAGTCTGCGAATTTGACAAAAATACTATTTAGTCCCCGAATTCGGAGATTAAATAGTATTTTTGCCAAGTTTGGGGACTAAATAGTTAAAATAGTTACAAATTCTGAGACTAAATAGTTAACAAAGTTACAAATTTTGGGGACTAAATAGTATTTTTGATAAATTCAGGAACTAAATAGTATTTTAACCAACAATTCAGAGACTAAATAGTATTTTGCCTCATAAAAAATTATATTTATAAATAAAATAATTATTTTTAACTCAAGAAATAATTTGAAAACTATATATAGTTTTTTTTAATAAATTATAGTTATTCAAACAAATTAATTATATTATTAAAGATATTTTAGTCCAAAAAGGTTCAATTTTATTTTATTTATTTTTTAATCTTTTAAGGAAAAAATTGTATGTTTTAAAATGGAAAGGAGAGAAGTATAATTTAAGAATATTTGAAGGGAATGAAGTGTACGTAATTAATTAATTTATTTTAATTGAATTTTGTGGGATACGTATTTGACCTATGATTTTGTGTTGTGTCAAAATTGTGATTGTGTGTGAATCGACGACTCTGTTCTATATTTATTACCACCTAAATTAATGAATGGAGATACCACCATCACGCATGTGTGTGTGCTTGTAAATCAGGAAAAGAAAATTATTAAATATTGGAACAAGGATAATTATGTCTAGCACACAAATAATAATATAGCATTTAATTTGTTTTAAATTAAATATTGATTAAACCAATTAATTCTAATCAAGCACACAAAATACGGGGGGAGATAATCACACTGGATTACTATACTGTATTTGCTAACCTATTGGCTATTGCATTTATTACTTGTTGCTTTATTTAATTTCCGCCTTTAAGTGTACTAAATTAAAGAAAGTAATAGTGCCAGTTTAATTTACAGTTTATAATAAATAATTCAAACAAAACTAAACTTAATAAATAAAAGATTATTTCTTGTTAACATAAGTTAATGTTGTAATCTTGATTCTTGTAGACTAATGGCTTCAAATCTATAATAACTACTACTAGATCAATAAAAGGGAATCCCTTATTCAATTTTAATTTTAAGTTCGAGTATTGTTTACGAAAAAATTATTGTTAAGAGAGCTTTATTTTTGGAGTAGATGTTCAGTAGTACAGTAGTACTGAATTTTAATATATCATTCCAATCAGTTGGCCCCTAATTCATTCAATATGTGTTCTAATTAATATGAGTTTGTATTAATATTAACAAAAGGTACTACATAATTTAAAAGATGCACTGAAATTCAATAATAAAATACTACTGAACTTTTATCCCTATTCTTATTATATGATCACAACTAGTTCGAATGAAATAAATGAAACTAGACATTAGTTCAGTTTAGTATTATTTGATATAAGGAAATGTATAAAATACTAAAAAAAAAAAACTAGAAAATAATACTTATCTCTCTTGTAACGTCTTTTTCTGTTAATAAAAATATAATAATTAATCCAGGCCAAAGAAAAAAATATAACAACTAATATAGTTAAATTTATACAATTTAAATGTTAAAAAGTAATTAATGAAGTTGATAAAATCACAACAAGAAAAATAAATTTTTTAATTATTTATATTTCGATAGTCACTATTAATTGTTAAAAAAATTACTTTTTTTAACAAATAAATTTTGACAATCGAAAAAGTAAATACATTTTTGTTCAATAATTATATTTTGACCGTCGAAATAAATTATTAAAAATATCAATGATAGTATTTTGGTCAATCATTGTTTTGTCAATAATATTATTTTTAATAATATATTTATCAACAACAGTATCAAGAAAAATATAGAAGAAAATATTGTTAAAAGAAATAATTATTAATCGTCAAAAATATTATTATTGTCTTTTTTTTAATAACTTTTTTCAACAAAAAAATTTAATTGTCAAAATATGTATATTTTTTAATAATTAAATAATCATCAAAATATAAATTATTAAAAAAAAATTTGTAGTGGATCAAGAAAAGTAATTACTAATTAAATTGAATATTGGGAGTGTGTTGAATAGTGTGTGACTATCCTGTTATGTTGTAGTCAGCTACAGCTGGTAGAAATAACGTTACCCTCACACACACCCCACACCCACCATGTTTAACGGACTTGGGAGCCTCCTTTATTTTCCTTCACATATAAATAAAAATCTCTATTTTTTATTTTTTATTTTTTAAAATATAATATATAAATTAATTATTATATTTTAAAACAATAAAAAAAATTTATTTAACTTTTCACTTGACTTCAATATATTCATTTTCTCTCCTCTTCCCCCATCATAACGTATTTTATTGGGAAAAACACAATTCATTTTCTCAAATTTCATACAAGACGACCAACTTTTAATTTTGTTTCTAAATTTTAATTTGTTAGGATCACTTTTGTCATAAAATTTCAAATTATAATCAATTTGACGTGTCTTAAAGATATGATAACGTGCACTAATTCTTCTTATTAATATAAGAAGAAGTAATATTATTTTGATGAGTCTTAAGATTATAAGTGATGAAAATTTATTAGTGTTATATATGTGTGATATCACATCATTATTTATTATTAATAATTTGGACAACATTAAAAATTGAGATTAAATCAATTGTACTTCACAGTTCTTAGGATATAATTAATCTTAAAAAATAAGAATAGTTCACTTGTGGAATTAAAAATTGATAAAACTTAATAATATAAAATATAATGTGCTTGTGATTATTTTATTTTATATTACATACTTTTAGTCATCTATTATAGAATAAATCATAGCCAATGAATAAATGTGGTCAAACCCAAATGGAATGCAAAGAGCTATAAACCCCACACGCTATTTCTATATATACTTCAAATAACTTCAATGCCCTACCACTATATGGATTCTTTCCCTTTTCCTACATCAAAATTGTATTAATTTGCATGACAAACCCTAATCTTTTCCCTTTTTTATTATGATCATCAATTTATCATTCACTTTTTTTTTCAAAAAAAAGATAACGACATATATATATATATACACTAACGTATGGTTGGTTTAAGTGGTAAGAGACTTGATATCGCTTAAGTAAGGTCCCCGATTCGAGATATTGTAAATGCAACTACTCTTATTATTAATGACCCTCTCACCATAGTCAAATGCGTGATATGGATCAAGTTCAGATTAGTCGAAGAAGTACTTCAGAGATTGGACGGGCAACACAAAAAATTATTTTGTGGTCCATGCATGTATGGTAACGGCGGCAAGTCTTGGTCTTCTAAGAAGGAATTGTTCCACTATACCATTCACCAAGAGATATGGATTTTGCTTCCCAAAATATTAAGTGGGAATTCAATAAAGCCTACCTTTCAGGAAAAAATAAAGCATGAATAATACAAATATTTATTCATAATTAAAAAATGATAATTAATTATACAATTTTCTATTCAATTTCAAAAGATGAACGCAATAGAAAAAAAAGTTGCACAATAACAATCCATTGTTCTTCTTTCTCATAATCAATAAACTAAATAAAGGATGTGTTAGCTTTCACTGTTTTTGATTTTTTTTAGGGACACTGTTTTTTATTTTTATTGCAAATATGAAATATAATTGGAAGTGGATTTAGTATGGTTTAACAGAAAATATTTTGTGAAATATTTTTAAAAATAGGCTGAAAATACAGAAAACGTCAAAAAGATAATTTCAGTGTTTCCAAAAAATAATTAATGTTATTTATGTAATTTTTCTAGAAATAAATTATTTTGAGAAACAAAAATAAAAAATGAAAACTAAAAATATTTTGTAATTTTTCAAGAAATAAATTATTTTAAGAAACAAAAATAAAAAATGAAAACTAAAAATATTTTTTGTAAAACAAACCTGCTTTTCCTATTTTTTTTTTCTTTACAAGAGAATAAAAAGAAAGGAAAAGGCACATAATTAAAGTATAATGCTCTCATCCCATAATGTTTTAATATTGATATTTTGATATCAGGCCAAAAAATATATATTGATATTTCGATAGCCAACAAGTAGTCAGGAATAAGGAAGATGATGGAGGTTTGCGAAAGCTAGACTTGAGTTGCCTATATACTCACACAGAAATTAAAGTTTACGTAGTTCGATGGATTAACATAGTGCAAGGTCTAGTGAATGGAATGCAATGGAGGGAAGGGAATACTAGATCGAGGGTGGCCGGAGGGCTTGAATCTTGGGAAGAGAGATGACAGAGAGCACGGGGGGAGGAAGAAATGAGTAGCAAAGAATACTTGGTACATGGTAGAGAGATCGTGTAAGGAAGAGGTCTTGCGTTTACATAGACTTTCCGCGGAGCAGAAACTTTGCCATTGTGTTCCGGTGCTTGTTGAGTTGCACTTGGCATGATAGCCCCTCTGCTGATGCTACTAAACTGGCTAACCAGACCGATCCCTGTATACCAAACCATCTTTTTTTACTTGAATTTAATCTAACCATTAAAAAAAGTTCCCGTATCATCTTTTATATAAATAGAATACTTTCACTTAATTTACTCTTTATATATACAAAAATATATGATTACCTGGGGTGATAAATACCTTATTCCCTCTAAGGTTTTGGGTTCAAGTCTTATTAGATCTAAATATAAAAAATTTCTATTGACGGAACTCTACTATTCCTCTGTAATTAGATCACGTTAAATTAAGAAGAATCTAATAGGCTTCTAGATATTGATAATTAAAAAAAAAAAACAATTGTTATATATATATATATATATATAGGTATAACTAACCGGATTAAATTTATGTAAAATTGCTTATAACATTGTTATAAGATTTCTCAATATAAATAAGATACATGGCAAAAAGTATTTGAATGACCAATCACAATAGAAATAGGAATATATATAAAAAACCACCAATATATGACTAATTATAGAATTGAAGAGAACAAGTGTAAATGAAGCATATGATTAAAAATAAATATAAAAAACTTTACCTAAGCTTTTCTAACCAAAATATAAAACTATACAACTAATTAAGTAAAACTATTAAGTATTAATGAGGTGGAGCAAAAGACAAGACCATTTTTATACAGAAAACTCACACCCTTGGTCTCCTTATAATTAACTAGAATGCATGTGTTTGAAAATTTAAAATTTTCCGACAAAACTTGGAAATTCTAATCTAGGATTTTGTCACTAACTAGCCCTAATGTTTCCCTTTTTTTTTTAATATATATAATTCGTAACTAGACAATCCAATGAATTGCTAGCCATGTTAAATGAATCCAAGTTAGGTATAGGTAACTATCATTTTAATGGAAGCCTCATTGAAAAGTGTAATAATATTAATCAATACTATATATATATATATATATATATATATATATATATATATATATCTTGCATTTTAGTATCATATTATAGCTGGCTAGTTTCTAATGGTCAATTAGATTTAACTCTTTATGAACATCACTAAAAATTGTCGGTAATAATCTCATCGCCGACTCGTGTCAATTAAACCACAAATTTCAATAATAACAAAATAGATTATTAAATTGCTCAAGACCACTTTAAATAGATTATCAACATCACAAAAAAATGTTTTTGCTCATGCATGATCGAAATTAAATTCTTTTTAATCACTTACTGGTTATTTTGGTTTTGACGAAGAAGATTTGAAACTAACATTAGTACTCTATATATGTAGACAATGATCAATATTTGAGAAATAAACAAAAAATTAAGAATCGAAAACAAACAAAATAAATTAAGAAAGAAAGACAAATAGTATCTGGACCATATATATATATAGTTTACTAGCGTGTGATTAGTTGGAATGGTATGTATTTTATTGTTCTTAAGTAAGGTTTCGAATTCAAGATTTGTGTATGAAAAAATTTGTGCTGAGAGAGCTCTATCCCTTTATGGGACCTCAACTAACTCGAACAAGATTGCCTCCAATAAAAAAATATATGTGGAGGAGGAAAAAAAATATAATTTCGTGCATAATTAATTATTTAATTTGTATTATTATTCCATTACAGAAAATGCGTGTATATATATATATATATGTATGAGCATGGTTTGGCAAATCAATTAGGTTTAATTTCATTATTCATAAACCATATATACAAAAAAAAATTTAAAATAAGAGCTTGTATTTTCTTGACGTCTAAAAACACATGAAAACGTGTGTAGAAGGGCTTTGTAAATTAAAGCAGAAAGTGAAAAAGAAACAATAACATTTATTAATTAGATGAATTAAGGTAAATTAAAGTAAGTGAAGACAAATTAAAGTTAAATTAAGGTGTGAAGTGGTCACGGATTATTATTGATCATGAGAAAGTGATAAAGTAATCACGGGGTATGTAAAAACAAGCCATACATTAATTAATCAATGATATAATTATATCATTCACACATCGTCTATGACCAAACAAATTAATTCAAAGAAAGAAAGATATAAGTATTTATGTGTTTTGGAAGCATTAATTAATTTGTTTCGTTGCATCATTTTACTTTTCATGAACTTTGGATTCATGTGTTGAAATATCCTTTAAGAAAAAAATATCGTAATTTGGGTAAATTAATTAGGGCTACCTGGATTATATATATATCGCTAAATTTATGTGTTTCTTTAATTATTATATTTTGAATTCGATCCCTGTAAAAATAAGAATAAAGTGTTATTTATTGATAGGACTACTAAAAAAAAAAGCTACAAATTATTTCCGTATCTAAGAAATTGCTACGGATTAATTAGGGATTAAAATTCTCAAATAATTGACAAAAATAAATGTCGCACCATGGCAGGAAAATTTTGCTATATATGAAAATATCCGTAGCCGATGTTATTCCGCAGCAAAATTTACACAATGAAAAAAATATCAATTTAGTTATGGATTAGCTACCGATATTTTCCATAGCAAAGTGTCCACCAAAAGAAAATCTCAATTTATCTACTGATTTGCTTCAGAATTGTCCGTAACTAAATTTGTTTTTTTTCCTTATAATAAATTATTCTTAACAATAAACCTAACAGTACTAAAAAAATTAGTTACTAGACCCGCTTTAATTGATAATCTGATCAAGTCCAATATATACACACACTAAAGCAACAAGCTTTCCCGAATATGTTGGGATTGCAACTTTAAAAAGGAGTTCAAGCTAAATAAAACTTATCTAAATTTATATGTATATATATATTCTCTCTCTAGCTATCATATGATATATAAAAAAAGAATTCTAGCTAGCTAGGAGGGTCCTTCCTTGTTAGTAGTCCAACTTTGCCTTATTTTGAAAATTAAAGAGAGAAAGAAAGAGTAAGAAAAATGACTATATATTAACACTTTGGTGTTTTGAAGATTTCTCAAACCTTTCGGTGGTTCTTAATTATTGGCCAAATTATTTTTTTTGGTCTTCAACGTTTTTTTTTTGTCAAAATTGGTCTTCCAACGTAACTTCTTTTGGTTTTTTTTGTTAAATGCTGACGTGGAAGGCTTATATGGTACACCCTCTCTCTTACGTGTCATATTTGACTGATATGACACCCTCTCTCACTCCAACTCAGCAAAACGACACCGTTTTGCTGAGTTGGAGTGAGAGAGAAGTGATACAAAACGGCATCGTTTTGCTGAATTGGAGTGAGGGAGGGTGTCATATCATCCAAATATGACCCGTAGGAGAGAGAGTGTGCCACATAAGCCTTCCACGTCAGCATTTAACAAAAAAAACCAAATGGAGTTACGCTGGAGGACCAATTTTAACAACAAAAAAAAACGTTGAGGACTTAAAATAACTTTTTGAAACGTTAAGGACCAATATTAAACTTGGTGCAAATATTGATAACCAAAAAAGTAATTTGGCCCTTAATTATTATTTGTTGTGGAATTTTATTCTTATTTTTTTAAAGAAATAAATTAGTTAAATTCTCTCATCTTTGCTATATATAAACTTCCTCCAATTATTAACTTTATTATACTATCTCTTCTATAATTTTTTTTTTGTCGAATCTTTATTTTATATGATTGATCATATAAAAGATAATATTATATATATATATATATACTAATCATCATTCTAAATTCTAAAACTTTATATATATTAGTTCTTCAGTTATCTTTTTTTTTGTGAAGAAAAATGGTAGTAAGGGAAGGCACTCCTAAGTACTATCGGGCAGGGCGCCAGTGGCATGTTGGGGAGACTAACAGAGGCCCAATCTAAAGGATAACTGCACAGGCCTAAACCGCAAACAGTTCTTCAGTTATCTATATCTACATAAAATTGAACTTCACAGGAGGAGAAAAATGTTTTTAAAGAACAACCAAGTTGTATAGTGTTAATCTTTCAAAAACTAAATAAGAATAAAACCAAATTATTAATATAGCTTGAAAATAATCATTACAAAAAAAAAAGTCTTAATGTCAGTTAATTAATTAACATTATTTATTAACAACTAATGTGATAGTCCATAACCCCAACGGTTAACAACATTATTTTGTTAATTTTATTATTTTAACTGACGTTAAAAATACTTTCGACACAAATCTCTAATGTTATTTTGTGGATCTGATGCTAATACTTTTCAACATGAATTAAATTAATTATCGTTAATAATAATTTATAATTGATGCTAAGATATTTTTTTCCCGGTGAATAGAAAAAAACTAAATACATATTCTTAATTAAACATGTTGCACAGAATATATATATATATATATATATATATACTAGAGGCTTCGCATGCACCTACGGGCATACATGTAATTTATTCTTAAATTTTTTAAAAATATAATATAAAATAGTTATTATATTTTAAAATCATTAAAAATTAAATATTTGATAATTTTAAAAATTTTAAATAGAATTTTTATCATAATTTAAAATAAAAAAAAGAAAAGAAAAGTTATGCACTTCTCTATTTTATTAGTAACCACCTATCATACTTTTTTTTCTCTCTCACATCCTCCAATCATATTATTTTTTTGTATTTTTTAATTATAAAATAGTTATTTTGTGAGAAGTTGGTTATTTATTGGAAAGTTGAAGGGGAAGTTATTTTTTTGGTGTCACACTTTGCTTGTGTGACACGAAAAAGTCCAAAGCCAGATATATATATATATATATCATAATTAAAAGGACATATAAATATGTCCACTAACAAAATATTGTGATTATTTAATTTATATAATATATTTGATGCATCTCTCTCTTTTAAATTGAGTCTACCAACATAATTTTTTCTTTTAATATTTCACAACCCTTTAATTTTTTTGTTTTTGGGTTTACTTTCACAACCTTTTTATGTGGAGAAGCCAAGTCCAACCAGGATTGTGATTTGTGACAATATAATAAGAGTGAAACTACCTCTATTTTCTTTTCCTTTCTTTTAGAGAATACTAGTAATACGAAAGTATTAAATTTTATTATATATTTTTAATAATTTAATTTTTAATTTATTTAAGATAAGTCGTAATTAATGTAGGTTCCTATTAATATTAAAAAATGACATTAAGTGATTGGAGAGATAGTACTCCCATATATAATACTGAATGTTTATCTCTTTCTTCTCATATATTTAATTAATGGAATTATTTTTTAACTAAGATAAAAGTTAAGTACAGTGAGTAATCTACTCGCTGAATTGTAGATACTTTGAAAAGTGAAATAGAGGTACAACTGACTTAAAAATTAAAAACCGCTCCATACCCAAAATTAAAGGTCAAACCCATAACACTTGGATATAGGAAATCTTTCGAAAACCTTCCTAATCAATGTATTTCATCAAGGATAGCATTTATTAATTTTTATTTTCATTTTTTTGATGACATTATTATAAATTCTTATATATGGAAATCTTATTAATATTTAAAAATTTAAGAGAGTATATATATATATATATATATATATATATATATATATATATATATATATATGTATGTATGAAAGAATATTTGTAAGTGTAGTGAGCAGTCCACATCTTTCCTATCTGTAGTATAGTGTATTGATAATTAAAGGGCCATGCATGGGAATAAAGAAACAAATTACAAATACTACAAAATTAAAAGAATCTTACATTAATGTGACCTAATTGACACGGTTTGAATAAACTAAATTATTTCTGCTCATTTACTGTTAATTATATATATATTATTTAAGAATTCTCATCATGTTTAACTATTAATAGTTAACACGCTGGTTGTTTGTTTTAAGAATGTAATTTTTTTAATTCAACAATTTTTTTATCAAATATAATTTTTTTTTTGTAATGTGATGAAATTATGTTTTTGCTCTTACTTTTTTATTCACTTTTATTCTATTCCCACTTTTAATATAAGTGTAAAATGGTCATTTTATCAATTTTCATTACATTAACATCATATCATATCACATTGACATGATATTTTTATTTTTTTCAATATTCTTATTTACATTACATCTAACATTCACGTCATCAAACATATTTGAGAGTTTTTCAGTCGGAAAAATGTCACGATCTCATTCACTAAAATTATTGCGATGATTATTATTATTTTATCTGGTTTTTAAATTTTTGGGCCAAGTTCTCGTCTCCATTTATTTAATTCTTTAATTCACTACTAATCTTTATCTTTTCCTTTTTTTTTTGTCTTTGTTAACATGGAAAATGAATAACATGAAGATTCGGGATAAAATAATTAACAATAATTATAAAGTACGAGGACGATATTGACAAAAATTTTAAATTTCAGGGATAAAGTAGTAATTTTTCTCATTATTATTTATTTATTTATTTTAGCATTAATTACCAACTCAGTTCTCCCTTCCTACCTTAGCAGCTTAGTAGATAGAGAGATAACAACAACTTTTTAAACCCAAAAAAAATATTAATTTGGTGACGGAATATTCAATTAAGTGTCAGAAAAAGAATGAACACAGATTTTAATTAAATCTGATGTTGAATAAGTAATTTTTTATTATTATATTAAGCTCGTATGTTAATAATATTACAAAACATTTCATTATTAAATCACTTAAAATATCCTTAAAAAAATTAGAGATTCTAGTTGAACGACATTGCACCTACAATTTAGACAAACAAAAACATTGTCGTATATGTAGTATATATATCTTTTAAAGTGAGCCTAATAATTAATCAATCAAATACTGCAAGACTCATTATTGAAGGTGATCCTTTCAACGGATGACGCACAATTTTTTATTCCTCCAGAGATAGAATCCGAGAGATAACAGTTAAAAAAATACAGATCCCTTATTATCTGTGTCACACCAAATTAGTCATAGTATACAGTGTGTCTATATATATATATATATACAATATTGATTGAATAATTAAATTAGTATATTGGTGGTAAGGACAAATGATTGACCTATTTTAATATAGGAGTGGGCAAGAGTGGGAGATGAGGAAAACATAGATTTATTATGTCGTTTTGTGCTTATCCACTGAACTGAACCAATTTATTATGTCGTTTTGTGCTTATCCACTGAACTGAAAAACCACACACACAACAACAACTACTACTACATGCATCACTATATTTGTTTTATTTAATTTTCTGGAAAAAAAAATTAAAAAAAATTAGGACAGATCGCCGCAAAAATTTTCTTTTTTCTTTTCTTGTAATATGAGACACAGATCTAGACTAGACTAGACACACACTAATATATTATATTAATTAATTTCCAACTTATCATGTTTCGTGTCCAACATTAGTATGGGTGGTGTGATGATTTTGTTCTCAAAAGTAGATTTGTTAATTTAAAATAAATATAAAAGTAAAAAAAAAAATAAAACTAGGCATTTTTTTTATTTAAAACTGAAATCACTGGCAAATTTATTGAGTTTTGAATAAGTTGACTCAAATTAACTAAAATCTTATAATATAGATAGAATAAAAATTATGAGTATTTACCACGTTGGTTAATCAACTATTGTTGGATAAAAATGTGTATTGAAAAACCCAAAACTCTAGGAAAAAAAATCTATTATGATCTTTTAACGTTTATCACTTTTTTTTTTAATTTGATCTTTAACGTTTGTTCACTCTTAAATTGTAATTAGTACCAATTTAGTCTCTAACATTTGTTCAGTTCTAATTTAGTCCCTCACATTTTTTTTTTTATCCTTCTATTTTGTTAAGTAATTTTAATACTTGAATAATAGAATGACCAAATGGGTGTTAATTGCAAATGTGAACTAAATTGAAATTAATCAAATATATTAGGAATCAAATTAATACTAATCACAAATATGAGGGATCAAAAATAAATTTAACATTTAAAAGATTTTTTTTTGGTTGAAAATATCCACCAAGGTTCAATTTCATGAGCAGTGAGAAGTGAGAACTTACAAGAGAAGAAAGAGTCAAAGTTATTAGTATATATAGAATGGAGAGAAAATAAAGAGTAATTAAACTATTTTTTAAGTGTAATTGAAGGGTTCTTTTATAACAATTTTGAGAGATAGAAGATCAAAATTAGTACTCTAGACCATATATATGATATTATGAGTATTTTCATGTGCTAGGAAAAATCCCAAGCTACCAATGGATTGTGCTAACACATGGGTTGTTTGGAAATATTTTGATCATTCATGTGATTAAAAAAAAAAAGAATACTTGAATTTCAGTCATTAAAAGTCTTAACTAGGTAATGCCCTTAAAAGAGTGTAAAAAGAATTAGTTTATTACAAAATGAACAAATAAAAAGAATGAATAAATATTTTTTAAAAAAAGTAAAAGAGAGTTAAAAATAGAACTAAAATTAAGAAGAATTCAAACCATTCAAAACCCTTAATTTGAGAGGGTTTTAAAAGAATGGAGTGTGGGATAATTTGAAATGATTTTTAAATTATCATAAACTAATTATTCTTTAATCACGAGTTTATAAACCTAAACCATAATATATAGAAATCAATTCAATTCTCAATTCTCACCAATTCCAATTCTCGAATTTCAATTCCAATTCTCACTATTCCATTTCCAATTCTCTAATTCCAATTCCAATTCTCACTATTCCAATTCCAACTCTAATTTCAATTCTCCAATTTCAATTCCAAAAAATCAATTCCAATTCTAAAAAAAAAAATTGAACCAAACATAACCTTAGATTAATTTTCATGAAGAGTTGGTTGTTGAGTCCTTATCTTTTTCCAATGAAATATATATATTTGGTATTAGGTATAGCAGAATATATAAGATAGATGACCCACAATTCTCACAATAATTGAAGAGGGAATCAAATTGAAAGAAATTGAAACAAACGTTTTATATATATCCTGAGATTAGAATAATAATAATAATAGGTAATTATTTATGAAAGAAAAGAAAGACAAGACTAATTGATACAAAATATGAAATTAAAGTGTTATAGACTTATAGTCAATTTGGTCTTTTATGCTCAAAGTCTTCCCATGGATGTTTCTTAAGTCTGTGGAGGGCCATTGCTTGATTACATAGATTTATGTGTGTGTGTATATATATATATATATATATATGAGTAAATTGATGATTGGATGACTCAAAGATTTATGGTGTTTCAATTTGGTCCTTAAAAAATAAAATATCTCAAACCCAAGGGGTGTGGTTGAGTGGAAGGGACTCATCAATGCTTAACCAAGTGTCAGGGGTTCGACTCCTGTCTTGGATATGGAGCAGCTTTAAATCCTTGGGTTCAGCTGTCCCACCCTTCGAGGTGCCAACAATTCAGCGAGGGGATTAATTGCTGTGCTCGATAGTGAATATCCGACAAAAAAAATCTCAATCTAATTCATAGTTATGTTCTTGATTAATTTGATGCTTTGATTAATATGATGAATATAAAGTTAATTGACACTATTATTAATAGTTACTAACTACCTGTTAAATGATAAATTAAATTATATTAATTCAATTATAAAAGAAATAAATTAAACCACGTCATATTTTACAAATTACATATTGTCAAAATATTATATTAGCCTTACAAATTACATATGGTCAAAATATTATATTAGCCTCCAGTAATAATTAATACTGTCACATAACTTTGTATCCATCATATTAATAAAATAACCAAATTATTTAATAATTGAATTTTTTAGTAATTAAATTGAGATACTTTATTTTTAGGAACTAAATTAAAAAAATATATAAAACTAAGCCATTAATTTACTCATTATAAAAATATATCATAACTGAGTAAGACGTTTATATATTTTGAATTCTATTGATAATTTATTCTATTTCCATTGTAGATGAAATTGATCACCTAAACTTTATTTTTTTTGTTTGATAAACTCCTAAGCTTTATTTTAATACAATAGTATAATTATAGTTCTATAGATTCTTTGGACCATGGTATGCAATCAAATAGTTGATTGGGAATTAGGATCTTTAATTTATATTTTTTTTTGTGGTTGGTTGTTTCCCAAGTGTTTAGAAACTTTTGAGTGATGGATATATATATATATATATATATATATATATATATATATATATATATATATATATATATATATATATATATATATAAATAATAATATTAAATAGCATAATGTAGAACGTTTAATATAAGTTGAAATTTGGGAAAGTGGACTAATTTGACAGATATTGACGCAAATAGTTCAATCATTGTATTTGTGGACCATATCCACGCGGGATTCCTGCACTCTCTTTTCCTTTTCTTCTTATTTTTTCTTAGAAAATAAAATAAAATTTAAATAAGTGAATCACCAAAAAAAAAAAATTCAAATAACCCACTAATAAAATATCTTTGGAATTTGAATTCAAATTGTACTTGGACAATTAAATGATGAGTCAAGACTCTTATATGTGATTTTCGGTTGGAATGAAGTTATTTGGGAAGTGAAAATAGAATTAGTGACAGAGAAATAGAATAGAATTTAAAAAAAAAGGTTGGGTATGTAAAAAAATAAAATTATATTGTATGATAAAAAAAAATTAAAAATATCAATTTATTCTCATTTTTAAAAATATTACTTTAAAAATATCACTTTTGATTATTTATCAAGGATAAAATAGATATTTTGTCTTTATTTTCCTACCCCTCACTCACATAGTCACATTCACTCTCTCACCACAGGTAACAAAACTTTTCTCCAACCAAACACAATACCAAAAGCAATTAATCTTCCCTCTCCCATACATCTATCATTCCCAAACATTACCTTAGCTTATTAGTACTTTTGTTTACTTGTATATATATATTTTTAATTTTTTATAAGTATTTTCTGTAAGAGAAAATTATCTACCCATATCTTCTATGAGAAGTAATTTTGCCTAAGTTATTGTTGGGGTTAAAGATGCAATTTATTTCAATTTAGTTTTTTAATTTTTTTTGTTAGTTATATCAATAGAAATCAAATTTTAAGGATTAAATTGAAATAAATTGTATCCTTCAGATGCTAAATTTGATATTTTCATTTCTCAAAGACTAAATTGAGATAAATTACATCCTTTAGAGACCGAAATAACAATTTACTCTATAAGAGATCGGTAATCCTACTTAAATTATTATTAAACACTAAATATAAACACATCTGCTGCTCTACTTGAATTATTATTAAACACTAAATATAAACAGCTGCTAATAGATTTTTCAAATATTCATTCTAGTGACATATACAAGTGAGTAATATATTTATGCATGTTCCACCAAAAAAAAAAAATTTATGCATGCCCCAGCTAGTACAATGAAATTAAAAGTATGGTAATTTTTCTGAAAAGTAGTTGAAGGGAAAGCAGATCCAACTGAAACAGTTATGAAAGCAATTGTGTTGTGATATAATGTATATAGTACCATAAATATCTCTTCAGGTCCTGAAATGTGGGCTATATAGGTAGGTAGAAGAAGCAAATTAATCATTAAGAAAAGAAGGTGGTCCTTAGGAAGCAGAAGAAGATGGTCTTAGGGTTTTCCATGTGCTTTGTTCCATAAACTTCTGTCAAAGCACTAGACATCCAAACATGTATATATATATATATATATATATATAGATCAAAGGTTCATTTTAGTCCTCTATGTTTCACTCAAGTTTTAAATTAGTCCTTTATGTTTCAGAAGTTCTAAATTAGTCCTTTATGTTTCCCAGAAGTTCTAAATTGGTCCTTCCATCCAAATCCGTCAATTTCTTAAGTTAACTGCTGATGTAGCTTACCGAGGTGAACACATAATCTCTCCTACGTGTATCAAATAGCTGACGTGACCTTAAACACACCAAAAACACCCAAACGACATCGTTTAAGCCAAAAATAAAATCATGCTGAGAGGACCAATATGAAATTCAAACATAAAGGACCAATATAGAACTTCAATGAAACATAAAGGACTAATATAGAACTCGAATGAAACATAAATGATCAATATAGAACTTTCATGAAACCTGAAGGACAAATATAAAACTTTTGGAAAACATAAAGGACCAATATAAAACTTTTAAAAGATAAAGGACCAATTTAAAACTTAGATGAAACATAAAGGACCAAAATGGATATTTCACCTATATATATATATATATATATAAATAGGGTTCCACAACCTTCCTGCTTTTAATTTCATCCTTGTTTTTGTTCATTTTCTGGTCTATATATATACATGCCATTCAGATATTTTGTTCAACAATGGCATTGATAATTAGTCATGTGAATGCTGGGAATTCAGCTTTATAGTACTTTCTGTTATGGTAATATTTTTTGGGCTGAGTCTAGGGGTTTTAGTAATATAGTATTATTCTAATTTTTTAAAGATTGAAAAACAAAAATAAATAAAAGTTGTTTTGTACTCTTGTTTTTTATTTATTTTTTAAATATGGGAATCAAAAAATGAGTTGACAAAGAATTTACGGTATTATTTGGCTAAAATACATATATAATAGGCAAAAATATCTTTTATGTCTCCAAATTTTGTTAGTTTTTAATTTCGTCATCAAATTTTTTTTTTTGTCAATTTGAACACTAGCCATAGGTAGATGAGGAAGTGACAGTTAGGAGTATCCATTCTCTCAAAGTTAAATCACTTGAAGGTTACTTTGACTTCTCAAAGAAGCAACACTTGGAATGGCCTAGTATCACTTGCAACACCCAATTTAATGTGAAACATATCACATGAGACTCGGGCTTAAGTTAACTAAATCAATGTTATAATCGTGTAATGTTTAAAATATATTATGTGATAGTGATAGTCATGTTTAAGCTACACGATGTGGGGGATGGATTTCTTCCAAGTGTAGCCTTGGCCCTTTATAAAGTGGAGAATCTTCATTAGTTGGTAATCTTCAATATTAATTAGTAAAGGCTCCGTTTGGTGCGAAGGAAACCAAGGTCTGCAAAGTAAATGGCACAATCTCCAATAAATGAAATCTGTTTGGCATCTATTTTAAAGCAATGTAAATAAGATTGCATTGTAATGTATTTTACAATGAACAGTGGCAAAATCTTTACATCAAATATGTGATGCAATCTGACTTTACATCATGAAAATGGTGTGAAAAGACATATTTGCCCCTTGCATATTTTCACTCAAGCCTGCGTCTCTCCGCCTCTCTCTTTCTCTTCTCCATGGCAACCCCCAATCTTCTTTTTCTTCTTCTTCCTCAAATCACTCTCTACTCTCAAAATCTTCATCAAAGCCTTATCTTCATCTTCTTCCTCAAATCATTCTCAACTCTCAAATTCCAATTTGAATCTGAACCCCAAAAATCAAGAACATCAAAAGAGAGCATCGTCATCTTCGTCCTAACCTAGGCGAGTCTTCCAGATCAAGGCGATGGGAGATTCGTCACCGTCACCGTCGCTGTCGAGATTCGTCACCATCACCGTTGAAATCTTAAACTATACAAGTGAATGAGTGTGTCATCGCCGCCGCCGAATCACTGTCGAGAAGGAAGCAGTAGTCGTCAAGATCCATATCCTTCGTCGCCGCCGCCGCCGCACCATCGTCATGCTGCTCATCCTTGATCTGGAATGTGATATGGTAAAATGGGTGATGGTCTGATGGAGATAGAAGGAAAGTGAATGAGTGATGGAGAGAGATTTGGGTAGAGAGAAGGAAGCAGAGTGAATGATGATGAACGATGATGGTATTTTGGTTTAGGATGTAGAAGGAAGCAGAGTCACGATGAAGATGAACAGACAAAATATTTTTTTATTATTATAATATAATATAATATTAATAAGGGGTATTTTGGTCTTTTACCAAATTTTACATTACAAACTTTACATCAATTTTTTTTATATACCAAACATATTTTTTACTTTTACATTGCAAACACTTTTACTTTCCTTCATCTTCTCTCCATGTAATACCCTTTCCTTTACTAGTTTGTTGAACTCACTAAATATGAGTTGAATTTACATTTTTTAGCCCGTATAATAGTCCAACTCACCTATTATATAGGCTAGTCCACGTAACTTACAACTTGTAAATCATATAGGTTTGGGCTTACCCAAGCCCATGAATATAAAACCCATGGCTTAAACCCAAGACCGACCCGACTCATAAACAGGTCTACTTACAAGCAGCCCGTTTAATCAATCTATGTCGTATTTAAAAAAAATTAAAATTTTAACAACGAACTTAATTGGAACTTTATGTTTTTTTTTTTAAAAAAATTTGTGATTGGAAATTTATGATGATATTTATGTATTTAAAATGTTAGAAGTAAGATTTTTGTCCATTTCAAAACAAGTTTTACCTAAAAAATAAAAATTTGAAAAAGAATTTCTATGTAGTGGGTTGGTGGGCCGGCCAAGTTGGGTGTTCTTCATCCCATTTAAAAGTGTGAGTCTGTTTAATCTGTTAAATTGGCCTTCTTGAACACCTTTACTAGTTGATCTTTATTAAGAATTTTCATATCTCTAAATCTCATACTATGTCTAAAAACAAACAAAAAGAGCCACGTAAGAGACAACATACTTCCTAATTCCCAAAAAAAAAAAGAATTTATTCCTTTAATGAAACAAAAATAAACTACATTACTAAAAATGAGAATACTACTTTCCACTATATTTTGCATGGTTACTCTTTAAAAGTTTTCATATCTCTAAATCTCATACTAGTCCACGAAAAGCAAATGTGGATCTGCAAAATCTGCATTTTTATATGGATCAAAAATAAAAATACCATTTCTTTACTTCTTCAACAGCATAGCACTGCATTGTGCCATTATCTTGGATGCCCTGGTAATGGAATCAGTCATGTAAAAATTCTCAACCGTAGTTTCAAATGGAGTCATACTCATCTTCCCCGTGGAGTCCGGTTTCAGAGTGGGTGGAAAACTCGCAGGCTCTCTCTCATCCATGTGTACAAGGTTTGGTGCCACGGTTCTAATTCGGGTGCGAATGGCCCCAACTGTATCGTAAGGCAATTGGATTCCAGCCACCTCAGACAGAGCCCTAATTATCTTCCAATCGTCTCTGGCATCACCAACTGTTGGAACTGCAGGCAGTGTTTGTTGAGTGCATCCTTCAGTATTTTCATATGTCCCTTCCTTCTCACTGAAGGCTGCTGCTGGCAAGATGACATTGGCACGATAAACACTTCTGTCTCCGTGGTGACCTTGATATACGACAAATGCGTCGTCCGGGATCTTGTCTATGTTTATATCATCGGCACCCATCAAATAGACAAATTTTGCAGACTCAATGCTGTTCTCAGATTGGGGCACAAGCCCAAGATCAAGTGCAGCAGCCTGGGCAGCATGGAGAAGCAATACATTGAGGCCATTCCAATCCGGTCTGACAACCTTCCCATTTCTCGCAATGGTCTGAACAGCTGAAAAGATCGCGTCCTTGTCCTCCCTCTCAAAAACCCCAGCACCGACAATAATTACAGGGTTTTTGGCATTTGAGATGGTAGAGAAAAATGGATGACGACCCTCGGCAAGTTCAAGGAGTGTTTGAGGCCCAGTACCGAGGTGTTGATGATCATAGTTGAAATCAGTAGCAGGTCCAACGTACCCAACCTTGGCTTGGTTTGCTCTGACAGTCTTTTGTATTCTGGCATTAACCATAGCAGCTTCTACCCGTGGCTGCAAATTTGACAATCAATATGTAAGAAAAATTAACCTAAATGATACCAGAAGTGAAGAAAGATAGCTGCCAAGAGAAAAGTCCAGCCGTATCACTCAAGCAAAAAACGAAATACTTCAGAACATTTTTCTTTTTCCAATTTGAAAAGACTTTTAACCTTTTCATAGAACATTACCTCCTCATTCCCCAGAGACCCAAATATAGCAATTAAATCCAGCGCAAGGACAATGTTTAAGTCTGATGTTTGAAAAGAACTACCCTTTGCTACTTCGTATTATAATAAATGACATTTTTAATAAAATATCTACAAGGAATCTGTTGAACATGAAGCAGGCAGAGTAGCAAAAATATTTAAAAACAAAGACATACCTGCGTTCCAACCAATAGGAAAACATCCGCTTTCTCAAGACCAGCAATACTAGTATTCATAAGATACCCTGGCCGCAAATCGGCACTGGTATTTACACCAATTCCTTCACACCATACATTATTTGACCCCATTTTGTTCAAGAAATCTTTTAGTGCCATCATGGACTCAGCATCAGAAAGTTTGCCAGAAATTCCAACAATTTCTTCTGGTTTAACTTGGTGGGCAATATCCGCAACGACAGCAAGGGCATCTCGCCAGCTCACCGCCTTAAAGCGCCCATCGGGACCACGAATCATAGGGTCATTTAATCTCTGCCTTTTCAAACCGTCATAACAAAACCGAGTCTTGTCAGAAATCCATTCTTCATTTATGTCCTGCACCGTGCAAGCAGAATATCCCTTATTAGCAAACTGTCAGAAGGCAACAATTAGCTTTATAATTACAATTCACACCAATAAACATGTCCTTCCTTGAACCCAAAGCAATGGAACAACAGTTATAACCAAAAGCTTGAGCCTTGGAGTATGTATGATAAAACGCCAATGGCAACAAGGTAAAAATGGAGTGGAGTTAAAAAAGAAGAGGAAAAAAAAATCTATGGACTACATCGATGGGAATTTTCCTAATGAGAGACAGTAGATAAAATCCAAAACCATTGTTTTTTCGAGCGACACCAACTTGTTCTATCTTTACTCATTTCTATAGTTAGATTAAATCCTTCCTAATAGTTTATCCTATTATTATTTTTGGTCTCCTTCTAACTCTATTTATTGGACTATCTTCCACTTGGTCAAATCTTTGTACAAGAGCCTCTACTAGTCTTCTACTAAACCACCTAAGATGCATTTCTATAAACTTTTCTATTATAGGTTCTTTAGGTGGCCGCATAATGTAAAAATATGAACTGAAGGTACACTTAGCCTAAGAAACTATGGTTATAACCAGGGAAAAAATAACCAGTTAGAAGATAAAAAATTGGATCCCCACAGAAACCATAACAAAGGACATATGGACAGTTAAACAAAATGCAATTATCAGAATCTAACCTCATTTAAGCGAGGTACAATGCGCATCACTTCCGGTCCTCTGCTATCAATTCGAATATTGGATCCAACAGCATCAGTGACATCAATGGTCTCTGTTCCCTTCAGCTCCCAATTGCGGGCTTTAAATGCAAAAGGCTTTGAAGTAAGTGCTCCCACAGGACAGATATCTATCACATTTCCTGAAAGTTCACTAGTCATAAGTTTTTCGACATATGTTCCAATCTCCTCTCCACTGCCACGACCTAGCATGCCAAGATCTTGAACTCCTGCAACCTCTGTTGCAAACCTAACACACCTGTTGGATAAAAGATATATTCTATCAGGGCCTTGTAAGGCTCATAAATAAAATAATTTATATGACAAATAACATTTAAGTGACAAGATAAAGCATGATTCTCATATGCTTAACGTTAAATTTTATAAAACATGCCAACATCTGTATCACTAAATCTCAGAATCAGAAACTAAATGAAACACAGCTTAAAACTAGTTGACATCACCAAAGGCTACTAAAATAATTAAACCAGAAAGTCAATGAACACAATATTCTAAGAATAAACAAACATATGTAAACTAAACTAAAAGTACTGAAATAAGAATCAGACTGATTAAATGGAACTTCAATGTCCATTCATTAATGTATGTCAATCAAAACAATGATATAAACAGGCAGAAGAAAAATATAGCACTAACAGCAACAGATCACCACAGGCTCATGTTGACATGAGTTTGTTACCATGAGGGCAGAAGACTCAAAAATGTGCCCAAACTGAATCCAGTAACTTGCTAGAGGGTTAACAGTTAACAATATAATCAGCAAATATTCCTTAAATTACGCATTGAAACACACAAGATCTAATATATAATCAGACTTCTCAACCAAAACAGAAGGGGGATGAACAAATATTCAATAAATGACTGAGTGTTCTTTCAATGATCAAAATATGAAAAATCATAATGAGAACATAAATATTAGAAACATTCAACCATAAAATATTTTATCATAAAAAATCTCTTACCTAACAGTAAAATATAATTTACTTCCAATTCCAGATTATCTATATAGTAACAGAAAGGTATGAATTTCATTTTGCATACAGCCTTGAAACTCAAATACTAGTCATACCTAGAGATTTCAAATGACTAGGTTATTAGAATGGATTAAAAATCTCAAGAGTCAAGACTATGCACTTAAGGACTCATGTAAAATAAGATCATCATTATGATATCAGATTCGTCAAAATTTGATGGTATGCTAATTAACTTGACCCCTCAAATTTCCTCATACCACTTATTCATCTTAGAGGAATTATACAACCCAAATTGGAGGTCCTCCTAAAAGTCTATTCTACAAATCTAAACATAAAAGTAAAATAATGGAAGAGAACTTGACAGTTATAATATAATGCATTTCCCAGTTCAATTGTATAGCAATTCAATAAAATTTTGCAATTCACAATGATCAGATTTACTGCAAAAGTATAGGAAGCAAACCCAGTTTTGACCTTGTACATTGAATACATCGAGTCATCACAGTCTTCACCAAAGGACCAAGGTTTTTATCCACCACAGATCTCTTCATTTCAGTGAACCGACCACGATCAGAGCCAAATGCCATTGACTGATCCTGAAGATCACATTCCCCACCCTGATCACAAATTGGACAGTCCAATGGATGATTCATTAATAAAAATTCCATCACCCCTTCTCGAGCCTTCTTCGCCACAGGTGTGTCAGTCTTAATTTTCATACCTAAAGCCGAGCATCTCATTAGATTACTTCGTCTAGAAAAATGAAAACTCATTAGAAACTCATTGAAACTATATTTAGTCCAATCTGATTTTAAAATAGTAGAAACTACCAGAGCAATCACTTTAGCATGTAAAAGAGAATTTATTACAATTCTATATTTGAAAAACAGAAAGTAAATTATGAGCTTTAATGTAATGAAAAAAAGATATGAAAATGAAACCAATAAAGGGAAGATCAGTATATATAAAAACAAGCACAAACTAACAACTGGATGGTTCCTTCCCTAATATCACTAACGTTTGCAATGTACAACAAATGTAAGCGACAGAATCACATGGTCATCAGCTAGGCTAAGACTGATAATGTACATATGAAATTTCATCATCGTGGATATTAAACAACAACAACAATCAAAGCCTTTACCCTCAAACGACACCAACGTGTTATGTTTTTACTCATTTCTACGATTAGGTTATTAATAACTAAATACATGCTAGTAGTTTCTCCTATTATTTTCTTTGATTTTCCTCTGCCTTTAGTTTTTTTCGGGGCTATCTTCCATTCGGTCAACTCTACATAAAATAGATTTTAACGGTCTTCTTTGTACATGACCAATCCACCTTAAAGCGTGTTTCAACTCATTTTTCTACAATAGGTGCTACCAATTTTCTAATACAATCTTAATCTTATACATTCGTGTGTGACCACTCATCGTGGATATTAATTAAACAAAGAGAAAGCAATTAATTGAAAATTATCAGCATGTAAGAATAATTCTTACCATAAACACGATCATACTCAACAACAAAAATACTTTATCAAATTATCTGACACAAGATAGATACCAAAACAAAACAAAGCAATTTCAACCGAAAACCAGCCATAACAGAACTACAATAATATTAAGCAGAAAAATAAGGCTAACCAGGAAGAGCAGGCATGGCGCAGGAAGCAACAGGCTTAGGAGACTTCTCCACCTCAACGAGACACATACGACAGTTCCCAGCGATGGATAGCCGGCTGTGATAGCAAAACCGAGGAATGTCGACACCCGCAACCTCACAGGCTTGGAGAACAGTCATGCCTTTAGGGATTTTAACTGGATACCCATCAACGAACACCTCAATGGCATCATCTGGGTTGGGGAAGTGGACCCTGGCTCCGGCGACCGGAGTCCGCGGCGGAAGATCGGCCGGTGGTGGTTCCGGTTGGGCTTGTGCAGCCGCACCTTCCGGCTTCCGAAGCTCCGGCTTGGAAACTATGGTTCGAAGGAGCAGGTTTCCAGGATTCTGGGAAGTGAGTAGTATCCTTGAGGTTGAGGTGGGTCTCACAACCTTCGAAGCTAACGAACCCAATCCCATTCTCTCTCTGTGTGTCTCTCTATCTCTTTCAAAATTTTACTTCCTCAAATGTCAGATTTCACGCTATAAGATCTCTATGTCGTGAAGTTGAAGAAGACAGAATTTGCATTTCCAGACCAAGTCTGAGTTGCTTTTAAGTATTTTAACTCCATAGATGGAAATTCCGGTCTCATATAAGGCATTATGTTCTATCCGACCCGATAAAATTTTTAATTATTTAATTACTTGATTTTTTCACTTATATATATTTTTCTCTGTGTAGTGTATATAATTTATTTTCATAATTGATTTTTTAATATATTAAAAAATAATTAAGTTGACCAAACCATATTAAATACTAAATTTAAAATAATAAACGTAATCAACAAATAGTTGGTTGGAATGGTAGGTACTATATTCCGTTAAGCAAGGTTTCGGGTCGAGTCTTGTGTATAAAAAAACTTCTGTTAGAAAAGTTTTACCTCTGAAACCTCAACTAACTCAAACAGGATTGCCTAATAAAAATATATATGTGAACAAAAAAATAATAAACGTAATTTATATTTTCTATTTGAGTTTTTCTTTCATTTTATAAATTGTTAATTTTTTTGGTTGTGCATCACCCAAAATGCAGGCTGTTAGGCCTCAAATTGTTGCGTATAGGCTCAGGACTCAGCAGATATTTTCACCGAACCTTTTAGAGAAAGGCCCATCAACCGACTTACATTATTAAACACTAGATTACATTAATTTTTAATTAAATTATACTTAATAATAACATACTTTTAATTTTATAAATTATAACTTTTTATTGGTAAAAATATTTTTTTATAAGGTATAAAGTTACAACTTAAGTTTTAACATAATAGTAAAATAATGAAACAAATATAACTTTAATAAAAATAAACTGGATTTTAAAATTTCTGTATCATATAAAAAAAATTGTAAGATGAATGAAAAAACTTCGACATTTAAAATGCGTTTTTTCCTGTTAGAAAATAAAACACTTGAATGATTCAAACCTTTAAAAGAAAAACAAATATAGACATTGCTTTTAACTTGAATTAAAATTTTTACAAACATTTTTGAAAAAAACAAAAATTTTAGACTTTATGTTTCCAAATGAAAATTAATAACTATATGTTTTGGTAACAAAAATCACAAAACAATTAAAAGATGCTAGAAGTCTAATATTTTTTTTTTTATCAAAAAGATATTTTAAAAAATATATATATAACAAAATTTGTGCATTAATGACATATACATTAATACATGAAAATAACTAATATAAATTCTTCAAACTAATTTCATAAAAACAATTTAAAGAATAAAAAAAATCACATTTAAACTTGCCCTCAGTTTCAAGATTTTTTGTTCCTTTCTACACTAGCGCCCATTTTGTTCCAGGTTTCAACTATCTTTCTCCTTTCTAACATCTTCACGACGTGATTAGAAATACAATTTTCCATTAGAGTCAATAAAATTGAAGACCTAACAAGCCAAGTTAAAATTATACACCTATATAAGTGGACATTTACAGCACAAAAGGGCCAAAACAAATAAATACACAACACACGACGCTACAGTTTTCCTTATTCCTTCTGTCCTAAATAAACTAAACTTTGCCCTACCAGTTCTAGTAATG
This sequence comes from Senna tora, assembly GCA_014851425.1. NCBI lineage: Eukaryota > Viridiplantae > Streptophyta > Magnoliopsida > Fabales > Fabaceae > Senna > Senna tora. The sequence continues at coordinate 12,087,645 of CM026264.1, forward strand.
ACAGTGCAAGACACAAATCTATTAAAATAGGATTCACAGGCACAAGGATGCATCCCCAAATAATGCACATCCTTCAAAATTCAAATCTAGAAAATTTGCCAGTCAAATGATCCTAATGGATTTTGCCCGTGACCAAATTTACTGGGCATGTCTCAAAAATAATAATGGGTCAATCCCTCTTCATGGCTTTGGTGATAAACGCTCTTGAAATTACAATTGCAAGGTATGCTAAGATTGTGATGGTGATACCCCCAAACAGAACAAGACGATCGTATGCTGCATCTTGGACTGTGTACACTTGGATACCTATTGTGTTCCAATTACTTTCAGTCCAGATTGGGTCCACAACTCCCATATCATCAGAAGAATTCGGGGGTAAGACATTCCAAACTCCTGATTCAAATTTTAATCGTGTCGAATATGCCGGGACATACCTGCAAGGATTAGCAGTATATTTCCCTACACTATCAGTATCCATTTATATATGGCAGATTGGCAGTTAATGATGGAGCAAAGGGAGAGAAGAGAGAACATTTTCCATTTGCACATGCAGTAAGGATATTACCATTAAGCGTATAAAAAATACCGTGACAAATAGATTACACACAAGTAAAATACCTGGTTGTAGAGGTAACACAAACCCCCTTCCCATCGGTTTCTGCTTTAATGCAAACTTCATCTCTATTATTGCAACCTTGTTGACAACTGGTGCTACCATTTTCCCTTGGGATCGAGGTTCTGTCAGCCAAAAAATTCCAAATGAACCTTGGAACATCATTTATGTATCCTGTATATGGTGTAGATGAAGGCTCATCTATGACAACACCAACATAATGGCTAGGACAAGCTGATGAAGGTGAAATATAGTTCTTCACTAATTCACAAGAAAGGCCAGGATCACAGTCCAACAAGCAACCCACAAGTTCTTCAACAAGTGAGACATTTACATTTATAGCAGTTAAAGCTGGATCTTTCACATCTTTATCACTAGCAAGTATGTACAGTGTTCGGGCAACAAGAGAAGCAGCGGCAACTATAGTCGATGAGTTTATATTTGCTGCATAAAGAACTCAAATGAGAAGATATTTGACTTGAGAACAAGTTAAAGAAAATGAGGAAGTCACAAAAAAGTGAAAAATCTTAGTTTAGCTCACATAAATCATCAAGATGACTATGGTAGAATTTGTTGGCAAAAACCGCATCAAAATCTTCCAAGACAACCCCAGGGATGACTGGATTCTGCTAAAAAGAGAAGGCAATACATTATACACCATTCAAGTGGGACCCATCACTCAAATCATACCACTCACTCAGTATCTATCTCCCTTTTCAAATGACTCTATCATGTTACTCCTGATGAGAGGATCCAAATCATCTAGCATCTATTCGACCCTCTCTCTTGATTTTAGAAACTCTATTAACTTTACGACATTCTATTTTTATGAGAAAAAATCACTACTACCTCCAATAAATGTCATGCATTCTGGAATTATGCATTGCTTTGCTCCTCAGCTATCAGTTGATAATAAACTGATAAAGTGCTTATGAGAAAATAAGAAAATAAGAGTAGTATCAAACACCTTTTTCAAAAATGCCATAAAGGATGATGGAGGTATCCCAGGATTTGAGTCACTAGGTGAGGTGATCTTAATATTCTCAGATACCAGTGATTCTTGTGCATGCTTCAGGGCAACCATTGTCTCATTTGAGGCAGAAGATACCTGCAATAGTATGCTTTTAGTATTTGGCAAATTATGCATGATTCTCTATTAAGCAATGGACAAAAGAAAAATCATGCAACATCTTACATACTTAAATATTTCCTTAATTAGTATCATATTAAAAAAAATCCTATCTGGTTATATTGCATTGTCTTATTATAGATACCTCAGGTCAGGTGAAGGGGAAATGGGGAATAGTGAATAAAATTACTTGTGTTGAAGAGAACCAATAACGCTACTTCTAAAATATGCCATACAACAAAGTTCAATCGCGTTGAATCTATCTAATATAAAAGTAGCCAGCAACCAAGAGCAGTATATTTCCAGTTGACAATACATATTGGGTAATGAATTTTCTTGCTTAATTATTATTTCATCCCAGTAGACAAGAATAACAAAAAGTAACATATCTCCGACTTCCTTCAAAATAAGTGAGTTTGCTAAAATTTGTTCATACCTTCTCTTCAATTTATCAGACAAATGAGAAACAATGGACCATACAAGCACATAATCCATTAATATTGACCAAAATCCAATTAAAGATTCCAGGTTTCAATTGCATCAAATTTCAGATTTTTAAGAGAAGCAGCAGCAGCAGAAGACTAGCACAAAATATATCATTGTTAAATGGCTATCAAGAAGTGAAGACTGAAGAAATATACAACAATAGCAAAAATATGAAGAAGCCAAGTGCATTATATCCAATTAGAATTTCAAAATTACTTAGAGGGGTATGGGTTTAAACAGAGTAAACAGAAGACAAGACCTTACCCCTGCTGTATGAGCAAAAAAGTTGTGACCACCTTCAATGAAACCCTTTCCAACAGAGCCAATTTCAAAAACCTGTGAGCCACCAACCAAAAACCAGAGTTCAGCTAAACGGATAACATCTATGGGAACCCAATGAAAAAGAGACACAAATAATGAGAAAAGTACATGGTATTTTTTATGTTTTATTTTATAAGTAGTACACTCCAATCCTTTGGGTTTTCTAACAGCAGAATGGCTTCTCAATAAACTGCCCAATTGACCAACTAATCTGCTAATATTTTACCTTCACAAGAAGTATGGTGTAGTATCACAAACCCTTGTATTTATTCTTCAAACTTCAGGCACTAAGATAACAAGCTAATTACATCATCTTCAATCATTTTTTTCAATTGGTGCTCTCTACATTATCAGGATTCTCCTAAGGTTATTATTTTCTTTAAAAAAAAGGGTCACTAGCAGCATTCAAGCTCTGTGAAACGAAATCAAGAAATATGCATGCACTCTGTATGTTGTAACTTTCATTCTTGCAGTCCCAATGAGGCATGTTTGCCACCATGTACAATTTGTTCCTTAAATTGATCAAGAAATCTCCCATGCTTGCATTTGGAATCTCCCATTCCCCACAAAAAGGTCTCCGTTAGCTCAAAGGTATCAATGGCAAGAGTAAGGTTCGGTCAAAAAAGACAAATACAAATGCAAAACAAAATCTTGGCTGCTTACAAAAAACATGTTTACACAAGGAACAAATTTCTTTTCTTGTTTTCATCCCCGGAAAAAGATTCTTGTGTTGTTTCCTTAGGATGTTGAATAACTTGAAATAATTTCTACATAACTTATGTGGGCTAGAGAAGGTGATCTGGATTCCAATTTTTTTTCATAGGTGGAAAACGGTAGTAGACATATAGAAGTGTGATAAAGGAGTTGGAGTCAGATGGAGGTAGAGTTGCAAGAAATGGTCCTTCAATTATAGGGGAAAGTTACTCATTTCTATAAGAGCTTTATAGTTTATACTAAGGAAGTTTTAGAGAATCTGTTTCTTGAAGATTTAGACTGGAATCGTATTGCTAGTGCTATTGCTAATTTGTTTGAAAGACATTTTGGACGAGGATGTTAGGAGTGAGATTTGAAAGATGGATATCAAGGCTGCTAGCCCACTCTTCAGAATAACGGCCATATTGCAATAAAACCACAATTAACAGTAAGCCAAACCCTTCCTCAGGTATCCACCTTCCCCTCTAATATTCACCCTCATTCCATGAAAATAGGCATATGAGATGAATCCCCAAGGAGGAATACAAATATTTAAATTTTACTATTTCAGTCTTCAATTTTCAATTTTCAATTTTCAATTTATCACCAAACCATGACAATTTATCGCCAGAAGGGGATTCACAAGGTCTCTATTTATTAATTTATAGGTGAGTGGGACATAAAATCACCCCTCCATCTACCTAATAGTCATACGTATCAGGAGCAGAAGTATACCGTTTCAATTAGTGAATAATTAAGACCATGAACAGCATCTGAATGCATGTCAAGTTCTAGCAAAAATCTTCTACTTCCAAGGTAACCCCATGCTTCTCCTGTGAAAACTACAAAAACAAGCTGCATAGGGGTTAAAAAGTGTTAGCAACAAAGTTTTGAAAAGCATTAACTATACACAACTGTAAAATAAACAGTCTGTCAGTATTTTTATCTATATAAGGCTTTCAAAAAGCAAGCCCAGATCAAGGTCAGATTAACAATATATCAGATCATGTCAAAATGTACCCACTTGGACAATATAAAGGAGTAGAAGAATACAACTACCCCCATTAGACAGATTTGTAAGTTAAAATACTTATCTTGTCTCATCATGGAAGGAATAAAAGAGAACAAATAAAAGAAAATAATCTCTGCAGAATCCAGAACAGAACCATACCCAACTATGTATCACTATCAACCAACAATTCAATCACATGAATGAAGGGTAATCCCCAAAATAGGAAATGAAACAGAATTGATTAATAAGTAATAACAGAACAAAACAAAGGATAAGTTTTCAGGTAGGATATGACCATCATAGTTCCACAGTCAAAAATAAATTTTCTTTCCTAGCAAAACATATAACCAAAAAATTCATGCCAGAAAAATAAATGAACCCAAAAGAAAAAATTTACCGAGAAAAAGATCTTACAAGGCCGAGCAAAACCCAATAACATATTGGAAAAATTAGAATTTTGTAATGCTCCCAGCTCAATGCCAATGGAAGAATTCTAGTCAGGTCAACAAGAACTTAAACTAAATGAATAGAACCCTCATTATCTTGAGTTCACCTGTTTAGTAAGGTCACCAAGACCATCCACATGAGAGAGAGCATCAACTGCAGCCAGCAACGCAATCAAGCCCTGTAAAGTAATCCATACATCACATTATGCTTTGATTTGGGAATGAACATACATCATAAACATTCATATTTGAAGTTTTTGGACCATACAACAACAATCAAAGCCTTTTCTCATTAGGTGGAATCGGCTATATGAATTAAGTGATGGCAATGTGTTATGTCTTTGCTCATTTTTATAGAAATAAAATACATTTTGGACCATATAGAAATAAAATAAGTTCAGCAAATACATCAGAAGACTTGCACTTAGTCACTTACAGAAATAGGAGACTCTGCACCAAGGTTTTTGTCCCGAAAAAATGAAGCTGAATCCATTGATGCCACTGTCAATATAATGCGCTTAGAATGATCAGAGGATGAAATGTTGATTGGTGGAAGCGCTGACCAGACACTGCCTTTCATATGAAAAATACATAGTTAAAATTCAAATAACAGTGAAATAGAGGAGGGAGGACATTAAGATTTTTTTTATTTTTTGTGCTTTCATGAAATTATTTTTCTATTCAATTGTGGATATTATTTCTTTAGAACCAGTTAACTTAAAGAATGTTCTCAGGTACATAAACTCCCCATTCCGTATTGCGAAGAAAATCTTACAGCTAAGCATTAATTACATATACAACAACAACAACAAACAAAACCTTTTCCCACTAGATGGAGCAAATGTGCGTCTGTTTTATTCCTCTTTCTTCTTTTGGGGTTTGCTTTTCCTTGTACACCACCTCATTTAAAATTATCCTTATCCTTCATTGTTGAGCTTCTTTTGATAAATTATTTTATTTGAAGAAAGGTTTATGAGTGAATAAGCAACATTAGTTACAAGTTACCAAAATGGTGGTGTCCTAAAGATTTAATAATATAAATTATAAACTACAGCCACATTCACAAATTAATAACCAAACAGAGAATATAGAGAGTAGATTCCAAGAAACTTCACCTGTATCCACCTAAAGGGAGACACACTGCTTCTTTTAAGCAAGACTCTGAGTCATGAGTTCCAGATTTCGTTGTCTAATGCAAAATTACCAGAAAACTAAATGTTAACTATAGATAGTTTTTCTTTATATGCTGGAAGACAAAGCTTTAACAGAATCTGGATTTACCTGCATAACCAGATCAAACTCAGCCACATTAGCTGTATAACCTTTCTTGTCGTTCTCATTCTTGATCACAACCTGTAAAAACAGCAAAAAAGAACCAACTCTTTTCAAATAAGGAATTTCTTGAACAGCCCCAAAAAAATCAGTGTTAATTAAATATTTAAATTAGAAAGATGTATAGGTGCAATTTCAATGAGACAGTATTGCCTCCAAAAAAATGTCACATTGTTGAACAGCCTAGAAAAGTATGCAAATTCTTATTAGCTAATGACATGATAAAATCAATCATTACAAACAAAAAGGTGGAACATGGCCAGACATTTCTTAAGCCAAGTAAGAAATTTCTAAAGCTTCATCATCACAGACAATCTCAAGCTTAGCTTATAAAAAGTGGAGTGCTACATTCCATAGTTGCTAGGAAAAGTTATCCCATTTATGATTTATTCCACTATTGCATCATAAAGACTTCTCAAAAACTATACTCCTAAGTCATGACTACTTGGTTAGATAAGCATTAATACCATGTCGGGAAGCCACTCAACTCAACATGGTTCCATGACAATCAATCTCTTAAAAGAAACATAAACATTTACAAAATAAGACTGAACATAGTCTCAACTCTCAAGGTGGAGCACAACACAAGATTAACAATAAATGACTTAACATTACCTCATGAAGAGTCTCAGTGCTACTATCTGAGAGTAGAAAAACAGGAAAATTATAGGATTTCCACATAATACCAGAGCCCTGCAGAAGTTGAGAGAAAAAATGAATTGAAAATTCAACTTGACTGATTTCTCCGTTTCAGGACCATATTAGCTTCAGCAAATATCCAACATAGATTGTTGAGTTACTGGCAAAAATATTCAATATATATACATTGGTAATAAACACTGATTATCTTCTATTAAAAAAAAATTGATTATCATAATCTAAAATAAGTTTGACCTATTCATTAGTTGATTTATTTTTTAGATAAAATATTCATTTGCTCATTTTACAATTGAACCCTCCTACTGATTTTCCTGAGTGAGATATAGCCATGACAATAAAGCGCAAACTTCAAGATCAGGACTTAACACTTTCATTTTTCAAGAGACATAATCTATCTAAAGAAAATCCAACTACAGTGAATTGCATTATCAAGTAAAGCAAATGAAGAGTACAAGTTGATTTGGATTTCTTATACAAATGCATAAAACTTAGTGAAAAAAGAAAATTCATATCATACATTTGGATTCCATTCATATCTCTTATTATGGTAAGGAGCAAATTCAACTTGTGGAAACTTCCACTCTGGAGAAAATCCTACAAGTGAAGAAAAAAAAATTACTATCAGAAGCAGCTTTGCATTGTTTTAATATATACAATGAGTAGATAACTGTTATTTACCATTTAACTTATTCTGCACTTCACTTCCAGATTCAACTAGTACACCAGCAACTTTACTTGCAAAGCTTAAATCATCAGCTATTCTGGAATAGATATTCATCTTCAACAATTAGATATAACAATTTCATGAATGACAGATGACTACACGCTGAACTACAGACATTTCTAAAAGCAACAATGCAAAGAATACATTTCTTCAAATGGCAGAATGTAGCCTAAATCACAAATATCAATAACCTTTGAATTAATGTTGATTGAAGCCATAATTAGCTTATATAATCTATAGTTTGTAAGAATGCCAGTGATTTTGAATTCAAGAGTTAACATAATCACTTCTATTGTTGGTTAGAGAGGTCAACGCTCAAAAGTTTTTTCAAGTAAACTGATATGGTAACTCCTCCAAGTTCTTGTACTCCAGTTAAGAGAGCCAATGCACAGATATCCGGAAAAAAAAATGAACAGATAATTTTTTTCTTTCATAGTTTTCAGATTTTTGAAGTCATTTATAGCCAATTAAATCCAAATTTCCAAAATGAACAGCTATTTGCAGCTCAAGAAAATAAATTATCCAGGATATATTAACAAGGATGTCATTGCTTAGCAATCTTAGGTCTGGGAATAAAGCATGCAAAGCCAGGAGAAGAAGAGCTTCCCAGTTAATCTATATGGAAATATAATACACATGCCTGTTAAAGAGACTTTGAAACTCATCCAAAGTCACCAATATTGCAGATGGCTTTGACAGCTCATTAGCATTTTCGAATGTTACTATTGGAGCAACAACCTTCTCTCGTCCAGGATCTAAGCAAAAGGGACGAACAATATACCAGATTATTATGAAAATGTCATTCTAATTGCACTAAGCATCATAGAGATTGTAAAACATAAGACAATTTTCTATGGAGACTCACTTGAACAACCAATAGGTCCAGAAAGATTTAGTAGCCGCACACAAGGATATCCATCGACAACTTTGTACATAGACTTCTGAAGATCCGGAACTGATTCCATGGAGCTAGATTGTCCTGAAGTGTACCAAAATAGGAACAGGACACAATCAGTGTAAGTTACATTAATAGATGTTTCAAGAAAGAGAAGAGAAAACGGGGAAATAGTTATTTCACAATAAAACTTGAGTAGGACTTCATTTAACTAATAGAATTAATCAAGTAATATGAACGTGTACTGAAGTGACTTCATCAATAACAAAAAGCGTAGCAGTCATAAGTGTAAGAAATTATCGTTCTGGATATGAAGATAAACTATAATTCCATCCGTTTCCTTAAAATTGCAGATAATGTACGAGTATCCATGGTAAAATTACAAGATGCTACAGTGATGAAAAAACCAAGAGAATAAGCCTAATCAAACTCCTAATTCATCATAGCTCTTCCATTCAAATAGATATACCAAAGTTTATGGAATGTTAAAGAGAAAAATCAAAGACCGAATTAATCAGCGGAATGATGGAGATCATGTAAGCCACAAATTGATACCAGAAAACGACAAGCGAACATTGAAGCAGAGGAGCAAGAAGAGGAAGACAAATGTTGGCGCCATGGCTAGAATCTTCGGTGCCGGAAATCCTCAGAAGCCCTAGACCATGGAGTAGTGAAGGCTAGAGCAGAGACGCTTCTTCTGTGTGTGTGAGTGTGTGATCTTTCATCTTCCTCAGAAACCCCAAGGAAATTTGCCGCGAGCTGACCATTCAGACCAAACGAATCGAACGGCTTAGATTCAATTTCGAATATTTGGGTTTAGGTCCGGCCTTGTTGGGCCAAGAGCCCAAGAGCGATCCATTATTAATTAATAAATAGTTTAATTGCATTTTTTTATTCTTCTAATTTTCAAAAAAAAATTAATTTGGTCACTTTAATTTGAAAAAAGATCATTTAAATTTTTTTATATTGTAATATAAAATATAAAAAATGATAATTTGTAAGACTCAAAGTAAATAAATTAAGGGTAAAGTACCCTTGCTGTCCCCAAATTTTGCTGCAATATTCATTCCTGTCCCAAAACTTTTTTTTGTTCATGCCTACCCCCAAACTTTCAATTTTGTTCATGCTTACCCCCAAACTTTCAATTTTGTTCATGTCTGCCCTTTTTGCTAACACCGTTAACTTGCTTGACGGAATTTGCTGACGTGTACGATGAATGTGCATCTCTTTTGCCACGTCATTGTCCACCTCACATTTAACTTTTTTATTTTTATTAAAAAAAAGTAACATAATCCAAAAAAAAACCCAACTTTTACCTTAAAATATTTTTTTATTTAGATTAGGTTAATTTTTTTAATAAAAGTAAAAAGTTAAATGTGAGGTGGACAATGACGTGGCAAAAGAAATACACATTCATCGTCTACGTCAGCAAATTCTGTCAAAAAAGTTAACGGTGTTAGCAAAAAGGGTAGGCATGAACAAAATTGAAAGTTCAGGGGTAGGCATGAATAAAAAAAAAAGTTTAGGGGCAGGAATGAACATTGCAGCAAAATTTGGGGGCGGGAAGGGTACTTTACCCATAAATTAATTGGGATTCAACAAAAAAATTTAAAGATATTAAACTTAATAAGATACATCAAAATTAATGAATTTGCTAGTTATAAAGAATAAATAAATATATTAGAATCGGTTGATCCAAGTAGTAATGATAAAAATATACTTCCAAATAATTCAAATAGGGTTTTGTATTATATACTCTATAACAAATACTTATGATAAAAGATATGATATATAAAAAAAAAGATGAAAGATCTTGATATTGACGATGAAGAAACCATGAACCATACCAATGAAATTCATTGATTCACTAACTTACCAAAATATTAGGGCATATAAATAATACATATATATATATATATATATATATATATATATATATATATATATATATATATATATATATATATATATATATATATATATATTATCTATTATTATACTTAAAGGTAGAGGCGCTAATGCAATTGCTGCCAAGTCAGCGTGTAAACATCTTTAATCATCTGACATATATTGCTGACGTGTCGTTGACATATGCTATATATTTTCTGATATAATCAGCTTTATATAATAGATTTTATTCTTTGGACTTTATATAAAAGAATATTCTAAATGCAAAATTAAATTTAGCTTAGAGATTTGATAATATATTAATAATGTATCTTAACTGAAATATCTTAACTACCAATTAAATTTAGCTTAGAGATTTGATAATATATTAATAATGTATCTTAACTAAAATATCTTAACTACCAATTAAATTTAGCTTAGAGATTTGATAATATATTAATAATGTATCTTAACTGAAATATCTTAACTACCAAGTGAAACCGTGCACTAATCCTCCTTACCTAGCTTTCAATATTTACATACATATATACATCATCTACCATTTTTAAATCAAATATTTTCCCACAGTGCGTAAGCATATATATATATATATATATATATATGATACTCTCTACCACTAATGCCCCATTATTCTATCCTCCTTAACTAGCTATATATAATAGATTCTTTAAATTTGAATATTTAAAATCATATATTTAAATTCTAATTTTGATTCAGTAGATAAGTTATTTAAATGTGAATTATTTGAATAGTGGTTTCTGATTCATACTTATCAGAATCATATTTCAACTTAAAATTTAAATTGTTGTTATTTGTTATTTTGTCAATCTCTCCCAGTCTTATATATACTAAGATGCAGCAATGCTGATTACACTAGTATAATCAAATTAGCTTATAATAGAATTCAAGGAAGAGTTCTCACAAGACATATTGGATTATCAAGGTTCGCGTGGTGCTTTGTGACTCTGAGGTATTTATTATAACACCTTCTAGCTGCGTCCAAAATATTTTTAATATTGTATGAATCTAATTAAATTGCTAAAGAAGATTCTTTGACGAACTTTTAATTTGAAGCATGAATATGGCTCCATTCATCATTTTGGGTTCGATTTTGTTGCTGCTGATCGGATCAAAAGTGGCGAGCTTGATCAAAATATATTAGTAGGTATGTAATTACGTACTTATTTTTTGTATTAATAATAAGTCTATTGATTAAATATAATCATTTTTAATTTGATATTACAATTTTGCAGATGTAATATTAATTGGTCGTGTATTCAACATGTCCCAAGTGCACCTGTCGTCTCCAAATGATCCAAAGACTAAACACGTTACTGTGGACATTGAGGATAGCGCATAAGAAAGCATGCATTATATTTTAAAAAAAGAGTTTATTTTAATTTTCTTAATTTTTATTAATTGTATATTTTGAATGTAAAAGGAGTTCACATATCATATTGTATCAGGGAAGTTGCAGGTAGAACCGTAGAAGGAAAAAACAGAGTAGTGAGCTTCTTTTAGAGGTAATTTTGTAGCAGAAATATTTATCAAATTATCAATTTTTTTATAAATTAATCTGCAGGTGATGGAAAATCGCAAGACCAAATTTCAATGGCTTGTATGGATGCTTACATAACTCATATGTGAAGAAAGAATATACCCATTATAAAGAGCAAGCAGTTAATTAATCAATATAATATCTATATTATACCTATTATTTTATTATTTTTAATATTAAAATTTTTAAAATTTATTATTGTTTATATTAATATGCTCGATATATTAATCAATGGCTTGAAGGCTTGAACGTTACTTTCTTACGATTTTTAATAAAGGATATATGTACCTCACTCATAGAAAATCAATTAATATTAATATATAGTTGCTATTCTAGAATCACCATTTTTATTCACATAGGTTTGAGTTGCCAGTTATCTCAAATTTTTATTTCTTTATATTTTTTATTTTAAATAATCATCACAACTTAAATTAATTAAACAATCAATTTTGTAATAAATTCTTTGATTCATGCTAATGTAATATGATTTTTATGTTCCTTAAAATCAGCTTGAGTTGCCAGTTATCTCAATTTTTTATTTTCTTTAATTTTTTAAATAATCATCACAATTTAAATTAATTAAACAATTAATTTTGTAATAAATTCCTTGATTCATACTAATACTAATGTAATATGATTTTTATATTCCATAAAATCAACTTAATAATTAATCTTATATTAATTTTAAAATTCATATTTCCCTTTAATCATGCTACACTGACCTACTATTAGTGTTCTTTAAAATCAGCTAATTTTAAAAATTCTAATAAAAATCTAATTTTTAATTGTTATATTATTTTAATTTCGAATTTTTAATTGTTATATTACTTTTACCTAACTTACAGCCTTACAAGTCTCTATTATATTCTTACACGTTTTTGCTTAACTTACACTAAAATAATATTGGATGAATTAAAAAGAAGAATGATATAATAATTTGAGAAGAAAATTAGTTATAACTTATGCGTGTCTCAACATAGCCCAACGTATGCAGTACGTAGCAAGTAAGCACTAAGCAGCGTCTTTCTCAACGTTGCCTTTAGTATTTTATAAAAATAAATGACAAAAAGAGAAACTTTGTTAAATATTATTCTATTAATATCATTATAAAATTATAAGTTTTATTTATTCTAAACAAGATCAAAACTTTCGAATTCTTTACATTGAATTCAGTTGTGAAATGCATAAGCTTCACAGCCCATCAACTCTTGGCAAATATGGCTGGACACGGGATGCCAATTGCATAAGATGAATAACAAAATAAAATTTAATAAAGTAATCAATTTTTACGTTTATTGAAGTAATCAAAATGTATAGAGAGAAAGTTTAAATATTTGATCGATATAGTTGTTATCAAAATGTATCTTTATATTTAATTGTAACTTTTATTAGAGTCATTTTTATATAGTCGTTGGTCTCACAATTTATATCTATTTAATAATTAATAAAACATAAAATAATTTAAATTATTATATTATAGTTGAGAAAAGGTGGAGATAATAGATTGTTATAAAACTGGTGAGAGAGATTAAAGATAATTTGTGATAAAAATGTAACAAAAACAAGTCATGCGGAGACCTAAATCAGGGATAAGAGTTTAATAGTATCGTACCACTGAAGTTCAATACATCCATCTAATCATGTAGAGTCATTTGTTAATATTAATATAAATTCACATTAATGATGACCCAAATTGAATGGTTTAGGAACCAAATGATTCGAGGAATGTACTGAAGTTCAGTACTATCCTACCACTGAACATCTACTCCTAGATCAGACCTGCCTAAAAGCTGGTTCGACGGAACAGAAGCTTTTGCAACCTTCAATAGCGATGAGAATGTGAGTAACAGATGCAATATTTGCTACGAACGGCTGATACGGTGATGAAATTGCATCTTACGACGACAAGACAAAGAGTAAGAAACATGAGCTTCTGCGAACGACGGTATGATTTCTTCTTTGACATTCTGTCCAAATGTTACATGTTATTACTTTTTTAATTTAATTTCCTTACAATGTTATTACGCTTTAAGTGCTCTAAATTATGTTGCCAATCAATCATGAATTGTAATGCATTATTTTTCATCAAATTGGACTATACATGTTTTTTTTATAATAAATTTCATCAAATTATAGAAAAATCCAATGCACTTACAATAAATCAAACAACTCCATTCTAACAATACTGAAGAAATAATTCGTAAAGAATATTGAACTAAAAGGCGAATAAAAATGTCAACTGATCCCATTTGTAAGATGAACTTGGGATGAAAACTGCACCATTCTTGGTGTTGCAAACAAAGTTTTTACTGTTAAACTTCCTGCATATTTCTGGAGTAATCTTCAAAGTCGAAAGGACATTGAAATTTTCTAACAACATTATGAAGGAGTGGAAACTTTCTGACATTAAGATCTGTAAATTTTAGATATAGATCTGCAAAAACTTTCTCAACAAACGAAAATAACAAAAACTACCTTCAGTTACTAGATCTAAGAAGATTTAGTAATTAGAGATTAAACTTTTCTAAAGAAAGACAAAGATACAGACTAGATCTTGAAGAAAATACCACCAAAATGAGGGGATGATATAGATCTGAAAGATCTATTTATTTTAAAGACTGAAAATAAACAAAATTAAGAAAATAAGGAGGGATTTCTAAACTTACAAAAAATTTTAAGTTGTAGCAATCCCTCTTGCACTTATCTGCAGGAGGAGAGGCATTGGAGGATGAAGAAGAAGGAGTTGAAGAGGCGGATTTTTATTTACTGAAGGAGAGAATTGAATGAGAGTTAAATTGGACGATACATGTTATAATAGCAAATTCTAAAATTTAATACTACTACATAAGTGTAAGGTTTCGTAGTACCATCTTATTGTATAAAAATATGTTAAGCCTCCATTATTCTTATGAATGATGAATTTTTTTTTATGTTACTATATCAAAACTTAAAAAAAAAATTCCGTGCATGTGCACGGACCAAAAGCTAGTATATATATATATAAGTATTCAAGAAATTGAGTCACTCTTCATGGAGGAAGGAAGAGTTGCTGGAATTCTTATTTTCATTTGTTTAATAATAATGTAACTCAAAATAATTAGTTGACACTGTTTAATTAATATAAAGGATATCCTGATGCAAATGTTAACAATATACTGAATCTTCAAATGTGTTTATTCTTTACTTTTTAATATTTAATTATAAATTCTTATGGATCACATCCTTTCAACATAAATGCCAAAGCAACCTAATGTATTGGGTTTGTCTCATATTTCTTCACTTTTCAAGTTTTGACCTATGTGCCTTCTTTGTGATTTTTTTTTAAAAAGGATAAAAATACTTTTTATGTCCCTAAACTTTAGAACTATTTTAAATTTTTCCCTTAAAGTTTTTGTACGGCTAATTTTGTTCTCAAAATTTTAAATTACAATCAATTCCGTCCATATCAATGAAATTCATTGATTCGTTTAAGAAAACAACCTGGAGCCACTGAGATTGTTGAAAGTTAGGTTACCAAATGGATGAATAAATCTTGTAGGGCTTAATATCTTCCAATGTGTGGTGTGGCTTTGGGTATTTTAGTGTGAACATGATTGAGTTAGCAAAAATATACATGTTTGGTGTCACGCTAATATCTCTCGTTAGTATAAAAAATATCTCTCGTTAGTAATTTGGATGATACTGAACTATTAAACAAACTTAATTGTAATTCAAAACTTTATGTGCAAATTAATTTGATTGCAATATATATATATATTAGGGACAAAATTAATATAAAAATTAAGTTTTGAAGTTAATGCCTTAATGGCCACATGAATATCTACAATTAGGAAGAGATTCCAAGCATCAATTATTGTGAATGTAATCTTTAAAAAAGAAACTAAATAATGGGTTTTCTTGTTACAAGTCTTAAAAACCCAAGAAAAAGTGAAAACTGCAGAAATAGCTACCAAATTTAATTTTAGTTGATTCCATGGATATACACAATAATTCATCTATGAGACTATGATCATCCACCGTAAAAAAAAAAAATAATCTAAATTGACCCTATCCTTTAAATCCACAAGAAACAAAATGGATTTGAATCTAGTAAAATGTAAGAATGTAAGCGCATTAAGTTTACGATTTAGATTGTTAGATAAAAATCGAAATTCGTATTGATACTGTAATACTCTCATCCAACGATTCAAATTGTACAATTTATGTATTTTGTCTTTACCGGACCTGTTAAATAGGATCTGCACTTTAACAAATTCTCTGTAAAAGTATATTCATTTGGACAGATCATACAGATTATATATATATATATATATATATATATATATATATATATATATATATAATTCTCATTGATACGTAGGGGAAAACATTCTTAGACCTTTGAGTATATTTATTATAGCGCGCGCGCACATATATATATATATATATATATAAATAATTGAGTAAATGATTAAAAAAGATATTTATTTGAAGGGTAAATTATTCTGTCGTAAAAGATTTTCCTGTTCTAAGGAAGAACATGAAACACAAGCTTTTCCTTCAAGAATTGCTTCAATTTCCTGCAGACAATAAAGAAGATGAGTCACAAAACACTTTATATGTCTTGCTCTTGAGTAGATGTTCAGTGACACAGTAGTATTGAATTTCATTATATCTCTCCAATCAGTTGGTTCTTAAACCATTCAAGGTGGATCCTTATTAATGTGAATTTATATTAATTTTAACAAATGACTCTATATGATTGGAGGGATGTACTGAACTTCAATGCTACGGTACGTACCATTGAACTTTTATCCCATACTGTTGCCCAATATAACCCTATATTTAGTACTACCGTACGTGAAGATACTTAATTAATTAATGGAATAAAAGTGAGTAAAAAAGTAAGGACAAAAATATAATTTCATCACATTACAAAAAATAAGATATGTTTAGTTGGAAGAACGTTGGATGTAATGTCGATGCATTACATCATTTTTAGCAAATAACCAAACGAACCCGTAAACTCATTCAAAGTGACCATAGGATTTAAATTTGCTGAAATACAAATGTATAAAGTGACGTAGACTATCAGATGAAAATTAAAATCAGTGTCTTCATTGCAACACTCACGCCAGACGATTCATCCGTACACTTTATATACACTATAACAACCTTTCTAAATCATATTTATTTCCACTCAAACCTCTTGAAAATCAAGGTTGATCTACTTAATTAAGTTCTAGCACAATTAAGATACATAATTGATGATGATTAATTAATTACCTGGACATTGAGGTGATCTGAGGCCACATTTACTAGGCAATGCCAAAGCATTCTTGGGGTCAATTCCAAGTGTGGGTAGAACGGACTTGTACTTGCAGAGGCACGGCAGGTTGGCGTGGCGAATCACGGCGCAGCAAGCCTCCGTGGGCGGCGGCGGCTGATTCCCGGTGACGGCGGCACGGCACAGATTGAGCTTAGTGGAGTCTGTGTTGCATAACACAACGGCTTCGGCTCCACCACCTACCAAAGCCGTAACCACTATGGCTGCCACTACTAATACTAATTGCACAAAAGCTTTCAATTTGGTAGCCATATCTTATAAACACTTGTAATAATAGGATGAAAGATGATTAAGGTATTATTATCTCTCTCACTAGACTCTCTAGAGTGTGTGTGAGAGAGAGAGAGTGATTTGCCTTCCTTGCATAAGGGTTAATTTATAGGGAAGAAGGCTTGGGGTGAGATTGCAAGAAATGAATTATGAATGGAAATGAAAATTCAACCTTGATTAAGTAAGGATAGTCGCACTCCCGTGGTTCCTCGTTTATTCGCTTAATCAAGTGTTGTAGGAAATCAAATTTTATCTTTAAACATTTACTCTTAGCATAGGACCCGTGATGAGGAGATTAGTCACTATTGTCAACAATATATACTTTATTTTAGACAAAGAAATGTCAAGGATTCAATTTTTTACTAGTTGTTTTGATCTAGACGGTGGATATTCTGGAGAGAGATGATTAAGAAATGAGTCTATTAAATTCAAAGTCAAGGTCGTATACATATGCTTTTTTTATTGTTGGAAAGTAGAATGCAATTTCCTGGTTTGTGAAGAGGAAGTTGCTTTTCATTAAAGATAGTAGATGGTGGGGACGGGACTATACTATTGCTGGTCTCTTTCATTCTTTACCATTATGGTCTTTGCGGGTTTATCTACTTGTTATCTTAAAACTTATAAACCTTTTTTGTTTCCCTTGTAAAATTTGGAAATTAGATCAGTGCAATTCGTTTTCGTATAATTTTGGTATAATTCTTTTAAAATGTATAATTTTACTTTATTTTTAAAGCATTAATACGGACTTACTTTAACAATAACTCACTATGAATAGATTAGGGACGAAATTATTATTAATTTTGACAAAAATATCATCACTAAATAGCCTGTGAGACTATTTTTTAATATCAATAACAATTTGGTCCCTAATCCATTTAAGGTGATGATGTTTGTCAATGTTGATAATAATGTGGTCTCTAATCTATTCAGGGTGGATTATTATTAGTACGAGTTCGTATTAGTACTTCAAAAATGAAGTAGAAATGTGTATTTTAAAGAAATTGCACCGAAGTTGTACGGAAATGAATTGTACCAGATCTAATTTCTAAAATTTGATGTACTTTCTAATCTATATATAATACTAATTGAGACTACACTATCCCACTACTTGCCAACTGTTTCATTTGTTATTGTTTGCACTTCTGCCATGTCACCAAGAAGCTATCCACGTAAGCAACGGTTTCATTACACCCAAAGAAATAAGCTAGACATAACCAACCCTTGCAACACATTAATACGTGAATCCCTTTGATTATGCTACCGAATTGAAGAATATAAATTATCATCATTATATTCTTGTCAGCATTAATGTCATAACTCATCAAATTAATCTCTAATTAATACCCACAAGGCCACAACATAACTCATATTCAGTTCCTGAAGAAAATAAAATCACTGCAATAAATTTTATATAAACAAATACGTTTTAATCAATATAAAATCAATGTAATTAATTACATACCATCAAATATACGTTTTGAAAATGTTCACACCTTCTTACATATTTTGAATTTATAATTTACTTTCCAGCATGCAGAATCTTTAAGATTACTCCAGCCGAAAATTATGTTTTTAGTCAACTGCACACATCCAAATATGCCATCTGATCTTTCACAATTGCAGAGACAAATCGTTATCTTTTGAATTTCGGTAAAGTGGTGCTATTGATCATGCACCATTTTGGGGGTCATTGTTTTCTGAGTGCCTATATAAGATCATATGTTGCTGCCATAAGTAGACTCCATAGGTGCCCACGAGCAAAAACTTTTGAGCTTGAAGGTTGTTCTTCTCACATCATCCAGTTATACACCCTCCCAAAGTTTGAGCTGCTCCATCAGTTTGACGTATTTCAAAAGAGATGAATACACTGATAACGGTAATTCAGTCTGCTTGAATTTATCTTTTTTGTGCGTGTGATTCTTATTATTGTTGTTATTTGTGAGAATTATTCGTGTAAGATGGTATGTTGGTGGTTTTAAGGTGAGAAAGAAGGGAGAACGAATGACTTTAGCAATTTGGAGCTAAAACAGGATCACGCTAGCTAATCCACCTTCTCTCCTTTGTACAAACAAGCTTGCGATTTTCTTATTGCCATTGTCGAATTCGTTTGCAGGTATGTTTATAAAAGAATATCTTTCTATCTCTATTTTGCCAGAGATCAGGATTGGTCTTGAACATGTCAAATTATAAGATTATTACTGATATGTTTAATATGTAACCAAATAATAGGCCGGAATCAATGCATTAATCCAATTGTCTTGATGCTCATTTCTGGACTGATAAATACAGCACAAGAATACAGAACAGAATAGAAAACAACATAATGATAGTGATGAGGCGATAATTTATATAAAGCCTTTGGATGAAATTTTTCACAATATAATGTACTGATACTTCAGTGGCAATGTGGCATCTTTGATTCATTGTCTGCACTTTTCCTTTTATTGCTGATTATTTAACAAATTTTATTTCAGTTAAGCTCGTGGTCCTTTAGCTTTCCATTGCGAACTCAGCAGTTTGCACCACGTGAGGCAAGTATTATGATCCCATCCCAATATACCATGATCAAGATATATAGTTATATGCACCTATTTCATGCCATGCCATTCTCTGAAAGTATTTTTAAATACACAATAAGTCCTACCCCTGATTTGAGGAGATGTATACAGTAATGTTTCAATGGATGGAATGTGATGACTATGTTTTTAGCAAGTTTCTTCCCATATTTAATAAGATGCAGTTGATTTCTTTCATTTTCTTGCAGTTGCAGGTGTAAACACTGGGTTTATTTTGGGATGTTTACATTACGTATTTTACAAAAGATTGAAAAGCCCTTTCAAGCTAAAGTCCAATTTGATTCCTTTTTCTTGCTTTATTTTTAATTCTCTTTCATAGAAAAAACCTTTTTCTTCCCCTCTACGCTCCTGTATGATATATTTTTCCCTTCTGTGTGCCTGGATTTGGTATACTTGAAGGTTTTAAGCTTGAATTCTCTTACTCTATTATTTCCAGACTTCTACATTCAAGGATTAGATCAGAAGTTTGTGTTACTCACTTACTTGTCATGATTGTGGTCAATTTAGATACACTGAACGTTTAAAACTTACAGATTTGAACATTTGGAACTCTCAGTTATAGTTTCTTGCTTATAATTGATAGTTGCAAAAGTGTATAGGCCATATCTTTCTTCAATAATTCTGAACTGGATATTCCTATTTTGCCTATTGCAGCTAAAGAATTACAGGTCAATGGGATTAGTCAAGGCTTGTTGAGGCACACAAAGTTCCAACATTTCGTCAAGAACTACGTTCTTTAATAAGAAAATGACAGAATCTTCAACTTCTCAAGCTTCCCATATTTTATTTATCCTAATCTGATCAAGGTGCCAAATTTTTAATATATATATTCATAATATTTATCTTTTTTTTTTCCTTGGGGTATCATGGCAAGGGTGTCTTTAGATAACCTTAAAGGGATCACTGCTTTACCTTGGCGTGAATTTAGGATTTTACTCTCAAGAATGCTCCATTAAGGAATTGTAACCATCTCTTATCAGCCAAATTCATTCGCTTTGGGTCTGGATATTTTTGTTCTTTTATTGCCTTATTGATTAGATATTTTTAAGACAATATTTTTGCCTTCTTTTTTAATTTAAGTTATATACACTTTTCTGCGCTTTCACCCTTTGATGCTTAGCAAAACCTGTAAATTAGTTTGTTCTACATGAACACAAGGCAATGAGTAGAACAGTTATCATCCCTTTCAATCAATACTGGGAAATTAATTAGATCATCTCATTGGAGGCAGACTTGAGTTTATCAAACCTTTTTCTAAATTAATATTGCCTGAACATGCTTTTCTGCTCTCAATGAACACTGTAACTGTCATTGCTCTTGATCACTGTTGATATTAAATAAAAAGACTGATTTGAAATAAATTACAAAGATAGATAATTGATTTGGTATTATGGGAGTGAGAATATTAAGTCATATTTGTTAACGGATATGAAAGATTGGAAATTAAAACTGTTATTTTAGTCATATCCGTTCCCCAAAAAATAATTTCTAATGTGTCAAATCTATTTGTTGGTGGTATATTTTTTACTTCAATTTAATATGATAATATAAAATCACGTGTCATCATTTGAGGTTAGCAATAAAGCACTGAATATGGTATTCAATCAAACACTAAACTTGGCAAATACAATTTATGATTGGAAATACTATATTTGAATTCATGATTTAAAGCCTTGAGTCTGTAAAATCAAGAAATAGTACTGTAAAAGAGAATGCTGCAAAAGATTTAGCCATGGATACAGTGGTAGCTACACTTCTTTCCATGTGTGGCCGGGAAAGCTAAATTATGATTTAAATATATATCAAACTATTAATTTACTCAGTCATCAATACCTCTTCTTGAAAGCTAAAGAAGTCTGGTAGATATGCATTGTAGTGTCAAACAAGACACCATTCCAAGGTACAAATTTTGGCTCCTCCTGAGTAGTGCCAGAACTAAAAAAAAAATTATACATATTAAATTTCAAAAACTAAACTGAAAAATGAAAAAAAGATCAAAAGAAAGAAAATTGACCTTCATGACATCGTGGGTTTTCCTGTAAGAATACAAGCAGCATCATCACCATCAATGATTCTATGAATGTATGAAAATCATTACGTCAGTCCGTCCATTGTGACCTAAACTTTGAAGGTATTGTCCATATGCATTAGCTTCTAAAACCGTTCTCAGTGTCTCCCTCTAAACCATCTCATTATTCTTGGTCACATACTCAAATTCCTCCATCACTTCCTCGGTGTTAAACTCTTCTTCCTTCTTCAGCATCCTCACAAGTCTTCAGTAGCAGCTGGTTGCATGTTCATAAAAAATAAATTATGATCATCGATCCAAATTGTTAGAGGCATTAATATATATGAAGAAATAGTCAAATTGGACAAAAGAATAATGTAGAAAAAGACAAACAGTGTTGCATTGTGGAAAAGAAGGGTGTATAAAACCAAACAGCTCCATTCAATTTTGATCTATAGTCATCATTTTCCTCGCTGATGGACCAAGAAGAGTTAAATTCAGAAAAATACAAGAAAAATGAATGTATAGAGGTGACTTTTAATGTTTTAGATAGCTAGATAGAGTACCTCATGTCAGAGGTTATAGATTAATTGAAGAGATTTTTTTAGTTCGAGATATGCTATCACAATTAGTTCCTGTTGGATGATTTTTATTTTTTGTTGCTATATTTCTTTTGAGTGAAGATTTAGTAGGTCTTATTGGAATGGAATTTACCTTTGTGTCAAAAAATTACCTTTGTTTTTTGGTATGTCCTCCCTATCTTCATAACATAGTTACAAAAATATTGATCTACAAATGATATATTGAAAATTTTGCAAGGTAAAGTACCTTTGTTCATATATATATATATATATATATATATATATATATATATATATATATTGAATTATTTATTCCTCTTATTCAATAATATTACTTTATGTTGTTCAGTGAAACATATTTTACTTCATCTTACTCTTGATAAGACTAACCAATTTCTTATTCTAAAGGCATTTTAACTAATATTTTAAAAATCCGATCAGTCATTAACTCGGAAAACCTTCTAGGTCACTGGCTGATCGGTTCAATCGGTTGAACCAAGTCGAACTGGATGACTTCATAAATATATTTAATATCAATAATATATTTTATGTTAAAAAAATTATATTTTTATTCATAAATTTTAAATATTAATAAGTAATTTATATGATTTAACTATATTTATGAAAAAATAATAAGCTTAAATAAAAATAATTAAAACATCTATATTATTTACCCTCCATATTTGTTGTCTTATGATCATATATAAGATTCAAAATTATAAAATATACCTTACATATAGTCAAATATAACTCAAAATGCTAGGCCCAACCATTAAAAAAACTATTTTTTTTGTTCGGGTTAACACAAAATCGGTCCGATTCCTGCTTTTTATACAAGGTCATCCGGTTTTGACCGGTCTAAACTGTCACCCCAGATGATGATGATAATGATGATGAAGGAGAGAAGATGATGATGTGGCAATGTGGGGTGACGTGGCAGTGATGTGTCATGCCACATCATTAAAATATGACACGTAGGAGAGAGAGTGTGTCATATAAGCATGCCACGCCATCATTTAACGGCAAAAAGTTAACGGTGTTACGTTTGAGGACCAAAATCGACAAAAAAAAAACTTTGAGGACTAACATTAAACTTTTGAAACATTGAGAATCAACATTAAACTTCATGCAAACATTGAGGACCAAAATAGACCTTTAGCCCATATTATTTATAACTCATACACATTATTTATAACTGAAAGTACTGGTGTGTACGGATGGCAATGGGTAGGGTCTGGGTAGGATACTGCAATCCCCGTCCCCGGCCCTGGTAATTAATATTTTCCCCATCCCCGGACCCGTCCCCGCCAGGTATGAAATTTGATATCCGTCCCCGGACCCATCGAATACTTAGATCCCCAGACCCGACCCTGGACCCGGAAAATTTACTATTTTTTCTACAAAATTTGCTACTTTCATCACAAGTACTTTAATCACATGTATTGAACACACATTCATAAATTTAATTATTTTCAAGTTTAAGAAAAACAAACTTAAAACATACAATTTGATATGATATATAATATATTTTTATATAAAATTTTTATATATAAAATATTTTTATATATATTATATCACCGGGTCCGGGTCCGGGGTGAATACACCCTTACCCATCCCTGGACCCGAACTTTTACCCGCTAAAATCCCCATACCCGGACCCAGACCCATTTTTCAATACCCAGACTCGGACCCAATGGGTCAATTTTCAGGGTACCCGTTTGGTCCGAGTAAGATTGCCATCCCTACTGGTGTGTAAGTATGATAGACATCCATCAAACAAAATATCTAACGTTGTGTACAAATAAGTTTTCTAGAATGTTGAGTAGTCTGTATCATGTACATATTATAGTATATATTTGTTTACATTTTTCATGTGTTTGCATCGTATAAATTTTTTGTTTAAATTTATTTATAACATTAACCCATAAGGTTATACATCTAAACAATCAATATTATGACATTTGTTAGACATCAATTGAGCTAGAGTATTCTTTTGTACTATATTTTGTTATTAATATGCTAATATTAATAGATGTTCATACTTCTTAATTTAATCGTAAAATAATCTATAATCATATCTCGTGCATCGCACGGGTACCAATCTAGTTTAATTCAATTTTAAGAAAACGATCTTAATTAAATCTTTATAGAATTTCTCAACATTTATTATAAATATATAATAAGAATATTTAAATTAATAATAAAATTAACTCACTCATAAATAAAGTTAACATGAGGATGAAATGGAGAAATGTTTCATATATTATATATTTATAATAGAAAAATATCACTTTAGTCATTAGTTTCAGGAAAAATTTTGTGGCGCAACTATAAAATTTGTTTTTTTAATATTATATGATATTGAATCTTGAGTGATAAAAAAAAAAAAATATGAGCATCAATTTAATTTGATAGAAATAAAAATGTTGTATTAGATGAGTGGCAAAATGGATAGGATTATGAATGAGTGTATTAAAGCGAAAGTTTGGGTAGCGCCTATTGTAAAAAAATCAGTTGACCCGTCTTAGATGGTTTGGTAATGTACAAATAAAGAAAGTCGTTAGATGCTCTTTTACGTAGAATTGACTAGATGAAAGATAGCCAACTAATTAATTAGAGATAGAAAATTAGATAAAAAAAATATAAAAAATTATTAAAATGAATTTAATTATTAATAACTTAACTATAAAAATACGTAAAGACATTGATACTATTTGATTTATATAGTTTACTCCCCTTAATATAAAAATACTTTAAAAATACTTTGATTGTTTGGTACTTATGTGTGATTTTTCTAGAAGAAGAACGAGGTAACAAAAATAAACCAATTTTATATTTAAGAAATGAAATAAGATCAAGTATGAAGATAGTTTAGCTACGTACGTACATGCATCATCGATAAATCACATTTATATTTTTTTTTTAAGATAATTCGGATGATATTGATAATTAGGACAATGTTAATATTTTTTTCTACAAATATTTATGATGAAATTGACTAAAATTTGTATAAATGCTGTGAAACTTACAAAAGGTACTTAACTAATAACATTAAAATATTGGGTAAAGTACCCTTCCCGCCCCCAAACTTTGCTGCAATGTTCATTCTTGCCCCCAAACTTTTTTTTGGTTCATGCTTACCCCTAAACTTTCAATTTTGTTCATGGCTACCCTTTTTACTAACACCGTTAACTTTTTTGACAGAATTTGCTGACGTGGATGATGAATGTGTATTTCTTTTGCCACGTCATTGTCCACCTCACATTTAACTTTTTTACTTTTATTAAAAAAATTAACCTAATCCAAATAAAAAAACATTTTAAGGTAAAAGTTTGTTTTTTTTTTTGGATTAGGCTACTTTTTTTAATAAAAGTAAAAACTAAAATGTGAGGTGGACAATGACGTGGCAAAAGAGATGCAAATTTATCGTCCACGTCAGCAAATTCCGTCAAGCAAGTTAACGGTGTTAGCAAAAAGGACAGACATGAATAAAATTGAAAGTTTGGGGGCAGGAATGAACATTGCAGCAAAGTTTGAGGACAGCAAGGATACTTTACCCTAAAAACTTTCGTCTTTAGGGGGTTAACCAAAAGAAACGTTCAAACGAAACATCTATAAATAAAGAATTATATTGGAAATGTAGAGATAAGAAATACAAAATTTTGCTGTATTTACATCAAAATAGTAACTAATTAAGTCCTCTATTTAAGAATAAATAATTAGTTACAAAATATTTTTCATACCCACAAATAAAATTTGAACTCCCACCAATTATTAAAAGATCAAATAAAAAACTACCAAATCACTCTCGATTTTAATGAGTAGTTCAAGAGATATAATCACATAATGAAAAGATAGGGATCCCAAGTCCCAACGGCCATAACCAAACAAAACTTAAGCAGCCAAACAGGTCACTATACTTGATAACAAACGAAACTGGGTCACTAATTATACTAAAGACAAGCATTAAACGACAACGTATACCATGTCTTTTTCTTAAGAAAATCATTTTGATAGACTTTCTAATTAAGTTTTAATAAGATTAAATTATACTAAATATTTCATAAAAGGCGGTGAAAAAATATTTATTTCTATTTTAATTTAATAAATCACAATTGGTAGCGAAAAATTTTATATAATAAATAACCTTAATTTCCATTCTATTTTATTTTCTGACATTAAGAGTAATACTTTATAAGATAGTAATTAGTCATTTTAGAAAATAATGTTACAGTTTTATTCTAAATGAAAAGGAAGGATAATCTAACTTTCTGTTTTAATAGTGATTTCCTTTCCTATAAGTTTAACTTTCTCCTTTTTCTTTGATTTTTAAAATATACAATAAAAAATAGTTATTATAAAATTAAATAATAAAGAATATAAGATATAATATATAATTTTAAAGATCAATATATATAGAAAAAACTCCAAATCATTATAATATAGATATAAATATGTGCCTACATATTATAATTAGAGCTGTCAAAGTGGGTCAACCCGTGTAGGTTGGACCCGTGACGAGTTGGTCCACTCGGGTTGGTCATGCTAAACGGGCCGACCCACTAATATGATGGGTTGGACCAATCCACCTAACCCACCTTTTTTTTTACTAGTAACCCACCTTTTTTCTAAATCTAATTTATTTAAAAAAATCTATATTTTTTTTAATACATTTTTTTTTCATGAACTAAGAAATTTAATATGATAAAATGAAAGAAAATTCATCATTCATCATGTCACTCACAAATAGTTATGTACAAAACAATGAAAATATGAAACATGGTCAAAATATCACAACATTCCTCATTTCTTTTCCTCTTGACTCTTACAAAGTGATGAACTGAAGTTTGAAGAGTCAAGAAGTGAAAAGGAGTATCTAGTAGAGTTTGCTTTTTTAATGTTTTTAATTTTTATTAATATTTTTTTTAAATAAAAGTTAGGTGAGTTACGGACTAATCCACTTAACCCGCGAGCCAAACCCACCTAACTCGCAAGTTATGTGGGTTGAATTTCTCCAATCTATTTAATAAATAAAGTTGAAATTTTGCAATCCAACTCATCAAATTAGTGCGTTAAACAGATTAACTCGATGAATTGAATCCGTTTTAATAGTTCTAAGTATAATAATACCAATCAATATTGTTGGGCGAATAAATCAAAGAGTATTAATGGTCAAGTGTTCACATATATAAAGGTAGAATTATTAGGTGAGGAAGGAAGGAATAGTACATCAAGTGGACAAACAAGTGGGTGAGTGGGATGGAAGTGGTCAAGTGGATGGCATAGGGTCTTCTTACCATAGATAAATAATAATAATTATTTTTTTAATATTTTGTCATGCTTAATGTAATTGAATAAAAAATTTAAATGAATGAAGTGGAATTAGATCTAGCTAAATATTTCATAATTCACAACCTTCAAATTTTATTTAAAAAAAATAAAAAGAAAACCTAACATTGCAAGAAGGATTATGTATCCTACTATCACTAAAATAAATATTTTTAATAATTTATATTTCAATGCCACTTAATTGTTAGAAAAATATATTTTTTTAACAATTAAATTTTGACCGTTGAAATAAATTGTTGAAAAAAAGACGGTAATTATTGATAATACATTTTTCAATAGTATTTTTTTTATGGTCATCGTCGAAAAATGTATCGCTAGAGACAATATTATCGACCATTATTAATCGTCGAAAATGCTATTATTGACTTTTTTCAACAACTTAGTTCTATGTCCAAAATTTAATTGTTGAATAAAGTACATTTATTCAACAATTAGTAGTGACCGTTGAAATATAGATTGTTGAAAATACATGTATATATTTTTTATAGTATATATAAATAGTTTTGATCATGACCAAAGATTTCAAATTAGACACTATAACATAATATGACATATCTTTCAAAACAAGGTTCAAAGAACACAAGCTTGGTGGCTTCATCAAAGATAAAGAGAGAGGTTATGATGCAATGAACTGAGCAAAGAAGAATACTTCATTTAATATTTTTCATCATCATCTTATTATTATTATTATTATTGAAAATGACATAGGCTTTGGTAGTAAAGCAAATATGAAAGAAGATGGAATAGATATTGAACTCATGTGATCAACATTCTTGACACTTTTTTCTGGTATTCATCAGGGTTATTTATTGGAGTGGAATTAATAACTAATTTTTTTATACTATCAACATTATTATTAGGAATGATTATTTTAAAGATGACGTTTCATTCTCATTCTTCTACTAATAACACCTAATACTTAAAAAGTGATGATTAAAAATATATAAATCTTTAATCATTTGTGTCACATTGGCCTTTGGGAAAATTCTTGAGGCTTGTGTTCAAAGGAAATTGTTAATTATGTATATTTTTTTTGATAATGCAGAAACAGAACATCATGACTATTATTTTGGATACTATCAAATTCACTGTTGAAGACGGTCATTTTAAAATGACGTTCCATTCTCATTCTTCTATAAATAAAACTCAAGAAACAATGATTAAAAATACATAAATCCTTGACTATTTGTATCACATTGGATTTGGTAAAATTCTTTGAGGATTGTGTTCAAAGGAAATTGTTAATTATGTACGTCGTTTTGATGACACGCAGAAACATCATGGCTGGTTGTTTCTGACTGAATTTTCGTAGGAAGAAAACTTTTGGTCATTGATAAAAAGTGATTTT
Organism: Senna tora; assembly: GCA_014851425.1. Classification (NCBI taxonomy): domain Eukaryota; kingdom Viridiplantae; phylum Streptophyta; class Magnoliopsida; order Fabales; family Fabaceae; genus Senna; species Senna tora. The sequence goes on from CM026264.1 coordinate 12,116,880, forward strand.
CAAGGGTGAGTCTATTTATGTGATATAATTGTAGTCATTGATATAATCCAATTGCATTGCATGATACAATAAAATAACAAGTGTCACAATCTTATTGGCTGAAATTGCATTGCATGATGCAACAAGTTGCATCATAGACTCACCAAATTTTCAATGTGATCATTCATATATTGTATTTATATGTGAACTAAATAAAATTTAACCAATTATTATTTTATACTAAAGATTAATGAAATTAAAAAAAAAAAACTTGTGAAATTTTATAGCTTAATGTATAAATAAGATGACAAAAAACATTTATCTAAATTTTTTTAATTCATTTATTTTAAATGCAAACATTGTGTCATTTCAATTGTACCTTAGGATCTGACCAAGCAAATTTTTTTCCCCTTTAAAAACAACCTTTTCCTCCTCACAATCTGAAAACCAGATCAAAGAATCTGTGGTAGTTTACAATAGACAAAACAAAACCACATAATTCACGGTTATAATAACTTGAACATCATGTAAAAAAAAGAAAGAAGAAGTTACAACTTACAAGATTTAAAAAATAAAAATAAGAAGATAAATTTCAAGGGGTTCCAAAATTTTCTAAATAATCAATTACTATGTGGAACATGAATGAACTATATATTCTGACAAAGTCCCTAAACTCCAATGTTTCAAATACCAGGATGAAACAAACTCCCTCTCCATTAAAACTCCAGTAAAAAGCAAGAAAAGCAGCATTGTAAGGCAGAAATCCAATTCGGAACCTGGAGTGCTGGAACCAGGGCGTCCCCGGTGGAGGGGTTCCGGACGAAACTATTACAAACCGAAGTCAAGTTCGGCTCGTTTTAACACAGCAGTCACTCTACTGTAAAATTCTGGTTCCTTTTCCTTTATATCATCTAATGTCTGTGACTCATGCTCATCCGCCTGAGTGAAAAAGTAAATAAATTATCTATCTAAATAGTTATTCTTTGAGCAAGAGAGAAATCAAAACACCACATAAAGTAAGTTACTTCACATATGACTCGTGACATTTAGAGAGAGAGAGAGAGAGAGGAAGAAATTGCATCAATTAGTAAAGGTTAAAAATTGAAACCAGAAAAAGATAAGGGGCAAAATTGAAATCCCATGCAGAATTAAAGGACAAAAAGTTTTAAACAAAACTAAAAACTTCAAGCTGGCAAAATTAAAATAGTAGGTATATATTAGCATGAAAGTCAAGTTTTATTCAACTTCTCAGGAAAAAACTGAAGGTAGTTAAGAGAGTATTTGGCCATTCACCTTAAATCCATCTGAATAATTAACGGTAGATGCATAAGTAGCTGTCAACGTGGTCTCTAATGCTTACTATGAAATCAAGTCATACATTTAACTATGTTATTTCATCCATTTAGCCACCATTATCCATATGTCTTTACAAAACAAAGGGCGTTTCCATGATTGAAATAACAAAAACATTGTAACTAAATATATTACTTGGCATCACATTCATTATTGGAAGCCACTTGGACAATCATATTTGTATCTACCATTAATTATTTAGAAGAAGCTAGAGCGAAGGGCAAAATTACTTGCATTGAAAGTTCAGGGACATAATTTACGGCAAACAAAGTTTAGAGACTTAAGGGGATCAAAAAGATACTTTTGCTCGTAGAAGATATATGAAGAAGTCATCCCCACACTAGTAAATAGTAATAACATATCAATCAGAGATAATTTAGAATTTTTCCTCATATATCACCTCTGCTAATCTTGTAAATAGATTTCTGTTTACTTATGATTTAAGAAATTAAGATGTCCACTTACCAAACATCACCCAAGTAAAAAATGCTGCTGAATCCAGAAAAAGTGTGTATACAGATAGACATAGGCAAAATAAACCTTTCACTCAGGGCAATTTTACTTAATTACCTCTTTGAATTTTAAGAGAATGAGATTTGAAACAGATGCTGGTTTTGTGCGATCCCACCTAAACAGAATCAGAAACATATAAATGAGAATTCAACAATAATAATACATGAAAAATTTACAATGAAGAGAGAAAGAGATCAATATTTTTTCCAATCTGCAATACAACTGTAGCTTTTAGATTTCACTACTGATTTAAGCATATTGCATTACAGTATTTTTTTGGATAAAAAAGAAATTTATTAGAGAGGAAAGATACAAGTGAATACAAGAAGGAGGACAAATTGAACTCTCCAAAATGAAACAAACAAAACAAAAGAAAGAAAAAAAGAAGATGCTACATGAATAAAGGCTTCCGGACTCTTTGGAGATCCATAAGGGAAACCCCTCTAAACAAGCCATTAGAAGAAACCCACAATGAAGTCAAGAATGTGATTCTATCACTAAGAAGGTGAGATGGAAGGTGTTTATTATTAGAGACTTTAGCATTTCGCTCCAACCAATACACCGCAAAGTTGACCAAATACGCGACAAAGTTGCCTGTGTTGCATATTGCATTACAATATTACACAAGTTTACTTTCTTCTTTTGTAGAGAGGGTGAGGGGTGGGCACACAAAGTTGTCTCAAACGGTTTGAATGATGTGGACAGTAATATTTTGAACAGTTCTGATTTGGTAGAAAATGAAAGAAGTGGAAGTTCAAAATTTAAGAATCATATGATACAAATATAAGAAAGAGACTAGGGGGTCCTGAAAAAGGTTGTTCAAATATGAGTATGTAATTGTACTTTGGAAGGCAGTGACTTTTATGTAAAAGAAAGAATTCATCAAACCAAATAAAGCAAGGAAATGACACAAAGCTAAAGAACAAACACTGTCGAAGTTTATCCATACCTCACAAGCATTAATTCATTAACTGATCGCCACATTCCTCGTCCAACATCTTTCACAAACTGCTCTCTAGCACTTCTCCCGCGCCATAATTCTTTAGCAATATACATCACTTCTTCAACATCTACCTATGAGCAGAAATAGAGATGATAGATGATTGAAAACTCAACAAGTAAATTTTTTTTGGCATAGTAAAACAATCATGTGTATGACAAGTATTCAATCTCAACTTTACAGAATACACAAAGATTACGTTTTGTTGCATGCAAACTACTTTAAGAGTCACTAAAATGTCAGCTAATCAATATAGAGCACAATTTTTTTTTAAGAAAAGAAAATTGTTATTAAAGAGAATATATATGTTGAATGAAAGAATTCTGTGTGTATTATTATGAAAAGAGAATAGGAATTTATACAAGAGGAGAAAACCTATTCTAGGAAATAAGGATAATTACAATAAATACAATATATCCTAATTGATACACATAATCCTAGATATTCACAATACAAATCTAGAAGATTCTCAACACTCCCCCTCAAGCTGGAGCATATAAATCATAGGCACCAAGCTTGTCACATAGGTATTTTATTCGAGGTCCTCTAAGAGACTTGGTGAAGATATCTGCCAACTGATCATTTGAATTGACAAATCGAGTAGCAAGACACCCTGATTGAATTTTTTCTCTAATAAAGTGACAGTCAATCTCAATATGTTCGGTCCTCTCATGGAATACTGGATTTGAGGCAATGTGCATAGCTGCTTGGTTATCACATACCAGTTCCATTTTACCAATGTCTCCGAATTTCATCTCCTGAAGAAGTTGTTTCAACCATAGGAGTTCACAAGTTGCTAACGCCATAGCACGATACTCAGCCTCTGCACTAGACCTTGCAACTACATTTTGTTTCTTGCTTTTCCACGAGACTAGGTTCCCACCGAAGAGAACACAGTATCCGGATGTGGATCGCCTATCATCTGGTGAACCAGCCCAATCCGCATCTGTAAAGCCAATGATTTGGGAGTTTCCCTTGTCCCCATATAACAGTCCCTGGCCTGGTGCTCTCTTAATGTATCGAAGAATTCGAACAACTGCATCCCAATGACTATCACATGGTGATTGCAGGAACTGGCTAACTACACTCACAACAAACGATATATCTGGACGAGTGATAGTGAGATAATTGAGTTTTCCCACAAGTCTTCGATATCTCTCGGGATTGTTCATCAGCTCCCCCTGTCCTGGATAGAGTTTGACATTTGGATCCATTGGAGTCTCAACTGGTTTACAGTTTAGCATGCCTGTCTCTTCTAATAAGTCAAGTGCATACTTCCGTTGTGAAATAGCCACACCAGAACTAGATTGGGCAACCTCAATTCCCAGAAAATATTTAAGCTTCCCCAAATCTTTAGTCTGGAAGTGGTTGCACAGATGTTGTTTGAGTTGAGCAATGGCTAAATCATCATTGCCTGTAATAACAATGTCATCCACATAGACAACTAAGTATAAGCACTTGCCATTTGAAGTATGGCGAATGAAAACTGAGTGATCAGCTTCACTACGAGTCATGCCAAACTCTTGAACCACAGAGCGAAATCGACCAAACCAAGCTCTTGGTGACTGCTTGAGTCCATAAAGAGAACGACGAAGTCGACATACTTTCCCATACTCCCCCTGAGCAACAAAACCAGGTGGTTGCTCCATATAAACTTCTTCTTCCAAGTCGCCATTGAGGAAGGCATTCTTAATATCCAGCTGATGAAGTGGCCAATGATTAATAGCTGCAATGGATAGAAAAACACGAACGGAAGCCATTTTGGCAACAGGAGAAAATGTATCACCATAGTCCAATCCAAAGATCTGAGTATACCCTTTAGCCACTAAACGAGCTTTTAGTCGTTCGATTTTGCCATCAGGACCAACTTTAACTGTATAAACCCACCTGCAACCCACTGGGGATTTGCCAGGAGGAAGTGAAACCAAATCCCATGTACCATTGGAATGTAAGGCAGTCATCTCATCAAGCATTGCTTGCCTCCAACCCGGATGTTCAAGAGCTGCATCTGTAGTCTTAGGGATAGAAACAGAATCCAAAGAAGATACAAATGCAAAATATGGAGTAGATAAACGATGATAGCTCAAGAAATTATAAACAGGGTGAGGATTGCGAGTGGAACGAGTACCTTTATGAATGGCAATCGGAGGGCTAGCAGGCAGCGGGTGGACCGGAGTAGCGGGTGTTTCAGACGAAGGCAGTGAGTCAGGAAAAGTAGTTGTCGGCTCAGGGCGGGGACGACGACGATATGTCAAGAGAGGAGGACGAGGTGTGTCTTGGGGTAAGGCCTCTGGAAAAGGAAGAGAAGGAACAAGAAGGACTTCAAGCACAGAGGGGCTTGCAGGCGTAGAAGATACAAAGAAGGGGGAAGACTCAAAGAAGGTCACATCAGGGGAGATGAAACAACGTCGAGTGGCTGGACAATAACATCGGTAGCCCTTTTGGAGTCGAGCATAACCGAGAAAAACACACTTGACGGATTTTGCTGCAAGTTTATCTTTCCCTGGGGTTAAATCATGCACAAAGCAAACACAACCAAAAACACGAGGAGGAAGATGATAAAGAGGGTCGGTAGGAAATAACAAAGAATGCGGGATTTGATCATGCAAGACAGAAGAAGGCATGCGATTAATCAAATAACATGCAGTGAGAACAGCGTCACTCCAAAAATTAGTAGGAACATTATGATGAATAAGCAAAGTGCGAGCTGTTTCAATAAGATGACGATTCTTACGCTCAGCAATCCCATTTTGTTGTGGGGTATAAGAACAAGATGTCTGATGTAAAATCCCCTGAGAACTCATAAAATTTTTAAAGGATGTAGACAGATATTCTTTGGCATTATCAGAACGTAAGATAGAGACTGAAGTATGAAACTGAGTTTTGATTTCAACACAAAAATCTTGAAAAATTTTAAATACTTCAGTACGACTTTTCATCAAATATAACCAAGTACAACGAGAATAGTCATCAATGAAGGTTAAAAAATATTGAAAACCAGAAACAGAAGGCACACGACTAGGACCCCAAACATCTGAGTGAACAAGTTGAAAAGGAGAAGTAGACCGACTACTAAGACTACTAGAGAAAGAACTACGTGTTTGTTTACCCAACTGACATGACTCACAGGGAAGGGAAGACAAGGTAGAAAGAGAGGCATCCATTTTTCGAAGCTTGGAGAGGTTCGGATGTCCCAGACGGTGGTGGAGGAGAGATGGAGAGCAACTGGTCACGCATGCAGTAGGGAATGGAGGTGAAAGGTGGTACAAGCCTTGTGACTCACGCCCTGTGCCAATCGTCTGATCCGTACTCCGATCCTGGATAGAAACACAGTTATTAGTAAAGGTAATGGAACAATTGTGTGAGTGAGTCAGTTTACTAACAGAAATAAGATTGTAAGGAGATTCAGGAACATAAAGAACAGAATTGACAGAAAGGGAAGGAAGTATTTGGGCTTGACCAATTCCTGTAGCAGCAGTTTTAGAACCATTTGCCAAAGTGACTAAAGGAAGGGAAGATGAACTAGAAAGATGGGTAAACAAGAATTTATTACCAGAGATATGTTCGGAGGCACCCGAGTCAAGAACCCATGGTCCAATGTCAGGAGAGCGAGCAAGGCAAGCAGTTACATTACCAGTTTGCGCAATTGAAGCAACCACCGATGACTGTTTGCCTTGTTGGTACTTGAGGTACTCTTTGTAATCATCACCAGCTAAAATAATAGAGTCGGATTGATCATTAGATGGCTCGGATTGAGCAATGTTGACAGGGCGAGAAGAAGGTCGACCATGGAGTTGATAGCAACGATCACGGGTATGTCCCAACTTGTTGCAATACGTACACTGGGGACGTTTGCGACCATTATTGCGTCCACTGCCTCCTCCTCCTTTGTCACCAGTGTGAGATACCAAGGCGGAAGAATCAATAGCAGTATGAGTGTCAGTCGAGGCTCGTGAGGAAGAAATACGCACCAAACGACTAATAACATCATCAAATGTGGGAACAGTAGAACCTCCCAAAATTTGATCTCGAACACCTTCGAGGTCAGGATTTAAATGAATCAAAGTCAAGACCATGAAGAATTTGTCCCATTGTGTGTCCTGAGCAGTAATGGACGACGTGGAAGGCATTAAGGATCGAAACTCATGTTTGAGAGCCTCCATCTTGCTTGCATAGGTGGTAGTTTCCGATGTCTGGTGTTAGAGCTTAACCAAGTTGGATAAAACATCATAGTAACGTCTAATATCATTATTATAAACTGTGGCTGCCTTGTTCCACACACAATAGTACGTCTCATATGCCTGATAGGTGGACAGAAGTTGAGGATCAAAAGAATGCCATAAGAGAGAACAGAGCTGGGCATCAACCATTACCCACTTAGGCCAATCTTTTTCAGCAATTTCAGATTCACACTTGGTTAAATGGTCAAGGTGTCCTTGACCTTTGAACCACAAGCGGACAGAGGCGGCCCAAGACTTATAATTTGATGCCCCACGCAATTTTTCAGTGGTAATAGTGGGTGTACCACTGATGACAGTGGAGAAAGTCCCTTTGGAGTCATGTTTGGAGTCACTAACAGTGAAGGATTCCATGAGAAGGAAGAGGGTGAGAACGAAGTAGGAGATAACGACGATCTAACACCAGAATGGGGACCAGAAGACGCCGAGAAAAACAACGATGCAGAGAACGCCGGAAAAAGTCGCCGGAAAGGGGTCTCACGCGCCAGCGTGTGGCAGCTCCGGCGGACGTTCGGGCGGCGCGTGCGGCGGCGGACGGCGACGGGAATCTGGGGTTTGGCCGGTCGGAGGCGTCTGAGCACGGTGGTCCGGCGCGTGCTCCAAGAAAACTCCGGGAAACCGTCAGATCGGAGGTGGCCGAGAGCACAGTGGAGGATGAAGTGTTTAGGGTTCAAGGCTGGAAAGAAAGCACAGCCGTGAATGGTGAATGCTATTCAGGATCGAATAGGCTCTGGTACCATGTTGAATGAAAGAATTCTGTGTGTATTATTATGAAAAGAGAATAGGAATTTATACAAGAGGAGAAAACCTATTCTAGGAAATAAGGATAATTACAATAAATACAATATATCCTAATTGATACACATAATCCTAGATATTCACAATACAAATCTAGAAGATTCTCAACAATATATATAACTTTTTAGGAGGATAAGATATCCTCAAATGAGAAAAACAAGAAAACCTGAAAAAAAAGAAAAAAAAAAAGAAAAGGAGGAGGAGGAAAAGGCCTGAATGGCTCCTATATATACTAAAGCTTGCTAATCTCTCTGCAAGTTAGAAATAAAATTCCCTTATATACCCATAACCCATGTACGGAGCACCAAAGGAAGCCATATAAACAACTCCGTCCCATAACATAGTAGCGGAAAATATATGCCCTTGAAGATGCAGATATTCCTATCAATCATACAAACTAAAGAATCCCATAAACTGCACGTTGCAACAGTATCTTATTCCCCTTCTTGTAAACAAAGCCTTCTAAATAAATTAAGAGAAATTGCTACAATATACTATGTGTCCGAAACGCCAGAAAATAGGTCTGCCCATGCTTCAGTTTCTCCTGCGTTAGCTCGATTGAAACTCCTTCAATTTTGTACTTACACTTGTTCAACACCCAAACCATCATTGATCCTAGGTGTACTAGAATATCTCACTTCGAAGTTCAAACATCTTTAAACAATAACCATGCTCTTACGAAAACTCTGGCCACCGCCGTCATTCCAATTCAACCACTTTCTTGCCATCCTATCTGAGATTTTAACATGCTACATATTTTTAACCCCTCCAATTCACCAAAACCTAAATCCTTAATTCTCCCAAAATCTTGATCACCATTTGAGATGATTTTTGTGACACTGAAAAAATGAAAGATGGTTGCAGCAAAAGTACAAATAAAACATTTTTTGATGGGCCCAAATATTTTAGAAGATTCAAGAAAGTAGAAAGAGGGAAGGATAGGTATAGGCAGTGTGTTCTGAATGGTTTTGGGCAGAATGGGTAGTAGGCACGTGTTGCTTTTTTATTGGGTGAGGGTAGTTATAAGAAAGGGTAGGAAGAATGGGAGAGGGAGGAAAAAATTTGGAAGGGATTTGGGAGAGACCTGACCTCTCGAATGTCAGGAGGTTCTTTTATGTTTTCTGCCATTGTTGTTATCTTATAATTTTCAGCCTAGGATATTCTGCTACTGTTGTAAGGGACACACGTTTGTGGTTCCCATTATCCTATTTTCATTATATTACAGGACGCATTCAGCTAGCATTTTCTCTGTTTTCTGGTGTTATTTTGCTGCTGTTATGCTATTTTCTGGGTGCACATTAGTAGGTTCTATCATTTTTCAAGTTAGCAAAGCAACACAGAGTGCTTTGCTGTGTACAAATGAAGGAATATACATATTCAAATTAATTAGATGCCCCACTTCTCCCAGCATGGACAAGTTACCAAACAAGAAAGTTGTAATGATACACTTTGAAAAGAAGTTAATAAGGTAAACTCCACACCTGCACTTGCGTGGCTGAGCCATACAATGTCTCCTCATGCTCAATAAGGCGCTGATGAAGTGTATGGTAATGATCCATGTCAAAATTAACAACAGGTTCTGTTTGAACTTGCAACTCTGCTAGATGTGTCAGAACGTAGGAGGCCATCACTTGTCCAAATATTGCAGGGATGGAGCCTAGCACAGGTATGATGCGGACCCTAAAGCCTGGTACAATCTGGCAAGAGAATAAGATGTTAGCACTTAGCAGGCAAAGCCACTGATTTTTTTTTTTTGAGGGTAAAGAAAACCACTTAATGTTCTGATAAGCAATGATGATGATACATTTTTTTTTAATAGAAAAAAAAAATGTATCATCATCATTGCTTATCAGATAAGATAACAATAGGATTTGTCTACATAGAGCAGATTGATAATTTTATAGATCTTTTTCAGGTGAAAATGATTATTGTAGAGATGCCCTACTATAAAGAACCCACTGGGAGTAACAGACTGAAGATCTACATCATTGAACGACATACAGATAAGATAACAATCAGTATAATGTAAACTACACTAACAAAATCAATACTCTTACCTGATAATCTGAAGGATTTTCCTCTTCTCCACTTGGACCCCTAAATGGAAGCAATTTTGCTTTGGGTTTCTCTAAAGAAAATACAACAGGAATGCCACCTTCAATGCCATAATCTTTTCTCAGACGGTGTCTCACCTACAAAGGTATGATTATGTACCTATTGTCAGTAATAATATCAATAATATAACAAAAAGAGAAACATCACCATGAAAAGGCTTTGCACTCGTGTTGGTTTTCTTTTCTTTCTATAAAACCACTCTCATTGAATATCAAATATTGGTATTACCAATATCACCAAAAAGAAGCCATGCTATCCTGTCTAGACAAAACATGATGATTGAAACTAGTCAATAATCTATTGATATTTTAAAAATTCTAGCTACCTATTGTGTCAACCTTTGAGTGTGTAAGTGCACCTTTGTGTAAGCATTTTGCAAGTACATGTGTGCATGTGAGAGAAGGAAGGACATTAGTGTAAATTAAGGATAATCATGGGTTTAGGACATACAACTGACTGGCTGAGAAAGGAAAATAGTGTAAAACTGCCTCAGCAATTACTGTTTGTGATTTAAGGCTCAAAAAATACATTGTAAAAGGAGCATATGTCAGAGGATTACAGCTCGAGATAATGGATCATTAGTGGACTCTCTTAGATCAGCAATGCGTATTCTTGTTGGATCAGCTCTAGCACCAGCTCCTGTGGCAGATAGAACCTTCAAACCCCTACGCACACATGCAGCAAGAAGGGCTACCTATTACAATTGACAAATCAAGCAATTGCAAGTGAACTCGTATTTGTTAGGTATTTGCATAAGAAATATTGTGAATGACAACAGAAAAAATGAGCAAAATATAATTCTTTGTTTTTGGATTCTAAATCATAATGGCACATCTTCATATATCAATGATTCTGCTTGCAACATTCTCATTGGCAATTGGCATCTCAAACCTTTGTAATTTTTACATCTTCGAGTCTAAGCAACAACAACAACAACAATCAAAGCCTTTTCCCACTAGGTGGAGTCGGCTATATGGATCAAGTGACGCCAACATGCAATATAAAACTTTTACAGTTTTACATTATAATATAAATGCAACATGCTTTTACAGTTTTACATTATTAGGTGTATTAACTAATGCATCAGAGAAGAACAACTACCACACTGGGGCATAAGTACGATTATGTAATAAAAAACTTTTTTTTAAAAATGAACAATACTAGCATTTGTTAATATTGCAATAGAGAATACCTTTGTATCTATATTATCAATACAGTCCAGAACAAAGTGAGGGTGGCCTGAGAGAATTTCTTCTTCAGTAGATGCATCATATAATAGCACTTTTGCATCTATTTGGCACTCTGGAAAAATAGATAGGAAATGCTCCTTGAGGCACTGAGCTTTTGGGAGGCCAACATCTGCTCTTGTTGCAACAGCGTGTCGATTTAGTGAAGAAAGAGAAACCTTCTCATTTAATAGATAAATGAGTATAAAATTGTATTGAAGTGTTTATACAGATTCTAATGCAAGTAATTATAAGTATAACACCAAACTTACAATTCCTTTCTAATTTATTGCATGTTTCTGCAGGAGATTCATACAATAGCATTACAGTAAATTACACTAAACAAATTTGTAAAGGTTGATATCTGAAACTTTAAAATTACTATTATCAGGAAGTTAAAGGCAAAAGAACCAAGTAATAAAACTAAAATTTTTATTCAACTCTAAAAAGCATTGCCGTTGCTTGATTTATGCAGTCAACCCCACCTAGTGAGAAAAGGCTTGTTATTGTTAGTTTATTTTTTAAAACTGGTAGTAAAAAAATTGCATCTTTATTCTTTACAAACAGATTTTAAAACTTATATTTACCATGATATGCCCCTTACTCTCTAAGTTGTATAAATTATAGGGCTTCCAGTGACTGAAGAAGAGATGCTTCAAATTAAATTAAAATTCTTAGCACTATGTTTGTCAATAGTCATCATAGCACATTTAATTGCACTGTAAGTCAGCGGCACAAAACCTTCCTTGTGACACTTGAAAATTTTAATAAGTCATAAACATTGGTGGAATGTAGAAGTATGAAGTACCATAAAACAGCTATCAGATAGAGGTTCAGACAGGAGTAGCTTGAGGTACCAATCAGATAAGGAAATGAACACAAAACATATTAAGATAACACATTGAAGTGCAAAGAAAAAGAAAGGAAAAAACTACAACATCAATAACCAGAGAGTCGGTCAGAGAAAAAAACCTGATCAAAGTCCACCAGAAGAAGCTTGCCAACCCCCGACCTCAAAAGCATAGATGCAGCATGACTCCCAACCCCTCCAAGACCAATGACCACAACATATGATGCACTCACTTTTCTTTGAGATTCAAAGCCAAAAAACTGAATGTTCCTATTGACAGAATGAACATCAATCAATAAACAGGGTGTAAATGATTCATATCTCAATAATGTGAAGATGTAATATGATTCAACCCAAACAGAAAACTATAGAAATAATATGAAAATACTAGGTTTACTTAATTCAAACACCAGAAAAATAGCCAAACCACCACAATGGCAGAGTTGCCTTTAAACAAGGGTACAATGAAGAAAAATAAAAGTGTTGCTAGGCCTTCAAGATGCTAGCTATCTTCCAAACCATTACATAAATTTTCCATGCCTTCTGCAGTTCTGCTCTCTCTTCCTTCATTCAACTTCTCTCTACGAAGAGCCTACATGCGTCCCTCTCCCTTCTAACCATTCCCAGCCGAGCCTTACAACCCCTCTCAGCATACCTTTCCTTTACCCTTTGCTAATATTTTCTAGCATATATCAGGGGTCCATATGTGACATCAAGACTAAATTGTGACATCAAGACTAAATTGTCTAGACTCTAGACACATAGAATAACCACTCTCGTTCACTTATTAACAAAAGGCCAAATATATTGATGCAAGAACGTTAACATTGGCCTACATAAACATAAGAGCCACAAGCTAATGGTCTACTACAATTACAATCTCACGTTGTTTACCAACCAGTTCCATAGTATATATCATGCTTTGATTGAGAAGTAAGATTGTAAGATTAACTAGCAACAAGTTGAAATACCTAGTCAGGTGTTCAGAAACAATCTCATCATTGAGAATATCTTCATTAGCCACCTTATTGTTCTTCTTTCCAGTAACAGTGTATCTTTCCACACCTATACAAGACACAAAGCCCAATGCTTATAACACAACAGAACAAGTGAACAACCCTTTACTAATTCTATGGCATGAAAGTAGGTTTTGAGCAGATCAAAGACAAAATAGCATAACTTTCTTATTTGTGACATGTTGATAGAATTCCTGAACATATTTGCATGCAAATGTGCATGTTCCTACAATACGAATGCAGAGTTACTGCCATAATAGATCTGTGACTTCAAACTTCACTATGAGTACTACACTGAGTTATGTCTTCAGCAGAAGTGCAAACAGCCAAACACCACATAATACATTAAAGACACCTATAAAGGATTCACTGTATCTCATGTTCAGATTCAACCTACAGTATAGGGCACAACAGAATTGCAGTTGAATAAAGTAAACCAAACAAAAATTAACAAAAGCCCCAAAGCAATCTCAAGGATACAAAATTTAACATAAGATGATACATTATTGATTATCCGTCTGTTTACATTGAGAATTTTGCATCACTGCAACTGAATATTAACATTCTAGAGCAATGAGATTGTCACGTCACCAGCAAAATGGTTTGAACACATAAAGCAGGTTTTTCTTGCAAGAATTGTAGAAGAATGCAAAATTTTCCCAAATCACAAACTTGATTAGAGGCATTATTTAATAACAATCTGTCACATGCATATGGCAATAACATAGTGGTCCAACTTGCTCATATCAATGATCATGTGAATGTAACTGAACATGTTTGTTCTATTTTTCTTACTTTCCCCCATTTTATGCTTTATATTGATACTAGACATTATAAACAACGAGCTTCATTAAGGCAAAGATCAAGGACATTGTTTAGCAATAGGATTAATTGAAACCAGACATGTTGATTACAATATATCACTTACTATTTAATTCTGCAGTATTCTTATTGCATTGCTGTACACCACGTCTGCAAAAAGAACATAGAAATGTTGAAATACAATAAACTTCAAATCCCTAACATTCTCAACCATTGAACATCTTTTCCTACCTTTTGTGTTCTTTCTGGAATGTAACATCAAGCTTCCAGAGACATAAAAGATAAACAGATTGATCCAAACCATCCCAAAATTTCTGTAGGGCTCAGTTAATATAAAGTTTCAACATTTAATTAATACAAACATTATTTTTCCAACAACCATATTATCTGTGTCACATAATACATTTAGCCCCAAAAGAAAGACCAAAAATAGTGCACTTGATTATGCTACAGTTGGGATACTATACTAACTTAAGTTTTTTTTTTTGGCCTGAACTTTAACTTAAGTTTTGAAGAACATAATTTCTTTCTCATACATTTGTCGGCGGCCAAACTTGTGAAAGAGAGTGATAGTACGAAGACGAAGAAAGACTCACTTTTGAAGAAGCTTTAGAACAACGATAGTAGATACAGAGCCCAAGAGAGCTCCGGCTCCCACCAATGCGACGTACTTGGCTCTGTCCATCGCCTTATGTACTCTTTATCTTTGCTCGCGGAACACTCTCATGCCAAACGGTGCTTCGAGGTTTCGGAATCAAAGGGGCACGCCGTACGCCGCCGGTCACCGGAGGTCGTCCGGTTCGATTGGCTCGAATGGTATAGGTCTCTTCTGTTGGGCCTCAATCAGCTTCTGTAATGTGTAATTGTTCAGTGTTGGGCTTAGGTTGCTATTGGTGCAGCCTAGATGAACAAGACCGGGGAGTAAAATGGCGTTTTGGTCATAAGTGAAAATTTTATTTTAGTCTTTCAAATTTTAATTATATTTTAAATTCGTTTTTGTGTTTTTTCTGTTAAATGATAATATATGGACAATTGATTAACAAAATCTTCATTATAATCAAACAACTCACTCTAAAGATCTTTAACAAAATCAGAATCAATTTAAAAGGACACGTATGAGATAAATTTTATCTACATCAATTGTCAACATCATCATTTAACAAAGAACATTATCATGTCAACAAATGTTTGGTGCAGTGATAAGCGAGTTGCACCCCAGGTTGAGGGACCTAGGTTCGAGCCTGGGAGTCGACATTGTTGGGAGAGCTTTAATGTTCGCTCTTGGCACGAATAAGATTAGTTTCATCTAAACCGTTAAAACGGATAGGTGAGGAACACACATAGTTATACCAAAAAAAAATAACTTACAAATATAAAAAATTAATTTAAAACTTTTAAAATTTAGAATACCAGCGAAACATAAAGGATCAAATTGATAAGGGTTAAAGTACTATTTTAGTCCTTAATATTTGCATGAAGTTTAATGTTGGTCCTCAATGTTTCAAAAGTTTAATGTTGGTCCTCAAAGTTTTTGTTTTTGATCGATTTGGTCCTCACGCGTAACACCGTTAACTTGTTACTGTTAAATGATGACGTGACATGCTTATATGGCACACAAAATTGACCAAAAACAAAAATGTTGAGGACCAACATTAAACTTTTGAAACATTGAGGACCAATATTAAACTTCTGAAACATTGAGGACCAACATTAAACTTCATGCAAACATTAAGGACCAAAATAGTCCTTTAGCCAATCGGTAAGTTTTGTCTCAGTTTATTTTTGTGTTTGCATTGAAACGACGTGGTTCTAATAAATAATTTTGCTAAAAATTGTAAAACGGCGTCGTTTAGTATTTCATCTTCTACAACTGCTCCTGTCAGCCGTGCGAATCGATGAGAGGCAGAGACACAACTTTGAAGCTTCTCCTTCATTCCTTACTTCTAGCCCTAAAGTTTCCTCTCTTGCCGTAGTGGAGGAGCGCCGCTACCTCCGCCGTAAAGACTTGCCGCCGCCAACGCGAGGAGCTGATTCTGCCGCCGCGAAGGTAATTGTTTTCTTCTCCTTTAAATTTTGTTTTCTCTTGTTCGTTGCCGAATAGTTTTTTTTTCTCTCTTGTGTAATATGAATTTTGAATTCATAGTACTTTTTCGGCATTTGGTAATCTGGACTATCCTATTAAGTGGTGATTACTTAGATGGAATATGAATTCATACCTGATGTTGAACTCCAGATAGATTCTGTTGTTTTGAGTTATCATGTACAGGAATTGGAAGTTTTTTTTGTAAGGATTTTTTGTGCTGATTGTGGTATATTACTTCTAAGCATTGGCCGCCATAGATGAAAAGGCGCTAAGATCTTTTACATTGTAATGCTGCTTCTGTTTGTGTCAATCAATTTAATATGTTGGTATAATTAAATCAGATCAGCTGAAACAATGATAGTAAGTTTTTCACTTTACCTTAGGAAAATTAGTTGATCTTTCACAGAAAACTCAAAAATCATAATACTCACTCAAGAACATGTGATATATATTATAATATATGGATTTTAAAAAAATATATTTAATTTCCACCGGTTTGACCATTGACTGTGAATCAGTGCCTTGACCATTTTGATAACTGGTCTGGTTTAGAGCATTGATATATATATATATATATATATATATATAAACTAATCTTAATATAACAAATCATAATATAAATATATTTCATTACATATTTAACATTTCTTTTTATCATCCCTGTTCATAATGAATCAAATGACCACTGATCCTAAATCCTTTGAGTAGGGTTCATTGCAATGCAATTGTGAACCTTTTGAATAATACTAACATTTTTGAAGTGGGGAAGATTTATTTCAAAGTATGAAATTATGAATCACATAGATAATAGATTACTAATTCAGCTCTTGCATTTGTCTAGCTATTTTCCAGGTTTAGGGTTTCAGTTGAAGAATTTCTTTGCCTCTTCATTACTGTATGATATACTTTCTTCAAAGAATAGAAAATGGATGCTCAAGCCAAGAAAAAGGCATTTTTTCGTGCTAAATTGAATGCCCAGAAGAAGGAAAAGCGCCTAGAATCCCCTCTTGTAAGGTTGGGAACTCCTGTCATTTCTTTATTATAGTTTTCTTTGCCTTTCCGTCCTTATATTTCGTTTAATGACCATCTATAAATTTGTGTAGAGGATTGTTAACCATGATACTTTTTTAGTTATGAATTAGCTTTGCTACTGATCTTTATTTTCTTCACCAACTATTAATCCCCCTTATCAGACTAAAAAAGAAAAAAGAAAAAAATCACAAAAAATCACATCAAGCCCAAAGACTTCCTTCTTATATGTTAAGCAAAGCCCATTTGTTAATTTTGTTGTTTTTTCTGTTCATTTATATGCCACTAGCTTTATTTACTTATCACACATGGACAGAGCCGAAAAAGAAGGAGCTGAAGTCATGAATGGATGTAACATTGTTGCGCTTTCAATAAGAATTTTCTGACCAAGTCTGTCTTTCCATGGATGTTACAGGTATAATGAATTTGATCAGCCAGTCTGCCGGGTATGTGACATTGTTCTGAAGTCTGAAAGCAATTGGGATGCCCACCAAGTTTCTCGTAAACATCGTGAGGTGATAATATCCTGCAATCTCCATTATGTTATTTATCTTGCTTCTTGCCAAAATATCACTTGCACTAGCTTATATAATTCCACATGTAAAATCTTATGCTAACAAATTCTTATCATTGTCTATTTCCGTTTCCTTTTGTTTCACATTTATAGACTGAAATCGACAAGCCTGATAGTAGGCTTATTTTCTCCTTTCAGGCAATAACTAATCTCAAAGCTAATGCAGCTGGATCAGCCCAGCAAAACCATGCAAAGCCTGTTAATGGTACCAAGTTGTCTAAGTCTAAATCTGAGTATTCCTCAGAATCACATTCTAAAATGGCCAATCAATCACAAGAATCACCTAAACCTCCATCATCATCATCATCTGTGCTTCCACCAGATTTTTTCGATAACAATGATACTGGAAAGCCTAGATTGGGTAAGTTTTTAGTTTAAAAAAATGAAACTGTAAATTTTATATGCTCTTTTTTCTGTATATAACTATATATTTATATATTCTCTTGCACATACACACTCCCCACAAAGGAAGAAGTATTATGTCTGTATTGTGTATTTACTTAAATTATAGATGTATTATACTTATCATGCCCATTTACACTGCATATGTTAGTAAGACATCTGTTTGCTTGGAATACAGAGGATTGTAAACTAAGGCCTTTTTTGGACTTTGGTAGATGGTGAGTATAGGTGAGGTGAGGTTTTGGTATGTTTGGTAGGTGGTGAGATGAGAGAGGGAGCTTCCCTCATGAGAGGGGAGCTTGCTCCCTTGTATGGGGAGAGGGAGGTTGGAGATGGGAGATGGGAGCAACTTTTTAGGACCAAAATGCCCTTAAAAAAATTTGTGATAGATAACAAAACCAAGGGCAAAAATAGTATTTCATACTTCTATCTTCTATTTCCCTATCTTCTCTCCACCATACCAAACAGCATTACTCTTACATTCTGCTTCCATTTCCCTGCATACCAAACACACATTTTATCACTTCTACTCACACTTCCACTTCCCACCAAATTACTCTCCTCCTACCAAATGCCTCCTAAGTCATTTTGTATAAAAGAGAATACTGCTAGGCAATCTCCAGCTTCAGCTATTGTGACATGCAATGCTGTTTGTGACACTTTTGTTTATTTTACAGTTTGTTTCATAAGTAGTTGTTGAAGACTTGAATGCATTGTTTGTTTGCAGTAAAGGACTCTTCCCAGCTGGTGAACTCTGATTCTTATGAAAAAGGTGGGTTGCGTGGCAATAATACAGCACAACCAAAGGGAAGTCAAGCAGCAACGGACATTAGGAGGACATCAGATGAGACTGCTGATACAGAAATCAAACAAACTAAAGGGGTTCTTCCTGAAGGCTTTTTTGATAACAAGGAGGCTGATTTGCGTGCTCGTGGCATAAAACCTGTTAAGCTAGATGTCAAGTAGGTTCCCTTTTTTCATGATGTCTTTGCATTTCTACTACTATATTATGTGTTGCCCTTTTGTTTAAACATGGTATTAGTTGTTCTATTTTAATTTTTTCATTTTCCTTGTTATTATTTAGTTTTTTTTTTTTTTTTGATTTCCTGAATTAGAGGCCATTTATGTGCAATTGTCTACATAAAAGAAAGAAAGAATGTACTAGTCTTAAGGTTGATAGAAGCAATATGTTGAAATTAATGGGTCTAAAGGTTGATAGATGCAATATGTCGAAATTAAAGGAGGGAAGTAGAATGAAAAATGAAAAGAGGTAGCTTGAAAAAAACCTATGACCGATTCATGAAAATCATAATTTCTTTAGGCTAAAATGCAAATAACCTGTCTCAACTTTGACTTCCTATTGTTTTAATTTTGACAACTAACCCACTTAAACTATTAATACGTGACATAAAGACCCTTACATCTGAAATACTCCAAATTTATGAACATTAATTATAAAGAATTGAAAGGGGTTGTTACTATAACTGAAATCACTGAGGCTTATGTGCCAAAAGATCATAGTTCAATGAGGTTATTTACATTTTGGGCTTCCTTTTATTGATTTCTCAGTTGTTCTAGCTTAGAAGTTAGAAACCATAAAGAATTCAAAATATTTCTATTGTTGCATACCCAATAATATGCTGGAGTATGGTAGGTAGATCATAGATGGATTGGTTGCTACCTTAGGGTCTCTTTGGTGACATATTTTGGATTGGTCAGGGTTCAGTGGAAGTGATATGAGTGCTCATAGATGTTAGACGTGATTCCAACTTCTCATGTCAATTTGTGTCTGATTTCTCGTTTGGTTAAGAGATTTTCTTGAAGGAACTTAAGGATTTTCTATTATGACAATGATATGCAGAAAGAACCTCAAGCATCAATATCTTGCTTGTTTGCCTAATACTACATGTCTACATCTGTTGCCTGTTGGCCAGAATGCTAGTAGGCAGGTACTCCTTTGTAACAGGTGACACATGGGATACATTACCAAAGATATGATCAAATGGAATGTCAGAAAATGTTGGAATAGGCTGAATCAGTCACATCCATGCAAATAGGTTCCTACAGGCTAAAGAAAGTAGAAACCATATCCACTAATTTTGGCTAGTATTGTTCTGAAGGATGTTGATTTTTGAACATGGTACGAGGGTTGGCAGGCTGTTTGAAGAAATTTTGAGGGAAAGGAAAGTTATGGAAAATGGGAACTAAGATAATGATTTATAATTCTTTTCAAGCCCCCTAATTGATAAGCACCAGGTGGACTTTTTAGTATGATTTTATTCCAAAGCATCCGATTTTGGACCATATGATGTCTGTTCATGCTCTAAAGTTTGAGTATGATTTAAATGCTGCTCACTGTCAATCTACACCCATTCAGAGTATCTACCTTTTTTTAGCTGGAACCTTTTCATGGGATTAATTTTGAAGGCAATTAAATAATATGATGGGTGAGTTCCATGTTATTGCATGGTATTTCAATTGTTAGAATGTCAGAGCAGTATTGAAAAGTCCCCTATTAAAATCTTGTTGCTGTTAAAAAAAAGAAAAAGAAAAATTATATTCACTTCTACGACAGAATATGCTTTTACTCATCTTTGAAATTATTAAATGCCTTATAATGTTTTCCTGTATTAATCTAGAGACTGGGTCATAGAGTGATATTGAATTTTGTTGATTCCTCTATTAGAGACGAGTACAAGGAATTTGAGAAGTTGATCCAAGAGGACTTGAAGGAGGTGGATGACCGGCTGGAAGAAGACGAGGTGATGATTGTTATATCCTTTTTGCCGTATTTTTATTTATTGATCATTTACGAATATGATGATCAATCGTGTCATTGTGAATGCAGATTGATGCTGCTGAAATGATTGAAGAAGCTGAATCTGTAGAGCAAAAGTATACTTAATCAACTGCTTTATACTTCATCATCCCTATTTTCCTTGTTCATCCTGTTTTGATCTCCATCCTTCACTAAAATTTCCATTGTATCCTCTTGTCTTTTTACAGGAACTACAGGGAGAAAGTGGAAATGTTGAGGAGGAAGAGGTTGGAGATGAAGGACGCTAGGCCTGCAAAACGTAGTAAATCTTCTGAGGTTGAAATGAAGGAGTCTAGGCATGAAGAGCAAGAGTCATCCAGTGATGATGATAGTGATGAGAATCTTGCTGTGGACTGGAGAGCACAACACTTGTGAATACTTGCCAAATTTTTTACTTCTTGACCTGAAATATAAATTTTGTAAATTCACATGGCACATTTTGTATTTTCCGTAGTTTCATTCGACTCCTTACTATGATGTGCCAAACCTATATGATCAGAAAACTATATTACATTACTCTCCTTTAACTTTGGTTTAGACACTAGAAGACTTGAAGTTATCCTTTAACTCCTTTATATGAATTAGCTCTATCTACTTGTTACATCCTTGGAGTTGGTGGTGGTATATTATGAGTTGGGATCTTCTTGAGTTTAAAAGTTGGTAAATGATGAAGGGCAAAGAGAGAAAAGTAAAAAGAAAGTAAGAGAAATAAATTAAGGGCTTGGTTAGAAACTCAAAATGAATTAGAGCTTAGGGTTTGGAGTTTATTTGTATTTTTCTTTCTTTTTTAACACTTAGTCAAGTTTTGCAATCTAGAGAATCTAAATATCGGATATATTTAATTATATAAATAATAAATGTAAGGATATTTGGTTAAGAAGAGCAAAATTGGTAGATTTTTGTTGTCTCTGAAACAAAGAAAATGTAATTTATAAATACAAGGGAGGGATGTACAATTTCAATATGAAGAAGAGAATGTAATTTTTTAATTAATTATATATTATTACAATCATTTAATTTATTTCTTTTTTATATGAAAGTTGAGTCTAATTTAAAGTGGATAAAAGTTCAGAGGTATCGTACTATTGAAGTTCAGTACATCTCTCTAATCATACAGAACCATTTGTTAATATTAATAAAAATTCACATTAATAAGACCCACCTTGAATGGTTTAGGGACCAACTAATCGGAGAGATGTACTGAAAAATCATTGATTCTGCTCATTCTCTTATCCTCCCTCAACCCTTGTGACACAGCTACTTAATTAAACAAAAAATAAATTGTATTTTGTTTTGAAAATGATTGCATATATTTAAAAACGTTGGTAGTTTTAATATCAACATCACAAATTTCTGGAATAGTAGATTATTTTGAATTGTTTAATGTTACAGTGTGACTTTAATTTGTGGTAAAAAATATAAATAGGTATCCACACCAAATTTTCTATTCATTCCGAGGAATATATTGTGTAATTTATTGCTATAATACAAAGTTAATCAAATCCTTACTTTTGTGGATGAAATTCATACACGACTCCATTCTATTCTAAAATATAGTTTCTCCATTTTTGTAATATTTTCTTAGAGACACTCATTTTATTCTTGTGATTTAATTGGACACTTTTTTTTACATCTTTTGACTTGATTAGGAATTTAAGCCTACAACATTATTTGGATATTTCAAACCTGTTACATCATTAAAGGAGGAAAGTTCTTGCTGCTTATATTTTATTATTGTATTACTATTTCTTCCATTATCATAATTCCTTTTAGAAACTTTTGATACGTAAATTCAATTCGCTAAGAAAAAAAAGCGCTTAACAATTTTTGCTATTAAAATTTGTAATAAAAAGTAATTGGATATTTCAAAAGAATTAATGAAAAGGCTTATATACAGAGAGGTCGACCTTGTCTCTTTTTTTTTCCTTAATATTTTTTTAAAAAAAGTAAAATAAAAAGGACTAACAAGAGCTCAAATTCTCTATAGCATAGCCCTGAATAAAAATCAACCTTAAGTTTCATTAACCATGGGGTTTAAGATCTGTATTTCATTAACCATAGGCTCCTAATTTTGGAGGAATGGGAATAAAATATGATATGGGAGGGTAGTTTTTATTAATAGGCCCTGTAATAATTAAAAAAAAAGGGCAAAAGTACATTTCCTGCCCCTAATGTTTGGGGTCCTGTCACTTTCGGCCTTAACGTTTTTTTCGTTGTCAATTGTATCCTTAATGTTTTGTATTTCTCTCAATGTCGGGCTTTTGGCTAACACCGTCAATTTTTGGACGATTTTTAATGACGTGGCATCCTATATGGCCAACAGTTCTAAGTGGACTTTATTTTTTTACATCAGCAATATATTTTAGGGGTACAATGGACCCCAAAAACTCAGTACATCAGTAAATCAGTACACCAAAATACTCATTACATCAGTGAAATGGACCCAAAAAAGCCAGTAATATTGACTACTGATATGGAAAAAATTAAGTCCAGTCAGAATTGTTGGGCACATAGGATGTCACGTCATAAAAAACCGTTCAAAAATTGACGGTGTTAGCCAAAAGCCTGACATTGGGAGAAACACAAAACGTTAAGGGTACAATTGATAGTGAAAATACATTAGGAGCGAAAGTGACAGGACCCCCAAACATTGGGGACAGGAAATGTACTTTTGACTTAAAAAATTGGTCATTAATCTTGCTCTGATAGGTACTATAGTCCAAAACAAAAAAATAAATTAAAATGATTGACACTAAAGTTGTCTCACATGTTAACGTATCTATTTATGTGACTAATCCACTAACACTCATTTTGTGAAGAGTCAATGGTTGTAAGCTTGACAATATTGATTACACTTACTAGGTTGCTTCCTGTCTCTTCCTTGTTTACCACTCAATAGACTTTAAATTGCAACCATTATTTCCTCTATAAATACACCACTCAATAGACTTCAAAATTACAACCAAGAAATTTGGACTAAACTTTTATCACTTATTATTAGTCATGAATATCAGACTGGGAGGAGTTTTTTTGTGCTCATGTTTGCCCCTCTTGAGCTTCTTAATGGAGTCAATAGGTCAACTTTTTTCTGCTGCTTCTGCTTCTTCTGGAGATAGAATGTTGAATAGAGAGGAAGAAGAAGAAGAAGGAGGAGGAGGTGCATCAGATAACGTTGAAGCCCAAAAGCACTTTCGTCAAGTTCAACACATAAGACAACCTTAATTGTGTGGGTTTGATTTAAAGTGTGTAAGAAACTTCAAGAGTCAATACTGGCTGCTGTAGTAGATAGATAGATATGTGTGACTTGGAGAAGCCTTCAACCTCTATTATAATCTTCACTTGAGTAACTATTTATCAAATAGTGCTTCATAGTTTTTGTTTGTGCATAAGTTAAGCATGTATGAGATATTAACAATACAAATAGGAAACTCAGGTTGATGTAACCAGTTTTGTCCACTGCACTGAATATTTGTAAAACTTGTTCTTTGCCCTATGAATTATTCATCCAAACACTCTCGTCGTAAAACCTGCTAATTGTTCACGGATCGGAATATCTACAAGTGCAGGCTTGATGGCTAATCCTTCGAGTATTACAAGGCTCATTGCTTCCATGATCATAATTTCTAGATCAAAACTCTAAATTGGCCCTTTTATGTTTCAAAAAGTTTAAATTAGTCCTTTATGTTTGTAAGAAGTTCCAAATTGGTCCTTCCGTTCAAGTCCGTTTATTTCTTCCGTTAAGTGCTGACGTGGCGTGCTGAGGTGAACATATCATCTCTCCTACGTGTCCATTTAAGTTGACGTGTCATGCCACGTCATTGACACGTCATCATCCACTATCGTATGTGATGACGTGGTGTTGATGTTGCAATGACGTGGCATGACACGTCAGCTTAAATGGACATGTCAGCACACCACGTCAGGCTCAGCACTTAATTTAAGAAATTGACGGAAGGACCAATTTGGAACTTCTTGCAAACATAAATGACCAATTTAAACTTTTTGAAACATAAAGGACCAATATGAAACTTCGTGCAAACATAAGAGACCAATTTAGGATTTTGACCTAATTTCTACAAAAACATCGTCTATATAAGAAGAAGATTTAGTCACAGACTTGCAGTTCAACTAGTAAGCAGTTCCAGAAAATGGGGATCATCTGTCCAAACATAGCCTAATAATTTTTTCAGATGACTTTACTTTCCTAATTCAAATTTCTTATTTTTCCGAGTCCATTATCTTTCACTGAGACACTGACATATTGTAGATTAGGTGGCTATTTCACAATTCTTGGCAATTTCCTTCTGATTAAAGGTTCTATAGACAATTTCTAGGGGATCAAAATTACATTTAACTTCATGAATTCAACTTATAGAGAGAAAATGACCAAAGATGATGGTAAAATAATCAAATTCAAATTGACTGAAGGGACGCTTGAATTAAACCAAACTATTGCAATTTCACATTGAATCAGAACAAACTTTTTATATGCCACATACCAAAATCTAGAAGAAATCATATATGAGATTAAAAAACCCCTAAAAATTAAAATTGGTCTCTAATCAGGTCCCCTACATTAAGCAAGCCAAGGAAACATACCACAAATGCATGAAATTACAGTAAAATTCTTGTTAACTTGTTACCTATAATCAAATCAATGTAACATTTCATTGCCTAGACAATATGAAAGTAGGTTTTGAGCAGGTCAAAGCAAAAAAAAAAAAAACATCACAACTTTCTGTGACAACATGTTGATAACTTAGGAATATAGTATAGAGAAAACCTAGGGTCCAATCACGTGAACCTTCAGTAATTCTGGGATAACTATGTCTTTATGTAATCAAATCGGGTTAAAAAGATTAAGGAATATTTTCACAAAAAAAAAGCAAGTAAATATTTAATACAATTTTAATAAAGCAAATAATAAATAAAAGAGCAACTAAAGAAAATAGATTATCGTTTTGGAGTTTATGTAATTTGTTATCCCTTCTAGTTTTTAAATGATAAATAGGTAAGATATTTAAAAATATCTTATCGGACCTTTTCATCCGAAAGTAACTCCGGCGACCGCCTCATAGGACCTAGGTATACACATCAAATAAAAAATGTCACACCCGCATTAAAATAATGTATATAAACTAGATGAACACATTTCATTTTGAAAAATCAAATTATATTTATTGGATTCTTGATTCTTGATTTTACAAATATTTGTAAAACTTGTTCTTTGTCAAATGAGTCACCTCTTAATTTTGATTTAATTCCTTTGAATTTTGTTATACTCTAATGGGAACCAATAATATAAGAAGGTTTAGGAAGGACTCTCTTTAGTTTCCATAATCTTCTAATTTAGTATTTTATGTTCGGTAAGGTACCACCTATGTTCCAAACCTCGGCAATAGATTAGGTTTAGATTCTACCTATTTATTAAGGCTTTTTTTCTAAATTCTCTTTTCATTTTTCTGAGTTAGCTTTATTTAGTTTAGTATAATTCGGCTTCTACTGTAATGTAAAATCATTTGAAAATTTAACTTATTGTAATGTAAAATCGTCTGAAAATTCAATAGTAATATTGTTTTTCTTAGCATAGTAATACAGTACTCATTGTTGTTCCCAATAGTGTTACGTCACATCCCATGTCATGGGATTCAGAGCAATATCTTTTGGCCAACTAAGGAAGCAGGATGTATAACTAGTACTTGCTGGCCAAAACTAAGCTGCTAATATATTAATGCCTTTGGAGAGTATAGATTTTCTTGCCAAAGAAAAAACAAAGATATATATTATAGAATTCTTTGTGTCTTTTGTAGATGGCAGTAAAGAAATGATGACTCATCCTTTGGAAAGAAGGGTGGCTCATCCTCTGCCAAATGAGGTAATGAGAAACTTTATAAATACACTTGTCCTTATTGTTGCGAGGGAGGCAACAACAAGGATTGGCTCAAAATACACGAACTGACCATACCAAAGACCTCATAGGAGGGAGAAATACAAGAGTTACAGTAGAAAATAAAAAAATATATATCAGAGGCATAATTATTCAAAGCACGATTGTCAAACTTTAAATTTTAAGCAAAATTGTGAGAAATAGGTAAATTCATATCGATTGTAGAATCGTAAGAGTTTATCTATCATAGAATCATAGGGCCAAAATTATAAATTATTTTTTTAAATGAAAATAACATAAAAAATGAGATATCTATATATGTGTGTATATATATATATATATATATATATATATATATATATATATATATATATATATATATATAAGTGTTTCCACCAATATAAAATTCCAACAAGTGTTATCTTAAAAACATGTCAAATGGCACTCTAGAGGTTGAAAGAGTGATGCCATAATAATTTAACAAATAGTGCTTTAAAATTTTTTATCATATTTTTCAAAATATAAATGTTTGACAAATGGAACTTTAGATTTTAACCTAATTGTTTTCATTAAAATTAGTTTTTTAAATTAAAGTAAAAGAATCAAAATTAAAATTAATCACGTCTTTAAAAATTGAAAGTTATAGTATATTCTTCTCCTAATTTCATCTAAATTTAAAAAAAATACCAAATATTATAATAATATTATTATTAATTCTTATTATCTTTAGTTGTCTGCAACTATAAATAATTGAGTTTTTTTTCTAAAGAATTATGCACCAAATTAAACTATAAATAATATATAGTTATCTATAACTACAAATAATTTTTTTTTGATAATTATAACTACAAATAATTAATTGTCTTTTCTAAAGAACTATTTATTGAATTATTAATTCGGACTCGACCCACGTCGCGCGCCTTGCAATGGTTGCAAATAGTTCAATACATAATTAATAATTCAATAATTCATAGACAAATAATTAAACCAAAGAAATTAAATTATATTTTCAACTAAGATAATCAAATGATTTTTTCACATAACCATCTTTTGATATATTTCCACCATCACAATTAACACTATGCATCATTATCAACACTTGATACTTCATTCCTAGTGTTATGTAAATCCGAACACATATAATTTGAAGTACTACAAACTCGAGCATTATCAACAACATTAACACGAAGAATTTTTTTTATTGGGTCGAGTTATTGGTATCCACGCAAACATACCCAAAAAAAACTTCAAACAAGTTTATTTTTTAGATTGTGGTTAAATTGTGAAATCGCAAGGTCAAATCGAAATTTCATTCGATTCTACGGTGATTTTACACCGAAACGATACACAATTTCACCCGATTTTATGGCTGCAACAACAGTTCATTGTTCTCTGTTAAAAACTGTGGTAATGGTTGTGGCTGTTCCGGTGGATGGACTGACTTGAGCTGTGAAACATGAAGTTGGTACTATAATCTTATATGGTCCATAGAACTTTTTTTTGCCTTCAACTTCTTGAGGATGTTATTGCTTATTAACATTAAGTAGTAAAAATATAATTTTTTTAAATGTAGTATGGTCGGAGAAAACCCTTATATCATTTATGATTTTTATTCTTCTCATTAGATTTGTTAATTTTAAAAAAATATTATGGTCATATAATTTTTTTTGAATTTATTATTGACGAAAACATAAAATTGTTAGAATATAATTAACCTAACATATATTTAGTTAATTTATAATTAGGCTTAATATATTTTATAAACTTTTAACTATATTATTATATTTT
The DNA here is from genome assembly GCA_014851425.1 of Senna tora. NCBI lineage: Eukaryota > Viridiplantae > Streptophyta > Magnoliopsida > Fabales > Fabaceae > Senna > Senna tora. The sequence goes on from CM026264.1 coordinate 12,145,371, forward strand.
GACACATATCATTTGAGTCTTTTAAATAATCTTATAAAAATTTTACAATTCAATAGTCAATACTGGCTCCTATAGTAGATAGAGATATGTGTAACTTGGGAAGCCTTCAACCTCTATAATCTTCACTTGAGTATGGAGATGTACAAGTACAACTATAAAATCACTACATTACAGTAAAACAATTGAAGCAAGTAACTCAGGTTGAAAGTAGAGAAACTCATGAAACCTGTTTTTTTTTTATCATGGATCAGAGTATCCTGGACTTTGTGATTAATTCTTTAAGTATTGTAGAGTTCATTGTTGGGGACGATTCTCCCACCGGATGACGCTCTATTCATATCCTTTTAGAATTATGAGGCAATGATTAAAGAAACATAGACCATTTACCATATGTACCACTTCGCAATGGTGAATATGCTAATTTATTATTATAGCAGATTTGAAATTGCATGGAGAGGGGAATTAAACAAAAGAGGAGAAATTCTCAAGTAGACTTAAGGTTCCTTTGGATAGAATTTTTTTTTTGATAAAAAATACTTTAAATTTAAAATTAAATACTTATAAATATAAATTAAATGTTTGAATAGGTTTTTTTAAAAAAAAAACCTAAATAAAAGTCCTAAAACCACTTTTATCTAAAGCCCAATTTAGTAGCTTCATAAAAAAATAAAAAAAAGCTTTCACGAAAGCATTTTGAAAAAGGTGGCGTGTGTACCAATTAATGAATTAATAAAGAACAAAAAAAGTAACGGGTTTAATCATTGAAGAAGTGTGTAAAATATGAGAACAAAAATTATATATTTATATTAAGAAGTAAGTTTTGTTTTCAATATAGTCCAAGTAAAAATTATAATTTTATTTTGAGTGGTAAAACTGTTTTCAATTAAGTCCTATCTTTTGACCCCATTTGAGAAAAAACGTCGAAGTTAATAGAAATAATTGTAATGGAGTGAATAAATTTGATTAATTTATATTATTTAGTAAGATATTCAATTTTTTTAAAAATTGAAGTACTTATTAGTTATTATCCAAACAAAAAAAATATTAATAAGTATTTTCATATGTTTATTTTACTAATATTCTTCATTAATAAAAAGTACTTTTTCAATTTTACATCCAACCATTTATTATTTTTCAAAGTACTTTTTATTTATGATATCCAAACGCAAAATAACTTTTACTTTTTGTAAAAGTCCAAACTCTACTAACAAGTACTTTTTATAGAAGCCTATCCAAACGTACCCTTAGTCTACCAAAAAACTAACAAGACCAAATTAATCATAAATAGTCACTGATAAGTCTTTTAACGTGGTTATGTCCATTTATGCTTAGTTTGGTCTACCTAAGAATTTCTCAACAATATACCTTTTGATCATAGCCTAATGTCAGAATTGTGGCACTCGCAGAATAACAAGAGGGTGGATTTTTTTAAAAAAATTTACATATGTAACATCACCCGGTGGAAGCTTCGTGCATTGTGCCGCCTTTTCTTTTATATATACATATGTATGATCAGACATGCAACACATCGTTATATGTTATATATATGCATATCTCTATTGTGTTTTAAGGACTAAATGCAGCTTCTGACCATCCTTGATCATGTCCACATCAGTAATTAAACCAGCATCTTCTGATAGAATACAAGAATCTGTAGAAAAATCTAGCTTCTCTGCTGCTCTTTGTACAAGCTCTTCTATCCTGTGAGGAACCCATAGAACAATTCCATTACCACATCTTCCTTCTTCTTTTGGATCCCAAGGATGGAAAGGGAAAACTGTGCATTTCTTTTGGTGCACTTTATCTGTAAATGGTAAAAAAAAAAAAAAAACTTCATCTTTAAGATTACTAGTATAGCTGGTTTAGGCAAAGCAATTATAAGATTTTAATTTTCTGGTCAGAATCTGTTTTTAATCATCTTTTAGCTCTAGGAGGGTCAGTCTTGGAAAAATGATAAGGTTCCTGCCATGTCACCTGAAGACCACGACTCATGGGTTAATAGCCTGTCTGCTTGCATAGGTAAGCCTGTGTACACCTAACCCTTCCCAAATCTCACCTGACGAAAGCCTCGTGCATTGGACCACCTTTTTTATCCATTCACTCTAGACTTAAGAAAAAGAAAATAAACATACATTGTTCTAAGTTCTAACTCAGATTTTATAACTTGGTAATTTGTTTTGTATATTTACTGGCATTGAGGCTTCAGTCATTGTGTTGTCTATACTCTATAACATGATACGAACTAGGTTTTATTCAGAAAAGTAAAATATCATGAAACAAAGGATCCCAACATCTTAAACTGATGTTGAAAAGAAAAATGTACATAAATAGTTTTTATATTTGTCTTTCCGAATAAAAGAAGAGTAACACAATTGAATAAGTATTACCTTGAAATTCTGTGGAAGGATTTGGGAATTCCAACAATTGAGCAGATTTTGCCTCTTCTAGTAGCTTCATCATATTCTTGTTTCCACACATTCTGGCTTCATCAATTGGGGTATTTCCCCATCTGCAAAAATAAAAAAAATTAGTTTTAACTTTGAATTCCACTTTATAACACTGTTATTATACACACGCACAAAAAACTAACAAAAATCAAAGCTTTCTTCTATTAGGTGTTGTCAACAACATGGATCAAGCGAAGCCAACATGTTCTATTTGACTCATTTCTTCTAAACAAATAAAAAAGAAGGCAAGACTATCTTTTTGGACCCCCAAACTATATGGTCTCTATCAAATTTTCCCTTGAACTTTATTTGTTGTCAATTGTATCTTAAACATTCAATTTGTAAGCAATTTTTCCCTTCACCCTAATTCCATTTAAAAAATTAACAGCAAATGCAAATGTTGATGTCCACATGGCCTTCAATGCTGACTGTGATGCCAAGTCATATATTTAACTACACTGTTTCGTCAATTTAACCACGATTATAATTGTCGCGCTACAAAATAAAAGGATGTTATCGTGACTAAATTGACGAAACACTGTAGCTAAATATATAACTTGACATTACATTCAACATTAGAGGCTACGTAGACAGTCATGTTTGCATATGCCGTTAATTATTTAGACGAAGTTAGAGCGAATGACAAATTTGATTGCAAATTGAAAGTTTAGTTTAGGAACATAATTGGCAACAAAGAAAGTTTAAGCACCAAATTGATAAAGACCCCATAATTTGGGGACCAAAAAGATACTTTGCTATTGAAAAAAACCCAAAAAAAAAAACAGTACCTGTCTTTGGTGAAAACACTAGCACCAGCTTCCAATAGCAACTTTGCCATGAAGTATAAACCTTCAGCAGCAGCAATATGCAGAGGACTTCTGTGATCATAATCTTTCAAGTTTGGATCCATTCCATTAGATAATAGCCTTTTAACATAATCTGAATCACCCCTTGCAACAATTGTACATAGAAAAGTTGCTGCATTGTCTATCCCCATTAAGGCCCCTTCCTTAAAGAGTAAGGAAGCAACCTGATCATGTCCATTCTTAACAGCTTCAAGTAATGGTGTGTTCCCAAAGTTATCTACACAAATTTCCCACATTAAATATGTTCACAATGTCAGAAGAACTAACATTTAGGTATGTATTACAGGAATCCAGATCCTCTGAATTGCGCATCTTATGAAGTACACGAAGAAAAAAACGGGTTAATGTACAAATCAAGCGCACTTCAGAGGATTCTTCCTTAAAACTAACATGACATGTGAATATTATGTGTTTTACAAATCAGACAATTACCTTTAATATTGACGTCTACACCTTCCTGAATAAGGAACTGTGCGATGTCTTCATGTCCTTTGGATGCTGCAAGATGCTATGGCCAAAGAAATAACAAAATTTCAAAATGCTTTTATGGTTGGGTCTTCATGACCTCTTGCTAAATTTTTAATCATATAACCAACGTGTATTTGACCAACATAAAAAAAGAAAGTGAACCTACTTTTTGGTCCTTGAAAGATACTAAATTCTATGATTTAGTCCATAGAAGATCATTTCATTATATACTTTTTGGTCCTTCAAAGATCATGACAGTCAATTTGTTAGTTCCTAAGCAGTTAACCATTAACGGCCTAGGTGAATTGGACCTTTAAATGTTGATGCGGCGATATTAAGTGCTTTTTTTGACGCTCAGTTGATTTTTGGTTTAATTGGAGACTGGAGTCCACATGGAGCTAATTAAATAGACCATTTTCCCATCTAGGCAGCTAACTGGGCGTTCAACAAGGCACTTAATGCTGCCAAGTTAGCGTTTGATATCACATCACCTGGGCCGTTAGCAGCTAATGGCTTTGGGACTAACGAGTTGATTGATGAGATCTTTCATGAACCAAAAAGTATATTATAATCTTTCAAGAACTAAATAGTAGTATTGCCTATCTTTCAAGGGACTAAAAATATGTTTACCAGGGGTGACCTTCCGTCATAATCAGTCTTGTTGGGATTAGCTCCAGCTCGAACTAAACCTTTTAGATGGTACAAGTCTCCTTGGAAAGCCGCACTATTGACCTTCAAAGCAAGTTCAGCTTCTTGCTTCCCAATATGTAATGAGATGTCTGACCCCAATTGCTTATCATTAAAAGATTCTTTCCCCTACAAATTAATTTATGTAATATTTAGCTATCAAAGAAACATAAATAAATGAATAAATGACAAAAAGCACATTTTATGCCCTCAAACTTTACATAAATTTTAAATTTCGTTCTAAAACATTCTTTGCGGTAAGTTTCAAATTGCAATCAACTTCATCCTAGCTAATATCGAGGATCATACAAATTACTAATGTCAAATCATGATGTGGAATCACTCATATAATATTAATATTAACTCATCAATCAAAATAAAGTCATTTCTTCATGTAAATGTTGACTCATCACTTAAAACAACATTGTTTCTTTATATTAAGAATAAAACGAGAGTGTGTCATGGAAATTATGAGTGATGATGAGTCATTAATATTACATATATGGCGTCACATCATTATTTTCTGGTAGTAATTTGGACGATATTAGGGTTTGAAATGAAATCCATTGTAATTCGTAACTTTTGGGATAAAATTAACCACACAAAAAAAAGACGAAATTGAAAATTAATGTAAAATTTGAGAACATATGAGCCATAAATGTATGTATAAATAGAGTATACCTCTTGTAGGTTGTTTAATACTCTCCTCCCATCATAAAAGTAAATGTCAAGAATATTTGAGAATGATTGTTTATCTATCCGGAGAAGCCTACATAACTCACAAACCCGGACAGTATATGGCTGAGGTATGTTACAAAGAACAGAAACTTGTCCAAATACACTGTAAGGTTGTAGAAGGGAAACAGTCTTTTCAGACCCATCTTCACCTGTCCCTACTTCCTCCTGCACACAAACAACTTATGCTATTCAACAATATTTGTGTTAATTTCTCCGAAATATATGTCGGCAGAAGTATCTTTCTAGTCTCCAAATCATGCACCTTCTGTCAATTTTACCCTTAAACTTTGTTTACAGGCGATGGCATCCCTGTACTTTTAATTTGCAAACAATTTTGTCCTTCACTCTAACCCTGTCTAAAGAATTAATGGTGTATTCAAATATGACTGTCGTTCACGTAGCCTTCAATGTTGTATGTGATGCAAAATCAAATATTTAACTATACTGTGACTGAATTGACAGAACAACTTAGGTAAATATATGACTTGACATCATAGTCAACATTGGAGGCTACGCGGACAACCACATTTGCATCTGCCGTTAATTATTTAGGCAGAGTTAGGTAAAGGGTAAAAATTACTTGTAAATTAAAAGTTGAAGAACGTAATTGATAGCAAACAAAATTTATGGACCAAATTGACAGAGATGCTATAATTTGAGGATCAGAAAGATACTTCTTCCCATAAATGTCTCAGAAGTTGTACCAGCAAACCATGACAGACAAAGTATAATTGGTCTACAACACTTCCGTATTCCATTATCACTTCTCCTGGGAGAAAGAATTCCTCATGGAGCCTAATAACCTGAAAAGAAGAACACAGAAATTTTGATAAATATTTTATATGCAAGTGCTAAGTTTCTACATATGCAAAGAATACTTACAATCTGACTGATAAATTCTGAAGAGCAACCCTTAAAAAGAGAAACCTTTTCAATGTATGGCAAATATAATGTCTGGGATATCTGTGAAAAGGAATCTGAGGCCATTAGATGAAAATGAAACTATGCTAAATGCTTTATAATAGAGCAGATTCAGAGCAATGTGACTTGTATATATGTGTCATCTCAGAGAAATAAACTTTAGATAAACTTAGAGAAACCAAAATATTGCCTTTATATTTGCCAATTAAGAATATTTCCAAAGGTTATTTTAAGGCAATAGTATCTTCTTGTTCCCCAAACTATAGGATCTTTGTTGATTTTGCCCCTAAACTTTGTTTATTGTCAATTGTGTCCCTAAACTTTCAATTTGCAAATACTTTTTCCTTCACCCTAACTCTGTCTAAATAATTAACAGCTACGTAACCTCCAATGTTGATTGAGATGCCAAGTCATATATTTAACTATGTTGTTTCGCCAAATTAGCCATGACACTAAAAAACAAAGTGGTGTTACCGTGGCTAAATTGACGAAACATTATTGCAAAATATATGACTTGGGATCACATCCAATATTGGTGGCCACATGAATAGTCGAAGTTGCATCTGTCATTAATTCTTCAAGCAGATTTAAAGTGAATGGCAAAATTGTTTACAAATTGGAAGTTTAGGGACCAAATTGACAAAGATCCTATAGTTTGGGGGAAAAAAAGATACATTTGCCTTATTTTGTATCTCCTATTTATTACCTTTGCACGAATAGAAATTGGTAGTTCCTGAACCACAGCTGCCTCAGCATAGCTACTCTCATACTGTAAGCACACATGGCCTTTTATCTGTTCACGGATGTCCCTTTCTAACCTATTTCTGTTCATAAATGTCATTAGATCCTTCATTTTTTCCCTAAATTTTTCAGTCTTTGATCCTCTGACTATCAATGCTGTGATGTTACCAATCAAATAAGCACCAATGACCATGTCAAATGAAACATATATCATCACGAATATCATCTCCCTCATATTCACAGCATGTATATCTCCATACCCTGTGGAAAGAAAACAAAAATGATCTCGTTACAAGGAGAGTATCAGAGCTTAGCTTTGTAAAGCAATGAATTTGAAAATGACTAGAAGTAGGATTCTAAAATTAAGACTAAAATGCTCATAAGCTCCCTGAACTATGGTCATGATGAGTTGATACTAGAGAACCCCTTGAACTATACAAATTGAATTATAGAAACCCTTCAAACTTTTCAGTTTGTGCCAAAAAACCCCTCCATTAACTTTTTCATCCAAAACCTTAATGAAGGGCATACATATCAAATTATTTAAAGGATATTTCGGTACAAGACTTAAAGTTTGGAGGTCTTCTTTGCACGAGATTTAAAGTTCAAACTTCAAAGGGGTTTTTCGCTCAAACTGAAAAGTTTGAGAGGATTTTCTGCATTTTGGTATGATTTGATTTAGTCGACGTGTCACTATTTATTTTGTTAGCCTTTTGAATGAAAAAGTTAAGAGTAAATTATCATTTTGGTCCCTAAATGATACAATTTGTCTCAATTTAGTCTTTAAAAGATGAAAATATCAAATATAATCCATGCAAGATGTAATTTGTCTCAATTTAGTCCCAAAAAAATTTTCTAACATTTATGTTAATGGAGATTCTCAATGACTAAATTGAAACAAATTGCATCTTTCAGGACTCAATTAAGATAGATTACATCTTTCAAGAATTGCAAAGTTTGGGGGGTGGGGGGTGTTCTAAGTCACTTTTCATGGCTGACTGAAATTATCTGCACATGATTTATGTAGTTCAAGGGGCTTTCTACATTTTAGCCTAAACTTAACAATGAGAAAACAAAATGACATTTATTTTGGTTTGTGACTAATTAGCGTAACATACCAACAGTAGACATGGTGAGAATAGAGAAATATAATGATGTTGTGTAACGCTTCCAAAGATCAATATTTCTGAAATCTGAATAACTAAAGTCACCCATCTTTAGACTTCCTATCCACGTGTAGCCTTCTTGGGAAGGAGGTAGTGTGGTAGCCAAATAGTAGAAGATACATGCAGCTATATGAGTGCAGTACAGTTCAACTGCCAGAAGTCTCACTATTCTTGCAAACATGTAATTGATTCGTATATCCTTTTCCAGCTTCTGGAAAAAATCTCTGACTTTGCGTACTCTGTATAATCTGATCCATAATAGATACCTCACTTCCTCCCTTCTACCACAAGCCTGTTCATTCAAGTTTTTCATCTTGTTAGAGAAAGAAACTATGAGCTACCACTTTAACTTCTTTAATAGTAAACACAAAGAAGTTATGAGCTACCACTTTAACTTCTTTGTGTATTCTATACAAACAAAGCTTTTTCCTACTAATCAACATGATATAGCACAAATGATAAGGAGTCTGTTTTCTTAATCATCGCTTTCTGGAAAATGTGCCTAACAATATCTTGATCAAGATTACAAAAAAAAAAGCATTTTTCCTACTAGGTGAAGTTGGCTATATAGATTAAGCAACGCCAACATGTTCTATCTTTACTTATTTTTATAGTTAGATTATTAATAGTTAAATCTATCCTAATAGTTTCTTCTATTTTTTTTTGTCTTCCTCTTCCTCTAATTATTAAGCTATGTTACATCAGGTCAAGTATACATATGTTAGCCTCTAAAGATCTTAAAGTCTACAAAGTAAAATATTATAACAAAACCCATGAACACTAGAATTACTATGAACAGTCATTATGTAAACCTAAGCAAAATAATTACTTATGTGCCATACATAAGAAAGTAAAATGGAATTCAACTATGGTAAAATGCAATCATATATTCCATTGGATTAAATAGTGAAAATGCTAAAATTCAACTAATCATGCACGTGATTGGTTGGAGTGATAGGTACTCCATTTTTTTTAAACAAAATTTCAGATTTGAGTGTTGTGTACGAAAAAATCTATGCTAAAAGTGCTCTATCCCCATAATGTGGTTCTTCCACTAACTCAAATCAGATTAGGTAAAGCCTAATAAAATTATGAATACAGGTGGTTTCAAAAAATAATAATGCAAATGGCGAAATATAGGTGCTTATCAAGACTAAATAGAACCTTATAAATGAGGTCCCAAGGCATACATCCAAGAAGATCAAAGACAAAACTAGATTTTATATACCTGCATGAATAGAAAAAGGAAATCATAAGTCAACAGAAATCAAGACTTTTACATACACAGAAATAGTATTACAAGATATATATATATATATAGAAAGAATAGAAACATACCGTAGAGCTATAGGGGTTATCTTGTAGACCATACGATAGGTCTGACTGTCTCTATAAGCGACAAAAAACTGCAAAACAATATCTACAAGAAAAGCTAATTGTCCAATGATGTCCAATATAAAGAGATCCTCAGGCAGCCCACGAAAAAATCCAAACTCCATGGAGGTGAAGAAGGATGAATACACTGCCCATAACAATATGAAATTTGTCCATGCTCGATACCACCTGCTATGAATTTAATTTAATTACCAATATTTACTTTTCTCTACTACAAGAAATATAAATCCTCTACTATACTTAAAAAAAACTATTTTATCCAATAAAGCCATAGTCAATAAATGCTAATGATAAATCACAAATAAAAATTTAGTATTACGAAAAAAATAATAAATAATGAATAGAGAGAACATTTTATCAAATAAAATCATACTCAGTAAAAACATAATCTTAAAGTAACACATCCTTATTGGAACTAAGGGCGTGCTCTTTTTTAAAATTGTGACACATTTTTAAAAAAAATACAAAATATTTATTATAATTTTTTTTTTATAATACATGAGAAAGCTAGGAAAGCCTAGCAACTGCCAACGTAGGGGCAAGGCAGGAGCCCTTACAATCATCAAGGGCTATACCCCTACAGAAAACAGGACAATCATCAAAGATACTAACATCCAAAGGGAGAGAATGGCCATAATGAGCTAACGCGTCAGCCAACCTATTGCTCTCTCTATCAAAAAAATTAAGAGACATAAATTTCCCACTATCCAATAGCCTTCTGATCTTGTTGAAGATATACTCCAAGGAATGAGGGTTAGGACAGCCATACAGAATCATGCGAACAGCCACATAGGAATCAGATTCAATGATGATTTTATCATTTAATTTCACACTATCATAACTTTTTTCTTTTTATTATTTTAATATAATGGGTAAAATGATAATTTTAATACATTTTCATTCTCAAATTTTTACTACCAAACACAATAAACTTATTTCCTTTTTCTTTCCCTTTTGCATAAAGAACATATCCCAAAAATAAGAACTCTCAATCTAAAAGGAGGAAACCAACTCCAAGTTGTTGGGGCAAACCTCCAAAATTAGTCCCATATTTCTTATAAAGAGTGATTTGGGGTTTCGGTCAAAAAAGGTTTATAATTTTTCTTTGCAAAATTTGTAATGAGTGAAGTTTATCTCAATGGCGCTAGTATAGTAAGTTTTGTATGTTTTTGGAGAGTGGATCCTCTAAAGTAATTCTCTATATTTTTTGTATCTCTATCTCTCTCATAACTCCACCAAAAAATGTAGAGAGTTACTTTAGAGGATCCTATCTCGTGTTCTTCCTTCTTTCCATTTATTTTTGAGGGGGGGGGGGCAACACAAGTCATCGGCAAGAAACGCTAAAGAATAGGCTCCAAACTCCAAAGCTCTAACAGCAACCAACTTCTTCTCGATCGCTGCATCCAAAGCTATTCTGTGATTCTGTCAGCGTCATGAATTTGATGTTTATCTACTTCTACAAATCACTTACATCGGGTTTGGCTTAATGCCTTAAGAAATATAGTCATTTCTTGAAATCCACAAGAACCACAACAGCAGATAAAACAGCTCAAAAATTTCTTTCTCATTCTTTCTTCTAGCTACATTCTCAAAGTTATTCAAATTCCACTAAAAATTTGAACCAAACCGCAGTTTTTTCAGCCGTGGAACATAGGCCACACAAAGGATCTACATTTCACTTTAAGCTCAAGCTCACCATCTCCCAGCTAGCTGTTTAATTTGTCTAAAGATTTGTGTTAAAATATTTTTTTTAAAATATAAAATAACACAATTCTCAAGACAGATCTAACTACTTAATGAGCTTGAACTATTAATAGCTCCAAATAATTATCTCACTTTCTTCTCGACAATTTTTCTGCTTAGTGAGAAGAGTATGAGTAATTACGTACTCTCCACATAGAGGCTATGATTTTTGGCTGAACTCTAGCCTTCCAAATCACTGCGCCCACAGCTTCAAGTGGCTAGAAGAGGTACTAGAAGACTCTTCTTGAGACTCTTCTTGAGACTCTTCTTGAGAGCTCAACAAGTCATTAAAGGCTAAAATTATGATGAAATCCCTATTTAACAGCATCTTAACCTTCAACTCCTCCTATTTCCTATCCATTTATCCTAGCAAACATTACGGGCCTGTTTGGTAGCTGAAAAAAATAGGAGGGAATGCCGGAATGGGATTGAGAGGAAAATAATGTCTCTCCCATGTTCATCATTCATGTAAATTTGAATTGTAGTTTATGGGGTTTTTTTTTTTTGTAAAATCGTGTTTTATTTTGTGATAAATTTGGTTTCAAAATTTTAAATTGTTGTCAATTTTGTCCCAAACTCTTATGTCGCCCATTACACTAACAAAATCTACATGCGTGACAATCTACATTGCTGAGATGATAACTAGACTGGAGTAAAAATTATGATGAAATTGACAAAAATTGTAAAGTTTAAAAATAAAATTGACATTATCTTTAGCGTCAAACTTTGAAGATAAAAAAATAGTTTTGATTATTGATTATCTTCTTTTTCAGCTTAACTCCCCAATCCCAACTCTCTTCTTTTTCTATCACCTTTCTATCTTTTTTGTCACAATAGGTGACCCCAAAATTTTTTATCAAAACAATTCACTTTTAGCCAAAAGCTTTAATTTGACAATGTTTAAAATAAGGCTAAAATACTATTTTGGTCCTCAATGTTTGCATGAAGTTTAATGTTGGTCCTCAATGTTTCAAAAGTTTAATGTTGGTCCTCAAAGGCTCAAAGTTTTTGTTTTTGGTCAATTTTGGTCCTCGAGCGTAACACCGTTAACTTTTTGCCGTTAAATGATGACGTGACATGCTTATATGGCACACCCTCTCTCCTACATGTCATATTTTAATGACGTGGCATGACACATCATTGTCACGTCACCTCAGATGATTATGATAATGATGTTGATGAAGGAGAGAAGATGATGATGTGGCAATCTGGGGTGACGTGATAGTGATGTGTCATGCCACATCATTAAAATATGACATGTAAGAGAGAGAGTGTGCCATATAAGCATGCCACGTCATCATTTAACGGCGAAAAGTTAACAGTGTTACGCTTGAGGACCAAAATCGACCAAAAACAAAAACTTTGAGGACAGGACCAAAATAGACCTTTAACCTTAAAATAAAGGGTTTATTGCAAAAAGAATATAGCAAAATGATAACTTGATTACTTTAGAGTGAAACAAAAATGAGAAAGAGTTGGGTATTAGGGTTTAACCGTTTAAGAGTTAAGGAATTGGGGATTCAAACTTGAGAAATAAAATAAACAAATTAAAAATGGATAGAAGTACCTTTTTGGTCCCAAAGTTTGAGATCATTGTCAAATTCATTCCCAAACTTTACAATTGTTGTCAATTTTGTCCCAATTTCTAATGTGATCCATTTGTCATGTCAGCAAGAGTTCCATCTAAATTGTCACATACGCACATTTCATTAGTGTAATTGATGACATTAGAATTTAGGACAAAATTGAAAACAACTCAAAAATTTGGGAAAAAATTAATAACAAAAATATGCATTTTGTTGCCTAAATCCACATTCTCTATGATTGAGCAAGCTAAGGAAAATTTATGAAACTGTAAATTTCGTTTCTTCTTAGCTTTGGGTAAGCATAGGACATAATATTAATGAGCAATATATATTACATACTATTTCATCATATGTATGTCACAGCTATATAAATATAAGGAATAAATTAATAATTTATTTCTTAAACAATTACTTTTAAGTTTCAATTAATTGAATTATGATATAATTCCGTTAAATTTTTTATACAAACTATTCTTTTATTTATATTTTCATATATATATATATATATTCCAGAAATTGCTAGATGAGAGAAACACTGACATTTTTATTATTTAAACGTTCTGAGCATTAAAAAAAACTTAAAAATGGCAAGTTTATGGAATACTGGAGCTCTCAAGGCTCGAGTCCCTGTTAGACAATGACACCCACATTTCAATGTTTTCTTCCTTTTTTCTCTTTTTAATCTTTTCTTCTTAAGGAGTGATAAGAAGCCTATCTCTCAAAAGCTAATTCGTTATAAAGGTTTGGTACGAATTAATTTTTTTTTTATTTAGAATTTTAGTTTTAAAAATAATATTTTTAGAAATATCAGAAAAATTATTTATTTCAATAATAATACTACACATTTAGTTGGATTAAAAAAGTGAAGTAATATGAGATTGTAAGAGTTCCAAGATTGTAAGATTCTCGTGCATATTTTTTAACACTTGAAAAAAAAAAGTATATTTACTATGCAAATGTTTAAAATGTTTAGAGATATGAAATATTTTTATTTGACAAATATTTATATCAATAGAAAATAGAAACTATGAATATTTATATTTATAAATTTTTTAAGTATATATTTCTCTTAAACATTATTTTTAATAATTTTTTGGTTCATACTTCATATATTGGTGCAATCCTAGAGAGTAGATCCTCTAGAATAATTTTTTATATTTATTTGTAGAGTTATGAGAAAGAAACAAAAAAAATTAAGAGAAAGAGAAAATTTTCCTTCTCTCCATCTCATAACTCTACTAAAATGATGAATCTATAATGTAACTTGTTGCATATATGCAATATAATTTTGACCGATAGGATTGTGATATGTGGGAAATTGTATTGCATCCTAAGTCATTCTACCCACATTTCACAATCCTATCGGCCGAAATTACACTGGATGAATGCAACAAATTATATCATAGACTCACCCTTACTAAAAATGTATAGCTGTACTATTATCACTAGAGTAGTAGAGCGTGTGAGAAAAGATCGAATTTGGGAGTAGATCTTCAGTGGTACAGTAGTACTGAATTTTAGTACATCCCTCTAATCAGTTGGTTCCTAAACCGTTTAAGGTGGGTCCTTATTAATGTGAATTTCTATTAATATTAATAAATGATTGAAGGGATGTACGAACTTCAGTTGTACGGTACCACTGAACTTTTATACCAAATTTGGAATGATTATGGGATCGGCCAAAACCTACTAAATTAATTAGCCAGACCTGTCTCTAATTAAGTAGCTAACTATACACAAAGCAATTAACTGAACTTGAATATATATATATATATATATCTTCTCGCAAACTACACAGTCCGTATTTTATATAAATCTACTATATATCAACAGTTAAGTGAATATAATTAGTTTAATATAATTTAATTATTTATTACTGTTAATTTTAACTATATATATATATATATATATATATATATATATATATATATACATGCAAGAACTGGAATTCATGCGATAAACATCATCTAAATAATGATTAGAGAGAGTGAAGATGGATAGAATTCGAACCAGCTATCAGGATGAATAACTAAGTATTTGGAGCGGCTTCGGATTTCATTGAGCAAGTTTTGGGGACTGCAATTCCTCCCCGTTACCTCATTTTCAATCAATTCGAATCGGCCGCTTCCTCGCAGCGACGATCTGAACCGGTCACTCGCATCCCTCACCTCATACTCTCTATCATCCGACGACGACGACGAAGAAGAAGAAGATCTCGTCGACGACGACGTCTTTCGATTCCATCTAATCTCATCTTTCTCCTTCACCGGCTTTATCGTTTTCGCAGGCATCTCGAAGAATATTCTGAGCGCGCCGCGATGGAAATCATGAAACGAACGAGTTGGTTCAATTCCTGAAGAAATTCGGAATGCGCCACCACAGAACGAACCAATTTGAAACAGGAGTATTATGTTCAGATCTTGATTTTCTATGAATTATCATACAAGTCTCAATTGAAGAAATAATGCGAGAGAATTCCGAATGTCGATGTACCTTTTTTGATGGCTACGAGAAATTAAACTTGGGGGAAAAGAATGAACATATATGAATAAGGAAAACAAAAGAAAGGAACAGAGAAGCAGAGGAGGATGGCTGATCAGGATTTAGGCTGCATTTCAGAGGACGAGAGAGATGACGATCACGAGCAGAACGATAGATCGAACGACGTCGTGATCGTCAGATAGAGTTTGATCGGAGCACATACGATTCAATTTGTTTTAGAGAAACCGTTAGGCTTTATACGTATCGTGGAAGAGAGAGCGAGACAGTTGATTTGATAAGGCCACGTTTGGGTAATAAGAATAGAAAATGAGAATAAGAATGGAAATAGAAATAGAAATGCAAGAGAGAATGAGAATAGTAATGTGAAAGTGATCTGATGTGAATACAATAAAAGTGGGTAAAATAATAATTTTACCTTATATTAAAAATGAGAATGGAATAAAAGTAGGTAAAAAAGTAAGGACAAAAACATAATTTCATCACATTATAAAAAACAAGATATCTTTAGTAGAAAACATATTGAAAAAATGTTGAATTACAAAAAGATTACGTTAATTTATTCAAACAACCAAACGTGTCGTAAATGAAAGGCAACGATGCTTTCGAAATAGATTGACTCGACAAATGGCATTTAGTATTTACACATCACCACGATCACTTTATTATAATTAATTTTGATATAAAAATATATAATATAATCAATTTTTATGATAAATGATAAACTATAGTATTTGAAAGGAAATTTTTTTAGTAAATTTGTCATAAGATTCTTTAAGTATAGGTTCAATTTATACTCTTTTTCTTCTGTGATTGATCATATTAAAGGTGGTATTTTATATTCTCTCTTTCATAATTGGTCATGTAAAACTTTTTTGCCACGTGTCATATTTGTATTAGAGAATCTTATAACAAAGATATAATAAAGAACCTTCCCTCAATTTAATCCTATTTAAAACCCTTAGGTCATGTTTGGTTTGAGGGAAATATGGAGAGGAAAGATTTATTGCCTATACTATTGTGTTTGGTTGGAGGGAGGGGGGAGAAGGGAGATAAAGAAGTTTTGTTGCTTATTGTGAGAGAGAGGATGTAAGTGAGGTGTAGGAAAGTAAAGAGAAAATATCTATTTTATCCTTGATAAATTATCAAAAGTAATATTTTCAAAAGTGAAAACAAAAATGATATTTCCAAGTTTATCTTTCATATAATATAATTTCTTTTTCTTACATACCAAATATATTTTTTTAAAAAAAAAAAATCCTATTCTATTTTTCTCACATGCTTTCACTTCCCTTTCCAAAAACAACAACTTCACTACAACAAAAAGCCATCTTATATTCGTCATCTTTGATGTTTTACACTTCCAAGCATACACAATCACAGCACAAAGAGAAGAAGAAATCCCATTTTTTTTCTTTGGACAAAAGCTTAGACCCAAACACAATATCTTATTGGGCTACAGGCCCAATATCTCTAACCCTAAGCCCATCCAGCCGACCCATAAACCGACAACGACACATTCATATAACTAGGCCTGAAGATCACGTCTCTTTTCTTGGCCATTTTCTTCCCTTCACCTTCTTCCTCTCAACCTCACGCCCTTACCGCCTCCATTTCCCTTACACAGGGATCCATCTCTTCTCTACACAGTAAGTCCTTCTATGCTTGCTCCTTTTAATTCATAGTTTCTGACGATCTATGCCACCGTGTCTTCGTTTTTGTCGTAGTTAAAATTTAGCTCTCTATGTTTTTTTTAGCTAAATCTTTTCTTCCATTAAGAAGCACGAATACGTTAAATTTCTTGAAGAAGAAAATAAGACAATAAATACGACGGTAGGATACACGGTTTCGGGCAATCTGGTTTATGTATTCTGATTTCTGTGTTTTTCATTCTGTTTCTAGTTTTCTGAGTTCTGCGTTGCACAAATGTTCTCAATTATTGTATAGAGTTGTACATCATCATCATCATCATCATCTTCAGCTAATAGTCAAATAGTCAATATCATTGTATAAGGATAATCACATACCGCGAATCTGCTATTATTTTCTGTATTGGGTTACTAAGGTGCAAACGTAGCCTATAATGATATTGGGTTACAAAGCTTTACAATTATATTTTTAATCATATAATTTGACTTTAATTATATGTATCTTTATATAATCTATATTAGAAGTACGTATCTTGAACTTTTAAAAAATAGCCGTATTACCGAATCCGTATTGTATACACTATACAGTGTCTGTGCTTCACTTCCATGATATTTCTGAGTATGTGCTCTTCTGTATGGAAGGTGATGCAGTTATTTAATAACTTTGATTTCTTCACGTCCATAATGTCAATTCAATTATCTGCAGATAACTGAAAATTGATTTGTATGAGCTTACGCAGTTACACTTTTGTTCTATTTTAATGTATTACCTAAGGTTATTATTTATTCAGGTGCATGTGTTAAATAATAAAGAAAGAGCACACAGTTTCTTTTGATGTATATTGTATATCATAAATAAACAGGAGAGTAAATATTATAATTAATTTACAATCTTTATACTCAAGAGCCTCTAAGAGTAGTGGATAAATGTAACCCTTACTTAACACACAAACATTGAGCACCTGTAGATTTTTTAACTGCACAAATCTTGTACAAATTGAGAACTTGACTATTTGATGACATGACAATGTGCATGTTGACATTTCTGTGCGAACTTTAACATATGGAAATGATCTTGCAAATTAATCAGTTTACTAAGAGTTACTTTTGCTTATTCTGCTTTTTGACATGCAAATCCTAGTTGAAAGTGTTGTCTTGGCTGAGTACTGTTGGAAGTTTACCTCTAGTTGTCATTTATTGTACTATTTTTGCTCAAGGTCTTGTACATCAGGCTATTCTAAAGTATGACGACTTACAATAGAAGTCTGATTTTAGATAATATGAAAATTACCTTCTGGTTAGCCATTAGAGACATTAGTCATCATGTATCTGAATTTTTAAAAAGAATGTCTTTCTTATGATTTATTATTCTATTTTCCTTTTTCTCTGCCTCTTCATCCTCTTTATTGTTAGCCTCTATAATTTATATTTGATTGGGAAACTTACATATAAATTAAATCCTCTGAATTATAGCATAATTCCAACTTTGGTACCCGAACAATAAAACTTTACACCCTAAACTATCACAACAAAAAATATTTATATGAAAACTTCCATATTGATCACCACTGATTTGTAACGTTTTTTGTGATATCTACGGGAGTGAAGTGTTACACTTGGAAGTTTGAGTACTAAAATTAGAATTAGGCTCTGGAGGTTTATATGTAATTTCCCTATTTGTTTTTCAACTTAGAATTTTGTAACATGTAGTGCACCATTTATTCCACATATGCATACTGATGTCTTTTCATTTCTCCCCTTGTACAGGAGATATTATTTACAACGAAAAAAAAATCCAGGAGATTATCACTTTCTTTACATCACCATGTTACAACCTTCAGGCATGGCAGGAGAATCTGGTATGTTTACGGTTCATCAAACAGTTGGTAGTGTTTTGTGTTGCAAATGTGGAATTCCCATGCAACCAAATGCTGCCAACATGTGTGTGAAGTGTTTGCGCTCAGAAGTTGATATCACTGAAGGATTACTGAAGCATCTCATCCTAGTGCATTGCCCTGAGTGTGATAGCTACTTGCAGCCACCAAGAACCTGGGTCAAAGCACAATTGGAATCAAAGGAGCTGCTAACATTTTGTTTGAATAAACTGAAAAGGAATTTTAGTTCAAATAAAGTGAGGTTAGTACATGCTGAATTTATATGGACTGAGCCCCACTCCAAGAGGATAAAAGTCAAGGTTAAAATTCAGAAAGATGTTCTAAATGGAGCAATTCTTGAACAGTCTTATCCCATTGAGTATGTTCAACAGGAACATATGTGTGAATCCTGTTCTAGGATACAAGCTAACCCTGACCAGTGGGTTGCTGCTGTGCAACTACGGCAACATGTTACTCATAGGCGTACTTTCTTCTATTTAGAACAGCTGATTCTGAAGCATGGTGCTGCTGCTACTGCTATTAGAATACAGCAGATGGATCAAGGTATTGACTTCTTTTTCTCTAATCGAAGTCATGGTGTGAAATTTGTGGAGTTTATAGGGAAAGTTGCACCAGTTAGGAGCCGCCATGATAAACAACTTGTTTCTCATGATTCTAAGAGTAATAACTACAATTACAAATATACATTTTCTGTTGAAATCTCCCCCATTTGCCGTGAGGATTTAATTTGTCTGCCTCCTAAAGTTGCGGTTAGTTTGGGAAACCTTGGCCCTCTTGTGATTTGTACTAAAGTCACCAACAGCATTGCTTTACTTGATCCATTTACGCTGCGGCACTGTTTCTTGGATGCCGATCAGTACTGGAGGGCATCCTTTAAGTCTTTACTTACTAGCAGACAGCTAGTGGAATATATTGTGCTAGATGTGGAGACAGTTTCTTCTGAAGTTACCATTGGTGGCACGAAATATGTTTTAGCAGATGCTCAAGTGGCCCGTGTGTCTGATTTTGGGAAGAATGATACAATATTTTCCATCAGGACTCATCTAGGTCATCTTTTAAATCCTGGTGATTATGCTCTTGGTTATGACTTATATAGTGCTAACCATAATGACATTGAACTAGATAAGTACAGAGGACTTGTCCTTCCGGAGGCCATTTTAGTGAAGAAAAGCTATGAAGAGAAGCGCCAGAGGAAGCGGGGGAAGCCTCGTTCCTGGAAACTTAAATCCCTTGAAATGGAAGTTGATGATAAGGGTAAAGTTGACCAAGAAAAGATGAACTCAGAATATGAACAATTCTTGAGAGATCTGGAAGAAAATCCTGATCTGAGGTTCAACATATCATTGTACCGAAACAAGGAATATCAGCCATCTGAGATGGCATCAGTGACTGATGGTGAAGATGTACCTTCTATTCCAGTGGACGAGTTGCTGGCTGATCTTGATCTGAATGACGATGAAGATGGAGAGGATAGCATGACGGAGTGAACAGAAATATTTTTTATTTTGATTTGGAATTTTACTAAGTTGTTGGTTATATTATATTTGTTGTTGACAGTGATATTTGCAATTTACTGTTTAAGAATGAGAAGGTAATTTTAATTATTACGCAGAAGATGGCGAGTGCAGTCCTTTTCTCGTACTATAAAGTATAAATAGATTCTTTAGCTCTCTAATACATGTTTAGTGAGTAGTAGTGACTTATAGACATAGTATTCTAATTATTTTCTTTATTCTTAAGGTGTTAGAATTGGGATTTCAAAAATTAGGAAACTGTTATAAGAAGGGAAGGAGAGTAGAACATTTTTAACAAATATTTCAAAATCTATTTTTCTTTTCAGATTTCACAACGGTGCGTTTCGAGGACGAGGAGGAAGAAGAATTGGAGAGGGAGGAGTAGGCCCTTTTCCATGCCATTCATTAACCCTAATATGTTTTGTTATTTATTTTTCAAAAAAGAAGATGATGGTAGACAAGCTTTGATATTAGATTTTACAATCTTCTAATTCCGCAAGGTAAATCTATTAGATATTGCACTATGTTTTTACTTCTTTTTTTGGTCATACAAGGAAAATTTTCAATGTGAATTAAAATTTTAGGTTAATTAAAAAATGTCAATTCAATTAGAGCTATCAAATGGATTGAATTCACTAGGCCCACAACCCATTTAACTCACCAAATAGTAGGTTGTGTTTTTATTGTTTGAATCGTATAATACTGACATTGTTAATAACTCGATCTACTTAACCCATCTATTGTATGGGCCAACCCGCATAACTCAGCCAGCCCACTTAACTCATCTATATGTGTTTTTCTAAAATTAAAATTCTAAGAAAAACATACCTAATTGAAACTTTGTTATATTTTAAATTTGTGATTGTGAGTTTATGGTGTTATTTATCTATTAATGTGTTAAAATTAATATCTCACTAATCATTTATAGTTACAGCTACAATATAAAAAGAATGGAAAAATTGGGTTAGTGGGCCAGCTTGTCTAAATATTTGGATTGATTAATAATTAATAAGTGTTTCCCAACCTGTTAAATTGGTGTGAATCTAATTGGCCCACTTTAACAACTGTAAACTCAACTCACTTTAACTCACCAAATTTTTTCTTGAGATTTTTGTATTATACCAATGTGTCATTGTTCACCTGCAAAAACCATATCTTTTGTAAAGGATCAACAAGAACTCAGCACAAAAGCGTTTCATGTAAGGCACTACACTTTGTTCTACCAAATATTTAGACAAGCTGGCCCACTAACCCACTAGCAATTTTTTCCATTCTTTTTATTTTGTAGCTGTAACTATAAATGATTAGTGAGATATTAATTTTAACACATTAATAGATAAATAACACCATAAACTTACAATCACAAATTTAAAATATAACAAAGTTTCAATTAGGTATGTTTTTCTTAGAATTTTAATTTTAGAAAAACACATATAGATGAGTTAAGTGGGTTGGCCCATACAATAGATGGGTTAAGTAGATCGAGTTATTAACAATGTCAATATTATACGATTAAAACAATAAAAACACAACCTACCTATTTGGTGAGTTAAATGGGTTGTTGGCCTAGTGAATTCAATCCATTTGATAGCTCTAATTGAGTTGACATTTTTTAATTAACCTAAAATTTTAATTCACATTGAAAATTTTCCTTGTATGACCAAAAAAAAAAAGTAAAAACATAGTGATAATCACCAATCACACAAATAATTGTTAAAATGCAGCTCATGTTCATTTAACAGCAGAACACTTTAAAGAAGTAATGGAAATTTAAGACGTATAAAGGAGGCTTTAGTGAAAATTGATACTTGAATTGATAGTATATTAAGAATACAAGACACTGGAATACTTGAGTACACGCCATGGGCTTTTTCTCAGGCACTGCCTAGCCAAGTCTTCAAACACAAGAACAAAACAACTAAAACTAAACCTACTTGGATTCTTTTGAAGTCTCATGGCTAAGGATGTTTTTGTGTTCTGTCAAGATTAATAAAAATCGCCATTCATCTTAAACTATTGCTGCTTAAAATCTATGAGTATTAGGAAAGAGGAAGATTGACCAAAAGGAAAATTTTACTATGTGCAGATGTTTTTTTATTGGCACAGAAAGGTGTTTGATGAGAGTTTTGAACAATTATACCAGGCTCGCTTAATAGGGGAAGCATCAATATCAAATTTGAGGAAATAGTTTGTAAGATTTCAATTGAATGAATGAATTTGTAAGTATTGTATCTGTGTGTCTACACTACATTTGTATCAATGACCTATACAAAAAATGAGAATTGGTAACAAATTTCCATGAATCTATCATTTAGAAGGGCTTCTTGAGGTACTTGAAATCCAACGATGAATCTACACACTCTGCTCTATTCTTGTAAGAATTCAACAGTTTCAACAACTCAGTCCCCTTTTCCTTCGTCTTCTCTCCACAACCCACCTGCAACAAAACCAATAGCTTCTGAAATGCTCCCAATTGAAGAGCTTCAACCAGAACCTCTTCATCTTCCCTACCACACAGCTTCCACAGAATGGAGACTGAAAATTCAGTTGCCAACTCTGATACCCTCAGAATCTTCTTGATTGCAAGAGGCAAGGTAAGAGCATTCGCCATGGCCATTTCCTTTCCTTCTTTACAATCACAAACACAATCCAAAACACCCAAAGCCTTCTCGCATGTGCTTCTCTCTGCATTCACAATGACCTCCAGCAACAAAGAAAACAAACCCAGTTCCACAAATCTCAGTGTGATTCTCTCTTTGTCCTCTGATGAGGAAACCAAGTGGAAAATCTTCGTCAAGCTTGCTTTGGTAGCACTAGGTCCTACAGGATCTCTTATCATCTTCACCAAAGCTTCAACCACACCATCAATTTTAGCCAGAGCTCTCACAGGCATTTCCTTGAGCACCATGGCTGCATTCTGCCTTGCAGAGAGATCGTCCCTATTTAGGAACCAAACCAAGGATTTCAAAGATGCTTCAGACCCCAATTTCACTATTACATCTCCTTCTTGCAAAGAAACCATCATCCATGGAAGAACCCCCAAGATCTCCTCTAGAACCCCCGCGTTTTCCTCCACCGATGACGAGAAAGAATCAAACGCAGAGGCCAAAACAGAACAAGCCCCATTCTCCACAACACACCTCTTGTTCCTCTCGCTCTCTCTCCCCCAAACCCTAATCTTCCCCACCAACTCCCTACACTTCCTCTCGTCCCCATTCCGCGCCGCCGCCACTACCCTCGAGCACACCTCGGAGACGTCGCACGGCGCGACGGGGATCCTCGGAGTCGGAATCCTCTCGATCCCGTAAGACCGATGCTCGACGCACCAATCCTGGATCAGCCTCCGGATAGCGTGATTCGGGACCATGAGAGTGTTGGGAAGAACCAGATTCGTCACCGGACACGTGGTGTTCCCGGATTCGACCCACCGCTCGATGCTCTCCCTGTCGTAGGTGATCCCGGTGGCGAGAGTCACCGGATCCTTCATGAGCTCCAGGCTCACCGGACACCGGAAATGCGCCGGAATCACAGGTTCCAGGTCCAAATCGCCGCCGCCGGGAAGGCCTTTCGCCTTGTCGCCACGGCGGAAGACTCTCCTAAGGGTTCCGGTCAAAACCATGGTTGCGCTAGCTGGAAGATTCAAACTTCAGAGTTGAATTCGTTTGGTTTTTGTGTAGTTATTGAAGATTTTGTTTGAGTTTGTGTGAATTGAAGTTGTGAAGGCAGAATGTGTGGGATTGGGGGTATTTATAGAGGTAGGAGATGTTAGCGTTGAATGGGTATTACGCGGGTCAAAGCTGAGATAGGTATGATTAATAGTAGTATTTGATAATGGACTAAACTAAGATAAAGTTCATTAGGTGCTTGCTATCAAGTTCTCCAATAAAAATTACACATGTGGTCAAAAAATTTTGTATAACCAATCACTATAGAGAGAGAATATAAAAAACAATAAATTACACAACCAATCAAAGAAGAGAGAGAATAAAAATACAATTTATGATTGGTGAACTTTATAGCAAGCACCTAATGAACTTTACCTTAGTTTTTTCCTTTGATAATTGAATAACTTTATTATTTTAATAAACATATTAATAGGTCTTGCAACGTTTTTTTTTGTCAAAATTGGTCCTCTAGCGTAATATTTGTATGATTTTGTCATTAAATGACATGACACCCTCTCTCACTTCAACTCAGCAAAATAACATCATTTTTATTCATTTAAACGTTCTGTTTTGGTTATTTAAATAAATAAAAATGGCGTCGTTTTGCTGAGTTGAAGTGAGATAGTGTGCCATATTATTTAAATATAACACGTAGAAGAGAGGGTGTACCTCATAAGCCTTCCATGTCAGCATTTAATGGCAAAATCAACCAGACGGATGTTACGCTAGAGAATCAATTTTGACAAAAAAAAAGTTGAGGACATAAAATAACTTTTTGAAACTTTGAGGACCAATATTAAACTTCGTGCAAACGTTGAAGACCAAAATAGTAATTTGGCCTAATAATAATTATAAGATGCAGTTTTTATTAAACTTTAAGAAAAGAAAGTTGGTGTAGTTTTTTTATATTAGTATTTTAGTTCTTGAAAATATAATATATCACAATTTAATCCTTAAAATATAAAAATATCAAATTTAAATTATATTTAGATGGACAAGGAAAGGATTGGTCTAATTGAGCTAAATGTGTGTCTGAATGATTTTATGAGGATTGAATTGAATGATGAAGGAGCTATAATGGCCTCCAAAACCACATTCATATGATTCAATAGCATAAAATACAATTATAGTTTTATAATTTTCAAACAAATAATTAATAAGTCATTTCTTTCTAATTTGTCAGAGCTAATATTGAAAAAATAATAATTAATGAGTGATTTTGTTCCATTCATTTTATTATTATAACTTTAATCAAAATTAATAAGTGTCTCTCTATTTCTTTGTTAAGGATTAGTTTGGAATGGGAATTAAGGATAGGAATGAGAGAATGATATAATATTTTTCACTTGTTTTAAAAAAATTTTAAATATCTCAATTTAGAGTATTTTAAAGTTGAAAGATATCCAAACAATGAGAGAAAAAGAGAAAATTAGTCTCCTCTTCCTTTTTCTCCCTTTCCTAATTGTTAAACATATTGTTAAAACTCTCAAACAATATATTTACTCAATTTATTATGCTCTATGCCATTTCATTAGTGACCACTCTATTACATCCTCTGTTAAACTCCCAAAACATTATCTTACTTCCTAAAAAACGTAATTTGTCTCAATTTAAGTCTTGAGAATCTCTATTAATATAATTAGCACTGCATTTTTTACATACTAAATTAAAATAAATTATATTTTTTATAGAATAAATTAAAACAGAGATATTAAATTTGATCTTTTCATCTTTTAAGGACTAAATCGATATAAATTGTATCTTTCATACCCAAGATGATCATTTACTCAAAATTCATTAATAATATAACTTAATAATTGTAGTGTTAGTCTAACGTGGATAGTATTTAAAGGAGAAGGAGAGAAGCGTTCAAACTTCAACATCCAAGACGGTTTATGACTTTATTATGAGTTTATGGTGTTATTACTTATTAAATGTTTAGGGTAGGACAATGGATGCTTTGAATGTTGACCGTTGAAAGTGTCAATATTTGGAGAGAGAGGAATAATATCAAATATTAGTAATTAAATATCACATATCAAATTAAATCATACTTTACGAATAAGTGTTGGTTGAAGTGATAGGTACTGCATTTTGAGTTCGAATCATGTATATAAAAAAATTTCTGTTGGGAAAGTTTTACCTCTGTTATGAGACCTCAGCTAACTCAAACAGGATTGATTATCTTCAATAAAAAATACCAAAAAAAAATTAGATTATACTTTGGGTGTATTACTTCATAATAATTTTCTTCAACGAAAGTGTGGACCACCAGACATTTAGAACTTCTAAAACTATGAAATTAAAGACAATGTGGTACCATCCGCGTTAGGTAATTCAGATTTTAAAAAGCAGTATCTTATTTCTTAAGCTATCACCGAAAAATATAAGATATTATAAATTAGCAAAAATAATTGTTGTGTTCCCAAATTTTGTATTGAGTATTAATTTTGTCTTCCAACTTTGTTTCTACAGTTAAATTTTTAAATTTCTTTCATAGTTTTAATCTCATCAATTGCATTGATAAATTGTCTCAGTTATTATATATATGTATATAAAGTTGTTTTCTTCTTCTTCTTCTTTTCTTTATAATAGATTTTCTTCTTCATTTTTTTTACTAAAATGACAATTTAAGAAAGTTTGAAGTAGTAGTGGTTACCGTATAAGGAATATGCTATATTATAGACTGTTTATGTATTGTTATACGTGATAAAAAAAAATACATTTGATTTAATTTATGTCAATTGTTAATGTAACTTCGGGAGTACCCGAGCAAACTTTACAAAATGATAATGACACTATAAATTTAAAAAATTAGGGGTTAATTTGAGAGTATGTATAATAGAAATTTAAGGGTTATTTTGACAGTGATACAAATTTGAAGGACTACTTTAACAGTTTGACAGAAATTTTTTGGGCTAATTTGAAAATGGTAGATTGAAAGTTGGCATAAATTAAATCTAGTCAGCTTTTTTTTCTTGCCACATATATAGGTTAGGTCCCCTCTCTAACCTTAAATCTAGTAAATTTTTCTATTGTGGCCGCTGCACAATCAGAGTAATAGAAATGAAGACCTAATTCTTCTTTAGCTTCGATCATGCATGGCATATCAGGTACACGTTTTGCTTCTATACTTGGTATTATTTCAATGTTTTATATATCATATATGCATATTAAATCTAACAACTATTTTAACGATGTAAGTAAAAATGTCAATATTGATAAAGAATAAAATATTAAGAATACAATTAACAAAAAATAAATTTTAGAGGCATAATTAATAATAACCTCAAATGTCTAAGAGTATCAAAAATACTTTTTAATATTATATTTTAGGAATTAAATTAAAGGAAGTATGGTGTCAAAATCACGGGTCTTAGGTTAGACATGTTAGTTCAAGCAAATTGAAATTTAATGTGAGTCATAGAAATGTTAACCGACTCACCACCTTGGGTTAGCCCACCTAAGTTTTTTTTTTCAAAATTTTGAATGATTTATTTTAAATTGCAATTTAAAAAAATTTTGATAATTAATACTTCTACCTGATATATTATATTAAAAGTACATAAACAACACATTAAAAAAAACTTCCATAAAAACAATGCATTAAAAAAATAAAATTAACAACCTAAATGACCAAATAATAAAAATAATATGTCACAAATTAAATAAAATAGCAAATGAATTTGCATTTTTTTCAAATTTAAATGGAGGTTACATTACATGTGTGCTAAATTTAGCAATGTCAATATTTATAATCATATTTAAAGCAATTTTTTTTTAAAATAATCAAGTGATTAAAAAAATAAAATTTTAAAAAATTAAATGAGTCAATTCACTTAATTCGTGAGTTAGATGATCACCTAACTCATGAGTCGAGTTACTTTTAATTCATTTATAAATAAGTCTAAACTTTTTCGACCTTACTCACATAATAAATGAATCAAATAGATCAACTTATGTAAACCAAGCAAATAATAAAAATTTCCTAAAAAACCAATAAAAATAAATAAATTAACTCACTGAATTAAATCAGTTTTGACGACTTTACTATAAACTAGACATTTGAGTCCTGAGGCGTGTGGTGCGGTGAATAGGAGTGAGTCAATAGATTAATTTGGAGAAAGATAGGATCCTCTAAAGTAATTCTCAACATTTTTTGGTGGAGTTATGAGAGAGATAGAGATAAGAAAAATATTTTTTTTCTTGATTTTTTTCTCTCCCAATTTTTCTTCTCTCTATCTCTCTCAAAACTCTACCAAAAAATGTAGAGAATTACTTTAGAGGATCCACTCTCGGATCCTCTACATTATAAGGTGAAGTGCTCTCTAAAGTGAGGAGAGAAATAGAAAGAAAAAAATTGTGGGTCCTACATCTTCACAATTTTCTCTCTTAGTTGTTCTCTCTATCTCTCTCCTTACTTTAGTGAACACTTCACCTTACAATGTAGGGAATCCACTCTCGTTAATTTGAGAACGCAAATTTTAAAGATTAATTTAACAATTTTACAAAAATTTTATGGGTTAATTTGATAGTGATAGATTGAAAATTGACATAAATTATTTCCAATCAATTTTGTTTATGGACTGTGAGTGTTGAGGCGTGTGGTGCGGTGAGTAGGAGTGAGTCAATACTCAATAGGTGTGCGCGTGGAAGCACCGTGTCCGTGTGAGTCACCGTGTGTCCGTGTCCTACTCTGTCTAATAATAAAATGCCTTCATCACTTATCATGTGTCAAAACGTTATATAAAAATTATGTGCCCACCTATCATTCTGCATTATCAATTATCATTCTTTTGATCATTATTATTATTATTATTACCTTTCTTTTAAAATTAAAATAAATTATCATTGTGTATTATCAATCATCATCTTTACTTTCAATAACCAAAATATGGGTACGCTTGTTAGAAATACACGGATGTAAAGTACTGTAGAGTAAAGTATGGTAGAATAAAAAAAGTAGGCCAAATTACTCTTTTGATGACGTGACATCTTATTTGACCAATAATTCTGACTGGACTTCATTTTTTCCACATCAGTAGTCAATAGTACTGACTTTTTGGGGTCCGTTTTACTGATGTAATGAGTATTTTAGTGTATTGGATTTCTGATTTACTGAGTTTTTGGGGTCCATTGTACCCCTAAAATATATTGCTGATGTGAAAAAATGAAGTCTAGTTAGAACTGTTGAGCATATAGGATTTCATGTCATAAAAAACTGTTCAAAATTTGACGGTGTTAGCCAAAAGCTCGAGATTGAGAGAAATACAAAACATTAAGGGTACAATTGACAGCGAAAAAACGTTAAGGGCGAAAGTGACAGGACCCACAAATGTTGGGGGCAGGAAAAATACTTTTGCCAAGTTATTTTAGGTCCTCAACGTTTTTTTTTTTGTCAAAATTGGTCATCTGGCGTAATATCCGTCTTGTTTTACCATTAAATGCCGACGTGGAAGGCTTATGTGGCACACCCTCTCTCCTACATGTCGTATTTAAATGACATGACACCCTCTCTCACTCCAAAATTCATTTAAATGACCAAAACAAAACATTTAAATGAATCAAAACGACGTCATTTTACTGAGTTTGAGTGAGAGAGGGTGTCATGTCATTTAAATACGACATGTAGGAGAGAGGGTGTGCCACATAAGCCTTCCACGTCAGAATTTAAAGGCAAAACCAGACAGATGTTATACTAGAGGACCAATTTTGACCCAAAAAAAATGTTGAGGACCTAAATTAACTTTTTGAAACGTTAAGGACCAATATTAAACTTCGTACAAACGTTGAGGACCAAAAGAGTAATTTGGCCAAAAAATAGTACTATAGAGAAAAAAATTAGGAAAGAAAATAAGTATGATAAAAAGTGTGCTTGGTATATATAAAATATGATGTAAAATTTTTTTTTTGAAAATTGTAAGAATAAATGTAATGTACTGTTTTGTTTTGTGTGCATGTCAAAAGTCCAATAATATAATTAAGGCAAAAGTACCTTTCCTGCCCCTAAAGTTTGGGGGTCCTCTCACTTTCGCCCCTAACGTATTTTTGCTGTCAATTATACCCCTAACGTTTTGTATTTCTCCCAATGTCAGATTTTTTGCTAACACCATCAATTTTTGAACGATTTTTTATGATGTGACATCCTATGTGGCCAACAATTATGACTGGACTTAATTTTTTTTCACATCAGCAGTCAATAGTACTGAGTTTTTGGGGGTCCATTTTACTGATATAATGAGTATTTTGGTGTACTGGATTTACTGATGTACTAAGTTTTTGGGGTCCATTGTACCCGTAAAATATATTGCTGTTGTGAAAAAATAAAATCCAGTTAAAACTGTTGGCCATGTAGGATGTCACGTCATCAAAAACCGTCCAAAAATTGACGGTGTTAGCCAAAAGCCTAACATTGAGAGAAACACAAAACATTAGAAGTAAAATTGACAGCAAAAAAAAATTAAGAGCGAAAGTGACAAGATTCCAAACGTTGGGATAGGAAAGGTATTTTTCCCTCTAATTAATAAGTGTAAAACTTGTATTATTAATTAACTAATTTTTCAAAGATGAACTTGCACTTGTATTACTGTAATACAGTAAGAGTTATTTCCATATATTCTGATTTAGGTAGTCCGTAGTCTACTATAGACAAATAGGCTTAGCTTGCTCCAGACTGTCACTTTTGTTTATTTTTTATTTATTTTTCAATGAATGTCACTTTTGTTGAATTGACTTATCTATAATTTAAAAAACACATTCTCGCTATGAAATAAATAAATAAAGTCTTTAGGTAAACCACTACAAAGTCAATAATCTTATTCTTCAAATCTAATATTTTGTGTTTTTTTAATGGCCGGAATTCTGAGTTCATTCATACATTTAAGTCTATTTTTGTGTTCAAGTATATAAGTACCAATTACCATACAACACACATGTTGTTGACCTTCAAACTAGGAACACAAAATTTGTTAAATTTGAACACATCCTTTGTTTCATCAATGCCCATACATAGTTTTGGACTATAATTTCTAATTGACACACACTAACTTTAAAATATATCAGGAAATAAAAAAAAAGTTAATGAAATATTTATTTCTAAAAAATAATCATTCTTCGCTCAAAAAGTGACCATTTATGAAAAGTAACTATTTTCTAGAGAAAATGGGGGAAAAAATTTCTAGAGTAAATTATCTTTTTAACCTTTGAAAAATACAATCTAGTTCAATTTAGAGAAAAATATTAAATTTAATTCTTAAAACTTAAAAGATATAATTTGTCATAACTTAATCGTTGAGACATTTATTAACATAACAAATAAAAAAATTTAAAAATTAAATTGAGATAAAATACATTTTTCTAAAATTAAACCAATACAAATTGTATTATTCAAGAATTAAATTTAATATTTCATAAAAAAAACAAAAATGATCATTTATTATTGTGGTTAGGAGGTACATATGGGCTGAGTGGCTTATGATGGACTTTCGTCTTCTTCTTTTTCTCTCTGTATGGACTTTTGTCTCACTTGTGGACTTTTGTCAACACTTCATTTGGGCTTCTCCACAAGGCCCACTGGGCTTGACTTGATTTATTTTAGCAGGAGTTCTGTCCAAAAAAAATGTGAAAGGAATTTGTTTTTTTTTTTTACATGTATATTTTATTGGAAGTAATCATGTTCAAGGTACTGTCGAACACTAAATATGTTGTAAATATCTTTCTTGTCATTTGTCAAATATATATTTTGATTTATGATCAAGTTTAAAGAAGGGTGTCGGAGTTACAAGCTTTGTATTTGGATCGAGTCACAAATGATCTTTTCTACCCGATCAATTGGGATAGGTCATTTAGATTGTTATGGAGTCAACTTATAATTGACTCGGGTCGACTCGACTCGTCGAGTTTATGATTAAATTAGTGACTTGCTTTCTCACAAAAAAAGAATAGTGACTTGCTGGACCATTGACCCACTTGATCAACTTTTTCTTTTTGGAATACAAGCCCAAAATGTAACATCAGCCCAAAGTTGAAAAGAAATTGAACATTTGTTGATTTCGAGACTCAAAACTGGGCTTGGTGAGGCTTAGGCCCAATAAGTGCAGCCTTGTAGTTTTCTTTAGTTATGGTTAGTGCTGGCTTCTTTTGTTCTATAGCTGAAGTGCACTAAGATTCTCTGAGTTTTGGGTTATGGGCACATATGCCCCTTGAATTTCAAAATCTTGTAGACAGACTCCCCGAACTTTTAATTTGGGGCACCTAGCACCCTTCTGTCCACATTCAGCCGTTATTTACCATATAAGTATATTTTGTAGGGATAATTTAATCATTTCAAATTTTAGCGGCTCCAATTGAAAGACTAAAATGACTAAAATAGCATTATAATGATTAAATACCCTTACAAAATGTGCTTACATGACAGATAACAATTACACTACCCTTACAATTTATTCTGAATTTGTCATCCTCGTATTTATTTGCTTCCTAATTGTTTTTAGGCTAAAAATTTGCTTCCTAGGTACATGATGGATTGAGAAAGAAACAATCTTATACGTGTCTCAAAATTACTTCATATATGGTGAATTTGGAAAGGATTGCACTCTTCAATAATGCCTTCTCTTTTTGGCCGAAAGTCTTCAATTATACATGCTTGAAATGAAAGTTTTCAAAATAAGATTTTTGCAAAACCAAAGCTTTTAAATAATTATTGATAGTGTGACCAAAGAATTGGTAGTCGGCTACTGATATGTTAGGGAAATTAATAGAGATCTAATTTAAAATTTTATTGTACATGCCTATACTATAAATATTTTTATCCAGTCACACTTACTTAACTAACCCTGAGTATTTAAGGAAGGGTCTTCCTATAAAGAGATTATTGATTAAATTCTCTATATTTTGTATTGTTGTTTGAAAAAAATTTAAATAAAACTTGGTCTAAAAAAATAGAGTAAATTTTTTTTACCATCATTGTAGATTTGTTAAATTATTTTTATAACTGGTATACTTTGATAAAATTACATTTGTCTCCCTTTTAACTTAACTTTTTTTGTGTAAAATAGGATTATAATTTTTATTTTAATATAACAATAAATATAGTTAACTTTGTATGCTAAGTTTCAATATGAAAATTTTTATTTTTTCTTTTGATTTTCCATATGTCACTTATATAAGAGATAATCTTATTGAAGACAAATTGGTAACTAAATGTGGGCACATGATCTCCACTGGTGATTCGAACCTAATTAGTTCACCAAATTTTGAGAGGCTAATCCCTTTTACTGTATTCAAAATCAATTCTTGTTGGTAAAATTCTTAATTTAACAATAGAAGTAGCTAAAATAATTTTATCATTTTAAAATGATTACATATTATGTTAAATACTAATTTCATTACTAACAGGGGTTGGGTCTAGTGGAAGGAATTAGTCTCTCACAACGTGATGAACTCAGGTACGAATTCTCGTTGGAAGAGGTACTCACATTTAGTGTCCGACAGTGCCTCGAATAGGAGGATACTCGTGAAAAAAAAAAACTAATTTCATTAACGAAAAAAATTAAAAATGAAGGTTTGTCTAAGATTGTATCAAACCTTTAAAAACTAAAACTAGAAGGATTGTAATTAAGAATAATTTTGACCAAACCCTAAGAAATGTTAGTTTAATTTACTTAACACAAAATCAAGCTAGCTAGCAATTAAGTAAGCATGCATATTATTACTAGTCTAATTACTTTTGATATAGTACCTCTCCATTAGTTACATATACCATTTGTCAATATTAATAAAAATATTTGATTACTAATTCATTTATGATAGATCCCTATAATTAATATTGATAAATTAAATGACATTAAATAAATAGAGAGAAATATACTAAAAATCCACCAATTGTACCAACCTTTTATCCCACCAATAGGCTATAACTTTTTACCAATACTGAAGCACCATTGGTGTGTGTGTGTGTAACCAACATTAGGTGGACACATCTAAACTTAAAATCTATAATTAATGGGCAAGTGGGATTCATCTTTTTTTTTTGGTGATAAAAAAGTTTAGGTGGGGTAAGTATTGATATTTCACTAGGGTTAGGGAAGACCTCCCAACCTCTTTGAAGGTTTATGGGAGGATTTACATATCACTCACCAATAAAGCCCTCACACCGATCATAGGGTTCGAACCATCGCCTTTGTAGAATAAGAACCCGAACCGTAACCAACTGTGCCACTCCTTATTGGCAAGTGGGATTCATCTTCATCATGCTATGCTAAGTATATAGCTCTCTCAAGTACCAATCCTAGAAGAACCATATATATATATAGTGTCTTTCTAACCAATACATATATAATTAAGTTGATGAGAAATTAAAGCTAATTGGTGGGCTCAAATATATATATAGTTAATGATGGCAATAAGTTTAGTTAATTAAAGATCAGAATCTCACAAGAGGCAAGCTGTCCAATTAAAATTAAAACTAGAATCATCAACTTGTGTTTGACAGAAATTATAAATAGCCAAAAAGAAGCATGCTCATAAAGAAAAAGAGAGAGATGCTTATTCTAAATTGAGCATATGCCACTAATTAATCTTAATATTTAAAAGAAATTTGTTAATTAGTGCCCTAAGGCTTGGGAATTTTAGGAAGATGGAATGAATTGGTCATTAATTAATGGAATGGAATGGAGAGTGGAATGAGTAAATATGTTGTTTGTGGGGTTTAAAGAAAAAAGAGGAATGAAATTGAATGTGTAAAATGTTATTGGAAGTTATAATAAAATAGATTGAATGGAATGACCCATTAATTATTATTTTTTTTTAACATTACTCCCTTATAATTGAACCAAATATTTTACAATACATATGGCTTTGGGATAAAAGTGTAATTCTATTAAAGTAATAAGGATATAAATGCATTTTAAAAATATTAAGCCATTCATTACATCCTTGACTCTCCAATTTGAAAGAAAAAAAAAATTAGTTTTGAATGGATAGAAAAGGCTTGAGAGGTCCTACCCTTTCATTTCTATTAGTATTCTATTATCTTTAAAACTCTCAATCTCAAACATATATAGTGTAAGAGTATTCTTTAAGAATCTTTCTTACTGCAGTTGAAAAAATAATAATTAATGATTTAGACTCAAAATCTATAAAAATATTAATTTTTAATATATATATATATATAACTCTCATTGAGAAAAAGTTTTAAGGGTCTCTTTGATACATGGACTAAAATTTTATTCTCGAAAATTCTAATATTTGAAATCACATTATTATCGGGAATAGGATTTTATGAAATATTGAAAAAGTTATTTATTTCAACATTTACAATTTTATGACTATTTTATAAGATTCGTTCTCATTCTATAGTTGAAAATAATCTTATTATATGGGATTAGAAATAATACCACCCTTTATATGAGATTAAAAAAGTGAAAAAACATGAGATTATAATATTTTTGGGATTGTAAGATTTTTGAACTTATTTTTTCAATTTGTATATCAAACTCAGAATTAAAATATACCAGATCTCATAATCTTAAAACTATTTTTTTGTAAGATCAAAACTAATTTTTTAATTCTTGTACCAAATGCCAACTAAAATGAATCTTAGTGATACTAATTTGAAAAACTCATCCTTGTGGTGGGCTCTAATAATGAGCACTAAGTTTCATTTTTTATGGTAACAAATTTTTTAAAGTGAGAGAATTGCATATGAGAGTATATATACATAGACATTAAGAAATAGTATATAGCTTAAATTACCAAGTGGGAGAATTTTTGGCTTTTGGGTATTTTTTATAGAAAACAAAAATTTCAGCCACAGTCAGTGTAATTATCACAACGGCATTATTATTAATTATTGTGAGTATCTTGTGAACTGCATCACAATATGATATTAAATATTAAATAATTAATTGTAGTGTGTATATGGAATTAGGAATGATGAAGTAATAGCCAATGGGTGTGAGTATGGGTGTCTTGTGTTGTAACTGTTTGTGGCGGTGGGTGTGGGGACCAGCTTGAGGCAGTCGTGGAGACCAGACTCATGTTTGGTAAGGAGAAAAAAGAAAAGAAAAGAAAGAAATATGAATGAGAATGAAAATTGGATCCAGTGAAATTCTCTTTCGTGCAATTCTGGTATAATTTCTATAAAAATACACATTTTTACTTTATTTTTGAAGTGCTAGTACGGACTCACACTAATAATAATTTATTATGAATAGATTAGAGATCAAATTAATATCAATATTGACAAATATCATCACCTTAAATGGATTAAGGATCAAATTGTTATTGATATTAAAAAATAGTCTTACGAGGCTATTTAGTGATAATATTTGTCAAAATTAATAATAATTTCATCTTTAATCCATTCATAGTGGGTTATTGTTAGAATAAATTCGTATTAGTACTTCAAAAATGAAGTAAAAATGTATATTTTATAAGAATTGTACCAAAATTGCTCGGAAGGGAATTGCACTAGATCCAATTTCATGGGAATGGGAATGAGAAAAAAAAGGAAATGAAAATGTCATGTTAATATAATGTAAATTGAATAAAAGCAATGTTTTTAAAACCGGACCGGTCATTGAACCGGTCGAGGCACTGGTTCACGGTTCAATGGTCAAACCGTGGTCGAACCGGTGGCATTTAAAATATATATTTTTAATTAAATATACTAAAATATATCATAAAAAAATTATATATTTCATAATTATATGTTTCCATCTCGATCTAAACATGATAAGAAATAGAACAAGTTGCAAATTACCACAATATCATATTAAACTCTTCAAATAAGTTCAAGGATCAACATATTTAAGTCTCAAATCTTATCACAAACCCAACAATAAATACTGAAATAGAACAATCCTTACAACTACAAGTCACAACAAATTTTCAATAAATATTAAATCATAAACAACACAAATTTTTTTTTTTAAAAAATGAACAACCGGTCGAACCGTCTAAACCACCGGTTCTGACCGGTTTTATATCTGACCGGTTCATTGGTTATTCCGGACCGGATTGGCTGGTGGTTTACCGTTTTTCCGGTCCGACCGGCCGGTCCGGTCCGGTTTTCAAAACAATGAATAAAAGTAGATAAAATGACCATTTTACCGTTACATTAAAAGTGGAATTAGGGGTGCAGAACCGATCCAATCCAAACCGAACCGATCAAAACCGATTACATAATCGGATTGATTGGATAATTTTTTTGTCAACCAATTTGGTTCGATTCGGTTGTTGGATGAGTCACAATTCCAACCGAACCAACCGACTATAATTTTTTGATATATAAAATTACCTATAATTATTAATTACTAACCTAGGTCTCATTCAGCCATTCTAAATCTAATTCCTATAATGTTGAATTGTAATTTTAAGTATGTAATATTGTACTAATAACTCTAATTTGTTGATTTTCATAGTTAGGAAATGCTCATTTTTTGGCTTCCTCTTTCACTTGAATTTGAAAATCCGGCTCGCTCCCGGCTCGGTTGATGTTACTTAAGTGGATTGGTTTGGATGATTTTTCTGGTCATCCGATTAAGTCGATTCGGTTGCAAAATCCATCCAAATCGAACCGAACCGACCTTTTGCTCACCCCTAGTGGAAATGAAATAAAGTGAATAAAAAAGTAAGGGAAAAAAATATAATTTCATCACATTGCAAAAAGTGAGATTTGTTTGGTGGAAAGAATGTACGAGAAAATAGAGCATTCCATCCCTTTTTTCCTTCTTATTTCTCCTTACCAAACACAGTCTAAGGATTTCGAATTCTCTGTTATTGTTTGGTCATGCTAACCGATCAAATAATCGTGATTACATTTTTAGTTACGGTTATTGATCAATTTGTCACCGTTATAATTATAATTAATTTGAATAATATAATTGTAAACAGGAGAAGATCCAAATCGGTGAATACCGACTTAGCGATGACAATTGACAAATTGCGTCTTGAAAACTGTGTGTGCTAAACGGCGGAAACATGGACATATATAACTATATAAAAATAGAAAAAAGAAAAGATACAGAGAATTCAATCTCTTGAAACGTTGAATATTTTGTGTTTATTTTTTTTTTATTTTTTTTTCTTATTGAAATTTTTCAATAAAATAATAGTAAAAAAAGAAGAAAAAAAAAAAGACACAAAGACTCAACATCTTAAAAAATTAAACTCTACGTAAAAAAAGCCATCAAAATATCAACTAAAATGCATATAACCGTTTTGAAATAAAACGAGATTCAACCCTTTGTTTTGATACAGGACTCACTCTTCTACATTTTCAACGTTTCAATGTCTATCTCTTTTTTTCTCTTATATTTACTTTAATAACAAATTGTTTTTAATAAAAAATAAAGACGAAGAGAGAAAACTAACCTCTCAAAAAATTAAACTCTTTAATTTTAAAATATTCACTGAAATAATTTTTTAATTATAAAATTAATATAAAACTCCTTCAAAATTTATAATTTGTGCAAAAAAAAAATTTTATTAATTTTTTCATCTAAAAATTTAATAGATACATGACAAACATATATATATATATATATCAAATTATTCAAGAGATTTTTTTTTTGCACATAACTTATATTTGAATGGAGTCTTGTGCACGTATTACATGATTTCATTGACATGTCACTATCTATGAAGATCTTTTTGTTCATAAATTGTAAAGTTTATAGAATTCTATATGCCTATTTTTATCCGCACATAACTTAATTATAGTTTAGGAGTTTTTGCATTTTAACTAAAAAAATAGGAACTCCAATTGGAGTAAATTGCAATTTTTTTCTTTTATAAATGTCAAAATTATACTATTTGGATAGATGAGGTGATCAATGTAATTAATATACCCATAATATAAATAGGGCAATCTCTCCATGAAAATTCTATAATTTCATTAATTTTAATTAAAAACTACCCTTAATGGTAATATTAATATTTTTTAAAAACAATTTTGAGTTTTTTAAAGATATATCAATTCAATGTTATTTATTTTGAGTTAAAATACTTAATTTAATTTAATTTAAGTTTTAAAAATAATTGTTTATATTGAAAAAGTTTGATTATATAAATATATTAATTTGGTTAAAATGAATAAAATTTTAATTTTAATTTTCATAACTTTCAAGAGAAAAGCATATAAATTTTATTTGAAATCAGCACATGATGCTTTTTATATAAAAGAAAAGGTTTTCTATCATTACATTTTTCTTATATTAATTTTAACTCTAACTTAAACTGATGGCACACTTGCATTATATTGATCATAATAGACTTAATTTATTTAGAGGCAAAATATTATTTAGTCCTTGAATTGTTGGTCAATTTATTATTTAGTCTTTAAATTTATCAAAAATACTATTTAGTCTCCAAAATTTGTAATTATGTCAATTATTTAGTCCCCGAATTTGACAAAAATACTATTTAGTACCCGAATTTGTAACTATGTGAACTAATTAGTCCCCGGCCCAAGCTTGGCAAAAATACTATTTAATCCTCGAATTTGCAACTCTGTCAACTATTTAGTCTCTTGACTATTGCCCGTTAGAGTTGACAGAGTTGCAAATTCGGGGATTAAATAGTATTTTTGCCAAGTTTGGGGATTAAATAGTTGACATAGTAGTTAATAATTCAGGGACTAAATAGTATTTTTATCAAATTCCGGGACTAAATGGTTGACATAAGTACAAATTTCGGAGACTAAATAATATTTTTGATAAATTCAAAGACTAAATAATAATTTGACCAATAATTCAAGGACTAATTTATTATCAATAAAAAAAAGGTCTCTATAAATCAATAGGATGTCTCAAACTGGGATGACCAAAAGGGAGAATGTCACTTGGTCACGTGCCATTTTGGAGCTCGAGTAAAACACTTAAAACTAAAAGCAAACAGCCTAAATCAATAGAAAAGATCATAGACACATGCATGGGGTTGTGTTTTGTGTTTGGTTTTAGGGCACTTTTCTCAGTTATTTTCCTGAGAAAAAAATAATAATTAATAAATTAAGAAGAGAAAAAAGTACTATTCCATTGTTTTGTTTATTTATTATTTAATATCTATTCCCATTCTTCTTCTTTTTTTTTGGGTAAAGAATATCTATTCCATTCTGATCAAACCCCACATTGGAAAGAGATATATAACACACACACGTGGTACGATGATTTGTTGAAACTTCATTGGTGGAGGCAAATTAAGGTTCTTAATTTGTTTAATTAATTAACTATATATATATATATATATATATATATATATATATATATATATATATATATTTATTTATTTATTTATTATTTTTTGAGATCACTCTTGCGATCTTCTTTGGATCTACATGTGCTAATCTATGCTTAGGCCTTAATGGCCTAATTAGTAGGTATGTCCCCACGCTATAGGAAG
Organism: Senna tora; assembly: GCA_014851425.1. Lineage (NCBI taxonomy): Eukaryota > Viridiplantae > Streptophyta > Magnoliopsida > Fabales > Fabaceae > Senna > Senna tora. Next base: position 12,185,752 of record CM026264.1, read on the forward strand.
TGCACTAATCTGTATAATATTAATATTTTAAAATGAGTAGATCTCCAGTAAGTAAATTAATGGTATTTGAAAGATATGATTTGTCTCAATTAATTTAGATCATAAAATATGAAATATCAAATTTAATTTTTTTAAAAATAATTTATCTCAATTTAATCCGTGAAAGATGAAATACAATCTGTCTCATTGTAGTCCTTGAAAACTTTCATTAATACAACCGAAAGAAAATTTCACATTGACTAAATTGAAGCAATTTCATCTTTTAGAGACTAAATTTAATATTTTTATCTTTTAAAAATTAAATTGAGACAAACTGTATCTTTCAAACAATAAATTTTACATTTTTATTTTTCAAAAACAAAATTGAAAAATAAATGTATCTTTTAAGATCAAAATGTTAATTTACACAGTAATAAAAAGTTATTTAACTCAATACTCTTCTATATTACTTTTTGTAATCCTCTATTATTTATTTTTCTGTTTTCTTTTCATATAATATATATATATTTTATTTATTTGGTTTTAAGAAGCATATATTATATAAACATAGATTGAATAGAGGTCTTATTTAATTTCTGCTACATTTTGTGTGTTTTTGAAGTGTTCAAAAGACTAATCCCCTTTGAACATGTGCTTAAGATTCTAATGCTCCCATTATTATTGCTTTCTATATACTTCGGCTGCTTCAACCTACCTATAATAAACAAAGGCATATTTAAGTTTAGGATCCAATTGTATTATATATATATTTCTAATATTGCTTTCCTTATAAAGTGGGTTTAATTTGTATGAGATAGGTCTATATAGTTCTTTTTTATAATCCTCTGCCTTGTCACCCCATTACACAAGTGCTTTCTATAATTCAATTTTCAATGTTATTCTTTGGCCAATGCATAGAGTTAGTGCTTCTTTCCTTAGTGATAGTGGGTTTTGAACGGCTATATATCAAATTAAAAAAAAAATTCAGTTATTTTTAAAAATTATCTACAGATATATACTATTTTTACTGTGCACGAGCAAAAACGCCCTTAGTAAGGACGTTTTTAATGCTAATATTTACATGAAAATAAGTGTGATAAAATTGTAAAAAAACCCCTCACTGAGGGCGTTTACTATTTGATCCTATAAAACCCTATAAACGCCCTCAGTGATGACATTTTTTAATGTGCACAGTAAAAATAATATATATCTGTAAATAGTTTTTAAATGTGACTAAATTTGTGTATATATTTTTTATTTGGTATATATCCGTTCAAAAGCCTAATAATGGTATAGAGACCTTATTTTTATTTTTAAAGTTCACTAGCCTCTCGGTATTCTAGTTTGAACTAGCATGGGTCCTCTATATATATATATAATGCCATAATGGGAGTCCGACTCTCCTAATAAAAAAATTTTTATACAAAATTCGAATTGAAAACTTTACTAAAAAAATAAAGAACATATCATTTCAACCAACCATATTTTAGATAATTCAATTTGTTTTAAAATTGAATGGTTGAGATTTTTTTTTGTAACTTTAATTTGTTTAGGAATGTACTATTTTATCAAGTAAAGCCTTAAAGGAGAAACCTTTTTGAAAAATATATTAAAAATTAAAAGGTAGAAAATTTGTTATTCAATGATACTTCTTATCCTTTGTTGATGAGAGTGAAGCATAATAGTGAGAACAAGTAGAATGGTGGAAAGATAAGGCAGAGGTTACTGTCCAAGCTTTTGTCATCTAAAGTTCCTATTTGGGATCCTATAATGAGCCACAAAAATAAGTATTACATCATAGTATGCTGAGGATATTTGAATTCAGTGAAATGCAAGTATGAAGATTGAAATGCACGATTTAGATCATTAAATAAAAATTAAGATTTATGTCGATACTATAACAATTTCTTGATGATTTAGACTATGCAATTATGTATTTTACTGGATCGGTACTTTATCATATCCGAATACATAGGTAGGAGTCTATTCCATTCGACTTTTCAGGAAAATATATAATTATTTTTTTATTTTTTACTATAAAAAAATTATTTTTAAAATAATATAACTAAATATTTAATTTTTTTTGATAAAATAAAATGTACACATTGAAATTATTAATTATCTACCTTTTAAATTTATAATTTTGTTAGCAATTGTTGACAGTAAAAATATTAGATAATATAATATTAGTTATAAGGATGTTTAGTTAAATATTTTTAATTTCTTTTTGAATATAAGATATTTATTTTATAAATTTTTATGTATTTTTTTTTGTAAGAAAATTAAAAGAGATAACAAAATATTATTTTAAAATAAAAAAAACTCACAACAATTTGTTAACTCATGCCATTAGATGAAGATAAGGTTATTGATGTAATAAACTAATAATGAATAATAATTAAATTCACAAGAATCGAGTATGGGAATATATATGAATATTATACCACTTAGAACCTCACAAAGTGACAACATAAAAATAATTGACTAGTGATATGTGAAAAATATTAATAATAATAAATTAAGACGACGAAGATTTATTCTACCTAATCCATCTATTGACTCCAAAAGAAAATGATTAAATATTACTTTGCTTTCAAATTGTTTAAGGGTATACTAACGATCCGTACTGGTAAATAATGTACAAAATCAATGCTCATTGTACCTTTTTTTTAAAAAGTAATTGAAATTATTAATATAATTCGTTTTTAATAGATAAATCTCAAAATCATAAAACTAAAATTGTGTTAGTTCCTAGACATTTGGACTGCATAGAAATGTGTTAAGAGAAAGTCTTTTAAATTTTAATTACTCAACATTTATTTCACATGGGAAAATAAATAAATAAAGACTCATTTTATTGATTAATTAAATTAATAATTTAGTTTTTTAATAATTAAAAAAATAATTTAGTTTTTGAAATATGTACGAATATATTCTCTCAAGTTATTTTTTTAAGAGATCAAAATTCCTAATTAATTTGATCATTTAATTGTTAAGATAGATAAAAAATTAAATAACAATACTATTAATAAATGTAATTATTAAATGATAAATTAGATCATATTCAAAATTTAATTATAATAAAAAATCATATTTACAAATTTAATACCATCAAAATATAATTTTGTATTTTTTATGTTTAATTTATAAATCTAATGTATTTTATTTTTAAAAAGTACACATTTTTTTTTGTTTTTTTGAAAATTTAGGTGAGGGGATGGCACCTAGTCCACGGTTACAAAAGTTCTTACAAATAACCCATCAAATGAGGCATCACTAGGAGTCGAACCCAATCCATGCAATTGTCATTGACGAAAAAAATATAATTTAACATTGTCTAGAATGAGAATATTTTAGTCAAAATACACATTGGGTTAAAAAGTACACATTTTTTAATTGAATAGAATTCAATTCAACATTTAACAATTGGTTACCTCCTATTATTATAAAAATTAATCAACTTTCTATTTGATATATATTTTAGTTAAAGGAATAAATTGATTGAAAATTGATTTTTAGAAATTAAATTAAAATATTTTATCTTTTTGAGAATTAAATTGAAAGAACCCATATTTTAAGGACATTTGATAGCCAAAAAATATATATATTTTAAGGACATTTACTCAAAAAAATATTTATTTCATCTATATTAAATTGTTGGGTTAGTTATTGGTGTCATAAAATATTTATTTAATAATTAAAAAAATACAATAAAAAAATATAATGGGAGGATTACAGGAGAAATAAAATAAATATGATGGATAGTTATTAAAAAAATAAAGAGAATTTTCATTAATTAATTTATTATTTTAAAATTAAATAAATTATCAAATATTTATTTATTGTTATTTTAAAATATAATAATAATTTTATATATAGATTTTTAAAAATTAAAAAATAAATTATATGTAAGCACCTATCTCCAAAATTTCTAATTTAAAAAGAAAAATATTATGGGGATGTGGTGAGCTCCATAATATTATCAATTTAGGAATACGCAAGAACTCTCACCAATTGGTTAATCTTGTCGCAGGTTTTACACTTACGGTCCATTTGGTACAAGATTTAGAAAAATGATTTTGAGATTATCTTTAGTATCGTAATCCCGTGTTTGGTATAAGATTTAAAAAATTAATTTTGAGAATTTACATTCTCGGGATTATTCTTATCCCATGTTTCTTCATGTTTTTAATCCCGCATAAGGGAGGTAGGATTATGATAATCTTATTTTTCAATACCTACTTTTACTAAAATAATTTCAAGATTATGAAAGTTCAACCAAACACTTATTTTAATATTATGGGGAATCCTAATCCTAAAAATTACATTCCCAATATTAGAACTTTCGAAATTAAAAAACTAACTCTTATACCAAATATAACCTTTAAGGATAAATAACTGATCATAGAGTGCTGCTTTCCATAATTAAGAGTGAGATTCGAATTCTCTTAAGAGAATAGGCGAGGAAACCACCAGACTACACTACACATGACTCATCCTATAATAGTAGCGTGGCTGAAAAACTCAAGTCAAGAACAAGAATAGGAGATGGAAGAAAAGAAGGGTTTTGCTTCCAATTCTAAAAGGATAAAGAATTGCGCAAGTTATGGCCACAATGCTTTCTATATATATATATATATATATATATATATATACAATTTCGAGTGTGGAAAAATGGACCATCCCATTATCGGCTCCTAAAAAGTACAAACTATATTGATGGAGATTGAAGGCCATATATATATATATATATGTATATGTGGTAGCAACTTCCAATCTCTTTCTCCTTTGGTGGGTTAATATAAATATATAGGATGAGTCATGTGTGTCAACTTGGCTTCCAATATCCTAGGTAATGCCTCTCATTGTTATCATCTTTTGTTGCACAGAGTCACACACAATCATTTTATTTAAACCCTGTTTTTTTTTTTAATTACTATGCATGCATGCTACCTGTTTGAGAATATTCCCCAAAGACCATTTTGAATTGGGTAATTCCTAAACTTGCTGTTGTAGTGGAGATTAAGCTTTGCTTTGTCAAGTTAATTACTCCAAACAATATTCACCACATGTTGGGGGGAAAATTGGTAGAAAATATTGAGTACCAAATTAGCTAGATTTGGTAAGATTATAAAATACTGTTTAGTTAGCAACAAGCTGTTGGTCTAAGTGGTAAGCGGACTTGCTATTCCTTAATCAAGATCTCAGGTTTGAGACTTTGTGAATGCAATTTTTTTGTTGGAAGACTCTCTCGCCTTAGTCAAATGCGCAACACAAGTTGAGTCTAAATTAATTAGGATAAAGCCTCGGACACCGGGTGCAAAAAAAACTGTTTAGTTAATTACATTTCCTTCTTCTGAGATGAAATGACAAGCTATTTATGATCAAATTTATCTTGATTAAAAAACCTTACTATCTCATACTTGTATGGTTGAGTACTTGAGTTTCCATTTTGAAGAAAAGAAGAAGCAAACAGCAGAAGAATCATTGATTTGATTACCATTTGAATGGGGTAATCGGTAATTGGTAAAAAATGTTGTAGTAGAGCTTAAGCTTTCCTATGTGATACTATTCAAAACAAGATTCACCAAATCTAGAAAAAAAATAGATCTAACCAAAAGAGATATATTTGTGATGATAAATAATGATGATTAGCTGCTTAAGCCGAGCTTTAGTCGAATAAAATAATGATGAGGTTCTTCAATAGTGTCACTTCACAGTAAGATGTTGAAAGAGAGGGGGAACAATTAACTAGTGAGAAAATATATAGCAGGGGAATATTTAAATGATGATATGTATAAATATAAAAGAAAAAGTGGTCATAATAATTCATAATATAAAATGGTTGTTGGGTGTGGGAAGGATATGTGCTCTATTATTTATGTTGAGTGGAGTTGTTAAGTTAAAAAAAAGGAATGGGGAAACTAATGATATTATAGCAGAGTATTTGGAGCTATCAAGAGTTTATGTTCACCAGTTACAAGTCGTTGGATTTATCTTTAAATTTGTGCTATCTTATATTTAAAAAGAAAGTATTTTAACACAAATTTTCAGACAAATCCAATAACTAACAGATAGTAAGTTTGAACTCTTGATAACTATTTGGTGTGTATAACATATATATATATATATATATATATATATATATATATATATATATGTTGTGGTGTGAATAAGATGAAGAGAGTGGTTATGATGGACGTGATAGATGGAACCAAATATGAAACTATGAATGCTGACCCCATGCATTGTGGAGTTATCTGAAGCACTTTTTAAGTGGAGAGAGAGAGAGAGAATCTTTTTGCTTTCTATTCCTTTCTTTCTTTCTCTCTCAATTGTACAACTACAATCCAGTTGTGTTATAGTTTTTCTTTTTTGGCCGTTCAGTTTTGAGTTATTGTCTCGATTGATTCAAATTCAACTCGTGTAATGCACTTGACTTGGTGGGAGAGTCCCTCAACGAGAATATATAACTGTATTCACAAGGTCTCGGATCTGTAATCTTACTTAAACGATAGCAAATTACTTATTACTTGGAGCAACGTCTCGTAATTGTATTATAGTTTAAACTTACCCTATGTTGAAGAAGTTTGAAAATGCTCAAAATTCCACAAAGGTACAATGCCTCAGACTTTAAAAAGAGCAGTAGCAGAAAGTCATATTTACTTACATAGCAGAAACTTATGAGAGTGGATATTTTCTTTATCTCTATCTCTCTCATAACTCCACCAAAAAATATAGAGAATTACTTTAGAGGATCCCATCTCGAAACTTATTGTTCATACATCTCAGATAATTTGCATTAAATATTAATATTATGATTTAGATTTATCTTTTAAAATTTTAGATTTTATTATATTGTATAGTTGAGTGGTAGTATATATGATTATAACTTATTTAACTAGTGAGATTATATCTGACAAATTTTCTATGAGATTTCATTTGGAAAAAGTGTAATATGTGAAGTAGAATATGGTCAGAATTACGAAGAGGTCAGAGATTTAAGCTTTGTCGCAAATTCAGACAGTTAAATTAGACTAAGAAAATTAGGAGAAGGCAGAGGAAAAGGTAGTTAGAGCATAGAAGCATGGAATTTTGTAAAGATTTTATTTGAAAAAGAATGATATATATATAGCTTGTGTTTGGAGATAGTATAGTAATTTTATTTTATTGAGTTGAATCATTATAATAGATTTGAGCCAGCTAATCCAATAAATAATGGCCCAAATACATCCAAATACTTCAAAGAAAAAATAAAAGGATAAATCTTTTATGTTTGTGTTTAATATATGTGAGACATTTGTTTGGAATACGATGTAATAACTTAAATAGATAATTCAAAAATTTTCAATTATTTATTTATTTTTGTTAAATTTATCCCAACACCTCCTTTTCCTCTGACTTCTCTGACGTCCCACCACTGTCCCCCCAACCCTCCACTCCCTTCTTACCTTTGTTTTGCCATAATTAAACATCAATACCCACCATTTCTCTGTCTCTCTGTCCCTCTCTCTCTCTCTCTCCATTTACTCTTTCTCCATGTTTATACCTTTTTCAGTTAAAAAAAAAAAAAGAACATGAAAAAGGAATCTGCTCTCTCTCTCATCTTGCCCTCTATTAGTGTTCCGGAAACATAGAAAACTCAAACCTTTTTTGTCCTCTGATAATTAGCCACACAACCAAACACTAGAACTAGATGTCTCCAATTCCAAAGCAAGTTTTCAGGTGATCTTGAAACTTGAGAGAGTATGTATGTATGTGTATGTATGTAATATGTAATACTACTTCTTCTTTCACTCTCATACTCATTCATATCTGTGCTGATTGCCTTCTTCTTTTGTGTTTTTCCTTAATCTCCCTTGATGCTCTGTTAGCTGACTTGGAATCAATTGCTTCGGTTTTGTCTTTGGGATATCCTGAATATGACTTTCTGTGTGGTAAAACTCTGTTTTTGCTTCATTTATATTGTAAAATCCAGATAATTTTTCCCAGAATTCTTAAGGAGGAAGATGAAACAAGCATATGCATGCAGTTTCTTTGGTATTGCTGCTTTCTTCACACTAACTCTTTGAAGTCTCCCAGTCTAGCCCTGCACTTAATCAGAATTGGGGTTTCTTCTTTTTCATTTTTAACGGATTGAAGCACACTCAATTGTGGTGTTCAACCTCTTAATGTCATTTTTGTTTGGTTGAAAATCTGTGAATAGAAAGAACCTCCTTACAAGATTCTAGTTTGATTTGAGATTAGATGTAAGTGGGTTACTGATAGATTTAAAAAATGAATCTTGCATCATTGATTTATGCACTCAGGTCATGGTGAATAGTTATAACACTATATATTGGTGTATATCTATAATAGTTCCTGCCATGCCTTCTTCATAATTAATTCCAGATTTTTTTTTCCCATACTTGTGCAAGATGGGGTCTAATAACAAGCATGAGTCAAGATCTCAATCAGCACCAATAAAATTTTTTTTAGTCTGAGCTCGGATTCTCCAATCTGTTTAGTTTCAACCTTAAATTTAGTTTATAAAACTATAAAACAGATGGTTTTGACTTTTCAGTGCTACATATGTCCCTTTCTTTCTTTTTTTATTTTAGACGACTGAATAAGCAGAATAGGTTAAGGGTCCTGAAGATAGATTATGCTGGAACCTTGGTTATGAAGAGAATAGTCATTTTGCTTTGCATCAATAAAAAAAAAATCCTCTTCTGGCTCAAAGACCTTTGGTAGATAGCATTTGTTCCGATCATTGTAATTTATTTTTCTAGATCTACCTTAAGACAGACCATCATGGATTCATTTAATACTAATTCTGCTTCATCATTGTCTGAAAAAATAAAGGAAAATAAAAATCTAGAAAAAGTTTGTCTTCTTGGTATTTCCTTAATGTGGGTATGGTCACTGATATAATATTAAATTTCTGATAAATAAGTTCCTTCTATGGTTGTTTATTTCACCATGAGAGTAGTGAATTCTGTTTCAGCAGTCAAAATTAATGATCCTGAAAATAATAGCTCCTTATGCTTTAATCCTGGGATTTATTATACAGAAGTATAAATCTAAGGACTAAAATATCACAAAAACTAAAGCATGAATTGTTTGCCTTTTCGGCTTTTCCCTTTATCTTTAGGTCTCCTATGAACAAATGGAGTCTAAAATTTCTTGTGTTGATGCAGGACAAAACCTAGCTCTTATTCTGATGGTTGATTGCTGCATTTATTTTGCACATCAAATTGCAATTTAACCACAGTAATCCAAGCCATGAGACCAAACTTTGATCTTGAAGTGGAAGCTTCTGCAGAAAATGAATCTGAAATCAGCAGCCAGGTTGCATCCAACGTATCTATACAAGAAATATCTGCAGGTCCTTCTAGTGACAACCTCACTAATGCTTCTGACCACACACATCCTATCTCACTTGACTTGTCTCTCAGTTTCAACAACAACGAGCTCGCGGCCAGAGAATCCGTAGGAGGACTCTCATTCTCCAGCACCAGTGAGAGCAGCAATGAGCCTGCCTCTCAAACCACAGCAGGCACCATCCCTAGAGTCTTCTCCTGCAACTACTGTCAGCGAAAGTTCTTCAGCTCGCAGGCTCTCGGCGGCCACCAGAATGCACACAAGAGGGAAAGGACACTGGCAAAGAGGGCTATGAGAATGGGGTTTTTCTCTGAGAGGTATGCAAGTCTAGCATCTCTCCCACTTCATGGCTCTTTCAGGTCCTTGGGGATAAAAGCACACTCTTCACTTCACCATGGCTTTTCTTCACCACCTATAATGAGGCCTTGTGAGGTGATGAAGAGCAATGCAAGATTTGAGCAAGGGTATGTTGGAATGCCTCCTATGTTCTTGGAAGATGATGAAGCAGAACTGCTTTGGCCTGGTAGTTTTCGTCAGGTTGGAGAGGTAGGTGATGATACTGATAATAATAATAATACTCAACCTCATCAGAATTTTGTACTCACTGGAGGAAGTTCAGATTTGAGTTTTACAGAGATGAATCCACAAGTAGACCTAGAGGTAGAGGACTCAACACCAGATTTGACATTGAAGCTTTGAAGGGGCTATTTTGAGTAGAATTTGGACTTCACAAATCACTTCTTTCAGTCTAGTCCTTCAACTTTAAAATTTTTGCCATTTTGCAACATCAAACCTAACAATAAACGAACTTGGATGTTATTAAGTGGCAAATCTAATGTCCAAGTCAGCATAGTGTTAGATTTGTCTTAAGATGGAAATATGATCAAAAGACAACATTGCAAAACATTTTAATGATTGAGGGACTAAATTGAAAAATCCAAAATATGATTTTACTCTTATTATGATTATTATTATTATTATATAGTTGTACAGTAAGACATGGATGCAAGCTGGGCAATGATTGCCAGATTGATTTTAACATTTATTGGGTTTCCTTTTCTTTTTCTTTAGTTTTCTTCCTTCTAGGAATCAATTTCTGCTTTGATGTTCTGCTCTATGTTTTTCATTGTATAAGAGCTCAAGGAAAACAATTTGGAGCTTCTGTGCTTGTTATATACATCGTGCCTTTTGTTTTACTGTAATTTCTGAGCTTTCAGTTTGTTTCTGCATCATTTATATTCTCTTTCTGGACCATACAAAAATTTCTGTTTGTGAAAAAACTCATAAATTCATTAGCCAATGAGGGCTCTTTTACTAATGATGTATATGTTTTATCTTAGTACTTTTCTTTCTTAACGTATACAACCACTTAAAGTTATTTGGTGTTATTTATCTATAAATCAACATATTATAAATTAATATTGCAAATTGGCTTATAACAATGTAATTTATTTAGTCAGAATAAAATTTCATTCATCATGAAACAATGGCACCAAGGCCATACAATATAAGAGCTTTTGCAAGGCTCATAACTTAGACAAAGAAAAATTATGCCTGCACTCCTAAAAAGAGAGGCCACACACTTCTTGTTTAAATCTAGCAATACTACCGAGATTAACATGTTTAAATAAATCTACAATAAAATAAAATATAGAAGTTTGATCGTCTCACAAAAGGCAACACACCTTTAATCTTTGTTGAGGATTGAACCTATACAACTTCTCCTTATGAGCTTTCCATTGTTATAGATTTGAAGATGTTCTTGTCAATCTTCAGTAGTATTACTTTCGACATGGATGAAACTGGACGGTCTAATCGCTAACCTAATACAAAGGCAAGTTGATTAGAAAAAAAATTGTTTTTCTAGTTGGACCGGATTTAACCGGCGGTCCAACCGGTCCATTTAATTTTTTATTAAAAAAAAAAATAACATCAGAAAAGAAATTAGAAAAATCTTGAAAATTAAAATTAGAAAAGCCTTGAAAATTAAAATTTAAGAAGCCATGATTATAAAGAATTTCATGTTTAGTTTGATCAAGTTCTTTCAGAGTTTGACAAGTCTTGAAAATTAAAATTTGAGAAGTCATGTAATTTAAAACTTTAAAATTATGTATGTTAAACCTAAAACTTGAGTGATGCCATTTTATATATTAAGAATAATTATTATTTATTATTTATTGCGTCATCCGGTTCGATCGGTTAAACCGATCAGACCATGAACCGAATACTTATTCGAGTCTTTGTCCGATTCGATTCTTACAACATTGCTTCCAACAAAACCAAAACAAAGAAAACCCTCTATAGAAAAGGGACAAAAGCTTCCCTAATGGAAGAAATGGCTCCACTAATGGGAGAAAAAAACTTCCTAAAAGAAGAAGAAAGTAAAGTGAACATTAATGGAAGTAAAAGAGGAAGCGGGAGAGGGGATGCCTTCTCAATCTCTCACCGGAAGCTTCGATCGCGGCGTCCTTGTTGGAGAGAACCAGAGCTAGGGTTTTTTTTTACAATGTAATTTATTTTATATATTAACATATTATGAATGAATATTACATATTAATATAGGGTATAATATGATATATGACATAAAATTTTGTTAAAATATTTTTTTAAAAAAAGAGAAAAGTCTATGTGAGCTGGCCCAGCCTAACCCTTGAAAGTCAATTATAAAATGTGGACTTAAATGGACCGGGGCTAAAAAGTCTTTTTATCAAATGGGCCAAAAAGATCTTGGCCCATCCCTTGTTATTTTAAGGGTTGGCCCAAATCCATTTTGACATTCCTATCTACCAACCAAACATAAAATAAGAGTTTTAAGATTCATTTTTCTATCAATGAGAATTTATAAAATTATTCTTGTTGACTTTTTATCAAATTCAAGACAATAGGTGGACAATGTTGTTAAGATTGAGATTTGCATAAAATTGAAAAAGTACAAGATAGATATAATCACAAAATCTGATCGAGCATATACCTAAAATCTTATCATTATAAAATAAATAAAAATACATATTATGGCATAAGTGCTTTTACACAAGTATAAAATTATCCAGAACTCATCGTACATTCGTAAAATAGGTCATGATATATTGAACAATTTACATTAAAATAATTTTTATAAGACAACTATTTTTATTAGTGTATACTATTAGTGTGATATTTGATTTTCTTTTTTCTCTAAAAAATGGTAAGTATCTAATATGAGATTCTAAAATCATAGTACAAGACATACAAGATTGAAATTTTACTTCTATACTAGTAAATTTTGATTTTACGTAAAATCAAGATCAATTTTTATAAAAAGGATTAGAAAATCATAAAATCTCACTAATAAAATTAAAATCTTAACAACTTTTGTTGGTTAAGTCAACCTTGTTACTTTATTGCCTATATTATAGGTGCTTAAAAATGAAAACCACCTGAGTTAAACATGTTCAACTTATTTTGATGACTCTAACAGTGAGTAAAAAAATAATAATAAATAAATAAATAAAGGTAACTAGTCTTTCAAGTTTTCAACCATAATCTAGAAGTCCAAACCTTCACGAACGACGAAGATGTAGCTTGTCAAGAAGTCTAATAATAATTTCTGAAAGATTACTCTTTTTAAAATTTAATCATTAAAAATAAAATTCCTCAATTAAACCCCTCTAAAATATATCTTTTAAATGGCATAGTATCAAAAAATGACTATGGAAGACCATAATCTTACGCAAAAAAAAAGAGAGTTTTCTATTAATACAAGTAATTGGCGTAAGAAATGATTAAATAAATAATAATTTTATGACAGATTAAATTAAAAACAAAAAAATAGTTTTTGTTTTTTGGAAAAAAAAAGGTTCATATTTTGGGATTTTGGGTCATATAATATATCCGATAATCTTACGCAAGAAAATCCGGAAAAAGACTAACCGTCAATCTGTCATTCGGTTTTTCTCTTTGGCCAAGCATACGCTGCGTTTGCTAACATCTTATGTCGTTTACGCAAAAAGACAGATCCCACCCTCGAAACGACACCGCCGTTTGTTCCGTTTGGCTTCACATCACAATCACACCTCCCAATCTCAATCAATCTCGGTACATCAATTTCTTATTTCAGTTTGAGCCGCCACACCATTTTTTTATTTTTTTACTTTTATATTATTTATATTTCAATCTTAATTTTTCATGTTCGCCTCTCATGCTTCTTACGTTAAGCTAGTGAACGAACGCATACTCTCTGAAAGTCTGAACCCAAACCCTTATATTCATTCTCCAACGTCCCAAAACCCTTCTTCTTCTTCTTCTTCTTCTTCTTCTTCTTCTTCTTCTCGGAATCGTCACTGCTTCGCGACGCTGCTGTGAAGACGATGATGGAATCAGAATTCTCGTCCCAATTGCAATCACAAGTCTTCGAGGTTCTAAGCTCAAACGACAATAGTCCAATGGAGGTACTCTTCTCTCATTTATTCTCTCGCGAACAATCACAAAAATCTCACGCTCACGCATTCTTCGAATGCTCAAAGAGACACTATCCCGATGTGCTCTTCATCAAGCTCTGCTTCCTCATTCGGTGTAGCCCTCGCGTGGAGACCCGAGCCAACGCCATTCGGGTGGTCAGATTCGTTCGAATTTGTGACCTCTGGCCGAAATTGCGGGAAATGGCGCAATCCACTCTGAAAGGTCATTTCCTTGCTTATCTCAGGGAGGAGAGTTCAATGGCGGTTTTGAGGATGTTCTGTGTGGTGATGGGTGAAACAGTGCGTGAGGTTTGCAAGGGTGGCAAGCAATGGCCGGAGCTGATTGAGTTTGTGTTGACGTCTCTTGGAAAGACGAACGATGAGAAGCTTCTGGAAACTGCGCTTTTGGTTTTGGCTAATTTGCCCAGAGATTGCCGCTCGTTTATTTGTGATGCTCTGAAGGGTAGCATTCAGGTTATTCATTCGTCGTTCTTAAGTGGGTTGGCTTCTGCTAGCCCTGATGTTCAGGTTGCTTCTTTTGGAGCAGTTTTGACTTTAGTAGCTTTGTTTTCTGATCCTTCCAATCCAGGGCTGTTTCATGACCTTTTGAGGGCAATGATGGTGGGAATCTTCTCTCTGTTGAGGTGCCCTCAAGATGGATATGTTCACATCGCTTTCAAGGAGTTGATAAATTTGGTGCAAGAAGGGCCTCAACCACTGAGGCCGTACATGAGTGATATGGTTTTAGACATGCTGCAAATTGCAGAAAACTCTTCATTGAATGAAGAAATACATTGTTGTGCCCTTAGATTAGTCATCTCCATGACAGAATTACAGGAGTTTAATCCCATATTGTTGAGTCTGCCACATGAGACTTTGGTTAGGCTGTTCTTAGTCCCCATGAAAATGCTACTCTGTGTCAAAGAAGATATGATGCAGAATGAATTGAAAAGTGAATTGGATGGAAATACTGGAAAGATTAATGTCTACAAATTTGGATTAGGCTGCTTGTATCAACTTTCAATCACCCTGGGAGAGAGTAAAATTGTGCCCATTGCTTTAGAACTGTTGCCACATTACTTGAATTCTTCAGAATGGAAGATGCGTCATGCAGGAATAACAATGCTTACTGTACTTGCCAAAGAGTTCTCATTTGAAACGGTGACCTGACAACTCTCTAGTCCTTGGCTTAATAGTATTTTCTGGTTGTGCTGACAGATAATAAATCAGGTGAACTATGGATAGTGTGATAGGACAAAAGATACACATCAGAAACAACAAATTGTCCTTAATTCTTGTAACACCACTAAGTAAAGGATCTGCCATTGGCATTTAGATCCTTGAAAGATGATGACTCTACCACAAGAAAAAAAAAATTTGATATTTAGAACTTATTAAAAGAAATTAAAATACCAAAATAATAAAGGTAATTTGATTCCTGGTCTGGAACCAGATTCAACTAGAAAGTTAGGTAAGGAGATTGAAGTCAGACTACCTTCCTGACACTTTCTCAGTGAGCTTCGTTGAGTTAACTCTTATTTAATATAATGTACAGAATAGAAAATGAAATCAGATTGAGGCAGACACATCTGACATTTGATAATTGCAACATACTTCTGTAAATCTTTCATGTTGTTTCAGTTACTATGATTATTTTTTCTCACTGTCTAGTACTCACATTGCAGCAAATATTGATGGAAGATTCTCTGGGGCAAGTGTTAGCCAAAATTATAGAATTATTCCAAGACTCTCATTTCCAAGTTCGGTGGGCAGCTTTTAATTTTATGGTCATACCTACAACCTTTGTCCAAGTCGTGCAAATCCTTTATCATAGTAGGCTTGTGCTTGCATTTGTGGCTGCACTCGACAATGAACAGAACAACAAAGTGAAGGTGCGAGAGATGAGACTTCGTTGATTTTCTCTTGTGCTAAGACATCATATATATGAGAGCATTCATAATCCATTAATTAGGTGCTTTGCTTTGTCATAAAAAAAAAAAGATAAATACAGAGTCAACAGCTTAGAAGTACATCTGTTCACAGTTTGACAGGATTAATTTTAATTTTACATTCACATCTTCCAGATTGTGGCATATTAGTAATAGTGAAGACCTGGAATGATTGAGCTAGTATGTTGTGGTGTGAGGTTTGACAGTCATAACTTATTGGAATTATGTATCCTCACTAATAGTTGAAAATTACATCCTCCAACTTATGACATACCCTACTGCTATGACATAATTCTTGACACATCAATTGCTTCCTGCTAGGTTAGCTAGAGAAACAATGATTCTCAGTTAGAATGTTTAATTCCCCTCTGTTTATTCATTTCTTTCACTGTGTATTTTTTAAGTTATTGGAACGTCAGTAGAAATTTTTTTCTCCTTTTGCTTTGTAATTTTTTACCAGTAATGACTCTCCATTCCTTTCATTTTCAGTCCTAAAGCACGGGGTTTATGTTACATGTACCACTTAATTATCTTGTTTTAACATGTTCCTTATATATTTAGAATTTTACGATGATTTAATAGGAACAAGCTGCTTCTGCAATGCTATTCTTTCTAAAGAACACTCTTCCGGACAGCTTACTATTTTGTCAGGATGTGGATATTGTGATGGTAAAATTGCTGGTATTGTTGCAGGTAAAGAACTATACTTTTATATAATGCTACATTTGACTTTGAAGATGTATTCATAAATGCAAATGCTTACTCCTAGAAGATTTGAACTCCTAAATGTTTATCTGAAAGATCAGTTTGTAGGCTTCTAGCTAAACTGAATTTGCATTAAAAATTGGTGAAAGGACCTGAGTAGTACATACAAAACCTATTACTTCCATATACACCAGGATTTCTTTTGGAGCCATATGTAGCTCAAATCTTGTTACGGCATGTTTTTTCATTAATGATATTAGCTCAAATCTTGTTACTCCTGCATTTTCTCTGTAATGTTTTCCATTTGAAATTTCACAAAAGTTTATACTAATTCAATATTCATCTTTGTGGTCCTCTAATTTGATTTTTCCAGCTTTTTGAATGCAGGGTAATGAAAATGCTAAAGATAGAAGTATTGTTTTGTCAGCTTTTAATATTGTTGCAGAGCGAAGCCGTAAAGTAGCTTTAGAGTAATTGTTTAGCTCTTACATGTTCCTTTCTTGCCTGCTCAATACATGCATCAATGAAATAATGTTACTTTTCATGTCGTGGCAGGCACCATGTAAATTATCTTACAATCTTAGTGGAAGCATGCAATGACAATAATTCTGAAGTTAAAGAGGTGACCTGACTTTCCTTAGCAAGTTTATTATCTTTGTGAAAGTTATTCTATATCCAACTATTTTTTCTGAAAATTTCAGGAAGCAGCACGGGGAATTCGCATTTGTGCAGAGTTGGGATCAATGCAGTTCAAACCTTTTATCAATAGTATCTTGTTCATCCCTTTTTTTTAATAAACATATTGTTAAAAACTTCATTTCTTAACTAGGATTTATGCTCTACTGTCTTCTCCAGGGATACTGCCAAAACTCAACATTTTGATGCAACATCCAAATCAACAACTTTCAGAGAATGCAAAAGCACATGATATTGCGGTTTCTGTTTTAGGAAGAATTTGCGTATGCCATCGTGACTGCATTGATGCCTCTAAAGTAATATTTTCCTTCTTCTATCTACAGAAATCTAACAGCATTTTACTGCATTTCAAATTTGTTCAGTTCCCTTCTCTATATTCTTCTGCAAGACTTCCTCCCATGGCTTATTGATTTATAAGGTGCATGAAATGCTCAGATATTCTTGATGGACCTGAAGTGTTAAATTTGCATCTGGGCATGCAGATTTTAGATGAAGTTATATATATCTGTGTACTTTTATAGTTAAACGTCTTGGCCTTTCAAATGCAAGTAAGCTGTTACAAGTTATAACTAGCTTCTTGACATGCAGTGATGTGAATTAGATTTTTTAATAATAAAAATTAAACAATAAAAATAAGGTTTAAGTATAAGCACTAGGGAAGAGAGTCAAGAGACAAATACAAGAAAGCAATAGGTACGATTTAGAACTTCTGGTCACTGTTCACTGCTCATAATTTACTTTATCTAGAAAGACCAGATAACAAATCCTTGTGTATGACATATATAAGGCTATAGACATTTTATTTTGACCAAGTTTTTACTGGGGCATGTTTGGTAAATGAGGGAATGCTGGAGGGTGGGGCTTTTGCCCTCCTTTTAAATAATAATAATTTTTAAATGAAGGGTATAATTGTTATTTTACCAAACTCTCATTTTATTTTCTTTCTCATTCTCTCTCCCATTCCCAGTCCTGAATGATTATTCATCCGCAGCTCACAGCCAACAGATTTCACTGATATATATATATATATATTTTTTTTTTCTTTTAAAATTTAGGTAACTATAGTTACTTAGTGATAAAGAAAATTTGTATGACCCCATTTATGCTTGCAGCTTGTACCTGCCTGGTTAAGCCTCTTGCCTCTTAAAGATGACTTGAATGAGGCCAAACTTATGCACGAACAGCTTTGTTTAATGGCTGCTAGGTGAGAAACTTTATTAGGCCCCAATAAGAATAATTTTTTTGAAAATTAACTTTTCTGGATAAAAAGGAAAATTAATATTTCTCCAATACAACAGCTATTTTGATTACTGGAATGCTTTTTCATATGTCAGGTTAGATAAGGAGCTTTTAGGCCCTGGAAATCAAAATCTAGTAAAAATCATTGCGGTATTTGTTGAGGTGAGTAATATATATGCATATGTATCTGTCTGCGTTCTTCTTTCTTTTTTCCGTCAAATGAAAAAAAAAAAACACCGGATAGAATATAACTTAGGATATGTCATTTAATTGGTTCAAGGATATAGGCAATCACTGAATTGTGCATCTCCATCTCTCAAACCAAGCCCCTCGAAACCCAAATTGTAAATCAGAATAAAGGTAAACAAGACTCAGATATAATATGACTTTAGTAAAGGAAGAGACCTTTCTGTTCCAATGGTTTTTCATCTTTGCCATTCTTAAATTTAACGTGGATGACATGATGGAAGGCTAAATTTGATTGAGATTATGAAGCAGGAAGTCTGTTTGTTTATATATATTGCAGAAGAATGTGCCAATTGCTTGCACTAAAATTATTATGTAACCAATCTCACCTCGTGGAAAAATGCTTCGTTTCTTATTGTTGTTTATTGATGTGTTTTCTTTTTCTTTTACTTTTTGGTGGGATATATTTAATTACAGGTTATTGGTATGGGTGACAAGTTAGCTACAATGGAAACTGTCAAGAACATGAGTAATTTGCTAAGGGAGTTCTGGAGGACTATTCCTCGAAGTTCTCTAGAATTAATTTTGTTATCATTCAATTCCCAACAACAAGATTTGTTGTTGTCTTTGGTTTCTACCTAGACTCTTGGGAGTCATATACGATGTCAAATGGTATTCAAGATGCTTGTGTTTGGTGCACTAGCCTAAATGTCAAATACCACCCAAAAATTTTGGGATCTCACTTCCAAGTTCAAACCACTTTAAATAAACGATCAAATTGTATCATTTTTAGGATATTTTTCTATTGTCCTGCCAAACATGAGCATCTTATACATTGATATTCTGTCATGGTATTCAAAATACCATGAACTGTGAGATAACAATGTATTAAATGACTTATGGGTGTTCCAAATTTTTGTAAAAGGAGATTTGAAGAGAAGAGATATATCTACTTTTGAGGCAGAAAGTGTTGTTATTGAAACACTACCATTGCTGAGGCCTGAGGGGTAGAGAAAGTTAAACTTTTCTTCCTTCTTTTTATTTTTTCTGGACATTGAGTCAACCTTATTCCTTCCAGTGTAGTTGTTTGTACATATTGGCATGCATATTGATCAATAAAATGTTTTGGAGGTTTCACAAATTTGCTTCCTATTAACATCAGAATTTCTTTTGCATCTTTATTTTATTGGTCTTTATAGTTTACTTAATTTTTTATTTGGTCTTTATTGTTTCAAAATTTGTAATTAAATGCTCATAATTTAAAAATATTTAATTTAATTCTATCATTTAGTTATATTAATGTAGTCAAGACTCAAGTCAGTATGTATTCCTATTAACATCAGAATTTCTTTTGCATCTTTATTTTATTGGTCTTTATAGTTTACTTAATTTTTTATTTGATCTGTATTGTTTCAAAATTTGTAATTAAATGCTCATAATTTAAAATTATTTAATTTAATTCTATCATTTAGTTATATTAATGTAGTCAAGACTCAAGTCAATATGTATTCATGATGTTTTAAATATGCATGATTTATGTGTATAAAAAATCTCAAATACTCATTTTTATCATTTATCTTTTCTAATAATTTTATATTGATCATTAAACGATAATATGATAGGATGAAACTTTTCAAAAATTATAATTTCACCCTGTCTTCAATCTCAAAATTTTCATTGAAGTCCCAACATTTTCAAAATCCAAAGATCCACCTTGCACTGATAATCCGTAACGAAAGCCACGGACGGAGTCTTCCCAGTAGGAACGGTGGCTTTGATTCCGTCACATATCAATCTCTTATTATAGCTACCGACCAAAGTAATTAAAAATTATTTTAGCGATTAAATTAAAATACTTTATCATTCAAAAACTAAATTAAGTTTTTTTTCCTACAATTTATGATATGATTTTCTTTTTTGTGTGTGTACAAAATACAAATCGATAAACTGTTTGAGAAGAATTTCTTTGAAAGATTCGTGTGGCCACGAAACCAGATCACAGTCCACGTGTAACAATGCAGAATCCACCTGTGTCCAAAACCATGCAAGGCAGGCCCACTCTCGTTTCCTTCTCTTTCACTTTTCTCTCTTAAATCTTCATTCATCTTTCCATCTTCAATTCGATCGCCTCGCTCCTCACAGAATCAATCTCACACTGAAAAATGGCGGAGTCGTACGAAACGGAGAAGCCGAAGCCGAACGGAGTATACGTCGACGTCTCCGGAGATCATAAAGAAGGAGACGGAAACTTCCAGAAGAAGGGGCGCTACGGGATGACGGAGAGGGACTCCTTGTACGAAGTTCTCCACCGTATGATTGGCGCCATTTTGGTCGCGGAGCAGGGGAACAGTGGTCCCCTGCTGCACCGGATCAGGACCTCCGTCTCTCAGTACGCCCCGCTCATTCCTGAAGCTTCTAGAAACACCGGTCAGGATGTTATTCTGTGGACTCGCCGAGGCAGCCCTCTCAGAGCTCTGCTCGTCATCTCCGTGAGTTCTTTTTTTTTTTTTTGTCTTTTGCGCTGAGAATTGCGAATTTCGCGATGCATTGGGATTTGCGAATGGGAAGTTTCAAATCGAATTTGATTTTTGATGTTGTCGTCGGATTTTATATTGAATTTGATTCACTGTTCTTTTGGATTTGAATTTTGAAGGTTATGATTCATAGGGATGTTCGGCTTATCAGATTTACATTTTCTGTGAAATTACTAGTAAATTAACATTTTGGTTCTGAAATATTCAATTTGTGTCAATATAGTTTTGAAAAATACAATTTGTCTCACTTTCCTGAAAAAAAAATTTGTCTCAATTCAGTCCTTACTATGTTAATGAAGATTTTCAAGGACTAAATTAAAACAAACTATATATTTTAGGACTAAATTTGATATTTCTATTTTCGACCAAAACATTAATTTACTCTGAAATTATCATATCAAGAGAAAATAGTTTGTTGTATATCTCGTTTGGTTTCTTATCATCTGTTTCCCAATTGCTGCAGGTTGGGACAATTACTCTTGTTTCTTTGACAGGGTTGTTTGTCTTTATGCTTTTCCTTCTGGCTGCAACTGTCAATGCCATTGTTATATCCCTTCTCGTGTCTTTGGCAGTAGCAGGAGGATTTTTGGCATTTTTCTTTGCTTCTGTAACAGCTATATATATCGGAGCATTATCAATAGCCATATTTGCTATTTGCACTGTTACATTTTGGGCAACTGTGGCTATTCTTATAACTACAGGTAATAAGTTGTTTGATCACCTCAATTCCGTTTTTAGTAGTCTGAACTGGCATTTTGAATTAATCTTGTTAGCTATTTCATGGCATATGTGCCTTAATAAATATCTACCTCTCAAGTCTCAAGTACTGTGGCACTCAAAGCAACATACAGTACAGTCAGAATTTTGGTTTAATTGAATCCAGGAAGGTATTTTACTGTCAATTAAACAGACATATCAGGTTAATGACTGTGCTTGGTTACGTTATTATCCTCTATTGAGGAGAAATAAACTTGAGCCTACTAGCCATAACTTTTGGTTTTTGAATGTATGTCTATATTGCTGCAATATTTCACTGATACTTATCATGTGTGCTAGAAAAGGACCAGCTACCAAACTTTTTATTGGGATCTGACTCTCTGTGACTAATGGGTTATACGTCCAATGGTTTTAAATACTGCTGTGCTTATCAGTTCAAAGTTCAAACAACCACAAAATCTTGAATATGTCCAGACTTTAATAGGAAAAAACTTAGGTCCATTTCCTTATGTCCATTTCATTCAATTCCCCAATATAATTATGACACGTGGCAAAAAGTGTTTAAATGACCAATCATAGTAGAGAGAGAATATAGAAGACCACCTTTTATATGACCAATCATAGAAGAAAGAGAGTGTAAATACAATATATGATTGGTGGAATTGGATGAAATGGACATAAGGAAATGGACCTAAGTTTTTTCCATTTTAATATTGCTCTGTGCTTTTCTCTATATAATTCAAATTCATGATGTTAAATGTAATTTTGATCCCCTAGAAATGTCTCTAGAACCTTTAATCAGAAGGAAATTGCCTGATTTGTGAAATAGCCACCTGACCTACAATATGTCAGTGAAAGATAATGGACTTGGAAACTTAAGGAATAGCTGTTAGGCAAGTGCAATCATCTGACAATTATTAGCCTATGTATGGACAGATGATTGTCATTGCAAAGGTTTTCTCATTTTCTGGCACTGCTTACTTGTTGAACTGCAAGTCTGCAACAAATTTTTTCTTTTCTTATATATTGACAATGTTTTAGGTTTTCCCTGATGGATTTGCTGTAATGTAATGTTGCTTTGCTTTTGAGCTAACATTATGATGTTTCTCATTGGTGTCAAATGAACCAGGCTGGATTGGATTCTTCTGTGCTGTGTGGTTGGCCACTAAAAAGAGCTACGGAATTGCTAAAGATTCCTTAAGTGCGACTGGTGCTGCAATTTCAAGTTATGCCGATGCTCGGCATCCCCTCAAGATAGAAAACTTAGACAGAGATCTTAAGGGGTGATCATACATAGAAGGGTTATGATGCACAAATCTGTATGTTGTATGTGCATGTGTTTGAAAGGTGACATCTCCTTCTCTTTACCAGTATGGTGTGTTGTTTCTGGATGTTACTTGCCAGTCTTTCTTATTTTTTTTAATACCACTGAACTGAGGCAGTAGGGTTTATAAATAATACAAGTTGTATGTATCTTGTATCGAGTTCAGAGTTTAACAATCTAGTTGTTTTTCTTAGCTAGCATACTTGTTCTTTGTATTGTTTATTTATTATTTACGTAGATATGAAAGTGAGCTTGTGGGATAAATTTGAGTAAATTATTGATTTGGTCCTTTTTCTCAATTTATTTCCTAACTCGTAAAAATATCAAATTTAATTCCTGAAAGATTTACTTACCTCAATTTAGTTTCTGAATCAAAAAAATATCAAATTTATTTCTTAAAAGATATTTTGTGTTAAAATTTTGTTTCTGCGTTTCATATTTTTTGCATTTTGTTGGCAGGAATTATGATATAATATATC
Source organism: Senna tora (assembly GCA_014851425.1). NCBI lineage: Eukaryota > Viridiplantae > Streptophyta > Magnoliopsida > Fabales > Fabaceae > Senna > Senna tora. The sequence continues at coordinate 12,209,359 of CM026264.1, forward strand.
TTTCAGGGATTAAATGTGGAATTTTCATGATTTAGAGATTAAATTGAAATGAGTAGAAATCTATGAGGGACTAAATTTAATTTTTTTTCTATTTAGAGATTAAATTGAGACAAATAGAATTTTTTAGGACCAAAACAATAATTCACTCATAGATTTTTTAACTATTGGAACAAAGTTGTAGTTGATATATTTCTGTTAACAAAGATGCATGTGCTTAGTAGAGAATGAATATTTTCACGGAAGCAATGAACGTATTTCCAAGTATTAGGGTGTAAGTGGTACTAGGGTGTAAGTGGTACGTGGGGAAGATTAATAGAGATTCAACTTAACGTACAGGTTTAAATTGTAACCAATTTCACTTAATTGTAATTATTTAACTAGTTATTGAATGGCAAGAGATCTCTCTGGCATCAAGAAAATTCAAACTCTCCCCCAAATCCATATTCGGATTTTTGATGATTTGTAGAGAAGAAATCTTTTTTTTTGGTAGAGAGAGAAGAAATTTTTTTTTTGGGGTAGAGAGAGAAGAAATCTTTAATAAAGGAGTAGGTAAATCTTGTATTAAAGAAGGGAAGAGCTCCTATTCTAACAAAGCAAATAAATAAAATAAAGAAGAAAAAGGGAGATGGTGGCAGCCCCTGAAGCAGAGCAAATATGTGGTTCTAATCCTAGCAGAGGTGGAGGATATTAGTGTTGTGTTTCAAAAGCGAACCTTCATCCGATGTTCTTTTTTCTTTTTGCCAGAATTACTCTGTTCATATGAAATGAAATTAAAAAGGCATCAAATAACTAATGAATACATCATGCCTGTTCTTATTAAGAGGTAACACACACCTCTTAACAAAATAACAAATCTAAAGTTTATAAAGATTAACAACTTAATTACAAACTTGAAAAGAAAAAACTTTCATGAAGAAGCAATACACTTCCCAATCTCAAGTTATACCAATCAACTCATGTCAAATCTTTTATAATTTGTTGCGGATCTAGAAGTAAATCGTTAATCTTCAACATTTTTACCCAAGAAAACGTGAAAAATTGGAAATAAGCTTTTACAGAGGAAGGGAAACACTTGCATGAAGAAAAACTAATACAAAAGATAAAAATTAAAATCTAGAAGAAAGGGAGGCTGCTTCATTGGGAGAGTGCTGCTTCTTTACTAGGGTTTGAAGGTCTTCGAATTCAGTGCTGGGCAGTACTGGACGGGAGAAGAAGAGAGATGAAATAGATAGGTGGGTTTTATGTGTGGGTTCCACCACACATGGGACCCACTCTATTTCATCTCTCTCTTCAAGTAGTCCAATGCTAGGCAGCACCGATCTACTCTCGGTTTGAAGATAGTAAAGGAAGGATGGTTTATACATCCCTATATGTGAATTTTTTCTTGATTAATCATTTATATACCTAGGATTGTTAATTTTAATTTTTTATGTAGTTTGATTTGTAATGTATTTGGATCGCAATAAATTTGGCTATAAGTGTGTTTCATATTAACAAGTAACTAAATGTGATTTTAGATTCTTTTTAACACAGAAAACTAATCAACCGAACCAATCTAAATGACAGAAGGTTTGGATGAGTTTTTATATCATTCAAACAAATAAATTTAATTAAATAAAATATTCAAATTAAATCGATCTAATTCGTTGAATATCCGTAATTAAATGGGCGGGTTTAAAAATGTCAAAATTAGTCGGTTTAAGCATAAGCATACTCAATTTTTATTCATTATTGATTATTCTCAAAATTAAGCATAAACATGTTCAATTTTATTTACTTAGACAAAAAATGAAGCATGAATATGTATATGCTCAATGTGGTTCATTAAAACAAACATTTAAATATGAGGCATGCTAGTTAAGACATGTTAAATAAACATTTAACCGTTACCTGTTAGAGTTGACGAAGTTGCAAATTCGAGGACTAAATAGTATTTTTGTCAAGTTTGGAAACTAAATAGTTGATAGAGTTGCAAATTCAGAAACTAAATAGTATTTTTGTCAAATTTAAAAGTTAAATAATAATTTGACCAATAATTCATGGACTAAATAATATTTTTAGTCTTTGATTTATCTTCATCCCATTCCATTTTATTCTCATTTATTTCCTTTTTCACACTCACTTCCATTTAATTTTACATGTAATGATTGGCGAGGGGTTTTGTAGCAGATGCTATAAACCATTCTTGTGTCTCACTCACCATCTGATTATCCGATGATCGAATATCACATTTCTCATGAATCCAATCGTTCTGCATTTGTTATCATGTAACCATCAGCTTGTTCGCCATTTTTACCTTCGCCCACAAGCCATTAACTCTCCTCACCAACTTTGACCCTAACCCTAGTACCTCCCTCAAAGAAAAGAAAAAGAAAAATTCGTTGCTTCTTCATCTTCAGATCTTGGATTTTTCACTTCATTTTCATCCACCATTGGTATTACCCAGAAATTGCACTACCTCTCACCTCGATGCTTCTCTCGTTGAATTTTCACGTGATCCTTGTAGGAAGGATTTCGGCCGTCTTTTTCTGATTCTGTGAAAGTTTGATTTGTAGATTGATGTGTGACTTCCAGGGGGATCTGGAATTTCCAGCGAACGACGGGAAGAGGCGATGTTAGGGGCCGTACAGCTAGGGTTGTTCGCGGCGTGTGTGGTGCTTTTTGTGCCGATGGGAATGGCGGGTTGGCATTTGAGCCGAAACAAGATGCTCTTCTTCAGTGGGGCCCTATTCATCACTCTCGCGGTTGGTGTTCACCTCACTCCTTATTTCCCTTCAGTCTCCGATTTCGTGACTTCCGTTTCTTCCATCGTTGTTTTGGATGATCGCGATTCGTGCTTTTCCTCGCTGCACGAAATCGACTGGGAAGTGAAGGCCCGCCCTGATTTCAACCCTTTGAGTAATAATTCTGTGAATTATGAGAAGTCTTGGTATTGGAGGAGATCTAGTTCTGTTGATTCTTGTGAGTTTCAGAAGTTGAAGCGGCCCGATGTTGCCGATTTGCTAAATGGGTCTTGGGTCATGGTGGCAGGGGATTCCCAAGCTCGATTCTTCGTGCTGTCGTTGCTAAATTTGGTTTTGGATTCGAATCAGATGGAATTAGCTCGAGGCTCGTTGTTTAAGAGGCATAGCAATTATCAGATTGTAGTTGATGAGATTGGGATGAAATTGGATTTCATATGGGCACCTTATACCACCAATTTAACTGATTTGGTGATGGGGTTCAAGCAAAAGCGAAATTACCCTGATGTTTTGGTGATGGGTTCAGGTCTATGGCATATGCTTCATATCACGAATGCTTCAGACTATGGTGTCTCATTGCAATTACTGAGGAGTTCTATAACATCACTTTTGCCTATTTCCCCCGAATTTGGCACGGATGGACCTGTAACGGGCTCAGTATCAGTTAGATCGCCGCACTTGTTTTGGCTTGGACTGCCGACTTTGATTAACTCCATGTTGAATACAGAGAAGAAGAGGGAGAAAATGACTGATCTTATGAGAGTTGCATATGAGAGAGAGCTTAAAGAAAGCCAGATTTTGCAGCAATTTGGTGGCCCTCTTCAACTTCTAGATATAGGCTCACTAAGTTGGAATTGTGGGATCAGATGCACAGATGATGGTATGCATTATGATGGAGTTGTCTATGAAGCAGCTGTTCATATTTTGTTGAATGCATTGCTAATTGAGTCTCATCAGAAACTCTGAATCTCGGCTTCCTTTAAGGGATATACAGTAGGATACTCCAACAATTTTGATTGTTAGAGGTTGAATTTTCCATCCTAGCTTGAATTTTTTTTGGTTATTTGTATATTTTTAGAATTGTTTCCGAGGCCTTAGATTGAATTAGGTGTAGAGTTATTGTTGTTAAGAATCACATATTACATTCTTTTTGGTTTCTTCTTTGTCTCGTTCCTTTGTATGCTAACAGATCATATATTCTATAGTCACAAACTGGTATAATTTGACATCAAATTTTCATGTTGACAAAATGAAAAATTCTGTATAAACAGTTGATATATGTTTTTACAACAGAATAATAAGCATTCATTTCTAATGGCTTATCCACTTGGCTAGCTAGATTATTGTCATTTGCTCTGATTTATTTTTTCTGTCATTCTTCTGTGAAATATGTAGCATAAAATTGTGTTGTTTTCATGGCAGTGCATACTGCTTTTCTTTTCTATATTTTGGTGTGAAATTTTGCAGAATTTGTCTTTATGGTCATGCAGCCATGTACAGTACTTTGTACTTATTGGTGATTGGCTTCCAGTAAGTGTCATTGTAGCTGTTGAGATACATATAATTGAGTTGCTTATTATGATTATCTCTGGCTACCTTTCTACAGATATAAACCAAAAACCTTGTCCAGAAATGAGTGCTAACCTGAGTCTAAATCATTCTCTTATGTGTTAAAGCTTTTAATGTACTTGGAGCTTCATTTTGACACAATTATGTTCAATATATTTCTTGCTTCTGCCTTAGCTAGGAAGCTTTGAATTCATGCATATGATGAGTGAGTGATAATAGCCAAATTTTCATATAAGTTTGAAAAACAGAAATGTGTTTCAAAGATTTCAGTATATCCCCATAACTTAGTTTATGAAGATATTTTGTGTTCCCTTTATTCTGTTATTTTCTCTGTAAATTTATTTTCATTTAACAAAAAAAGTTATATCTTATGATACTTGTATGAATTGCATGTAATTTCTTTGCCCCATGTGTGGAACTTGATCAAAATGTTATTTTTGTTTAATGTCCATGGAATTTTTTTCTATGTTTTATTCTTTCTTTTCTCACTGCTATTCTTTCCTGTAGACAATATTGTTCAAGGTATGATTGGGCACTAGTTTGGGCCAAATATGTGTATGATTAACATCTAGGCTCTGAATTATAGGCTCTTGACAAATACTCAACTTCATGTTCGGTTGAAAATCTATTAGGTCAAAAACAGCATGTTTTTTAGTTTGTTTTTTCTTTTCAAAATTGTTTGAGTAAATTACTTTTTATTTAGGCCTGAGAGTAAATTACATTTGAGTATTTGACAATTAACCAAACACAATGACAATTGGTATTATATTGTACAATCCTATTTTTGCTTTCTTGGAAGATTAATATTATTACTGTATGAGTAAATTACATTTGAGTATCTGACAATTAACCAAACACAATGACAGTTGGTATTATATTGTACAATCCTATTTTTGCATTCTTGGAAGATTAATATTATTACTGTATGAGGCCTCTTTCTAATATTTACAACAATTTAATTTCTGTTTTTTATGGTATGTATACCAATCAGCGAAGTCTGTTTTTTTATATACTCCAATATTTTCATTGTCTATTGGCTAAAACAAAAGACTCTCAAGTATTTAAATGAAGAGAATAATATTATATAATTAGTCATTTGTCTATAATTTTTAAGAAATAAATCATAACTATAGTAGTTTTTTTTTTTGGATAAACCATGGTAGTTTTCTTGTTTTGTGGATTGTGTGTCCTACACTCCTACTGATTTCCCATACACTATAATCTATTTGGAAAGTGGGCATGAGAGATCATTTTTAATTCATTATCCGTAGAAGTGATCTTTAAGATATCTGATGCGTTTGCTTGTGAATGAAAATTACATTTATACCCAAATAATTTGAGAGGTTCAAAACATAAAGAATAGTATACTCATGTTAATAGTGTTATAAAAATTGGATCAATTACTAGTTCAATCATGATTTAAAATACAATTAAATCGGTATCAATATTAATAATAATTATTATTATTTATGTATAGATAAATATATATAATTATCATATTAAACAAATAAATGTAATAGATAGTACTTTATTACATAAAAATATATTTTAAATTTAAATATCTTGAAAAATTAATAATTTAATACTTCAAAATGTTTATTTACCTAATCGTATAATAAAATATACATTTAATAAATATCATTTCACTATACTTATTGTTATGCTAAAGTACTATTTTGGTCCTCAATATTTTCATGAAGTTTAATGTTGGTCCTCAATGTTTCAAAAGTTTAATGTTGGTCCTCAAAGTTTTTTTTTTTGTCGATTTTGATCCTCGAGTGTAACACCATTAACTTTTTCCGTTAAATGATGACTGACATACTTATGTGGCACACCCTATCTTCTACGTGTTATATTTTAATAACATGACATGACACATCACTGACACGTCATCCCACATTACCACAACATCATTTTCTCTCCTTCATGATCATCATTATCATTATCATTATCATCATCATCTTCATCTCATCCCCTCTCTCCTATTCACTGTTTTTTTCTTGTTCCTCTTTTCCATTACTCTTTTTTTTTTCTGTTTCTCAAGATTAGGGATGATCATGGGTAGGGTATGCGTAGGGTACTATAATCCCCAGACCCGTACCCGGACTTGAACGGGTATCAAAATCAATCCCCATACCCGGACCCTATGGGTAGTTAAATCCCCATACCCGGACCCAGACCCATAAAAATTTGAAATAAATTATTATTTTATTAAAATAAAATTTATTTTTATCAATTTTTTCATCTATAATCACAAAAAATAAAAAAATTAAACCATAAATATAAATGTACAATTAAATTACTTTAATATCTATACGATATTTAACATTTTTTCTTAGAATTATATATTTTCTCAACACGAAAAAATTTAAAAATAATACTTTATATATATAAAAATAAATAATTACTATTGCGGGTAGGGTACGGGTAGGGTACCTCCTTACCCGGACCCGGACCCGTTGGCTTTGTACCCGGACCCATACCCAGACCCGTAAGGTAAATTTTTAGGGTACCCATTAGGTATAAATATTTTGATCATCCCTACTCAAGATATCCAAGTCTCTCCAATTGTCTTTTTCACTTCCTCTGGTGTTCTTTTTCTATTTCTTCTTCCGTACTGGTGAAATTTTAAATCGTCAATTTTTACTATTTTTTTATCCTCACAACCAATTTTTAACTAGTTATTTAGGAAAGTGGATCCTCTAAAATAATTCTCTATATTTCTTGGTGGAGTTATGAGAGAGATAGAGAGAAGAAAAATTGGGAGAAAAAAAATCAAAAAAAAAATATTTTCCTTATCTCTATCTCTCTCATAACTCCACCAAAAAATGTAGAGAATTACTTTAGAGGATCTTATCTCGTTATTTAGCTAACCAAAATTGTAATTGTTCTAGACTGAACATGTGACGGATTCACGAGTTTTTTTGGTCAAACTGCCCAGTGGCCAGTCCAACTAGTTTCTTAATCATAGGCCAAAAAATCTTTCAGGCGTTTGACACATCATAATGGATTCTTATGGGGAATAATAATTATATGTATAATGCACAACTTGTAGATGGAGTAATAAATGTGACTAAAACCAATGAGATATGCTTCAGAGTGGTAGAAGAGATCCTTTGTCTTACCAAAAGAAAAAAGAGTGGTAAAAGAGACACTATTGCATATTACATGTCAGCGCCTTCTTTAAGATTGACCAATGATATACGCTTCTTCTCCTGGACCCTAAGATATTGAACATATATTTATATTTATGTGCTCCTGCATCTTAATAAGAACCATCAATTCACCAGAATAATAAATATTTCCTGTCTAGACTACACTGTCTCCAAAATGTAGAGAAGAAAAATAAAAAGAAACAGAGTGAAAGAAAACCAACCTTGAATAATACACCTATATCATGAGAACCATCAATTCAATTCAACAATAGGTTTGCTGTCTACACGGTCTTCTCCATAACATAGAAAATAAAAATGTACAACAAAACCACCTATACCTATTCCCTTTCAGGGAGATTTTCTATAAATTATCTTCGTGATGCTTCTAAGGCTCAAATTGCTTACCTTCAAAGGTTTGTCCGAAGCTCCAATCCTTGGGAGCAACATTGTAGGATGTAACTGTTAGCCCATCACTGCCAGTGACCTCAAATGAAAGAGGTTGATTCTGTAGCAATGCATTTACATGCCAGTTTTGGCCCCAATTCCGACCCATTTGAAGCCAACCAGTTCTTGAACCCTTAATTTTCACCGCAGCAATGTCTCCGTTGCCAGCTACATTGGTGATCAGCACAGAAATGTAGATGCCGGAACCAGTGACCGTAAATCGAATTCCTCCTTCCTTTCTGCATTTTATCCTGCCACAAACAGGGGAAAAATGGTCGAAATAATTACTGGTAGGCTGTTGGAAATGAGATGATCAAGTTTTCATTGTTTTGAGTGCCGAAAAACAGTACAAAGTGTTTTTTTCTTGGTGAAGAGTAATTAGTGTAGATTTGGGTTCTTGGAAATTACCATATGAACCAAGTTTTTCTTCCATAATTGCAAAAGAAAAATTCATATTAGCTATATATAATTGCTTCAACTACAATCTACAATTACTTCATGAAGTTACTCTAGATTCAAATAGGGTCAAAAAATTCTCTTGTAAAACAATATACCCATCCCTTATTAATTCCTCAGAATGGAATTTAAACCCCCCTCCTCTCCTTTCAACAAAAATCTAATGTTTCCATTTTTTTAACGACGAGAAATATATAATGATCTTTTTACATGGTAATGGTAGTACAGATTGCACTTTATTTACACAGCAAGGAAGTGCACCGAGAGAAGTTTATCATGTTATTCTAACAATTTGCTTTTTTCATATTTTGGGAAATTATTCTAACCACTAGCTACATTTTCATAATTTAGTATGAAATTTCAATATTATTAAGTATTAGTTAAGAAATACACTTGCTATTACCATTATTTTCCTGTTACTACAATTATTTCATTGAGATTAGAATTGAAACTCCTTAAGCAAGACCTTACTATTTACTAAAAAAAGTTCCTAAAATTTAGGATTAAGGTTTTATTTGGGAGAAGGAAAATGGAAGGGATGCGAAGAGAAGTGGAATTTTTATTTTGATATTTTCTTTGATTTAGAATGAAATTTCACTTTTTTTTTCCTCTTCAATGTTTAGATAAAAGTGACGGACCCAAAAAAAAGTTAAATATGAATCTAAATCAAAGAAAATGTCAAATGAAAATTTTCACTTCCCTTCATTTTTCCTCTCCTAGACAACCCCTAAGCTTTCAACATAAACTGTAGGTCTCACTGGCATGAATCCTCTCTGACCCCCCCCCCCCCTTCTCTTTCTATTTTCCCCAAACCTTGTCCTATTAAATTTGCAGCACTCCCTTCAATCTGAACTAAAACTGGATGACACCAACTCTTATGAAGAACTTCATCAAGACCGCATCTCACTCTAGACAATGAAGCATTTTTATGTTAGATACCTCTGAAGACCTAAACAAAACTCTTTGGTAACTTCTGCGGATTCATGAAAACTCTTGTTGCACAACTAGTGAATCAAATAGCAGGACAGCATTCAGTTTCTCCCTAGTTATGCTCATACCACTGTTGAAATCTTACAGCTTTGGTCTGTGGATTCACTGACACTGAAGAACCCATAACTCTCAGGGTTCTTTAAATTTAACCACTATAGAACAGCCAAATTATCAACCTGCTTTCTTTATGTTCTTAAAAGTTATCTACTGAAAATTGTTTTCCTAAAAACTGTAGCTGCTCATGGGAGATGGTGGACCAAAGTTTAAAATCATGTAGTGGTCTCAGTGCTCTAGATTTAATCATGCTATCCTCAAGGCTCAAGCCTTGACAGAAGCAAGCCTCATATTCTATGAGTTCAGGATGCTTCATCTTCATTCTCTGAAATACCATTAGAGGTGATTTGATTTTTTTTATCTGTTTTTCTCACGCTCTCACACATATCAAAGTTGACAAACATCATTACTAATTTTTGTTGCTTCTATAAAACTGTATCACCTTTCCCATTCTTCCCCCTACTATTATAATAAGCACACAACCGTCTATGAGACATCTTGAAGTATGAACTCAAGGGTTACAATGCTCTATGGACTACACAAAGTGGCTAAATTAACTACATTGTTTATTTTCTTTAAGTTAGCCACTGGAATTTGTCTTTAAAAAAGCATAAAGCATCCAAGGGAAGAAATTATTATTGCAAAACACGAGATACAGCAATAAAGTAGCCCAGTGATGTAGACTATAGTCTATAGTAAGCCAGAGCAGGTTAGAAAATTGAGCGCATATTAGCGCGTGAGTTCATCAGTGGCTAACAAAGAATACCGTTTCAAAGAAAATGGGAAGAATAGGTGCGAGAGAGTAGTACCTCCGATACTGTACTGGCATATTCCCAGCTTTCCAGATAGCGATCTTCTCGAACGCTTCGATCGGAAGCACGAAATGCTTGTTAGGAGGGTTACAGTGTCCGCCTCCCTCGGCCGGGAAACCATAGTTGGGCGCACAGAAGTTCGTGGCGGTGACGATAATGGAGGTCCCAGGGATACACCAGCGAAGGTCATCGACGCAGCGGAGCTCGAAGCAGGCACCACAGATCTGGCCACGCTCGAAGAGTGACTCACTGAGACCCACAGTGGCCATGCCGTAGCCTGCTTTGACGAGGTCGCCGTAGCCGCACGCGCCGCCCACCGCGTCCCGGGGATCCGCGGCGGCGTAGTAAGTGGCGTGTGCAGATCGCCATTCTGAGAGGGAGGAGGAGGAAGAAGATTGGAGAGAGGCAGAAGAAGAAGGAGAAAGAGAGGAAGAAGAGGAGGAAGAGTAATGGGAGGTGGCTGAGGAGGAAAGAGTGAGTAGAATTGTTAGTGTAGTGAAGAGAGGAAGTGAGATTTCCATGAGAGCTCAAGAGAGAGGGAAGGAAAGGCAGAGGCAAGTCGTAAAAGAAGGAGAAAGTGAAAGAAAGTAATGAGAATGAATGAATTATGGTTCCTTAATCACTCACAGAGACAACCGACAAGTGGAGAACACTCTTTTCAATGACAATGGGGGAAATTGTATTAAAAAAATGAGAAAGTTGCTAATTTTATTTTAAAAATTATACTTAATTCTTTATCTTCTAAATTTAGGCTATGTTGTTTAAAAAATTTGTTGATGAGAAGGGAGAGGTAAAAGTCTTCTCCTTTTTTTTCTTCCTAACAAATAAACTCAACTTTTTGTAATGTGATAAAATTATATTTTTGTCTTTATTTTTTATCTACTTTTATTCTATTTTTACTTTTAATGTAAGGGCAAAATTGTCATTTTATCCACTTTTATTCCATTTATATCACATTGACATGACATTTTCATTCCCTCCTCTTTTTTCTTCTCTTTCTATTCACATTCCCTCATCTTTTCTACCAAACCAACATACTCTAATATATGAGTTCACTCTTAGGATATATGTTAATTTTTTAATTAACTGATTAATAGAATTTTTAGATATTGAAAATTATTTTTTAATTAAAATTCTAAATTAAATATTTTATTGACTAATAAAAAAACTTTAAGAAAACTTATTAAATAAATTCTTATAGTAAAGATATAAAGAAATTCGTTTCTTGTAGTATAATATATTTATAAAATTATATTTAATTAAAAATGGTCAAATTACTCTTTTGGTCCTCAACGTTTACACGAAGTTTACTATCGGTCATCAACGTTTTAAAAAGTTATTTTAGGTCCTCAATATTTTTTTTTTGTCAAAATTGGTCCTCCAACATAACTCTATCTGGTTTTTTTTGTTAAATACTGACGTAAAAGACTTATGTGACATACCATCTCTCCTACGTGTCATATTTAAATGACATGGCACCCTCTCTCACTCCGACTCAACAAAATAATGTCATTTTGCATCACTTCTCTCTCACTTCAACTCAGCAAAAGGGCGTCATTTTGCTGAGTTTGAGTGAGAGAGGGTGTCATGTCATCTAAATATGATACGTAGGAGAGAGGGTGTGCCACATTAGCCTTCCATGTCAGCATTTAACAAAAAAATCAAATTGAGTTACGCTGGGGGACCAATTTTGACAAAAAGAAAAACGTTGAGGACCTAAAATAACTTTTTGAAACGTTGAGGACCAATATTAAACTTCGTTCAAACATTGAGGAACAAAAAAGTAATTTGGCCATTAAAAATTAAAATAAAATTCCAATTTACCTTTTTTTGAATACACAATTATAAGTTTTTTCTTACAACCTATTATGTTATGATTTGATCCTTAAATTTTTTATTTATTTATCATGGTTAGTTGAAAGTTTTAATAGTAAAGACCCAATAAATTTAAATTATACTTGGCCCTTTGAATTAAAGATGCGTGTACATGAATGGATGTGCAATCACCAAAATATTTAATTAATAATTATGATCTATTGTTTAACTGCTATGTTATGTTCAGTGGACCAATTTATTTATCGAGATTGGTCTTTATTAAACATCCATTTGTAATGTAAACTATATAGAAAAATATAAAATTTGTACGGCACGTTCTTTACGCAGAAATGAAAAGGAAATGAGAAAGAGAAAGAGAAAGGAAATGAAAATGTATTTGCTGTATTTGGTAGTAAAAATTGAAATAGAAATAGAATGAGAATGTATTAAAATTATTACTTTGTTCCTTATATTAAAATAATAATAATAAAATTATGATTGTATCAAATTAAATAGTATAATAAATATTTTGTATTTTATATTTTCTTTTTTAAAAAAATTAATAAAAATAAATAAAAAATAAAAAAGTAAGTGGGCCCAGTGAACTACCATTCCCTCCTCATTTTCTTCCTCTTTTTCAGGTAAAGAACATAATGTAAGCTAAGAAATATGGAATGATTTGAATATGCACAAAGCCAATATCAAAGGTAAAATTGCCTATTTGTTGAGATATGATCCTCTAAAGTAATTCTCTATATTTCTTGGTGGAGTTATGAGAGAGATAGAGATAAAGAAAATATGAGATAGGATCCTCTAAAGTAATCCTCTACATTTTTTGGTGGAGTTAGGAGAGAGATAGAGTGAAGGAAAATATTTTTTTTCTTGATTTTTTCTCTCCCAAATTTTCTTCTCTCTATCTCTCTCCTAACTCCACCAAGAAATATAGAGGATTACTTTAGAGGATCTACTCTCGGAAAATATTTTCTTTCTTGATTTTTTTCTCTTTCAATTTTCCTTATTTTTATCTCTCTCATAACTCCACCAAAAAATATAGAGAATTATTTTAGAGGATTCACTCTCCTATTTGTTGGCTTAATCAATCATCTTTACGTCTTTTCACGGTTAAAATTGGTTTTCTTCCTTTTTCTTTTAGCCAAAAACACTTCAAGGCCCAATTATTCAAAGATCCAATCATGATGAAGGAGGCCCATCATTTGACAAAAAAACAAGAGTAAATTACACTGTCCTCCTCTGAGAGATGTTGAAATTACACTGCCCTCCCCTCTCGTTTGCAAAATTACACTGCCCTCCCTTGAGAGATCAAAAGTCATTACACTTTGATCCAAAACACTATTCTCCCACTAAAAAAAAGGTTTAAAAAGTCAATATAATAAATATTAATGACTAATAAATATTCATGACTAAATTGACCCTCACACAAGATAAAAAATTTTTAACGTTATGCTTCATCGAAATTTATAAAACTGAATCTTTTACCAAAAAAATTTATAAAACTGAATTCTAGTACAGTTAACAAAATTTTTTTGATATATTTTATTATTATATATTAATATATATATATATATTAAACTTAATTATCGAAAATTAAGTAAAATAATAGATGTTTTATATTACATTACATTATTAATATAAAAATCTATAAACTATTTTAAGTTACAGACTTTTTTTTTAGAATTTTATTTTGTTAACAATAATAACTACTATAAATACTAATAAAATAATAAAAGACAATAAAAAATGAAACAATGTTATTATAAGAGGATGAAAGTATGTATAGCAGTATAGGTCACATTTTATAGAGTTTTATTCTTTTGTGAGGGGTAATTTAGTCATGAATATTTATTGTATTGAAAGTTGAAAAAATTTGACTTTTTAGACTTTTTTTTTATTGGAGAATGGTGTTTTGGATCAAAGTGTAATGACTTTTGATCTCTCAAGGGAGGGCAGTGTAATTTTGCAAACGAGAGGGGAGGGCAGTGTAATTTCAGCATCTCTCAGGAGAGGACAGTGTAATTTACTAAAAAAACAAAGATAGGCCCGTGAAACCACAGTCAAAATAATCCTTATGGATGCCAAAATAGATGTTTGTTCAATCAAGAATTACACCTTAACCTAATGTTGATAATAATTATGTTAATAGAATCTTGTTCTCACACAAAAAAAAAAAAGTATGCTTTAAGTAGAGAATTTATAGGGAGATATATTTCCACACAACTGATTTTTTTTTCAAAATTATCGATATCTAAAAACTCTCGAGTTTTAACTAATTTTTTTGAAACTTATTGAAGTTCTATAATGAAATTAGAGCATCTTATATATATATATATATATATATATATATATATATATATATATATATATAGATTTAGATTGTTCCATGTCATTTGAGCATTAATTAATAATATTCCACCAATATTTCTTATTTTTATATTGATGAACACACATACTATGAAAAATTAAGAAGAGTTGTTTAAATATTGTTGGTTAATGCACAAATGAAAATAACACATGTTCTTAAGCATTTTTTTTACAATGAAATTAGAGTTATCTCAATGAAAGTGTTTTTATTTGTAAGACTCAAATATGAAATATTGCTTAAGGAAAATAGAATTAACAATCTATTGGTGTATACAAATTGATTTATGTAAGTTATCATTATCTCATTCTGGTCCTCTTAAAAGCAAATATTTTAATTTAGTCTTCTGAAAATTCTCCCAATATAAATGAATTTTCTGTTAAGCAAAATTCTCACCTAAAACCTAACTATTAACTTCTTATATAAATTTGTCAATATGGCATTTCTCTCCTAAACAATATAATCAGATCAAGTTTTGCATAGTGGATTGTCAAAATGATTTAAATATAAGTGAAATTTTGCTTAAATAACATTGCTTTTTCTTTAACGCTTTGTTTGGATTTTCGGAGGGGGAGAGAAGGGGAGAGATTAGAGGAGAAGGGAGGGGAGGGGAAGGGAAGGTTAAGCTTCCATATGTCCTCCCCTTGTTTGGGTGTTGATACCTTCTCCAAAATACTTCAATTTGGAGTATCTTGAATTTGTGAAGGGGCAGGATAATGGAGGGTTAAGGATAGATCTTCCATTATCTTCCCCTCCAATTTTCATCTTCCCAAACAAGGAGAAGATATCTTAATAGTCTCCCCTCCCTCCCCTTCTCCTCCTTAATCCCCAATCCAAACATACCCTTAAGTGTTATTTAGATAATTTTTAATTATGATTAGAATATATATCTTTTGTGCATTGATTAAAAAAACGATCTAACATAAGGATTTTTTGTTAATTAATTTATTTTAAGAAATTAAAACAAAGAATTATTTTTAAAATATAAAATTAAAACAATAATTTAAAAAAAAAATTAAATTATTGACTTATTCTGTATAATTTGTTATTGTAAAATGAGCATCCAAATTCAAGAGTTTCTAGAGTTTAGATTAGACTGGAAATATATCCTCTACATTAAATCTCTACATTTTTTGGTGGAATTACGAGAGAGATGGAGATAAATTTTTTTTTTCTTCTTAATTTTCTTTCTCTCTATCTTTCTCATAACTCCACAAAAAATATAAAGGATTATTTTAAAAGATCTACTCCAGACTATACTCTAGATCGCGTATAACGCTGTTACTTGTCAGAAAGCCCATAGTTAAAGAAATTGAGCCCAATGGGCTTTAAGCCCTGATTGGACAACGCAAGTTCGTTAGAGCGTTACATTCGGCTACTGACTCTGTCCGAAAACCACCCTGTCCTCGTGTTCTGACGTCAATTTCTACAAGAAATCACACATGACACACTCTCTTCTTTGTCTTTATCACTACGATCGCGCTATAATTTCTCTCTTTACTTCGTAACCTTCGAACTTTCTCTCTAACCACATTCTCAGATTTCCAAACGTATTACGTAGCATTGTATCGTTTCGTCCTCTCCTCATTCTCTTCTTCTTTCAAGTTTCGTTTCCATAACAATGGCTGCCGCTACTCTCAGCCCAGCCGATACCGAGAAGATCAACAACCTCAAATCTGCTGTTGCTGGATTGAGTCAAATCAGGTATCGCATTTCTGGATTTGAATTGGCTTCTGATCTTAACTATCTTTTATGAATCTCTTTGATCGCTTTCTGTTTTATGCCATTTATATAGGTTTCTTTATTGTCTATGTTAGAGCTTGGATCTAGGATCAGAATCTCATTATCTTTGCTTGATTATGAATCTGTGTTGCTTGCAGTGAGAATGAGAAGAACGGATTCATCAACCTCGTAGCTCGCTCTCTCAGGTGAATTGCTAATCAGGAAACTGAGTCTTATAATTGCAATTTGCTGATCCTTACATGTAGATAGATTTTTCTGAAGATGATGATGATGATTATTATTATTATTATTATTTTTTGATGCATTACAGTGGCGAAGCTCAGCATGTTGAATGGAGTAAGATCCAGACGCCTACTGATGAAGTGGTGGTGCCTTATGATAGTGTGGCACCATGTCCTGAAGGTAATAACTATTAACTAATAATCTCTTAATGTATTGCTTTCTTTTTTTCAATTTGATACATCTTGGATAGATCCATATTATCATAGATGTGTATCAAAAATTGTGCAGATTCTTCGGAGATAAAGAAGCTCTTGGACAAACTTGCGGTGCTGAAGCTTAATGGAGGCTTGGGGACAACTATGGGCTGTACTGGTCCAAAGTACGAAGTTTAATTATGTTGGCAAGCTTTTGTCAAGATTTGAGATCATTTGTGTTGTTATTAGTCTCTTGGTTTATAGATTTAAAATCAGAGTAGCATAAAGCCTTTATGCTATTCTGATTTTAAAATTTTAGTAGTGCTGATGTGATTTCTTTTGGGATCGTTTTGTCAAGCTTTAGCCAAGACAATTTGACTTCACAACCTTGTTGTTTGCACTGTTCTATAACGATATAGCCTGTAGGAATGCATATAGGTCTTCACGGCTCGATGAAAATTTTGTAAAGCTTTAACATATTAATCAAAGACATAGTGGATAACAGAAAATCAGATCAATATGTTGGACTTGGGAAGAAAGCTTCCTGCAAGATAAATTAATTAGACTAGATATGATTTCTCTTCATTTGTCACTTGAGATGACCTGTATATGAGTCTTAACTTGTATATAAATATAATGCAGATCTGTCATTGAAGTTCGAGATGGATTGACATTTCTTGATTTGATTGTCAAACAAATCGAGGTTATCTTCTGGTCCTTCATTTGCCAGACATTTTTCTGTTTCCCCCTTCATAAAAACTTTCTACTGATAACTTGGTTGTCTTTTTTGTAGAATCTCAATTCCAAATATGGTAGCAACGTTCCTTTGCTTTTAATGAACTCCTTCAACACTCATGATGATACTCTAAAGGTACATGATCTTAACCTTTAATCCCCTTCTTTGGGTAGAATTTTAAGCAGAATTTTTTGTTCTAAACTAACAATTTGTTTATTTGTAGATTGTTGAAAAATATAAAAACTCAAATATTGAAATCCATACTTTTAACCAGGTCTGTAATAGTAATCCCTAATTTTTTCCACTCTCAAGTCTTATCTTCTGGATTTTCTGGACTTTAAGTTCTATTTTCTTTGTTGCGTTCTCAAATTGATACAGAGTCAATATCCTCGATTGGTGGTTGATGACTACTTGCCATTGCCATCCAAAGGAAAAACTGGCAAGGATGGATGGTATGATTTTATATTAATATATTGCCTCTATTGTATTATCGCATTACATTAACTGCTTTCATTAGAACTCTCTCTGTTTAGTCTTTGTTGAATTAGAATCAATCGAATAGGGGATAGATAATTTAAGACATCTCTCTAAAAGAAATTAATGCTAGCCTATGTCTAAGAATGCAACTGAATGGACCAGTTGGAGTTGAATTTGACTTCAGCATAAATATAATCATCAAGTCTACCCCTAATTTTCCTTTTTTTGGAGTGCTGTCATGCATATGACTTGTGTCCTCAGCTTAAAACCCATGTGTCAGCTTAATATCACAGATAATAAGTCTGGAATCTGGATGTAATTGAGATTTCATTTCTTACGTGCATTTCATGGATGTTTGGTTTGTTATGACCTTAGATATACACTATATCAAGGTAACACTGTCTTAGACTCTTAGTTCCAATCATTTAGTTGCCCTCAAAGACTTAATTTGCTTTGCAGTGTCTCTTTGGATACATAAATGATTTCATCTTCTCTTATCCTTCTATTATTAATTTTCTTTGAAATTGATCTAGAATAGTCATGATTGCAATTTTAATATGGCTTTATTTTGAATTGATATTACTTATATGTGCACCTAACCTATTATATAAAAGTTTGTTGAAACACGTTTTAGGCGGTTTGGTCATGTACAAAGAAGGCCGTTAGAGGCTCATGTATGTAAAGTTGACAAGATGGAAGATAGCCCAATAACTAGAGGTAGGGAAGACCAAAGAAAATAATAGGAGAAACTATTAGGATGGATTTAACTATTAATAACCTAACTAGAAATGAGCAAAGACTGAACATGTTGTTGCTTGATCCATATAGCCAACCCCACCTAGTGGGAAAAGGCTTTGATGTTGATATTACTTATATGCCTGCTGCAAGTTGAGTTATTGAGTAAGTAGTGCAATTTTTTCTTTATTAAATAGAAGTTTAATTTGTGTTTCAAGACAATGTTGTCAATTATCACCGCAAAAGGAATATTGATTGTGCATATTATGATTATCTTAGAATTGGCACCTGTGCTTGCTTAATAATTGCTTTTATTCTGAAAAGTGTTTTATTGTTCATTTGAAAATAAAAAGCCTGAGTAAGTCACTTCCTAGTTCCTAGTTTGCCTTACGATTAATGCGATCCTGCGTAGGTACCCTCCTGGCCATGGGGATGTCTTCCCATCATTATTGAACAGTGGAAAACTGGATTCACTGTTATCACAGGTTAGAACCAAATTCCATCTATAGTTGGACTCTGCCTTTAGTAATTTCATAGTCATCATCATCACTTTATTGTCTGTGTATACTTAATTTTCTTTTTCTTCTGTTACACAGGGTAAGGAATATATATTTGTTGCCAATTCAGATAACTTGGGTGCTATAGTTGACTTGAGTATCCTTATTTAGGTTTTCATTGATTTTATATTTCATATTCTATTATCTGTGGTTATACTTCATTTTATTTGCACATGAAGAGTGTATGTCTTTGCTATCAGTATCCTTGACAGGGTAATTTAGAAATCTTGAATCATTTGATCCAGAAAAAGAATGAATACTGTATGGAGGTAAGGAAAGATGGTTTATCCCGTAATTGCCTTAATCTGACTTCACATCATTTCTATATTATTTTTTGGGTTTGTCATGCAGGTGACCCCTAAAACATTGGCTGATGTGAAGGGTGGCACTTTAATCTCTTACGAAGGAAGGGTTCAGGTGTGTATGCAACTTATACTTGTTTTATTAGTTCAAGATTCTGGACAAAGCGAAGGTCGTCTATACCTTTCTATAACAACTTATTTGATGTAATATATTCCATCCGCAGTTAAACAAATATCCTGTTTTTTGTGAGAAATTATAAGAAAACTAAGATGATCTAAAATCCTGAGAAGAATCTTGGCATTAAGTGACAGTTATTTTGATTGTTTGCTGCAGCTCCTTGAAATTGCACAAGTCCCAGATGAACATGTAAGCTACTAAATCTCTCTCTTATTCCTTCTCGGATCCTTTCTATCCCACCCCAAGTCCCCAACCCCTAATAAATTGTGAGCCGTTGTTCTAATTGGATCAATATTTGACAAAATTTATGGTAGCCAGAACATGTTAGTAAATGCTAATGACCCTTTTTACATCTGGATGGAGAGTATTATTATACCATTGACTCATTATGCTGGTTTCTACACAGGTCAATGAATTCAAGTCAATAGAGAAGTTCAAAATTTTCAACACAAATAACTTGTAAGTTCTACGGGCTATTACCTAAATATTTTAAGATTATATATTCCTAGTATACTGACAATATGATCTTAAAGGTGGGTGAACTTAAATGCAATTAAAAGGCTTGTCGAAGCTGATGCTCTTAAGATGGAAATTATTCCCAACCCAAAGGTGCGAATTGATCTTTTACAATACATAGTCTATCTTTTCTTCTTTTTTTTGTTCTTATTTTGAGTGTGGGAGGTTGTGCTCTATCTTGGCCTCTTGGGTAGTTGAATACTTGAATTAGACGCTGGACTCCTGGAAACTAACTTGAAAATTTTCTGACAAAATGAGGATTTCAGGAAGTCGATGGAGTAAAAGTTCTTCAGCTGGAAACTGCAGCTGGTGCAGCCATAAGGGTACTTATTATTTATTAGAACGTATTTGATGATGAAACTTTTTTTTCTTATCTCTTACTTTTATACCTTTTTACCAGTTCTTTGACAAGGCTATTGGGATAAATGTGCCTCGATCCCGATTTCTTCCAGTGAAGGCAACTTCAGATTTGCTTCTTGTCCAGGTTATAAACTTTTCTGATACAAGGCATGGGATCTTGGATATTGATTTGATACATTTTTAGATGTAATAAGATGTCTTATTTTGCAGTCGGACCTTTACACTCTACAAGATGGTTCAGTGATCCGTAACAAAGCTAGGACAAATCCTGCAAACCCTGCTATTGAATTGGGGCCAGAATTTAAGAAGGTTAAGATTTATATTTATTCATGATTTTGTGTTAGATGGTGACAATTATATTGATTTGCCAGTCTCCTTATTAATAGGTTAGCGACTTTTTGAGTCGGTTCAAGTCGATTCCTAGTATCGTTGAGCTTGACTGTCTAAAAGTGGCTGGTGATGTATGGTTTGGAGCTGGTGTTACTCTCAAGGTAAAGGATTTAATTATGTTTGAATTTTCTAATCTCTGAGGTTTTTAGTCCTGCTAGTGTAAAAAAATATAGGATAATATTTCCTAAGATTAGAAGATTAGGGATCAATAATTCAATACAATTTGGATTGCTATTCTCAAGTCTCAATATGATTTTGGTTAGTTTTTGCCTATTACCACTATATAGTTACCATTTACCAATGTTTCTTGTTATAGCTGCATCTTTAATTCTTTCTGAGCAATTAAAGCAAGAAACCTGAGTACGTTCGACACGTTGATACATCTAATACGTTCGACATATTGACACGTCTAACTTTACCAATGTTTCTTGTTATAGCTCCATCTTTAATTCTTTCTGAGCAATTAAAGCAAGAAACCTGAGTACGTTCGACACATTGATACATCTAATACGTTTGACATATTGACACGTCTAACTTCAAAAAATATAAAATACGACACGCCATATATATATTTTAAATTTTTTTTTAATGATATACTAATATTATTTTATATTCTAAAAAATTTACATTTTTTTAATTAAATTTTCTAAATCTCATATACAACAAAATCAATTAACACTTACACTATCTCTAGATTTTCATTGACTTAATTTATGGCATTTTTCTCTTTTTGGCTCATTATATATTTGGCTCAATTATAAGCATGTTCAACGTTACATTTGATGCGTGTTAACGATGAAAAATATATCTTTTTTATTCTGAGTATCAAATATGTGTCACACGCGCCTGAAAATAGACATATCCCGTGTCCATACTTTATAGGTGCAAACGTCTTGATTGTGAATCTCACCATTGTAGTGAATTATGAGGGCGTCCATGCGAAATCTTATTCTTATTACTGTGATGTCATCTTATATCTGTATAAGATCTTGTACTTTTTGAATTTGCTTTGCATTAGCCTTCTGACGCTTGTCTTTCCGGTGCTTATACAAAGGGCAAAGTAAGCATTGTAGCAAAAGCTGGTGTAAAGCTGGAAATACCAAACGGAGCTGTACTCGCAAACAAGGTATTCCTCTTCCACTAATTATTTGGACCTTACATTTTACATGGAAGTTGTCATTTCGTGTAGGACTGAAATATGAATTGCCATGTACAGGACATTAACGGCCCTGAGGACCTTTGAAGAATCTGCGACTGTTGTATCGGACCGTATACAATATTGAGTATTGACGATCCAATGCGTTTTGAATATTGTATTTCTCGGAGTGTGATGGATAAAGAAAATAAGAAAGGCAGTTCTCGTTGAGAACAAGATATTTGAATATGGAGATTTGCTTCTTGTCTTCGTTGTAATTTTGTTTTGAGCAAAAAGTTGTGTTAGAGGGTCATAAATTGTCCCCAATCGGATTAGCATATGTTTCATTGTAATTCCATTTAGTACAATGAGTATCTCTTTTTTTTAGGAAAAAAAAGTGATTTCTTTTTTTTTTTTTATAGGAAAAAAAATTGATTTCTACTTCTGCTACTTCTTTATTATTATTATTATTATTATTATTATTATTATTATTATTATTATTATTATTTATTAGATGTTTGATTTTTTTTTATTAGAGATACATGTAAAATTATGTTTTAATTAAAAGAAATAAATATGTTATTGGTTGAATGGTACAGTGGTAAACTGGTAGTTTTAGGTTATATTCTTTACAAAGAATCAAGGAAGGAATGGATGGGGCTCATTGGGTCTTACTTATATTTTCATTTTCATCAACTTTAAAAAAAATACAAAATACAAAATATCTATTATACCGTTTGATTTGACATAATTATAACTTTCTTTTCTTTTTATTATTTTAATATAAAGGGCAAAGTGGTAATTTTAATACATTCCCATTCCATTTCCATTTTCAATTTTTACTATCGAACACAGCAAATGCATTTCCATTCTTTTTTCCTTTTCCTTTCTATTTTTGCGTAAAGAACGTGCCTTTATAATTACATTTCCTTTGAATCAGTAAGCTGACATTTTCCAAACATCAGATTTTTTTAAAAAAAGAAGCGGACTACGTGTCATTGGTTCACGGGTCAATAGGTAACCTGATGGTCCGGTTACAAAGACTATGCTTTACACTTTACAAGATAATTATATAATTAATAACAAACTCAGGACAAATCTTACAAACTCTCCTATTGAATTGGGGCTAGAATATAGGGTATGTTTATTTGATGAAAAAGATGAGGGAATGAGAATGAGAAAGAAAATGGGAAAAGAAGAGGAATGGAAATGTCATGTCAATGTGATGTGATGTGAATGGAATAAAAATGGATAAAATAACAATTTTGCTTTTACATTAAAAGTGAGAATAGAATAAAAGTGGGTAAAAAAGTAAGGGCAAAAACATAATTTTATCACATTGCAAAAAGTGGAATTTGTTTGTTAGGAAGAAAAGAGGAGGAAGAAAGCTTCTGTCTCTTTCTTTCTATCAACAAATCTTGCTAAAGAACATAGCTAGGTCAAAATTTATATTACTCATTATTTTGTGTACAATAATATTGATTTTCTCAATCTCCTTACTCATCATTATTTTGTGTTATATGGCGATTATACTTGATTTTCTTGGTGTCCTTATTTATAGGCTAAAGACTTTTGAGTCGGATCGTTTCTCATTGAAAGTTGTTTTTCAAGTGGATTAGTCTATTTTGGCCGGAAAAAAAAAAGTGGATTAGTCTATAATTCCACAAGTTGCATGCAACTTGTGAAGTGGCACAATCTCAACCATCCAGACAATCGAACGGTGATAAGTAATAAAAAGGGTTACTTTACTTGTTAAGCAGGTGATCAATAAAATTTTGCATAAATTAAATTTTAGCCTCACAACTTTTTGAAATTATATTTTTCTCAAAATGAGAATAAGCATTTGTATTAATATAAAATTTTTTGTTGTACAAAATGATTATTCATATTTAATATTAAAATATATTTTACGGTACTCATAAAATTTATCCATTGAATTTGAGTACTAAATAGACGATTTCAGATATAGGATGAGGTCATGAGGATAGTGATATCTAACCTGTTCAATATAAAATATTTAAATAATATTTTTATATTATAATTATATATATTTAATTTATTTATACGATAAAATATTTTAATTTTATTATTCATCTATAAATTATTATATTTGATAATTTTATATAAGATAAATTTATTTATTATTTTTTATAAGTATAAGATAAATTTATTAAGTTATTTATTTATTATATATATTTGATTTTTTTATGAGAAAATAATACAACAACAATGAGTGGTCCAACCTAGCCAACCTGCCTATGGGCTAACAAGACTTTATCTAAGTCATCTCTGTACAAAGAATCACAACTCATATGAGGACTATCATAAATTTTAAGGCCAAAGCTACTGTACTACGCACTTTTAGCAAGTTTATCAACAACACTGTTGCAGCATCTATTAATAACACGCACCAAAACCTGCCATCCCCTTGATAAAAGCTCATTGAAGTCCTGCAAAAGCTTAAAGAGGGGACTAGACTTGTTACAGCCTTTAGTAATAAAATTCTTGACCAAAATAGAGTCAGTTTCCAGAATAACTTTCTTATGCACTTCCACGCCAGCTTGAGACCCAAAAAGGCACCCAGATTTCAGCAAGAAAAATGGATCCCTTCTCAAGCTTCTTACTAAAACCAAAAAATCAGGTGCCATCATCCTTTCAGATCATGCCACCACAAATGATTTCATTCGAATGACTCCAATAAGATCCATCAGAATTAACTTTAAACCACCCTTCATCAGGAGGTTTCCAGTCCTTTTCAGCATCATTAAATGCAGAATAAAAAGCATTAACTCTGTTGCTAATAGCTAAGGCTTCTCTATAATTATGAACCTCCGTGGCAATCCTGTGATAAAGGCTAGAAGCTTCAACATGCTTGTTGTTAAAAATACAATCATTTCTTTGTTTCCACACCTATAGTGGCAAAGGTGCAATTCCAATGATTATCAGCACAGGCACCCTAATTATTGGAGAGGTTATTTCTAACCCAATCAGACGCATTCAAGCTGAAAAAATTGCTCCAATGGATTTGACCCATTTACAATCTCTAGTAGCATGAAGGGCATTTTCGATCCCTTCACCGCACCTTTTGCAAATGTCAGAAGTGGTGAAGCCTTTTTTGGTAATTCAAAATGATAAATTTTGTATGCTTTTTTATGAATTTATATTTAGATGAGTCAAAATTTTTTTGTTTTAAAAAAATCAATTTGAATTTTTTCAAATCCGAAGATTTGAGTATTTAGGTGACATTCGCTTTGGAGAAAGAAGAATGGAAAGGAATGGTGGGTTCCACCTAATTTTACTTTATACTTTCCTCTGACAATTTTTTTTTTTAAAAAAATACAAAATATCTATTATATCATTTGATTTGATACAATCCCAACCTTCTTTTTTTTAATATTTTAATATAAGGGGCAAAGTGGTAATTTTAATACATTTCTATTCCATTTCCATTCCAAATTTTTATTATCAAACACATCAAACCCATTCTTTTTTCCTCTCCCTTTCTTACAAGCAAACGTGCCCTTAAAAAGTTTGAAATGGGGATACTAACTTATAGGTAAAAGGGTGTTTTTCTACCCCAAGTGGATTAATGTCTGAATTCTGATGTCTTAACTCAGAGAAATAAAGCAATTACAAGTGGATTAATTAAAGAGTTTAAAATAGTAGGCTTCCTATAAGGGGGGATTTTTTTTTTATTAATGAGAATTGTCTTTATTGGAAAGAGCTGGTCTCTCAAAATATGATGAATTTGAGTTCAAATTTTTATCAAGAGAGATATTTATATTTAGTGCTTAAAGTGTCTTGAACAAAATTATATTAATTAAAAAGATATTTGTGAGAAACAAAAAGAAAATACAAGGGAAATTTTTTTCAATATAAATAATATTATATCTATATTAATATGTTTGTTGGATCTTTAGATAATGTGAGGAAATGCGAGAGAGAAAAAGTACATAGATAGAGTAGTTACTAAACTAAGGAGGAAGTAAATAAATTTTTATCAGGACTTACGGGTGTATAGTGGTTTGGGTGAACCCGTCAATTTGAGTTGGATGGGTTCCGGTTAGAGGCTTGGTTCGGTTCAAAATTGACCAACCCACTGGCTATTGGTTCAATGCTTCTGCTTCATGTTCCACATCATTTGCTCTAAACTTAAACTGAAGTGTCCGTCCAGGCGTGAGGCGTTGCAGCTCGTCTTCTCTTTTTAACTACTCCACTGTCTGAGCTTTGAGAGGCATCTTCACTCCTCTAATCCTCTTCTCCACGTCTTGTATCTTGTATATCCTTCTTATATTGCATTACACCTGAACCTGATTTCTTATATTGCATACCTGATTTCTTGTTACAAAACATCAACAGTTAAAAATAAGAAGGAAAAAAAAAAAAGGTGTCAAATGTTTATTTTGGTGATTTATCTTTCACTTAAGTTTTATATTTGTCTTTTATTTTTTAGAAATTTTAAATTGGTCCTTTATCTTTTCCAAAAGTTTCAAATTGATCATTCCGTCCATTTCTTAAGTTAACTGTTGACGTGGCGTGCTGAGGTGGGCACTTCATTTCTCCTACGTGTCCATTTAAGCTGACATGTTACGCTACGTCATCGCCACATCATCACAGACAACGAAATAGAATATGATGTGGCGATGATGTGGTGCTGACGTGGAGTGACACGTCAGTTTAAATGGATACGTAGGAGAGATGATGTGTCTACCTCAGCAGTTAACAAAAGAAATTGACGAAATTGGACAAAAGACAAATATAGAACTTCTAAAAAAGATAAATGATCAATTTAAAACTTCTGAAAGATAAAGAACAAATATTTAACTTTGGTAAAAGATAAATGATCAAAATAAGCATTTGACAAAAAAAAAAAACAACTTTGATGGGTTGAATTCGGACAAACCCAAATCAACCTGCCTGTTGGCGGGTTGTTCGGTTCGGGTCCAAAAGAAAATTTTTTCAAACTCAACTTATCAGCTTTTGATCAGTTTGGTTCCACTATTGCCTTCAACTCGAACCACATGCACAATAAAATATTTATTATTATATTTTAAAATAATAACTTTTTAGAGTACTGAAAAAATTCACTAATAATCAATGAGTTTATTTAAGAAGTGTTTTATGGTACTTGTTAAGGTTTTCTATTATTGATTGAGAGATAATGTATTGTCTTGAATTTGATAAAAAGTTAAAAAGAATAATTTTTTGAGTCACCCTATTAATTAAAGGAAAAAACTTATGTCTATTTCCTCCAATTCCACCAATCATATATTGTATTTACACTCTCTTTCTTCTATGATTGGTCATATAAAAGGTGATCTTCTATATTCTCTCTCTACTGTGATTGGTCATCTAAACACTTTTTGCCACGTGCCATAATTATATTGGAGAATTGGATGAAATGGATATAAGAAAATGGACATAAGTTTTATCCTTAATTAAAATAAAATCTTAAACAATGTCCTAAGCCACTTGTAGCCATATCCATAATCCATTCATATTTATTTTTAAATTGAAAAATTCACAAAATAAGAATAAGAATAATTTTAATTCAAAAGTGAGGTATCAGTCACAGTGTACCTAGGAAATTTTCAGAGCACCGCCGTTCGCCGTTCATTTCACCTCCACCGCAACCCTTGCCGTTTTTCGCTACCCATCACGTCGCCGTCTTCTCGCGCCGTTGTTTATGTAATCGGCTTACTCCTTGACTCTGATTCAGCCGACGCAGTTTCCTGGGGTTTTGGATTCCATTAATTTTAGGTATTTGTGGATTGATTAAAGCAAACGCTGCCTTGGATATTGAACTGTGGTCAAATAGAATCTGTTAATACGCTGGCTGGTTCTGTTCATATGATTACTTAGGGTTTGATATACATATTTGTCTCCTCTGTTTGTGTGTGGCATACTGTAGAGTATAGATTGCATAGTTACATTCCTGAGCTTTCTTTTAAGTATACCTGTGACTTTTTTTTATAAATGTTGATGTTATACTTCGTTTTAGAGAATAGAAACTCAGGTAACTTCTAAGTGTATGTTAGGCTAATATCCTTTTAGAATTCATTTTCAATTGAGATTAGTTGTTAATTTATTCCTTTAATTTCTTTTAGGGTCCAATTTAGAGCCATGTTTGCTAATGCTGGCATTTCAACTATTAGTATATCGCTTTCTGTATAGTGCTAGCCTGCAGAGATAATGAGTTATTAAAGAAGTTGATTGCATTTTTGTTTCTATAACTTCAAGTTTAGGCTAACCTTGAGCTTCAGTTAGTTTCCCATTAGATTGTTGTAGAGTTAGAAAAAAAAATTTGTTATTTTATTTAATTAAACATTAGAAGGAAAGGAAATTTCTCTTCATCCACGGTCTGACCTTTTTCCTTTGTTGGCATGTCAAGTTGGTCACAACTTTTAACCATCTAACGAATTAATGAAGAACCTAATGATTAATTCCTTTATCCGTAAATAATTGATAATGGTGGATCATGTTCTGGTGGTTTGTTTCTTTTGGGTATAGGGTCTTCCGACCTAGTTGGAAAAGGCTCTGTTTGTTGTTTAATGTTGTTGCTGTAAAAGGTTTTCCCAATTTTTTAAAAATGTAATATAAGATTTCATCTTTTTGTAAATTAGAAGAAAAGCAAACATGTTCACCAATGACCAGAGGCAAGAAGAGCGAACTGGAAAATATGGAACTCCAAGATTGCAATACCTTCAGGTACTTCTTGTTTGTTCTTTTCTTTTGTGTTTATCATAAAACGTTTCTTTGCACCCAATATACCGTAATAAATTATAATGTCTATTATGAGATCTTAATTTTTCAAATATATGCTCTTATGTTTTATCTCCACGGAGAATGGCCAACTATTTAAGTTTCTTGTTCTGATTTTGTTTGGGAACCTAAGATTGGCAAAGTTTATTTCAGGAACTTGTGGTTCAGTTTCAGAACACAACTGATGATGGTATGCTCTATGCTGTTTTTTCTTGTTTAAATTTTAGTGTCTTATACTCTCCTTTAACTTACGAAGATTGAATCCTTGGTTTAGTTTGACCATGCTTATCTTTGCAATTTTAACTCTTCATGTAGTAGTTACAGTTCGTTGTTGAATATATTGCCCTTGACGAGGGAGATAAATTGAATTTCTGGAGAAGCTTAAATAAAAGAAAGTAAAACATTATACTTAGAAATCTATTTTGTTTTCTTATAATTTGAAATATATGACTCTACTGTATATATATAACATGATAATAGGCTGATTCTTTTACACATGTTAATCCTATTTATATGTGACAGTTTCCTGTTAAAACTTGATGCCTCAACATCATGTAGTTGATTAGTAATTTAACCCCCCAAAAAAACCATTAATGTTTGTATCATGTATTGATTCTCCATATCCATTGTTTAACTTTGACAAACATGGGTGATCTACTGTGATCTTGATGATGAAAGTGTGCTCTTGCTTATTGGGAGTTGAGTCTTCTTTTCAACAATTTCTTTTATATCTTGTAATCTTTTGTTCACTTCAGTACACGCATTTGAAATGTGCTGAATTTTTCACGAAAAGTTTATTCTTTTAAGTTAAAGTGTTTTTATTGCGAATTTTATTGTGATGCCATAATTGTCATCCAATAGGTGTGGTACTGGAACCTGTTTATGTGTTATATTAAGATAAGCCACTTGCAAGACCCAAACAAGGCCTAGGCCCTAGTGTGAAATATCAATTCCTTGTTTTAATCGTAAAATTGTTGTAGAGAGACTACTGAATTCTTAGGGAGAGAAATTCTCTTCATCTATAGTCTGGGTGGAGAAATGTTAAATGTTCATACTTAATAATACTTTGCTTGATGAGATCTAAGTAGGCTATTAATGTTTCTTGTTTTTTCAGAAACGAGAGAGAAAATCGTGGCAAACTTGGCAAATTTTGCCTATGATCCTTACAATTATAACTTCTTGCGTCAGGTTGAGCACCAATTATTTTCTTACTGGAATTGTCCATGATATGATGGACTACAACACTATTGCATACCACTATCAGCTTTGTAATTATTTTCTTACAGCTCAATGTTTTGGAACTTTTCCTGGATTGCATAGACGAACCCAATGAGAAGCTTGTGGAATTCAGTGTTGGTGGGATCTGCAATTCTTGTGCCGGTAAGTCATGCAGTTTAACCCTTTGTTATATCAGCACTTCTGCTTGATTACTTCAGTTGACAAAAATGGGTAGCAATTTTCTGCAGATCCAACCAATGCTGCAATTGTAACTCAGTGTGGCGGCATTCCTTTAATCATTCAATGTTTGTCAAGCCCAGTTAGAAACACTGTAAGGGAGAATGGGAAATTTCTTAGTTGTTGACATTGTTTCTCTACTTTGGCTCTTGATTGTAAATGTTTATCAAATTGTCTGATTTCTTATTAACGTGACTTTGCTCTATATTTAATATCTATATTATATGCTTTTTAAGTGTTAAGAAACAGATGAAGAGCCAGTTTATTTACTATCTTTAGAATTTTTTTTTTCCTTTAAATCAGAAAAGCAAAGGAAACTGTTTGGCGTAACCAATTTTGATTGAGTTTTGTAATACTCCTTTCTATTTTCTGCATAAAGAACAACTTTAATATTTTTCTTGTTCTGTCCTTTGTTTTCTGAGCAAAAATTCAATGTTGCAGAAATGAAAATGTTGCGTTGGATAAATGGTCACACTAGAAAAGATAGGATTATGAATGATTGTACTAGAAAGAAAGTTGGGGTAGCATCTATCATAGAAAAGTGAGTTGAAATATGCCTTAGGTGGTTTGATCATGTGCAAAGAGGCTTCTGTACGTAGAGTTGACATATAGAAGATAGCTCAATAATTAAAGGCAGGGGAGGACCAAAGAAAACAATAGGAAAAATTATCAGGATGAATTTAACTATTAATATCTTAACTATAGAAATGAGCAAAGATATAACATGTTGGCATCGCTTGATCAATATAGTCAATCTCACGAAGTGGGAAAAGGCTTTAATTGTTGTTGTTGTTCTAAAACACAGAAAACAGTTTGTAAGAATATTGCTTGATCAAATTTTGTTTTTGATTAATTAAAACATACTTTTTATCATACTTTTTCTCTTTATCTCTCTCCTCACTTTTTTCTACATTACTTTCCTTTGTTCTATAGTACTTTACATTCCTTCATTTTACATCCGTGCATTTGTTATACCAATCGTACCTTAATGTTTTCTTGATAGTGTTGTTCAACATTCTCAAGCTAATTTACTTTTGATGAAGTCCCAAATTAAATATGGCGTGTGGTGATTAATTCTATGTACTTACCATGTGATAACAGGTGAATTATGCACTTGGGGCTCTATACTATCTCTGTAATGAATCTAACAAGGAAGAGGTTTTGAAGCCAGAAGTTGTGGACGTCATCAAGAGATATGCTGCTGCTGAAACAGTTTGTGTGAGCTTCAGTAATCTAGCTAAAGCCTTTCTCGATAAACATCTATCTGGAAACTTGTAGGGACATAGCCACCACCCTACGGATTTGGATCCCTCAAGTTATGATTTCCATTTTCCTAAAAGTTATTAAAGTTTTCTCTTTATGTATAAAATGCACTTTTTTCAATTGTTTTCTTTTTCTCTTTTCTAGATTTTGGACTAATCAAAAGTTAGTATTGGGTAAACTTCAGGAAGTTGAAGAAATTCTAGCTTTAAGGAGATATAAATCGGGGAGGCTAATATTCAACACTCAATGAGACTTTACTGTGTAAGGCTGCTTTTTACCCATGATTCAAGTTACTCTCTTCTCCCCAATTTTAGTTATTTTTTGAGTAAATTATTACTTTGGTCCCTAAATCAGTAACCTGTCTCAATTTAGTCCTTAATAGATAGTAATGTCAAATTTAATTTTTTTTATAATATCAAATTTAATTCTTGAAAGATGAAATTGTTAAATTTATTCCTTAAAAATACAATTTATCTCATTTTAGTTCTTGAGAATAATATGCATAGCAGAAAATTTTTAACTAAATTGAGGCCAATTGTATTTTTCATAGACTAAATTTAATATTTTTATTCTTCTTGTTTTGATAGATGGTTATTTGTAAATTCGAATTTAAATTTGAAAAATTAAAATTTTAAATTTAATAAATAGAAAGTCAACAAAAAAAATTTAAAATTATTTTTATTTCAAATTTTAAAATTAATATTGAAATTAAAATGAAGCCGTAATATGAATTTTGGGAAGTAGTTACCTTACTAGTTATTATTATTTGATAGGGACCTTACAAGTTATTATAAAAATGAAAAAAAAAAAAAAAATTTAAAAATAGATCGTTTGATCAATCACAGAATCAAAGAATCACAGAAGGTGAATTAGGAAGAAGAGAGAAATGAAGGGCAATTTTACTTTAAAACTCATGTTTTAAAAATTTTAATCCCAAAATTCTTCTTTGTAGTAAAGTATTCGGCAATTTTACCTTAAATTCGTAGTGTAAAATTTTAAACCCCAAAATTTCTCATCTCTAAAAAGTATTCCTCAATATCATATTTTTGTTTTTTATTTATACAAAATATTACATATGTATAATTTTTTTTTTTTAAGTTTTTGCACAAATTCGTCTCCCACTAAGACGGATTTGTGCAATATATATATATATATATATATATATATATATATATATATATATATATATGAGAGTTGTGTGTGTGTGAGTATATATTTATATATTATAAATAAATATATATATATATAATTATTTTATTTATAATAAAATATATAATAAAATTATAATATTTTTTTAATATTTTAAATTATGAAAAAAATAAATTAGAATTAAAAAAACTGATTACTATTCACTTAATTTAAATTAGGAGAATTTAAGTTTATTTATAAATGAGTCAAAAATAATCTAGCTCACTTAACCTGCGAGTTAGGTGAGTCATCTCATAGGTTAAGTGGGTTAAATGAGCCAACTTAATATGTGAGTTAAACAAGCCAACCTACGAGCTATTTATATAATTTGATATTTTAAAATTTAATAATTATTATTTAAAAAATTAAATAGTGTTTCAAAGTAGTTCAAGTAAAATTACTTTTAAGTAAAGTCATCAAAACGCATCCAATCTTATAAAGTGACTAGTAATTATTTTTTTTATTCTAACTTATCTTTATCGTAATTAATTTTCTTGACTCTAATTTATCTTTATCATAATTTAAAATATTAAAAAAATAAATAATTAAATATATTATTACTTTTTTATTATATATTTTATTATAAATAAAATAATTATATATAAATATATACTCACGCACACAACCCATATATATATATATATATATATATATATATATATATATATATATATTGCACAAACCCGTCTCAGTGGGAGACGGATTTGTGCAAAACTGAAAATATATATATATATATATATATATATATATATATATATATATATATATATATATATATATATATATATATATGATATTTTGTGTAGCTAAAAGACAAAAATGTGGTATTGAGGGAATACTTTTTAGAGATGAGAAATTTTGGGATTTAAAATTTTACACTATGAGTTTAAGATAAAATTGCCAAAGTATTCTATAGATATTCCAAATTTGTCCTTTTGTGTGTCCAAATCCGTCTGGGCCTGAGACGGATTGGGTTTATTATTTTTTTTATAAAGATTGAATCCGTCTAGGTGGCAGACGGATTCAGTCTTATATATTTTTTTTAATAAAACCGGATCCGTTGCCACCAGACGGATTCAGTTTTATTTTATTTTTTTTAATAAAACCAAATATGTCTGCCACGCAAACGGATTTGGTTTTAATTTAAAAAAAAAGGATTCCCTGTGCAACGTAGGGTCAGGTGTTGGGACCCTACGCTGCAGCACCTGCAGTACCCCTCCTCCAATTTAATTTGTATATCTTCCTTCTTCTTCATTATCCTCATCTCTCGTCTCTTTCATTTTCAATTTTCATATGCTTCTTTCCTTTCTCTTCTAGTTTTTCGTGTGAGTGGTGAGGCTTGTGAAGATAAAAAATTTTTATGGTGGTCCAACTTTTAAGAGTACAAAAAATTAGATAGTGTGGTCCAGATCTACACAAGTAATTTTTTAATTTTTTTAGATAGTTTATTGGTTTTTTTAATTTTTAACTGATTTTTTTTGTTTAATGTTACAATTTCAGTTGTGTTCTTGGATTTTTCAAACTAAGTGTGGGCTAGATAATCAATCCAGATAATTTTTTTAATATATTGTAAACTTTTTTTTTTTAAAAAATATTTCTTACTTTGTAATATTGGAAAGGTTAATAGAATTTTTGTTGATGTAAGTATATTTTGAAAATCACTTATATTTGTTTAGTTGAATTTGCAAATTTTTTTTTAGAATTTTTCAGAAATTTTATGATAAAGTGAGATTAGTATTAAATTTTTGTTTGATAAATTTGTTGAATATGATTGAGTATTCATCAATTCTTCTTACCTAGGGATAAATAATATGAGGGAAATATTATTGTGGACAAATTATTTTTTTTATTCCAATATCTATATGTATGAGAATTTTTTTATTAATAATGTATTTATATGATTAGTTTTGATATAATGTAGTAGTTATTATTTTTGTTTTTAAAAAATCCATATGTATGAGAATTTTTTATTGATGATATATTTGTATGATTAGTTTTGATATAATGTAGTAGTTATTATTATTTTTTTTACTGATGATATATCAAAAATATACTTATATAAACAAAAATTTTATTAACATTTCACATACTACAAAGTAAGAAATTTTTTTTTTTTAAAAAAAGTTTACAAAATATTTAAAAAATTACCTGGATTGATATCTGGCCCACACTTAGTTTGAAAAATCTAAGAATACAACTGAAATTGTAACATTAAACAAAAAAATTTAAAAAAAAACCAATAAATTATTTAAAAAATTACCTATGTAGATATGAACCACACTATCTAATTTTTTGTACTCTTAAAGGTTGAACCACCATTAAATTTTTTATCTTCACAAGCCCCACCACCCACACAAAAGACCAGAAGAGAAAGGAAAGAAGCAGATGAAAATGAAAGATATGAGGATGAATGAAGAAGAAGAAGAAGGAAGATATACAAATTAAATTGGAGAAGGGGTGCTGCAGCGTAGGGTCCCATCACCTGACCCTACGCTGCACAGGGAATCGTTTTTTTTTTAAAATTAAAACCAAATCCTGGTTTTATTAAAAAAAAAAAACCAATCTGTCTGGGCCTGAGACAGATTTGGACACACAAATTTGGAGCATCTCTAGAATACTTTACTATAAAGGGGGATTTTGGGATTAAAATTTTTAAAGCATGGGTTCTAAGTAAAATTGCCGAAATGAAGTTTGCTCAGAATTCATCATTATTATTCACAGTGGCTATCGACATAAATAGATTAGAGTAAATGTTCAAGTTAGTCCCTGTTCCAATTTAGTTCTTGAAAGATATAAATGTCTAATGTAGTCCTTGAAAGATGATTTTTGTTCCAATTTAGCCCTTTTTTTTTTATTTTTTCGCCAGTTAACTAACGGCCGGCGACACGTGGACCGTTGACATAGTATTCTTAACACATTATTTTCACGTCATTTTTACAACTCAAATTAAAAAAAAAAAATCAGATGCTAGGGCACCATTCCTATTTCCACTTCGCCGTTTCACATCATCAACGACACTTCTCTTCTCTGCTCTCCACTAAATCGTCTTCTGCTCTACACCGGATTCCAATCCAAAGGATCCTTCTTGTTCGGTCACTTCAGCATGTACATAAAGATGGGTTCTTGGGATTCAGGTTCAGCAGTCACAGTCACAGTCACTGCTTTCTATGTAAGAAACTAACAGAAAGTTTTGATTTTTATGTTCTGCCCACTAATCCTAATCTTTAGGTGGAAATAATGTGTTAAAAAATACTATGTCAGCAGTCTATGTGTCACCGGCCGTTAGTCAACTGACGGAAAAAAAAAAGTCAAATTGAGACAAAAACCATCTTTCAAGAACTATATTAGACATTTCTATCTTTCAAGGATTAAATTGGAACAATCCTAATCTTTCAAGGACCAACTTGAACATTTACTCTAGATTAGAGCAATCTTAATCTTTCAGGATTGTTCAATAGATTACAAGCTAAAGGGCAAAGAAGTAATCTAACCATCATTAGTAAGGACACAATGGTAAAAACACACCAACCGAATAACAAACTAATTGAGCTACCTAACAGAAATGAGAAATACTTCTCTGTACATGCGCACACAACTACACCCAACTATTTCTTCATCGTTTAAAGTAATATTTTTATTATAACACAATCTCATAATAGGCTTTTAATTTGTATTTCAAAAACTTTGATATATCAAAATCGTTGCAGAATTAATATTAAACTTCTGTTGATTGATTTTATTATTTTTTGTATCTTAAATTGTATACCGCACTCCTTTTTCATTTAAGTATTCTTAAAGGAAAATGATTTTTTAGAATAAATATTATCATTAAAACATTTTAATTAAAATTGGTAAAATTAAATTGTAAATTCCACACCAACTTCTTTATATCTATTGATTTCTATAAAATAAAATATCGATAATACTATATTAAAAAAATGGTAGAATTATGTATTTATCTCTCTTTATCTTAATGAAGTTAAGATAACTAATGATTAGGGATTTGAATATAAATAAAAATCTTATAAATTTATTATTAGTGAAACCCTGATATTCCTAAACCTAATAGAATTACACTTTGTTATTTTTGTTATATTATAATATAATATATATATATATATATATATAGAGTAGCCGTAAGCATAAACATCTGAGTTGGAGTTTTGGTTTTTGAGGTTTGAAATTAAGCATGCCTGCGTATTGTGAGAGAAACCTCCTCCCTTTGGAGCCTTCACTCCTATACTGTGATGGCGAAGAACAAACGTTTTGCCCGTTGTCTCAGCCTCACAAGATCTACCGAAAGACCATCTCTGCCTTATCTGCAGATTCAACGATCGTAGCTCATTCTTCTGGTTGGTTCCTCCTCGCCTACCAAGAACACACCCACTTCTCTCTTTGGAACCCCACAATCCCTCATTCATTCATTCACTTACCTCCACTCTCACTCAACCCCACCCCAAAAATAAAACATTATTTCCTATCATCACCACCCGGAGACCCCGATTGCAAGGTTCTACTGTTCGACGATGTTCTTGGTTCCGTCATATTTATACGACTTGAAGATCCACACAAAGAATGGACTCGGATTCAATATGCCAGATCATTCATCTGTCCGGAAGGAAAGGAGACTAATAAAGACTGCCTTGGTGGATGTGTTTCTTGCAATGGAAAATCATATGGCTTCACCATCCATGGACGTGAATTAGTGATACTCGATGTGGACAAAGGCAATAACTTAGTTATGGAGCCTCTGTGCTGCAAGATGCCAGATGTTGTGCCAAGTACAGCGGGAGCAATTGTGAGTGTATTTCTTCGTCGGCTCGTTGAATGTTGTGGGGAACTATTGTACGTGGAAATTCCATTTGGTGCCTCGAAGATGGACCGACTTAATGAAGTTCACGTCTTCAGATTAGATTTCGTTGGGATGAATTGGGAGAGAGCTGGAAGTTTGATGGGTCAAGCTGTTTTCCTTGATGCAGTGGGTGCTTCTTCCTTTAATCCAGCGTTTGGGGAAGGAATAGAAGCCGATTCTATATATTTTACCCATTTTGAAGACCAGGGTTTGATGTTGTACACTTTCAACGTTAGAGATGGTTGTGTATCAACCACTTTACCTTGTCCAAGTGTACCGTCATCGTCTTTTAGTTCTCCTATGATTTTTGTGCCTCCTTATGTCTGGTATAGATAGTATTGTATATAGTATTATTCTTGTTACAATTTCTCCTTTTATTTTTGTCAATTTTTTTGTTCATTATGTTTTCTATTTATTGCTTAATCCCGAAGCTCCATCATACACGAGTTTTACAAACGCTTGAAACTTGTCATTATTCATCGTCACCACTCACAAATGATGCTTTTGCTTTCAATAAATGATATGACTGCCTTCAAATTTGTTGATCCTATTCATGGTAGTTTTGTCATGAATTTTACTGCATTATTATAGGGAAGCGTATTGCGTCATTTAAGGAATGGTTGGTTGCTAATGTCTTATGGAGAGTTCTCAATGTCATTTTTAAACCCATTTACTTAGGAAATCATCAAATTGCCAAAAACACCTAGAGTAGATTGTCCTAGAACATATGCCATGGCTTTCTCATCCTTACCAATCTCCCCTTTAGTTATAGGCCGTGGTTTCTTTCCTCCCACAAATACTAGTTCTGAACTTAGAATTGCAGTATGGGAGTACCCAATAAATGGATAGAAAATTACACAGAGCATGATGCTATGTTTTGGTTAAATAATAGTAGTCGAGTATTTTATAAAGGATCTTTTTATCTTTTGGATCTAGAAGGAAAACTATCAGTTTTAAAATATGAAGAAGAGGAGATTGACTTGGAGTTTCATCAGACAGTTTCTTGAAAAATTCTTAGAGGACTTGAAATAC
This sequence comes from Senna tora, assembly GCA_014851425.1. Classification (NCBI taxonomy): domain Eukaryota; kingdom Viridiplantae; phylum Streptophyta; class Magnoliopsida; order Fabales; family Fabaceae; genus Senna; species Senna tora. The sequence goes on from CM026264.1 coordinate 12,247,869, forward strand.
CTTGCACGTCTTTTCACCAAAATTTTTTATTAGAATGTGATAGAAAGCACATGTCTATTTTTGTTGGTAAGACGGGAAAGTGGTTACAGCTTAGATTTTACTACGATGCGTTGGGAAAATGTGGAAAGTTAAAAAAATCATGTGATATATGTTTTTCAATCTTCATCTACAGCCATCGAAATAAAAATTTTAAATACAAATAACATAATTTATTTTCTAAGATTTCGTGATAATTGTATTCAAGAGAATTCCACCTTCATAGTCAGGACATTGTGAAGAGCTTCTACAATACAAGGGAGCTACTATTAGCCACTTGGATTGAATCGCCACGTTCATGATTAGCTTTATTTAGTTTGTTTTAATTTTATCTATTTCTCTTTGTATCAGATTTTGCAGACATCATAACAAATGCTATTTTCTTTTAATAAAATTTTAGATTCGGTTTAATCACATATACTCATTGTTTTGAAAACCGGACCGGACCGGCCGGTCGGACCGGAAAACCGCCAGCCAGTCCGGTCCGGAATAACCAATGAACCGGTCAGATATAAAACCGGTCAGAACCGGTGGTTTAGACGATTCGACCGGTTGTTCATTTTTTTAAAAAAATTTGTGTTGTTTATGATTTAATATTTATTGAAAATTTGTTGTGACTTGTAGTTGTAAGGATTGTTCTATTTCAGTATTTATTGTTGGGTTTGTGATAAGATTTGAGACTTAAATATGTTGATCCTTGAACTTATTTGAAGAGTTTAATATGATATTGTGGTAATTGCAACTTGTTCTATTTCTTATCATGTTTAGATCGAGATGGAAACATATAATTATGAAATATATAATTTTTTTATGATATATTTTAGTATATTTAATTAAAAATATATATTTTAAATGCCACCGGTTCGACCACGGTTCAACCACGGTTCGACCATTGAACCGTGAACCAGTATCTCAACCGGTTCAATGACCGGTCCGATTTTAAAAACATTGCATATACTTCTACTATATGGTTTTTTATTACGTACCGTTGTGCCTATTAGGACAAAGTCTTGATCAATATGTCTAGATTTAGAAAAAAAATAATGAGGCGTAATTATTTCCTTATCAAGTCAAAATTAGAAGTGTCCAATTAATTAAATCACAAGAATAAAATGATATCTGATCGGCCTCTAAGAAAATATTACAAAAATGGAGATACTATATGTTTTAGAATAGAATCGATTCGTGTATATGATTTTCATCCACTAAATTAAGGATTTGATTAACATTGTCTTCCCCATCCCCAAGTTGTTTTTAAATTTCACAATATATTCATCGGAATGAATAGAAAATTTTGTATTTTTAAATTTCACAATATATTCATCGGAATGAATAGAAAATTTTGTATGGATACGTAATGATATTTTTTTACCACAAATTAAAGTCATAGGGCAACATTAAATAATTCAAAATAATCAACTATTTCAGGAATTTGTGATGTTGAATGTTGATTATAACAAACAATTCAATAGGGCCAAAAAAAAAAAACAAACAATTCAATAGGGTTGCTGCGTGTGGGGGTATTGCGCGTGATGTTTTGGGAAACTTTCTGTTTTTGCCATCATATTGGTACTTGTGAAATCTTTTGAGGTATTCTGGATAGCTTGGAGTTGCTTTGAAATAAAGACTTTCGAAAAGTTGTCATTGAATGTGACTCTGAAGTTGCTTTGAAGCTAGTTTGAGAATGAAACTGCAGAGAACCATCCTTGTTATGGTCTTGTTCATCAAATAAGAAGTTTGGTTGATCGCAACTAGGACGTCGACTTGGTGCATGCCTTTCGGGAAGCCAATCAAGCCGCGGATCACATAGCGAAACTGAGCCACACCCTTTCAGAGGATTTCCATGTTTTTTACTACCCTCATATAGTTTAGGATCTATTCTTGCTGCTGACCTTAATGGTCCCTTTCAGAGGATCTCCATGTTTTTTACTACCCTCATGTGGTTTAGGATCTATTCTTGCTACTGACCTTAATGGTCCTTTGGTGCTGCGCCTCTGTGTTTGCTAGATATTTGTAGCCCTGTCCAGTTCAACAAAACAAAGATTAAAGATACAAGTATAATTAATTTGGATTTTGTTCATTAAATTAAATGTGTAATTAACCATTTTGGTTCCTGAAAGATGCACTCTCTCGATCTAATTTTTGAAAAATGAAAAAAATAAATTTAGTACCTACAATATTCAATGTGTTTCAATTTAGTCATATTTAGTCACTAAAAATATAATTTGTCACTTTTTAATCGAATTTTTATTAACATAATTGACAAAAAAAGAATTTATTATCATAATTTAGTCATTAGAAAAGAATTCTTAACTAGTGCCTTATAAAAAAACCTAATTTTTTAATAGAATTCCATAAATTATTAGGTCCTCTGGGAAGAAAACGACGGAGGATTATACTCTTTATTACCAACAAAAATATTTGTGGCCTTGTACAAGTTACATCAGAAGTTCTTCAAGAGGATCCCTCTAGTGAATTATAAAAGTCTATTGAACTATAGTTGTTAAGTATTTTCTATATGGCAACCTCTAAAATTATTCGTTATAAGAAAGTAGAATTTCAGTAGCAATTTTTTTTCTTCACTTAAGCTTGTTATTGTATTTATAATTATATATATAGGCTATAGCTTAAAAAAATTATCTCACCAAAACAAAACATTTGGCAGAAATAATATGATAAGGCTTTCGGTGATAATTTTTAGAGGCAAAATATTATTTAGTATATGAATTGTTGGTCAAATTATTATTTAGTCTTTGAATTTATCAAAAATATTATTTAGTTACCGAATTTACAATTCTGTCAACTATTTAGTCCCCAAATTTAGCAAAAATACTATTTAGTTCTCGAATTTGTAACTCTGTCAACTTTAATAGGTAACAGTCAATGGACTAAATAGTTAAAAGAGTTGCAAATTCGTGGACTAAATAGTATTTTTATCAAGTTTTGGAACTAAATAATTGACAGAATTATAAATTTGGAGACTAAATAGTATTTTTGCCAAATTCAAAAATTAAATAATAATTTGACCAACAATTCAAAGGCTAAATAGTATTTTGCCTCTAATATGAAATTAAAATTATTTTTATTTCAAATTTTAAAATTAATATTGAAATTAAAATGAAGCCGTAATATGAATTTTGGGGAGTAGTTACCTTACTAGTTATTATTATTTGATAGGGACCTTACTGGTTATTATAAAAATGAAAAAAATAAATAAATAACTTCCCAGTATTTAGAAATAGATCGTTTGATCAATCACAGAATCAAAGAATCACATAAGGTGATTAGGAAGACGAGAGAAATGAAGGGGCATGCTTTAAAAATTTTAATCCCAAAATCTTTTTTGTAGTAAAGTATTTTATAGATAGTCTAAATTTGTCCTTTTGTGTGTCTAAATCCTTCCTAGGTCCAGACAGATTGGATTTTTTTTATAAAGACTGAATCCTTCTGGGTGGCAGACGGATTTGATTTTAATTTTTTTTTAAAAAACGGTTCCCTGTGCAGCAGAGGGCAACATAGGGTCAGGTGATGGGACCCTACGCTGTAGCACCCCTCCTCCAATTTAATTTGTAATTTTGTATATCTTCCTTCTTCTTCATTCATCCTCATCTCTCATTTTCAATTTTCATCTGCCTTTTTCCTTTCTCTTCTGGTCTTTCGTGTGGGTGGTGGGGCTTGTGAAGATAAAATTTTTTTATGGTGATCCAATCTTTAAGAGTAAAAAAATTAGATAGTGTGGTCGAGATTTACACAGGTAATTTTTTAATTTTTTAAATAGTTTATTGGTTTTTTTTTAATTTTTAACTGATTTTTTTTAATGTTACAATTTCAATTGTGTTCTTGGATTTTTCAAACTAAGTGTGGACCAGATATTCAATCTAGGTAATTTTTTTAATATTTTGTAAACTTTTTTTTAAAAAAAATTCCTACTTTGTAGTATGCGAAAGGTTAATAGAATTTTTGTTAAAGTATATTTTTGATATATCATCAGTAAAAAATAATAATAACTACTACATTATATCAAAACTAATCATACAAATATATCATCAATAAAAATTCTCATACATATGGATTTTTTAAAAAATAATAATAACTACTACATTAAATCAAAACTAATCATATAAATACATTATTAATAAAAAAATTCTCATCCATCTAGATATTGGAATAAAAAAAATAATTTGTCCACAATAATATTTCCCTCATATTATTTGTCCGTAGGTATGAAGAATTGATGAATATACTCACAATTATATTCAACAAATTTATCAAACAAAAATTTAATACTAATCTTACTTTAACATAAAAATTCTGAAAAATTCTAAAAAAATTGCAAATTCAACTAAACAAATATAAATAATTTAAAAAATATACTTAAATTAACAAAATTTCTATTAACCTTTCGCATACTACAAAGTAATAAATTTTTCTTAAAAAAAAAGTTTACAAAATATTAAAAAAATTACCTGGATTGAATATCTGGCCCACACTTAGTTTGAAAAATCCAAGAACACAACTAAAATTATAACATTAAACAAAAAAATCAGTCAAAAATTTTAAAAAAATAATAAACTATTTAAAAAAAATTATCTGTGTAAAAAAATTAGATAGTGTGGTCGAGATTTACACATGTAATTTTTAAATTTTTTAAATAGTTTATTGGTTTTTTTTTTAATTTTTAACTGATTTTTTTTAATGTTACAATTTCAGTTGTGTTCTTAGATTTTTCAAACTAAGTATGGGCCAAATATTCAATCTAGGTAATTTTTTTAATATTTTGTAAACTTTTTTTTTAAAAAAAAATTCCTACTTTGTAGTATGCGAAAGGTTAATAGAATTTTTGTTAATGTAAGTATATTTTTGATATATCATCAGTAAAAAAATAATAATAACTACTACATTATATCAAAACTAATCATACAAATATATCATCAATAAAAATTCTCATACATATGGATTTTTAAAAAAATAATAATAACTACTACATTATATCAAAACTAATCATATAAATACATTATTAATAAAAAAATTCTCATACATATAGATATTGGAATAAAAAGAATAATTTGTCCACAATAATATTTCCCTCATATTATTTGTCCGTAGGTATGAAGAATTGATGAATATACTCACAATTATATTCAACAAATTTATCAAACAAAAATTTAATACTAATCTTACTTTAACATAAAAATTCTGAAAAATTCTAAAAAAAATTGCAAATTCAACTAAACAAATATAAATAATTTAAAAAATATACTTAAATTAACAAAATTTCTATTAACCTTTCGCATACTACAAAGTAATAAATTTTTCTTAAAAAAAAGTTTACAAAATATTAAAAAAATTACCTGGATTGAATATCTGGCCCACACTTAGTTTGAAAAATCCAAGAACACAACTGAAATTATAACATTAAACAAAAAAAATCAGTTAAAAATTTAAAAAAAATAATAAACTATTTAAAAAAAATTATCTGTGTAAAAAAATTAGATAGTGTGGTCGAGATTTACACAGGTAATTTTTTAAATAGTTTATTGGTTTTTTTTTAATTTTTAACTGATTTTTTTTAATGTTACAATTTCAGTTGTGTTCTTAGATTTTTTAAACTAAGTATGGGCCAGATATTCAATCTAGCTAATTTTTTTAATATTTTGTAAACTTTTTTTTTTAAAATTCCTACTTTGTAGTATGCGAAAGGTTAATAGAATTTTTGTTAATGTAAGTATATTTTTGATATATCATCAGTAAAAAAATAATAATAACTACTACATTATATCAAAACTAATCATACAAATATATCATCAATAAAAATTCTCATACATATGGATTTTTTAAAAAATAATAATAACTACTACATTATATCAAAACTAATCATATAAATACATTATTAATAAAAAAATTCTCATACATATAGATATTGGAATAAAAAGAATAATTTGTCCACAATAATATTTCCCTCATATTATTTGTCCGTAGGTATGAAGAATTGATGAATATACTCACAATTATATTCAACAAATTTATCAAACAAAAATTTAATACTAATCTTACTTTAACATAAAAATTCTGAAAAATTCTAAAAAAAATTGCAAATTCAACTAAACAAATATAAATAATTTAAAAAATATACTTAAATTAACAAAATTTCTATTAACCTTTCGCATACTACAAAGTAATAAATTTTTCTTAAAAAAAAAGTTTACAAAATATTAAAAAAATTACCTGGATTGAATATCTGGCCCACACTTAGTTTGAAAAATCCAATAACACAACTGAAATTATAACATTAAACAAAAAAAATCAGTTAAAATTTTTTAAAAAAATAATAAACTATTTAAAAAAATTATCTGTGTAAATCTGGACCACACTATCTAATTTTTTGTACTCTTAAAAGTTGGACCACCATCAAAATTTTTTATCTTCACAAGGCCCACCACCCACACGAAAGACCAGAAGAGAAAGGAAAGAAGCAGATGAAAATTAAAAATGAAAGAGATGAGAATGAATGAAGGAAGATATACAAATTAAATTAGAGGAGTGGTGCTGTAGCATAGGATCCCATCACCTGACCCTACGTTGCACATGGAATCGTTTAAAAAAAAAAAAATTAAAACCGTCTACTGCCCAGACGGATTCAATCTTTATAAAAAATAAATAAACTTGGACACAAAAGGACAAATTTAAAATATATATAGAATACTTTATTACAAAGGAAGATTTTGGGATTAAAGGTTTTAAGTAAAATTGCAGAAATGAAGTTTGCTCAGAATTCGTCAGTTCACAGTGGCTATCGACATAAATAGATTACAAGCTAAAGGGCAAAGAAGTAATCTAACCATCATTAGTAAGGACACAATGGTAAAAACACACCAACTGAATAACAAACTAATTGAGCTACCTAACAGAAATGAGAAATACTACACAACTACAACCAATACACCCAACTATTTCTTCATCGTTTAAAGTAATATATTTATTATAACACAATCTCATAATAAGATTTTAATTTGTATTTCAAAAACTTTGATATATCAAAATCTCTTGATTGATTTTATTATTTTTTGTATCTTAAATTGTATACCGCACTCCTTTTTCATTTAAATATTCTGAAAGGAAAATGATTTTTTAGAATATAAGTATTATCATTCAAACATTTTAATTAAAATTGGTAAAATTAAATTGTAAATTCCACACTAACTTCTTTATATCTATTGATTTCTATAAAATAAAATATCGATAATACTATATTAAAAAAATGGTAGAATTATGTATTTATCTCTCTTAATGAAGTTAAGATAAGATAATTAATGATTAGAGATTTGAATATAAATAAATATCTTATAAATTTATTATTAGTGAAACCTTGATATTCCTAAACCCTAATAGAATTACACTTTGTTATTTTTGTTATATAATATATATAAATATATATATAGAGTAGCCGTAAGCATTAAGCAAAACATAAACATCTGAGTTGGAGTTTTGGTTTTTGAGGTTTGAAATTAAGCATGCCTGCGTATTGTGAGAGAAATCTCCTCCCTTTGGAGCCTTCACTCCTATACTGTGATGGCGAAGAACAAACGTTTTGCCCGCTGTCTCAGCCTCACAAGATCTACCGAAAGACCATCTCTGCTTTATCTGCAGATTCAAAGATTGTAGCTCATTCTTCTGGTTGGTTCCTTCTCGCCTACCAACAAGACACCCACTTCTCTCTTTGGAACCCCACAATCTCCGATTCATTCATTCACTTACCTCCACTCTCATTCAACCCCACCCCTCAAATAGAACATTATTTGCTATCATCACCCCCTGAAGATCCCGATTGCAAGGTTCTACTGTTCGACGATGTTCTTGGTTCTGTCATATTTATACGACTTGAAGATCCACATAAAGAATGGACTCAGATTCAATATGCCAGATCATTCACCTATCCGGAAGGAAAGGAGACTAAAGACTGCCTTGATGGATGTGTTTCTTGCAATGGAAAATTATATGGTTTCACCTTTCATGGAAGTGAATTGGTGATACTCGATGTGGACAAAGCCAATAGTTTACTTATAGAGCCTCTGTGCAAGATGCCAAATGTTATGTCAGGTACAGCGGGAGCAATTGTAAGTGTAATTTTTCGTCGGCTCGTTGAATGTTGTGGGGAACTATTGTACGTGGAAATTCTGCTTGTTGGCTCGAAGATGGACCAACTTAGTGAAGTTCATGTCTTCAAATTAGATTTCGTTGGAATGAGTTGGAAGAGGGCTGAAAGTTTGATGGGTCAAGCTGTTTTCCTTGATGCAGTGGGTGCTTCTTCCTTTGATCCAGCCTTTGGGAATGGAATAGAAGCAGATTCTATATACTTTACGGATTTAGAAGACAAGGGTTTGTTGTACTCTTTCAATGTTGCAGATGGTTGTCTATCAATCACTTTACCTTGTCCAAGTATACCGTCATCGTCTTTGAGTTCTCCTATGATTTTTGTGCCTCCTGATGTCTGGTATATATAGTATTATTCTTGTTACAATTTCATTTGTTTTTGTCAATTTTTGGCAAAAGTACCTTTCCTGTCCCCAACGTTTGGAGGGTCCTGTCACTTTCGCCCCTAACGTATTTTCACTGTCAATTGTAGCCCTAACGTTTTGTGTAACGTTTTGTGTTTCTTCCAATGTCAGGCTTTTGGCTAACACCGTCAATTTTTGGACGTTTTTTATGACGTGGCATCTTATATGGACAACCGTTTTAAATGGACTTCATAGGATGTCACGTCATCAAAAACCGTTCAAAAATTGACGGTGTTAGCCAAAAGCCTGACATTAGGAGAAACACAAAACGTTAGGGCTACAATTGACCCCTAAAATACGTTAGGGGCGAAAGTGACAGGACCCCCAAACGTTGGGGGGCAGGAAATGTACTTTTGACTCAATTTTTTGATGGATTATGTTTTCTATTTATTCTATATTTGATTTCATTGGTTAGGTTAAGCCGGGCTACGTGTCGCTTAATCCCGAAGCTCCATCATACACAAGTTTTACAAACGCTTGAAACTTGTCATTATTCATCGTCACCAATGATGCTTTTGCTTTCAATAAATGATATGACTGCCTTCAAGTTTGTTGATCCTATTCATGGTAGTTTTATCATGAATGTTCCTGAATTATTAAAGGGAAGTGTAATGCGTCATTCAAGGAATGGTTGGTTGCTAATGTCTGATGGAAAGTTTTCTATGTCATTTTTAAACCCATTTACTGAGGAAATCATCAAATTGCCAAAAACACCTAGAGTAGATTGTCCTAGAACATATGCCATGGCTTTCTCATCCTTACCAACCTCCCCTGACTGTATAGTCATAGGCTGTGGTGCCTTTCCTCCCACAGATACTAGTTCTGAACTTAGAATTGCAGTTACTACTATGGGAGGACCCAATAAATGGATAGAAAGTTACACAGAGCATGATGCTATGTTTTGGTTAAATAATAGTAGTCCAGTATTTTATAAAGGATCTTTTTATCTTTTAGATCTAGAAGGAAAACTATCAGTTTTAAAATATGAAGAAGAGGAGATTGACTTGGAGTTTCATCAGACAGTTTCTTGGAAAATTCTTACAGAACTTGAAATACCTTGCACGTCTTTTCACCAAAATTTCTTATTAGAATGTGACGAAAAGCTCATGTCTATTTTTGTTGGTCAGACGGGGGAGTGGTTACAAATCTATAGCTTAGATTTTACCACGATGCGTTGGGAAAATATGGAAAGTTTAGAAAATTATGTGATATATGTTTCTCAATCTTCATCTACAGCCATTGAAGCAAGGATTATAGGTACAAATAACAGGATTTATTTTCCAAGATTTCGTGATAATTGTATCCTCTATTATTCATTGGAGACAAGAGAATTCCACCTTAATGGTCAAGGCATTGTGAAGAGCTTATACGATACAAGAGAGTTACTATTAGCAACTTGGATTGAATCGCCACGTTCATGATTAACTTTATTTAGCTTGTTTTAATTTTATCTTTTTCTCTTTGTATCAAATTTTACAGACACCACCACAAATACTATTTTCTTTTAATAAAATTTTTGATTCTGTTTAATCACATATACTTCTACTATATGGTTTGATTATGTACCGTTGTGCCTATTAGCACAAAGTCTTGATCAATATGTCTAGATTTAGAAAAAAATAATCAGGCATAATTATTTCCTTATCAAGTTAAAATTAGAAGTGTCCAATTAATTAAATCACAAGAATAAAATGATATCTGATCTGTCTCTAAGAAAATATTACAAAAATGGAGATATTATGTTTTAAAATAGAATCGATTCGTGTATATGATTTTCATCCACTAAAGTAAGGATTTGATTAACATTGTCTTCCCGATCCCCAAGTTGTGTTTAAATTTCACAATATATTCATCGGAATGAATAGAAAAGTTTGTATGGATACGTAATGATATTTTTTACCACAAATTAAAGTCATAGAGCAACATTAAACAATTCAAAATAATCAACTATTTCAGTAATTTGTGATGTTGAAAGTTGATTATAACAAACAATTCAATAGGGCCAAAAAAAAAACAATTCAATAGGGCTGCCGCGTTTGCGCGTGATGTTTTGGAGAACTTTCTGTTTTTGTCATCATATTGGTACTTGTGAAATCTTTTGGGCCGAGCTTAGAGGTATTCTGAATGGTTTGAAGTTGGTTTGGAATAAGACTTTCGAAAAATTGTCATTAAACTAGTTGAGAATGGAACTGCAAAGTTTGGTTGATCACAACTGGAACGTCGACTTGGTGCATGCCTTTCGGGAAGCCAATCAAGCCGCGAATCACATGGCCAAACTGAGCCACACCCTTTCAGAGGATCTCTATATTTTTTACTATCCGTGAGTTTAGGATCTATTCTTACTGCTGAGCCACGATGGAGGATTATACTCTTTATTACCAACAAAAATATTTGTGGCCTTGTACAAGTTACATCAGAAGTTCTTCAAGAGGATCCCTCTAGTGAATTACAAAAGTCTTGACAATATAGCACCCTTTTAATTTATGGCTATTGAACTATAGTTGTTAAGTATTTTCTATATGGCAACCTCTAAAATTATTCGTTATAAGAAAGTAGAATTTCAGTAGCAATTTTTTTTTTTCTTCACTTAAGCTTGTAATTATATATATATATATATATAGGCTATAGCTTAAAAAATTTATCTCACCAAAACAAAACATTTGGCAGAGAAATAATATGATAAGGCTTTCAGTGATGATTTTTAGAGGTTAAATTATTGGTCAAATTATTATTTAGTTTCTGAATTTAGTAAAAATACTATTTAGTTTCCGAATTTGCAACTCTGTCAACTATTTAGTCCCCGAATTTGGCATTAATTGTCTAACTGTATCCTAGTTGGCGCCACATAGACGCCACCATGTCATGAGTAAAGATGGTTACAAAAGCCAACGTGACAGAAGATGTGTTAGCGCCTCTTCTTTTATATAATATAATAGAATAATAGATAATATATAATAGATAATAGATGGATAATAGATAATGGATTCTAAAACACTTCTAAGATAAAGTCTAATTTTTAATGCTTGTTAATCAAAGTAAACTTACAAAATACGTTAGTAGATATTTTTTTGGCTAAATTACTCTTTTGGTCCTCAATATTTGTACGAAGTTTAATATTGGTTATTTTAGGTCCTCAACGTTTTTTTTCCTGTCAAAATTGGTCCTCTAGCGTAATATCCGTATGGTTTTGCCATTAAATGCTGATGTGGAAGGCTTATGTGGAATACCCTCTCTCCTACATGTCATATTTAAATGACATGGCACACTCTCTCACTCCAACTCAGCAAAACGACGCCGTTTTGATTCAAAACATAACATTTAATTGAATCAAAATGACGTCGTTTTGCTGAGTTGGAGTGAGAGAGGGTGCCATGTCATTTAAATATGACACGTATGAGAGATGGTGTGTCACATAAGCTTTTCACGTCAGCATTTAATGGCAAAACCAGACATATGTTACACTAGAGGACCAATTTTGACAAAAAAAAAACGTTGAGAACCTAAAATAACTTTTTAAAACGTTGAAGACCAATATCAAACTTCGTGCAAACGTTGAGAAGCAAAAGAGTAATTTCACCTTTTTTTTTTTTTTCTGACAACCTATCTCTGCTTTACATGGCACTAATTTCCACAAGTATTTTTTTTTTTGGGCCCAGCCTGTCTCTGCCTTACAGGACACTAATTTCCACGAGTATTCTTTCGTACTCCCATCACTTCCCATTCGTCAAACCCAAAAATCATCGGAAAAAAAACCCTCAAATGAGAGATGAGGGCAAAACCTTTCAGGTTTCCCGCCAAAACTAAGTCCGCCGTTTTCCTCGCCGCGGCCGCCGCCGCTCTCATTTCCTATCGAGCCACCGCTTCCTCTGATTCTTTTCATCCACCGTCAAAGCTTTCCCAGCAAATTGGCACAGATATCCATGGCATCGTCCGCACCGCTCGCGCCGTCTCCACTGTTCGATTCTTCACCTCTAGATTTTGCCTTATTCGTCGCTTTACTTAATTCCCGAGCTTACTTCTTGTTCTTTCGGCTTCCGATCTGAATTTCAGGTTGCTTGTAACATTGCTGACTACAAGTATTCTTTGCGTGGGCTTGACGAGGGCTCTGAGGAGTATCGTCTCAAAATGTCCGAGGTTAGTGCCGTTTATATTTCTTTCTCAGCAATTCATAGTGGCAAGAACAGCGAAAAAAAAAATTGGAGTGAATAATGACTCGAAGATAAGAAAAAACACAATTTCACTTCACAAAATATTTTGAGATTTATTATTTATATAACTAAATATATATTTGATTAATATAAATTTATTTATTTTAAATTCAGAATATAATAACTATTATTAACTCAGAATAATAATTTTCAAAACATATATTTTTAATAAATTATAATAATTTTTTTTTTACTTATAAAAAAAAATTATAATTTTTAAAAAAATAATAATATCATTGAAGATATTTTAGTTGAAAGGAGTGAATCTGTAAATTGGAGTGTAATATTGAAATCCATATCCTCAAAATTTGAGAAATGATTCTAAACACCTAAATACGACTCGGATGAGTATTTGGCTCTATCTAGAGTTCAAGCTAACGGTTGTAAGCCGTTGGATCTGTCTTGAGATCTGTGCCATCTTATATTTTAAAAGAAAAAATATTTTGTCACGGATCTTCAGACAGATTCAACGGCTGAGAGATGGTGAACTTGAGTTCTTGATATCTCTATAGCATTACTCATCTGACCGTAGTTTGTAGACCCAGACTCATCTAAAGTCATCATTATGTAATGCTCTACACTTTTATAGATTTTTTAAAAGTGGGTCCATCTAAGGGCACATGTTAAGGATCACTTCTAACCAATGAGAGAATTTATAAAATTGTTCTTGTTTACTTTTCACCAAGTCCAAAACACTAAATTCTCTTTTAACCAATCAAAGAAATCCCTAAGGGCACATGTTAGATAATTCCTTTTTAAAAAAATGGTCATAAGCTAGACCGTGTCACAGTTTGGTCAAAACTCAGTGGATTTCCCGGGTCGTGACCAGATAGATGAACCAGACCGGTCCAACCTCCAATTCATTGGTTGGACCGGCTGGTCTAGTTCGTTCTCAAATCAGTGATTTGACATTTCTTAAGAGAGGTTAAGGAATGTAATTAGTTATATCAATTTAGTATTGTGCCAATGCTGCAGTAGTATTAGAGAGTTCATTTTTATTTTTTTAAATCCTCGTTGATTGGCCAGAACACAGTTATGTACTGCTGAGAATGTGATCTTTTGGTGCTTAGATTCATCTACGCTCAGCCAAGAGGCTTGTGAAGTTATGTGAAAAAAATAAAGGATTTTATGTGAAGGCTGGACAGTTTGTTTCTGCCCAGAGTATGCTTCCCAAAGAATACTTATCAACTTTGTCCGCACTACAGGATCAGGTTCAATTAATTATATTTAATTTAAGTTCAAACTTCAAAATTTCTTTATTTGTTTGTTTATCTGGGCAGGCGCTTACTTGGTTGGTTATTGTGCTATGTTTGTGGTCTTTAATATACTAGGTTGCTCCTTGTCCTTTTAAAGTTATACAAGAAGTATTATTGTACAATCTGGGGCCAGATTTCTCTGAGAAGTAAGTTGTCCTTACCAAACAAGCGAGAGCATATATATATATGTATTTGTATATATATATATATCTAAGCACAAATTGATTAATCTGTTGGGCAGCAGCAAATTTAAGGATTGGATAGCCGGGGTAAGGCTAGGGTTTTGAATGAGTACTGTTTAAGGTTGTAGAAAAGCAAGAGATAGTTTGGAGAGTGGATTATTGTGGCTGTCAACAGTTATATGTTTCAACAATGGAATAGAAGTAGAGAGAAGGGGGGGGGGGGGGGGGGGGGGTTTAACTTTAGAAATCGACATATTATCAGCAGATGTGTATAAATTTGGGACGTGAATGATTAATCATACTCAGACCAGAATTGTGAACTCAAAGTAAAAAAACTTTAATAGCATAAGAAAACTCGAGATAAAGCCTAGTAGACCATAGCTATGCTGCAAAAATAGAGTGCCAAAATAAGAAATACCCTTGGACTGTAAAACTCAGTTAAGCTAATAACTTGCATTGATCTGTTAACTACGGAGGAAGCGAGGATACATACCTTTGGACCAAAATGCAGTCTTTCATTTAGGCTGGGCTTCCTAATATTCCGTCCAGCCAGCTTATGGATGCTGTGTCACATTTTCAAATGATAAGTTCTTGATCTAGGCATCTAGCACTACTTATCCATTGCCAAGATGCCTTGTTCCAGTGCAAGTTAATATTTATAAAATAATACACCTTTTGTCTTATCACCATTTAAGCAATCATCTTCTAATAGGCCTAGAGTAAAACAGTATTATACAACAACAACAACCAAAGCCTTTCTCCACTAGGTGGAGTTGGCTAAATGGATCAAACAACGCCAACGTCATCTGGCTTTTGAAACAGTATTATAAAAGAAAAAAGAAGAGGACACGTGGAGCCGAATGTTTATTCTAGAAGGAAACAGAAAGAGCTGAGTGGGGAGGAAGGAGAACATCCTAACTAACTTGTCAGAGGGGACCACTTTCCATGGGTGGGAAGGGGTAGTTGAGGTAGCAGATTGTAGTGGAGAGGTAGGAAAGGCCTTGATCAGGTTTTGAGAGAGTGGCTAGCCTCTCGAATGGTAGCTGGGTTCTGTTATCTTGCTATTTTTCAGTTTGCTGCTATTTTCTTTTATTCTGCTAGTGTTCTTGCTGTGAAGTGGGTGTATGCTGTGTGTTAGCTACCTACTATTTTGTTCTGTTTCGAGACTTGTATAGCTGCAGTTAGTGGCTATTTTCTTAATATTCAGTGTATTTCAGTACTCAGTCCAGGGCTGTATCATCTTCCCTTATTAATATTTGAATGTAATTGAGATAAGAAATCATGTCATTATAAAAGCAGATCAACATAAATGTTGTATGAGAAAATTTTAAGTGTTAGAATATTCTGTAAATACTTTGTAATCTGTTAGGATATCTTGTAATCCTTGAGCCTTGAACTTAGCCTTAAGTTTAGGGATTAGATTAAACTAATGTTTAGGGATTGTCATTAATTTCCTTTCCTAGAATAGATTCATACCTGCTGTATAAATACCTCCTATTCATTCAGGGATAAAAGTTCAATGGTACTGTATTATTGAAGTTCAGTACATCCCTTCAATCATGTAAAGCTATTTGTTAATATTAATATAAATTCACATTAATAAGGACCCACCCTAAATGGTTTAAGAACCAACTAAGTAGAGGGATGTACTGAAGTTCAATACTACATACCACTGAACATCTACTCTTCATTCAGATGTGAATAACACAGTATTCATTCAGACAATATTCTTCATAAAGGAACAAGGGGAACGGAATATGTGCACAAAGTTAAACTCATACTAGAGATTACTTGATGAAAGTTGACAAGTCTGTGGTACATATGTGACATGACTTATCAGTTATCACTCTCACTATCAGAACACAGTTGAGAAGCATCACCTCTTCTCAACAAGAAATGGTAAATATTAACAATAATTGTTTACTGAGGCCCTGGAAGACTAGTGATAGACCCCTTAACATACCTATGTTCACTTGTTCTTTTTTCCCATTTCATCCAACATGTTTTCTTAACTTCTATGTTTACACAAATTTCAGGTTTTTGTCTATTAATGAAGAACCTATAGCTGCTGCATCTATTTCTCAAGTTCACCATGCAGTGCTGAGAAGTGGAGATCAAGTGGCAATTAAGGTTTGTCCCATGAGTTGATGTTCTGAATATCTGTTGGCTGTAAATTGAGTAATACTTTTCTGAGAATGTCTTCCAAGTTTTCCTACTTATGCTGCAGAATTTATTCAACTATAAATAGTTGCCTAATTCTAGATTTTTGTTTGCAGCTGCATCAATATTTATTTGGGATTAATTATTGGTGACTAATATTCACTTAGGTGACTTTCTTTCAACAGTCAGGGCAACTTGGGCCATCTTAACCTTTCGAGAAGAATTATATTATTCTAAAATTACATTAAACCTGGCTTATAATGAGCTTTTGTCCATTATTCAATTCAAAGCTTTTGTGAAGTAGGTGTGGTAGATGGTAATGCCATAGGTTAGATAACTGCCCCATTTTTTCCAAATCAAAACCTGTTTGTGGATACCATTTGAATAGAGATGCTTCCTGTAGCCATTCTATTAGCAAATGAAATTATTTTAATTATAAGACATTGTTAAATTGCTGATAATCTTTTGTGGTATCATACCACGAGGACTGAAAAATTATTAAATTTTCAGGAAAATAAATGAAGGTATTAATTTTGTGCAAAGTAAGAGAGGAAAATACGTTGGCATAGAAGAGCTCTTAAATCCCTCTCTAAATACACTAGAGAAACCTTAGCATAAGAGCTCTAAAACACACTGAAGTAAAAAAGAAAGCAATCCCAAAAGTGTGACAATGAAAGTGCTTTTGTTAAGGCTCAATCCATACTTCCCCTTGTACAAAACACTTAAAATTTAAATAGCTTTATGGACATTTTTTATGTTGCCAGCTGCATGTACCTCTTTGCATTAAAGCAAATAAAGAAGCCTATCTTTTTTGCTTCTTTCAATTCTTTAATGTGATGTTTATTGGCATACATTAACAGTTTAACCGTTGTCTTTGTTGGAAAACAGGTGCAATATCCTGGGATAGAGCAGAAGTTTAAGTTTGACACAAAAACAATGTCTTTCCTATCCAAAACTATCGCATGGGTATGTTTTGTCTCTTTTATGACATTTGTTTGAACATAAAATATTGAAAAATTTATGGTGTCTTTAGTTATCTTTAAGACTTCTATAATAATCCGAAAGTCTGAAGACAAGGGGAATTTTTTCTAATGTTGATTGATAATGATAATGCTAATAGCTAAAAGCCTAAAAGGGTGAGAAAAAATATACACAATTCGAAACCAAAGTAAAACTGAAATCTCCATAAAAAAAAATAATAACACTAGTGGCTCTCAAGTTTCAAGTGGCATTACTACTTTAGGGCTTGGTTGGGAGTTTTGAAGAGAGTGGGGTGGGGTGGGGTGGTTATTAATGGAGTGGGGTGGCGTGGAATGGTTTAAACAAACCATTCCATTGATTTGGAGTTTTAAAAAAATGAAGAGGGTGGTGGACAAAATTACCCTTATAATAAATGAACAAAAGTAGAAAAAAAGAGGGTTAATAATGGAATTAAATATTATAAACTATGCAAACCATCCTAAACTCCCAAATTTCGAGGGGTTTGAAAATTGAGGTGTTGGAAAGTTTGGAAGGGCTTTCAAACCATAATAAACTATCTCACTCCATTACTCACTTAAACGTCCAACCAAGGGTTTATAACCTCAAACCACCCCACACCCCTCTCAAACCATCTTCCTTACCAAGCCCCTAGGTTTACAGGACATGACTAATTCAGAAATTTCTCCTGGATGATTGGGCAATAATTTGGAGGCACAATAGAATGGATTAGTTGCATATCTTGATGCTTATAGTTTTTGGATTGAGATGAACGGTGAACTGAAATAATTACTGTTTTTACTAATATTTGCTGGAAAAGTTTAAACGAAGTCATAAGATGGTTGCAAGTTCTTTAAAAACAAGTTTTTCTCCTTAGAGAATTATTAGAAGTCATTGAAAAAACAATTGGAATGCAAGATCAGTGAGCATACGGAAAATAATGAAGCAATACAATTAATATTATTTGATAAGTTTGAAGATAAAACATTTTCACAACTTCCATGTCTAATTGCTTGTACCTGTGTGTATTCTATCTCTCTTTTAATATTTTTGTTCTAGTATTATAGCCATTGTTGTTTTACTTCAAAACTGCTCCATTTGGCAACAGATTTTTCCTGACTACAGGTTTGAATGGCTGGTATCAGCATTTACAAATACTTTACTATTAGAACTTGGTAAGTCATTATGCCTAGTATTTATACCTAGGTACTACTCTATGTAGGAAGATTATTCTATCATTGTTATTTGTTACTGTTGGTCTATTAACTTTATTTGTCAATTAGGATATATTACATTAATATCTAGAAGGTGGTCTTGACGTATTGTAAATTGTTCTTTCAAAGTAGGACTGATGATTTTGAATGCTATCCTTTCAGTAGTTCATCTAATTACATGTTTGGAAACACTGTCAACCCTTTCGTGGATGATGTCTCTTTACATTAATAGGTTTAGGGAATACTTGTGGATATAGACATATGGTTGACTTGATTTTGTTTATATGAGGATTGAGGAGTCTTTTGTGGTTTTATAGTTTTAGGTCAAAACCCTAAATTGGTCCCTTATGTTTGCACGAAGTTTCATATTGGTCCTTTATGTTTCAAAAAGTTTAAATTGGTCCTTTATGTTTGCAAGAAGTTCCAAATTGGTCCTTCCGTCCAAGTCCGTTTATTTCTTCTGTTAAGTGCTGACGTGGCATGCTGAGGTGGGCATATCATCTCTCCTATGTGTCCATTTAAGCTGACGTGTCATGCCACGTCATCATCTAATATCATGTGATGATGTGGCAATGACGTGGCATGACATGTCAGCTTAGATGGACACGTCAACACTTAATTTAAAAAATTGACGGAAGTGGACGGAATGACCAATTTGGAACTTCTTGCAAACATAAAAAACCAATTTAAACTTTTTGAAATATAAATGATCAATATGAAACTTCGTGCAAACATAAGGGACCAATTTGGGGTTTTGACCTATAGTTTTATTATTTTCCTCTTCAAGAGTATTGCTTATCCTCCTTTTAAGCATTGGTCTTTCTCTATCCCAGAAAAAGAAATGATAAATTGATGAGCATACATTAGTGAAGAAGAAAGAGACAAAAGAAAATGAAGGATTGAGGAGTTTGGAGGGGAAGAGAAGGGAATTTAAAATCTTTCCCCTTGTTTGGTTTTAAAATTTTGGTAGGGAAGAAAATGAAGGAATTTGCAATAACCCTCCTTAATCTCCCTCCTTTGTTATTTTTAATTACCCCAAATTGGGGGAGTATCTAAACAAGGGAAGGAGAATTTCTCACTCTTGATTGGGAGGATGGTGTGGGGTGGTAATGCGGAACCCCAGCCTATGATCAAGACTAAAACACCAACACACGCTTTGAATCAAGCAAAACCTTAGAATAAACACCCGCCCTACTGAACCCCTAAATAACTCGTTCTTAGGAACAAAGATAATAGAGCTAAAAGAAAGACAATGAATAAATGCCACAAAGATAAACTAACTTTTGATAAGTAGATTCAATCTCTTGATGCAACGAGAAAATAAATCCATCCTCACTTGCACACACACATAGAAGTTTTCATAAAAAAAACACAATCAAAATTCATTCAACTTCTTTTTTACAATAGAAAATAAAGATATTTATACTCCAAGAGAAATAAAACCCTAATTCACTAATGGACTCAACTAACATAACATAAACTAAAGCCTAAACAAAAGACAATGTTTTAAATAAAACAATTGGGTCTTTCTAACAATTCATACTTAAACCCAATATAATTAAAACGCTAAATCTGAAATAATTGTCTTAAATCATGGGCTTTAAATAATAAAACCTAAATATAATGATTTTCGCACAAATAATTAACCCAAATTAAAATAAGCATCTTAAGCCCAAAATATGATGATTTAGGCTTAAATGAGTCTTCACATATATAGTACTTGGTCCAAGCCCTCCAAATTGATGTTTCCAAGCCTAAAATATGTTGAGCAGCTCCATTTTCAGCCCATATCATGTAAATGACGTTTTCAGTAATATTTAAAGGTCGGATTACTATTTGATTTGTCCAAGTCTCTTCTATAAGCTCTTTCAAAGACTCCATGATTATTCGAGCTCTAGTTGTGCCTCTTCTGCTCGTATCAGGTGGGGCGGAGTGGTTTGGGTTTATAAACCCTTGGTTGGTAATTTAAGTGAGTAATAGAGTGGGATGGTTTAGGATGGTTTGAAAACCCTTCCAAACCATCCAACACCTCAATTTTCAAACCCCTCGAAATTGGGGGGTTTAGAATGGTTTGCGTTGTTTATAACCGACATCAGTTTCTATGCCAAATGGTTATTGTTACATCCATTAGTTATTATTTAAAGTAAGCTTAGGATGAAAGTAATTTTTTGTTATAACTACTGATGGATATTATTGTTACATACTTATGATGGATATCCTACAATTTTATTTATCTAACTAAAGTAATTTTTTGTTCTTATTACTTGAAGAATGAGATATATACCCTGATCACTTCCCTGCAGATTTTGTTCATGAGGCTAGGAATTCCGAGAGAGCTGCCAAAAACTTCAGAAACAGCAAATTAGTCAAGGTTCCTCATGTATTCTGGGTATGATAGTTATGTTCTTTCTATTGCTATGAACTTTCTGTCAAATAACTATAGTAGTTATGAACTTACCATTATATTTATATATGTGCAGGAGTTGACTACAAAACAAGTCCTGACCATGGAGTTCTATAAGGGACGCAAGGTATGATTTGTTGTACATGTCCATACATGACCATTATAGGATTACTATTTTGTTTTTTAGCTAGAATTTATTCTATAATCTTTTCAACTGCTCAAATATTCTTAAAATCTTTTTTCTGATGAATTCAAATATCCTTAAATTCCTTATCATAAACTGATAAGCATGAGACACTGGCAACCAATTTTTCTGTCTTACTCTAATAGGCTATGTTTGGAAGTTTTGTAAATAATAGAATGGAATGGAATGGAATGAATACATTCACCATCCTTCTATTTGGATGTTTAATAAGACAATGGAGGAAAATTCCCTTCCCTTTGTTTGGGAGTTATACTAAATGAATAGGGTAAGTATTATAGATACCAAATTATAATTTATCCCTTGAAACACTAATATATTGAAACGGGAGGAGCTATTTATTCTTTAACTTTTAAAATATACAACAACAACCATCAAAGCCTTTTCCCACTAGGTGAGGTCGGCTGTATGGATCAAGCGACGCCAACATGTTCTGTCTTTACACATTTCTATTAAGTTATTTATAGCTAAGTCCCTCATAATAGTTTCTCCTATTGTTTTCTTTGGTTTATCCCTAGCTCTAGTTATTGAGTAATCTTCCATTTAGCCTTTAACGGCCGTCTTTGTACATAACCAAACTACCTAAGGCGTGTTTCAACTAATTTTTCTACTATAGGTGCTACCCCAACTTTCTCTCTAATGCAATCATTCCTATTCCTATCCATTCTAGTGTGACCACTCATCCTACGCAACATTCTCATTTCTGCCATGTTTAATTTGTTTTCATGTTGGCTTTTTATCACCCAACATTCAGTACCATACAGTAAAGCAAGTCTTATAGCTGTGCGATAAAATTTCCCCTTAAGCTTAAGTGGCACTTTTCTATCACAAATAACACTTGAAGCCTTCCTAGTTCCTCCATTTCATTCATCCTGCTTGGATCCTATGGTTTACATCCTCCTCTATTTCTCCATTATTTTGTATTATCGTTCCCAAATACTTAAAGCTTGTGACTTCTCGTATGGAATGATCTCCAAGTTTCACCTCATTCCTAGAATCAGCGTTCCTACCATTAAATTTACATTCCATATACTCCGTTTTGCTTCAATATATACGAAATCTATATGTCTCCAAAGCTTGTCTCCACTTCTCTAATTTTTTGTTTACTTCTTTGGAATCTCCAACAAGGACTATATCATCAGCAAAAAGCATACACTTTGGTTACCTCTTGTATATGTTCAGCGAGTACATCTAATACCATATTAAAGAGGTAAGGGCTCAGAGTTGAACCTTGATGTAGTCCTATGGTTATAGAGAAATCCTTCGTAATACCACCTTGTGTTCTCACACAAGATGTGACTCCATCATACATGTCTTTAATTGCACGGATATAGGCCGCACGTACGTCTTTCTTTTCCAAAGCCTTCCATAATACTTCTCTCGGTACTTTACCATAGGCCTTTTCCAAATCAATGAAAACCATATATAGATCCTTATGAGATCTCTGGTATCTCTCCATCAATCTTCTTAATATATATATTATCTCTATGGTTGACCTCCCTGACATGAACCCAAATTGATTCTCTGTAATTCGTGTCTCCAACCTCAACCTCCGCTCAATAACCTTCTCCCATAACTTCATAGTATGGCTCATGAGTTTGATCCCCCTATAGTTTGCACAATTTTGTATATCCCCCTTGTTCTTATACACTGGGATCAAAGTACTTTTCTTCTTGGATCTCAATATCACATTAAAAAGCTTTGTTAACCAACTTACACTTTTTCTTCCTAGACTCTTCCACACCTCAATGGGTATATTATCATCTATTTAAAATGAGTTCTCTAAATTTTCAGTTCCTTATCTTATGGTATTTTCATGTTTTTTGGGTCATCCTATACTTGGCTCAAATATGAGCCATGTTTGGCATGTGTCTAAGTCGCATTTGACGTGAGTCTGAGCTGAAAATAATTTTTATTTATTTTGACTCACCTGTGCGTGTATTGCACGTGTGTCTACAATGTATCATGGTGTGTTAGTATCGTGTCATGTGTCAAACTCATGACACGCCCGTGCTTTATATTATCCAACCAAACACATATTTAGGATCTTGTGATTTCAATACATATCCTTTTCACTGTTGTCTTCTGGATCAGATATTCAGATGCCTGAAAGTTCTCTTGAAAGGTTTCAAAATCTTCATATGAATCTTGTGTTATCATTATAACTACCCAAAATTCGCAATGAGATCTGTTCAATTTTTGTTCATCTTGTGCTGATAATGTTATTTGGAGCATCGTGTTCTTTGTGAGTTGATAGAACCTACTAAACACACCCAGAAAATATCGAGACAGCAACAAAACAGTAGAAGAAACACAGAGAAAAAGCCAGCTGAATGATTCTGTATTAAAATGAAAATAGGATAATAGAGCCACACAAATATGACCCTTACAATGACAGTAGCAGAATACTCTAGAAATAAAAGGCTACAATGGCTGAAATCATAAAAAGGTTCCCTGACATTCGAGAGGCAGGACTCTCCTTACAAAACTGTACCAAAATTCCAAGCTGGCTCCCAATCATTGTGGCTGGCACATAAAAGGTGCAGAGACAGTTACCTGGTGGCAGAATTGACTATTCTTCCCCTAAGGTGGACTTCTCAATGGTAGGCCCATTGGTCTTGGTCTTTCTTCTAACACATGTGGCCTTAACAGTGGGCCCATCATGAGAACAGTTGTTTTGTAATGACCCCGTTAGCTGCTACTCTGCTACCACAACCTGAATGCACTTAACCACAGGGACCAAAAACGCTTAAGCCCAAGTTACCTACAGTTGACTCCTTAAGGCTTAGAAACTCACTCATCCCTTCTCCTGCTCAAATTTTTGTCATCTTTGTTAAGAGTAAGACTACTGGATTCCTAGGATCCTCCCTAGTCCCTAAGGTGATTATGCTTTTCCAACACAAACTCTACCAAACTACTCTTCTTGATGCTATCACCACATTCTTTTTCCTAATTGAATGAATACGTCATTGATGAATCACAAGTGAGAACTATACAAGAGAGTTGTGTATTTATACCATAAATCATATGAACCATGAGATGATAAGAAGACAGAAAGGGCTTCTATTTTAGAAAAATGTGTTTCTCTTCCTTTGTTTTCTAAATGGGCAAAAAAAAAAAAGGAATGAAATCTTAACAGTGACAATATGCAGTGGAGTCTTGTGCTTATTTTTGAGCAGATGCCAAAAAGTGTTTTTATGTTATTCTTATCTGCATGGATAATATAACCTCAGATATTTAAGTAAAATAATCTGATAATTATAAGAATAAGATAAAGGCCTTAATTTTGTAATTATTACTTGATGAAGTGTGCTGCTGTGCATACTCAATTATACGCTGTATTACACCAGCATGCTTGTTTTTCTATTACTTATTTCAGTAATACCGTGTTTATTTTCATACGCTTGGGATTTCTTGATCTTGCATTGTACTTATAAGAAGTTGACTTAATTTCAGATTGACGACCTAGACTTTCTGAAGCAGATTGGGGTTGATCCAGAGAAGGTTTGTTTGAACTACAAGAATGATGGACTTGATAAGCTGTGGTTTCATATGATTTATGGTGGATATGTTAGTCTTTGATTGTGGTGCAAGTGCAACATTGCAATTGTTTGATGTTGGTGGCTGCTGCTCGCCTGCTCCCATATTTTCCACTAAACATTAACTTTAAGGATTCTTAGTTTGTCCTACCATAATAGTAATAAGTGCTATTTTCCTTCTAACTTAAGCATAGTGAACTTGTTATTGTAGGCAGCACGTGCATTGGTTGAAATGTTTGCGGAAATGATATTTGTGCATGGTTATATACATGGTGATCCTCACCCTGGAAATATATTAGTTTCACCTGAAGGTTTTAATGGCTTCTCTCTGGGTATGTTCTTGTCGTGGATTTAAGATCAATTTTTTTTCTTTCGCAATTAGATTTAAATTATGAACTTTGAAGACTGAGAACTGAACTTGAACATTATTCCTTGTCTGGAAATTATAATGCAGTTCTTCTAGATCATGGAGTCTACTGGGAATTGGATGAAGAATATAGAAAGGACTTTTGTCAGTTATGGGAGGCTTTACTTCTAAAGGACTCGAAGAAAATAATGAGTCTGAGTGAACGATTTGGTGTAGGGAAGTATTATAAATACCTTCCCTTCATTTTCATTGGAGGAAATATTGAAAGGTGTTCCTTGTTTTCCTTCTCTTTGTTGTTGCATATTAATAATTTTTGTCAATTTCATTTTCATAGTGATCCTCTATTGTGGTTTTTTCTCATTGGTGGATTACACTTGTAAAGCACAAGCCACTGAAATTGGTTTTTGTCTGTCTGATTGTGGATTGTGTGGCTATATGATGTTCTTATGTGTTAAACATATTTGAGTGATATTTATAGATGTTCTTTATCTCCTAGATATCTTCATGATAGATCTTACATATTGTTTGTGCCTGTCTTGGTGTTTTAATTGTTACAGTACCAAGTAGGGGTACAAAAGTTATGCTAGCTATGTTAGTTTATATTTGTTATTTTCACTTGAATGGCTTGATGTGTAGCTGACCATCATGGTCAATATGCGGTGCTTGTGTTAGGTGTGGTTAAAAATAAAGAGTTGCGTCGTGACTATGGCTGCAGCTTTTGACTTAATAGTAAATGCTCAATCAAGACAATTGGTATCAAAGCCAATGTTATAGGTTCAATTACCAGTAGGATAATTGTTGAAAGGGCGATAGCTATTGTGGGTCCTTCTTAAGTGGATTAGCCACCCACTTTATCCAATAGTAAATATATAGCAATTTAAATAAAAGACATTGGTATTTGAAAAGTCAATACTTGTTTGGGAAGATTGTAAGAGTTTTCCTTGAGAAGCTACACACCTTGTGATAGAAAAAATGTGCATTTTGGGTTAAATGGGCTGAGTTTTTCTAATTTTTGAAGATGTCATTGTTCGAGAAGCATTTTTTAGCATCTTTAACCTTCAAATTAAACGGTGATTTGTTCTCTCATTCTTATGAAATTTCAATGTGTTCTAAGCATTGTGAGTTTTTATTTGTATGGTCATATTGTTGTCTTGTTATCTCTAGCGGATTATTTTTTGGATAAGCCCCATAGTTTTTACCCTTCATCCACGCTAAAAAAGCACGCGTCTATTGTTACTTATTTTGTGTATTATTGGGTAGATTTATTATTGTTGGAATATTTGTATTCTTGTTGGATATACTTGCTCCTCACAGATTGACTTTAACTTAGTGTTAAACATTTTATTCCACAAATGACTTAGCAACTGGTGTAAGAAGTACAATATTATAATCTTCTTGGGTTCAATAAAAGATAGAGAAAAAAAAAAAAGAACTTGGAGATAGAGATAGGGAGAGAGACAAGTAAGAAAGCAAATAGTTATGGCATAAAATGAAAACATGGCAGTGTGCTATCTATGGTCCTTTTGGTCGGAGAATAATGAAAGGTCGGGCTTCTAAGGAGGAAGTTCTATTCACATTTATCATGGGAGGCTAGAAAACTTTGTTGTGTTAATGAGCTTATTTGTTCCTGCTGTCTTATTTGTACACCTTTTTGTGAGAGGATATCTTATCCTCTTCTTTGTAATATCTCTTTCTTATAAAATTCTTTCTTGATTTGAAAAAAAAAGTGATACATCTTTATTATGTGAGTTGCAGTAAACCCGGTTTTGGTGGCGGCAAACCTGATTTCAGTGGCAGCAAACCTGATTTTGGCGGCGGTAAACCTGATTTCGGTGGTGGTAAACCTGGTTTTGGCGGCGGTAGACCTGATTTTAGCAAAATGTCAGATGAGGACAGAGAAAATATAAAAAAGCAGATGAAGTCTTTTTTCATGGACTTCACTTCATTCATGGAGTCTCTGCCTTCGGAGTTTCTTGCTATAATGCGTGTAGAGTAAGAAACATAGTCCGCTTCCTCATTAGATGCTGAGAATTTTTAAGAGTATATTAATGTTTTGGTCCTTGAAAGATGTATGATCACTCAATATGGTCTCTAAAAGATAAAATGTCTCAATTTAGTCCTTGAGAATGAGATATCAATTCCAAATCATTTTGGTCATTTGATTAATATGATGCATAAAAAGTTGACTGATAATATTATTATAAAATGATAAATTAGATTCTATTCAATAATAAAAAATAAAACGCATCAAATTTACAAATTAACCACTATCAAATTGCATTGCAATTGCATTGCTTGCACTTTTTATGTGTAGTTTGTATATATGTTGTATTTTATTTTGCAAGTTACACATTGTCAAAACGCTTTTATATTTTTTAGTTGAATAGAATTCAATTTAACATTCAAAGTTCAATTAACCTCCATTAATAATAGTATAATACTGCCAATTAACTTTCTATCCATCATATTAATCAGGGACTAAACTGTTTGGGAATTGATTTTTCAGGAACCAAATAAAGACATTTTATCATTTAGGGACTAAGTCGAGACAACATATATCTTTCAGGGACTAAATCATTAACTTAGTCAATTTATAATTATGGTGTGTAATACTTTATTCTTTTTCTTTCCAGCGGATTTTTGAGGGCTATCATTAGAAGGTTCGATGTCTCGCGATGGATCAGGTTGCTAGCTTATGCCAAATATGGCTTGTATGGTATCTATCTGAAGTCGGATGCTGAATTGGGTAAAATACTGAACTAACTTCTGTTTGTTGATCTTGTCATTTCTTAAGTTCCACATGTAAAGCTTGTCTTGATTGTCAACCATTGTAAACTGCTCTTAAATGCAAGAGGTGTTTGATACATTATTATCTCAAATTCCATGGTTTCTTGAATGCCACAGTATAAGATATCTATGTTACGTATGATGATTGAAAGTAGTCATTAGAAAGAATACAAGTGGTATTTTATAAAATTCAGTAAGGCTAAAATGTAAAAAAGGGTGTAAAATTTTGAGATTCTCATGGTTTTTTTGGGTGGTATGATATAGTTTCAAAATAGAGTAGTATGGACTATGGACTATCCAAGTCCCACATCGAAATAGTATGGGATGCTCTAGTATGGAATGCTTGATGGGATACTTAAGTAGCTTGATTCTTCTCCTTCAAGGCTTCAACAACTAGCTTTGAGAGAGGGTTTTCCAACCTAAATCACTTGGGTTCCATCACATCCTATGAGACCTAAATATCTTGGCTGATACTTGTCATCTTGGACACAATTTGAATTTGATATCTCAAATGCCGATTACATCTAAAGATGCCCATAGTAGAGAGAAAAGAAAGCATGAACATGGCCTCAGAAAATTGTTAAGCAGGCCTTTCTTGCTTGGCCCAGGTTGGAGCCTTGGAGACAAATACACCACACTGGATGCACATATCAATGAAAAGAATAGAATAGATACACCATAATGAACATTGATATTAATTCACTTTTATGACCTTCAGGTCTAAACAGACATGAATCTCTGACCTGATTTTTATCTATTATCTATATACATATACTTTCAGAACTGTCATGACTCTTTGCCCTTTTTGGTCTTTTCATGCTTCCAGATTTTGCTGGGAAAGGCAAAGCTGTGTTCTTCAGATTCATATATGGGTTGAAATATTGTCAAATCCTAATAAAGCTCACTATCGGTAAGAAACCCTTTTTACTTTGTTAATTAATAAACATCACCTCAAGATTCAACTGACATTTACCCACTTTTTTTTGTTTCTTTTTCCTCATTAGGAGATATTGTGGCTAAGGTTGTTTTACCTTCACTACCTTGGCTTCTGAAGGTGAAGAGTGCAATACATTCTCTTCATAGCAAGATGAATAGTGACTTCTGGGGCCTCTTGGTGCATTCTGCTGTTCTTCTTTTTTGTATCCGTCCTGGTGCTTCCTCATAACAAAATTATCTGAAGATTGCAATGGACTGGGATTTTTCTGCTCAGCTCTTGTACAATTACTTTAGGATGTGTCTGGATAAGGTAAAGTTTAGGGAGAAAGTAATTTTTTAGAGGATTTTAATTACCTCATAATAAAATACACTCTTTGGTTTAAAATTCTCCATTATTTTAAAATACCTAATAATTTAAAATGTCACATTTATGTGATATTTAGAATTTCACCTGATTATTGTACCATAAAAGAATTCCACCTCATTAGGCGGAATTTTTGAAATTCTAAGGCATGTTGAGGCACGTTAATGCTCATCAGTCATCTCCAAGTATGAGTGAAGACTTACTTTCATTTAAATAAATGTTTTTTTTTTGTGTAAACAAATATTGAGAAATGATAAGCATAATCCAATTTAGTGTATGCATTTCTTCACATCAATTTAATATTTGAGAGCTACAATAGGAATTTTATAAATGAAGTAAAGAATTTCAAATTACTTGTTTCTTTTAATTGCTAGAAATTTGAATTTCTAGGATTCAAGTTTCTTGCATTTCAAAATTTTATGAAACTCAAGATGTTATTCAAACAGTTCACAAAACGCATATGGTACTTCACTACTTTGTAAATAGTAAAACCTTATACATTGTGATTTTGTTGTTTCTGAAATTAAATTTCAAGATTTGTCAAGGTGTTCATGAATTTTATAATAAAATGAGATGAGAAGTAGTGTTGCTTTTACTATAGGTAAACTACAGTCTGCTCCCTGTGGTTTGGCCTAAATTCAGTTTGTTCTCCTGTGGTTTAAACTGTGACACTTAACTACCCTGTGGTTTAGAGTGTGACACTTGACCCTTTTGTGGTTTGTTATGTTATCACTTAACTACTCTATATTATTTTTTTCTCAAAATTTAATATTTAATATAACTTATAAAAGAAATTACCTAAAAATAATTGAATTAATTAATTATTTTATTATATTTATTTTATCTCTAAAATAATAATAATAAATCATAATATTCTACTTTCAACTTTTTTTAGTGTTTCCTTCAAATTCTTTTCTTTCCTCTAAACAATAAATTCTAATCTTTTACTTTCAAACCATATTTATTTATATTTAGTTATTAATTAATTATTTTATTATATTTATTTTATCTCTAAAATAATATTAAGTTGGATTGTCACTTTATTTTGGTACATTTTATATGATTGGATAAATTGGATATTTTTTTAAGAAAATTATTGTTTAATGTTAGAGTTTCTAAGCTCAATAATGTTAACATTCAATTCAGGTATGTATGTTCCGAACTTGAACAATAAAAAAACTTAAATTTAGTTATATATTTGTATTATATTATTCTTTTACAATTTTATTTTGATTGATTTAATAATTCTAAAACATTAAAGACAAAAAATAACAATAAAATGAATAAATAACTAAATATAAATAATCAATGGAGTAAACAATAAATATTAAATTATTTTATTGATTTTTTAAAATTAAATTTTTTTTTATATTAATTGTAATTTTTTTTAATTATTTTATAATTTTAGAGTGTTGAATAACAAATTTTAAACATTAAAAGTATAAAAATGATGATTAATTTGACTAAAATTTGGATAGTAGTTAAGTGATAACATAATAAACTACATGGGGTCAAGTGTCACACTCTAAACCACAGGGGGCACATTAATTTTAAGCCAAACCACAGGATAGTTAAGTGTCACAGTTTAAACCACAGGGGGGCAAACTGAATTTAGGCCAAATCACAGGGGGCAAACTGTAGTTTACCCTTTACTATATGTAAATTATTTGATATTTTACAATTCAAAAAAATATATATTAAACTACGAAACTATAAATATTTTCATCTGTTTTTAAATCCTGTAAAAAAAAGTTCCCCACTCTTTCAATTTGAATATATAAAATTTTTTATCTTTATAAAAAAAGAAGTCAAATATTTTTTTTCTTAATGAGAAGAGGTTATTCGGCTTTTGTACACGTATATACACATTAAAAAATTATACACAAATTTAGTCACTTTTAAAAATTATCTACAGATATATATTATTTTTTCTGTGCATAAGCAAAAACGCTGTCAATGAGAGTATTTTTTTGAAATTTCAACAAGAAAAATGCCCTCAAGAATGGCGCTTATAGGGTCAATGAGGGCATTATTTTTACTGTGCTTACTTGTTTACATGTAAAAATTAGCGTTAAAAATGCCCCCACTGAGGACGTTTATAGGGTTGACTATTTGACCCTATAAACGTTCTCCTTGAAGTTTAAGAAAAACGCTCTCGCTGATGACGTTTTTGCTCGTGCACAATAAAAATATATATCTGTAGATAATTTTTAAAAATTGCTGAATTTGTATATAATTTTTAAAGGTGACTAAATTTATGTATATATTTTTTAATGTATATATATGCGTGGAAAAGCCAGGTTATTCATTCAATTAAACAAAATCCAAATTTAGTACATCAAGCAATTCCAGAGGAGGCGTTTAGATTGAAGCCACAGAGGCAGCACTTAACAAAGAACTAAAAATATGGTAAATAGGTCAAACTATGGGTAGTTCCATTGTCTATTGGTGGGGTCAGAGAAAGACCATCATTCCTGAATCTCTGGCTTACCTAAGAAGAGGTATTTCATTAGGATTTTGCAGCAGATAGCTTGATTGTTTTGAAATTTATGTCTATACTATAGACTTAATAAACAATTATATAACAAAAAGTTGATTGGAGTGGTTTCCTTTAAATAAGATTTTAGATTCGAGTCTTATGTATAAAAAAATTTGTGATGGGTGAGTTTTACTCTCGTTATGGAACCTCAGTTAGTTCGAACAAGATTGCCTCTAATAGGATGATACCTATTGAGAATGTTGCGCTGGATGAGTGGTCATACTAGAATTGATAGGATTAGGAATGATTATATTAGAGAGAAAGTGGGGGTAGCACCTATTGTCAAAAAATTAGTCGAAACACGCCTTAGGTGGTTTGGTCATGTACAAAGGCGACCGGAAGAGGCTCCGGTACGTAGAGTTGACCAAATGGAAGATAACCTAATAACTAGAGGTAGGGGAAGACTAAAGAAAACAATAGGAGAAACGATTAAGAGGGATCTAGACATAAATAACTTAACCATAGAAATGTGCAAAGACAGAACATGTTGGCGTCGCTTGATCCATATAGTCGACCTTACCTAGTTAGAAAAGAGCTTGATTTTTAGAAATCAAGAAAAAAAAATCTTTTATAAGTATACACTCTTATTGAAGTAATTTTAGTTAAAATTACTATTAATGAATATCTCATGAAAATTCGAATATTAATTTGCTATATTGTGACTAATTAATTTCTTATGTTACATAAGAAATTGGATTTGTTTTATTAACGGACCAAAACTTGATTGAACTTGACTTTTCTTGGCATCTCCCTTGACTCGACCACCGCTTAATGCTGCAAAATTAGGCATGTAAAGTGTTAATTTTAAATAGTTTAGGGTGCAAACGACTTAGGGTGTAATCCCATACAAACGTTTATATGATGCGTTTGTATTGGTCCAGTTGCAAAAATATAATTTGTTCAAAAAAATATTTTTGTAACTGGACCAATACAAACGTGCCACGTAGGCGTTTGTATAGGTTTGCACCC